>CM055122.1:690874969-692144969 GCA_029206835.1 Rana muscosa | reverse complement strand
TCCTCTCCCTCCCATCATCTCCCCCCACACCCCCATGCCTAATTTACTATGTAATCCACTTCCAAAAACTCCCTCATCTACAAGGCTGCACAGAAGGTTTTCCATGGGGACCATACTGTGAGAAACTTCTCGCTGTTGTCATTTATCATTGCAGTCAATTCTTCCATTCTTTATCCCTGGGGGGTCAGGAGATCACCAAAATCTTGGTATTACAGCCCTTGCGGCTGACAAACAAAAGCATAGGAGTCCCTCCTTGATCTCCCTAGCAGAGCCTGGAAAGATCGACAGCAATGCTACCTGTGATGTACAAGCAGCTTTTCTATTCATTATAAAATGATATATGTTGAATATAATTGTCCAAAAACTTACAATTCTTGGGCATGTCCACCTCAAATGGTGCAATGTGCCCAGGTGCGTTTGACATCTCCAGCATACATTTGACTTTTGAGGAAATAGTCTGTGCAGCCTAACCGGATATTGATACCATCTTGATATTAGTTTAAAGTTTTTTCTTGTACTTTACGAACTAAGGACATTATATGTGTCCACTTTTTATAGTTTAATGCACTGTTTTAGCACGTGACATACACTAAGTAAGCAGACCATGCTTTTGGATAGTAGCATTGCTATGATTGAATGATTTATAGCCATTTCTGAGGTTTCATGTTTTATGGAAATTCTCTGTAAGCCAAGGCAATCAATGTTGATAATCTTGGTACAAGACATTTCCTTGGAAGCATAGAACATGCATAGCCAGCATGTGATCTATTTTACCTGCCAAAGGACATTTGTACATGCGTTCAATCAGTCTTGTAATCCAGAAGCTTCTACTAGACAGTATAGTCAAATTGGTTAATTTTCTGTCCTGCAGTTAACCAACACAGCCACCAACTTGCTTCAACCTGTGCCTGGGCAATGAAGGCAAAGCAGTACATTGGTGAGGTTATCATTATGTTCTCCTTTTCTGTAAGCTTAAATGCAGATGGAGGGGTTTTCATTATGCTGATTTTAGGGAAAAATAAATTGATACTAGTAAAATAAAATTGCATTTATTTTGATATCCCTACCACTAAATGCCCTAGCAAAACATTTAGAGGTGATTTAATAAGGTTCACTTGGGTTAGGGAATATAAAAAATTATAGGTACTGTGAGGGGGTTAACTCGGTAGCGGGTGTGTGTGACCCCCTGGTTGGGCTCCCCACACAAAAACAGGGCCAGCAGACGGAGGTTGTGGTTTTCAAAATCAAAAGGTGCGGTTTATTTCTCTATGTACAGTGACAAAAACACAGCAAAGCCAAAAAGAAACAAACAAAATAAATCCTGGTCAGTTTGACCTCTGACTAAACATGCAGGTTTCCTAAACTAACAACTGGGATCAGCCTGGTGCTGTCCTAGTCCCTAAGTCCCTGGTTTAGTAAAAGTCCAAACAAATAGCCACACAGGCTTTGCCTCACCGCACAGGGGTTCACTCTCCCTAGACAGTCCACACAGGTCTGGTTCCAGGCATGAGCTAACATCTAATGAAGCTGGGAGTTTTTATAGAGGCCTTAAACGAACTGACAGGCTTCAGCTGGTCTCATCAACTCCCTGCCTCACGACGCCCAGCACTCTCCCTAGAGGTATGAGTCATTCATGAGCCCACTAGCCTCAGCTGGGCTTCATCAACTCCCTAGTTGTATAAGTCGGCATAAAGCCTGAATCTGGGAGAAATATATCTACCCCCCTGGATGCAACCAGGTGACTTTACCTTCCTGCTGTCACATACCCCCCCCTCTTGTTTTAACCTTGGGGTTGGAACACCAGCAATCAGGCATTCATGTACTCGAGACAAAGCATCCACATTCCCCATTTGAACGCCAGGGCGATGCTTTACTGTGAAGTTGAATTCCTGTAGGGCCAGGAACCACCTATTCACTCTTCTATTTGTCTCCTTGTTTTGAGCCATCCACTTTAACGGAGCGTGATCCGTAACCATGTCAAAGTGCCTACCTAGCAGATAGTACCGAAGGGAATCTAGAGCCCACTTCACCGCTAAACATTCCTTTTCAACCGTGGCGTAATTTACCTCATGGGACTTCAACTTCCTGCTGAGGTAAATGACTGGGTGCTCTTCCCCGTTCCAGACCTGGGACAATACTGCTCCTAACCCCACATCTGACGCATCACTTTGTACGACAAAGTCTTTAGAGAAGTCGGGTGAGTACAACACTGGCTGGCTACATAAGGCTTGTTTCAAGAATTGGAATGCTGCCTCAGCCTCGGGGGTCCATTTAATCATGACCGACCCTTTCCCTTTCGTCAGGTTGGTTAGGGGCACAGCCTTAGAAGCAAAGTGGGGAATGAAGCGCCGATAATAACCCGCGATTCCCAGAAAGGCTCGTACCTGCTTCTTGCTGTTGGGACGTGGCCAACTCTGGATGGCCTCGACTTTGTTGAGTTGGGGTTTTATTACTCCCCTGCCAATGGTGTAC
Source organism: Rana muscosa (assembly GCA_029206835.1). Taxonomy (NCBI): domain Eukaryota; kingdom Metazoa; phylum Chordata; class Amphibia; order Anura; family Ranidae; genus Rana; species Rana muscosa. The sequence continues at coordinate 692,142,497 of CM055122.1, read as the reverse complement.
CCAAGATATTTGGCCTCCTCCTGCCCAATGGTACACTTCTTGGGGTTAGCCGTAAACCCCGCTTCCCGAACAGAGTCCAGGACTGCTTGCACTTTTGGCAGATGTGAGGCCCAATCTGTGCTATGGACAATTACGTCATCCAGGTAAGCCGCAGCATACTTCCGATGGGGCCTCAGCATCTGGTCCATTTTCCGCTGGAATGTGGCCGGCGCATTCTGTAACCCGAACGGCATTCTCTTATATTGGAACGCCCCGTCTGGGGTTACAAATGCGGTTTTCTCTTTGGCCGACTTGGCCAGGGGAATTTGCCAATACCCTTTTGTGAGGTCAAGAGTCGTCATGTATCGGGCTGTTCCCAGCCGGTCGATCAACTCATCTATACGTGGCATGGGGTAGGTGTCAAATTTTGTAACTTTGTTCAACTGACGAAAATCGTTACAAAATCGCCAGCTCCCATCCGGTTTAGGCACCAACACAATGGGACTAGACCAATCACTTTGGGACTCCTCTATCACCCCTAAGTTCAGCATTTTCTGTACTTCCTCCCGTATTGCCTCCCGTCGGGCCTCTGGGATCCGATAGGGTTTTAACTTCACCCTTTCACCGGGCGGGGTAATAATATCATGCTCTACCCCAGATGTTTGTCCCGGCAGCTCAGAGAACACCTCCTTGTTGCGAAGCACAAACTCCTTAACCTCCTGTTGTTGGGGTTGTGACAAGGTGGCTGCTATTCCAACCTCCGGAATCACGCAACCAGTTTGAGCTGGTGACCAAGTTTCTGCGACTAGGGACTCTCTATCCCTCCAGGCTTTCAACAGATTAACGTGATATATCTGTTCGGGCTTTCGCCTTCCTGGTTGTCTGACCTTGTAATTCACTTCGCTCACTTTTTCCATTATCTCGTAGGGGCCTTGCCATTTGGCAAGGAATTTACTTTCAACCGTAGGGACAAGTACCAATATCCTATCCCCCGGGGAAAAGGTACGGGTCTTTGCTCCACGGTTGTACACTCTCTGCTGTGCCAACTGCGCTTGGGCCAAATGTTCCTTCACGATGGGCATTACCTGTGCAATTCGATCTTGCATCAGGGCGACATGCTCAATCACACTCCTGTGGGGAGAACTCTCACTTTCCCAAGTTTCCTTGGCAATATCCAACAGCCCTCTTGGGTGTCTCCCATACAGTAACTCAAAGGGGGAGAATCCCGTAGAGGATTGGGGCACCTCCCTAATAGCAAACATCAAATAAGGAAGTAGACAGTCCCAATCCTTTCCATCTCTATCCACCACTTTCTTCAACATTTGTTTTAGGGTTTTGTTGAATCTTTCAACCAGCCCATCGGTTTGGGGGTGATACACAGATGTACGCAATTGCGTCACTTTGAACAATTTACACAGCTCTTTCATAACCCGGGACATAAAGGGTGTACCTTGGTCCGTAAGCAGTTCTTTACAAATACCCACCCGGCTAAAAACAAGAGATAGCTCTTTGGCTATGGTTTTGGCCGAGGTATTTCTGAGAGGGATCGCTTCTGGATAACGGGTGGCATAGTCCATTATAACCAATATGTACTGGTGCCCCCTAGCGGACTTGATTATAGGACCTACCAAATCCATTGCGATTCTCTCAAACGGGACCTCAATGATGGGTAGAGGGACCAGCGGGCTACGGAAATGTGGCATCGGGGCCGACCTCTGACACACAGGGCAGGAGGAACAATAATTTTCTATGTCCTTCATCACCCCAGGCCAATAGAATCTCTGTAATACCCTCTCTCGGGTTTTCTCTGTCCCCAGATGACCTCCAAGAATGTGCCCATGGGCCAACTCCAACACCAACTTCCTGTAAGGTTTGGGCACCACCAGCTGCTCAACGGTTTCTTCTGCCCTTTTTGCCACCCGATACAGTAGGTCCTTCTCTACGCTGAAGTATGGGTAAGTGCAGGTATTATCTGGGTTCACTAACTCGCCATCTATTTCCACTACGTTTTCCCGTGCCTTTATTAGGGCGGGGTCTTTTAACTGTTCTGTGGCAAAATTTTCCCTGTGAACCTCCAGATCAGAAAACTCCACAAACGGTAGGTTTTCGTCTGAGGAGGTGGGCTCCTCTCCAGTTTCTTGAGTCTCCCCTGCCAATACTGACAAGGGAAATTCTGGAGAGTCCTCACCACTCTCAGAGGAGTTCTGGCTATCACATTCCTGGTACATAGGGGCACCAGTGGGGGGCTCAGGATCATCCCACAGTTCCCAGAACTTCGGAAAATCCCTTCCCACAATGGCGTCATGCGGTAACTGAGATACTAAGCCCACTGGATGAGAGAGGGTACCTTTGGGGGTCTCGAAACACACTGTAGTCACTGGATACTCTCGGGTGTCCCCATGCACACAAATAACAGCTACCTTGCTATTCCCAGAGACCTCTGTTTTAACTAACTCAGCCTTTATCAGGGTCACAAGGCTACCTGAATCCAACAATACCACAACATTTCTACCATTAACACACATTTTGCATAAATGTTTCTCAGTTCCTCGAATGGCAGTGCATGCGACTGTCGCACACAGCGACTGACGTCTGCCCGTCAGAAAGTCACACTGCATGGGTTCCTCCACAACCGGGCAATTTGCTGCAATATGTCCCGCTTGGCGGCAGCGGTAGCAAACGATCCTTCTTGCCGCCTCTTGAGCTGCTGATTTCCCAGGCTGTTCTCGCCAAACTTGGGGTAGAGCTCCCACCCTCTCACTCTCTCCACCCTTACCCCTTGGAATCATCTTATCCGCCCCTGGGGATGGTCTGGTCTTAGGGTGGAAAGTCCGAGAGTCTCTGGAAGAGGCCGTCAGGTTCTCTGTAGCCAAGTATCTCTCTACACGATCCACAAGTTTACCGGCCGTTTCTGGGTCTCCGTGGCTTACCCACTTTTGAATGGCGGTAGGAAGAGCTCTCAAGAAACGATCCATCACAACACGTTCCACAATCTCCGGTGCGGACAAAGTCTCTGGCTGTAGCCACTTCCTGCTCAGGTGAATGAGATCATACATTTGAGACCTGGGGGGTTTTCCAAGCTGGAAAGTCCAGTTATGCACACGCTGAGCCCGGACAGCCAGGGTGACACCCAGCCTTGCCAATATTTCAGCTTTTAGCATCACATAGTCTTTTGCTTGGTCAGGCTCTAGGTCATAGTAAGCCTTCTGCGATTCACCAGTTAACAGAGGAGCCACCAGTCCAGCCCACTGCTCCTCAGGCCACTTTTCTCTTTCAGCAGTCCTTTCAAATGTGGTCAAAAATACCTCTGGATCATCCTCTCCAGTCATTTTTGTCAATAAACGACTCACCCCAAAGGACGCGGTATTAGTGGGACGGCTTTCCTCACTGGTCTGCGGACGTTGCTGCATTACTGCTTCCATTTGTTGTAGTCTCTGCTCTTGCTTCTGTAACAGGTCTATGAAGCGGGCCTCAGATTGCTGCTGGGCTTGTTGATGAGCTTGCTGCTGGGCTGCAAGGCTCCTTTGCAAACCTGCATTTGTCTGCTGTTGATTGGCATTTGCTAGAGCCAGCTGTTTCAGTATCTCCTCCATGCTGGCTTAAAAAAACTGCCACTGGTTCTCCACCAACTGTGAGGGGGTTAACTCGGTAGCGGGTGTGTGTGACCCCCTGGTTGGGCTCCCCACACAAAAACAGGGCCAGCAGACGGAGGTTGTGGTTTTCAAAATCAAAAGGTGCGGTTTATTTCTCTATGTACAGTGACAAAAACACAGCAAAGCCAAAAAGAAACAAACAAAATAAATCCTGGTCAGTTTGACCTCTGACTAAACATGCAGGTTTCCTAAACTAACAACTGGGATCAGCCTGGTGCTGTCCTAGTCCCTAAGTCCCTGGTTTAGTAAAAGTCCAAACAAATAGCCACACAGGCTTTGCCTCACCGCACAGGGGTTCACTCTCCCTAGACAGTCCACACAGGTCTGGTTCCAGGCATGAGCTAACATCTAATGAAGCTGGGAGTTTTTATAGAGGCCTTAAACGAACTGACAGGCTTCAGCTGGTCTCATCAACTCCCTGCCTCACGACGCCCAGCACTCTCCCTAGAGGTATGAGTCATTCATGAGCCCACTAGCCTCAGCTGGGCTTCATCAACTCCCTAGTTGTATAAGTCGGCATAAAGCCTGAATCTGGGAGAAATATATCTACCCCCCTGGATGCAACCAGGTGACTTTACCTTCCTGCTGTCACAGTACGTATGCAGAATCTCCTCACTTTCTGACAAGTCCACCAAGTGTGGTACATAGTGCCACATAGTGGATATCAAAACAGACTGATCAATTTTATATTTGTTGCAGCGAGAATATCCATTGCCAAATCTTGGAAATCCCCTACAATTCCGTTTTACCTATTGAAAACCAAACTGTCTTGGATAATGGTGAATGAAAGATTATCGACTCTTAAAGATGATAAAATTGCTTAGTTTAATATTGTTTGGGATCCCTGGATTAACTATCTTGCGACTGATTAATACCCTGGACTGACCCTAAATAATCCTCTTATAGGACTAGTGTGCACCCACTCTTCTCTCCCTCTTTTTATTCCTTTTTCTTTTATTTTCTTTCATTCTCTCTCTTTTTTTATTTATTTTTTATTTACTTATCTATTTATTTTTCTTCCTTCTGGTTTGAATTTTTTTTTGTCAGATCGATCCTTCGAAAGCTGTGGGAATTTAGTTAGAGAGTTATAAGCTTAATTTAAATTTGGCTCAAAATATTATATAATGCATCGTAGTAACTCGAATGCACAGCTCTTTTATAACTACTTATCTGAACCCACAAAGATTTATGTATATGAAAATTTATATATCATTTATATGTATGAAAAATGACAAACATTGTTTATTGTACTTTTATTCAAAAATGTCAATAAAAATATTGGGAAAAAAAATGCATTTATATTACTTTATTAAATTGTGTTTTGTATCTACATGTAGTTCAACTTTAAATATTCAATTTTCCAAATGCTGTGTCAAATAACTCCACTTTAGTTCTTCTAAACACTTTCTCTAAAGTGCCTACACAAATAAGCCCTGAAATAAATGATTTTCATGTCTTTAAACTTCTTAACATATAATTTTACTCTCATTATAATTATATTTGCAGTCCAATTACAAGATAAATAATAGTAAAATCTGAATACACATCCTACATTGGACATTGTAGAAAATGAAATCCTTTTACAGCAATCTTCTTATTGTCATCTAATGTCCTTTGGTTCTAGACTATTTTAAAAAGACAATCAAATGCCTTTGATTTTAATGTTACTGTAAAATATAATTAAAATCTCTTAGGAAATTTTCCTTTATCTGGTAGCAGTTTAATTCTCAGTACAGCTTTTCCTCTACTCAGAAACAAAAGATCTATACGGCCTAATTTTATTTGAAATATTGTTTCTTTTCTTGAATCTCATTTATTCAGAAAATTTGCAGTAAAAAGTTGGCAATTTAAAGGCATATTATTTCTTTCAAACCAGGCAATAATACCACAAAATTGCCTTGTATGAAGTGTTTAAACTATGCTACAATAAAGGAAGAACAAAGGCGTAGATGCTGAAATTATATTGAGATACGGCTAAGCCTGTAGTTGAATGATAAGATAGAGTTTTGTGATTGTATTAGCAAGGAAGTTGCTCAGCTAGTATGCAAGATGAGTAAAATATTTTCCTGGAGATTCTATGAACTGATTTAGGAAGACTAAAATACAATTCAAATGCATTGTTAATTAGTGATGGAATTTTGCATTAACACCTTTTCAGGATAAACTAGCCATATGTAGCCAGCTCACCCGCGTGAATCTTGGGTTTGTAAACAAACCAGTCGGGTAAAAGACGTCAGCCATGATCCTTGGTTGGTTTGCTTATATACAGCATAAAGAAAAGAAAAGGTCACTGCTCACTATGTATTAAGCACTACACCACAGTATTGTTTATCTGGCGCAGTGTCCCATTTGTTGCAGACTCATCAATATGGTGCTGTCTCCGTAAACGGAACCTATACTACAAAAAGTTAATAAAAAGGGGGAAGAAGGAAAGAACAACCCCCCTTTTTTTAAAAAGAAACTACGGGTGGATCAAGCTGCTTGAAAAAATGCTATATATTTATTACTATGAATCATCACTATCGTGACGTCAATCTCGTCACGCCGGCGCATGCGCAATGCACGGCCCTGCACGCTGAGCACGGCTTTGAAGCCAACAGCTGACAGGCTTGTGCGAGTTAAGCACACGTGGCTTCTGATTCAGCAACCAACGCGGTCCACAATACAGCAGAGCCCCCAGCCAGGATCTTTGGAGAGGACAAGACACACACACCTATCGCAGCTGTATCTACAGTATCACAGTTTGTGACTGCCAGCTTCTAATGAATGTGCGGAAAGACTGGGAAATCAACCTGCTAATCAAGACCTCCCATATGCTGGCCAGGCTGGGTGAGCGGACCGCTGGTCCCTGTGTATTCCCTATATGACTGCTTTATTTAACCTCAGTTTTCTGAGGCTTGTTATCAACAGCTGCTAATATCTTGGAACTTGCTTTACCTTTACCTCCTTGTTTGCTGCTATTCCGCTGCTGATTCAGCTATATTATAAACCTGGTTTACACTGTGACTGACATACCGACTTGAATGGAATATATTTGGCTATATGCCATCTTCATACAGACTTTATCCTTGTCCAATATAAATATGGGTATCCAGATATGTCAGTAGTACACCTATTCCAGGAGCCCCATATGCGTAGCTACTGTTTACAATCATCCCCGTTCTATCCCTAGTAGGGGGGAACTCACTCAGCCCAATATATTGGCTGAGCCCACTATCTGCAGTGCCATCTATTGGATCTGTAATTCATTATTAGGGATGAGCTGAACACCCCCCTGTTCGGTTCGCACCAGAACATGCGAACAGGCAAAAAATTAGTTCGAACACGCAAACACCCTTAAAGTCTATGAAACACGAACATGAAAAATCAAAAGTGCTAATTTTAAAGGCTAATATGCAAGTTATTGTCATAAAAAGTGTTTGGGGACCTGGGTCCTGCCCCAGGGGACATGTATCAATGCAAAAAAAAGTTTTAAAAACTGCAGTTTTTCAGGGAGCAGTGATTTTAATAATGCTTAAAGTGAAACAATAAAAGTGAAATATTCCTTTAAATTTCGTACCTGGGGGGTGTCTAAAGTATGCCTGTAAAGTCGCACACGTTTCCCGTGTTTAGAATTGTCCCTGCACAAAATGTAATTTCTGAAGGAAAAAAAGTCATTTAAAACCACTTGCGGCTATAATGAATTGTCGGCTCCCCAGCAATACAGATCAAAGTCATTGAAAAAAACGGCAGGGGTCCCCCCCCACAGTCCATTACCAGGCACTTTGGGTCTGGTATGAATATTAAGGCAAACCCCGAACAAAAAAAAACATGGGGGTCCCCCCAAATTCCATATCAGGCCCTTCAGGTTTGGTATGGATATTAAGGGGAACCCCGCACCAAATAAAAAAAAATTGATTGGGGCCCCCCAAAAATCCATACCAGACCCTTCAGGTCTGGTATGGATTTTAAGGGGAACCCCGCACCAAAAAAAATGGCGTGGGGTCCCCCAAATATCTTTACCAGACCCTTATTCGAGCACGCAACCTGCTAGGCCACAGGAAAAGAGGGGGGGCGAGAAAGCGGCCCCCCTCCTGAACCATACCAGGCCACATGCCCTCAACATGGGGAGGCTGTCCCAATGTTGATGAGGACAAGGGCCTCATCCCCACAACCCTTGCCCGGTGGTTGTGGGGGTCTGCGGGCGGGGGGCTTATCGAAATCTGGAAGCCCCTTTAACAAAGGGGAACTCCAGATCCTGGCCCCCCCTATGTGAATTGGTAAAGGGGTACATTGTACCCCTACCATTTCACAAAGAAAGTGTAAAAATTTGTAAAAAACCTGCCAGGTTGCGTGCTCGGATAAGGGTCTGGTATGGATTTTTGGGGGGACCCCATGCCATTTATTTATTTTTTGGTGCGGGGTTCCCCTTAAAATCCATATCAGACCTGAAGGGTCTGGTATGGATTTCTGGGGGGCACCCCACGTCCTTTTTTGTTTTTAATTTGGTGCAGGGTTCCCCTTAATATCTATACCAAACCTGAAGGGCCTGATATGGAATTTGGGGGGACCCCACGTTTTTTTTTGGTTCGGGGGTTTACCTTAATATTCATACCAGACCCAAAGAGCCTGGTAATGGACTGTAGGGGGACCCCTGCCGTTTTTTTCAATGAATTTGATCTGTATTGCCGGGGAGCCGACAATTCATTATAGCCGCGAGTGAGTTTTAAATTACTTTTTTTCTTTCAGAAATTACATTTTGTGCAGGGACAATTCTAAACACGGGAAACATGCACGACTTTACAGGCATACTTTGGACACCCCTCAGGTACGAAATTTAAAGGAATATTTCACTTTTATTGTTTCACGTTAAGCATTATTAAAATCACTGCTCCTGAAAAAACGGCCGTTTTTAAAACTTTTTTTTGCATTGATACATGTCCCCTGGGGCAGGACCCACGTCCCCAAACACTTTTTATGACAATAACTTGCATATTAACCTTTAAAATGAGCACTTGATTCCTCCCATAGACTTTTAACGGTGTTCCGCGGCTTTTCGAATTTGCCGCGAACACCCCAAATTTTTCGCTGTTCGCCGAACGGGCGAACAGCCAATGTTCGAGTCAAACTCGAACATAAAGCTCATCACTATTTTGGTACACTGCAGAGGGGAAATGCATGCATGCACCTTATGTGACCTAGCCTGTTTTTAGTTCAGACAACGTTGTCTTACTAATTTTATTAAATTGGGTGTTGGTGATGGGTATTTAGTGCCTGTATTTTTGTGCAAAATTAATTTTCTAAGTAATAAATATATACAATTTTTTCAAGCAGCTTGGTCCACCCGTAGCTTCTTTTTTTAAAAAGGGGGGTTGTTATTTCCTTTTTCCCCCTTTTTATTAACTTTTTGCTTCAATACAGCACCTAGGACCTGACTGTCATTTAGTGGTGGTAGTGTAGCTGGGCAGCATCTTTTGGTGAAAGGTTATTGTGGTGGTGAGGCAACATTGTTGGGTGGTGGTCATAATGGCAGCAGGTCATCCTAATTGACGTTAGGTCTACACATTAGTAGATGATTTGATTGACAATAGATTTACATTGTAAAATATTGTTTATATTATTTTTAGGGACTTTTTCATTGTGTGGGTGCCTGTTTTTTGCTTTTCACTTTTTTTGGGGATGAGCAATAAGAGATACTTATGTTGAATATTTGTGGCCCTCCTCATTATAAAGGAGGCTTTCAGGTTTAACCCACCCCCACACACAAACCCCCACATCCTCTTGGTTATTGGATGTGAGGATGAGGCCCTTGTTCCCATGGGGGAAAGATTATAACAAAATATCAAAGAAACACCCACACTTATTCTATATACCCTTGGCAAATAAAGTAAAACAAAGCTGCTGCTATTTGGGTGTACTCTCTATAAAACAGAGCTTCCGAGCAACTGGATGTGATGAAACGCATAGAATGGAGCTTTTTTTGGTTGTGACATCACTGCTGCTCAAGGTAGAACACATGCTGGTTTCTTAATTATTGCAGAGCAGCAGTGCTCCCCCTACAGTTATCTAATGGTGAGTCATCCTGGATACTTGGCATAAGCACATAATAATGTGAGTGTATTTGCATCACTTTGTTCTTTTTATTTTCAATAAATGTTGGTGAACGATGAGTTTTCTCCTGGTCTGTTTTTCATACATGATGATTATAGAGTGATGTACAGGAATTTGTGGAAAGGAAAGAAAAAGCAGATATGGCGCTGGTCTATTGGAGTCCTGTGCCGCCTGGTGCTGCACTAAATAATACAAATGTGTGAATAACTAAACTCAAAGTGTTAAAAATTTCTTGAATTCTAGAATGCCTGTGCAAACTGCTCATATATATAATTATAAATATGTGCAAAATAAATTGAATAATAAAAATACTAAAAATACATTGGGGTATCTTTACCCCTCCTTTATAATCGTGATAAAGAATATACAAGTGAACACACTTGTGTAATTAATATATGTGCAAAAATCAATGTATGAAATATATGAAATAAATAAATAAATAAACAAAATGCACTCCTCTTCAATTAGTGCTATAAAAATCCTTAGAAAAGAGTCCTTATGGAAGAGTCCTTATGGAAAACATACAAAGGAAATATCCATTCAGGTTATTCAGGTCCTGTAAAAAGGGTGCTTGGTGCCTAGTTTGAAGGAGCCGTGATCACTGCAAACTGTGCTCTTACAAAAACCGCACTCACCAGATATTACCCCCCTCTGGCAATTGCTCGTTCCTCTTCTCTTGATGGTGTTATTGCTTAATAATGGCCCATGTATAAGAGAAAGGAAGGGAGCCCCAGATGGTGTGATAACGTTTTAAAATCTTATTCATTAATAAAACACAGCTTGGGTACTCACATTTAGACAAAAAGCATGCAATCAACGCTGACACTCTGGTCAGGCAACTGGAAGCGATGTGACGTTCTGGGGGCGTGTTCTACCGGTTTCGTCATGTGACTTCTTCTGGAACACCTATTCCCATTTGTGTGGCCCATTCTGGGAGAGTTTCTGGCTGTTTGCATAAGAAAAAAGACCTGCCTGTGTGATATAACTTTCAGGACTTAGATCACCTGCTGGTGGCACTGTGGTTCCCAGAGCCAAAGAGCGCAGTTCCAATGACTACCAGTGGGTGTCTCCCAGCAGCCACTTGATCCTGGTAATTAGGCTCCACCTGATACTGGCTGTTGGGAAGGTATATAATCCCCCCCTTAGCTGATGTCTGTGCCTCAGTGTTCTGCCTGTGAGCCGCTCTCCTACTGGATCCTCGATCCTGTACCTTGCATCCAGTAACTTGTACCTTACATCCAGTACCCTGTATCCAGCTCCACTGATCTCTGTTCCCCTTGTTCCCAGTCCTGGTGCTGATCTTGCCCTGTTCATGTGGGCTTCCCTTCATTGTACAGTATATGGTGTATTATGGTTAAGTTTCTTGTTTGGTTTTTGCTTCACTATCACATTTATTCCTCACAGTTGCCTGATTTATGGTTTATTGGTGTTGGATGGGTGTTGTGTGCATAAATAGATTTTAATATAATCATACTTGTTCTAAATCTGGTTTCCCTAAGTGTAGCTCAATGACCTGGTCATTTCTGCTGCTGCTGGATACCTGTGTTTGTATCCCTTACAATATCCCTAACCTACTGAGAGTATAGAGTTGCAATTGAACCATAAGGAGCGAGAGGAGCCTATATATTGATGCTCATTTAGACCTCCTTAAAAATAAGAGTTTTTTTTTACATATTAAATGTTATTAAATATTGTTTTATATAAGAGGTTTATGAGATTTGGTCAGTGGGCATTTTAAAAGGGCCATGACATCAGAGCACAAGTATAATTACTTGCACAGTACTTAGAGAGTTCTGCAGTTTATGCACAGAGCACTTTGGACTAAGGACTGTTGTTCTCTGGGGTTTGATTGATGTTTATATACGGACTTTGGAACATTTTACTCACTTTTATGGGACTGATATTTGTCTTTTTGCACATGCATAATAAGGCCCCTTTATTTTGCACTTGTAATATTGATTATATATTTGTGTGCATTTTTCTTTAGGAATATTGTATATGCATAGTTATTCACCATAGTTTTAGCATTTGTTTTGTGACCTATACGGTTTTTAAATATTTACATTTTTCACATTATGCACTTTAGATTTATTAAAGGCTTTGATTTTCTCTGGCTCACATAAAATGCAATGTAAAAATGGTGAACACATATCCCTTTAAATAAAAAGATAGCAGCCAGCACAGCAGAAGATCAATTTGCAAAATATAGCATAAAAGTGAATAAGTGCAGCGCTAGAGGTGAGTAGTCTCAGAAACTATGAGACTGTAATTACTTGTGAAGAATGATTCTTATCAGATGGGCTTAATATCAAATCACATCACAAAATATATGGAAAACATTAAAATGGTTGAAACCCAAGACAATATAAATAAAGTGAAATGTCCTTGGTGTTGACAAGAGTCCTTAAGGGTATTTCAACTCTCGGACATTGAAAAATGGTAGTGATCCAAAGAGTGATGAACTAAAACTTGCGTGAATGCAAATAAACAAAGTGCACAAAAGAATTGATTGGAGATCCACCACCGAGAACTTCAAAGGTTTACCAGAGCGATTGAACTCAGGTAGGTATACACCTAGTGAGTCAATCAGGCTTGTAGTATAGTATACCCCAGGAAGGCTACCTCTGCAGACACGACCTCCAAGGAAATAATGGATTTCAAAACAGTGGACCTCAGAAGGTGTTTATGGGTCGATGAGCTCAAACAAATGGTTTGTAGAGCTCTTAAAAACTGAACATTAAACACAAGCAAGGGTTGGCTACATCACGAAATCGCAAACACTACCATTTTTCAATGTCTGAAGCCTCGTACACACGACCGAGTTTCTCGTCGTTAAAAACACGTCGTTTTTTTCGACGAGATTCTTGTTAACCTTGACGAGTTTCTCGTCAAGCTTTCTATGCGTACACACTGACATTTCCCAATTTCCTCGTTGTTCTCCGCGCTCACGTCCAGCACGTACGACGGCACTATAAAGGGGAAGATCGATTTTCTTGGCGCCACCCCTTGGGCTGCTTTTGCTGATCTCGTGTTACCGCGTGTGAAGTAAAAGTTTGGGAAGAGACGATTCGCGCTTTTCAGTCTTCGTGCTTTTCAGTTCGTTTTCTGAGGTTCAGTTTGTGCTTGTGGGTTCGTATCTTGACTTTCAGGGCGTCTAGGCAGGTCGTATCTGTTTTACAGTGCGTTCTTGCCCTTTCATTTCTGATTTTCAGTTCGTTATTCATAGGCCTTGCTGTTCTAAAGTGCATTCTGTTCTGTACGTTCTGATAAGACGACCGTTTCCTAGCCATGTCGCCTGGACGTTCTCGTCGTCGAGTTCGTGCTGTGCGTGCGCTTGGTGTTGGTCTGCTTGTTTTGGACCAAGACCAGTCCATGAATGGTGTGAGGAGGAGTTCATGGACCAAGAATTGGTTGCTCCAGCGGGACCAATTCTGCCACATGCCTCTGCTGCGGGAGATAGTCGAGAAGGAATTTTCTGCGGATGTCTGACCCCGTTTTTCAGGAACTGTTGGCTTTGGTGTCCCCCTATATTACCAGGCAGGACACCGTTATGCGGGAAGCCATCAGTGCTGAGCAAAGGCTCATCGCCACGTTACGTTATCTGGCGACAGGGAGAAGTCTTCAGGACTTGAAGTTCACGACAGGCATCTCCCCCCAGGCTCTGGGCCTCATAATCCCAGACACCAGTTCTGCCATTATACAAGTCCTGCAGGAGGACTATATTAGGGTAAGTTTTCTCCTTTAACATCACATTTTATGTATTTCATGTATGCTAATGTATTGTATTTCTTTCATCCTTCCCTAATTACCATGATTGTAATATGCTGAGAATGTCCCCTTTGTCCTCATGCATGCTGGAAGCTTTAGATTGCCCCTTTTTTCTCCTCCATGCATATTTCCCTTCACTAACCTTTCCAGCAGGGGCGCCTGTTGCAACAAATGTTTGGGGGTCCAACCCCAATTTAGGAAATAAACTTCCTCCATTTTTGCAAAGGTGCCTATTAAACGCCCCCAGTTGTCCCCTCCAATGCAGCCATTTTGTCCCCTCCAGTGCAGCCATTTTGTCCCCTCCAATGCAGCCATTTTGTTCCCTCCAATGCAGCCATTTTGTTCCCTCCAATGCAGCCATTTTGTCCCCTCCAATGCAGCCATTTTGTCCCCTCCAATGCAGCCATTTTGTTCCCTCCAATGCAGCCATTTTGTTCCTTCCAATGCAGCCATTTTGTCCCCAGCCCTGCACATACCTTCTTGTGGTCAGCACCATCCTTCTTCTGTCCTTGATGTCTTCTCCTTCCCTTGATGTTGCATCAGCCAATCATGTTACCATTAAACAGACTTGGTGAACATGATTGGCAGAGCAGCCTGTCAGTGTTTACCCAAGGAATGCTCCCCCCCCTGCGTCCCCTATTTAACTTTTATGAAGCCAATTACATCCCTCAGGCTGTAATGTGCAAGCCTATTTGCCTCCCTGTTTCTGATATGCAATTTTCACCCCATAAATGCCGCAGTTATTCATATGTTGGTCGCTTAACAGGGGGCCATCCACCTGAATAGTGGGCGGCATTGACAATAAATAGGTTAATGCAAGGCAAGAACCTATGTATTGTTCTGAGTGACGGGCACAGGAGAGAGGGGGCAGTGCTCCAGCGCCCACTCTGGACGCACCGCCACTGCACTGCTATCCTGTGGCCAAACACATCTACCCCCCCCCCAAAATAATGTATTAATGGACCATCAGAGGGGGTGATGAATATGAAACATGAGCCTTCCATTATACTTATTGAAAACACCTTAATAAACGTAGAATTTGATTGATGTTGGCCTCTAATGTTTTTTATTATAATCTCCTTGTAATGTAATATTTTTAAATTCTAATTTTCTTTCATCTTGTTTGACTCCCCAGCTTCCTTCCACGCCACAGGAATGCCAGACTGTGGCATCGGAGTTTGCCATGTGGTGGGACTTCCCCAACTGCAGTGGTGCCATAGACGAGAAGCACATCCGCATCGTGCCGCCACCCCGTTCTGGGTCCTACTACTTCAACTACAAGGGGTTTCATAGCATTGTGCTGATGGCGGTGGTGTCAGCACGGTATGAATTCCTCTATGTTGATGTAGGGAAGAATGGCCGGATGTCCGATGGGGGATCCTTCATCCAGACGGAGTTTGCCCTCCGTCTCCAGAGTGACGACCTTGCATTGCCACCGGATGCAGGGAATATTGAAGGACTCCCCTTTGTTTTCTTGGCTGATGAAGCCTTTGGACTCGGACCGCATCTTATGAGGCCATTTCCTCACAGGACCCTGACCCCAGAGAAGAGGGTGTTCAATTACCGGCTGGCCAGGGGCCGAAGAGTCGTTGAAAATGCCTTCGGCATAATGGCCAGCCGGTTCCGCATTTTTATGACTTCCATGCACTTGGCGGACTACAAAATAAACTATGTAGTTTTATGCTGCTGTGTGCTACACAATTTTCTCAGCAGAAAATCCAATTCATATATGGCCTCAGTATTTCCTGAGGCTGGACTTTCACCTGCTAATCCCCTGACGGGCCTGGAATCTGCCCATCCTGGCTTGCCCCCCCAAAATGCCCGTGAGGTTCGGGACAAATATATGCAATATTTCATGGGTAGGGGGGCAATTCCTATGCCAGGCTATGGCTAAAGATTCCTGGAGAATGAGTTAAATAAAATTCTGATTTCGAATTTTAACTTTGGTTTGTTTCCTGTCTCCTAGTTTGTCTTAGTGCATTTGTAGTGCCAAGTGTATTTTCCTTTAGTAAATAACAACCATTTCACTATGTAACCTTAAAAAAAACACAAATAAGGTTAGAGCGTATTGAAAAAAGAAGCTACACGTTGTTTCTGTTCAAACATTTTACTCTGTGCACATTCACACACATGTTTCCTTTTTATTTTATTTTTTTATTTATTTTTTGTCCTGGCCACAAACCGCCAATTCTTTTCTTAGGAAAATACAAAAATAGTTGCATTCCAAAAATTACAACATTGGATATCTCTGAGCAATCTGACACATTCACTTACACAAACTATGTCTCTATGTGCCCGTCCTAATATGGGGTCTTGCCACCCCTTGCCCAGCCAAAAATTGAATATGCACACATTTTGTATTATTTTCCACTAGGGATTTGAGACTCCTGATCCCTATTGTCAACATGTGCTATCTGCCATCAGGGGTGATCAATGGACGTGTTTTGGGGGTGCAACCCCTTCCTCAGTTCACCTACTTTAGATACGAGGAAGGGGTTGCAACCCCAAAAGACGTACATGGATATCCCCTGATGGCAGATGGCACATGTTGACACACTGTGTGCATATTCAATTTTTGGCTGGTTGCATTGTCAAAAACAGTATAAAAGGTTGATGAACAGTCATTCCTGAAAAAAAAATGGGGGTTTGGTTGACTTATTCGATTCTCCCCAAAACATCTAGAATGTCTTTAAATGTTTGATCCATCACATAAATTATTTGTTTTATTCTGTCCAGTTCCGTGCTACATTCCATCACTTGCTGTATTATTCGGAGGGCACTGTCAGCAGAGAAACGTGTACTATCCTTCACCACAACATTTACATCCCCTAAAAACAAAATAAAAAGGTATTATAACTCTGCAGGCCTACATCTCTTACCTGAAGCTGTGGTGACAGATACTGACCTGTTGTGGTGACCAGTTCCACAACGTCATCCACCTCTCCTTCCTGCACTTCTCCTTCCTCCACCTCAACTTCCTCAACATCCTTCGGTTGTGGGTCTTTGGGAGTTTGGGGTTGTTGTGAAGCTGTAGGGTTCCTGTGCTCCCTGGAGTGTTCTCCTCCCAGTCTTCTCTCCCCTATGATAATCAAACAAAAGGTCTATTTATCACACTGAAATTCTCTATGAAAAATAAAAACAGGCTAAATTGCTTGGAAGTGGGGTACAAGTGTGTGTTTGGGCGGAAGTTAAAGATGAATGCATTATTTCTGACCAATAATATGTTTAGTATTCACCTTTGGCTGTCAGTTTTGAGACATGGAGGCACCACAAAAAATCACTAATGCACCTGTGTGGGACACCCAAAAAAGGCGGGTCTGGTGGCCCACACTATAGTGCTCCAAAGTACAGATGTGGAAGCAGCTGCTGAGTGTCCTCTCCTTTACACTGACTAAAGTTTGCATTTCATTCTCTTTACAAACACATCATCTAGCCTAAAAATTTGGAACAAAAATGTTAAAAAAACACGCAGATGTCTAATTACTTTTGTGGCTATAAAATAAGCCAAAACAGCGGATAGTGGCCGAACGAAGTGTCTGTAACGTAACGAACAATTACTGTGCCAAACAAAGTTCAAATTATTAAATTATGGAAGGGAGTCCAATATGATAAAATCAAAAAAAGGAGCAACATGTAAGTTGAGAAAAACATTAATAGCCGAAAAGTGTACATTTTACTTACTTTTTGATAGCATTCTCTTAATGCTCCTTAACTGCTCTGGCTCCCTCAGTTTGAGGTCTGACCACCTCTTTCTGAGCTGCTCATTTGAGCGTTTCACCCCGAAATTCTTCTTCAGACTCTTCACCACTTTCTTCAGGATTTTGGCCTTCCTTCTATTTGGTTTGCTATACGGCCCATGCTTTGCGTCATAATCAGACTTGAGCAAGATGTCCACCATCTCCGCCATCTCCGCAAAAGACATATTAGATGCCTTGAATCTCCTCCTTTGATCGTGACGTTTCCTCGGTCTCCGGGCTTGTCTCTTCCTCGTTAGTTGCGTAATTATCAGACACCTGCTGTAAATCCGCCATATCTGTCTGCGCGCCGAAAGAGAAGGGGCGGGGAAAAGATGTTAGTTAGAACGTCATGGGCGGGCGACGTGTGCGGAGCGACGTGTTCGTAGTTTGACGCATGCGTGGTGTATATATAGCAAACACACATGTGACTATACTACGTTCGGTGTGCGGAGAGAGGAGTTCAAGTTACGGACGTGTGAACGAAGGTATGTGATTTTGTGAGTTGGACAAATTATTGGCCTATACTGTCTTGAGATTGTTGTAGGATATATATGGTGACTACGATGTTAAGGAGGTTAGACTGTTTGCCTCACATTAGTTATATATTATTTATTTTACTTGCAGATACAATATGAATGTCTTCATTAGTGATAGAGATTTCCTGGCGGAATTTATAGACCGGGTAAGGGAGCTGCCCGCTCTGTGGGAGACGAAAAACCCCATCCACAAAAAAAGAGGGGTGAGAAAAGCAGCGCTGGAGACCCTGCTCCCATTTGTGCATACCAAGGTGCCCACAGCCACAGCAAAACAGGTGGACACTAAAATTGGGAGCTTGAGAGGCACCTACAGGACTGAACGCTCTAAGGTCCTGGCTTCTCAGAGGTCAGGAGCAGCAGCAGATGATGTTTATGTCCCGAATTTGTGGTACTACAGCAGGATGTCCTTCCTGGATGACCACATTGAGGCAAGGCCATCACTCTCCACTCTTCCCCCCAGACTTCCCTGCAGCCAACCTGAGCCTTCTCTGGAGCAAGAGGAGGCAGCCATCCTGGATGATTCTGATTTGGCCATCTGGAGCCAGGTATAGTATTAAATGAAAATGTATTGGGATAAAATTAATGTTTGACAAATATGTCAAGATGACAAACATAAACTATTTAGAGTTCCACAAGTGAAATCAAGATCTCTAGACATTAGGCTGCACTTAATTGGGTGCTAAATAGTCAATCTGATGTAGTTGTAAATTTTAGAAACTGATTTCAGGATTTACATTCTAATTGCTTCAATCATGATTATAAATTTTGAGGCAAAGATTAAAGCAACATATTAAACTATGTCCCTTTTTCATACACAGGATGAAATCAGCCAGGAGGAGGGTCTGGAAACTGTCAGGCAGGAGGAGGAAGGGCCCAGTGGCAGCCAGGAGGTGGCAGGGCCCAGTGGAAGGCAGGAGGTGGCAGAGCCCAGTGGCAGCCAGGAGGTGGCAGGGCCCAGTGGCAGGCAGGAGGTGGCAGGGCAAAGGAGAAGCACCAGATCACAGGTGCCTCCCATCCGATTTCCCAAAAGAGGCAGGAGGGACAGGACCACCAGTGAGGCAGCAATGGCCCTTATTAAAGAGGCCCATGCCACCCTCAAGGAGCCCACATCCCCGGAAGAGGCCATTGCCGGCCTAGTGGAGGCAAAGTTCAAGGTGATGAGCATGGAGCAACGCCTCCTATGCGAGCCCCTGCTCATCACCTTGCTCAACAAGGGGGTGATGGGAAAAATTACCCCCAATACAGCAATTTGTGAGGTGGCACAACTGTCCCAACCTCAACCTCCTCCTCCACCTCCACCTTCTTCTTCTGCCCCACCCCCTTCTCCTCCGCCTCCACCTTCTTCTTCTACCCCACCCCCTTCTCCTCTACCTCCACCTCAACCTTGTTCTTCTGCCCCACCCCCTTCTCCTCCACCTCCACCTTCTTCTTCTGCCCCACCCCCTTCTCCTCCACCTCCACCTCAACCTTGTTCTTCCGCCCCACCCCCTTCTCCTCCACCTCCACCTTGTTCTTCTGCGCCACCCCCTTCTCCTCCACCTCCTCCTGACAGGAGTACCCCTCCAGTGGCCCAGCCTCCAGCCAAACGAAGAAGGAAGGCTGCAGGGAAGGCTTCAGGAAAGGTTGCAGGGAAGGTTGCCAGGAAGACGAGGAAGTGATGGCCTTGCTTCATTGTGGTCAGACAGAAGGCAGCCTGTTGTAGTACCACAAACTTGGGACATATATCTCACCTGCTGCTGTTCCTGACCTCTGGGAGGCCAGCATCAGATTGTGCTCAGAAATGTTGGCCTTCTCAAGCTCCCAATTTTAGTGTCCACACAGGGTTGATGTGTGGTCTGGGGTCCCTGGGATGCACAAATGGCAGCAGGTTCTTCAGTGCTGCCTTCTCTTTATTTTATTTGAAACATGAATAAATGTTATTTTTGTTTAAGTTCATACTTGACTATGTGTATTTGTAAAAATTTTAAATTTAGCTTTGGGGTAAGCAGAGACATTTGACTGACAAAAAAAGGGACAGATAACAACCCCCCTAAAAAATAAAAGAATCTGATTTCCCAAAAAGAGGGTGTAAAATTTAACAACTATATATTAAAATATTCAATGGGAGATCACTATCAAAACATTGCAAAATTAAAATTAACATCAGCTTGAAAAATATAAAAATGTTAAATATTCATAAAAACTTGCACGATATAATACACATAAATCTTCTTAAGAGCAGCATGAAAAGGTTAAAAAAAGATAGTCATAACTCTGTGTGAATATCAGCAGCAAAAGAAGTTCTTTCGTTTTGATTAATGTAACATTCTAAAGAAGATTTCAATGCACAACATTTAAACGATGCAATAATTTCGAGCGTGACGAATGTGCTATCTCCATTACGAAGGCTTGTTTTACCAGAAGATGCGCTCCCGTCTCATACTTGCTTCTGAGCATGCGCGCTTTTGAAAGACTCGTTAAAGCATACACACGAACCATTTTCTCGTCACAAAACAGGCCGACGAGAAACACGATGAGGAAATCTGGAATCCTGACGAGAAAATAGAGAGCAGGTTCTCTATTTTCTCGTCGAGATTCATGGCAATTTTCTCGTCGTAAAACCATACACACGAACGGTTTTCTCGAGAAAAAAGCTCTCACGGCACTTTTCTTGCCGGTTTTGGACGAGAAAATCGGTCGTGTGTACGAGGCTTGAGAGTTGAAATACTCCTAAGGACTCTTTTCAACACCAAGGACATTTAACTTTATTTATGGTCGGAGCCCTCTGTCTGAAGAGATATGGATCACATAAACACGTCACAAGACTAACAACACAAATAAGACTTGAAGTGTGGCCTGGCCTTCTGGACGGTATGCCAAAAGAAGGGGCCATACCTAAGATAACAATAGTGGATAATTCTGTTGAGAATTATTTAGAGGAGAGCCCTAAAAAGGGGGATATGGGTGGGTGGGTACCGCGCACTAGAGCCGACACAGACCAACGTGGATGGTCTGTTTAAGTACCCCTCGAACTCCTCCCATAATTTCAGGCCAGCATACTGGCCTTCCTATTTATGGTCGGAGCCCTCTGTCTGAAGAGATATGGATCACATAAACACGTCACAAGACTAACAACACAAATAAGATCTGAAGTATGGCCTGGCCTGCTGGACGGTATGCCAAAAGAAGGGGCCAAAATCACACAAGGTTAGGAAAGGAATTGTTTTATTATGTAAGGTAAATAACTACAGAGCGAGGCTGTTAAAGGCTTGCGATATTTCCGATTGAGGATCGGGGACGTATCGGGCGAAACACGTGGATTTCCATCTGCCCATCATCTTGATTACATGGTCCGGGACTCCGTTTCGTGATGCTGCTGAGGCTGCTCCTATGCGGAAGGAATGACCCGAGTACCGTCCTGGGTCAAGGCCTAAGGTGCTCAGAAGTGTTCTGACATGGCTAACGAACTGGTTCCCGCTTAGGGGTTCAGTTGGGAAAGGTAGAAGAGGGCTGTCCCCGGGTAGGTCGGACAGGAGAGTTACTAGTCAGTCTAAGACAGCCACGGGGCACCAGGCGTTATGCGTTTGGAAGAGTTTGACGTCTACACCGGGACCGGTTTGTTGAGTTTTTGATACCGTTAGGTGTAGGACGAAATGATTCTGGTGGCGAGTCAGGTGGTGCCTGCATAGTACTTGGCAGTTAGAGCTGGTGACAGTAAACTCGCTGGGACGTAGAAACCGTAAAAGGCTAGGTATATGGCTGCCTGGATAACCAGGCTAGGCTGTACACCAAAGGGAGAACGTGAGAGGATAGTGGACATGCCCCGAAATATGGAGATGGTCACTGGTAAGCGTTTGACAGTGGTGTGCGGTTGCTGCCTGTAAATACCGCGTAGTATGGCTTTGACCGCATGAGCGGCGAACAAGGAAGGTGTGGTTGGGTCTTGTAGGGATATGAAGTGCTGGATACCGGCTAAATACAGTCTAATAGTATTGTGTGACAATGTGAGTTGGGTGTGACAGTGGGAAATGAAGGCCAAGATATGGCTGAGATTTCCTGAAAGCGCCCCTGGGTTAGCAGCTAGGAATCTGTTGTAGATCTTCCAGGCGGAGCGGTAGGCCTTTAGCGTATTGGGAGACAAGGACGCGTTGATGAGGGAGGTAGCGCCCTGGAGGTGCTGTCTCAATCCAGGGTTAGTTGCGACCAAAGTGGGATGAAGGACATGGTCGGGTCGGCTCCGGGCTCCTGTGAAAAGAGCGTGGCATAATTAAAGGGGGATAGTGCGTCGGCTGAGGTATTGCAATAAACAGGAATGTGGACACAGAGGACATTAAATTGATGTTGTAAGGAAAGTAGCACCAGCCTACGCAGGAAGGACATGATGGCCAACGATTTGGACCTGCCTTTGTTGATAATAGTGATTATCTGTGACGAACGTGACGGTCTGTCCCGCCCAGGTGCTGCCCCATACTTGAGCTGCAGCGACTATGGGGTAGATCTCGAACAGAGAGGAGGACTGACTGAACCCGGGAATTGCGAGTATCTCTGACGGCCACGGCCCCGCAAACCAATGATGGCCAAAAATAGCAGCGAAGCCTGTGGAAGCTGCTGCGTCAGTGATTACCCGTGGTGAGGAAGGGGATGCTGAAGGAATGAACATGGATCTACCATTCCAGTTCTCGAGGAATTGATCCCACATGTCTAGATCCGCTATAGCGGCTGCGTCTAGCTTGACGACTTGGTCAGGGTCTTGTGTCAGGGAAAGGAACACTAAAAGGCGTGAGATAAAGGATCGCCCTTGGGGGATGATTCTCATCGCAAAGTTGAGCATGCCCAGCAGGTATTGTAGCTGTCTCTTGGTGCACCCTCGTGTGGTGGTAAATATATGAACGACTGTCCTGATGCGGGTCAACTTATCGAGAGGTAGGCTGGCCTGCATGGCGCGAGTGTCTAGATTTACTCCCAGGAAGGTGATGAGCTGTGCCGGGCCCTCAACTTTCTTCTCGGCTATAGGTACGTTGAGGTTCTTAAAGACCTCTCTTAGATTTTCTAGGTCTACAGGGGGCTTGCTAGGTGTCTCGATGAGTAGGAAGTCATCTAGGTAATGGATTACCTTCTGACAATGTGCATGGTGTGAGAGAATCCAGGATAGGGCTTGAGCGAATGAGTCAAAGAGCCAGGGACTACTTTTGGAGCCGAAGGTCAGCTTGGTTGCGAAATAGTAAAGACCTTTCCATTTAATCCCGTGCCACCTCCACAGGTGTGGTTCAATGGGTAATAACTTAAAGGCATCTGAGATGTCGGCTTTAGATAGCCAGGCCCCGACCCCTGTTCTTATGATTGATTGGATAGCAAGATCAACAGAGGAATATTTTAGAGAGAACTCCTCCGAGGGTATGAGGGAGTTTAAACTGGGTATGTTGGAGGAATGAGGCAACGGACATATCGTAGATTAATCGCAATTTATTAGAGAACTTGCCCTTGACAAGTCCAATAGAGCTGACTCTCCATACAGTAAAGGGTGACTGAGTAAAGGGGCTGATCATATACCCCCGGTCCAATTCGACCTGTAGTAGGGTGGAGATGGCTTCCTCGTCGGCGGCTGCCGAGAGCAGGTTTTTGCACTCGTACGTGGAGTCGGGAAGCGCGATGAGACCGTTGTGGAACCCTGTAGTGAACCCCTGCACTAGGAAGGCTGCTAGGGATGGGGTTGGGTGTGAGGAGAGATAGAAGCCGAGCCACCCAATGTGCACTCGGCCTAGTCAGGATGGACCCAGCTGCTTGATGCTGCAGGCACTCTTTGGATGAGCCTTCTGGCACAGGAGACAGATGTGAAGAAGTCTGCAGTGGGGGTAAAAGCAACCCTTAAAATTGAAGTTGTTGCAGATGGCTGCGCCCCCCAATGCTCGAATTGGACGACCTAGCCTGTCTGCCTGGGACGACTGTGTGGCTGTTGGTAAATTATGAGGTGCATTGGAGGTGGAAGGGAAGCTGGGAGGACGTCTGCCACTTAACTCGGAGCACCAATTAGCCGTGTGGGAGGCAGATTGGCAGATGGTACAGAGTGGGGAGCGAAGGCCGGCGAAGTGGCGGCAGAACAGTTCAGTGTCTATAGTGCTCCAGTTAGAGTTGAGCTGGAACTGCGACAGCCTGGCTGCGGCTCTTGCTGAAAAGGAGCGGTGGTAGTTGTAAAAAGAGCACCCACTGTATTTGTGGCCTAGATCGACTACTGCGTGGAGGTATAGATCAAGTTCTTCCCTCCTGTTGGGGTTGGCCGAGCATATCACGTCTCTGAACATCCCAAAGGCCAACACGAACTCTGTGACTGAGAGCTTGCGATTGAGCCTGGGGTCCTTGGCCTTTAGGACAACAGAGACGTCCCCCCAGGAATATGATTTGTACTCAGCCTGTACGGAGATGAGTAAGGACGCTAGGTTCATGTCCTTGCCGTCCAGGATGTCCTTCCTGATGCCCGCTGGGACAAGGTGCGAAGGGAAGATGGTGGTGCTAACTTCAGGCGTACCTGTAAGTGGGGGTACGGCGACAGCCGTGGAGACTAGGGCTGATGATGGCATAGCTGGTTGTGTTTCCAGGGCCCCTACTCTAGTCTGAACATCAGTGACCGAAGTTGCTAGCGAAGCCACTAAATCGTGCAGCTGGACAATGGCGGAAGATATTGACTGCAGAGACGCTTGGGAATCTGGTGGAGCTGCCACTGGTGGTGGAAACAGCAGCCGAAACAGCTCGGCTTTCCTGGCTGTGGCAGGGTAGGGAATGCCCCTATGACGTAGTTCAGCTGTAAGCCTGGGGATGGTCCAAGCCCTGACAGACTGTGTAGGGCCGTCCGCTGAACCCGCGAGGGGTGATGGTGGGACGGGGGCGAAGTCTTCGCTGTCGGCCTGCGACATGTTGTCGGCTAGAAGGAGGGGAATGCATATGTTTTAGAATAAGACGCAAGGTTGGAGGGGATAGAAGAGTTTTAGAAAACGGAGAGGAAGAAGGAAAGGAGGGTGGAAAGGACAAGGAGCGATAGGCGTAGATGACAGTTTAGTTTGCGTACGAGCGCTGTTGAGTGTAATTTAGAAAACTCAAAAGAATGCGTGGCAACTGAGGTGAGCCAGGAGGTGACTGGCTAGATAACCGATAGCTCAGGTGCCGTCTGTGCTCGGCACAGAATAATGAACCAGAAGCCCTCAGGGCGTACTGGGGCGGGTAGCTGAAGTCTGGTATTCTAAATAGGAATGTTACGATCTGTAATTTGTTGACGTGTGGTCGGTCTGCTAACCCTTGCACTGCCAGCAAGGTGGATGTTAGGTAACCTTGTCTGCGTGGTGAAGGATCTCAGATCGCTCTTCGAAAACAGAGTGTAGTGTACAGAGGTATGTGACAGTTACTAGCGCCTCGAGAGCAAGTCAAATTGTGTTTTGAAGAAAAATATGTCGTGAAAGAGTGTGAGGAGAAGCAAGGGGGGCCTTGCATTTACGCACCTGTCTTGTGCCCTAGTAGTTGAAGTCTCGGTTGAGGTCGAGACGTGGGTCAACCAGGAACCTGTGATAAGGGTGACATGGAAATATTTTTTTTTTTTTCTACGAAAGGATGGGTGCAGAGAGCTGTTTGGAGCGGTAGGTAGCTCCCTGGTGAAGACGTTTAAATCTCTTTTTTTTTCTTCTTTTTTTTTTTACCTGAGGGGAATACTGTCCAAACCTGGTGCAGGGTGGACCAACTGGAACTCAATCTCAAACTAACCTGTATGCGGAAAGTGACAGAGAAAAAGGTGAGTAGCCGTGTTGCTACTGGAGATGATGAGTGGCTGATTTAGAACCACTTGTAGAATGCTTGCAGCGATTGCGAGGGAAGCAGCCTCACTGAGAAGGCGGGAAGAAGGAAAGTTTGTGAATTGTGAGTATGTAGGGATGACCGTCCGCGATGAAACTGGAGTATTTGAAGTAAGGGGTGTATGTAATACTATGATGCAAGGTCAACATTTAATTATATTTTTAAAAAAATTTATGGTTTGGGGAATGAGTTAGACGCTAGAGATGCGAGGCGTTTGAGCCTGTGGTGCGACTGGACTCGGATCGGTTGTGTTTGCCAAGGATCCGAATCTTTGAGCCGATGCTACGACTGGATTCGGATTGGTTAGAGAGGTTTATTGCTATAGATCCGAGTCGTTTGAGCTGGTGGTGCGACTGGACTCGGATTGATTGTGTTTGCCAAGGATCCGAATCTTTGAGCCGATGCTACGGCTGGATTCGGATCGATTAGAGAGGTTTGTTGCTAGAGATCTGAGTCGTTTGAGCCGGTGGTGCGACTGGACTCGGATCGATTGTGTTTGCCAAGGATCCGAATTTTGAGCCGATGCTACGACTGGATTCGGATCGGTTATAGCTGCCGCGTAAGGAGGGGGTTTGATGCGCCAGATCCAAATCATAGCGCCGGAGATACGACTGGACTCGGATCGACTGAATGGTGTTTCGAAGATGAAGGGGCTTGTGATTGCCAAGGGTCCAAACTGTAGTGCCGATGTTTTGCGACTAGATTCGGACCGGCTGTCTGGTGTGTTTTGTGAGTAGTAAGAGGTGTGGGGCATCAGTTAGGTGAAGGGAGAGTATCGTAGGAGGTGTAGGGCGACAGTAGAAGGGATGAGGTAACGATGGGTGGGACACCGGTTTTGCGAACAGCATCGTATGAGCGATTTTGTAGGAAGTGGCTTGTGTGCTGAACGAGTGATTCGTGGAACGGGTAAGCTCTATGAGTCGTAGGAGCCGTTAACGATTCGTAACGTAGAGCTCAACTGGGCTCGAAAAACAACTGATCTAGGCAGTAAACCTAAAATGCAAACAGGGAGAACAGGTGAACTTGTGAGCCGTATGATTTGTAAAAGAGGGAAACGTATACCGGCGCTACGATTCGTACGAACGGTAACAACCAGTCCTACCTGCGACAGCGAGTGATGACCCGATCAATGAACAACTGCGAACGGTCTCAAAAGCACGAGCGCAACTACACGGACGCTGTGAGTTGAGCAGTGTCGGGCTGGTTACGTCATATTACCGCGCACTAGAGCAGACACAGACCAACGTGGATGGTCTGTTTAAGTACCCCTCGAACTCCTCCCACAATTTCAGGCCAGCATACTGGCCTTCCTATTTATATTGTCTTGGGTTTCAACCATTTAAATGTTTTCCATATATTTTGTATTTGATATTAAGCCCATCTGATAAGAATCACTCTTCACAAGTAATTACTGTCCCAGATAGTTTCTGAGACTACTCACCTCTAGCGTTGCACTTATTCACTTTTATATCACATAAGATGCATTGCATATAATAAAAATCAACTTACTAGAGGATTTAGCACTGCTTTCTTTTCCTTTTTAGATATGTGGACAAGGTGCTTTGCTGTCTCCTCCTTTTAAGGTACTCTTCCAATGTTTAAAGGCATGTGGTCTGTTATGATTCAGAATGGGGTGCTGCCCCTCCCCTAGGAACACCTATCATGGGTAACCTGGAATTTATTTCTGATCTTACAGATCAAGGCCTGGCCTTGCTTGATAAGGGAATAATGCAGGCCTCCAAATTTTTCATTTCTGGCAATTGGAAAACCATTTTTGCCTTTTCTACCAACCCTGAAATCGAGTTAGGTATGAGGAGACAGTAACTACTATCACATTTTATGCACTGTTAAGCCCTGTACACACGATTGGATTTCCTATGGATTTTAGTCCGATGGATTTGTCCATCGGAAATCCGAATAAACTGTTTTCCATCAGTCTTGGCCACACACCATCAGTCCAAAAACCGACGGCAACAAAACGACGGGACGTACAACACGTACGACGGCGCTATAAAAGGGAAGTTCAAATCTAATGGCGCCACCCCTTGGGCTGCTTTTGCTGATTTCGTGTTACTGCGTGTTAGTAAAAGTTTGGTGAGAGCCGATTTGCGCTTTTCAGTCTCTGTGCTTTGCAGATCGTTTCCTGGTGTTCCGTTTGTGCTTGTAGTGCCTTCTTGGCCGTTCGTTTACTGTTTTTCAGGTCGTTCTTCTCAGACCTTGCTGTTCCACGGTGCATTCTGTTTGAGTTTGTTCTGACCAGCCGACCGGTTTAAGACCATGTTTGAAGTGCGTTCTCGTTCTCGAGCTCGTGCTGGCTATGGACTTGGTGTTGCGGACGGTTAACACTGTAACCCGAGTTCAGTCCATGAACAGGGTGAGGAGGAGTTCATGGACCAAGAATTGGTTGCTCCAGAGGGACCAATTCTCTCATATGTCTCTGCTGCGGGAAATCCATGAGAATAATCCTGATGATTTCAGGAATTATCTCAGGATGACGGACCCCGTTTTTCACAGTATTTTGGATTTGCTGTCCCCCTATATCATGAGGCAGGACACTGTGATGCACCAGGCCATCACTGCCGAGCAGAGGCTTATTGCCACGTTGAGATACCTGGCGACTGGGAGAAGCTTGCAGGACCTCAAGTTCACAACAGGCATCTCCCCCCAGGCTCTCGGGGTCATTATCCCTGAAACGTGTTCTGCCATTATTCAGGTCCTGCAGAAGGACTATATGAAGGTAAGTTTGCTCCTTTAACATCACATTATATGTTTGGATTGTTTGCTAATGTATTTTATTTCTTTCCTCCTTCCCAAATTTGCCTGATTGTAATATCCTGGGAATGTCCCCTTTCTCCCCATGCATGTTTTTACCTCTAATGGCCTTATTTGGGGCCCACATGCCTATTTCCCTTCACTAACCTCTCCAGCATGCTATCCTGTGCCCAAACACAGCTAGCCTAGTTTTTTACTCCCGTTTTTTTGGGTCAGTGCCATTGTAGTTTTGCACCCCTCCCCCCCCTAAAATGTGTACAAATGTTTTAGTTCTCAGTCAAGTTCAGCAGAGTGGTAGAGCCCCCAAAATCACCTCAAACACCCCCCGCCCTTAGAATATTTTCTAATGTCACCTCAGCGGGGTGAGTCATCTGATAAGTGGGCCTTCTTTTTTGGGCATGAAATACTTCATTAAATAATAATGTTAGACTGATGTTGGTCAACAATGTCTTTAATTAATCTGTTTGCACTGTAAACTGAAAACGTACTAATGTCTTCTTTTTGTTTGACTCCACAGTTTCTTTGCACACCACAGGAATGGCAGACTGTGGCTGATCAATTTGCCCAGCGGTGGGACTTCCCCAACTGTGGAGGGGCAATTGATGGCAAGCACGTCCACATAGTGCCGCCACCCCATTCGGGGTCATACTATTTTGATTATAAAGGTTTTAATAGTATAGTGTTAATGGCGGTGGTGTCGGCACGGTATGAGTTCCTGTATGTGGACGTGGGGAAGAACGGCCGGATGTCCGATGGCGGAGTGTTCGCTCAGACGGAGTTTGCTCACCATCTGCACTCTGGGGGTCTTGCACTGCGTCCAGATGCAGACAACGTGGATGGACTACGGTTTGTTTTTATCGCGGATGAAGCCTTTGGACTGGGACCACACCTGATGCGGCCGTTTCCCCAACGCACCCTCACCCCGGAGAGGAGGGTTTTTAATTACCGGCTGGCCAGAGCCCGGAGAGTTGTGGAGAATGCCTTCGGGATAATGGCCAGCCGGTTCCGCCTGTTTCAGACAGCAATCCATATGGCGGAATACAAGCTCAACAACACAGTTTACTGCTGCTGCATATTGCACAACTTTTTGAGACATTTTTCTGCGACATACGTGTCAACAGTTGGGCCTGAGGCCGGTCCATCAGAGATGAACATTATGACCGGCCTGAACACTGCTCGTACTGGCTTGGCCCCCCAAAGTGCCCGTGAAGTACGTGATAAATACGTTGAGTACTTCACGGGTAGGGGGGCCATCGCAATGCCAGACTATATCTGACCTTTTGGTTAAGAAAATAAAATCTAATTATTTTTTTTTAAATCTGGTTTTATCATTCTTGTTTCTTTTAATTATGTGTCTCACAGGTTCTTGTAGTGCCAAGTGTATTTGTCCTTAGTAAATAGCCACAATTGTCACTATAATAAACATGGATTTAGCATTTTCAGAACTGCTATTGAGCATAGAAAGAACAAGCCACACCTTTTTGAGTGTCCCATAAACTTTTTACTCTGTGCACCACATTTTTTTTTTTTTATAGGAATACAATGTAGAAAGTTTTACCTCCCCCAATTTCTTTTTTTTGGAGGTTTGTTTTGCAGAAACATGCATGGGTCAAAATAGTTAACATTTAAATAAAAGGAAATAAAAAAATTCAAAATGAAAAAGAGAAACCTGAGATGGGGTGATGTCACCCCTGATCCATCCCAAATGTGAAGATCCCCACTTTATTTTTGTGGCTCAAATGGGTATTTTCTACATGATCCCATGGCTAAAGTAAACATGTGCTATCTGCCATCATAGGGGATCAATGGACGTGCTTTGGCTGTGCAAACCCTTCCTCTCACCTACTTGAGTAGGGAGAAAGAGGTTGCACCCCCAAAACAGGGACATAGATATCCTGTGACGGCAGATAGCACATGTGGACTCACTGTGTGCATCTTCACATTTGGGCTGGTGGGAATACCAGTGCAAATTTGTCAGGCGAAAAAAAAAAAACAGGGGGGGGTCAGACTATTCGCCTCAAAATATCTATAATGTTTTTATATTTTTGCTCAATCACATTCATTCTATTCCTCATAATGTCCATTTCGCTACTACATTCCATTATTTCTTGAATACTTATTTTGGCACTAGCACTTGAGAATGGAGGTTTTGGAGTTCCTGACACACCACCACATTCATCCCCTAACAAAAAAGAGAAATTTAGAAATATGCAGGCCTACATCTGTATTTACCTTGAAGTTGTGGTGACAGACACTGACCTGTTGTGGTGATAAGCTCCACCTCTCCTTCCTCCACCTCTCCTTCCTCCACCTCCGCTTCCTCAACATGCTGATCTTGGGGTGCTTTTGGATCTTGGGGGTGTTTATGTGGTCTGTGCTTCCTCGTCTCCTCAGATTGGTGTCCTCCCAGTCTCCTCTCCCCTATGGGAATGCCAAATAAAAAAGGTATCCTTTAGCACACCAAGATTTGAGGGCAGAAATTGTAAACATTGCTTGGAAGTGGGGTCCAATTGATATTTGGGCCTGAGTTCCAAGATGAACACATGAGATCTTGAGAACTCTACAAAGCTGCATGGTTTTTTAGGGGCATAAAAAACACACTTGGAGAACCACCAAGGTATCCACTGGAGCACCTGTGTGTGACACCCTTAAAAATTTGGTCATGTGGCCCACACTATAGTATATTGCTCCTGAGCAAAAAGCTGTGTAACCAACTGCTTGAGTGTCATCTCCTTTACACAGAATCCAGTTTAGCCTTTCATTCACATTATACTTTACTTACAAAACATCATCTAGCCAACAATGTGTAGAAATGTTGTTTTATTAAAAAGAGGTCTGACCACATGTGGTTTACGTGGATATGTGCCAAACATGTTTTTGGGAAGACGATCAAGTGTTTACTACGAAACATTACCAAATAAGTGGTCCCTCAACTTAACATAAAAGTTGCCATTTTCAAATGTGAAACCAGTCAAGCCAAGCACATGGAGCAAAACATGGAAGAATACATATTACAATGTGAAAGAACACAGTAAAAATAAAAGCTTACTTTTTTCAATGCTTTTTTTAAGCTTCCTATACTGCTCCGGCTCCCTCAGCTTCAGGTCAGACCACCTTTTACGGAGCTGCTCCTTGGATCTCCTGACCCCATATTTCTGATAGAGAGTCCTCGCCACTTTGTCCATTATTTGCAACTTCCTGAGATTAGGGGTGTTGTATGGCCCATGCTTCCCATCGTAATATTTCCTCCGCAGGATGTCCACCATCTCCGCCATCTCAGCAAATGATATATTAGTCGCCTTGTATCTTTTATTCCTGGATCAGGACGTTCCCACCTCCGGGCTTTCCTCATCGGTACTTTCTAATAAAGAGGCCACCTGTGTCACCGACATGTCGTCGTATCCCACTGTGCACCGAGCGTGAAGGGGCAGGGAAATGCAGGAAAAGACCGTCATGGGCGGGCGACGCGGGCGGAGTTACACGCATGCACAGGGTATAAAGATGGGAACTAAGTTATTAGGGTTGCGCGGAGTAAGAACGAGCGGAAGTGCATAAAAGACAACAACTAAGGTAAGATGGGAACTTGGGCCTGCAGTGGCCTATAATGGTTCATGATTGTAAAGGCCAATATTGGGATACGCTTAGGAGAATGCAATCTGACCTCTACTGTTTTTTTCTTGGTTTTTAACTTGCAGACAGTCTCCAATGCATAAATTACGTGAGCCGGATATCATGTTGGTTTTTATTGAAAAATAAAAAGAACTCCGCAACCTGTGGGAAATTAAACATCCAGCTTACCACAAGAGTGGTGTACGTCGGGCAACAATTCAAAAATTAGCGGATTATATGAAGCCCTGTGTCGCAGAGGCAGACTACAGTATGATGAACAAAAAGATAAACAACATGCGGAATGCATAGAAAAAAAATACACAGAATTCCGCGCTTCTATGAGATCAGGAGCAGCAGCAGACGATGTAGTACAGCCCAAGCTGTGGTACTACAAGCATCTGCAATTTTTGGAAGACCAGATTGATGCCAGGGAATCAATTTCCAGCCTTCCCTCAACCCTTCCTTCCACCCTTCCCTCCAGCGTTCCTTCCACCCTTCCCTCTAGCGTTCCTTCCACCTTTCCCTCCACCCCTGCAGAGGGGGAGGAGGAGCCACCTGTGCTTGAAAAGCCGGATCTTCGCATCTTCATCCAGGTATAGTATTTTAGAACATAATTATTGGCCTCAAAGTACTATTGTGATGAACTTGATTTATTCTCCAGAAATGATAACATTCCCCCCCCCAAAAAAAAACAAAAAACAAACGGGGACAGAAATGATTGTTAAAGTATCTAAAAAGAACGGGGGACAGAATGAAAGTCTTTTCTATTTTTATATCAAGCAAATTGCACCAGTCATGAGATCAAAATTGTGTGTGATTGATTCCCCAAAATATCTAACCATGTGCCTTTTTTCTACACAAGATGAGGCCAGCCAGGAGGAAGAGGCTCAGGAATGTGGCAGGCAGGAGGAGGCAGGAGTGAGTGTCAGCCAGGAGGATGCAGGGCCAAGTGGCATGCAGCAGGTCCCCAGGCCTAGTGGCAGCACAGTGTCACAAGTGGCTCCCCTCCACATCAGACCCAAAAAACATTGGCGGATGACACACGTGGAGGAGTCACTCAAGATTATCCGTGACGCTGCTGCCATCATGAGGACCCCCCTCAACCCTGTTGAGGGGTTTGGTACCTACCTCGCGGACAAATTAGTCCAAATGGAGACGGGACAACATGCCCTCTGCGAGCACATTATATACACGGCCGTACACATGGGGGGGAGAGGGGGCAGCTAACTGAGGCCACTGTTGCCTTATGAGGAATGTTTATGAATAATTTACATTGTAAACTGGGAATATCTGTAATATATATGTATATATAATTTAGAGTATGAAATGTGTGTATCTGTATCTGTAAGGGTTAACTTGGCTGACAAGCTGGGCTTGAGGGAAATCTAATTACCAGTCCCCTTGATATGCATGAATTACAAAGTGCGGAAGAGTCGTCCGGTCTGACGAGGTAACTTAGATAAAGGCGTGTGTATTCTCCCCTGTTAACGAACCAATATCCATTTAAGGGGTAATTTCCTGGCTAAAGTTCCATGCATAGCTAAGTGCCCCATTCAAAGGGAAGTTAACGACCTCCGGTGTAATTAAATTATCTTCATATCCAATTATCACTAAATTCCAATAAAGAGTGAGCTAGTGTGGGAAATTAATATAACGGCAGGAGGGAGGAGAGAGATAACAGCAAAAAATCGTAGCCACCCTGTTTCAGTCAATGGGAGAGGGCTCCATAAAAGGACCACCCCAAGCAGTAGAGAGGGAGAGAGATGAGGGAACCTGGGCCCAGGACTCATTATAGGTAATTATCAGACCATCTCCCAGCACTTACAGTATGCTTGCATTGTCATATGTTTGTCTGTCTATTTGTAATGTAATGTATATACTCTGTATTGTAACCTAATACTAATATTTACATACTTTGTGTTTGAAACTAATATTTACTCCCTTGCCTAAAGACTGTAATGTTTGCGGTGTATTAGATAGACTAATAACAATTCTTTAATAAATGCTTATTATATTGAAGCTTTCAAATCTTGTCCAAAGAACTGTTATTTAAACCATATCATATATCGTATATATAGAGATATTGAATAGTAAATATTAATCTTTATAAAGCAACACCACCCATCTCTCACATCAGGCCAATCCTTCTCCTCCTTCTCCTCCTCCTCCTGCCACATTACCACCCACAGTGGCCTGGCCTGCAAGGGTGCATGGACGGGGCCGTGGAGGGAACGCTGCAGAGAGGCGTGGAGGGAACACTGCAGGGAAGCGTGGAGGGAAGTGTACAGGGAAGAGCAGAAGGTGATTCCCTGGCTTCGAGCTGCTCTTCCAGAAGTTGCAGTTTGATGGAGTACCACAGCTTGGGATGATGTATGTCTTTGGCTGCTGCTCCTGATTTCATGCTGTTGTTTATCTTATTGTTCATCATAGTCATGTCTGCCTTTGGGGTCCAATGACTTCATATTTTCCGCTAATTTTCCAATTGTTGCCCTTTGTTTTTATTTATATATTTTGCCAGAATAAATGGAGATTTGATTTCAGCCAAAATACTTGCCTGATGTGTTTTTATTGGGAGTAGGAATAACATTTCCTAAATACAATGTGTAATTAATAACAAGGGACACCAACCTCCAAGAGGGAAAATTAAAATAAACATATGTTGTTTTGAGAAATTGACACCCAAAAAAAAAAAGCAACAAGAAAACAAAACAAAAAAAAAAGGATTCTACATTTTTTTGTAAATTTGTGAGGTCTGGCTTTAAGAATAAATCAAATTATTCAGAAGATCACAAGAAACAAGAAAGACATAAGTTTGTCAGAACTCGGGATAAAGATCTGCAGCAAAAAATACATTTTAAACACTATTCTACTTTGTACTTTGTACTTTGGATGTACCATTATAACCGGTCAATGTAATGGGGAGGAGGTACAGAATGGGAAAATTTTTGTTTTAATAATTGTTGTTTTTGAGACACTTAAATAGTGATCCTTGGTTTTGTGAAAAAAATATATATTTTTACAGAGCGAAAACATTTTTTGTTTTGATTTTTGTTGTTTTATTGGAAGGAGGGCACTGAAATAGTGGTCCTTGGTTTTGTGGAAAAAAAAAAAAGTGTATTTACTTTTTTTTGCAATTTATTAATTTTAAATGTTTGTTATGGAATTATTATTATTATTATTTTTTTTTTATGATTCTTTTTATCATACATTTTTGGTAACCTGGCTTAGATTAGCCTTTATTTTTATTTTTTTTATTTTTTTTTGTTTAACCACTTAAGCCCCGGACCATTTGGTAGCTAAAGGACCAGAGGTGAATTCAGAATTTTGCACTGCGCTGCTTTAACTGTAAATTGTGCGGACATGCAATGTTGTACCCAAACGAAATTTGTGTCCTTTTCTTCCCACACATAGAGCTTTCTTTTAATGGTATTTGATTGCCTCTGCGATTTTTTTTTTTTGCGATATAAACGGAAAAATACCGATTTTTAAAAAAAAAAATGATATTTTCTACTTTTTGTTATAAGAAAAATCGAATAAACTCAATTGTAGTCATACATTTCGGGCAAAATGTATTCAGCCACATGTCTTTAGTAAAAAAAAATTCAATAAGCGTATATTTATTGGTTTGCGCAAAAGTTATAGCGCCTACAAACTAGGGTACATTTTCTGGAATTTACACAGCTTTTAATTTATGACTGCCTATCTCATTTCTTGAGGTGTTAAAATGGCAGGGCAGTACAAACCCCCCCCAAATGACCCCATTTTGGAAAGTAGACACCCCAAGGAAATTTCTGAGAGGCATGTTGAGCCCATTGAATATTTTTTTTTGTCCCAAAAGATTGAATAATGAAAAAAAAAAAAAAAAATTACAAAAAGTTGTCACTAAATGATATATTGCTCACACATGCCATGGTTATATGTGGAATTGCACCCCAAAATACATTTTGCTGCTTCTCCTGAGTACGGGGATACCACATGTTTGGGACTTTTTAGGAGCCTAGCCACGTACGGGACCCCGGAAACCAAGCACCGCCTTCAGGATTTCTAAGGGCGCAAATTTTTGATTTCACTCCTCACTACCTATCACAGTTTTGAAGGCCATAAAATGCCAAAATAGCACAAAACCCCCCCAAATGACCCCATTTTAGAAAGTAGACACCCCAAGGAAATTGCTGAGAGGCCTGTTGAGCCCATTGAATATTTTTTTTTTGTCCCAAGTGATTGAATAATGACAAAAAATAAATAAAAATTACAAAAAGTTGTCACTAAATGATATATTGCTCACACATGCCATGGTTATATGTGGAATTGCACCCCAAAATACATTTTGCTGCTTCTCCTGAGTACGGGGATACCACATATGTGGGACTTTTTAGGAGCCTAGCCGTGTACGGAACCCCGAAAACCAAGCACCGCCTTCAGGATTTCTAGGCACAAATTTTTGATTTGACTCCTCACTACCTATCACAGTTTCGAAGGCCATAAAATGCCAAAATAGCACAAAACCCCCCCCAAATGACCCCATTTTGGAAAGTAGACACCCCAAGCTGTTTGCTGAGAGGCATGGTGAGTATTTTACAGCTCTCATTTGTTTTTGTTTTTGTTTTTTTCAATTTTCAAAACTTTGTGACAAAATGCGAGATCTGCAAAATACTCACAATACCTCTCAGCAAATAGCTTGGGGTGTCTACTTTCCAAAATGGGGTCATTTGGGGGGGTTTTGTGCCATCTGGGCATTCCATGGCCTCCGAAACTGTGATAGGCAGTGAGAAGTGAAATCAAAAATTTACACCCTTAAAAAGCCTGAAGGCGGTGATTGGTTTTTTGGGTCCCGTACGCGACTAGGCTCCCAAAAAGTCTCACACATGTGGTATCCCCGTACTCAGGAGAAGCAACAGAATGTATTTTGGGGTGTAATTCCACATATGCCCATGGCATGTTTGAGCAATATATCATTTAGTGACAACTTTGTGCAAAAAAATAAATAATAATTGTCTTTTTTCCGCAACTTGTGTCAACATATAAAATATTCCATGGACTCGACATGCCTCTCGGTATATAGCTTGGGGTGTCTACTTTCCAAAATTGGGTCATTTGGGGGGGTTTTGAACTGTTCTGGCATTTTATACACAACATTAGGAAGCTTACATCCACTCTTCTAACCTTTGAAGACAAAGCCCTTTTTGACACTTTTTGTTTACATGAAAACATATTTGTTTTTGCAAGAAAATTATGTTGAACCCCCAAACATTATATATATTTTTAAAGCAAAGGCCCTACAGAATAAAATGGTGGGTGTTGCATTTTTTTTTCTACACAGTATTTGCGGAGCGATTTTTCAAACGCATTTTTTGGGGAAAAAATACACTTTTTTTAATTTTAATGCACTAAAACACACTATATTGCCCAAATGTTTGATGAAATAAAAAAGATGATCTTAGGCCGAGTACATAGATACCAAACACGACATGCTTTAAAATTTCGCACAAACGCGCATTGGCGACAAACTACATACATTTTTAAAAGCCTTTAAAAGCCTTTACAGGTTACCCCGTTAGATTTACAGAGGAGGTCTACTGCTAAAATTACTGCTCTCGATCTGACCTTCGCGGTGATACCTCACATGCATGGTGCAATTGCTGTTTACATATGACGCCAGACCGACGCTTGCGTTCGCCATTGGGCAAGAGCAGGGCAGGACAGGGGTGCTTTTTTTTTTTTTTTTTTTATTATTAATTTTGCTTTTTTATTTTATTTTTAAATTGTTCCTTCCATATTTTTTTTTTTTTTATCATTTTTATTGTTATCTCAGGGAATGTAAATATCCAATATGATAGCAATAGGTAGTGACAGGTACTCTTTTTTTGAAAAAACTGGGGTCTAGACCCTAGATCTTTCCTCTGCCCTCAAAGCATCTGACCACACCAAGATCGGTGTGATAAAATGCTTTCCCAATTTCCCAATGGCGCTTTTTATATCCGGGGGGGACATTCCCTCCCACTGCTTGTAAAAGCAGTCCAGAGGCTAATTAGCCACTAGGATTGCTTTTACATGAAAGCCGGCCGCTGGCTGAAAAGAATGATACCAAGATGATACCTAAACCCGCAGGCATCAATCTGGTATAACCATTCAAAGTCCAGCAACATACCAGTACGTTGCTGGTCCTTGTTGGACATGTATTGTAATCTTTTTTTTTCATGCAACCAGTTGGCTGAACGAAAAAAGAGATTGATCGGGTGGGTATGCCCACCATTAGAATACCGCCCTTCATCCACCCACTTCTAATGATGGGCATACATGCACCATTTATATATGCCGAAGCATGGGGGCATCCTCCCGCAAAAAAGTTATGCCGCACACACATGGTCGGACTTTTCCACGGGCAAGCCTCCGTCGGAATTTCGACTGTATGTACGCGGCATTAGGAGCAAAATCACTCCTCCGCCCCTGCTGCCCCAATGCTTTGGCATATTTGCTTTTTTTTTTAACTGTGGTGGTGAAATCACCTCCTACAGCACTGGAGTCGCAGGGATCAGGCCTGTCTCTGCGAACGCTGCAGTTATGTGTGTTGTGTTTTGCAAGTGACAGTGATCGATCGATACTGCACTTGGGTGGCCTGGGCTGGATGGAGGGGCAAAACGCAGGTGCTAGCAGGTATCTGGGCTGATCCCGCTAAAACTGCGTTTTTGGGAACCCTAAACTGCTGGGGACGCTAGTATAGATCTGATCAGATCAGATATTGATCTGTTCAGATACTATACCACTAAGGAGGGTGTATGCTTCACGCGTGGGTGTTAGCGTTACTGGCACTAACCTGACACTGCCTGGGGTGTGACGCAGACCCTCTCTGACGCTAAAACCTAATTGATATCACCCGCCGGGCGATCAGGGGGTTAAACCTTTATTGGGTTATATATACGGCGGGTGCCCTGACACTATAAAAAGCAAACTAACTAACCAGCGTCACCCGTAACACTTATATGATGATCATTGGTGAAAGGGTTAACTAGGGGCAATTAGGGGGTTAAAACCTTTATTAGATAATATATGGGGGTACCTGACGCTATAAAAACCTGTGGCGAACCTAAAAAAAATTACTGGCTACCGATCTGCATCACCGACGCTAAGACAGCGATCAGAAAAATGATCGCTTAGCGACAGTGGTGATAGGGGGTGAAAGGGTTACCTGGGGGGCGATCAAGGGCATTAAACCTTTATTAGATAATTTATGGGGGTACATGACGCTATAAAAACCTGCGGCGAACATAAAAAAAAAATGCTGGCTACCGATCTGCATCACCGACGCTAAGACAGCGATCAGAAAAATGATCGATTAGCGACAGTGGTGATAGGGGTGAAAGGGTTACCTGGGGGGCGATCAAGGGGGTTAAACCTTTATTAGATAATTTATGGGGGTACCTGACGCTATAAAAACCCGCGGCGAACCTAAAAAAAATTACTGGCTACCGATCTGCA
Source organism: Rana muscosa (assembly GCA_029206835.1). Lineage (NCBI taxonomy): Eukaryota > Metazoa > Chordata > Amphibia > Anura > Ranidae > Rana > Rana muscosa. The sequence goes on along the minus strand of CM055122.1, from coordinate 692,103,062 downwards.
TCACCGACGCTAAGACAGCGATCAGAAAAATGATCGCTTAGCGACAGTGGTGATAGGGGGTGAAAGGGTTACCTGGGGGCGATCAAGGGGGTTAAACCTTTATTAGATCATTTATGGGGGTACCCGACACTATAAAAACCTGCGGCGAACCTAAAAAAAATTACTGGCTACCGATCTGCATCACCGACGCTAAGACAGCGATCAGAAAAATGATCGCTTAGCGACAGTGGTGATAGGGGGTGAAAGGGTTATCTGGGGGGCGATCAAGGGGGTTAAACCTTTATTAGATAATTTATGGGGGTACCCAACGCTATAAAAACCTGCGGCGAACATAAAAAAAATTACTGGCTACCGATCTGCATCACCGACGCTAAGACAGCGATCAGAAAAATTATCGCTTAGTGACGGCGGTGCTAGGGGGTGAAAGGGTTATCTGGAGGGTGATCAAGGGGTTAAACCTTTATTAGGGGGGGTTAGGGGGCTACACTGGACCTAAAACTAAATGTAGTGACACTTTTACAGTCACAAATGTCACTGATTGCAGTGATCAGTAAATAAATGGTCACTGCAATCAGTGACACTGTGACTGGGGGCTGGGGGTGATCTGGGGGGGCCTGGGGGGGGCGATTTATGTGCGTATGTGTGCTGGTGGTAGTGTAGTGTTTGTGCACTAACCTGTGTGTCTTCTCTTGTACGGCGCTCGGTATATGTGAGCGCCGCACAAGAGATGACATCACTTCCTCCTACTTCCTCTGCCTGTGTTTACATTACACAGGCAGAGGCGGCATTCTCATTCGCCGGGAGCGATTGCGGGGGGGTGGCCGGAATCGAACGGTCGCCCCCCCATCTCGGATCGCTCCCAGACTAATTCCGACCGCTCACTGTACAGAAGGGGGGTCCGATTGGACCCCCCAACTGTACAAAGGCGATCACGTACACTCTACGTGATTGTGCCTGTCGGTGCCATTGTGCCGACGTATATATACAGTGAGCGGTCGTTAAGTGGTTGAGACACAGACACGTGCTTGTGTTCTGGTGTGGTTAGGTTGAAACAGGCTCAATACGGTTTTTGCTTGTTATTTAAATTTCATGTCCAATAATATTGAAAATAGATAGGACATTGCAAATAACCTACAAGAGATTTTTTTTTTTTACTCTTATTTTTGTTTTGGGTTTTTATTGTACCTTTTTTTTTTGACTGTGAGAAGTTACAAGCAGTAATATTCTCATTGGTGTCAGTTAAAGTACAAGTCCGTGGAAGTCTTGCTACTGAAACCTGAGAAAGATTATTAGGAGTGTAAAAAAAAAAAAAAAAAAGTGCATTGAACATTTTTGGTTTTTGGTTTTTACTGGATTGAGTGTTACAAATAGTAGTGTAAACACTGCCGTGTTGACATTCCTATTATCAGACTACAGGTATTCATTCTAATTGATCCCTGGGGGGCTTCTATTGTCCCTTGGTCTATTGAGTAGGCTCAGACAAGATAGGCTAAATGCTATTGTTAGTATACTTAGTTTTCCCCACTAATCTAAAAGATTGTGTTATTGAGAGCTGAAAAAGATTGTTTTACTTTTACTATATTTTCTGCATCTTATTTCATTTGAGTTCCTATTTATTGTTTTTTTGCTTGCTTCCTTTTTTTTTTTCTCTCCTTTACTGTAATCACAAGTGAATTTATAGTATAAGGGAACAATTAATGTAATTTAGCTCACAAATTGTGCATACTATTGCAATGGCTGCCATGACCTGTCTAGAAAGTTTTGTAGAAACTTTTACTCTTTAACATAAGAACAATGAATTTGCCTGTGATGCTAAATTATTGGAAGAACAAGCAAAAGCAACCAAAAATAACAAAAAACTTCAAAATCTAGCCTTAGCAGGCATGTTTGCTGCTTGCCTGGCTATGAAGGCCAAAATACAGAAATTGGAAGATATAGTCTATAATAAAAATATTACAATTTCTGAGAGGGGAAAGGAGAATACAGCTTTACAAAGCCAATTTTAAACCTTAACTACCCTTAATCAAATAGTTAATGCCTCACAGGAGGAAAATTGTAAAAATTACAAATTGGCCCAAAAAGACGTGGTACAATATAAAAGCAAGCTAACTAAAGCTGAGACTGAACTGGACCATATAACAAGTGCATACAAAGTGCTAGATTGCACACAGGGCACGCAAACAGAGCCACAGTTGATACAAACAATTTCAATCCTTAAAGGACAGGCTGTGGCTAGCATATGCGAACATAGTAATGCTACGGCACCTACTTGTGCCTATGCAATTGGGGATACTGAGAAATATGAAGAGTATTGGGGAGAGGAAGATATGGATCCTAATTCTACTTTTCCGGTGGCAATGGGAGAAATCACAGAGCCACAGGAAAATCGAGAATGCACCATGGTCATAGACTCACCAGACAATGGGGACCAGCTATCCACAAATGAGGAGCATGACAAGTTCCCCATCATGGTTAGGACCCAGATCTCCTCCTCTACTGAAGTAAATCAAACATTTTTGGGGTTTGATAATGAAGGAAATGAGGTGATTTCCAAGGTATATCTAATTCAACCGGTAAAAATCCTTATGAGTGTGGCTGATTTCATTGGCAAAATTAAATCTAGAGAACACATGACTTCATATGCAAGCATGACAGATATGTTAACTGATTTTTCTTCCCCAAAGAATCTTTTTCAGTACATTGACAATTTACTTAAAGCCACATGTGACAAAGAAAAGCATTTGCGGCTATTGGAGGAACTCCTACGGATCCTAGGAAAAACGGAACTGAAGTGTAATCCCATTAAGGCACAATGGTTGCAGGAATTTGTGTCTTCTCTTGGGATTACAGTGACAGCAAACGGTAGTAAGATAGTAACTGAGAAGGTAGAAACCAGTCTACAATTACCTCTGTCAGTAAGTATGCTTACTCTCAGATCTTTCCTAGGATTGGTAAATTATTTGCGGCCTTTCACCCCTGATTGTGCCCAAAAGTCTGCACTACTGTATGATTGGTGGAAAAAGGATACCCGATGGCACTGGACTGAGCAACACACCAATCCAGTGCAGGAGCTTAAAGAAGCTTTAGCGCAAGCGCCAGCATTAGCAAGCCCAGAGTACCAACTGCCCTTTCACATTGAAACGGCCATATCAGAGACAGCCATGTCAGCTGTTCTGTCACAGGAAATGCATTGGGCTCTGTTGCTCCAAGAGCGAGACATTAAAGTCAAACACACAAATAATCCTTCCACTAGGGCCCATGGCCTCCTTTACCAAGGAGTACCACATGAATGTGATATCATACCACAATCAGTTGCGCAACAATTCTTTAGACCTTTGTCAGCAAAGGAAAATGTCCCTGAAAAGGCAGTCCAAATTTTCACAGATGGATCATGTTTTTACATGGAGGGTTCCCCACATGCAGGATTTGGAATATACCTTAATAATACACATGCAAAGACCCAAACATCAATCTTTCGGTCATGTCAAGTCAAATCAGCACAATTTGCTGAGCTGGCTGCAATTGCTCATGCCCTAGAACTGATGAAAAGGGACCAAGAAATTGTTTTATACTCAGATTCTGCGTGGGTCTGTAATGCTATTACAGAAATTCTGCCCTTCTGGCACACCCACCAGTACATGTCCTCAGATGGGTCTCCACTTAAACATGCATCCCTGTTGAAATTTATTGTAACATTGGTGCAAAAGTTGCCAGTCAAACCATGGGGGTGCAAAGTAAAATGTCATTTAGGCACTGCCCCATACTGGGAACAAAATGAGGTAGCGGATTGTTTGGCCAAACAAGGAGCACAAGGGGGGGAGATCTGCAAAATTCCTTTGAATTTACTGGACTCAGTCTTGTGCCCCATCGTTTGTGCCCTCACAAAATCCTGCAACTAAAATGTTCTGCTTTCTTCCCTTTTAGAGCCATGAAGTCGATGTGGATTGTGATCCTGCTCCATCTGATCGGACATACCAAGGGAGAGGAGACTAGAACACTCATCAGCGTGATCGTTGACCAGAATCCGGTCTACTACCTAGAGGGGAAATCCATCTTATTGCATGTGTCCTCAAAGACTAAAACCCCTGCTCCTACAACTTTGCCCAAAAATACAGTTGCAATCCCCTATTATGAACCAACATCCTTGGAATGTCCATCACTGCAAGAGGGACCACCCAGCAGCCTAACGGCAACCTCAATCCCTGGAATATTGTTTAAATACGTTAAGTTCATTCATGTGCCATTGGTACTTAATTTGTTCCAGTGGAACATGGCCGATTTCGGCTCATGTGCCCGGACAAATGTGACTGTTTTACGCTTCCTTGCTAGTATATTTGATTGCCTCCCATGCAAGCCGGACTCAGGATCCATTTGCAGAACCAAACCTCCCTCCCCACAGGGGCATTTTCAGATCCAGAAAGTTAAAGAGTTTGGACAGCATACTTGCATCCATCCCAGGACTTTTTGGATCTGGCATGTCAATTTGGAACAGAGCCGATTTGTCAGCAATTCGCAGGCATATCGGAAATTTTTAAGTGAAGGAGGGTCGGCAAGTGCTGAAACCAGTTCTGCAGGGGGTTGAGGGGCTTGCAGAGGAGGAAAGGTTTACGGTTTATAACATGAAGCTAGAGAGGATGTTATGGGCAAAGAGGTAAAATGCACTGCGTATGGAAATTAAAAGATACAGACCTTACCTAGTGGTATTGTACTCACACTAATACTAGTGGTGGAATGAATGTACATTCTGGAGACAAGTGCAAACCTGTGCCAGTTTCCACAATTCGAAATATAGGGATAGTGACACCACACTCAAATAGAGGGCCATTTGCTTGCAAGAAGAGCCAGTCACTGTGCACATACCGTGACCTACTGTACGTGTCCTTCACAATGTCGCTGCCCGTGTTCCATCCACAAGATGACTACTTTAACACAATGGCGTCCATACACTCCCTCGGATACCTTGAAAATGACGTGTACAAGGAAAGGTTGCACCTCCCTGAAATGCTCATTCAAGTTCAAGGGCGATGGAAAGCACCACACACTGCCTGCTGCACTGACAAAGACAATAGATACTTATGCCGTTCTGATGTGTTCGAAATTGACACTCCAGTCTGTGGTCTAAGCAAGGACCCGGTTCCCACAGCCAAAGTAGGAAGGGACCCCCAACTGGAAAGTCCATGCCAACCACCTCAAGAAACCAGTCCAAGTGAGATGGAAGCAAACTGCCCAGTGAACTTGTCAAAATGGAGAACACCAAGCACAAGGGTCACCTACCACATGGATGAACTGTACTGTGTCGTTACCAATCACCAGACATTTCTCTATGGGGGTCAGTCGTGTCCAATACCCTATCCAAATTTTTGCTTCATTCCACATGAGTACACTACTATTGGGGAAACTGTAGTAACCCCCATACCAGTGTTAACAGAAGACTATATCATTGAGAGTACCCCTGATGTCCCAGATCCTATCACATACGTACCCCATTTTGATGTAAAAATTGATACTCTGTCAGTAAACCTTCACAATCTGCTTGCAAGGAAGGTTACCCATATAATTCATATCAGTGGCGGCTGGTGAAGTTTTAGGATGGGGGGGCGCAAGACCCCGCCCCTCCACATTGGTCCCTCCCACTTCCCATAAGCCACACCCCTTATATAATCCACCCACTCCGTCCCCTGTATTCCACTTGCTTCCACTCATAGTGTCAGGAGTATAGAGATCAGCATCACAGGACAGAGTATACAGCCCCAGCATCACAGATCATGGTATATAGCATAGCCTTACAGATCGACGCAAACAAACTAAAAAAATTACACTGTTAGTAAATCGCATAAATCTGCATTTTGCAACCTGTAAAAAAAAAAAAAAAACGCACATATCTGCAACCTGTAAATCGCACAAATTTGCATTCTGCAACCCCCCCCCCAATCAGGTCAGCTACAGTGCTAGACTATATACATGGCAGGGGGGTGGTGGACACAGCAATCACCCCCCCCCCCAGACCAGCACAGGGTGGCAGGGCAGACAGACACACTCCTCCAGGCGACAGCCTCTTCTTCTTACAACACTACTACAAGTCCCAGCATTGGGAAAAAAAGTCATGACCACTCATCATCCTTTGAGTTTTAAGTTATAATCTGCTAGGTCCCCGGATGATTTAGTTCCCTATGTATGTGTGGGACTACAATCCCAGCATCATAGAACTCTGGTGCATGCAATCCCCCATTATGGGACTACAAGTCCCAGCATTGCAGGGGCACCCATCCTCCTTGGAGCCCTATACTATAACCTGCCGAGACTTGAAGTTCTCCACCCTCTCCTGGAGAGATCAGGTTAACCCATTGCACGCCAGCCTGCTGAGATTTGTAGTTCTCCATTCTCTCCCTCCTAAGACTCTGGTTCATGCAATTCTCTTAGGCAAGGGACTACAAGTCCCAGCATCTCATGGGCACTCGGCCATTTTGGAGCTGTATGCTATAACCTGCTGGGACTTGTAGTTCTTCATCCTCTGCTAGGTTCTGCAGGTTCATGCTATAGCCCATGTATGGGACTACAAGTCCCAGCATCACATGTGTACCCATCTATGTTGGAGCCCTATGCTATTTCTTGCTGGGACTTGTAGTTCTCCACCCTCTCCTGGGCAGATCAGGATCATGCATTGCACACCAGCCTGCTGGGATTTGTAGTTCTCCAGCCTCTCCCTCCTAAGACTCTGGTTCATGCAATTCTCTTAGGTAAGGGACTACAAGTCCCAGCATCGTATGACCACTTATCTACTTGGAGCCCTATGCTATAACCTGCTGGGACTTGTAGTTCTTCATCTTCTGCTAGGACTCTGGTTCATGCAATCTCCCATGTATGGGACTACAAGTCCCTGCAGTGCTAGGAAAACACCTGGACACCCATCCAACTTGGAGCCATATACAATAACATGCTGGGGAGATCTGGTTAATGCATTGCACAGCACCAGCCTGCTGAGATTTGGCCCAAGAAGCATGTGTTAGTTCTACAGGTCAGGAACATGATGCACCCCTAGCCTTGCACAAATACTGAATACATCTGAATCAGGACAGCCTGGAGCCGGAGGACTATTGTCCAGAAAACTGCACAGACAGTCAATGGGGATCAGAGTGGGATGTGGGGTCCATCTAGCAAGGACAAACTATCTTAGCATGGTGACAGAGGCTGCAGGATGTGAGCAGTGAACTATGCAATCAGAAGATAGTGAAGGGGGAAGGGGGATGGTGTGATATAGGGAAGGTGTACAGACCTGCATTACACAGAGAGAGGTGAAGTAAAGTTGGAGATTAAAAATGCTGCTGTAAAGTCTCTCAGGACACAGTGATAATAGCCGCTTCTGTCCCCCTCCCCCTTCAATCCTGGCATGTATTGTACCTGGAGATTTCTGTGTGCACTGCTTGCTTGATGCCGAGTCTGTGTCACAGGGAGATAAATGGCAGCTGCCTCTGCAAGGACCTATCACTCCCTGTCTGCCCTGAGCAGTTGTTCTTCTGCTGGGTTTCCCCCCTCACTTACTGAAAGAGACAGGCAGCCTGTGAGCCAATGAGGCTACAGGTCTGATTAAAGCCCCACCCTATGGACCCAATCAATTACAAGCACTGGAAGCCTAATGCTAGAGGTGGAGTGTTCGGGGCACTAACCTTTGCGCCCCGAACACACTCTAAACTACGCCAATAGAGCTTCTTAGCCCAATCATGTGTTTACACACAAGTCATGCCTTCAATAGCACCCCATGTCCGGCGCCCTTAACATACCCACTTAAAGGGACACTTAAAAAAATAAATGTTTTTTTATTTATTTATTTTTTTTAATAAGTAGCTTTGGGGGGGCGGCGCCCCTGCGCCCCCTATTGACGGGCCGCCACTGATTCATATTAGTAATGATATGGTGAAAACAGGGAAGAGGTTGAATGAACTTTTATATGATGGGGATTTCAGCTTAGTCACAACTAGGACCTGGGTGGAAATGGGAATAAAAGGGCTTCTCATATTGCAATGTGGGGTACTGATTTTCATGACGGGCATGGTGATATATCTTGGCCGACTTCTAAGATGGCAGAGGGAGAAACTTAACAATTTAATGGAAATTAGACATAAACAATTACTCACTTAAGTGTGGCCTCGTCTCATCTGTCTCAACTTGCCACAAGGGGTCATCTGTTGCCTTATAAGGAATGTTTATGAATAATTTACATTGTAAACTGGGAATATCTGTAATATATATGTATATATAATTTAGAGTATGAAATGTGTGTATCTGTATCTGTAAGGGTTAACTTGGCTGACAAGCTGGGCTCGAGGGAAATCTAATTACCAGTCCCCTTGATATGCATAAATTACAAAGTGCGGAAGAGTCGTCCGGTCTGACGAGGTAACTTAGATAAAGGCGTGTGTATTCTCCCCTGTTAACGAACCAATATCCATTTAAGGGGTAATTTCCTGGCTAAAGTTCCATGCATAGCTAAGTGCCCCATTCAAAGGGAAGTTAACGACCTCCGGTGTAATTAAATTATCTTCAAATCCAATTATCACTAAATTCCTGTAAAGAGTGGGCTAGTGTGGGAAATTAATATAACGGCAGGAGGGAGGAGAGAGATAACAGCAACCAATCGTAGCCGCCCTGTTTCAGTCAATGGGAGAGGGCTCCATAAAAGGACCACCCCAAGCAGTAGAGAGGGAGAGAGATGAGGGAACCTGGGCCCAGGACTCATTATAGGTAATTATCAGACCTTCTCCCAGCACTTACAGTATTCTTGCATTGTCATATGTTTGTCTGTCTATTTGTAATGTAATATATATACTCTGTATTGTAACCTAATAATAATATTTACATACTTTGTGTTTGAAACTAATATTTACTCCCTTGCCTAAAGACTGTAATGTTTGCGGTGTATTAGATAGACTAATAACAATTCTTTAATAAATGCTTATTATATTGAAGCTTTCAAATCTTGTCCAAAGAACTGTTATTTAAACCATATCATATATCGTAGAGATATTGAATATTAAATATTAATATTTATAAAGCAACACCACCCATCTCTCGCATCAGGCCAATCCTTCTCCTCCTTCTCCTCCTCCTCCTGCCACATTACCACCCACAGTGGCCCGGCCTGCAAGGGTGCGTGGACGGGGCCCTGGAGGGAACTCTGCAGAGAGGCGTGGAGGGAACACTGCAGGGAAGCATGGAGGGAAGTGTACAGGGAAGAGCAGAAGGTGAATCCCTGGCTTCGAGCTGCTCTTCCAGAAGTTGCAGTTTGATGGAGTACCACAGCTTGGGATGATGTATGTCTTTGGCTGCTGCTCCTGATTTCATGCTGTTGTTTATCTTATTGTTCATCATAGTCATGTCTGCCTTTGGGGTCCAATGACTTCATATTTTCCGCTAATTTTCCAATTGTTGCCCTTTGTTTTTATTTATATATTTTGCCAGAATAAATGGAGATTTGATTTCAGCCAAAATACTTGCCTGATGTGTTTTTATTGGGAGTAGGAATAACATTTCCTAAATACAATGTGTATTTAATAACAAGGGACACCAACCTCCAAGAGGGAAAACTAAAATAAACATATGTTGTTTTGAGAAATTGACACCCAAAAAAAAAAACAACAAGAAAAAAAATAAAAATAAAAAAGGATTCTACATTTTTTAGTAAATTTGTGAGGTCTGGCTTTAAGAATAAATCAAATTATTCAGAAGATCACAAGAAACAAGAAAGACATAAGTTTGTCAGAACTTGGGATAAAGATCTGCAGCAAAAAATACATTTTAAACACTATTCTAAAGCAAAAAACAATGCGCTGCATTAAACGAGGCAATAACTTGCAGAATGACGAATGTGCTCTCTCCATTAGGAACGCTAGATTTAACAGAACGAACGCTCCCGTCTCCTAATTCAGTCTGAGCATGCGTGGGTTTTTTATCCGATGGACTTGCCCATAGACGATCGGAAATTTCTATCGGTTTTTGATTCATCGGAAAACTTTAAAACATGTTCCATTTTTTAAAACCGATGGAAAAAAGACCGATGGGTCCCATACACGATCGGTTTGTCCGATGAAAAAAATCCATCGGACGGTTTTCATCGGTAAAACCGATCGTGTGTACAGGGCTTTACAGTTAGGTTATTTAACCCTTTCCGTTCCAGTGTCGTTTATTCACCCCACTATGGTGCTTAAAACTGCAACTGTTCTATAGAAACCTGACACTGTTTTAAAAACTGTGTCAAGATAGTAGGTTTATCAGACAAACTTTTTCTCGTTCTCTCTCCTAATAGACATAAAGTAGGAATGGGACCAGCAAACCACATAAACTAATAGTCAGAAGGAAAGGATCCTGTTATTTGTTCATAAAGTCTCTATTTGCAGCAAATATTAAGAGATCATTTAATTGAATACAAAAAATCGCATACTTTTAAGATACCCAACCAGATATTTACAACTAAAATCAATTCACTTTTTTTAATATCACAATAATATGACAAAACCATATTGCTCACAGTATTATTATTTTTTGGTCCTTTGTTACCCAGCTGCCGCTGGTCGCTGCCTGCATACCAGCTCTGCTACCATCTCTTGCTCTGGTGCAAAGCTGCTTCAGTTTCCTGTTCTTAGCACTACGACCCCCAGCTTGATCCAGAGCGAACTTCACCAGCCAGCTACTCTGGCAGTCGTGCCACTCCATGCTCTCACACTCTCTGTCTCCACCTTCAGGAGTGTTGGGCAGGAGGTGCAAGAGAGGCCTCCACAACATTCACGTCATCACCAGGTACGTGATAAGTATGGTTTCACATAATATTGATTACATATATTCTGTGTGCAACTTGTACTAGGGCGTCATCATCAAAAAGCATTCCTAGGACAAACACAGGGATATCAAAGCAGACAATCAAGGAATTAAGGTTTAAATACTCGCCCAATAGGAACACCCTAAAAAAGTTCCAGTATAAAGAATGTGCTATTATTACATGCAACACCAGTTATAACTGTAGCACTTACCCCCATTTAAGGGACCGGCTGGTTTTGTTTTGGGTCTGCGGCAATTACCTCTCTCGAGTGGATCCCTTAGCTCCGTTGTCTAGGCAAAAATCCTTGGAATAAGGCCAATGTCCATACATGAGTAAAACCTAATCAGCAAGGCTTTATTCTTTTTTCTTTGAATCAACTTGAAGAGAGAGAGTAGAAAGTTGAGAGAAGTAAGGGAAGGTTCAGGCAAGCAACACTTAAAGTTCAGTATCTATACTCGTCGCCACTCGAGCCTGAGTGGACATTGCTCACCCGGATAGTCCCTATGAGAGCGGTCCTAGCAGCCAGGATGGAGCACGGATGTCAGAGACGATGAATCCCTCTTTGGCGAGTTTCCAGGCCTCTCCCCGAGATAGCAGTACCGTCGCTAATCTCCTGGGACCGATCCTCCCCTGGACTCCTTTCCTAAAGATGGGCCCCCTACAAGCGGACAGCCTGGGATCCTTCTCTGAAGCGTAGGCCCCTGTCAGCGGAACTGGGCCCACGATGCACCAACAGGACCTCGGGCTGAAGGTGCCCGAGGCCTAAACACACTCGCGCACCTCGTGCCATGTGGGCCACGAGGCAATCTCACTGGACCAGAGGTCCCCCCTTGCGCCTTGGGGTCCCCCTGGAATCGCCTTACGCCTAATGGCATCTGCCCTTATGTACCCTCTCCCAGCATGCACAGTGGGTAGACCACGCCCCCTGCACAGCTGCCGAGAGGGAACACCAAAGGTGCTGTGATACCATCTGTAGGTTAACCGATGCTGGCAGTGACAGTGCCACCTACAGGCATCGAAGAACACTACTGCCAGGCAGTATCACACCCAGAGCAGAAGCAATATTAAATCATTGATTGGTCCGAGCCCAACGACCAGGTCAGACTACCCCTAAATTTCCACATAGCGCCCCCAAATATTGGGGGGGGCTACATAACATATACATGAAATTAAATTGGTATCACTGCCTAGTGGCAAACATGAGATTTACATCATACAATTCATACATACACACACGTATATATATATATATATATATATATATATATATATACAGTATGTCACAAAGTAATTAAAACCCCTCACATTTTTGAAAATATTTTATTATATCTTTTCATGTGACAACACTGAAGAAATTACACTTTGCTACAATCTAAAGTAGTGAGTACAGATTGTTTAACATTGTACATTTGCTATCCCCTCAAAATAACTCAACACACAGCCATTAATGTCTAAACCGCTGGCAACAAAAGTGAGTACACCCCTAAGAGGAAATGTCCAAATTGGGCCCAAATAGCCATTTTCCCTCCCCGTTACAAGGTCTCAGGTGTGAATGGGGAGCAGGTGTGTTACATTTTGGTGTTATCGCTCTCACTCTCTCATACTCGTCACTGGAAGTTCAACATGGCACCTCATGGCAAAGAACTCTCTGAGGATCTGAAAAAAATAATTGTTGCTTTATATTAAAATGGCCTAGGCTATAAGAAGATTGCCAAGACCTTGAAACTGAGCTGCAGCACGGTGGCCAAGACCATACAGCGGTTTAACAGGACAGGTTCCACTCATAACAGGCCTCGCCATAGTCAACCAAAGAAGTTGAGTGCACATGCTCAGCATCGTATCCAGAGGTTGTCTTTGGGAAATAGACGCATCAGTGCTGCCAGCATTGCTGCAGAGGTTGAAGGGGTGGGGGGTCAGCCTGTCAGTGCTCAGACCATACGCCACACATTGCATCAAATTGGTCTGCATGGCTGTTGTCCCAAATAGAAGCCTCTTCTAAAGATGGTGGACAAGAAAGCCTGAAAACTGTTTGCTGAAGACAAGCAGACTATGGACAAGGATTACTGGAACCATGTCCTGTGGTCTGATGAGACCAAGATAAACTAATTTGGTTCAGATGGTGTCAAGCGTGTGTGGTAAGGTGGTGGTGTCAACTAGGTAAGGAGTACAAAGACAAGTTTGTCTTGCCTACAGTCAAGCATGGTGGTGGGAGGGGGGGTGGTGAGATACTGTGTATATATATATATATATATATATATATATATATATATATATATATATACACAGTATATGTATATATATTTATTTTTTTCTTCTGGTTAGGGGACCCTATCTCTATATTTCATCTAAGATACAGGCATCTTGTTACACGTTTTTGTTGGATTGCCTCATGTTGCTCCCTTTTTGGCATTAGGTTATGGACATGTGCACACTGAAATATTTTGTTTTGGAATTTGGTTTTCGTCCGAAAATCGGAAAATTGTATACTCACCTTCCGTAATTTTCCTTTCCTGACGCATCCAATGGCAGCACACACATTGGGTTGTGACTCCGCCCCCACAACCTGATAGGACTGATTAGCTATAAGTGTTGATGAGGAGCCCCCGCCATATTCTCAGTATATATTACCTCATACGGGTGGGTATCTGTGTGCTGCCATTGGATGCGTCAGGAAAGGAAAATTACGGAAGGTGAGTATACCATTTTCCGTTTTCCTGACGCATCATGGCAGCACACACATTGGGAAATAACTTGCAACAAGGGTGGGTGCTTTTAAATGCATACAAATATATTTTTTATTTTTTTTATACACAAGATATAGAAGAGTTAGTCTCAATGACCGCTCTTCCAAATTCTACAGTCGTTAACCGTGCCAGATCTTATCTGTAGTGAGACATGAACATGGTTCTGGAGGACCAAGTAGCTGCCTTACATATCGTCTCTGGTGACACTCTACAGTACGCAGCCCAGGATGTTGCCACTGCCCTGGTCGAGCGAGCCTTTAGATCGGTAGGTATCGGAAGACGTTGGATTGAATATGCTCTTTTGATGATTTTAACCAACCAGGTTGCTATTGTCCTGGACGAGGCTGCCTGGCCTTTTTTTTGGGCCGTTGGGCATAACGAACAGATTTTCTGTTTTTCTAAATGGGTTAGTCACCTCCAGGTATGAAGATATGATGGATTTGATATCTAGTGGATGCGGATTTCCCTGGTTAGTGAGAAAAACTGGTAGGTTGATTTCTGGATTGAAATGGAAAGCCGATGTTACTTTTGGTATGAATTGTTCAGACGGTTTTAGAACGACTCTGTCGGGATAGAAGATTAGATGAGACTTTTCCATAGACAGTGCTTGCAGCTCGGACACTCTCTTCGCAGAGGTTATTGCGACCAAAAAGGCCAATTTGAGTGTTAAGTCTCCTAAGGATATATACTCTAGGGGAAAAAATGGTTGGTTTGACAAGGCTTCCAGAACTATAGACAAGTCCCAGGTTGGGAAGGTCGGTTTCCTGGGTGGCCTTATTTTGAGGCATGCTCTCTGAAACTGAATTATGAGAGGGTTGAAGGCCCATTTGACTCCCGTCATTGCTGACAAGGCGGATGTTTGAACCTTTAAAGTGCTCAAACTTAGGCCTCTATCCAGGCCTAGTTGAAGGAACTCAAGAACTTGAGCCACTGTCGGAGAAAGTGGGTCCCATGACTGCTGCTGTGCTAATGTAGTGAACTTTTCCCAAACTTTGCTATAGACACCATTAGTTGACTTTTTGCTAGCCTGTTGTAGTGTGGCTACTACTTTTAGGGAGCATCCTTGATTTAATAGCCTCCCCCTCTCAACTTCCAGGCCATTAGGTGGAGCCTCTCCGGTGCTGGGTGAAAGAACTGGCCCTGTGAAAGTAGATCCGAGGTTACTGGAAGAATCAGTGGATTTTCTATACTCAGCTGGTGGATGGTCGTGAAGCATGGCCTCCTTGGCCAGAAGGGTATTATCGCTATCACTGTAGACGTCGAGTTCCTCAGTCTGGCTAGGAACCTGGCTATTAAGGGAATGGGAGGAAATATGTACCCCAGGCGAAACCCCCAAGGATGAAGGAGACAGTCGACACCTTCCGCCGTCGGATAAGCAGTTCACGCTAAGAACTTGGGACATTTGCTGTTCGCCGGTGTTGCTGCCAAATCGATGTCGGCATTCCCCACCTCTGCGTTATAAGGGAGAATGCCCGGTGACTCAGTGACCACTCGTTGTTCGAGATGTATAGCCTGCTTAGATCGTCTGCAAGCTGATTCTGAGCCGCTGGGACGTAAACCGCTTTCAAATCTTTCAGGTGAACTTGTGCCCATTCGAGAATTGGACGTACCTCCTGCATAAGAGATTTGCTTCGCGTTCCTCCCTGTCTGCGGATGTAGTTCACTGCCACCGTATTGTGCATTCGCAATATAACGTTCCTTTCTGTGAGAAGTGGTCTGAAAGCTAGTATACAAGAGGGGAAGAGGAAGGAAAGAGCACTCACATTGCCACATCCATGTAATGGGAAAAATTGGTTTGTTGCTTGAGAAAGAGCAAAACAAGGTAGGACTTTGCAGGCAACACACAAAAATGGAATACAAAAAAGTTTATTAAATCGCAGAATTATTAAACAAAGATTAAAAAAGACCATACAATGTATATAGCAGTAAGGAGTCCCTTTGAACGTCGACGCATTTCGCCTGAGGCTTCGTCAGGACGGACAAGAAAAAGGGGGACGGTTTTTATACACACTTGGGACAAATCTCACTATCTGGAATGAGATACATAAGAATTAATATACAGTATATACAATTAAAAAGTAAATAAAAGGTAAATAAAAGATATCTTTGGAGCTAGAAGACTACATATACTGTCCTCCATGCGCACCATGAGCCAAGGGACAGAGGACAAAAGGTAGAAAACAGAAAGAAAAAAGCAAGAGACAAAGCAAAAAGGGCAAAAAACAAAAAACAACAAATCACACCACCCCCAAAGTACCTCAGAAGGACATCCGAATAGTAAAATGTTGTTCAAATGTTTCCAATTCATATATGTGATATGGTATCAAATGTACGTGTGGTCTAGTAGAAAAGATGAAGAATATATATGTATGTGTATTTAGTAGTCAATGTAGCATATATCGATGTATCTATATGTGTATACATAGAACAGGAAAATCATACTTGCTGGTCAAAAGAATGATCAGATACTAATATTCTCACAGGAATATAGTCCATAGATGGAGGGATCTGTCGCTCAGAGCTAATACAGATAGCTGAGCAGATCTAAAAATGCCAATGGGTATAGTCAGATACATACATACAAAAGGAATTGTGTAGGAAGTGTAATAATAGTAATAATCATAATTACCAGCTACATCCAATGGGGTATGCCCAAAAACGGGGGTAGGGGGCATTCTTAGTGTGGAAAAAGAAGACTTTCTATTCACCACAAAGTCCTATCATAAGCACTTTCAATAGAGGTGCAGAAACAACCAAAGCAGTGGTATATGTATCACCGTACAGGGTCTGGAGATAAAAAAACATGAAAACGAATGATGACTGGATAGGCACCTCATTCCTGTATGGTATCGCCAAGATGTAGGAGGCGGCTTACCTGGCTGTCGACGCGTCGACGTTCAAAGGGACTCCTTACTGCTATATACATTGTATGGTCTTTTTTAATCTTTGTTCAATAATTCTGCGATTTAATAAACTTTTGTGTATTCCATTTTTGTGTGTTGCCTGCAAAGTCCTACCTTGTTTTGCTCTTTCTCGAGCAACAAACCAATTTTTGGTCTGAAAGCTAGTAGCGCTTGAAAAGCAGCCCTGAGTTCCAGGATGTTTGATACTACTCCCTGCGGACGAAAAGCCCAGCGACCTTGAGCTGCTAAATCTTGATAATGTGCCCCCCAGCCCTGGAGGCTGGCGTCTGATGTAACTATCTCTGGCCGAGACGGTACAATGGGTCGATGACGTCTCAGGTTGCCTACTCGTGTCCACCACCATACCGATTGTTTCACCGATGTGCTGAGGAGGATTGGTTGTTTTAATGACGTTCCGTCCCATTGTTTCAGAAACGAGACTTGAAATGTCCTTGTATGCCACTGAGACCACTGGATCATCAGGAAGGTGGAAGACATGGAGCCTAGGATGTTTAGGCATGTTCTGGCTTGCAGATGTGTTGCTCCCATTAATATTTTTATTTTTTGTATTAGTGAGCCTATTTTCTCCTGTGGTAGACCCACAGTGTTGGCATTGGTATTGATTTCTGCACCTAGGAAAATCATAGACTGGGTTGGTTCCAGACTGCTTTTCTTCCAGTTTATTATCCAACTGAAGAGTTGTAAGGTGGAACTTAGTATCTCTCGATGTTGGAGTAATAGCTGTCGACTGCCGGCCAGGAGGAGAATATCGTCGAGATAATGATGGACTCTGAATCCCTTTTCCCTCAAATAGGCTATTACTGGAAGTAGAACCTTCGTAAATGTCCTGGGGGCCGTCGATATTCCGAACGGAAGACTCCGGAATTGGAAGTGTTGCTATCCTATTGTGAAGCGTAGGTACTTTTGAAAATCTTGGTGTATAGGTATATGGAGATAGGCCTCGGATAAATCGACTGATAACATCCAGTCTCTTATATTGAATTCGCTAGAAGTATGGATTGGAGACTTTCCATTTTGAAGGATTCTACTTGTATCGATCTGTTGAGGCTCTTTAAATCTAGAACCGGTCTGAGGTCCCCTGTCTTTTTCTTTACGAGAAAGAGAGGGGAATAAAAGCCTTTGGTTTTTTGGTGTAGGGGTACTTCCGTCACCGCTTGCTCCAGTACATATTTGATTAGAAGCTTTCTCTTTGATAGGGATGATGGAATCCGGGTCACTTGGAAATGATCTTTGGGGGCTCTGCTTCTGAAACCCTATCTGTACCATGTATATCAGACGCTGACGATGGTTGCTGGAACCGATCATAATCAAGAATTGTCTGAACGCATCGGTCAGACGGCCACCTTCCCCACCGCTCCTTCTTTGACTGACCGAAGCCTCAGCAACTCGTTGTCCAGGACCAGGAGTTTGTAACCTCCCAGTCTCTGGGAACGCGTTGCACAGACCTTTCTGCAAGGCCTCCCGGAGTTGTCTCATCCTCTGCTCCCTCTGCGACGGTAAGATAAGGTCCGCAACCTTACCCCTGTACCGTGGATCAAGGAGAGTGGCCAGCCAGTAATGATCCCTCTCCTTGATCCGAAGAATACGAGGATCCTTCCGCAGACTTTGTAGGATCAGGGAGGCCATGCAGCATAGGTTAGCTGAGGCATTCGGTCCGGAGTCCTCTGGGTCACTAAGGACGACATGATCCGCATCCACCTCCTCCCAGCCACTTACAAGTCCACTGGTCTCTTGGGACTGTAAATCATCCCTAAAAGACTGCTGCTGATGATGCTGAGTGCCAGGCTCCACCTCCAAGCTGACACAATCCTCCTCCTCCTCCTCCTCTTCCTGTGCGATGGGTGGGACAGAAGGAACACTGTCTGGGTAAAGGGGGCCTTGAGAGGCAAGGAAGTTCTCCTCTTCCTGCCTCTGTTCTGCCTCAAGTGCCCTGTCCATTATTCCACGCAGCGTATGTTCCAACAGGTGGACAAGAGGTACAGTGTCACTAATGCATGCACTGTCACTGCTCACCATCCTCGTGGCCTCCTCAAATGGTGCCAGGACAGTGCATGCATCCCTGATCATGCCCCACTGGCGTGGTGAAAAAAACCCGAGCTCCCCTGACCCTGTCCTGGTGCCGTAGTCGCACAGTTACTCATTGATGGCCCTCTTCTGCGTGTGCAGCCGCTGCAGCATGGCCAACGTTGAGTTCCACCTGGTGGGCATGTCACATATAAGGCAGTTCTTGGGCAGGTTCAACTCCTTTTGCAGCTCAGCCAGGCGAGCACTGGCATTATAAGATCTGCGGAAATGCACACAGACTTTCCTGGCCTGCCTCAGGACATCCTGTAAGCCCGGGTACCTGCCCAAGAACCGCTGCACCACCAGGTTAAGGACGTGAGCCACACAGGGCACATGGGTCAGTTGTCCCTGTCGGAGAGCGGAGAGGAGGTTGGTGCCATTGTCGCAAACTACCATTCCTGGCTTAAGCTGGCGTGGCGTCAACCACCTCTCGGCCTGCCCCTGCAGAGCAGACAGAACCTCTGCCCCAGTGTGGCTCCTGTCCCCCAAACACACCAGCGCAAGCACGGCATGGCATCTTTTTGCCTGCGTACTTGCGTAGCCCCTTGAACGCCTACGGAGCACCGCTGGTTCCGAGGACAAAGCACAGGAAGAGGCCATGGAGGAAGAAGAAGAGGAGGGGGTGGAGGAGAGATGTGTGTCACAACCAGTAGTAGCATTTTGGAGGCGTGGTGGCGGAACAACCTCCAACACTACTGCACCTTGTCCTGCATTCTTCCCAGGTGCCAAAAGAGTGACCCAATGGGCCGTGAAAGAAAGGTAACGTCCCTGTCCATGCCTGCTGGACCATGAGTCAGCGGTAATATGCACCTTACCGCTGACCGCCCTGTCCAGCGAGGCCAAGACATTGCCTTCCACATGCCGGTAGAGAGCCGGAATCGCCTTCCGTGAGAAAAAGTGGCGTTTGGGAACCTGCCACTGAGGAACCGCACATTGCACAAACTCACGGAAGGGGGCCGAGTCTACCAACTGAAAAGGCAGCAGTTGAAGCGCTAGCAATTTAGCCAAGCTAGCATTCAACCGCTGGGCATGTGGATGGCTGGGAGTGAACTTCTTTTGACGGTCCAGCAGCTGGGGCAGGGAAATTTGCCTGCTAGAATCGGACGTCGGTGTACTGCTAGCAGAGTGGCCGCAAGTACTTGGCTGTGACACACCTAATTCTACACCTTCATTCCTCTCAGTGCAGGTTTCAGAGAGGACTGAAGGTATAGTGGGGTTGGAGATCCCAGCTAATGCGGTGCAAGGAGAGGTCCGCTTTGTTCTTTGGTGTGGGTCTTTAAGGTAGGCTTGCCAACGAGCTGCATGGCAGGTCAACATATGTCTGGTCAAGCATGTGGTGCCCAAGCGGGTGATGTTTTGGCCACGCGATATACGCTTGAGACATATGTTGCAAACAGCAGCTGTGCGATCTGATGCACTCGACTCAAAAAAGGCCCACACCAAAGAACTTTTTGAATAACGGGCAGAGGCAGCGCCCTGCACAGGCGGAGCTCTGCGGTGTGATTCCGTCGGTGTGCTGCCCTTACGCTGGCCCCCCGAGGGCATCCTGCCTCGTTGGAGATGTGCCTCCTCCTCATCCTCCTCCTCCTCCTCCTCCTCCTCTCTCCTATTAGGCACCCACGTGGAGTCAGTGACCTCATCACCCCCTCCCTCCTCATCACTGGAGCCAATCTGGCAGTATGCTGCAGCTGCTGGAACATGACTGCCAGATTGGTGTCCTTCTTGAGCATCCCCTCTCTCTGCTCTCACGCTACTGCCTTCCTCTAGCTGGGTATCATCATCAGACCCTTCGAAACGCTGGGCATCCTCCTGGAGCATGTACCCAACACTGTGCTCAAACAGTTCGGGGGACTCCTCAGGAGGACATGGTTGGTCTAGGGAAGGAGTGACTGATGATGACATTGATACCAGGGAAGAGGACGCTTTGGCAGCTGCTTTGCCAGTACCCTGAGCCTGGGTGAGAGAGGATGAGGAGGATGAGGAGGGCTTGGTCATCCACTCTACCAAGTCTTCGGCATGATGCGGCTCAACACGTCCAGCTGCCGAAAAGAAGGACAAGCGTGTCCCATGGCCCTGTGCTGATGGCGATGCACCGCGTCCACGACCAGAACTGTTGTCTCTAGACACAGAGCCTGCTTGCCCTCTTTTATTGGCTCCTGACTGTCTGCCTCTCCTTGTTTGCCTTCCAGACATTCTAATGGCCTGCAGGGAAATGGGAAAAGCAGCAATACAGGCTAAGTTAAGGTGTAATATGGTCAGGAGGCACACTCCGCCCGCTGTAAGTGCCGCAAAATCCTGTTGGTGTAACACACCAGGAAAAAGCAGCAATACAGGCTAAGTTAAGGTGTAATATGGTCAGGAGGTACACTCCGCCCGCTGTAAGTGCCGCAAAATCCTGTTGGTGTAACACACCAGGAAAAAGCAGCAATACAGGCTAAGTTCAGGTGTAATATGGTCAGGAGGCACACTCCGCCCGCTGTAAGTGCCGCAAAATCCTGTTGGTGTAACACACCAGGAAAAAGCAGCAATACAGGCTAAGTTAAGGTGTAATATGGTCAGGAGGTACACTCCGCCCGCTGTAAGTGCCGCAAAATCCTGTTGGTGTAACACACCAGGAAAAAGCAGCAATACAGGCTAAGTTAAGGTGTAATATGGTCAGGAGGTACACTCCGCCCGCTGTAAGTGCCGCAAAATCTTGTTGGTGTAACACACCAGGAAAAAGCAGCAATACAGGCTAAGTTAAGGTGTAATATGGTCAGGAGGTACACTCCGCCCGCTGTAAGTGCCGCAAAATCCTGTTGGTGTAACACACCAGGAAAAAGCAGCAATACAGGCTAAGTTCAGGTGTAATATGGTCAGGAGGCACACTCCGCCCGCTGTAAGTGCCGCAAAATCCTGTTCCACTCTACCAAGTCGTCGGCATGATGCGGCTCAACACGTCCAGCTGCCGAAAAGAAGGACAAGCGTGTCCCATGGCCACGTGCTGATGGCGATGCACCGCGTCCACGACCAGCACTGTTGTCTCTAGACACAGAGCCTGCTTGCCCTCTTTTATTGGCTCCTGACTGTCTGCCTCTCCTTGTTTGCCTTCCAGACATTCTAATGGCCTGCAGGGAGATAGGAAAACCAGCAATAAGGCCTAGCTTCAGGAGTATATTTTGCAGGAATCACACTACGCCTGCTGTAAGGGCTGCAAATGCCTGTTGGTGTAACACACCAGGAAAACACAGCAATACGGGCTAACTTCAGGTGTAATATGATCAGGAGGCACACTCCGCCCGCTGTAAGTGCTGCAAATGCCTGTTGGTGTAACACCAGGAAAACACAGCAATACAGGCTAACTTCAGGTGTAATATGATCAGGAGGAACACTCCGCCGGCTGTAAGTGCTGCAAATGCCTGTTGGTGTAACACACCAGGAAAACACAGCAATACGGGCTAACTTCAGGTGTAATATGATCAGGAGGCACACTCCGCCCGCTGTAAGTGCTGCAAATGCCTGTTGGTGTAACACCAGGAAAACACAGCAATACAGGCTAACTTCAGGTGTATAATGTGCAGGAGGCACACTCTGCCCGCTGTAAGTGCTGCAAATGCCTGTTGGTGTAACACACCAGGAAAACACAGCAATACGGGCTAACTTCAGGTGTAATATGATCAGGAGGCACACTCCGCCCGCTGTAAGTGCTGCAAATGCCTGTTGGTGTAACACCAGGAAAACACAGCAATACAGGCTAACTTCAGGTGTATAATGTGCAGGAGGCACACTCCGCCCGCTGTAAGTGCTGCAAATGCCTGTTGGTGTAACACACCAGGAAAATGCAGCAATACAGGCTAACTTCAGGTGTATAATGTGCAAGAGGCACACTCCGCCCGCTGTAAATTTTTGTTTATTTTAAAAACTACTGCCAGTATATATACAAAAATAAATAACATATACATTAAAGAAACCCTAACACATCAAACTAACACACATTACCAAAACTCACCACCACCACCCTTACCCACTTTCCGACCACCCACACGTGGGTTTCTCATTATATATATCCAAAATCCTAAAATACAAGAAAAAGAACACATCACCCACTAATCTTATGAAATCCTAATACTAACACACATCAAACCTAACACTAACACCAAACCTAAACGCTAACACCAACCACCCACCGGCTACTTACAGGAGAGAACGCAAACAAGGTCTAGAATGCCTGCAAGCCCTACTTTAAAAAAGAAACCCAAAATCTAAGGGGGGTGAAAAGGACAGAAAGAACCACCCCCCGAAAGAAAAAGGCCCAGAGTCCTCAAGGAGGCTGGAAGGAGAAACCCCTCCACAGCCGGGCACTCCTATTGGCTCCAACCCTTTCCCTCTCAAGACTCCTCACCTTCACCAACTCCCGAAAGATATCACCCACCACCTCATGCGTGGACAGGACTTTGCCCCTAGTGGACACCAAACACAGAGCGTGCCATGTGTAATAGAGGGCCACTAAGCTAGCTAAATAAAGTGACGATAACTCAAACCCTCTGTGAACCCTAAAGTCGCCGTACACCACCTCAGAGTAAGTCAAGGACGAGAGTCAGGGATAACCAATGGCTTCCCCTGCCCCCTCGCGAACCTCAATGTTGAAGGGGCATTCGGCCAAAAAGTGGTCTATGGTCTCCAATGCCCCCCCACATTCTGCACAAGGACAACCTCTGTCCCCTAGGTTCCTAAACTTTAGGTTTCCACGGACATAGAGGCGTCCGTGGAAAGCCCTCCACGCAAGATCCCAAAACTTGCTTGGGACTCTTGGGGAATTCAGAAGGGCTAGTCCCTTCTCAAGGACTCTCTCCGGGCAATCCCTTAAAGACAGTGGCCTCAAAATGTCCGAGGCCATTACTCTTGAGTACAGCTCACGCCGACCCAAAGAGCTCACCTCCAGGGCAGTTATCCGCCACTGCCTCAGTACCTTCAAAGCTTGGGGGACATAGGACGGGAGATACCCGTGTGATCTACGAAGATCACAGAGCCGACCCCCATCCTCCCACCTACTCAGGAACAGCAAGAGCCAGTTCTTGCATGAGCGCTCCCACAGAGTAGGCAGGTCCACAAAGATGGACTGCAGGTTGAATTTCACAAATAAGGTGATGAAAATCACCACCGGATTGATCATATCCAACCCACCATGCCTCCTCTGTCGGTACGTGACTTCCCTCTTGATCAGATATAGCCTGTTTCCCCACAACAGCAGGAAAAACAGGCCAGAGATCCGGGCTTAGAGAGATGCAGGCAAAATACAAACGTAGCTGACATAGAGGAACTCTGGCAGTAGGAATGTTTTGACCAGGCTTACCCTTTCCCTCAATGACAGCTTCCAGCCCTTCCAGGCATTCACCTTCCGAGATGCACCGACCAGTCTGCGCTCCCAATTTAGCTTGGGGTAATCACCCGGGCCGAATAGGATGCCAAGAATTTTAACTTCTGGCTGGGGCTGGGGAAACACGTCCGGAAGAGCGAACTGCTCGCCTTCCTTCCCAACCAGAGAACTTCGCTCTTGTCCCAATTGACCAACGAACCAGCGAGACACCGTCCGCGTAGGCCACCACCCTCACTGCCGGATCCAGACCAATGCAAGGCTCCACCGGAACCCCCCTCAAACGCTCACAGTCGAGCCTTCTCACAAAGGGATCGACGGCAAAAACGTAGAGAAGGGGGCTCCACGGGCAACCCTGCCTGACCCCAGAGTCCACAGCAAAGGCAGAACCCACCCAACCATTGACAAGAGGGAAGCTCACCGCCCCCCTGTACAATACTTTCAGCCAATTCACAAATTGCTCAGGCAAACCGTACTTTCTCAGAAGAAGCCAGAGGTACTCGTCGTTCACCCGGTCAAAAGCCTTGGCCTGGTCTAATGCCAGCAGATACCGCCCATCCCCCGTTGCCCTGCACCTTTCCACGGCCTCCCGGACGTTCAGGACGGCACTAAAGGTGCTCCGGCCAGGAATTGCGCAGTGCTGGGAGACAGAAAGCATCTCGCCAGCGACTGCTGACATACGCAAAAAGAGTATTTTCACCAGCAACTTCCTATCTGTAGTGAGAAGGGCGATCGGGCGCCAGTTCTCAATCACAGTCGGATCTTTCCCCTTTGACAGCAGAATCAAGGCTGACCTTCTCATTGAGGGAGGGAGCAGGCCGTTGGCCAAACACTCATTGAAAACCTCCCTCAAATGGGGAGCCAAAAGACTCTTAAAGGTTTTATAAAATTCAGCCGTAAGCCCATCAGGCCCCGGCGACTTTTTTAAGGACAAAGAGTCGATGGCCTGCTCGATTTCTGCAACCGAGATTTCCGCTGTCAGAGAGTCCGGGAGATCAGGCCCCGCACGAAGCGGGGTCTCATCAATAAACGCCCTGGCTTTCTCCATATCTAAAGGCTTCCTTCGAAGGAGGCCTGAAAAATGGTCCCCAATGATGCCCAGGATACCCGGTCTGGACCGGACCAGGGACCCTGAGGCATCCTTCAAGCCATGTATGACCTTCAAACTCACCGCCTCACCACAGCTCCTGTAGGGATCCGGGGAGGAAAACTTCCCGTAATCCCTTTCAAGGACCAGGGAGGCAAGACGGTCATACTGACACCCCTTCATCTGAAGTTTCAGATCGGATATCTGTTCCTGAGGGCCCCCAGCTGAAACCAGGCGGTCTAACTGCCTGCGCAACCTCTGGTAGGCCAGGTACTTGGATGTCGCCCGATACCTAGAGATCCTGCGGAAAAAGCCCTCCGACCTCTTCTTCACCACTTCCCACCATTCCTGGCGGGAGCAGCCACTCTCAAGGAGCGAGGCCTGATCCGCAAGGAAGATCTCATAGGCCTCCCTAACCTCGAGGTCCTCGAGCAGCGATCCATTAAGACGCTAGAGACCTCGACCCTTCTGAGGAGTGTCGGCCACATTCAGAGTCACAGAAACCATACAGTGATCGGAGAACTCCACCGCCTGCAGCACAGGTGCCGCAAAGGTAGAGCTCCCCTTTAAAAAAAAACTATCTAACCTACTCCTACTATTACCTCGGGCATAGGTGAACCCAGTGTGGTTGGGGAGGCACTGAACATGTGCATCCACCAACCCGGCTTCCCTTACTATTCTATTCAAGAAGATACTATCATATCCCAGGGGGCCTGAGGCGCCTGCCCGATCCTTTGATCTGGTGACCATGTTATAGTCACCACCAAAGACCACCTGCTGGGACGTAAACAAGTAGGGCTTGACCATCGTGAGGAGGCTCCTCCTGTCCCTCTTGGTCTGAGGACCATAGAAGTTGATCAGCCTTAGGAATTGCCCCCTCACGACGGCGTCCACCACCAGGCACCTACCGACCTCTACCTCAATCACTCGTCGGCAAGCCACCGGACCAGTCTTAAAAAGGACTGCAACTCCACTGCAGGGCTCGGCCGCAAGAGACCAGAGAGAGGGCCCGCACCTCCACTCCCTCTTTGCTAGATGCATCTCTGCCACCGATGCCAGCCAGGTCTCTTGCAAAAACAAAATGTCAGCTTCAACTCGGCTGAGAAAATCGAAGGCCATAAAACGAGCCGCCGCAGAACGCACACTTGCGACATTAATAGTCGCAACGCGTATTGGAGAGGGTACCGCCATCCTTAGTGATTTTGGCCTGCATTCTCCTCTGCGTTTTCGCCTACACCCCGGGGTCCTCCTCCGAATCGGAGAGGACCCCGTACATATTCCCTAGGATCACTGGGGGGGCCCCCCAGGGTCCCCACCAGGGACAACCCGGGGTCCCACAACCCCCTCCCCAGGATCCCTCTTCTTCTTCCTCTTCCTCACCTTCCTCTGCAGCCAGCCCGCCTGGGTCTGGCCGCCCACCTCGTCGCCGGAGTGCCCGCTAGAGGCCCCCATGGGCCTCTTGTGCAGGCCCCTCGACGACTCGGCCACCTCCAACTCCCCCCCGAATCCTGGGAAACCACAAGGGGATCCAGGATGGAACGGGAGGGGGAAGGGGGCGAAGAGGAAGGGGGAAGGGAAGAAGGAGAATAGGGGGAAGGAGGGAGAGGAGGGGGGAAAGGGGGAGGAGGGGGAGGAGGAGGGAAAGAAGGGGGGGAAGGGTAGTAGATGGGGGGGAAAGAGAGGGGGTAGAAGGGGAAGATACACAAAAAAGAGGGGGAGGGGGAGGGGGAGGCCCCTAACAGAGGGCCCCTCACCCCCTCGGCCCCTCACCCCTACTGGGCCCGATGCTGGCGCACCCGGCCCCCCAGAAACAAGTCCCGAGGGACCAGGCACATTCCCAGCAGGGGCCCCAACTCCGCCACGCCTACGCCCGGGCCTCTGTCTCTGCAGCAAAGGCCCCTCTGGGCCACCTATCCCAGGCCCATCACCTGGGCCTGCCTGAGGCGCCTGAGGTGGGAGACCCACCCCCTCCGGTACGTCTTCTGGGCCTGGCCCATCCCCATCAGCCGCATGCCCCCTAAAAGCCTTAGGGCAGCGGCTGAATGGGTGGCCGGACACCCCACAGAGGTTGCAGACAATTAGTCTGCAAGTCTCCGAGGAGTGCCCAGGCCTGTTGCACCTGATGCACCGGGGCGTTGTGCAATCCGCACTCAAATGGGTGGGACTCCCACACCTGAAGCAGCGACGGGGCTGACCGGGGTAAAAGACCAGGATCCTATCTCTCCCAATAAACGCACTTCCGGGGACATGGGTCACACTAGTCCCCTGGCGCTTGAGACGGATCCTGGTCAACCACGCCCCGGTCCAGACCCCACGCTCATCCAGGTTTTTGCGGAGGGGAGACTGCAGCTGCCCATACCTCCCCAACCAGGTGGCAATGTCCTCAGGTGGGAGGGATTCGTTCCTGACCAGAATGGTCAGGGACTTTATTTCTTCCTGCCTGGACAGGGGGACCACCTTAAACAACTTCCACGGCTCCGACCTCTTCAGGAGCTCATAGACGGTGAGAAAAAGCTCCATTAGCACCAAGGAGGAAAAACTAACATCAAACTCCTTGGTGCCCGTGGGATGGATCACTGCGAAGAGGTCGGCTACCTTGAAGTTGGCCCCCTTCAGCAGAAAATCCACTACCTGCCCCCTGCTGGGGCACTGTCCAGGTCCCTCCCACCGCAGCTGCACGACATTGCGCCTGCGCCTCCCCGGACCCCCTGTACCCCTCGACCATGGGTTCGCCCCCTGGAGCTGGTCTGCGGGGGGAACCCGGAAGTTTTGGGCGCCAAACTGGCCGTACAGGGGGGCCAAAGGGACGCTGGTCCCTGCCACCCGGGCAAAAGACCTGGTCTCCCTCAGCGCCTCAAGCAGCTCTGCCTCCTGGGCCTGCCCCAAAACACCCCCAGCCTGAGTGCCAGAAGTGCCCTCCGCCGCATCACCAGGGTCACCCTCGGACCCATGGCTGACACACCACCTGGGGGGAACCCCCGGCCTAATCCTGCCGGGGGGGGACCCTCCCATCCACCACCCCCCCGGAGCAAGCCACACCCACAACACCCCTCCTCCTAACACTGGGAGGAGGGTCTACCACTAGGGGCCCACTGGAGCAGCAGGCATGAGCCCCAGATGGCTCCCCCCTGCTCCTGTGGCTGCTCGTTCCCCTTCATGCATAACTGTCCCTCCTGGGATTCAATACCCCTGATAAAAGCCAGGGCTGGGTGATCCCCGGACAGATCCCCCGCCTCGGCATCACTCCACCTACCCACTCTCTGAGCGGCACTCAGGTCCCCAGATGACTCCATGAAATCAATTAAATCACCTCCTGCCAACCCTCCACATGCTTCAGACATTACCTGGTCATTCAGGCCGTCAGAGGCTGCCAACTGGACGTGCTCCTGGCCATCCCCGACCACTTCCTGTACAGACCCTACTTCCGGGTCAGCCTGCCCGCCCACTTCCGGGTCAGGCCGACCAGAGAAACCGGAAGTGGTCATAGAAACACCACCCGACCTTCCCAGCTCCGCCTCCCACCCGGACTCCCGCCCAGACTCGTCCCCCCGACCACCCAGCCTGCCAGAGTCACGCCCCACAGCCCCGCCCCCACTGTCAGCAAAGGCAGTTCCTTTTTTTGGTGCCAATACACCCTTTGTTTGTGCAGCAGTTTGTTGCTTACTGCACTCACCCTTAGGCAATGGCGCCCCCCCTCCTCCCCACCAACAACCTCCAACATTTTACCACCATCTTTAACAGTTATTCCTGCTTGAGTTTGTCCATGCTTGCCAAACCCCTCCCCCTCCTCCACAGCATGAGCAGTAGTGGCAGGATCCACCATTAGCAGTGGCCTGCCTTGCACCTGGCTACATGCGGGAATCACCGGGGTCATTGGGGCCCCAGCAACAGCAACATGCTTGGAAGTCTCTCCTGCTTCTGTCTCTGGCCTGATCCCTGGGAGCGGTGTAAGGACCACCACTGGGGTGCGCCCCAGCTTTCCCCTCCCCACTGCATTCCCCACGGCGTTCCCCTCCTGATTTCCCCTGGCTTTATCCTCAGATACCCTACCCGGGCCAGCCTGAATGCTGGTAGCTTTCTCTGATCCTAGCACCGCATGGTCCCGGGGACCCTCCACAGCCAGGCTGTCAGGGACTGCGCCTCCCGGGGAGGGGGGAAGAATCCTCACCAGATCTGCTTCCTGTTCCATCAGCCAAACCACCTGAGCCTGATGTTTCCATGGCTCTTTCTTGGGGCTGTGCCTGCTGGCTCCGCTGGTTGCTGCGCCTGACAGCCTGGGATCCTTCTTTGCTGGCCCTTTTCAGCTCATCCCTGATTTCCAAAAGGAAATCGGTCTCACCTCGACCCCTCTCACAGAGGCCACCCAGCAGGCCCCAGAGTTCCCCACACTGGCCTTTCAGGGAGTCAATGGCCATACTGAACTCCCCCCTCCTGAAGCTGCTGGTCCGGTCCCTGCGATTCCGGAGGTCGGTCAGCACTGCAGACTTCCCACAGAAGGCCCGGCTGGCCTTCTGGACTAGATCCTTGAGATCCTTCGCTGCACCTTAGCCGGGCCTTCCCCAGGCTGAGCCAGAGTCCAGTCCAGCAATTCGTGCTGGGTTTTCAGAAATAGAATCTCCTCCCTGGACAGGTCTTTAATCCCCAGGGAGGAGGCAGCAACATCAGGCCGGGAAAGCCGCCCCGGTCCTGGGCTGGAAGAGGCCATCACACCCCCTCCTCCTGGAGCTCCAGGAGCTCCCTACAGGCACGTCCTCTCAGTCCAAAATCCTGCAGCATCTGAAACACTCCGCCCGCTGTAAGTGCTGCAAATGCCTGTTGGTGTAACACACCAGGAAAACACAGCAATACGGGCTAACTTCAGGTGTATAATGTGCAGGAGGCACACTCCGCCCGCTGTAAGTGCTGCAAATGCCTGTTGGTGTAACACACCAGGAAAACACAGCAATACGGGCTAACTTCAGGTGTATAATGTGCAGGAGGCTTAGCAACAATGACACTGACACTGTCCCCTGCCTATCCTTCTCTCTCCCTGCACACAAGGTTTATCAAAGAATATGACACTGACACTCTCCCTGCCTATCCTTCTCTCTCCCTGCACACAAGGTTTAGCAAAGAATGTGACACTGACACTGTTCCCTGCCTATCCTTCTCTCTCCCTGCACACAAGGTTTAGAAAAGAATGTGACACTGACACTGTTCCCTGCCTGTCCTTCTCTCTCCCTGCACACAAGGTTTATCAAAGAATATGACACTGACACTCTCCCTGCCTATCCTTCTCTCTCCCTGCACACAAGGTTTAGCAAAGAATGTGACACTGACACTGTCCCCTGCCTATCCTTCTCTCTCCCTGCACACAAGGTTTAGCAAAGAATATGACACTGACACTCTCCCTGCCTATCCTTCTCTCTCCCTGCACACAAGAATAGCACAAAGAATATCAACACTGTCCCTGCCTATCCTTCTCTTTCCCTGCGCCGGAACACACTACACAAGGCCGCCGTGCTGGCGGGCTTTTATAGTGTGGGGCGTGTGCTAAACCCCCTGAGCTATAATTGGCCACAGGCAACCTGCCTGTGGCCAATTATGGCTCTCCTAGCTGCCGGCGCTGTGATTGGCCAAGCATGCGGGGTCACAGTGCATGCTTGGCCAATCACAGCGCCGGGATTGCACTGCGATGGCGCAGTGTATTGTGGGCCGTTCGCGTCACTCGAATTTGGCGCGAATGGCCCAAATCGTTCGATGTTCACCGAACGGTCGAACAGCCGATGTTCGAGTTGAACTTATGTTCGACTCGAACACCGAGCTCATCCCTAGCGGACAGCAAAGAAACATTATCCCAGCTGTTTTTAAATAGACCGCTGTCGCCGCGCATGCGCACTAGCGCTTAGATTGTGCCGCCGCCATCTTAGAGACAGGCGAGATGATAAAAACAATTGAGGTCACTTCCGGTCACGGCGGCGACCATACAGCTCAGTGATGGGAAAAAGGGAGTATAAAGAACGTTTCATGAAGAGGTAGGAGAGAAAAATAAAGAATAATGGAAGCCATGCCCAGTGTTTGGGAAAACCTATTTAAGGCTTATCATAATAGTGATATACTCACGGCGCCCCTGAGACCAACAGAGTGGGGTTCCTGCATAAAGCTCCTTTAGAGACTGTACAAACAGGGCTTCCAACTAGGAGACGCTGAACCTAGCTGGGGTGAGAGTGGTAAGAGGTCTTATGCTCCATGCTGTCAGTCCTTGTTGATGAGGAAAAAAGAGAGAATATGGCGGGGGGCTCCTCTTCAACACTTATAGCTAATCAGTCCTATCAGGTTGTGGGGGCGGAGTCACAACCCAATGTGTGTGCTGCCATGATGCGTCAGGAAAATACATTTATTTAGTTACTCACAAAATTCGTTTTTATTTATTTTGTTTAGTTAAAAAATGCGTTCGCCCGAAAATTCGAATTAATTAAGGTCAAATCTATCAATTGAAGGCTTGGTGTCTGTCGAATGTTCTAAGAAGATTCGACGAAGCAGCTAAACTGTACGACGCCGCAATCGTACATTTCCGGTCGAATGCTCCGCCCACAAGCTATAGTAGAATTATAATGTTGTTTGACTAGTAATAATTACATTTATTGATTATTATTACTAGTCAACCAACATTAGAATTCTTCTATAGCCTATGGACGGAGCATTTGACCATAAATGTCCACTCATGGCGATCGTATGTTTTTAGCTGCTTCTTCGAATCTTCATGTCTCTATAATGTCAAATCTTTTCTCTCTATGTCGAATAATCTTGGACTAATAGGGTCAGGTTAGGCACATTCAACCGCATATTTGATAGACACAGCTCGCTATTGTCACCGTCATGTTGAATCTTCATGTCTCTATAATGTCTAATCTTTTCTCTCTATGTTGAATCTTGGACTAATAGAGTAAGGTTAGGGACATTCCACCGCAGGTTCAATAGACACAGATTGCTATTGTCACCGTCATGTCGAATCTTCTATCTATATCGAACTGTTGTCGCAATGAAATGAAAATAAATCATTTTTTATGTCGGATCTTTTGGATTTCAGATTCGGCACGTTCGTTATTGTTTGTTAAAACGAATGCAAAAATCCCCGAAATTCGGACGAAAATGCATTCGGACAAATGGAATGCACATGTCTATTAGGTTACCCAAATCATATAAAGGCTTACCAAGCCACCAAACACCCAGTGTTCAAACAGTGAGTCCTTCACCAATCTCACTAAAAGGACCTTAACAGCTGGGACTGTGAGCCTTCCAATAAGCTCTGCTGTGCTCTGCTGTACTCTGATGTATTCAATCAATCCGATGTGTATCTCGCCATGGAACACACGATAAATGAGGAGAAAGAAGAAAAATGCTTCTCATAGCGTACCACAATTCAGACAGGCATTCGTAAAACAAAATAGGAAATCCACTCACATATTCCAAGTGCCCAGCCGAAACTAAGGGTAACACGCTCAGCTAAGTCGGTAGTGGTACTATGGTTGTATTACACAACACGGGCTCCAACCACTCAAAATTGCGATACCGTCGGCGTCTCTGTCTCACTCTTGGTCTGTTTATTCTGTCGACATCCTCATGAGGACGTATCTGACGGTATCTGTCTCACTCTAGGTCTGTTTTGTCTGTCGACAGACTAAACGGACCTAGAGTGAGACAGAGACGCTGACGGTATCTCAATTTTGAGTGGTTGGAGCCCGTGTTGTGTGATACAACCGTAGCACCACTACCGACTTAGCTAAGCGTGTTATGCTTAGTGACGGGCAGGCACTTGGAATACGTGAGTGGATTTCCTATTTTGTTTTAGGAATGCCTATCTGAATTGTGGTACGCTATGAGAAGCATTTTTTCTTCTTTCTCCTCATTTATCTTGTGTTCCATGGCGAGATACACATCAGATTGATTGAACACAGCAGAGTACAGCAGAGCTTATTGGAAGGCTCACGTTCCCAGCTGTTAAGGTCCTTTTAGTGAGATTGGTGAAGGACTCACTGTTTGAACACTGGGTGTTTGGTGGCTTGGTAAGCCTTTATATTATTGCGATATTTCACCATCTCACAATTATTATTTTTTTAATTGCTTGAATATTGTTACATTTACATCATAAGCATATTATTGTGTACACTTTGCATTTTTGTTGGGGGGTATTATCACTTATAAATGTTCATATATTAGTGATTTTATTTTTATTTTGCTGATTTGCACAAATTTAACACTTTGAATGAATAACTTGTATAGTGCTACAAATGCGAACTGAATCGCCTCAAGGCGCTTTTTTGCAGCCAGTGTCTGTCTGGCTAGTTGTGGTCATTTACCCCGTAGGATCTGGACACACTTGGGACACACATTCGTACACATATAATACTGGGCCAATTTGGACAAGATCCAATTAACCTACCAGCATGTCTTTGGAGTGTGGGAGGAAACCGGAGTACCTGGAGGAAACCCACGCAGACACAGGGAGAACATGCAAACTCCAGGCAGATGGTGTCGTGGTCGGGATTCGAATCAGCGACCCTTTTGCTGCTAGCCAGTACACTGTGCTGCAATTTGATAATTGCATTGCAATTCCAGCACTTTGTCAACGTTCATTTGCACATTTTGTCATCCATATATAATATCATGTTTTGCACATTGTTGCATATATATTTTGCACTTCATTTTCTATCTATATAGTAGGCTAATACTATTTATTGATTTTTCTCACATATAATTTTGATCTTTCACAATTCATATATTGTTGATTTTCAAAAATTTTTGTACTTTATTTATTGGGGTTTTTTGTACACTGTTTTCTCCAATTTTGAGTATTTGCACAATAAGACAATATAACTATTCACAAAATTATATAGTATGTTGTAGAACACTGTGAACCTGCGCTAATCTAGACTCTCATTCAACCATAATTGACTAACATCAATATTAATAAAGCTGCGGTTCGGTTAGTTTCGTTGTCACTAGGGTTGAGCGGACACCTGGATGTTCGGGTTCGACAGGTTCGGCCGAACTTCGGAAAAAAGTTTGAGTTCGGGTCACGAACTTGACCCGAACTTGACCCAGAACCCGAACCCCATTGAAGTCAATGTGGACCTGAACATTTGAGGACTAAAATGGCTCTAAAATAGTAATGGAAAGGGCTAGAGGGCTGTAAATGTCAGCAAAATGTTGTTAAGACAGAGCATGGAAAGTGCTCTGCAAACAAATGTGGATAGGGAAATAATAACTTAAAATAACATAAAATACATAAAAATAAAAAATAATAATCTTGACCTAGGAGGACGAGGTCCATATGGAGTAGGAGGTTGAGGTGGCGGTGGATGTGGCGGTGTAGGTGGAAGCAGCGGTGGAGGAGGACGAGGTAGCCAACACTGGTTTTTGTTTTTAATTTTATTTAAAAACAAAAACCGCAAAAGAGTGAGAAAGATCAAAAAAAAAAAAAAACAATGGCTGGGTAAGGCCGGTATACATGTCTATTCTGCACAAGGTACGGACAAGTCCTGTGGGATCCATGCCTGGTTCATTTTAATGAACGTGAGCTTGTCCACATTGGCTCTGGACAGGCGGCTGCGCTTGTCTGTGATAACGCCCCCTGCCGTGCTAAATACACGTTCAGATAATACACTGGCTGCAGGGCAGGCCAGCACCTCCAAGGCGTAAAGGGCAAGCTTAGGCCATGTGCCCAATTTAGAGACCCAGAAGTTGAAGGGGGCAGACCCGTCATTCAGTACG
Source organism: Rana muscosa (assembly GCA_029206835.1). NCBI lineage: Eukaryota > Metazoa > Chordata > Amphibia > Anura > Ranidae > Rana > Rana muscosa. Next base: position 692,068,327 of record CM055122.1, on the reverse strand, counting down.
TGTAGGCGTGTGCTCACATACTGCTCCACCATGTTGGTGAAATGCTGCCTCCTGCTAAGACGTTTCATATCAGCTGGTGGTGCTGGTTGTTGTGGCGTGCTGACAAAGCTTTTCCACATTTCGGCCATGCTAACCCTGCCTTCTGAGGTGCTGGCAGTGCCCCGGCTGCGTTGGCGACCTCTTCCTCTGACTTTGCCTTGTGCTTCCACTGTGCCCCCGCTGTCAGGTGGGAATGCCACCAACAGCGCATCTACCAGCGTGCGCTTGTACTCGCACATCTTACAATCACGCTCCAGTGAGGGAATTAAGGACGGTACGTTGTCCTTGTAATGGGGATCCAGCAGCGTAGCCACCCAGTAATCAGCACCTGTTAGAATGTGGGCAACTCGCGGTCATTGCGGAGACACTGCAGCATGTAATTGCTCATGTGTGCCAGGCTGCCCAGAGTCAACGAAAAGCTGTCCTCTGTGGGAGGTGTATCGTCTGTGTCCTCTGTATCCCCCCAGCCACGCACCAGTGATGGCCATTAACTGGTCTGGGTGCCACCCTGCGGTGAACATGGTTCCTCCTCCTCCATCCCCTCCTCCTCATCCTCCACCTCGTCATCCTCCAGAACTGTGTCCTTGCTGGACAATTGTGTACCTGGCGTTTGTTGGTGCAGGAACCCACCCTTGGAGCCACTTGTGAATGACTGCCCTGAAAGCCTTGGAAATTATCCCTCTTCCTCCTCCTCCTCCTCCTCCTGTGCCACATCCTCTTCCATCATCACCCAAAGCGTTTTTTCAAGGAGGCATAGAACTGGGATAGTAACGCTGAGAACGGCATCATCGGCACTGGCCATGTTGATGGAGTACTCAAAACAGCGCAACAAGGCACACAGGTCTCGAAAGTGCGCACAGGCGGCTCGCACTTTCTGCAGCAGCTCTGGCATATCGGGGTAATTTTTAAGGAATCCCTGCACCACCAAATTCAGCACATGCGCCAGGCAAGGGATGTGCGTCAAACCGGCTAGGCCCAGAGCTGCTACGAGATTCCGCCCATTATCGCACATCACCAGGCCGGGCTTGAGGCTCACTGCCACCAACCACTCATCGGTCTGTTGCTCCATGTCCCTCTACAACTCCTGCGCGGTGTGGCGTTTTTCCCCCAAACAGGAAAGTTTTAAAACTGCCTGCTGTCGTTTACCCCTGGCTGTGCTGAAGTTGGTGGTGAAGGTGTTACGCTGACCGGATGAGAAGGCGGTAGAGAATGAGGAAGCGGAGTAGGAGGAGTTAGCAACAGGAGGCAAACTGAAGTGCCCTGCAATCCTCGGTGGTGGAAGGACATGCGCCAAACTGCTATCCGCCTCAGGCCCAGCCGCCACTGCATTTACCCAGTGTGCTGTTAGGGAGATATAACATCCCTGACCGTGTTAACTGGTCCACGTATCCGTAGTTAGGTGGACCTTGCCACAGATGGCTTTGCACAGTGAACACCTGATTTTGTCCCCCACTTGGTTGTGCAGGGAAGGGATGGCTCGCCTGGAAAAGTAGTGGTGGCTGGGCACGACGTACTGTGGGACAGCCAATGCCATCAGGCTTTTAAAACTCTGCGTCTCCACCAGACGGAATGACAGCATTTCAAAGGCCAGGAATTTTGCAATGCTGGCATTAAGGGCCAGGGATTGAGGGTGGGTAGGGGGGTACTTCCTCTTCCGCTCCAGTGTTTGGGAGATAGAGAGCTGAACGCTTCCATGGGACATTGTGGAGATGGTTGGTGACCCAGGTGGTAGTGTCGCTGGCAGATACTCTGTTTGCGGGGTGGCAGGTGCCACTGTCACTACAGAGGTGGATGAAGAGGCCGAGACTGCAGCAGAAGAGGAAGCAGGAGGAGCCAGAGACCTTTCTTGGTTTTTGAGGTGTCTACTCCACTGCAGCTCGTGCTTTGCACTTAGATGCCTGGTCATGCAGGTTGTGCTCAGGTGAGAACATTTATGCCTCGCTTCAGGCTCTGATTGCACAGCGTGCAAACCACTCTTGTCTTGTCATCAGCACGTTGTCTGAAGAACTGCCACGCTAGGGAACTCCTTGGACCTGGCTTTGGTGTGCTCGGTCCCTTGCTGCATTGGGCAGTAGCAGGTGTACTGTCTAGGGGACGGACGCTCCGCTTTTGCACCCTGGTCCCTCTTCTGCTGTGCTGGTGGCTCTGTGCGACCACCGCCTCTTCCTCCGAACTACACAGGTCACCTGCATCATGTTGATTCCATGTGGGGTCGAGGACCTCATCGTCCTCCACATCATCTTCCACCCAGTCTTCACCCCTGACCTCCTTGTCGGTCTGCACAATTGCGAAAGCAGCAGCAGTTGGCACCTGTTTCTTCATCATCCGAGACGTGCTGCGATGGTCCTCCCATGTACTCATCTTGAAACATAAGTGGCTGGGCATCGTTGCACTCAATCTCTTCCACTTCTGGGGCAGGTCTAGGTGGATGGCCCTGGGAAACCCTGCTAACAGAGTCATCAAAAAGCAGAAGAGACTGCTGCATGACTTTGGGCTCAGACTGCTTGGCTGTTTTGCAAGGGGGTGAGGTGAAAGACTGATGGACATCGGCTCTAGGTGCCAACTCTGATCTTTCAGCAGTAGACTGGGTGGGAGACAATGTGAAGGAACTGGAGGCACTGTCAGCAACCCAATCTACTATCGCCTGTACTTGTCCTGGGCCTGGCCTCAACATTCGTAGAGCCGCATTAGCCCTGACCAAATACTGCTGCAGGCTCTGTCGCCTACTCGCACCTGAAGAAGGTGTTTCACTTGTGCGTGTAGCTGGCACAGATCGACCACGTCCTCTCCCTGCAACAGTAGCTCCACCAGCAGCACCACGTCCCTTATTTGACGGTCTCCTCATATTTATCAAATTTAGGATCTTGCCCTAAATGGGTGTTTTTTGAATAGCAGAATAGAGCAACAGTATCTAAAGGGTGTATCTCACAGGTACAGATATGCAGAAAAACACACCAAAAAAAAATTTTTTGCCCAAAATTATTATCTTTTTTGAAGATCAGAATAGGAGAACAGTATCTAAAGTGTGTATCTCACATGTACAGGTATGCAGAAAATGCACCAAAATAAATTTTTATGGCAGAAAACGCACCAAATTTTTTTTTTTTTGCCCTAAATTATTATTTTTTTGAAGAGCAGAATAGGAGAACAGTATCTAAAGTGTCTATCTCACACGTACAGATAAGCAGAAAATGCACCCAAAAATATTTTTTTGCCCTAAATTGTTATTTATTTTTTAATAGCAGAATAGGAGAACAGTATCTAAAGGGTATATCTCACAGTAACATATGCAGTGCTGGTGCACTGAGCTTGCATAAAATGCCCGCCGAAGCCAACCTAACTAACAGACAGATAAAAGTTATCTTTTCTCTGGCACTGGGCTCAGGGCAGGATATAAAGATTGTGCACTGCACTCACACAACAAAAGCAAGGTAGATCGCTGAATAATTTGATTTCTGAATCAGGACAGGACTCCTACCTAATTCTCTCCCTCAAAGCAGCAGCAGCAACCTTTCCCTACACTAACTTTAGCAGAGTGACGTGCTGTGTTATGTGCCTCTAGCTTATATAGAGGCTTGGTCACATGCTGCACTGGCCAATCACAGCCATGCCATTAGTAGGCATGTCTGTGATGGCTTCTAAGGGCACACAAGTTAAACAAATGTTGATTGGCTGCCCTGCAGCTTTTTAAAATGCGCCATTACATTGCCGAACACCGAACCCGAACCCGAACATACAGTAAATTGTTCGGGTTCGGGTTCGGGTACCAAAAACCCAAAAGTCCGGTACGAACCCGAACTTTACAGTTCGGGTTCGCTCAACCCTAGTTGTGACATATACATCTGTGGCGCTGTTAAAACTTTTTTGCACTACCCAAATCATACCGTCAGGATTCTCGTTTTTCTCGTCGGGATTCTCGTCAGCCTGTTTCCCGACGAGAAAATCGGTCGTGTGTATGCTTTTCCGAGTCTTAAAAAATCGCGCATGCTCAGAATCAAGTATGAGACGGTAGCGCTCCTTCTGGTAAAACTAGCGTTCGTAATGGAGATAGCACATTCGTCATGCTGTAACGGACTGAAAAGCACGAAGACTGAAAAGCGTGAATCCTCTCTCCCCAAACTTTTACTAACACGCGGTAACACGAGATCAGCAAAAACAGCCCAAGGGGTGGCGCCATTGGAATCAAACTTCCCCTTTATACTGCCATCGTACGTGTTATACGTCACCGCGCTTCACCACAACGAGATTTGGAATTGACAGTGTGTATACAAGGAAAGCTTGACAAGAATCCTGTCAAGCTTGACAAGAATCTCGTTGAGAAAAACAACGGGTTTTTTTTACGACGAGATTCTCGATCGTGTGTACTAGGCTTAAGTTGGAGTACAGACAAGTTTTTTTCACATAGAAAATTGTGTCTTTATATTACTGGGAGCATACAGATCTATTTGTCCTTCAAATGAAAAAAACATAGCTCTAATTGTTTATTACAGTCTCAGACTCTTTTAGGTCCCATATATTTTAACTTTTTGAACATGGTGAGACCATCTGAATATAAAAAGGGTCTAATTGGTGATTTATATGAAGTCTTAGTGGGGGTAGTTAATTCTAAAACTTTGATTAAATGCAGACAGACATGGGGGGTTATTTATTAAAGGCAAACCCCCTTTGCACTACAAGTGCACTTATAGTGCAAAGGGGATTTGCCTTTAGTAAATCAACCCCATAGAGTCAAAATATAGGTGATTTTGACGAGGATCAGTGGATAGCGGTGTTAGAGCTCCTTTCAGAACTTTCACTTTCCCCCCTCAAAAGCTGACACAGCTTTATATACTTCATAGTCTATTATACCCCTCAATTTTTTTTTCTTAAGCCTCGTACACACAATGAAGTTTCTCATTCAAAACAGTCAAGAAAAGTGCCGCGAGAGTTTTTTTGTCGAGAAAAACGTTCGTGTGTATGGTTTTACGACGAGAAAATTGCCGAGAATCTCGATGAGAAAATAGAGAACCTGCTCTCTATTTTCTCGTCAGGATTCCAGATTTCCTCGTCGTGTTTCTCGGCGGCCTGTTTTGTGACGAGAAAATGGTTCGTGTGTATGCTTTTACGACTCTTCCAAAAGCGCGCATGCTCACAAGCAACTATGAGACGGGAGCGCATCTTCTGGTAAAACAAGCCTTCGTAATGGAGAGAGCATATTCGTCACGCTCAAAAATATTGCATCGTTTAAATGTTCTGCATTGAAATCTTTGTTAGAATGTTACATTAATCAAAACGAGTGACCTTCTTTAGCTGCTGATATTCACACAGAGTTATGCCTTATTTTTAACCTTTTTCATGCTGCTCTTTATAAGATTTATGTGTATTATATCGTGCAAGTTTTTAGGAATAATTTAAATGGTTATATTTTTCAAAATGATGTTAATTATAATTTCACAATGTTTTGATAGTGATCTCCCATTTAATTTTGGAATCTATATTATTTAAATTTCCCACCATGTTTTTGTGCTAATCAGATTTAGTTATTCTTTTGGGGGGGGGTGATATCTGTCCCTTTTATTGTCAGTCAAATGTATCTGCTTACTCCAAAGCTTGGTTTTGTTTATTTAAAAATACACATAGTCAAGTATGAATTTAAACAAAAATCACATTTATTCATGTTTATAAATTAAATAAAGAGAAGGCAGCGCTGGAGAAGCTGCTGCCATTTGTGCATCCCAGGGACCCCAGAGCACACAGCAACCCTGTGTGGACACTAAAATTGGGAGCTTGAGAAGGCCAACATTTCTGAACACAATCTGATGCTGGCCTCCCAGAGGTCAGGAACAGCAGCAGGTGATATATATGTCCCAAGTGTGTGGAACTACAACAGGCTGCCTTCTGTCCGACCACAATGAAGCAAGGCCATCACTTCCTCTTCTTCCTGGCAACCTTCCCTGCAGCCTTTCCTGAAGCCTTCCCTGCAGCCTTTCCTGAAGCCTTCCCTGCAGCCTTCCTTCTTCGTTTGGCTGGAGGCTGGCCCACTGGAGGGGTACTCCTGTCAGGAGGAGGAGGTGGAGGTGTAGCAGAAGGGGGTGGGGCAGAAGAAGAAGGTGGAGGTGTAGCAGAAGGGGGTGGGGCAGAAGAAGAAGGTGGAGGTGTAGCAGAAGGGGGTGGGGCAGAAGAAGAAGGTGTAGCAGAAGGGGGTGGGGCAGAAGAAGTAGGTGGAGGTGTAGCAGAAGGGGGTGGGGCAGAAGAAGAAGGTGGAGGTGTAGCAGAAGGGGGTGGGGCAGAAGAAGAAGGTGGAGGTGTAGCAGAAGGGGGTGGGGCAGAAGAAGAAGGTGTAGCAGAAGGGGGTGGGGCAGAAGAAGAAGGTGGAGGTGTAGCAGAAGGGGGTGGGGCAGAAGAAGAAGGTGGAGGTGTAGCAGAAGGGGGTGGGCAGAAGAAGGTGGAGGTGTAGCAGAAGGGGGTGGGGCAGAAGAAGAAGGTGTAGCAGAAGGGGGTGGGGCAGAAGAAGAAGGTGGAGGTGTAGCAGAAGGGGGTGGGGCAGAAGAAGAAGGTGGAGGTGTAGCAGAAGGGGGTGGGGCAGAAGAAGAAGGTGGAGGTGGAGGTTGAGGTTGGGTCAGTTGGGCCACCTCACATATGGCGGTATTGGGGGTAATTTTCTCCATCACCCCCTTGTTGAGCAAGGTGATGAGCAGGGGCTCGCATAGGAGGCGTTGCTCCATGCTCATCACCTTGAACTTAGCCTCCACTAGGCCGGCAATGGCCTCTTCAGGGGATGTGGGCTCCTTGAGGGTGGCATGGGCCTCTTTAATAAGGGCCATTGCTGCCTCACTGGTGGTCCTGTCCCTCCTGCCTCTTTTGTGAAGCCGGATGGGAGGCACCTGGGATCTGGTGCTTCTCCTTTGCCCTGCCACCTCCTGTCTGCCACTGGGCCCTGCCACCTCCTGTCTGCCACTGGGCCCTGCCACCTCCTGGCTGCCACTGGGCCCTGCCACCTCCTGGCTGCCACTGGGCCCTTCCTCCTCCTGCCTGACAGTTTCCAGACCCTCCTCCTGGCTGATTTCATCCTGTGTATGAAAAAGGAACATAGTTTAATATGTTGGTTTAATCTTTGCATCAAACTTTGTAATCCTGATTGAAGCAATTAGAATGTAAATGCATAAATCCTTGCTTTAAATTTACCACTACATCAGATTGACTATTTACCACCCAATTAAGTGCAGAATAATGTCTACAGATCTTGATTTCACTTGTGGAATCCAAAATAATGTATGTTTCTCATCTTGACATATTTGTCAAACATTAATTTTATCACAATACATTTTCAGTTAATACTATACCTGGCTCCAGATGGCCAAATCAGGATCATCCAGGATGGCTGCCTCCTCTTGCTCCAGAGAAGGCTCAGGTTGGCTGCAGGGAAGTCTGGGGGGAAGAGTGGAGAGTGATGGCCTTGTCTCAATTAGGGATGAGCTTCGTGTTCGAGTCGAACATACGTTCGACTCGAACATCGGCTGTTCGATCGTTTGACGAAGATCGAACGATTTGGGCCGTTCGCGCCAAATTCGAGTGACGCGAACGGCCCACAATGCACTACGCCATCGCAGTGTCATCCAGGCGCTGTGATTGGCCAAGCATGCACTGTGACCCCGCATGCTTGGCCAATCACAGCGCCGGCAGCGAGGAGAGCAATGATTGGCCACAGGCAGGATGCCTGTGGCCAATTATTGCTGAGGGTGTTTAGTACACGCCCCACACTATAAAAGGCCGCCAGCACGGCGGCCTAGTGTAGTGTGTTCCGGAGCAGGGATAGAGCAGCATAGGCAGGGACAGTGACTGTTATTTCTTTCTTGCTTAACCTGGATTCCTTTAGTTTAGGGAAAGAGAAGGATAGGTAGGGAGAGTGTCAGTGTGTTTTGTGCTTGTGCTATAGTGTGCTTAAAAAAAACATTTATTCTAGGGACAGAAAACTGTAGGTAGGGACAGTGTCAGTTTCTTTCACTCTGCAAGTCCTTGTTTCCAGGGACCTGGAAGGACAGTGAGTGAATTGTCCTTGTGCTATATTGTGCTTAAAAAAACATTTATTCTAGGGACAGAAAACTGTAGGTAGGGAGAGTGTCAGTTTCTTTCACTCTGCAAGTCCTTGTTTCCAGGGACCTGTAAGGACAGTGAGTGAATTGTCCTTGTGCTATATTGTGATTAAAAAAAACATTTTTTCTAGGGACAGAAAACTGTAGGTAGGGAGAGTGTTTTTTTTCTTTCACTCTGCAAGTCCTTGTTTCCAGGGACCTGGAAGGACAGTGAGTGAATTGTCCTTGTGCTATATTGTGCTTAAAAAAAAACATTTTTTCTAGGGACAGAAAACTGTAGGTAGGGAGAGTGTTTTTTTTTTTTCACTCTGCAAGTCCTTGTTTCCAGGGACCTGTAAGGACAGTGAGTGAATTGTCCTTGTGCTATATTGTGCTTAAAAAAAACATTTATTCTAGGGACAGAAAACTGTAGGTAGGGAGAGTGTCAGTTTATTTCACTCTGCAAGTCCTTGTTTCCAGGGACCTGTAAGGACAGTGAGTGAATTGTCCTTGTGCTATATTGTGATTAAAAAAAACATTTTTTCTAGGGACAGAAAACTGTAGGTAGGGAGAGTGTTTTTTTTCTTTCACTCTGCAAGTCCTTGTTTCCAGGGACCTGTAAGGACAGTGAGTGAATTGTCCTTGTGCTATATTGTGATTAAAAAAAACATTTTTTCTAGGGACAGAAAACTGTAGGTAGGGAGAGTGTTTTTTTTCTTTCACTCTGCAAGTCCTTGTTTCCAGGGACCTGGAAGGACAGTGAGTGAATTGTCCTTGTGCTATATTGTGCTTAAAAAAAACATTTATTCTAGGGACAGAAAACTGTAGGTAGGGAGAGTGTCAGTTTATTTCACTCTGCAAGTCCTTGTTTCCAGGGACCTGTAAGGACAGTGAGTGAATTGTCCTTGTGCTATATTGTGATTAAAAAAAACATTTTTTTTTGGGACAGAAAACTGTAGGTAGGGAGAGTGTTTTTTTTCTTTCACTCTGCAAGTCCTTGTTTCCAGGGACCTGGAAGGACAGTGAGTGAATTGTCCTTGTGCTATATTGTGCTTAAAAAAAACATTTATTCTAGGGACAGAAAACTGTAGGTAGGGAGAGTGTCAGTTTATTTCACTCTGCAAGTCCTTGTTTCCAGGGACCTGTAAGGACAGTGAGTGAATTGTCCTTGTGCTATATTGTGATTAAAAAAAACATTTTTTCTAGGGACAGAAAACTGTAGGTAGGGAGAGTGTTTTTTTTTCTTTCACTCTGCAAGTCCTTGTTTCCAGGGACCTGGAAGGACAGTGAGTGAATTGTCCTTGTGCTATATTGTGCTTAAAAAAAACATTTATTCTAGGGACAGAAAACTGTAGGTAGGGAGAGTGTCAGTTTATTTCACTCTGCAAGTCCTTGTTTCCAGGGACCTGTAAGGACAGTGAGTGAATTGTCCTTGTGCTATATTGTGATTAAAAAAAACATTTTTTCTAGGGACAGAAAACTGTAGGTAGGGAGAGTGTTTTTTTTCTTTCACTCTGCAAGTCCTTGTTTCCAGGGACCTGGAAGGACAGTGAGTGAATTCTCCTTGTGCTATATTGTGCTTAAAAAAAACATTAATTCTAGGGACAGAAAACTGTAGGTAGGGAGAGTGTCAGTTTATTTCACTCTGCAAGTCCTTGTTTCCAGGGACCTGTAAGGACAGTGAGTGAATTGTCCTTGTGCTATATTGTGATAAAAAAAAACATTTTTTCTAGGGACAGAAAACTGTAGGTAGGGAGAGTGTTTTTTTTCTTTCACTCTGCAAGTCCTTGTTTCCAGGGACCTGGAAGGACAGTGAGTGAATTCTCCTTGTGCTATATTGTGCTTAAAAAAAACATTAATTCTAGGGACAGAAAACTGTAGGTAGGGAGAGTGTCAGTTTATTTCACTCTGCAAGTCCTTGTTTCCAGGGACCTGTAAGGACAGTGAGTGAATTGTCCTTGTGCTATATTGTGCTTAAAAAAAACATTTATTCTAGGGACAGAAAACTGTAGGTAGGGAGAGTGTTTATTTTCTTTCACTCTGCAAGTCCTTGTTTCCAGGGACCTGTAAGGACAGTGAGTGAATTGTCCTTGTGCTATATTGTGATTAAAAAAAAACATTTTTTCTAGGGACAGAAAACTGTAGGTAGGGAGAGTGTTTTTTTTTCTTTCACTCTGCAAGTCCTTGTTTCCAGGGACCTGGAAGGACAGTGAGTGAATTGTCCTTGTGCTATATTGTGCTTAAAAAAAAACATTTATTCTAGGGACAGAAAACTGTAGGTAGGGAGAGTGTCAGTTTATTTCACTCTGCAAGTCCTTGTTTCCAGGGACCTGTAAGGACAGTGAGTGAATTGTCCTTGTGCTATATTGTGCTTAAAAAAAACATTTATTCTAGGGACAGAAAACTGTAGGTAGGGAGAGTGTTTTTTTTCTTTCACTCTGCAAGTCCTTGTTTCCAGGGACCTGTAAGGACAGTGAGTGAATTGTCCTTGTGCTATATTGTGCTTAAAAAAAACATTTATTCTAGGGACAGAAAACTGTAGGTAGGGAGAGTGTCAGTTTATTTCACTCTGCAAGTCCTTGTTTCCAGGGACCTGTAAGGAAAGTGAGTGAATTGTCCTTGTGCTATATTGTGATTAAAAAAAACATTTTTTCTAGGGACAGAAAACTGTAGGTAGGGAGAGTGTTTTTTTTCTTTCACTCTGCAAGTCCTTGTTTCCAGGGACCTGTAAGGACAGTGAGTGAATTGTCCTTGTGCTATATTGTGCTTAAAAAAAACATTTATTCTAGGGACAGAAAACTGTAGGTAGGGAGAGTGTCAGTTTATTTCACTCTGCAAGTCCTTGTTTCCAGGGACCTGGAAGGACAGTGAGTGAATTGTCCTTGTGCTATATTGTGCTTAAAAAAAACATTTATTCTAGGGACAGAAAACTGTAGGTAGGGAGAGTGTCAGTTTATTTCACTCTGCAAGTCCTTGTTTCCAGGGACCTGTAAGGACAGTGAGTGAATTGTCCTTGTGCTATATTGTGATTAAAAAAAACATTTTTTCTAGGGACAGAAAACTGTAGGTAGGGAGAGTGTTTTTTTTTCTTTCACTCTGCAAGTCCTTGTTTCCAGGGACCTGGAAGGACAGTGAGTGAATTCTCCTTGTGCTATATTGTGCTTAAAAAAAACATTAATTCTAGGGACAGAAAACTGTAGGTAGGGAGAGTGTCAGTTTATTTCACTCTGCAAGTCCTTGTTTCCAGGGACCTGTAAGGACAGTGAGTGAATTGTCCTTGTGCTATATTGTGATAAAAAAAACATTTTTTCTAGGGACAGAAAACTGTAGGTAGGGAGAGTGTTTTTTTTCTTTCACTCTGCAAGTCCTTGTTTCCAGGGACCTGGAAGGACAGTGAGTGAATTCTCCTTGTGCTATATTGTGCTTAAAAAAAACATTAATTCTAGGGACAGAAAACTGTAGGTAGGGAGAGTGTCAGTTTATTTCACTCTGCAAGTCCTTGTTTCCAGGGACCTGTAAGGACAGTGAGTGAATTGTCCTTGTGCTATATTGTGCTTAAAAAAAACATTTATTCTAGGGACAGAAAACTGTAGGTAGGGAGAGTGTTTATTTTCTTTCACTCTGCAAGTCCTTGTTTCCAGGGACCTGTAAGGACAGTGAGTGAATTGTCCTTGTGCTATATTGTGATTAAAAAAAAACATTTTTTCTAGGGACAGAAAACTGTAGGTAGGGAGAGTGTTTTTTTTCTTTCACTCTGCAAGTCCTTGTTTCCAGGGACCTGGAAGGACAGTGAGTGAATTGTCCTTGTGCTATATTGTGCTTAAAAAAAACATTTATTCTAGGGACAGAAAACTGTAGGTAGGGAGAGTGTCAGTTTATTTCACTCTGCAAGTCCTTGTTTCCAGGGACCTGTAAGGACAGTGAGTGAATTGTCCTTGTGCTATATTGTGCTTAAAAAAAACATTTATTCTAGGGACAGAAAACTGTAGGTAGGGAGAGTGTTTTTTTTCTTTCACTCTGCAAGTCCTTGTTTCCAGGGACCTGTAAGGACAGTGAGTGAATTGTCCTTGTGCTATATTGTGCTTAAAAAAAACATTTATTCTAGGGACAGAAAACTGTAGGTAGGGAGAGTGTCAGTTTATTTCACTCTGCAAGTCCTTGTTTCCAGGGACCTGTAAGGAAAGTGAGTGAATTGTCCTTGTGCTATATTGTGATTAAAAAAAACATTTTTTCTAGGGACAGAAAACTGTAGGTAGGGAGAGTGTTTTTTTTCTTTCACTCTGCAAGTCCTTGTTTCCAGGGACCTGTAAGGACAGTGAGTGAATTGTCCTTGTGCTATATTGTGCTTAAAAAAAACATTTATTCTAGGGACAGAAAACTGTAGGTAGGGAGAGTGTCAGTTTATTTCACTCTGCAAGTCCTTGTTTCCAGGGACCTGTAAGGACAGTGAGTGAATTGTTCTTGTGCTATATTGTGATTAAAAAAAACATTTTTTCTAGGGACAGAAAACTGTAGGTAGGGAGAGTGTTTTTTTTCTTTCACTCTGCAAGTCCTTGTTTCCAGGGACCTGTAAGGACAGTGAGTGAATTGTCCTTGTGCTATATTGTGCTTAAAAAAAACATTTATTCTAGGGACAGAAAACTGTAGGTAGGGAGAGTGTCAGTTTCTTTCACTGTGAAAGTCCTTGTTTCAAGGGACAGAGAAGGACACCTGAAGGTAGCCCTTATTGCTTTTTTCCCATCTCCCTGCAGGCCATCTATTAGAATGTCTGGAAGGCAAACAAGGAGAGGCAGACAGTCAGGAGGCAATAAAAGAGGGCAAGCAGGCTCTGTGTCTGGGGGCAACAGTGCTGGTCGTGGACGCGGTGCATTGTCATCAGCACATGGCCATGGGACACGCTTGTCCTTCTTTTCGGCAGCTGGACATGTTGAGCCACATCATGCCGAAGACTTGGTAGAGTGGATGACCAAGCCCTCCTCCTCCTCCTCATCCTCTCTCACCCAGGCTCAGGGTACTGGAAAAGCAGCTGCCAAAGCGTCGTCTTCCCTGGTATCAATGTCAGACAAATCATCAGTCACTCCTTCCCTAGACCCACCATGTCCTCCTCCTGAGGAGTCCCCCGAACTGTTTCAGCACAGTGTTGGGTACATGCTCCAGGAGGATGCCCAGCGTTTCGAAGGGTCTGATGATGAAACCCAGCTAGAGGAAGGCAGTAGCGTGAGAGCAGACAGAGGGGATGCTCAAGAAGGACACCAATCTGGCAGTCATGTTCCAGCAGCTGCAGCATACTGCCAGATTGGCTCCAGTGATGAGGAGGGAGGGGATGATGAGGTCACTGACTCCACGTGGGTGCCTAATAGGAGAGAGGAGGAGGAGGAGGATGAGGAGGAGGCACATCTCCAACGAGGCAGGATGCCCTTTGGTGGCCAGCGTAAGGGCAGTACACCGACGGAATCACACCGCAGAGCTCCGCCTGTGCAGGGCGCTGCCTCTGCCCGTCATTCAAAAAGTTCTTTGGTGTGGGCCTTTTTTGAGGCTAGTGCATCAGATCGCACAGCTGCTGTTTGCAACATATGTCTCAAGCGTATATCGCGTGGCCAAAACATCAGCCGCTTGGGTACCACATGCCTGACCAGACATATGTTGACCTGCCATGCAGCTCGTTGGCAAGCCTACCTCAAAGACCCACACCAAAGAACAAAGCGGACCTCTCCTTGCACCGCATCAGCTGGGATCTCCAACCCCACTATAACTTCAGTCCTCTCTGAAACATGCACTGAGAGGAATGAAGGTGTAGAATTAGGTGTGTCACAGCCAAGTACTTGCGGCCACTCTGCTAGCAGTACACCGACGTCCGATTCTAGCAGGCAAATTTCCCTGCCCCAGCTGCTGGACCGTCGAAAGAAGTTCACTCCCAGCCATCCACATGCCCAGCGGTTGAATGCTAGCTTGGTTAAATTGCTAGCGCTTCAACTGCTGCCTTTTCAGTTGGTAGACTCGGCCCCCTTCCGTGAGTTTGTGCAATGTGCGGTTCCTCAGTGGCAGGTTCCCAAACGCCACTTTTTCTCACGGAAGGCTATTCCGGCTCTCTACCGGCATGTGGAAGGCAATGTCTTGGCCTCGCTGGACAGGGCGGTCAGCGGTAAGGTGCATATTACCGCTGACTCATGGTCCAGCAGGCATGGACAGGGACGTTACCTTTCTTTCACGGCCCATTGGGTCACTCTTTTGGCAGCTGGGAAGGATGCAGGACAAGGTGCAGTAGTGTTGGAGGTTGTCCCACCGCCACGCCTCCAAAATGCTACTACTGGTTGTGACACACCTCTCTCCTCCACCCCCTCCTCTTCTTCCTCCATGGCCTCTTCCTGTGGTTTGTCCTATGAACAAGCGGTGCTCCGTAGCCGTTCACGGGGCTACGCAAGTACGCAGGCAAAAAGATGCCATGCCGTGCTTGCGCTGGTGTGTTTGGGGGACAGAAGCCACACTGGGGCAGAGGTCCTGTCTGCTCTGCAGGGCCAGGCCGAGAGGTGGTTGACGCCACGCCAGCTTAAGCCAGGAATGGTGGTTTGCGACAATGGCACCAACCTCCTCTCCGCCCTCCGACAGGGACAACTGACCCATGTGCCCTGTGTGGCTCACGTCCTTAACCTGGTGGTGCAGCGGTTCTTGGGCAGGTACCCGGGCTTACAGGATGTCCTGAGGCAGGCCAGGAAAGTCTGTGTGCATTTCCGCAGATCTTATAATGCCAGTGCTCGCCTGGCTGAGCTGCAAAAGGAGTTGAACCTGCCCAAGAACCGCCTTATATGTGACATGCCCACCAGGTGGAACTCAACGTTGGCCATGCTACAGCGGCTGCACACGCAGCAGAGGGCCATCAATGAGTACCTGTGCGACTACGGCACCAGGACAGGGTCAGGGGAGCTTGTTTTTTTTTCTCCACGCCAGTGGGGCATGATCAGGGATGCATGCACTGTCCTGGCACCATTTGAGGAGGCCACGAGGATGGTGAGCAGTGACAGTGCATGCATCAGTGACACTGTACCTCTTGTCCACCTGTTGGAGCACACGCTGCGTGGAATAATGGACAGGGCACTTGAGGCAGAACAGAGGCAGGAAGAGGAGGACTTCCTTGCCTCTCAAGGCCCCCTTTACCCAGACAGTGTTCCTTCTGTCCCACCCATCGCACAGGAAGAGGAGGAGGAGGAGGAGGAGGAGGAGGAGGATTGTGTCAGCATGGAGGTGGAGGCTGGCACTCAGCATCATCAGCAGCAGTCTTTTAGGGATGATTTACAGTCCCAAGAAACCAGTGGACTTGTACGTGGCTGGGAGGAGGTGGCTGCGGATCATGTCGTCCTTAGTGACCCAGAGGACTCCGGAGCGAATGCCTCAGCAAACCTACGCTGCATGGCCTCCCTGATCCTGCAAAGTCTGCGGAAGGATCCTCGTATTCTTCGGATCAAGGAGAGGGACCATTACTGGCTGGCCACTCTCCTTGATCCACGGTACAAGGGTAAGGTTGCGGACCTTATGTTACCGTCGCAGAGGGAGCAGAGGATGAGACAACTCCGGGAGGCCTTGCAGAAAGGTCTGTGCAACGCGTTCCCAGAGACTGGGAGGTTACAAACTCCTGGTCCTGGACAACGAGTTGCTGAGGCTTCGGCCAGTCAAAGAAGGAGCGGTGGGGAAGGTGGCCGTCTGACCGATGCGTTCAGACAATTTTTTAGTCCGCAGCCCCAAAGTATGATCGGTTCCAGCAACCATCGCCAGCGTCTGATAAACATGGTGCAGGAATATCTAGGGGCAAGGTCAGACTTGGACACCTTTCCCACCGAAAATCCTCTGGCTTACTGGATCTTGAGGATGGATCACTGGCCAGAGCTTGCACAGTATGCAATTGAGCTACTGGCCTGTCCTGCATCCAGCGTTCTTTCGGAACGCACATTCAGTGCTGCTGGAGGATTTGTCACGGATCACAGGGTGCGCCTGTCCACCGACTCGGTTGATCGACTGACTTTCATCAAGATGAACCAGTCTTGGATCACCACCAGCTACCACACACCTGATGCTGATATAACAGACTAATTGATTTTAACATGTCACATCCCTTCAAGACTGATGCTGATGCTGAGTGCCTGTGCTGTTATGTTGACTGGCTATCCTCCTCCTCCGAGTCCTCAATGATACGATTGATGATGATAGCTTGGAAGATCATTTTTGTTTATGGGTGCCGCCACCAGTGGCTAAGGCCCAATTTTTCAGCCCCTGTTTTACAGGGGCGTGTAATTACAATTTTTTTAGCAATAATTTGCCATAGGGCTCATTGCTGTGCTCCAAGTACAGTATCTGTGAGGGGTTGGAGTGTTGTGGCACCAGTGCCTAAGGCCCAATTTTTCAGCCCCTGTTTAACAGGGGCGTGTCATTACAATTTTTGAAGCAATACTTTGCAACAGGGCTCATTGCTGTGCTCCAAGTACAGTATCTGTGAGGGGTTGTAGTGTTGTGCCACCAGTGCCTAAGGCCCAATTTTTCAGCCCCTGTTCAACAGGGGCATGCAATTACAATTCTTGATCTAATAATTCACAGCAGGGTCCATTGCTGCACCCACCAAGAGTAACTCTGAGGGCTTACAGTCTTGTGGCAACGCCACCACCACCACCACCACGAAAGGCCCAATTTTTCAGCCCCTGTTCAAAAGGGGCATGTAATTACAATTCTTGATCTAATAATTCACAGCAGGGCCCATTGCTGCACCCACCAAGAGTAACTGTCAGGGCTTACAGTGTTGTGGCACCAGCACCACCATCAAAGCCCCAATTTTTACTACCACTGTTCAACAATTATATGTAATTAAAATTCCTGATATAATAGTTGACAGCAGGGCGTTCCAGCACCAACCAAGAGTAACTGAGTGCTTACAGTGTTGTGCCAACACCAACAACTAAGGGGCCTATTTCTGCAGAGTATATACGGCAGGTCCCTACTTTCAAACATCCAACTTACAAATGACTCCTACTTGCAAACGAAAGAAGACAACAGGAAGTGAGAGGAAATCTACCCCTAGAAAGGAAAATTCTCTCCTGTAAGAATAAATATGGGAGAAAGGGGTCTCATCTGTACTGATGCTTTATCAGCAATCCTTGTTTCAAGAAAAACACCACATTTCAAAAACAGTTGTCATTGGGACGGAAAGTGAGGTGAAATGTTCTGAACAGGGGCACAGACAGCAAAACAAATGTTACAGGGGTGATAACCCTTACCTATGTTTCCCAAAAAGTTTAAAAATAGATTTTTGGGCTGGAGCTACACTTCAACAATGTACCTGTTCAAAATTACAAACAGATTCTACATAAGAACAAACCTACAGTCCCTGTCTTGTATGCACCGCCTGTATACGGCTGTTCAGAGTATATAGGGCCTTTTTTATTTTATGTGCGGGGTTCCCCTTAATATCCATACAAGAGCCAAAGGGGCTGGTAATGGGCTGGGGTAGGGGGGGGGGGGTCATGGGGTAGCTATGCCATTTTTCTTAAAGAATTTCATCCATATTACCGGGACCAGACATTACATTAAAGCCGCAAGCAGTTTTAAATGGCTTTTTTTTCCTTTAGAAGTGTCATTTTGTGCAGGGACAGTTCTAAACACGGGAAACATGTGGCACTTCACAGGCATACTTTAGACACCCCCCAGGTACGATATTTAAAGGAATATTTGACTTTTTTTTTTTCACTTTATGCATCATTAAAATGACTGCTCCCGAAAAACGACCGTTTTTAAAACTTCTTTTTGCATTGATACATGTCCCCTGGTGCACAACCCGGGTTCCCAAACCCTATTTATGACAATAACATGCATAATAGTTGTTATAATTAGCACTTTAGAATTCGAACGTTCGCATCCATTGTATTTAATAGGGTTCTAATGTTCGTTCGAACTTTCGGTCCGTTCGCGGGTTCTGGTGCGAACCGAACCCGGGGGTGTTCGGCTCATCACTAGTCTCAATGTGGTCATCCAGAAAGGACATCCTGCTGTAGTACCACAAAATCGGGACATACACATCACCTGCTGCTGCTCCTGACCTCTGAGAAGCCAGCACCTTAGAGCGTTCAGTCCTGTAGGTGCCTCTCAAGCTCCCAATTTTAGTGTCCACTTGTTTTGCTGTGGCTGTGGGCACCTTGGTATGCACAAATGGGAGCAGCTTCTCCAGCGCTGCTTTTCTCACCCATCTTTTTTTATGGATGGGGTTTTTCGTCTCCCACAGAGCCGGCAGCTCCCTTACACGGTCAATAAATTCCGCCAGGAACTCTTTGTCGCTAATAAAGACATTCATATTGTATCTGCAAGTTAAATAAATTAGATATAACTAATGTGAGGCAAACAGTCTAACCTCCTTAACATCCTAGTCACCATATATATCCTCCAACAATCTCAAGACAGTATAGGCCAACAATTTTTACAAGTCACAAAATCACATACCTTCGTTCGCACGTCCGTCACTTGAACTCCTCTCTCCGCACACCGAACGTACTATAGTCACATGTGTGTTTGCTATATACACACCACGCATGCGTCAAAATTCGAAAACGTCGCTCCGCACACGTCGCCCGCCCACGTCGCCCGCCCATGACGTTCTAACTAACATCTTTTCCCCGCCCCTTCTCTTTCGGCGCACAGACAGATATGGCGGAGTTACAGCAGGTGTCTGATAATTCCGCAACTAACGAGGAGGAGACAAGCCCGGAGACCGAGGAAACGTCACGATCAAGGAGGAGATTCAAGGCATCGAATATGTCTTTTGCCGAGATGGCGGAGATGGCGGACATCTTGCTCAAGGCTGATTATGATGCCAAGCATGGGCCGTATAGCACACCAAATAGAAGGAAGGCCAAAATCCTCACTAAAGTTGTGAAGAGTCTGAAGGCGAATTTCGGGGTGAAACGCTCAAATGAGCAGCTCAGAAAGAGGTGGTCAGACCTCAAACTGAGGGAGCCAGACCAGTTGAGGAGCATAAAGAGAATGCTTGCTAAAAGTAAGTAAAAAGTAGACTTTTCTGCTATTAATCTTTTTATAAACTGACATGTTTTTTTTTTTTTTGTTCTCATATTGGACTCCCTTCCAAAATGTAATATTTTGAACTTGGTTGGGCACAGTAATCGTTCGTTACGTTACCGACACTTCGTTCGGCCACTATCCGCGGTTTTGGCTTATTTTAGAGCCACAAAAGTAATTAGACATCTGCCATTTTTGAACAAATATTTTTGAGAATTTTTTAGTCTAGATGATGTGTTTGTAAAGAGAATGAAATGGAAACTTTTATCAGTGTAAAGGAGAGGACACTCAGCAGCTGCTTCCACATCTGTACTTTGGAGCACTATAGTGTGGGCCACCAGACCCGCCTTTTTTGCTTTTTTGGGTGTCCCACACAGGTGCATCAGAGAATTTTTGTGGTGCCTCCATGTCAAATAAATTACATCCAAAGGTGAATACTAAACATATTTTGGGTCATAAATAATGCATTCTTCTTTAAATTCCGCCCAAACACACACTTGTACCCCACTTCCAAGCAATTTAGCCTGTTTTTATTTTAACAATGAGATATACAGTGTGATAAATAGACCTTTTGTTTTATTCTCTTAGGGGAGAGAAGACTGGGAGGAGGACACTCCAGGGAGCACATGCACCCCACAACTTCAAAGCAACCCCAAACTCCCAAAGACCCACAACCGAAGGATGTAGAGGAAGTTGAGGTGGAGGAAGGAGAAGTGCAGGAAGGAGAGGTGGATGACGTTGTGGATCTGGTCACCACAACAGGTCAGTATCTGTCACCACAGCTTCAGGTAAGAGAGGTAGGCCTGCAGAGTTATAATACCTTTTTTTTTTGGTTTTTAGGGGATGTAAATGTTGTGAAGGATAGTACACGGTTCTCTGCTGACAGGGCCCTCCGCCTCATCCAGCAAGTGATGGAATGTAGCACGGAACTGGACCTAATTAAACAAAGAATCCATGTGATGGAACAAACATTTAAAGACATTCTCGATGTTTTGGGGAGAATTCAATAAGCCATCCAAACACATTTGTTTTTACATGTTTGTTTTTGTAATTTTTTGATTTTTTTTGACAATCAAACCAGCCAAAAATTGAATCTGCACACAGTGTGTCAACATGTGCTATCTGCCATCAGGGGATATCCATGTACGTCTTTTGTGGGTGCAACCCCTTCCTCGTATCTAAAGTCGGTGAACTGAGGAAGGGGATGCACCCCCAAAACACGTCCATTGATCACCCCTGATGGCAGATAGCACATGTTGACAATAGGGATCAGGATTGTAAACTTCCTAGATGAAAAAAATCCCAAATGTGTGCATATTCAATTTTTGGCTGGGCAAGGGGTGGCAGGACCCCATATTAGAACGGGCACATAGAGACATATAGTTTGTGTAAGTGAATGTCTCTGATTGCTCAGAGGTATCCAATGTTGTAATTTTTGAAATGCAACTGTTATTTTTGTATTTTCATAAGCAAAAAATTGGCGGGTTGGGGCCAGGCCAACCCAAAAAACAAAAAAAAACAAAAAAAAATGAAGAGAATGTGCACAGAGTAAAATATTTGACCACAAACAACGTGTAGCTTCTTTTTATAATACCCTCTAAGCGTATTTGGTTCTTTTGTAAGGTTACATAGTGAAATGGTTGTTATTTACTAAAGTAAAATACACTTGGCACTACAAATGCACAAAGACAAACTAGGAGACAGGAAAGAACAAATAATTAAAGGTTTAAACAAGCTTTTTATTGGGATACTTAGACATAGGCTGGCATAGGAATTGCCCCCCTACCCGTGAAATACTCCATGTATTTGTCCCGAACCTCACGGTCATTTTGGGAGGGCAAGCCAGGACGAGCAGATTCCAGGCCCAGCAGGGGATTTGCAGGGGAAAGTCCAGCCTCTGGCAAAACTGAGGCCATATATGAATTCGATTTGTGGCAAAGAAAATTGTGTAGCACACAGCAGCATAACACTACATAGTTTATTTTGTAGTCCGCCAAGTGGATGGAAGTCATAAAAAGGCGGAACCGGCTGGCCATTATGCCAAAGGCATTTTCAACGACTCTTCGGCCCCTGGCCAGCCGGTAATTGAACACCCTCTTCTCTGGGGTCAGGGTCCTCTGAGGAAATGGCCTCATAAGATGCCGTCCGAGCCCGAAGGCTTCATCAGCCAAAAAAACAAAGGGGAGTCCTTCAATATTCCCTGCATCCGGTGGCAATGCAAGGTCGTCACTCTGGAGACGGAGGGCAAACTCCGTCTGGATGAAGGATCCCCCATCGGACATCCGGCCATTCTTCCCTACATCAACATAGAGGAATTCATACCGTGCTGACACCACCGCCATCAGCACAATGCTATGAAACCCCTTGTAGTTGTAGTAGTAGGACCCAGAACGGGGTGGCGGCACGATGCGGACGTGCTTCCCGTCTATGGCACCACCGCAGTTGGGGAAGTCCCAACGCGTGGCAAACTCCGATGCCACAGTCTGCCATTCCTGTGGCGTGGAAGGAAGCTGTGGAGTGAAACAAGATGAAATAATATTAGAAAACCAAAGTCATACATTACAAGGAAATTCTATCCAAAAAAATTAGAGGCCAACATCAATCAAATTCTACGTTTATTAAGGTGTTTAAAATAAGTATAATGGAAGGCTCATTTATCATATTCATCACCCCCTCTGATGGGCCATTACTAAATTATTTTGGGGGGGAGATGTGTTTGGCCACAGGATAGCATTGCAGTGGCGGTGCATCCAGAGTGGGCACTGGAGCACTGCCCCCTCTCTCCTGTGCCCATCACTCAGAACAATACATAGGTTCATGCGTTGCATGAACCTATGTATTGTCTATGCCGCACACTATTCAGGTGGATGGCCTCTTGTAAAGCGACCGACATATGAATCATTGCGGCATTTAGGGGGTTCAAATTGCTTAGCAGAAACAGGTAGTAAAATAGTCTTGCACATTACAACCTGAGGGATGTAATTGGCTTCCTAAAAGTAAAATCGGGGACGCAGGGGGGGGGGCATTCCTTGGGGAAACACTGGCAGGCTGCTCTGCCAATCATGTTCACCAAGTCTGTTTAATGGTAACATGATTGTCTGATGCAACATGAAGGGAAGGAGAAGACATCAAGGACAGAAGAAGGATGGCGCTGACCACAAGAAGGTAAGTGCAGGGCTGGGGGGAAACTGGCTGCATTAGAGGGGACTAAATGGCTGCATTGGAGGGAACAAAATGGCTGCATTGGAGGGGACAACTGGGGGCGTTTAATAGGCACCAGAGCAAAAAAGGAGGAAGTTTATTTCCTAAATTGGGGTTTGAACCCCCAAACATTTGGAGCAACAGGCGCCCCTGCTGGAAAAGTTAATGAAGGGAAATATTTATGTAGGAGAAAAAAGGGGCAATCTAAAGCTTCCAACATGCATGGGGACAAAGGGGACATTCTCAGCATATTACAATCATGGTAATTAGGGAAGGATGAAAGAAATACAATACATTAGCATACATGTAATACATAAAATGTGATGTTAAGGGAGAAAACTTACCCTAATATAGTCCTCCTGCAGGACTTGGATGATGGCAGAACAGGTGTCTGGGATTATGAGGCCCAGAGCCTGGGGGGAGATGCCTGTGGTGAACTTCAAGTCCTGAAGACTTCTCCCTGTCGCCAGGTAACACAACGTGGCGATGAGCCTCTGCTCAGCACTGATGGCTTCCCGCATAACGGTGTCCTTCCTGGTAATATAGGGGGACACCAAAGCCAACAGTTCCTGAAAAACGGGGTCAGACATCCGCAGAAAATTCCTGTAGTCCTCAGGATTATTCTCGACGATCTCCCGCAGCAGAGGCATATGGCAGAATTGGTCCCGCTGGAGCAACCAATTCTTGGTCCATGAACTCCTCCTCACACCATTCATGGACTGGTCTTGGTCCAAAACAAGCAGACCAACACCAAGCGCACGCACAGCACGAACTCGACGACGAGAACGTCCAGGCGACATGGCTAGGAAACGGTCGTCTTATCAGAACGTACAGAACAGAACGCACTTTAGAACAGCAAGGCCTATGAATAACGAACTGAAAATCAGAAACGAACAGGCAAGAACGCACTGTAAAACAGATACGACCTGCCTAGACGCCCTGAAAGTCAAGATACGAACCCACAAGCACAAACTGAACCGCAGAAAACGATCTGAAAAGTACGAAGACTGAAAAGCGCGAATCGTCTCTTCCCAAACTTTTACTTCACACGCGGTAACACGAGATCAGCAAAAGCAGCCCAAGGGGTGGCGCCAAGAAAAAAGATCTTCCCCTTTATAGTGCCGTCGTACGTGCTGGACGTGAGCGCGGAGAACAACGAGGAAATTGGGAAATGACAGTGTGTACGCATAGAAAGCTTGACGAGAAAATCGACAAGCTTAACAAGAATCTCGTCGAAAAAAACGACGTGTTTTTTACGACGAGAAACTCGGTCGTGTGTACGAGGCCTTAGAGTCATCAAATTGCCCTTATTGTAAAATGCATACTAGCATGTTATATGTTATAGTATTGTTCTAAACTATTTCGGTATTGGAAAGATATATTTCAAATTCTATCAGAACTTTGTTCAATTAAATTTACTCCTGATCCTAAACTTGCCCTGTTGGGCATATTTTCAGAGGATTGACCATTTTTTTACCCAAAAAATGTACTTGCCCGTTTGTTATTTCTTGCCCATAAGTTGATTTCTCAGCGTCTGCAATCTCCTAACCCACCAGTTTGTGTTCAGTGGTGCATGGCGGTAAATGCTGTGCTGGATAGAGAGCGACTTATTTATAAGCACAGGGATTGTATGAATAAATGTAATAAGATCTGGTCTTCTTGGTTATCCTCCCCATATATAATATCCACTAGTGTGGATGATCGCCCTGATTCTGTCAATAGTGTTGCTGCTCTATGATGGGTCTATGGTGCGGAACTTAATTGAATTACTGATTGTGCTGTAAAGTTAAACATTTCTCAGTAATGACTGCTATATACCAGAACAAATCATTGTTATTGTTTTATTTATTTATCTATTTAACCACTTGCTTACTGGGCACTTTTGCCCCCTTCCTGCCCACGCCAATTGTCAGCTTTCAGCGCTGTCATACTTTGAATGCCAAAAGCAGGGTCATGCAACACTGTACCCTTATGACATTTTTATAAAAAAAAAATACACAAATAGAGCTTTCTTTTGGTGGTATTTAATCACAACTGGGTTTTTTTTTTTTTTTGCTAAACATATGAAAAAAGACTGAAATTTTTTTTTTTTTTTCATAGTTTGTTATAAAATTTTGCAAACAGGTATTTTTTTTTTCCTTCACTGATGTACCCTGGTGAGCCTGCACATGTGGGCACTGATAGGCTGCATTGATGGGTACTAATAGGCCACACTGATAGCACTGATAGGCAGCACTGATGGGGACTGATAGTCACTGGTAGGCGGCCCTGATGGGCACTAATAGGCAGCACTGACAGGTGACACTGATGAGGAGACACTAATGGGCTCTTATTGGTAGCACTGTTGGGCACTGTCTGGCAGCACTGGTGGAAACTAATAGGCAGCACTGGTGGACACTGTTAGGACTTTACTGATAATCAGGACACGATAATCAGCACCCTGATTATCATTGTAGATGTCCCTTTAACACAAGACAGTTATCGGCTCTCTTCACCCCTCCTCAAGCTGTCAGCATGAGGAAAAGAAAGCCGATAACCAGCTTGTGTTTACATTGTGATCAGCTGTCATTGGACACAGCTAATCATGTGGTAAAGGGTCGCTGTAAATTACCCTTTACCCTGATCTGTGATCAGCTGAGTCTGAAGGACTCAACGATCACAGAGCGCACTGCCCGCGTTCTGTAGGGGGCATGCAGGCAGTGTGATCACAGGAGGACATCATATGACAGCCTCCCGGCAAAGTAAGCCCACGCTGTAACCGTCTTTCAGCTAAAGAATGGGTGGAAAGTGGTTAACAATTTTTTTTTACATTTTTGTTTTGTTCTTTATGTACAGTATTTGTGTTATGCTTTATTTGTATATGTGTAACAAAATTCTAAACTTAATAAAAAGTATTTGATTAAAAAAAATGTTCATTAAGATCATAATGTTACAGCAACTATCAAAATGTAAATAACGTAGCACTCTAAACTAATAATAAACAATGTGATAATTTAAAGGGGTTGTAAACCTACGTGTTTTTTCCCCTTAATGCATCCTATGCATTAAGGGGAAAAAACACCTTGCAGTGTCCGGCTCCCCCAGTTTACTTACCTGAGCCCCGAATTTCCGTGGGCGCGTCCCCGCCGCCCTTCTCTCCACAAAGTCCCGGCTTTGATTGGATTGATTGATAGCTGCGCAGCCATTGGCTCCCACTGCTGTCAATTAAATCCAATGACGCGAGCCCCGGGGGGGGGCCGAGTCATACACTCGGCGTCTATGGACAAGAGCTTCCCAGAGGGGGTTATCTAATGCAGGAAGGAGCCGCGAGAGCCGCTGAGGGCCCCCAGAAAAGGAGGATCGAGGACACTCTGTGCAAAACGAACTGCACAGTGGAGGTAAGTATGACATGTTTAAAAAATAAAGCAAACCTTTAGTATAAGGATCCGCGCCCACGGAGTATTTCCGTGGGCGCGTCCCCGTCGTCCTTCTCTCCACGAAGTCCCGGCTTTGATTGGATTGATTGATAGCTGCGCAGCCATTGGCTCCCACTGCTGTCAATTAAATCCAATGACGCGAGCGCCAGGGGGGCGGGGCCGAGTCATACACTTGGCGTCTATGGACGAGAGCTTCCCAGAGGGGGTTATCTAATGCAGGGAGGAGCCGCGAGAGCCGCGAGGGCCCCCAGAAAAGGAGGATCGGGGACACTCTGTGCAAAACGAACTGCACAGTGGAGGTAAGTATGACATGTTTAAAAAAAAAAAGCAAACCTTTAGTATAGGATCGGGGACACTCTGTGCAAAACGAACTGCACAGTGGAGGTAAGTATGACATGTTTAAAAAAAAAGAAAACCTTTAGTTTAACCACCGTGCAAAAACACACAATAATTATGTATATAATAAAAACTAGTCTGTGATACAAATTCATAGACACATGTGTGAATATATTGGTTCACTCTATAATATAATATTGTTGTGCTTCCTTATTGAAAATTATCCTTGTGACCCCTCATGCACTGTGTTCCTCCACACCAAAAATGATCACTGAGTCCTTGTCTGTGGTCTCATTAGAATCACACTCACCTTTCTGCCTATACTAATGTACAGTATATCAGTTAGGCCAGGAATGTTTGTAGGAGACTTGCTTAATATCCTGCAATTTACAGCTTAATGCAAGCAGAGTGGGTGTCACATACCTGATGGTTATGAGCCCGAATTGAAGAGGACGGCCTCCCTTACGGCTCCCACTCACGGCCCCCTGGTAAGGTAACAGTAGGCACAGGAGTAAGGAGTGGCACGGGTGCCTGGCAGGATCGACAGAGGTGAGGAAGTGGATCAGACACCCGGAAGATTCCTTGCAGGAACTGGGATACAGGAACTGGATTGGCTTAGCAGACTGGATCAGGAACAGCTCAGCAGACTGGATCAGCTTAGCAGGCTGGATCAGCTTAGCAGACTGAATCAGGGACAGCTCAGCAGACTGGATCAGCTTAGCAGGCTGGATCAGCTTAGCAGACTGGATCAAGGACAGCTCAGCAGACTGGATCAGCTTAGCAGGCTGGATCAGCTTAGCAGACTGGATCAGCTTAGCAGACTGGATCGGAACCAGGAACAGATAGGACCAACACAAGGATAGTCAGACAGGCCGGGTCAGATATCAGGCGTGCAGAAGAGGTACAGAGGTGCAGGCAAGGGGTAATCACAAACAGGCTGAGTTCAGATGCAGGCAGATAACTGGATGGTCAGAGGTAAGCCGGGTCTCAACACAGGTAACAGTCTCAGATCAGGGTTTAAGGCACACAATGCTGTAGAGAAGACAGCGGGGACTGCTTGTGACAGGCAGGCTTAAATAGCCCGCCTGGCGCCAACAGAGGTGCGAGCGTGCACGCACGCACGTGCGCGTGCCCGTGTGCGCACGCGCATGCGCAATGGCACCCGCGATCGTGAACCAGGGAACCTGGAGCGCCTGTTAGTGGCAGGATCTTCATGACAGTGGGTGTATACTGCGTTAACATTACCAAGTGAAAAAGAGAAAACCTGTGAAAGAAAAAGCAGCGACACAAGCATGCGATATAATCATGAAAAGTAAAGTGTTAAATGGAAAATAGTCGCGCCAGATGTGAATTAAGAACCTATGTGGATGTAAAAAACATCCCTAGAGTATAACTTAAAAGTTATATCACACAGTGTGAATAATAATAAACAACAATGTACGTGACAAATTGGGAAAAAAAATGTCTCTAAGAAGGTAAATAGTGACTCCTGAGAGTAATGTCCATAAATTATGGTCAATGGGATTGAATTCTAAGGCAGTATGGATCCAGGAGCCAAAAGGGGAGTGTTCAAGATTTCCTCTGTCACCCAAGGGGAAGGAAAGAAGGTATGACTCTTCCTTGAACACACACCAGGAGAATTGAAAACTCTTACCGGAAGGAGTGGACCTCCTGTTGTAGCAAGGTCCCCCTCCCCCCACTGTTTGTTGGTCAGTCCGGCACTTACCCATCTAGGGGGGTAGCAGGTGGTGGGCAGTGTGCAGCTGCTTCGTGTCCTTTCCTCCATCGGTGGAATCCAGCGTGCAGATCCTCCCCTCCTCCTAGGCGTCCAATAGGATCGCCTGTCTTTTCAGACGGGTGTCAAAGCCCACTTGGCGGTTGATGGATCAGTGTTACAATAGCAAATATTCATTCGCTGTTGTAACACACCTGGGTGGGCTGTGAGCGCATTCTGTGTGCCCCAAGCCCATCCAATTTTGAAGCCTATTAGAGCCTCTGGCTGCATTGATAGGGGGAGGCGACGATGGATAGGGGAGCGGTGCCTATTTCCCCCTAATGGACGGGCCGCCCCTGGCCTGCAGGTGTTGATAGCAGAGTTTGCAACAGGGGATGCAGGCTTGAGAAGTCAGGTAGGACCTCAGGCTAGGAGCAGATGTGATGCACGCTGGATCAGTCGAGGTTAAAGTGGCACTCCACATGTACTGCAGATTCTGGAAGTGGGGCTTGTCGAAGCTCTCAGCAGGCTTTAGGCAGGAACAAACTAAACAAAAAGAAAGTGCAGCGCTGTGCATAATAACATAAGTGAACATAATAAATCAAATAGTGAACCACATAAATTACTATGTGACAAATCAACTCATATAGATGAATAGTGATAAATGAAATAATAAAAAGTGTCCATAAAGAAAAGTTCCAACAGTTATCCGTGCTGAGTGAAGAGGAATCCAAGGATAGTAAACGTGACACCAAGGTATAATCTTACTCAGGGCGGTCAAAAAGCACTAGAAACAATAGCCATAGCCACTGGCAATAGATTGCATCTCCACCTTGGGTGACCCCAGGCAACAATCAGTAATGGACAGCAAATGAGTGCTCCAAGAATTCAAGCCAACAGATCCTCACTCTTTTTCAAATATTCAAAGTTTATGCAAAAGACAAGGCTCCACATAGTACAGTACTGTACAAACATTTCATTTATTGTAAAAAGTACTGCACTTACATTTAAAACTGCCTAAAAAGGCATCAATCACATTATTGACTGTAGACGGGTAGAATTCCCTTAACCAAAATGGCCGAACATCGGTCATGCATGTGCAGTGGGGTGTGGAGCTACGCACTAACTGTCTACGGCAGGAACACTTCAGAGGGAAAGGACTGGCTGTGACGTGAGAAGAGATATGGCAGGAATCAATGGGAGCTGTAGGAAGGCAGTTTCATATATGCACTATGATAAGTGCACCTACGTTGTGAGTAGAAGGGTGAGTGTAACTGTAATGGGACCACAACCAAGTACACAGTGAATGTTTTGGTGTGGAGGAGCATTAAGTGCATTGTGGGGACAAGCTGATCATTTTGAATAGGGAAAACTCAAAGATATTACAGTGTGGACTATTATTTTACAGTAAGGGCTATATACTGTATATGCACACATGTATGGAAGAATTTGTATCACAGAATGGGTTTTTTTATTATATGAATTTTGGGTGTTTGTGCACCGGACTTAAATACTATTTATATAACATTGTTTATCATTGGGGTATAGCACTACATTACTTATATATCTATTTCATTTGCTTCGCTAAATTGGTGGTAGTGTTGGCAGCTGAATTAGATAGGTAGGGGAAATGCAAAAGGATCTTGGTCATAGAGATTTCAAAAGTTACAGCAACTATAGAATATTCAGCCAAAACAAATGAGCAAATAAATGAAAAATAAAGAGACAGAAAGGGGAGGACAGAAGAGGGTAGTGTTCTGATTTGAGAAAGTTAGATAGCTTTGTGTAGGGTGGAGATAGATCAGGGTGGTTGCTGTGCATTAATATAGGTAATTATTTGGAATATACAGTATGTGCCTTGACTATTTTGACTACCATGCTGTCTTTATGGCGAATTACTCACATTGGATCTGGATGGTTCTTCATTGGGAAGTTGGTCTTTTTTATTTGAAGGTTATGTGTACAAGACCATTGGCTGTTTAATGAATGTACCTGAATTTTCCACCCAAGAGGCAGTGGCTTCACCTTCACTTACTCATTTGCACCTCTATGGACAACATACACATGCTATGAATTAAAGTCTACGCTACTGGCTGATATCACTCTATTAAAGGTTAGGAGTGGGTTCCAGTTTACTTATTCTGTCACATGTGCTCCTGAAGAAACATGTCAGGTCTACATGTGAATTGTAATCAAAATCGGTACATGTTGTGAACCCCTCTGTGGAGAGTAATGTTTAATGTTGTGTAATAATTTTTTTTATGGTACATAATAAAGTTGTTTTGAAGGTACTCAGTTTCTCTTCTATATGTCCACACAAGGTTCATGACTACATATGCTGTTCATAGTTGAACATTACGTAAGGAGTCTCACAGGATTAAAAAGTGAGACAATGTTGGAGCTATGCTTTGAAGCCATTTAAGAAGCACTATAGATGTTGAGGAAGCCCCAAATGGTTCCATAGAGACCTATTCAGGCTTTTACCCACGGAATACCTTTCCAACAATTGAGCCAGTTGGGATGCCTGATAATATTGGAATTGCTTTGACACCCCAAGTTCTTGTGGGAGCAAAGGATTTTTTAAGATAGTTTGTGTCCTTTCTTTCCCCCCAAAAAATATTTTTGATTCGAGGTCTGCCTTTACTAAAAATTTGGAAGAGTTTGACAGTTTTAGATTAGCTTGGGTAACAAAGTCATTTTGGTCAGAGTTTATTCTACCTATCTATGACAGATTATAGAATGACCATTTGTTTTAACTGACTTTTTTTAAACATAGGTGGATAACTGGCCTTATCTATGTTCAGGGTAAGATGGATGACTAGGTAGGATAATGAATCTTGTCTCCAGGAAAATAGAAAGAAGGTCTGGCAGCATATTTATGCTTAGTTCTGAAGATTTACTGTAGTAATGCCAACCTTTCGGCATGGTATTTTTGAAAACTGGTCTAAAATTCTTAGGATTTTGGGCACTGTGATATGAGAGGAAGATCTGAATAATAAAAAATATCATCTACAAAACGCTCAAATATGCTAACGTTATCACGCTGAATGCCTTTAATATTTTTTTTTTATAAATGTAAATTTCAATTGTAAGAAGTTTAATTGCTAAGACTATTATTGGGGGGGGCAGGGGGCAACCCTGCCGTGTCCCCTGTTTGATTGGCATAATTTCAGAGATATCACTGCATTCAGTGATCCACTGTCACTGGTTCATACGGACAGCCACAGCTCCTTGCACCAGCAGTGTCTCTGGTAACCACTGACATTTTTTTGCATTGCTACATGTTACCCAGGACAGTGCTCACCCCCCATGCTTTTGTTTTACAACCCTTTACCCATTAGCTCAGAAAATCAACATTCTTAATTTGAAAGGTTGAGTTTCTTTTGGTTTCAATGGGGTTCAGGTTTGGCATTCAAACTTCTCTGGAGTTTGCCAAACCCTGTTTGAACTGAACCCAGGGAGTTCAGCTCATCACTATATTGGTTGGTAATTTTCTACATTGCTGGCATCTTTGTTGGGTTTATGGATTACTGTGATAAAGGCCATATTTATATCCAAGTCTAAGGATTCTCCTTGCCTAATTGCATTGAGTACGTTTTCTAAGTAGAGTACAAGAGCGTTTCCATATTCTTAGAATATATTGCAGGAATTCCATCCCCACCCTGGATCCAAGGCCAATTTGGCCTTTTTTTATAGCTGCTTTAGTTTTCATCTGTATAATTTGGTTAGTTTGGGTAGAGGGAGAGATTTTAAGACTTTCTGAATTTCAGCTGCATGGTGGCTATATAAGGTTGAGAAGAACTTGTGAAATTCCTGAAGAACCACTTTGGGGTTTTGGATATAGGTTTCAGTAGTGGGGTGAATTTTGGGGAAAGAAATAACCCTAAATTAAAACAAAAGTTTTTTTCTCCAAATTCTCCAACTTCCCAATTCCCAAATTTTCTTGCTAATTTTGTCTATTTGAGAGTAAAATTTATAACATTACACCTTGCACTTACCTGCTTTATTTTTAAGCATCCCCCTAAAATCCCAACATGTTTCCTACATGTTTGTGTAACAATATAACAAATATTATGAATTAAGGCCCTGGTGGTTTATTGACTGTATTATTTCTATACTTTGGTGAAACATTAAATAATAAATAATTTGAAAAAAATCTCAAATTTGCCTACTTTTTTTATTTCTGATAAAACCATTGTCACCACAAGTTTAAGTGAGGGGAAATCTCTCTAATGTAGCACTAGATAGATGTAAAAAGATGGGAAGTAATTAAAAACTGACAACTGTGCAATCTGTAGCATAATTTAATGTTTAAACAGTGGTAAAAAATTTCCATACATAAAATTACTCTGCTATAATAATAACAATACATGTAATAATGTATTAGGTAATGCTGACCTTTATTAGTTTGTATCTTTCATATTTGCCTAAAGTTCAGCTTTAAAAGTGTTAGCAAACAAATCAATGACTTTTTATTGCAGTTCTTAGCACAGATGTTAAATCAATGTTACACTTTTGACCAATATGGTTTTATTTACCTATAAATTTCAATAAAATCAATCTTTAATTTTATTTGTTTGCTGTATTTTAATATTATGTTCTTGGTTGTTGATCATAATTCCTTCTTTATTTTATTCTGGACTGTTGAGACTTTTCTGGATGACAACTCCATTAAAAGACAAAATATAACACATACACGTCTGCAGGAGAAATAATTTCAGTTTCAACTTGTCCAAAACAGTGACAAGGGAAACTTTTGTCCCTGGCCTTAGCTTGAAGAGCCCATGACAGCTGAGCTTTGTAAAAAATGTGATCTATGTTCTTAACCTAACTTTTGGTACTGACATATTTAATCAACAGAAGAGATAGAGTTAGATTTTTTTTTCTAGCTTGCAACTTTTCTTGTATCTGGTTTTGGACATTGTAAAGCATATTTTCCAGGTGAGTGAAAATAAATCATAGAAAAAATATGGTATTTGTAACCTGCATTAATAAGTTGCAAAGTACAAAACAAAATTAATGCTCAAATCCTTGTGTTACTATATGTGTTAGTCACTTGCATTATACACAACCAAGGTCCATTTTAAATGTATAGGTGACCATACACTATACAGTGAAACCTTGGATTGCGAATAACACGGTTAACGAGCGTTTCGCAATACAAGCATTTTTTTTTTTAAATCCTGACTCGGTTTGCGAGTGTTGTCTCGCAATACGAGCAGGATTCAAGTCTCTGCTGTGTGCAGTACCGCATTTGGCCAGAGTTGTTCGGAGCTATTCAGAAATACTCAGAAACACTCGGAAATACTCCGTTCCTGAGCCTTTCCAAGGGTTTCCGAGTTCAGACGAGCTGTCCCCGAGTATTTTTGAGGCTCTCCGGCGCGCCCCCACCTCTGGCCACATGCGGTATTGCATGCCATAGAAGTCAATGTGGAACTAATCGTTTTTGTTTCCATTGACTTCTACGGGGAAACTCGCTTTGATATGCGAGTGCTTTGGATTACGAGTATTCTCCTGGAACGGAGTATGCTCGTAATCCAAGTTTACACTGTACAATGTTTAATAGAAAAACAACTAATAAAAACCCTGCACATAGTAAGTAGATATTGTGAAGTTTTAGAGTTGGGAGATAACTTAGAAAAAGGTCTGCGGTACCATTTGCAGAGATTTTCAAGTAATCCCATTGAGTTTGCCAATATACAAGATTCTGAGCTTTGAATGAATTATCTCCTGACTGATCTATTGTTGACTTGAATGCTAATTAATCATTGCAGCCAACACTCCTGATTTTGAGCATTTTTTCTTACTCTCTAAAATGAAAAAACAGCTAAAATTTTTTATATATTGCAGGTTACCAGTCGGGATAAGCTGAGTTTGGAGTGAGTTTTGGCTGTTAGGACAAAATCAACCTTCCGGGACTTTCGCCAGGAATTGCTCCAGCAAACATCCTACAATGCATTACAAACAACTGCCATTGGCCAAATACACAGTCCACACAATAAACGGGATACTGTCCAAGCACCCCTTTTCCAGTGTGTGGGCATTTAGTATGAGGGACAGCTGACAGTATTGCAGGGAAAGAGAATGTTTACTGTAGTGTGCTATTACAGTGGTTACAGTGCTATATACTTCAATGTATTCAGTGCTGTATATTGCCACTGCGACTGATACATTGCAGTGAATTGCAGCTTGTATGGCTAGGGAGAGTGCAGAGTGCATTGTAAGCCCAACTGCAATCACTGTGTTTTCATGTGACCCAACAATCCTTTTTAGGGCTACTTTTTCTTTTGTGTTGCTGCTGATGCCATTTTTAATTGCTTTTTGCTGCTTTTATATACTTATTTATTTATTTTTATTTAATTGTATTTAGCATTTAACTTTTTTTTATTTCTTAAAAAAAATATATATTTATGTTTAATTTAGTTATGGTCTTTAATTGTTATTTTTTTTTTTTTGTATTTGTTGATGGTTTCATCAGCAGCAACAACAATGTAAAGGTGCTGATAAAACCACAAAAGCTGCCCATTTTTTTGCAGCATATTATTATAAATATAATTATTTGCCATTTTGTAGCTTACAGACAATATGTGGAAGGCATCAACTGCTGAGGAAGTCAAGATAATGAAACGCGTAGAGTTTTAGAATGCATTTCCCCCTTTTTATTGGATGTGTTCTTTGAAATATTCTATGAAACAATTATTTTAAAAATTGTATACTTTATGTTGATACTTGCCCGGTATAAGAACCAACTTGTTTTTTAAACCCCCTGATGTATGTATTAACAACTTCATGTGCTGTTGAATAAATCGATATTGCATAACCTAGCTAAATGTCATGCCTCATTTAAAGTCCCACAGGCAAAATAGTTGTTTGTATTTTATATGGAGAGTAGGGATGAGCCGAACACTCCCGGGTTCGGTTCGCACCAGAACCCGTGAACGGACCGAAAGTTCGCACGAACGTTAGAACCCTATTAAATACAATGGATGCGAACGTTCGAAATCTAAAGTGCTAATTATAACGACTAATATGCATGTTATTGTCCTAAAAAGGGTTTGGGGACCCGGGTTCTGCACCAGGGGACATGTATCAATGCAAAAATAAGTTTTAAAAACGGCCGTTTTTCGGGAGCAGTAATTTAATTAATGCATAAAGTGAAAAAAAATTGTCAAATATTCCTTTAAATATCGTACCTGGGGGGTGTCTAAAGTATGCCTGTGAAGTGCCACATGTTTCCCGTGTTTAGAACTGTCCCTGCACAAAATTACATTTCTAAAGGAAAAAAAAGCCATTTAAAACTGCTTGCGGCTTTAATGTAATGTCTGGTCCCGGTAATATGGATGAAAATCTTTGAGAAAAATGGCATAGCTACCCCATCACCCCCCCCCCTACCCCAGCCCATTACCAGCCCCTTTGGGTCTTGTATGGATATTAAGGGGAACCCCGCACACAAAATAAAAAAGGCCCTATATACTCTGAACAGCCGTATACAGGCGGTGCATACAAGACAGGGACTGTAGGTTTGTTCTTATGTAGAATCTGTTTGTAATTTTGAACAGGTACATTGTTTAAGTGTAGCTCCAGCCAAAAAATCTATTTTTAAGCTTTTTGGAAAACATAGGGAAGGGTTATCACCCCTGTAACATTTGTTTTGCTGTCTGTGCCCCTGTTCAGAACATTTCACCTCACTTTCCGTCCCAATGACAAATGTTTTTGAAAAGTGGGTTTTTTATTGAAACAAGGATTGGTGATAAAGCATCAGTAGAGAGGAGACACCTTTTTCCCATATTAACTCTTATAGGAGAGAATTTCCCTTCCTAGGGGTAGATTTCCTCTCACTTCCTGTTGTCTCCTTTCGTTTGCAAGTAGGAGTCGTTTGTAAGTTGGATGTTTGAAACTAGGGGCCTGCTGTATATACTCTGCTGAATTTTGCCCCTTACATGTTGGTGTTGCCACAACACTGTAAGCCCTCACAGTTACTCTTGGTGGGCGCATGAATGGGCCCTGCTGTGAATTATTAGATCAAGAATTGTAATTGCATGCCCCTGTTGAACAGGGGCTGAAAAATTGGGCCTTTGGTGGTGGTGGTGGTGGTGTTGACACAACACTGTAAGGCCTCACAGTTACTCTTGGTGGGCGCAGGAATGGGCCCTGCTGTGAATTATTAGAGCAAGAATTGTAATTACATGCCCCTGTTAAACAGGGGCAGAAAAATTGGGCCTTAGGCACTGGTGAAACAACACTGCAACTCCTCACAGATACTGTACTTGGAGCACAGCAATGAGCCCTGTTGCAAAGTATTGCATCAAAAATTGTAATTACACGCCCCTGTTAAACAGGGGCTGAAAAATTGGGCCTTAGGCACTGGTGCTGGTGCCACGACACTGCAACCTCTCCCAGATACTCTAGTTGGAGTGCAGGAATGAGCCCTGCTGCAAAGCATTGCATAAAAAATTGTAATTACATGCCCCTGTTAAACAGGGGCTGAAAAATTGGGCCTTAGCCACTGGTGGCGGCACCCAGAAACAAAAATGTTCTTCCAAGCTATCATCATCAATCGGATCATTGAGGAGGAGGAGTATAGTCAGTCAACATAACAGGACAGTCACTCAGCATCAGCATCAGTCTTGAAGGGATGTGACATTTGAAAATAAATTAGTCTGTTATATCAGCTTCAGGTGTTTGGTAGCTGGTGGTGATCCAAGACTGGTTCATCTTTATGAAGGTCAGTCGATCAACCGAGTCGGTGGACAGGCGCACCCTGTGATCCGTGACAAATCCTCCAGCAGCACTGAATGTGCGTTCTGAAAGAACGCTGGATGCAGGACAGGCCAGTAGCTCAATTGCATACTGTGCAAGCTCTGGCCAGTGATCCATCCTCAAGATCCAGTAAGCCAGAGGATTTTCGGTGGGGAAGGTGTCCAAGTCTGACCTTGCCCCTAGGTATTCCTGCACCATGTATATCAGACGCTGGCGATGGTTGCTGGAACCGATCATACCTTGGGGCTGCGGACTAAAGAATTGTCTGAACGCATCGGTCAGACGGCCACCTTCCCCACCTTTCCTTCTTTGACTGACCAAAGCCTCAGCAACTCGTTGTCCAGGACCAGGAGTTTGTAACCTCTCTGTCTCTGGGAACGCATTGCACAGACCTTTCTGCAAGGCCTCCCGTAGTTGTCTCATCCTCTGCTCCCTCTGCGATGGTAAGATAAGGTCCGCAACCTTACCCTTGTACCGTGGATCAAGGAGAGTGGCAAGTCAGTAATGGTCCCTCTCCTTGATCCGAAGAATACAAGGATCCTTCCACAGACTTTGCAGGATCAGGGAGGCCATGCAGCGTAGGTTAGCTGAGGCATTCGGTCCGGAGTCCTCTGGGTCACTAAGGACGACATGATCCGCAGCCGCCACCTCCTCCCAGCCACGTACAAGTCCACGGGTTTCTTGGGACTGTAAATCATCCCTAAAAGACTGCTGCTGATGATGCTGATTGCCAGGCTCCACCTCCATGCTGACACAATCCTCCTCCTCCTCCTCCTCCTCTTCCTGTGCGATGGGTGGGACAGAAGGAACACTGTCTGGGTAAAGGGGGCCTTGAGAGGCAAGGAAGTCCTCCTCTTCCTGCCTCTGTTCTGCCTTAAGTGCCCTGTCCATTATTCCACGCAGCGTATGTTCCAACAGGTGGACAAGAGGTACAGTGTCACTGATGCATGCACTGTCACTGCTCACCATCCTCGTGGCCTCCTCAAATGGTGCCAGGACAGTGCATGCATCCCTGATCATGCCCCACTGGCGTGGTGAAAAAAACCTGAGCTCCCCTGACCCTGTACTGGTGCCGTAGTCACACAGGTACTCATTGATGGCCCTCTGCTGCGTGTGCAGCCACTGCAGCATGGCCAACATTGAGTTCCACCTGGTGGGCATGTCACATATATTGCTCTTTATTTAATTCTTTATATAATAATCATTTATTTAAATTTCTTAAATAAAACATTACTTTAACATAAATACAATGACAAACATTTGCCAGCATGTTATTTTATCGATACTGGTGTCTTAGGGCATACCTTTGACATAATAGTAAATAATAATAGGACAGCCCCAGTAACGCATGCAAGGATCATATACACCTCTCAAGTGAATCAGTTAAGAGCTCTAGCCTCATCTGTTTGAAGCTAATATATACTAATAAAAAGTGCAACATATATGCAACATTGAAATTGATTATTATTACAAATTCTAAGTGCTCGGCACAGGGTACACAGCTACCCACTCACCCAACCTGCTTTCTTGCCCGCAATTGGGGCGCCCATCCTAAGTGCGTGACCCCTTGTGAGCAGAGTTGCCTGTGTGGCGGACCCACTTTGGAGCGGGAGGCGGACGCTTTGGCGGCATGGACCTCTCTTGGGAGACTTGGGGAGACCATACGGAATCTAGTTTTTTTAAATCTCCAGTTCAGCCATACTATGTGGCAAGGAAGGTAAACAGGCAAATTTCTCTAGAAATAGATATATGTATAGCATTCCTTTTTTTCGGCCGTCTCTCCATTAACTGATATTGACTACTATGAAAGATATTCTGTATTAACCTTATGACTTGCTGTAACCAATGGGAGACGCTTGAAGTATGCTTTAATTCTAATATATTGTTTTTTGACATTCCATAGAATATTAGACCCCCGTGAGGAAGACCTTAATGGGTCAAATTGCATCGGGGCTCTCTTCTGCTCACCATATGCATTCAAGACGTATGATCTTATTATTCATCTTGTCCACCTTTGTACATGACTTGAACCGTCTTTGTATACACTATGTCTGGCTTTGTAAATACCGGAGCTCATAAATTTATGTACTAATTTTTCATTTACGAGGGCCAAGCGCCTTTTCATCAAATAAAACTTTTTTACTAAATAATGATTTCAATTATTTCTTGCTGCCAAAAAGTCCCACAGGAAACTTTTTCTCTCAATGTCCAGCATTCAAATCGGGATGCGCAGCCCTCTCACATATTCCATATGTGTCTAACCAAGCCAAGGCATGTCACATATAAGGCAGTTCTTGGGCAGGTTCAACTCCTTTTGCAGCTCAGCCAGGCGAGCACTGGCATTATAAGATCTGCGGAAATGCACACAGACTTTCCTGGCCTGCCTCAGGACATCCTGTAAGCCCGGGTACCTGCCCAAGAACCGCTGCACCACTAGGTTAAGGACGTGAGCCACACAGGGCACATGGGTCAGTTGTCCCTGTCGGAGGGCGGAGAGGAGGTTGGTGCCATTGTCGCAAACCACAATTCCTGGCTTAAGCTGGCGTGGCGTCAACCACCTCTCGGCCTGCCCCTGCAGAGCAGACAGAACCTCTGCCCCAGTGTGGCTCCTGTCCCCCAAACACACCAGCGCAAGCACGGCATGGCATCTTTTTGCCTGCGTACTTGCGTAGCCCCTTGAACGCCTACGGAGCACCGCTGGTTCCGAGGACAAAGCACAGAAAGAGGCCATGGAGGAAGAAGAAGAGGAGGGGGTGAAGGAGAGAGGTGTGTCACAACCAGTAGTAGCATTTTGGAGGCGTGGTGGCGGAACAACCTCCAACACTACTGCACCTTGTCCTGCATCCTTCCCAGCTGCCAAAAGAGTGACCCAATGGGCCATGAAAGAAAGGTAACGTCCCTGTCCATGCCTGCTGGACCATGAGTCAGTGGTAATACGTACCTTACCGCTGACCGCCCTGTCCAGCGAGGCCAAG
Source organism: Rana muscosa (assembly GCA_029206835.1). NCBI lineage: Eukaryota > Metazoa > Chordata > Amphibia > Anura > Ranidae > Rana > Rana muscosa. Next base: position 692,028,789 of record CM055122.1, on the reverse strand, counting down.
ACATTGCCTTCCACATGCCGGTAGAGAGCCGGAATCGCCTTCTGTGAGAAAAAGTGGCGTTTGGGAACCTGCCACTGAGGAACCGCACATTGCACAAACTCACGGAAGGGGGCCGAGTCTACCAACTGAAAAGGCAGCAGTTGAAGCGCTAGCAATTTAGCCAAGCTAGCATTCAACCGCTGGGCATGTGGATGGCTGGGAGTGAACTTCTTTCGACAGTCCAGCAGCTGGGGCAGAGAAATTTGCCTGCTAGAATCGGACGTCGGTGTACTGCTAGCAGAGTGCCCGCAAGTACTTGGCTGTGACACACCTAATTCTACACCTTCATTCCTCTCAGTGCAGGTTTCAGAGAGGACTGAAGGTATAGTGGGGTTGGAGATCCCAGCTGATGCGGTGCAAGGAGAGGTCCGCTTTGTTCTTTGGTGTGGGTCTTTAAGGTAGGCTTGCCAACGAGCTGCATGGCAGGTCAACATATGTCTGGTCAAGCATGTGGTGCCCAAGCGGCTGATGTTTTGGCCACGCGATATACGCTTGAGACATATGTTGCAAACAGCAGCTGTGCAATCTGATGCACTCGACTCAAAAAAGGCCCACACCAAAGAACTTTTTGAATAACGGGCAGAGGCAACGCCCTGCACAGGCGGAGTTCTGCAGTGTGATTCAGTCTGTATGCTGCCCTTACGCTGGCCCCCCGAGGGAATCCTGCCTCGTTGGAGATGTGCCTCCTCCTCCTCCTCCTCCTCCTCTCTCCTATTAGGCACCCACGTGGAGTCAGTGACCTCATCATCCCCTCCCTCCTCATCACTGGAGCCAATCTGGCAGTATGCTGCAGCTGCTGGAACATGACTGCCAGATTGGTGTCCTTCTTGAGCATCCCCTCTCTCTGCTCTCACGCTACTGCCTTCCTCTAGCTGGGTATCATCATCAGACCCTTCGAAACGCTGGGCATCCTCCTGGAGCATGTACCCAACACTGTGCTCAAACAGTTCGGGGGACTCCTCAGGAGGACATGGTGGGTCTAGGGAAGGAGTGACTGATGATGACATTGATACCAGGGAAAAGGACGCTTTGGCAGCTGCTTTACCAGTACCCTGAGCCTGGGTGAGAGAGGATGAGGAGGATGAGGAGGGCTTGGTCATCCGCTCTACCAAGTCTCCGGCATGATGCGGCTCAACACGTCCAGCTGCAGAAAATAAGGACAAGCGTGTCCGATGCACCGTGTCCACGACCAGCACTGTTGTCTCTAGACACAGAGCCTGCTTGCCCTCTTTTATTGGCTCCTGACTGTCTGCTCTCCTTGTTTGCCCTCCAGACATTCTAATGGCCTGCAGGGAGATGGGAAAACCAGCAATAAGGGGTAGCTTCAGGTGTATATTTTGCAGGAAGCACACTACGCCCGCTGTAAGTGCTGCAGATGACTGCCTGTGTTACACAACAGGAAAAAACAGCAATAAGGGCTAGCTTCAGGTGTTTATTTTGCAGGAAGCACACTCCGCCCGCTGTAAGTGCTGCAAATGCCTGTTAGTGTAACACAAAAGAAAAAAAGCTCCAGCAATAAGGGCTAGCTTCAGGTGTATAATATGCAGGAGGCACACTCCGCCCGCTGTAAGTGCTGCAAATGCCTGTTCTTGTAACACACCAGGAAAACACAGCAATACGGGCTAGCTTCAGGTGTATATTTAGCAGGAAGCACACTCCAAACCGCTGTAAGTGCTGCAAATGCCTGTTAGTGTAACACACCAGGAAAACACAGCAATACGGGCTAGCTTCAGGTGTATAATGTGCAGGAGGCACACTCCGCCCGCTGTAAGTGTTGCAAATGCCTGTTAGTGTAACACACCAGGAAAACACAGCAATACGGGCTAGCTTCAGGTGTATAATGTGCAGGAGGCACACTCCGCCCGCTGTAAGTGCTGCAAATGCCTGTTAGTGTAGTGCTTTTCTGTAGTGCTTTTCTGTTTCAGTCAGGTGAAGACAGCTGCCCATGGGTAGGGATGAGCTTCGTGTTCGAGTCGAACCCATGTTCGACTCGAACATCGGCTGTTCGATCGTTCGGCGAAGATCGAACATTATGGGCCGTTCGCGCCAAATTCGAGTGGTGCGTCATGGCCCATAATTCACTGCGGCATCGCAGTGCATTGCTGGCTGATGATTGGCCAAGCATGCACTATGACCCGCATGCTTGGCCAATCACAGCACCGTCTGTACAGAGAGCCGTAATTGGCCAAAGCCAGGGTGGCTTTGGCCAATCATGGCTCAGAGGAGTAGGTACACGCCCCACACTATATAAGGCCGCCTGGAAGTCGGACTTGTGTAGTGTGTTGGCGTTTGTGAAAGAGGCAGTTTCAGAGAGATAGACACTGTCATTTATATTGAGTTAGATAGAGCAGGCAGGCGAGTCAGTTAGCTGCTGTTACAGTGTGTAGAGGATATATATGCATCCTAGGTGTTGTATATATATTTATACACTGTATTGAGTTTAGCTAGATCCGTTCCTGTTAGTCTCTATACTGTGACAGGCAGTCAGGTGATTGTGCTAGCTGCAGACAGTCAGTGTTTCACTTAGTGTACTACTGTGTGCTTTGCATAGCGTTCACCTAAAGCTCACCTGAATACAGTTATTCTCTATACTGTGACAGGCAGGCCGGTGATTGTGCTAGCTGCAGACAGTCAGTGTTTCACTTAGTGTACTACTGTGTGCTTTGCATAGCGTTCACCTAAAGCTCACCTGAATACAGTTATTCTCTATACTGTGACAGGCAGGCCGGTGATTGTGCTAGCTGCAGACAGTCAGTGTTTCACTTAGTGTACTACTGTGTGCTTTGCATAGCGTTCACCTAAAGCTCATCTGAATACAGTTATTCTCTATACTGTGACAGGCAGGCCGGTGATTGTGCTAGCTGCAGACAGTCAGTGTTTCACTTAGTGTACCACTGTGTGCTTTGCATAGCGTTCACCTAAAGCTCACCTGAATACAGTTATTCTCTATACTGTGACAGGCAGGCCGGTGATTGTGCTAGCTGCAGACAGTCAGTGTTTCACTTAGTGTACTACTGTGTGCTTTGCATAGCGTTCACCTAAAGCTCACCTGAATACAGTTATTCTCTATACTGTGACAGGCAGGCTGGTGATTGTGCTAGCTGCATACAGTCAGTGTTTCACTTAGTTTACTACTGTGTGCTTTGCATAGCATTCACCTAAATCTCACCTGAATACAGTTATTCTCTATACTGTGACAGGCAGGCCGATGATTGTGCAAGCTGCAGACAGTCAGTGTTTCACTTAGTGTACTACTGTGTGCTTTGCATAGCGATCACCTAAAGCTCACCTGGATACAGTTATTCTCTATACTGTGACAGGCAGGCCGGTGATTGTGCTAGCTGCAGACAGTCAGTGTTTCACTTAGTGTACTACTGTGTGCTTTGCATAGCGTTCACCTAAAGCTCACCTGAATACAGTTATTCTCTATACTGTGACAGGCAGGCCGGTGATTTCGCAAGCTGAAGACAGTCAGTGTTTCACTTAGTGTATTACTGTGTGCTTTGCATAGCGTTCACCTAAAGCTCACCTGAATACAGTTATTCTCTATACTGTGACAGGCAGGCCGGTGATTGTGCTAGCTACAGACAGTCAGTGTTTCACTTAGTGTACTACTGTGTGCTTTGCATAGCGTTCACCTAAAGCTCACCTGAATACAGTTATTCTCTATACTGTGACAGGCAGGCCGGTGATTGTGCTAGCTACAGACAGTCAGTGTTTCACTTAGTGTACTACTGTGTGCTTTGCATAGCGTTCACCTAAAGCTCATCTGAATACAGTTATTCTCTATACTGTGACAGGCAGGCCGGTGATTGTGCAAGCTGCAGACAGTCAGTGCATAGCATTCACCTAAAGCTCGCCTGAATACAGTTAGTGACTATTATAGTGGTGCTCTCATAATAAAACCTCAAGCAGAGAGATGCAAGTATTTTCAGTGTACTGTGTCCTCTGCGCAGTTTTCACCTAAAACGAACTGAAAACAATTGCTGGTTTTCCCATACTAACACCTCAGCAGGCCATTAGTATGTCTGGAAGGCAAACAATGAGAGGCAGACAGTCACGAGGCAATAAAAGAGGGCAAGCAGGCTCTGTGTCTAGAGGCAACAGTGCTGCTGGTCGTGGACACGGTGCATCCTCATCAGCACGTGGCCGTGGGACACGCTTGTCCTTCTTTTCTGCAGCTGGCCATGTGGAGCTGCAACATGCCCAAGACTTGGTAGAGTGGATGACCAAGCCGTCCTCCTCCTCCTCCTCATCCTCTCTCACCCAGGCTCAGGGTTCTTTGTCTGGCATAGGAGCTGCCAAAGCGGCCTCTTCCATAAGCTCAATGGCATCAGTCACTCCTTCCCTAGCCCCACCATGTCCTCCTGAGGAGTCTCCCGAACTGTTTGAGCACAGTGTTGGGTACATGCTCCAAGAGGATGCCCAGCGTTTTGAAGGCTCCGATGATGGAACCCAACTGGAGGAAGGCAGTAACGTGAGCTCAGAGAGAGGGGGTAGTAACGTGAGCCCAGAGAGAGCGGGTGCCCAACAAGGTCAGCTATCTGGCAGTCATGTTCCCCCAGCTGCAGCATACTGCCAGATTGGCTCCAGTGATGAGGAGGGAGGGGATGATGAGGTCACTGACTCCACGTGGGTGCCTGATAGGAGAGAGGAGCAGGAGGAGGAGGAGGCACATCTCCAAAGAGGCAGGATGCCCTCCAGGGGCCAGCTTAAGGACAGCACACCGACTGCATCACACCGCAGAGCTCCGCATGTGCAGGGCGCTGCTGTCTCTGCGCATTATTCAAAAAGTTCTTTGGTGTGGGCTTTCTTTCAGACATGTGCAGCACATCGCACCATTGCCATTTGCAACATATGTCTAAAGCGTATCTCGTGTGGCCAAAACATCAGCCGCTTGGGCACCACGTGCTTGACCAGACATATGTCGACCTGTCATGCAGTCCATTGGCAAGCACACCTAAAAGACCGACACCAAAGAACAAGGCGGACCTCTCCTTGCTCCTCATCAGCTGGGATCTCCAACCCCACTATACCATCAGTCCTCTCTGAAACCTGCACTGAGAGGAATGAAGATGTAGAATTAGGTGTGTCACAGCCAAGTACTTGCGGGCAATCTGCTATCGGTACACCGACGTCCGATTGTACCAGGCAAATTTCCCTGCCCCAGCTGCTGCACCGCCAAAAGAAGTTCGCTCCCTGCCATCCACATGCCCAGTGGTTGAACGCTAGCTTGGCTAAATTGCTAGAACTTCAACTGCTGCCTTTTCAGTTGGTAGACTCTGCCCCCTTCCGTGAGTTTGTGGAATGTGCGGTTCCTCAGTGGCAGATTCCCAAACGCCACTTTTTCTCACAGAAGGCGATTCCGGCTCTCTACTGGCATGTGGAAGGCAATGTCTTGGCCTCGCTGGACAGAGCGGTCAGCGGTAAGGTGCATATTACCGCTGACTCATGGTCCAGCAGGCATGGACAGGGACGTTACCTATCTTTCACGGTGCATTGGGTGACTCTGCTGGCAGCTGGGAAGGATGCAGGACAAGCTGCAGTAGTGTTGAAGGTTGTTCCGCCACCACGCCTCCAAAATGTTACTACTGGTGATTCTGACACACCTCTCTCCTCCACCCACTCCTCTTCTTCTTCCTCCATGGCCTCTTCCTGTGCTGATTTGTCCTCGGAACCAGCGGTGCTCCGTAGGTGTTCAAGGGGCTACGCATGTACGCAGGCAAAAAGATGCCATGCGGTGCTTGAGCTGGTGTGCTTGGGGGACAGGAGCCACACTGGGGCAGAGAATCTGTCAGCTCTGCAGGAGCAGGCTCAGAGGTGGTTGACGCCACGCCAGCTTAAGCCAGGAAAGGTGGTTTGCGAAAATGGCACCAACCTCCTCTCTGCCCTCCGACAGGGACAACTGACCCATGTGCCCTGTTTGGCTCACGTCCTTAACTTGGTGGTGCAGCAGTTCTTGGGCTGGTACCCAGGCTTACAGGAGGTCCTAAAGCAGGCCAGGAAACTCTGTGGGCATTTACGCTGGTCATATAATGCCAGTGCTCGGCTGGCTGAGCTGCAAAAGGATTACAACCTGCCCAAGAACTGCCTAATCTGTGACATGCCCACCAGGTGGAACTCTACGTTGGCCATGCTGCAGCAGAGGGCCATCAATGAGTATCTATTGCAATATGGCACCAGGACAGGGTCAGGGGAGCTTGTATTTTTTCCCCACGCCAGTGGGCCATTATCAGGGATGCATGCACTGTCCTGGCCCCATTTGAGGAGGCCACGAGGATGGTGAGCAGTGACAGTGCATGCATCAGTGACACTGTCCCTGTTGTCCACCTGTTGGAGCACACGCTGCGTGGAATAATGGACAGGGCACTTGAGGCAGAACAGAGGCAGGAAGAGGAGGACTTCCTGACCTCTCAAGGCCCCCTTTATCCAGACAGTGTTCCTGCTGGCCCGGCTATCACACAGGAAGAGGACGAAGAGGAGGAGGAGGATTGTGTCAGCATGGAGGTGGAGACTAGCACTCAGCATCAGCAGCAGTCTTCAAGGGATCAATTACAGTCCCAAGACACTCATGGACTTGTACGTGGCTGGGAGGAGGTGGCTGCGGATCATGTCATTCTCAGTGACCCAGAGGACTCCGCACCGAATGCCTCAGCAAACCTACGCTGCATGGCCTCCCTGATCCTGCAAAGCCTGTGGAAGGATCCTCGTATTCGTGCGATCAAGGATAGGGATCATTACTGGCTGGCAACCCTCCTTGATCCACGTTACAAGGGTAAGGTTGCGAACCTTATCTTGCCATCGCAGAGGGAGCAGAGGATGAGGCATCTTCGGAAGGCCTTGCAGAAAGGTCTGTGCAACACGTTCCCAGAGACTGGGAGATTACAAATTCCTGGTCCTGGACAACGTGTTGCTGAGGCTTCGGTCAGTCAAAGAAGGAGTGGTGGAGAAGGTGGCCATCTGACCGATGCGTTCAGACAATTTTTTAGTCCGCAGCCCCAAGGTATGGTCGGTTCCAGCAACCATCGCCAGCGTCTGGTTTACATGGTGCAGGAATACCTAGGGGCAAGATCAGACTTGGACACCTTTCCTACCGAAAATCCTCTGGGTTACTGGGTCTCAAGGATGGATCACTGGCCAGAGCTTCAGATATATCAACAGTAAAAAGTAAAATGGCGCAAAAAAAGTTCTGCCATAGTATGTTGTCCAAATGTCAGTAAATGATGTATGCACCAGTGGCAGCTACCATAAGCAGAAGCAGACTCTGTAAAATATAAGAAGAAAAGGAAGGTGCGCCAAACTAAGTGCAGTATTACGATTTTAATAGCAAATAGTAAAAACAGCCAAATGGCTACTCACAGAATGGTTGAATATATAAGGCATATATAAGGTAAGAATGGTCCGGGGTCATCTATGGCAGTCTGCAGGGATGGTGTAAATCCCAGATGAAGAAGGAGCTGGAGGCAGGTCTGCGTGTCAGCAGGGAAGTCTATGGCATGCAGGCGCTGAGGACGTGTGTGGTGTATCCCTTCTAATGCACAGCAAGGACCAGGAAGATGCGCTTCAGTATGCGCTTCAGCGTGGAGCGCAGCGTACCGTCAGACCGGACGTGACGTGTACAGGGAACGGACCAATGGGATGACGCGTTTCACAGCATCCGCTGTTTCATCAGATCCATCAGAGCTTGCACAGTATGCAATTGAGATACTGGCCTGTCCTGCATCCAGCGTTCTTTCGGAACGCACATTCAGTGCTGCTGGAGGCTTTGTAACCGATCACAGGGTGCGCCTGTCAACCAACTCGGTCGATCGACTGACCTTCATAAAAATGAATCAGTCTTGGATCACCACCAGCTACCAAGCACCTGATGCTGATGTAACAGAATCATTTTCTTTTAAATGTCAGATCCCTTCAAGACTATGCTGATGCAGAGTGACTATCCTGTTATGCTGAGTGACTATCCTCTTCCTCCTCAATAATCATGCTGAAAGCTTGAAAGAACATTTTGGTTCTGGGTACCGCCACCAGTGGCTAAGGCCCAATTTTTCAGCCCCTGTTTAACAGGGGCGTGTATTTACAATTTTTGATGCAATGCTTTGCAACAGGGCTCATTGCTGTGCTCTAAGTACAGTATTTGTGAGGGGTTGCAGTGTTGTGGCACCAGCACCAGTGCCTAAGGCCCAATTTTTCTGTCCCTGTTTAACAGGGGCGTGTAATTACAATTTTTGATGCAATACTTTGCAACAGGGCTCATTGCTGCGCTCCATGTATAGTATCTGTGAGGGGTTGCAGTGTTGTGGCACCAGCACCAGTGCCTAAGGCCCAATTTTTCTGCCCCTGTTTAACAGGGGCATGTAATTACAATTATTGATCTAATAATTCACAGCAGGGCCCATTCCTGCACCCACCAAGAGTAACTGTGAGGGCTTACAGTGTTGTGGCAACACCAACACCAAAGGCCCAATTTTTCTGCCCCTGTTCAACAGGTGTAAAATTACAATTCTTGATCTAATATTTCACAGCTGGGCCCATTCCTGCGCCCACTAAGAGTAACTGTGAGGGCTTACAATGTTGTGGCACCAGCACCACCACCAAAGGCCCAATTTTTCCTACCACTGTTCAACAATGGCATGTAATTACAATTCCTGATATAATAGTTCACAGCAGGGCGTTCCAGCGCCCACCAAGAGTAACTGTGAGGGCTTACAGTGTTGTGGCAACACCAACACCTAAAGGGCAAATTTCTGCAGAGTATATACGGCAGGCCCCTACTTTCAAACATCCAACTTACAAACGACTCCTACTTGCAAACGGAAGGAGACAACAGGAAATGAGAGGAAATCTACCCCTAGGAAGGGAAATTCTCTCCTGTAAGAGTTAATATGGGAAAGAGGTGACTCCTCTCTACTGATGCTTTATCACCAATCCTTGTTTCAATAAAAAAAACACATTTTCCAAAAACATTTGTCATTGGGAAGGAAAGTGAGGTGAAATGTTCTGAACAGGTGCACAGACAGCAAAACAAATGTTACAGGGGTGATAACCCTCCCCTATGTTCTCCAAAAAGCTTAAAAATAGATTTTTTGGCTGGAGCTACACTTAAAAATGTACCTGTTCCAAATTACAAACAGATTCTACTTAAGAACAAACCTACAGTCCCTGTCTTGTTTGCACCGCCTGTATACTGCTGTTCAGAGTATATAGGGCCTTTTTTTATTTTGGGTGCGGGGTTTCCCTTAATACCTATACAAGATCCAAAGGGGCTGGTAGTGGGCTGGGGTGGGGGGGGGGGGTACCCATGCCATTTTTCTCAATGATTTTCATCCATATTGCCGGGACCAAACATTACATTAAAGCTGCAAGCAGTTTTAAATGACTTTTTTTCCTTTAGAAATGTCATTTTGTGCAGGGACAGTTCTAAACACGGGAAACACGTGCCACTTCACAGGCATACTTTGAACATCCCCCAGGTACAATATTTAAAGGAATATTTCACTTATTTTTTTTCACTTTATGCATCATTAAAATCACTGCTCCCAAAAAACGGCAGTTTTTAAAACTTATTTTTGTATTGATACATGTCCCCTGGGGCAGGACCCGGGTCCCCAAACCCTTTTTAGGACAATAACCTGCATATTAGCCGTTATAATTAGCCCTTTTGATCTTGAACGTTCGCGTCCATTGTATTTAATAGGGTTCTAAAGTTCACACGAACTTTCGGTCCGTTCGCAGGTTCTGGTGCGAACCAAACAGGGGGGTGTTCGGCTCATCCCTACCCATGGGCTCTGAAGGTGTCATGGACTCAGCAACAGTTTCGGGTCTGGAGCTAGGAGTCAACCAAGGATCAAACACAAGCTGGCATAGTAATGTAGAATCGTTAAGCAAAGGGAGCAATCCAGGAAACAGGCAGGGGTTTAAGTGGTTGTACACCCTGTACACCACTTTTACCTACAGGTAAGCCTAGATTTAGGCTTACCTGTAGGTGCTGGAAATATCTTCTAAGCCTCCACGGTTTAGGAGATATTTACAACATAGCCGTGCGCCGATGTCTACGGCGCATGCGCCATAGACAACGGCACAGGCGCACTTTAGAAGCGGCGATCGTGCTGTTTCTAAAGCGGGTCATGCCGTGACTTGCAGCTCCTGTGCGAATGCACAGGAGTGATGTCGCGTGACTCCGGCCAGTCACAGAGCCGGAGCTTGCGGCCCCGGAAGGAAGAGGGGTGAAGATGGACGCTCGCTGCTAGTAGGGACAGCGTTGACATCGCAGGCTTCTGTTTCAGGTAAGTGACACATAATGGGCTACTATGCGATGCATACCTTTGCAGGGAAATAAAGAGGAAGTAAAACCCATCAAGTCCAGAAGTTCAGTAGCTCAGCAGTATGTCACACACTTAGGTAAACAGATCCAACAAATGGGCATAGTCCACAGGAAGTACTGCAATTTGAAAAAAAAGTTGAGGGGTTTTCTTTCTTTTTAATCATACTTACCTAGGTGAATGCATTGGTCCGATGCTGCATCTGTCCCCCACCGACTCTAAGGCTGAGAACCAAGCGATCAAGCACTGCTGGTCACTCAGTTCTCAGGGGTCCCTGAGCAGAGAGCTGGTGACTGTCGTTCACCGCTGTCTGCTCTCCCCCCCCGCGCTCACTGGAGCGCTGGGCTGTGGAGGGTGTGGGAGCAGCTGAGCCAGGTGCCTGTCCAGGCTCCTGGATGGACCTCGACCATATGGTCGTGATTTTTCCCAGCCTGGACCAGCTCTGTGAAATTAGCCGACAGTGGGCTGTCTGCTGAAAATGGGTCACAGGAGTGCAGAAAAAAATACACTTCTGTGATCCATAGGAGAAGTACAGCCAAACAAACTTTGGCTGTACTTCTCCTTTAAGCTGATCTGATTGTGGATTTATTGCAGCTGGAAGGCAGGTGGGGCTAGAGAGTACTAGGAGCAGAGGTTATATGGAGGGCTTACACCAAATGACACAGGTTCACTAGTGGCAGAGGGAACAGAGCTGCTGCCCAAGGACAGCAGGACCCAGGTTCAGTTCCAGGCATATAAAAAAACAACAAGGGAAAAAACCTGAAAAAATAAAACCAATGCAGCCAATAATTTGTAAACTGCAATATATTAAATTTTTGGCTTTGAATTTAATACTGCTTTAAATTTGTATCACACATGTTTTGGTCAAACTAAAAAAAATTGGAGAACACTACATCTATTGGAAAGCTATTTCATGGGTAAATAAAATATTTATCAAAAAAGTGATGTCTGAGCTTTATTTACTCATACCCAGTATAAGATCAGATTGTCATCTTCAAACAATCCCCTTTTTTCACAATGTTTATCACAGTGTTCTGTCATATTACTACGGATCTGTTTGTCTGATCACCTGCTCAGGTACATCTTACATTTTTTCCTGAAACATTTTGTATTGCTTTATTATTACATGCAGCCAATTTTGTGATAAAAGTTCACTGTTTTATATTAAACTTAAAAAAAAAAAGCTATGAAGAAAATTTGTAAAATTTGTTGGATTTTTGCCTTTGCAACATTGTATTTTGTTGATCTTGGACAGCAATCAAAGTTATCCCTGGGAGAATCTCAAGCAATTCTTTTCTTTTTTTTGCTATGAAGCTTATTATAAAAGGCAATAGCTGTAAGTCATATGTTCAATTTCCCTCAGCTCAAATCTTTTTTATTAGTCTGTGCCCATTTTTAATATAGCTCTAAAGATATTAATTGAAACTAGACTGGTGTTTCACTTGGTTGCACTTACAGTAGGCAAGGTCTTGTTATTATGGATGTTGTTGTGAATCTCCAGAGAGTCTACACCTTCTGCCACACAGCAGAACCTGCATCTAATATTCTATTTTATAATCATTAACGAGCAACATGTGGTACAAGTATACAACATGCACTCCAACAGTTCACAACTTATTCATGTTTCATTTGTCTTCATAATAAAGAAGTGCTTCAGGTTTAATGCCAACCGCTGCCTGAAATCTTTCACTTTGTTAATATTATCCAGAGGTCTATTGCATAAAAAAGTTCACACATTATGCCAAGTTGGTATAATTTCTAGAGAGCAAGCTCAAAAGTACTGGCAAATAATTATCTGAAACAGCTCTATCACTTGAGAAAAATGTATTTTACCCTATGAACAATATTTCTGGTGTGTATTTATAAAATGTGTCATGTTAGCACTCACTTTACACTGACAATGGTTAGCGTTAGACGTAATGCGCCGCTAGTTTTAGCAGCGCTTTACCGTAGTTTTAGCAGTGCTTTTTGGCCGCTGGCGGGGTGCTTTTAACCCCCGCTAGCGGCTGAAGAAAGGATTAATAGCGCCCAAAAAGTGCACAGTCTTGTATATATATACAGTGGGGCAAAAAAGTATTTAGTCAGCCACCAATTGTGCAAGTTCTCCCACTTAAAAAGATGAGAGGCCTGTAATTGTCATCATAGGTATACCTCAACTATGAGAGACAAAATGTGGAAACAAATCCAGACAATCACATTGTCTGATTTGGAAAGAATTTTCTTTGCAAATTATGGTGGAAAATAAGTATTTGGTCAATATCAAAAGTTCATCTCAATACTTTGTTATATATCCTTTGTTGGCAATGACAGAGGTCAAACGTGTTCTGTAAGTCTTCACAAGGTTGTCACACACTGTTGCTGGTATGTTGGTCCATTCCTCCATGCAGATCTCCTCTAGAGCAGTGATGTTTTTTGGGCTGTCGCTAGGCAACACAGACTTTCAACTCCCTCCAAAGGTTTTCTATGGGGTTGAGATCTGGAGACTGGCTAGGCCACTCCAAGACCTTGAAATGCTTCTTACAAAGCCACTCCTTCGTTGCCCGGGCGGTGTGTTTGGGATCATTGTCATGCTGAAAGACCCAGCCACGTTTCATCTTCAGTGACCTTGCTGATGGGAGGAGGTTTGCACTCAAAATCTCACAATACATGACCCCATTCATTCTTTCATGTACATGGATCAGTCGTCCTGTTCCCTTTGCAGAGAAACAGCCCCCACCCCCATGCTTCACAGTAGGTATTGTGTTCTGTGGTTGCAACTCAGCATTCTCTCTCCTCCAAACACGACGAGTTGTGTTTCTACCAAACAGTTCTACTTTGGTTTCATCTGACTATATGACATTCTCCCAATCCTTTTCTGGATCATCCAAATGCTCTCTAGCAAACCTCAGACATGCCCGGACATGTACTGGCTTAAGCAAGGGGACACGTCTGGCACTGCAGGATCTGAGTCCCTGGCTGCGTAGTGTGTTACTGATGGTAGCCTTTGTTACGTTGGTCCCAGCTCTCTGCAGGTCATTCACTAGGTCCCCCCATGTGGTTCTGGGATTTTTTCTCACCGTTCTTGTGATCATTTTGACCTCACGGGGTGAGATCTTGTGTGGAGCCCCAGATCGAGGGAGATTATCAGTGGTCTTGTATGTCTTCCATTTTCTAATTATTGCTCCCACAGTTGATTTCTTCACACCAAGCTGCTTGCCTATTGCTTATTCAGTTTTCCTAGCCTGGTGCAGGTCTACAATTTTGTTTCTGGTGTCCTTTGACAGCTCTTTGGTCTTCACCATAGTGGAGTTTGGAGTGTGACTGCTTGAGGTTGTGGACAGGTGTCTTTTATACTGATAACAAGTTCAAACAGGTGCCATTAATACAGGTAATGAGTGGAGGACAGAGGAGCCTCTTAACCACTTAACGACCGCCCACTGTAAATATACGTCGGCAGAATGGCACGGACAGGCACAATCACGTACCTGTACGTGCCTGCCTTCGTATGGGTGGGGGGTCCAATCGGACCCCCCTCCGGTACAGTGAGCGGCCGGGATCGCTTCGGGAGAGATCCGTGATGAGGGGGCCGCCATTCGACTCTGGCCACCCCCTCGCGATCGCTCCCGGCGAATGAAAAGATTCCTCTGCCTATGTAATGTTTACACAGGCAGGAGGAAGTGATGTCATCCCTCATGCGGCGCTCACATATACCGAGCGCCGCATGAGAGAAGACACAGAGGTTAGTGCACAAACACTACACTAACACCAGCACACATAGGCACATGATCGCCCCCCAGGCCCCCCCAGACACCCCCAGATCCCCCCCCAGATCACCCATCAGCCCCCAGTCACAGTGTCACTGCATTGCAGTGACCATTTATTTACTGATCACTGCAATCAGTGACATTTGTGACTGTAAAAGTGTCAGGGCAGTTAGTTTTAGGTCCAGTGTAGCCCCCTAACCCCCCTAATAAAGGTTTAACCCCTTGATCGCCCCCCAGGTAACCCTTTCACCCCCTAGCACCGCCGTCACTAAGCGATCGTTTTTCTGATCGCTGTTTTAGTGTCGGTGATGCCGATAGGTAGCCAGTTATTTTTTTTAGGTTCGCCGCAGGTTTTTATAGCGTCGGGTACCCCCATATATTACCTAATAAAGGTTTAACCCCTTGATCGCCCCCCCAGGTAACCCTTTCACCCGTGTAACTAAGCGATCGTTTTTCTGATCGCTGTCTTAGTGTCGGTGATGCCGATAGGTAGCCAGTTATTTTTTTTAGGTTCGCCGCAGGTTTTTATAGCGTCGGGTACCCCCATATATTACCTAATAAAGGTTTAACCCCTTGATCACCCCCCCCAGGTAACCCTTTCACCCCCTTTTGCCAGTGTCACTAAGCGATCGTTTTTCTGATCGCTGTCTTAGAGTCGGTGATGCCAATAGGTAGCCAGTTATTTTTTTTAGGTTCGCCGCAGGTTTTTATAGCGTCGGGTACCCCCATATATTACCTAATAAAGGTTTAACCCCCTGATTGCCCCTAGTTAACCCTTTCACCAGTGATCACCATATAAGTGTTACGGGTGACGCTGGTTAGTTAGTTCGCTTTTTATAGTGTCAGGGCATCCGCCGTATATAACCCAATAAAGGTTTAACCCCCTGATCGCCCGGCGGGTGATATCAATTAGGTTTTAGCATCAGAGAGGGTCTGCATCGCCCCAGGCAGCGTCAGGTTAGTGCCAGTAACGCTAACACCCACGCGTGAAGCATACACCTCCATTAGTGGTATAGTATCTGAACAGATCAATATCTGTTCTGATCAGATCTATACTAGCGTCCCCAGCAATTTAGGGTTCCCAAAAACACAGTGTTAGCGGGATCAGCCCAGATACCTGCTAGCACCTGCGTTTTGCCCCTCCGTCCAGCCCAGGCCACCCAAGTGCAGTATCGATCGATCACTGTCACTTACAAAACACAACACACATAACTGCAGCGTTCGCAGAGACAGGCCTGATCCCTGCGACTACAGTGCTGTAGGAGGTGATTTCACCACCACAGTTAAAAAAAAAAGAGCATATATGCCGAAACATGGGGGCAGCAGGGGCGGAGGAGCGATTTTGCTCCTAATGCCACATACATACGGTCAAAATTCCGACTGAGGCATGCCCGTGGAAAAGTCCGACCATGTGTGTGCGGCATAACTTTTGCAGGAGGATGCCCCCATGCTTCGGCATATATAAATGGTGCATGTATGCCCATCGTTAGAAGTTGGTGAATGAAGGGAGGTATTCTAATGGTGGGCATACCCACCGATGAATCTTTTTTTTTCATTCAGCCAACAGGCTGCATGAAAAAAAAGATTACAATACATGTCCAACAAGGACCAGCAACGTACAGGTATGTTGCTGGACTTTGGTTATACCAGATTGATGCCTGCGGGTTTAGGTATCATCTTGGTATCATTCTTTTCAGCCAGTGGCCGACTTTCATGTAAAAGCAATCCTAGCGGATAATTAGCCTCTGGACTGCTTTTACAAGCAGTGGGAGGGAATGTCCCCCCCCCGGGTATAAAAAGCGCCATTGGGAAATTGGGCAAGAATTTTATCACACCAATCTTGGTGTGGTCAGATGCTTTGAGGGCAGAGGAAAGATCTAGGGTCCAATAGACCCCAGTTTTTTAAAAAAAAGAGTACCTGTCACTACCTATTGCTATCATAGGGGATATTTACATTCCCTGAGATAACAATAAAATGATAAAAAAAAAAATATGGAAAGAACAGTTTAAAAATAAAAGCAAAAAGCAAAATTAATAATAAAAAAAAGCAAAAAAAAAAAAAAAGCACCCCTGTCCTGCCCTGCTCTTGCGCAATAGTGAAAGCAAGCGTCGGTCTGGCGTCATATGTAAACAGCAATTGCATCATGCATGTGAGGAATCACTGCGAAGGTCAGATCGAGGGCAGTCATTTTAGCAGTAGACCTCCTCTGTAAATCTAACGTGGTACCCTGTAAGGCCTTTTAAAGGCTTATAAAAATGTATGTAGTTTGTCACCACTGCGCGTTTGTGCAAAATTTTAAAGCATGTCGTGTTTGGTATCTATGTACTCGGCCTAAGATCATCTTTTTTATTTCATCAAACATTTGGGCAATATAGTGTGTTTTAGTGCATTAAAATAAAAAAAAGTGTATTTTTTCCCCAAAAAATGAGTTTGAAAAATCGCTGCGCAAATACTGTGTGCAACACCCACCATTTTAATCTGTAGGGCCTTTGCTTTAAAAAAATATATAATGTTTGGGGGTTCAACATGATTTTCTTGCAAAAAAAATAAATGTTTTCATGTAAACAAAAAAGTGTCAGAAAGGGCTTTGTCTTCAAGTGGTTAGAAGAGTGGATGTAAGCTTCCTAATGTTGTGTATAAAATGCCAGGACAGTTCAAAACCCCCCCCCAAATGACCCCATTTTGGAAAGCAGACACCCCAAGCTATATACTGAGAGGCATGTCGAGTCCATGGAATATTTTATATGTTGACAAAAGTTGCGGAAAAAAGACAATTTATTTATTTATTTTATTTTTTTTGCACAAAGTTGTCACTAAATTATATATTGCTCAAACATGCCATGGGCATATGTGGAATTACACCCCAAAATACATTCTGTTGCTTCTCCTGAGTACGGGGATACCACATGTGTGAGACTTTTTGGGAGCCTAGCCGCGTACGGGACCACAAAATACAAGCACCGCCTTCAGGCTTTCTAAGGGTATACATTTTTGATTTCACTCCTCACTGCCTATCACAGTTTCGGAGGCCATGGAATGCCCAGATGGCACAAACCCCCCCAAATGACCCCATTTTGGAAAGTAGACACCCCAAGCTATTTGCTGAGAGGTATGGTGAGTATTTTGCAGATCTTGCTTTTTGTCACAAAGTTTTAAAAAAATGAAAAAAAATAAAATAATTCTTTCTTCATTTTCAAAAACAAATGAGAGCTGTAAAATACTCACCATGCCTCTCAGAAAATAGCTTGGGGTGTCTACATTCCAAAATGGGGTCATTTGGGGGGGTTTTGTGCTATTTTGGCATTTTATATCCTTCAAAACCGTGATAGGTAGTGAGGAGTGAAATCAAAAATGTGTGCCCTTAGAAATCCTTAAGGCGGTGCTTGGTTTTCGGGGTCCCGTACGCGGCTAGGCTCCTAAAAAGTATCACACATGTGGTATCCCCGTACTCAGGAGAAGCAGAAAAATTTATTTTGGGGTGCATTTACACATATAACCATGGCATGCGTGAGCAATATACCATTTAGTGACAACTTTTTGTAATTTTTTTTTTTTGTTGTTATTATTCAATCACTTGGGACAAAAAAAAAATATTCAATGGGCTCAACATGCCTCTCAGCAATTTCCTTAGGGTGTCTTCTTTCAAAAATGGGGTCATTTGGGGGGGTTTTGTACTGCCCTGCCATTTTAGCACCTCAAGAAATGAGATAGGCAGTCATAAATTAAAAGCTGTGTAAATTTCAGAAAATGTACCCTAGTTTGTAGACGCTATAACTTTTGCGCAAACCAATAAATATACGCTTATTGACATTTTTTTTTACTAAAGACATGTGGCTGAATACATTTTGGCCTAAATGTATGACTAAAATTGAGTTTATTCGATTTTTCTTATAACAAAAAGTAGAAAATATCATTTTTTTTTCAAAATTTTCAGTCTTTTTCCATTTATATCGCAAAAAAAAAAAAATCGCAGAGGCAATCAAATACCATTAAAAGAAAGCTCTATTTGTGGGAAGAAAAGGACGCAAATTTCGATTGGGTACAACATTGCATGTCCGCACAATTTCCAGTTAAAGCAGCGCAGTGCCAAATTCTGAAAACACCTCTGGTCCTTAACCTGCTTAAGTGGTTAAAGAAGAAGATAAAGGTCTGTGAGAGCCAGAAATCGTGCTTGTTTGTAGGTGACCAAATACTTATTTTCCACCATTTGCAAAAAAAAATCTTTCCAAATCAGACAATGTGATTGTCTGTATTTGTTTCCACATTTTGTCTTTCATAGTTGAGGTATACCTATGATGACAATTACAGGCCTCTCTCATCTTTTTAAGTGGGGGAACTTACACAATTGGTGGCTAACTAAATACTTTTTTGCCCCACTGTATATCCACTGTATCCAGTGTAGCTGGATCTGACTGCAGGCTGTTCCTGGTGTACTTTTTCTAATATACTGTCAGGCAGGCAGGTGATTCAGTGAGCTGCAGTGCATAAAATATATATACAGTCGCCTACATATACTGTATATATATCCACTGCATTCTAGTCTAGCCAAGCCTATATCTGACTGCAGGCCATTCCTGGTGTACGTTTTCAAATACATTTTCAGGCAGGCAGGCAGGTGATTCAGTGATCTGCAGTGCATAAAATATATATACAGTCTCCTACATATATATATCCACTGCATTCTAGTCTAGCCAAGCCTATATCTGACTGCAGGCCATTCTTGGTGTACTTTTTCTAGTAAACTTCAGGCGGTGTTTTGCTAATCAAATTTTACAGCATGTCTGGAAGGCCACCAAGGAGAGGCAGACGCTCACAGGCCACTAAAAGAGGGCAAGCAGGCTCTGTGTCTACAGCCAACAGTGCTGGTCGTGAACACGGTGCATCCTCAGCACGTGGCTGTGGGGCAGGCTTGTCCTTTTTTCGGCAGCTGGCTGTGTTGAGCCACAACATGCAAAAGAGTTGGTAGAGTGGATAACAAAGCCATCCTCATCCTCCTCATCCTCTGTCACCCAGGCTCAGAGTAGTTTGCCTGGCAATGCAGCTGCCAAAGCGGCCTATTCCATCGGCTCAATGTCATCAGTCACTCCTTCCATAGCCCCACCATCATGCACGGAGGAGTCCCCCGAACTGTTCGACCACAGTGTTGGGTACATGCTGCAGGAGGATGCGCATGGTTTTGAAAGCTCCGATAATGGTACCCAGGTTGAGGAAGGAAGTAACGTGAGCCCAGAGAGAGGGGGTGCCCAAGAAGGACAAGAAACTGTCAGTCATGTTCCCCCAGCTGCAGTATACTGCCAGGTTTTCTCCAGTGACGAGGAGGGAGGGGATGATGAGATCACTGACTCTATGTGGGTGGCTGATAGAAGAGAGGAGGAGGAGGAGGAGGTACATCTACAACAAGACAGGATGCTCTCCAGGGGCCAGCTTAAGGGCAGCCACCCGACTGCATCACACCGCAGAGCTCCGCATGTGCAGGGCGCTGCTGACTCCCCACGTATTTTGAAAAGTTCTTTGGAGTGGGCCTTTTTTGATACTTGTGCAGCAGATCGCACCATTGCTGTTTGCAACATATGTCTGAAGTGTATCAAGCATGGCCAAAACAGCAGCCATTTGGGCACCACATGCTTGACCAGACATATGTCGACCTCCCATGCAGTCCGTTGGCAACAGTACTTAAAAGACCCACACCAAATAACAAAGCGGACCTCTCCTTGCTCCTCATCAGCTGGGATCTCCAACCCCACTATACCTTCAGTCCTCTCAGAAACCTGCACTGAGAGGAATGAAGGTGTAGAATTAGGTGTGCCAAGTACTTGCGGGCAATCTGCTATAGCTACACCAAAATTTCCCTACCCCAGTTGCTAAACCGTCAAAAGAAATTCAGTCCCAGCCATCCACATGCTCAACGGCTGAATGTCAGCTTGGCTAAATTGCTAGCACTCCAACTGCTGCCTTTTCAGCTGGTAGACTCTGCCCCCTTTTGTGAATTTGTAGAATTTGATGGTACCTCAGTGGCAGGTTCCCAAACGCCATTTCATTTCACGGAAGGCCATTCCGGCTTTCTACCAGCATGTGGAAGGCAATGTCTTGGCCTCGTTGGACAGGGTGGTCAGCGGTAAGGTTCATATTACCGCTGACTCATGGTCCAGCAGGCATGGACAGGGACGTTACCTTTCTTTCACAGCGCACTGGGTAACTCTGCTGGCAGCTAGGAAGGATGCAGAACAGGGTGCAGTATCGTTGGAGCTTGTTCCACCACCACGCCTCCAAAATGCTAGTAGTGGTGATTCTGCCACACCTCTCTCCTCCACCCTCTCCTCTTCTTCTTCCAGCGGTGCTCCGTAGGCGTTCAAGGGGCTATGCAAGCACTCAGAAAAAAGATGTCATGCGGTGCTTGAGTTGGTCTGCTTAGGGGACAGGAGCCACACTGGGGAAGAGATTCTGTCAGCTCTGCAGGGGCAGACTCAGAGGTGGTTGATGCCACGCCAGCTTCAGCCAGGAATGGTTGTATGTGACAATGGCACCAACCTCCTCTCCGCCCTCCGACAGGGACACTTGACCCATGTTCCCTGTTTGGCTCACGTCCTGAATTTGGTGGTGCAGCGGTTCTTGTGCAGGTACCCGGGCTTACAGGATCTCCTGAGGCCGGCCAGGAAAGTCTGTGGGCATTTCCGCTGGTCATATAATGCCAGTGCTCGGCTGGCTGACCTTCAAAAGGAATGCAACCTGCCCAAGAACCGCCTCATTTGTGACTTTCCCACCAGGTAGAACTCAACGTTGACAATGCTGCAGCGGCTGCACACGCAGCAGAGGGCCATCAATGAGTACCTGTGTGAGTATGGCACCAGGACCGGGTCAGGGGAGCTTGGCTTTTTTCGCCACGCCAGTGGCTACTGATCAAAGATGCATGCACTGTCCTGTCACCATTTGAAGAGGCCATGAGGATAGTGAGCAGTGGCAGTGCATGCATCAGTGATACTGTCCCTCTTGTCTTCCTGATGTAGCACACGCTTTGGGGAATAATGGACAGGGCACTTGAGGCAGAACAGAGGGAGGAAGAGGAGGACTTCCTTACCTCTCAAGGCCCACTTTATCCAGACAGTATTCCTGCGGGCCTGCCGATCTCACAGGAAGAGGAGGATGAGGATTGTTTCAGCATGGAGGTGAAGCCTAGCACTTAGCATCAGCAGAAGTCTTCAAGGGATCGTTTTCAGTCCCCAGAAACCCATGGACTTGTACGTGGCTGGGAGGAGGTGGCTGCAGATCATGTCATCCTTAGTGACCCAGAGGACTCCGGATCGAATGCCTCAGCAAACTTACGCTGTATGGCCTCCTTGTTCCTGCAAAGCCTGCGAAAGGACCCTCGGATTCGTGGTATCAAGGAGCGGTGGAGAAGGTGGCCGTCTGACCGTTGCGTTCAGACAATTCTTTAGTTTGCAGCCCCAAGGTCTGATCGGGTCCAGCAACCATCGCCAGCATCTGATTTACATGGTGCAGGAATACCTAGGGGCAAGATCAGACTTGGAGACCTTTCCAACAGAAAATCCACTGGGTTACTGGGTCTTGAGGATGGATCACTGGCCAGAGCTTGCACAATATGCAATTGAGCTACTGGCCTGTCCTGCATCCAGTGTTCTTTATGAACGCACATTCAATGCTGCTGGAGGCTTTGTAACCGATCACAGAGTGCGCCTGTCCACAGACTCAGTTGATCGGCTCACCTTCATAAAAATGAATCAGTCTTGGATCACCAGCTACCAAGCACCTGATGCTGATGTAACTGATTAATTTTTCTATGAATGTGAGATCCCTTGAAGACTGCCTATGCTGAGTGACTATTCTGTTATGCTGAGTGACTATCCTATTCCTCCTCAATGTTCATGTTGATAGCTTCTAAGAACATTTTTGTTTCAGGGCACCACCACTGCCTAAGGCCCAATTTTGCTGCCCCTGTTTAACAGGGGTGTGTAATTATAATTTTTGCTGTAATATTTTGCAGCACAGCTCGTTCTTGCGCTCAACTAGAGTTTCTGTAAGGGGTTGCAGTGTTGTGGCACCACCACTAGTGCCTAAGGCCCAATTACAGGGGCATGTAATTAATTTTTTTGCTGTAATATTTTGCAGCAGGGCCCGTTCCTGGGCTCAACAAGAGTAACTGTGAGGGCTTACAGTGTTGTGGCACCACCACCACACCACAACCAAAGGCCAAATTTTTCTGCCCCTGTTCAACAGGGGCATGTAATTACAATTCTTGATATAATACTTCACAGCAGGGCCCGTTCCAGCACCCACCAAGAGTAACTGTGAGGGCTTACAGTGTTCTGGTACAACCAACACCTAAGGCCCATTTTTCTGCAGAGTATATAGGGCAGGCCGTATAGTATATACAGGCGGTCCCCTACTTTCAAACATCCGACTTACAAACGACTCCTACTTACAAACGGAGGGAGACAACAGGAAGTGAGAGGAAATCTACCCCTAGGAAGGGAAATTCTCTCCTGTAAGCGTTAATATGGGAAAAAGGTGTCTCCACTGATGCTTTATCACCAATCCTTGTTTCCCTAATAACCCCAAATTTTCAAAATCCAATTGTCATTGGGACAGAAGGTGAGCTGAAATCTTCTGAACAGGGGCACAGACAACAAAACAAATGTTACAGGGGTGATAACCCTTCCCTATGTTATCCAAAAAGCTTAAAATGTGTTTTTTTTGGCTGGAGCTACACTTACAAACTGTACCTGTTCAAAATTACAAACAGATTCAACTTAAGAACAAACCTACAGTTCCTGTCTTGTTTGGACCACCTGTATACTACTGTTCAGAGTATATAGGGCCTGGGGGCCCCACGCCTTTTCTTTTTATAATTTGGGTACGGGGTTCCCCTTAATATCCATACAAGACCCAAAGGGCCTGGTAATGGGCTGGGTGGGGGGTACCCATGCCGTTTTTCTCAATAATTTTCATCCATATTGCCGGGACCCCGACATTACATTACAGCCGCAAGCAGTTTTAAATTACTTTTATTCCTTTAGAAATGTCATTTTGTGCAGGGACTGTTTTAAACATGGGAAACACGCGGCACTTTACAGGCATACTATAGACACCCCCCAGGTATGATATTTAAAATAATATTTCACTTTTATTTTTTCACTTTAAGCATTATTAAAATCACTGCTCCCTAAAAAACTTCAGTTTTTAAAACTTTTTTTTGCATTGATACATGTCCCATGGGGCAGGACCCGGTCCCCAAACACTTTTTATGCCAGAACTTGCATATTAGCCTTTAAAATTCACACTTTTGATTTTTTACGTTCGGTTCCCATAGACTTTAACGGTGTTCGAATGTTCGCGCAAATTTTCGGTCCGTTCGCATGTTCTGCCGCAAACTGAACCGGGGGGTGTTCGGCTCATCCCTAGGCCTTTGTATCAAAAGGTCATGCAGAGCATGTCCCCTTTAAAGCCAGGACAGGGCTAACTCTGTAGACAAATTCAGCTCACCCAATGCAGAGATCCGCAGTATGATGATGAACTCAAAAAAAAGGAAACAGAAACCATAGAGCTCTCTATAATGTCCCACAGCTTTATTATAAAGATAACATTTACATTCACAGGTGTTTTAAAACAATTAGGCATATCTAGTGACTGCAAGAAAACATCTCTCAAGGGCTAGTGCAGTGGAAAATCATCACTTACAGTGTGATTCCCTCCAGCCTTTAGTTCAATGTTTTTTTAATCTGAATTATATGTGATGGATCAGAACACAATAGTGTTTTTTTTTTTTTTCACAAAAAGTTTTTATTGAAGGAGAAAGTGTGGTTGCACATACATTACATTGAACAGACCATCTGCAGATATAACCATGACATAATAATACATCAAAACCAGGGATGAGCCGAACACCCCCCTGTTCGGTTCGCACCAGAACCTGCGAACAGACAGAATGTTCGCGTGAACTTTAGAACCCTATTAAATACAATGGACTCGAACGTTCGAAATCTAAAGTGCTAATTATAAAGGCTTATATGCAAGCAGTGGCGTATCCAGGGTATGGCAAGACATGGCAAGTGCCATGGGCGCTAAATGAAGGGGGCACTGGTGAGTGGCTGGCAGTCTACACACTGCTCAGAGATGACCCCAAGCAAAGCACACAGTCGGTGCTCTCCTCTCCATGAAGGTCTGGGAAAGTGTTTAGTGTGTGGGTCAGGTGACTCCCCCCCTCGGCACATCCCAGCAATGTTCTCCCTGCAGGGTGGGCGCTCACTCTCCGTGTATACGGGTGGGCAGTGGGAGGAAGTTGCTGCACATGAGAAGAGCGGAGTTGTTGCACATCTGTGCCCATCCCCCCTCCCCCCCTCCCCAATTACAACGAGAGTCACGGCAATTGCAGAGCGATTCTCTGTGTGTGTGTGTGTGTGTCTCCCTTCCCCTCCTGTAAGCTCTCAGCTGCTGGAGGGATAGACAGAGAATCGCTCTGTACTGTGTGAAGTGCTCACATGATGATATTTGAGTGTCCCGACTCCCGACCATCACAGGGAGGGGGGATATTTGCATCTCATCTCATCAGCCAATAAAACGTTGCTCATGTTGCAGCCCCTCCCACCCGCCACATTTTGACTTCACTTCCAGGAAGAAGCCAGAATCAGTCCTCAGTGTGCCAGCAGCCATGTGAGTTTTTTTCTTTATGTTTACTTAAGTTCAGGGAGGGGGAGAAGAAGGTTCTGCAGCAGATTTGTGCTTTTAATGCAGGTGATGGAGGAAGAGGGGATCAGGATCAGTATTCTTTTATCTAAGCATGTTGTCATATATTTACTTTGACACTCTACCACCCTAACCTGGCACTCTACCACCCTAACCTGGCACTCTACCACCCTAACCAGGCACACTACCACCCTAACCAGGCACACTACCACCCTAACCAGGCACTCTACCACCCTAACCAGGCACTCTACCACCCTAACCAGGCATTCTACCACCCTAACCAGGCACTCTACCACCCTAACCTGGCACACTACCACCCTAACCAGGCACTCTACCACCCTAACCAGGCACTCTACCACCCTAATCAGGCACTATACCACCCTAACACTACCATCCTAACCTGGCACTCTACCACTCTAGCCTGGCACTACTGTATATCACCTAACCTGGCACTTTGTGTTGGTCTATTACATAAAATCCCAATAAAATACATTTTTGGTTGTAACATGACAAAAGGTGGAAAATTTCAAGAGTTATGAATACTTTTTCAAGGCACTGTGTGTGTGTGTGTGTGTGTGTGTGAGTGTGTGTATATATATATATATATATATATATATATATATAGTTGGGCCCCCTACTTTTGTTCCTGTCCCTCCCATGTGCCCCCCCTAAATATGAACGCCAGCGATACCACTGTTGCACAGAAGACAGAGTGACAGCGCAGCAACAGGAGATTCAGGGGCTACTTGTGCAGCAATCGGAGGCACAGCGCTGTCCCGGAGTGATCGGTGGGGACAGATGGTGCGGGGTGCCGGGCACTGATCGCACCGTTGCTCGAGTATCGCTATGTCCTGTGGCTCGGGATCATGCAGAAGAGTGTGTGCTATAACGAGGGTTACACTCTGTACCTAGCTCTCCTGGCCTGCAAAGAGGGCACCAAGAGGGGGCAACTCACCAAGACCAACAGTTAGCATGACAAGTGGTTCTCCCTCTTCTGCTTCGAGGGAGAGCAGAGCACCTGACCCTCCAGGCTCTACATGCTGGAGGGTGCCAGCTGTGAGAGGATCCCACCCCACCCATAGTGGGCAGCGAGGGCAAGAAGAGCATGGAGAAGCAGGTATCCACCTACCAACGTCTACCTATATATACTGGGCTCCATTCCTGCCCAGGACACTAGCTACATGGAGTTAGCATGTTCTCCCTGTGTGGTTCCTCTCCTACTCCAAACACATGCAGGTAGGTGAATTGTACCCAGCAGTGTACATGGCTGATCACATTAAAAACTGACCCTACAATCATAGAGGACTCTACACATATCTATGTATACTTCCATTCAGTCCTGTCCAGCTCTTGGCAGATTTTAGGCCATTGCTCATCTTGGATCATTTTTCGGACATGGGGTGATCACCCATGTAGATTGCCACTTTATACAGACAGGGGACCATCACCTACCAACATGGCTTTGGAGTGTGCCCACACCAAGAGAACATGCAAACTACATGCAGATAGCTTCCTGGCCCAGATTCAAACCAAGTGAGGCAAGTCCCAACCACTAACCTACTGTTCTCACTATATACCTGTATATACTGACAGTATTATCTGAAAGACGGGTTTCAAATGTTTTGACAGGGGCGCAGTTTCAGTGTTTGCCATAGGCGCCATTTTCACTAGATACGCCTCTGTATGCAAGTTATTGTCCTAAAAAGTGTTTGGGGACCCGGGTCCTGCCCCAGGGGACATGTATCAATGCAATTTTTTTTTGTTTTAAATGACGTTTTTATGGGAGCAGTGATTTTAATAATGCTTAAAATGAAAAAATAAAAGTGAAATTTTCCTTTAAATTTCGTACCTGGGGGGTGTGTATAATATGCATGTAAAGTCGCGCATGTTTCCCCGTGCTTTGAACTGTCCCTGCACAAAATGTCATTTTTGAAGGAAAAAAAGTAATTTAAAACTCACTCGCGGCTATTAATGAATTGTCGGCTCCCGGCAATACATAGAAAAGTCATTGATAAAAATAAATAAAAAAGCGTGGGGGTTCCCCCAAATTCAATTACCAGGCCCTTCAGGTCCGGTATAGATATTAAGGGGAACCCCGCCGCAAATTTAAAAAAAAAATGCGTGCGGTTCCCCCCAAATATCCATACCAGGCCCTTCAGATCTGGCATGGATTTTAAGGGGAACTCCACCCCAAATTAAAAAAAAAATGGCGTGAAGTCCCCCCAAAAATCCATACCAGACCCTTATCCGAGCACGCAACCTGGCAGGCCGCAGGAAAAGAGGGGGGACGAGAGAGCGCCCCCCCTCCTAAACCATACCAGGCCACATGCCCTCAACATGGGGAGGATGTCCCCATGTTGATGGGGACAAGTGCCTCATCCCCACAACCCTTGCCCGGTGGTTGCGGGGGTCTGTGGGTAGGGGGCTTATCGGAATCTGTACCCCTACCATTTCACGAAGAAAGTGTAAAAAATAAATAAAAAAACACACACCGACACCTTGGAAAAGTCCTTTATTAAAAAAAAAAAAAAAAACATTCCAGCTATGAAATCCAGTGTCCCGCGGCGATCCGATGTCCAGCGCTGTCCGTCATTGGCTGAGCCAGTGAAGGAGATTCGGGGTCTGACATACCGAGTGGGCGGACCTGATTGGGAATCTCCTTCACTGTGTAATTCATGAATAGACCCGCCCCTTCTCATGTTCCGCATCATGTCCTCAGCCTTACACCTAGTCATTGGCTGAGCGGACCTGATGGGGAACTTTAGAAGGGGCGGGTCTATACATTTAATAGACTGCGGAGGAAGTTCCCCATCAGGTCCGCTCAGGCTCAGCCAATGACAGACAGCGCTGGACATCGGATCGCCGCGGGACACTGGATTTTATCGCTGGAATGTTTTTTTTTATTTTTTTTATTACATTTTTTTTTAATAAAGGACTTTTCCAAGGTGTCGGTGTGTGTTTTTTTACATTTTTTTACACTTTCTTCGTGAAATGGTAGGGGTACAATGTACCCCTTACCAATTCACATGGGGGGGCGGGATCTGGGGGTCCCCTTTGTTAAAGGGGTCTTCCAGATTCCAATAAGCCCCCTGCCCACAGACCCCCACAACCACCGGGCAAGGGTTGTGGGGATGAGGCCCTTGTCCCTATCAACATGGGGACATCCTCCCCATGTTGAGGGCATATGGCCTGCTATGGTTCAGGAGGGGGGCGCTCTCTCGTCCCCCCCTCTTTTCCTGCGGCCTGCCAGGTTGCGTGCTCGGATAAGGGTCTGGTATGGATTTTTGGGGGGACTCAACGCCATTTTTAAATTTGGGGTGGAGTTCCCCTTAAAATCCATGCCAGATCTGAAGGGCCTGGTATGGATATTTGGGGGGAGCCGCACGCATTTTTTTTTAATTTGCGGCGGGGTTCCCCTAATATCTATACCAGACCTGAAGGGCCTGGTAATTGAATTTGGGGGGACCCCCATGTTTGTTTTTTTTATGGATGACTTTTTTATGTATTGCCGGGAGCCGACAATTCATTAATAGCCGCGAGTGAGTTTTAAATTACTTTTTTTCCTTCAAAAATCACACTTTGTGCAGGGACAGTTCTAAGCATGGGAAACATGCGCGACTTTACATGCATATTATACACAAACCCTAGGTACGAAATTTAAAGGAATATTTCACTTTTATTGTTTCACTTTAAGCATTATTAAAATCACTGCTCCCAAAAAAACGGCAGTTTTTAAAACTTTTTTTTGCATTAATACATGTCCCCTGGGGCAGGACCAGGGTCCCAAAACACTTTTTAGGACAATAACTTGCATATAAGCCTTTATAATTAGCACTTTAGATTTCTCCCATAGACTTTTCGAATTTGCCGCGAACACCCCAATTTGTTCACTGTTCGGCGAACGGGCGAACAGGCAATGTTCGAGTCGAACATGAGTTCGACTCGAACTCGAAGCTCATCCCTAATCAAAACAATCTTGAGTAGTAACACAACAGTAAGCATGAGATATAGGGCAGCAGGGAACTGTATATATAGACAGATACGCAAATCTAACATGCTTATGATCATCTTATGGATGACCATCACAAAACTATAGCGAGATCAAGTATCTGGGTGAAAACAAGTCACCCTGCATTTGGTTGCAAAAACCCAGAAGACCACTATCAACAGGTCTAACCGCGGTCATGGAGGTTATCATAAACTTGACCTTACTGAGGATGTGTAAATTACAGGAGCCCCTAAAAGAGCACCTATCTAAAGTTAGGTTGGTAATAACACTATAAAAATAAAAATACAAGGGGAGCCAGGGGAGGGAAGAATATTTAAGGAGTAGACAAGGAATGACACAATAGGGTAAAATAATAAAAAAAATAAAAATAGAAGTGTTGTGGTAAGGGGACGAGGAGAAAGAAACAAAAAAAAAGGGGGGGATAGGAAGGGGTGAGAAAAGAGGTAAAGAATAAAAGAAAAGAGGAATAAAAGAATAAAATAGTAAAAGAATAGAATAGTGGGAATAGTGGGAGCCACTCCAACCCCCCAAGCCAATCCGGGGTGCGAGGGAAGCCGTAAAGGATAGACTCTATATCTTTAATGTTGTGTTGGAAAATAGGACTTGTAGTGGTCCGTAGTTTTAAAATGTATCCAACATGCCCAGGTTAAAGTAAACTTCTGGATTCGGTCTTGTGAGGTATAAATCAATTCCTCCATCTCTTCTATTTTAGTTACTCTGCACAACCACTCTCTAATAGATGGGACAACTGTTGAGCGCCAGTGAATAGGAATGCAGAGTCTACCTGCATTCACCATGTGCATGGCCAGCGATTTTTGGTAAGTGCGTTTGGGCAGGGTTGTGTGATGAAAGAGGAACTGTGCTGGGTTATAGTCTAGGGTAAAAGTGGTAACCTGCGTTATTATGGAGTGGACCTCCCTCCAGAATGGCTGGAGCAAGGCACATTCCCACCAGACATGGATCATGGATCCTTCCCCTCCATTACATCTCCAACAAATATTTGGAATCAAGGGTGAGAATTTATGTAAGCTGGCTGGAGTTCTATACCATTTTGTAATGATTTTGTATCCATTTTCTTGGATCGCCACATTCATCGATCCCTTGTGAGCTAAAGTATAGATAGATTCCCAGTCCTTATCTGTGAGTGTTTTTTGTAGATCTTTTTCCCAAAAAGTATGTGCGTTCTGCGTCGATAACTGAACTGGTTCAACTTGCAACAAGGCGTAAATGTATGATATAAGATGTCGTTGCGGTGTGTTACGCGAGCATAGTGTTTCAAAAGGTGTAAGTTGCCTATTCCACGTGTCATTTGAGTATTTAGAGGTGAGAAAATGAGACAACTGCCTATAAGTCCAGAAAGGAAAAGCATTAGTACGTGATTCAGTTACCAAGTCTTCATGGGATCGTCTACGGCCTTTGTGAAAGAAGTGACACGCCTGAATCTCCTCGTGTGGCCATACCATGTGTAGGAATGTGTTGGATTCTCCCGGGGGGAACTCAGGATTTCCTCGGATTGAGATCAGTGGTCCAGGTTGTGAGGAAAGGTTAAAGAGAGCAACCGCTTTCCCAAAGGCCATCAACGAAGGCATGATGAACCGGTGCGTCTTGATGTGCTGGGGCCAGAACCGTGGCGTTAACCAAGGGAGTGTGTGAGTTGGGATTCGCGCAAGAGAGTTTTCCAGTTAAACCTAGCTTTCCCTAATTTGTGGATTTTGCAGTCCACCACTCTAGTCAGATGGCAGGCCAGATAGTACTTATAAAGGTCTGGTAGTCCAATACCACCCGTATTCTTGGATTAGGTCAAGCGCGAGTATTTGATTCGTGGGGCTGTATCCTTCCATATGAATTTTGTGCAAGCTCTTTTATATGTTGCGAAAAAGGAAGGGGGAGATGAATCGGGATCGTCTGCATTAGATACAGGAGGCGGGGGAGGACAACCATCTTAATGAAGGCCGAGCGACCAAACCAAGATAAATTGAGAGTAGCCCAATCCTTCAAGTCTAATTGAATTTTAGAAAGGGTGTGTAGGAAGTTGTAACTATAAAGATCTGTCGATTTCCTGGTAATTTGGATACCTAAATAGGTAATGGCTTCTTTCTTCCATTGAAAAGGGAAGCATTCTTGACAATGAGAGACTTCCTGAGGGGTTAATGATATGTTCAGGGCGTGGGATTTGGAATAATTAATTTTAAGGTTCGATAACTCACCATAGTGTTTTATGTCACTCAGTAGATTGGGCAAGGAGACCCGAGGGGACTGAAGGGAAAGCAAAATATCATCAGTGAACGCTGCTACTTTGAACTCTCTATGTTGTATGGAGATTCCTTGAATGTTCTCATTGGCACGTAGTTTGCAGCTACACTCTGTGTAGTGTCTAAACAGGGGTATTTGACCCATCAGACTAACCACCAATAGCATCCGACATGATCATCAAATATGCCGTCCTGACTTGAAATTAGCTCCGTGGCTTACCTATACCGAAATCTCATTATCGTGGACAGACCTTCATCCCGAGTGCGCTCGTTCGAATGATTTCGTCCAGACTCAACGAGCAGAAACCAATACATCATTGGTGATATCAGCAGAAACGTTCTGAATCAGGTGCCGACTGAACACACAAGGAACTGGTGAGTGAGTGTTTTCCCCATATGGATTTCCACGTAGAACAGATGGATGTTTAAAATGGAAGGTTGAGCAACCCTACAGAGACACTCCCGGTGAGGCAACAGTGTTGACTACAATATCAATCTTCGTCCATAACACCGGTTGAAGTGCATAAACGCTCAAACCCAGCCCCGCGACACCCTCACCACGCCAATCTGTGTGTACTATCGTCGGCCTGTCTATGTCCAATTAGCAGATTCACTCATGAACATTTCCCTCAGAATAACTATATGCACGGAATGAACTTCGTTCACCATCAGTCACACACTGAGATCAATGAGCTCTCATGACTCTTTAAACATCGGTATTACACATAAGATCAGCAGCGGATGCATGTATGTGGTGTGTATGGTCGACCGGGTGGCCACCCCTGTTTAATGTTCATTTTGACTAGTCTTATTTTATATTAGGTGTTTATGATGTGGTGTTTTTTCTATTATCATTAAATTAGCTTTTTCTATTCTCATATTTGCGGTTTACTAATAGATAGTATATATAATCATCCGAGCCTTGTTGAAGAATACTGTCTGCTGGGGACTTTGATTCCCCACATTCTTTTCCTCTTTTTTCATATATGCTTTCAATTATTCAGAGGCTCCGCAAGTGGTATACACCTTCACATCCAGGTATTCTAGCTAAAATATGGTAACAGACAAGTAAATTATTTATACCCTGTATAGGTACCACTGAAAATTATATATTGGATGAGCTCTTCATATACCTACTTTTTTGTGCTTCCAATTCTCATTGGCACGTAGCCTGTTCAGAAGGGGTTCTAAGGTTAGAACAAAGATCTGAGGAGACAAGGGGCATCCCTGGCAAGTACCATTACTTATTGAGAAGGCATCTGACAGGAGGCCATTAGCTCTCACCCTTGCTGAGGGATTAGTATAAAGGGCATTGATGTGAGCCAGCATGCGGGGCAGGAGGCCTATGCCTTTCAGTACCTCCTGCATGTAATCCCATGCCACCCTGTCAAACGCCTTCTCAGCATCAAGGGAAAGGAGAAATCCCCTAGTCTCAGACAAAGAGAGCCAGTGATGTACATTTAAGGTACGTATGGTGTTGTCCCTAGCCTCTCTACCCGGGATGAAACCTACTTGATCAGATGAAATGAGTCCAGGGATCAGGGGCAGTAATCTATTCGCTAACACCTTTGAATAAAGTTTCATTTCCACATTAAGGAGGGATATCGGCCAGTAATTGGAGACCTGTGAGGGATCCTTGCCTTCTTTTGGGATAACTGCTATGTGTGCTTCCAGAAGTCTGCCTAGGGAAGTGTGAGGGCTTGATAGTGAGTTAAACCTCTGTATCATTTTGGGTGCAAGCTCATCCTGAAAGCATTTATAGTATACTAAGGGGAGGCCGTCTGGACCTGGGCTCTTACCCACTTTCATTTGTTTAATTTCTAGGTGCATTTACTCCATGGAGAATGGGCACTCCAACTCTTCTGCTTGCTGGGTAGTGATAGATTTAGGGCAATATTGTGCTAAGAAGTCTATAATTTGGGAGGAACGGTTGGCAAGATTAGTCGGTTCACCCTTCTCATGCGCCAAATTATAGAGTCTTGAATAGAATTTTTCAAAATGTTTGGCTATTTCTTCGTTCTTAGAGAGGATTGTTCCTTGGCTATCTCTAATATGATGGATTATGGATGAGGTTTTAGCTGCATGTATCGTGCGAGCTAACAGTCTCCCGCTTTTGTTTCCGTGTTCGTAAAACACCTTCTATTTAAGAACGTACCGTCTGCTGGTGCGTTTCCCCAATTCATCTACTAGGGTGGAGCGAGCATGTAAAAGATCTTGCAGCGTAGCTTGCATAGAAGATCGTTTATGTGCTAACTCGAGCCGATTAATTGTTTCAATCAGCGATTTGATGTGTTCCTGCTGTCTTTTTTTGGCAATCGTTGCTAATGCTATCAGTTTCCCCCTTAAAACGCACTTATGCGCTTCCCAGAGTGTGATGGGTGCCATGTCCGGAGTAGAGTTCTCTTTAAAATAAAGTTGAATTTGGGTACTTATTTGTCTAAGATTTTCTGAGTCTTTCAGCAGAGATGGATTTAGCCTCCAGGTTTTCGTTATTTTGTTTGATTCTGGAAACGTGAGGGTAACTGTAATGGGGTGATGGTCAGACAAAAACATTGGTTCTATAGTGGCATGTGAAAGAAAAGACAAGTCTGCTTGTGAGAGAAAGAGATAGTCTATTCTAGAATACTTGTGGTGTGGAGGAGAGAAAAAAGTGTAGTGGTGATCATCAGGATGCTGGTATGGCATTTGGTGGTGATCAGGATGCTGGTAAGGCGTATGTATGGCAGTGATCAGGATGGGGTATAGCGGGACATGTGTAATAGGTGACAGGGGTCTGGCTGCACCTTTTATTTGTACTACAGGGGGGTTGTGATCAGAGACAGTGGGGGCAGGCTGACAGTGGTATGTGTGTGTTGACAGGTTGTGCTTACTCACAGAAATGGTTCTCTCTTTTCCCACAGGCCATCTCCAAGGGAGGAGAGAGAACTGATGTACACTTTCATTGTTTACTATGTAATTGCTGTGATTGGACACCTGATGTGGACACTGAATGAAATTGGTCCTGTAGCTGGTAATGTGATCTGCTGTGTCCAGGGGACACAGCAATCACTGTGCTCCCAAGTTCACACTCTGTGAGCCACGCATGAGCCTCTGGGGGGGGAGACTTACGGGTATATCCACCTGCATCAGCATTCATCCCAGTTGGCCGTTTATGTACTATGAC
Source organism: Rana muscosa (assembly GCA_029206835.1). NCBI lineage: Eukaryota > Metazoa > Chordata > Amphibia > Anura > Ranidae > Rana > Rana muscosa. The sequence continues at coordinate 691,994,565 of CM055122.1, read as the reverse complement.
TAGACGGGTATCCATTAAAAATTAGGTGACAAGTGAAGCCGCGTTCATTGCGCTTTTTGCTCCGCCCACCAGTTACATCATACAGCGTGACCAATCGACAAGCGAGGCTGTGTCTATCGCGCCTTCCGTTCCACCCTCAGGAAGGACAGACATACTCCTGGTTTACCTTCCTGTTTACGTGAACCGCACGGCCGTTTGCGCATTCACGGCCGCGTCTGCTTTGTTTTGTTTACTTCCGGTTTTTGTAATATGGCAGCGTTACACATGCAGAGCCTTGGCGCTCTATATGCTACCAACACGGAACAGCTGAACATTTCGCCGCATTAGCCTATCACAGGTTAGTGTGGCTATTGACCTCTTGTATTTATATGGGCGTTCTTGTATTGGAGGCCACGCCTCTGATGATATCCATTCGGATGAAACATGTCAGGCTGGCCGATACAAGCACGCTGAGAGCCGCGGATATATATGTTTTTATGCCTTGATGATGGTCCTTTTTTGTAAGTAGAATACAATAAATACCTTTGTCCTTTTACCTTATGGGCTTCACTATGTTAGTTTATTCTTTCATTTGGTAAACCACTCCCTGCTGAGGATTACATATCATCTCCATTTCCAACTGAGCTCTGGATGTCATATAATGATGTGAGTGTGATCCATCAGGCTTGGAAATTTGTGTCTATACATTGACCTTCTGCAAATATACTTACATCGCTTGTGTATGTTTGCCTTCCGGTAAGCATTTTGTGAGCACATTGGGGTGGTGTGCTTCTACGCTTGCACACTGAAAGTTCTGGTGGTGGTTCCATATCAGTTTCCACATTTATCTTGTTTGCTGATTCTGCACTTGGACTGTTTTATTTTTTTTTATTTTTTTTTTCATATTGATTTTTCACTAAGCGCTGCACTTTGGACTTTATGATGTACACTTTCATTGTTTACTATGTAATTGCTGTGATTGGACACCTGATGTGGACATTGAATGAAATTGGTCCTGTACCTGGTAATGTGATCTGCTGTGTCCAGGGGACACAGCAATCACTGTGCTCCCAAGTTCACACTCTGTGAGCCACACATGAGCCTCTGGGGGGGGGGAGACTTACAGGTATATCCACCTGCATCAGCATTCATCCCAGTTGGCTGTTTATGTACTATGACTAGACGGGTATCCATTAAAAATTAGGTGACAAAAGTGAGCAATGGTTTAATACCATATGGGCATCACGAATCACATGTTTAGTGTGTCTTGATGTAATAAATACTGCCCAGTGGAAAGAACTAGTGTGCTTAGCCTCTTCAAAAATAGCAATATCTCATGCTTGGTATGAAACCTACAGTGAACCTGTGCTTTGCCTCCTTTTTTTACTACTCCACTGCCCTTTGTAAGTACCAAGTCATTCCAGAAACAGAAACATGCTGACATTTAGTCCATGTGTACAGCAGCTTGTCCTGCAGAAGTTGGTCTAATGTCTGTTTTCTGTCGATTGGGCTTGTTGGAAAAGCAGTAGCCGATGGGCATCCAATCAGCGATGGCAGCCATTGGTTTCAAGCGCTGGCCGTGGTGTGTTCTGGGGGGGGGGGGCTGTCTCACTGTCAGAAAACAATAGCTCAGTGGGGAGATCGCTGTACTAATATCATTTTTTTCTTTTTGTTCAGCCCGCTGGGTTGAACAAAAAAGAACTGCCTGTGTGTACCAGGCAATAGGCTTTTCCATACCCAGAAGTGCTGAATATTTTCTTCTGGGAAATGAAGGAAAGGTGAGTACAGTATGTGCTGCTGGGGAGAGTTATTAAAGCAGAGCTCCGGCCAAGAATAACAGGGCAGAATTGAACATCCCATTTCAGATACCTTCAATTCAGAGATTTTCTCTGCAATACTTTTTTCTGCTACTACATGTCCTCAATTTGATGGCCAACCTCATTCAATCCGTTTGCTCTGACCCCATCCTGGACCCAAAACAGCAGCACTTTGATGAGCTCATCTCTTTGACACTTCCTATCAGCATGCTTCTTAACAGAACAACTGTTTGGCTTCTTTTGCAGCTTCTTTCTCTGACACTCCAGCCCTGTGGTTCAGGGACTTACTTACTGTATACTTCTTGCATTTTAAAATAAATGTAATGATTTATTAATTATCACATAGCAGCATTATTTGTGTCTACATAGAGTTAAATTTTTAAAGCAAACCTGTTGCAACAATACCTTTGTTGCAATGCACAGGCTTGCTTTGTCACAGTTATGCAGATTTTTATTCCTTGATTATAAGTTATAAAGAGACAGTGATATAAGTTTATCTATAATTTAGTCATGTAAAATATACAGTAGTAAGTAGGTAATAATTTCTACTCTTAGGCCCCTTTCACACTGAGGCGTTGAAAAAACGCTCAAAAATTATAGGATTTTGTACCTCTATTTTACCGCGATTTTACCGCGATTTTACCGCGTTTTTACCGCGATCGCGGTAAAAATAGCGCTACCGCGTATGCGTTTTTACCGCGATTTTACCGCGATTTTACCGCGATTTTACCGCGTTCGCGCTAAAATTAGCGCGAACGCGGTAAAAACGCGGTAAACACACATAGGCGTTAGCGCTATTTTTTAACATAACGCTTATGCCTATGCGTTTTTACCGCGTTTTTACCGCGTTTTTACCGCGAATCCCATTCATTTCAATGGGGATAGGCGTTTTTACAGCGCTATTTTATGCGCCCTAAAGTTGCTCTAAAAAAGCTGTTTGCAGGATTTTTTTCAACGCCCAGCCAGCAAAACGCCTCAATGTGAAAGCCCTCAGAGATTTCACATTGAGAATGCTGGGGCAGGATTATTTCAGGCGTTATTACAGCGCTATTTTTACCGCGAAAACGCGGTAAAAACGCCTCAGTGTGAAAGGGGCCTTAGAGCCGGTTCACACTGGGGCAACACGACTTCCAGCGCGACTTTACAGGGCAACTTCAAGGCAACTTCGAGGCAACTTCAAGGCAACTTCAAGGCAACTTCAAGTTTCCTCCAGGACAGGCGACTTTGCCAGTGGCCAATCAAACAATAATTAGCTCTGTGGAAGGGAGGGGTTTGCCTGAGAAAACAATTTTCTCTTCCTGTAAAGTTGCTTCAGTTAAGACACTGATCCGACTTTGGAGGCGACTTCCATTGAAATCAATGGGTACAAGTCGCCTAGAAGTGGTTTTCAAGTAGTACAGGAACCTTTTTTGAAGTCGGAGCGACTTCTGTAGTGTGCATAAAGACGGCTCTATAGACTAACATTACAGCGCGACTTGGGGCGACTTGGGGCGTCTCGGGGCGACCTGAAGTCGTATCCTAAGTTGCCCTGGTGTGAACCGGCTCTTACTCTTCAATCAGTTACCAAAGCCAAAGTGATGACAAAACAGAATGTGCATTGAGTTTATTAAGCAATATTTCAACTTCAATCTTCCTCTGAAATATAAAAACAAGTAAGTGAGGAGCCAAGTTGATTTAAATAGACAGTGAAATGGTAAATGCACTGTATATGGTTGAAATAATATGCAATGCTCAACAATGCTGCCAGTATTTATTGTTTTTCTCAAAACATAGCCGATTCTACGAAATGAATCAATACTGTCCACAATTCAGCATTAGGTAATCAACATAGTGTGAAAAGTCTTGCTAAATACAGATTACGGCTCAGTAGAAACCTATTACAATTTTCCAAATAACTGTCTATTCTTCTAATTTGACGGTTCCTAACATTCACAAGAACAGATGTCATGTCCAAACATGCCCAGAACAAATATTAGCCACAAATACATTTACTGTATGTTCTTCAGGAATCCAAAGTTCTCTCTTGCATTATAATTAATTTCAGATTTAGATAATCTGTAGTAGCGATATATTTCCAAAAATGATAGCCTAGAAATTAAATGAAAATCAAATTGTATACATTTAGATAAAAAGTACTCTTCCTGTTATAGTTCACTCTATTAAGGAAGTGAAGAAAATGTGACAACTTGCTTTTATAAAACAATCAATAGTTCCCAGCAACAAAACAGAAAACCATGTTATTGATAAAACTTTTAAGGCTTACAGGCAGTTAGAAAATACTGGTAGTTCAAGTACTGCTTCCCATACAGTACAGTGTTGATGGGACACAAAAATAAAGTACAAAGTAGCTTTATTCCTTTTATAATAGTGGTAGATACTTATATAAGTATGCATGATTCTGGATAAAATGAGAATCACGATCCTCTTGCTTAGAATAAGGCCCCTTTCACACTGGGGCGGTGGGTGCGTCGGCGGTAAAGCGCCGCTAAAAAGCGGCGCTTTACCGTCAATTTTTGCGGCACTATTCGGCCACTAGCGGGGCGGTTTTAACACCTGCTAGTGGCCGAAAAAGGGTTAAAACCATCCACAAAGCGCCGCTGCAGCAGTGCTTTGCCAGCGATATAGCTGCGGTGCCCATCCATTTCAATGGACAGGAGCAGTGGAGGAGCGGTATACACACCTCTCCTTCACCACTCCAAAGATGCTGCTAGCAGTGTTAATTTTGGCAGCAAATTTCGATTTCATTTTAGTCTCAGGCCTCGTACACACGACCGATTTTCTCGTCGTAAAAAACACGTCGTTTTTTTAGACGAGATTTTTGTTAAGCTTGTCGATTTTCTCGTCAAGCTTTCTATGCGTACACACTGACATTTCCCAATTTCCTCGTTGTTCTCCGCGCTCACGTCCAGCACGTACGACGGCACTATAAAGGGGAAGATCTTTTTTCTTGGCGCCACCCCTTGGGCTGCTTTTGCTGATCTCGTGTTTTGGGGGAACCCCACATCAATTTTTTTTAAATTTGCGGCGGGGTTCCCCTTAATATCCATTCCAGACCTGAAGGGCCTGGTAATTGAATTCTGGGGAACCCCCACGCTTTTTTTTTTTTTTTTATCAATGACTTTTGTATGTATTGCCGGGAGCCGACAATTCATTAATAGCCGCGTGTCAGTTTTAAATGACTTTTTTTCTTTCAAAAATGACATTTTTTGCAGGGACAGTTCTAAGCACGGGAAACATGCGCCACTTTCCATGCATATCATACACACCCCCCAGGTACGAAATTTAAAGGAATATTTCACTTTTATTTTTTCATTTTAAGCATTATTAAAATCACTGCTCCCGAAAAAACGGCCGTTTTTAAAACTTTTTTTTGCATTGATACATGTCCCCTGGGGCAGGACCCAGGTCCCCAAACACTTTTTAGGACAATAACTTGCATATTAGCCTTTATAATTAACACTTTAGATTTCGAACGTTCGAGTCCATTGTATTTAATAGGGTTCTAAAGTTCACACTAACATTTTGTCTGTTCGCAGGTTCTGGTGCGAACCGAACAGGGGGGTGTTCGGCTCATCCCTGTTGACTAGTAATAGTAATTAAAAAATATAATTATTACTAGTCATACAATAGAATTCATCTATAGCTTGTAGGCGGAACATTCGACCGGAAATTTATGATTGCAGCGTCGTACAGTTTCGATGCTCCGTCGAATCTTCTTTGAACATTCGACAGACACCATAAGCCTTCAATGACAGATTCGACCTTAATTAATTCAGATTTTCGGATGAATGCAATTTCTAACGAAAAACGAAATAAATAAAAACGAATTTCGGGAGTAACTAAATAAATTTATTTTTCTAACGAAAACGAAATTCCGAAACGAAATATTTCAGTGTGCACATGTCTATTAACATCACATTTTATGTATTACATGTATGCTAATGTATTGTATTTCTTTCATCCTTCCCTAATTACCATGATTGTAATATGCTGAGAATGTCCCCTTTGTCCCCATGCATGCTGGAAGCTTTAGATTGCCCCTTTTTTCTCCTCCATAAATATTTCCCTTCACTAACTTTTCCAGCAGGGGCGCCTGTTCCTCCAAATGTTTGGGGGTCCCACCCCAATTTATGAACTAAACTTCCTCCTTTTTTGCTCAGGTGCCTATTAAACGCCCCCAGTTGTCCCCTCTAATGCAGCCATTTGGTTCCCTCCAATGCAGCCATTTTCCCCCCAGCCCTGCACTTACCTTCTTGTGGTCAGCGCCATCCTTCTTCTGTCCTTGATGTCTACTCCTTCCCTTGATGTTGCATCAGCCAATCATGTTACCATTAAACAGACTTGGTGAACATGATTGGCAGAGCAGCCTGCCAGTGTTTCCCCAAGGAATGCCCCCCCCCTGCGTCCCCTATTTTACTTTTCGGAAGCCAATTACATCCCTCAGGTTGTAATGTGCAAGACTATTTTACTACCTGTTTCTGCTATGCAATTTGAACCCCCTAAATGCCGCAATTATTCATATGTCGGTCGCTAAACAAGAGGCCATCCACCTGAATAGTGGGCGGCATAGACAATACATAGGTTCATGCAACGCATGAACCTATGTATTGTTCTGAGTGATGGGCGCAGGAGAGAGGGGGCAGCGCTCCAGCGCCCACTCTGGACGCACCGCCACTGCAATGCTATCCTGTGGCCAAACACATTTCCCCCCCCCAAAATAATTTAGTAATGGCCCATCAGAGGGGGTGATGAATCTGATAAATGAGCCTTCCCTTATACTTATTTTAAACACCTTAATAAACGTAGAATTTGATTGATGTTGGCCTTGATTTTTTTTTAATCAAATTTCCTTGTAATGTCTGACTTTGGTATTCTAATATTATTTCATCTTGTTTCACTCCACAGCTTCCTTCCACGCCACAGGAATGGCAGACTGTGGCATCGGAGTTTGCCACGCGGTGGGACTTCCCCAACTGCGGTGGTGCCATAGACGGGAAGCACGTCCGCATCGTGCCGCCACCCCGTTCTGGGTCCTACTACTACAATTACAAGGGGTTTCATAGCATTGTGCTGATGGCGGTGGTGTCAGCACGGTATGAATTCCTCTATGTTGATGTAGGGAAGAATGGCCGGATGTCCGATGGGGGATCCTTCATCCAGACGGAGTTTGCCCTCCGTCTCCAGAGTGACGACCTTGCATTGCCACCGGATGCAGGGAATATTGAAGGACTCCCCTTTGTTTTCTTGGCTGATGAAGCCTTCGGACTCGGACGGCATCTTATGAGGCCATTTCCCCAGAGGACCCTGACCCCAGAGAAGAGGGTGTTCAATTACCGGCTGGCCAGGGGCCGAAGAGTTGTCGAAAATGCCTTTGGCATAATGGCCAGCCGGTTCCACCTTTTTATGACTTTAATACACTTGGCGGACTACAAAATAAACTATGTCGTATTATGCTGCTGTGTGCTACACAACTTTCTGAGCCAAAAATCAAATTCCTATATGGCCTCAGTTTTGCCAGAGGCTGGACTTTCCCCTGCAAATCCCCTGCCGGGCCTGGAATCTGCCCGTCCTGGCTTGCCCTCCCAAAATGCCCGTGAGGTTCGGGACAAATGCATGGAGTATTTCACGGGTAGGGGGGCAATTCCTATGCCAGCCTATGTCTAAGGATCCCAATAAAAAGCTTGTTTAAACCTTTAATTATTTGTTCTTTCCTGTCTCCTATAGGGATGAGCTTCGTATTCGAGTCGAACATACGTTCGACTCGAACATCGGCTGTTCGATCGTTCGATGAAGATCGAACGATTTGGGCCGTTCGCGCCAAATTCGAGTGACGCGAACGGCCCACAATGCACTACGCCATCGCAGTGTCATCCAGGCGCTGTGATTGGCCAAGCATGCACTGTGACCCCGCATGCTTGGCCAATCACAGCGCCGGCAGCGAGGAGAGCAATGATTGGCCACAGGCAGGATGCCTGTGGCCAATTATTGCTGAGGGTGTTTAGTACACGCCCCACACTATAAAAGGCCGCCAGCACGGCGGCCTAGTGTAGTGTGTTCCGGAGCAGGGATAGAGCAGCATAGGCAGGGACAGTGACTTTTATTTCTTTCTTGCTTAACCTGGATTCCTTTAGTTTAGGGAAAGAGAAGGATAGGTAGGGAGAGTGTCAGTGTGTTTTGTGCTTGTGCTATAGTGTGCTTAAAAAAAAACATTTTTTCTAGGGACAGAAAACTGTAGGTAGGGAGAGTGTCAGTTTCTTTCACTGTGCAAGTCCTTGTTTCTAGGGACCTGGAAGGACAGTGAGTGAATTCTCCTTGTGCTATATTGTGCTTAAAAAAAACATTTTTTCTAGGGACAGAAAACTGTAGGTAGGGAGAGTGTCAGTTTCTTTCACTGTGCAAGTCCTTGTTTCCAGGGACCTGGAAGGACAGTGAGTGAATTCTCCTTGTGCTATATTGTGCTTAAAAAAAACATTTTTTCTAGGGACAGAAAACTGTAGGTAGGGAGAGTGTCAGTTTCTTTCACTGTGCAAGTCCTTGTTTCTAGGGACCTGGAAGGACAGTGAGTGAATTCTCCTTGTGCTATATTGTGCTTAAAAAAAACATTTTTTCTAGGGACAGAAAACTGTAGGTAGGGAGAGTGTCAGTTTCTTTCACTGTGCAAGTCCTTGTTTCCAGGGACCTGGAAGGACAGTGAGTGAATTCTCCTTGTGCTATATTGTGATTAAAAAAAACATTTTTTCTAGGGACAGAAAACTGTAGGTAGGGAGAGTGTCAGTTTCTTTCACTGTGCAAGTCCTTGTTTCCAGGGACCTGGAAGGACAGTGAGTGAATTCTCCTTGTGCTATATTGTGCTTAAAAAAAACATTTTTTCTAGTGACAGAAAACTGTAGGTAGGGAGAGTGTCAGTTTCTTTCACTGTGCAAGTCCTTGTTTCTAGGGACCTGGAAGGACAGTGAGTGAATTCTCCTTGTGCTATATTGTGCTTAAAAAAAACATTTTTTCTAGGGACAGAAAACTGTAGGTAGGGAGAGTGTCAGTTTCTTTCACTGTGCAAGTCCTTGTTTCCAGGGACCTGGAAGGACAGTGAGTGAATTCTCCTTGTGCTATATTGTGCTTAAAAAAAACATTTTTTCTAGGGACAGAAAACTGTAGGTAGGGAGAGTGTCAGTTTCTTTCACTGTGCAAGTCCTTGTTTCTAGGGACCTGGAAGGACAGTGAGTGAATTCTCCTTGTGCTATATTGTGCTTAAAAAAAACATTTTTTCTAGGGACAGAAAACTGTAGGTAGGGAGAGTGTCAGTTTCTTTCACTGTGCAAGTCCTTGTTTCTAGGGACCTGGAAGGACAGTGAGTGAATTCTCCTTGTGCTATATTGTGCTTAAAAAAAAACATTTTTTCTAGGGACAGAAAACTGTAGGTAGGGAGAGTGTCAGTTTCTTTCACTGCGCAAGTCCTTGTTTCTAGGGACCTGGAAGGACAGTGAGTGAATTCTCCTTGTGCTATATTGTGCTTAAAAAAACATTTTTTCTAGGGACAGAAAACTGTAGGTAGGCAGAGTGTCAGTTTCTTTCACTGTGCAAGTCCTTGTTTCCAGGGACCTGGAAGGACAGTGAGTGAATGCTCCTTGTGCTATAGTGTGCTTAAAAAAAAACATTTTTTCTAGGGACAGAAAACTCTAGGTAGGGAGAGTGTCAGTTTCTTTCACTGTGCAAGTCCTTGTTTCCAGGGACCTGGAAGGACAGTGAGTGAATTCTCCTTGTGCTATAGTGTGCTTAAAAAAAACATTTTTTCTAGGGACAGAAAACTGTAGGTAGGGAGAGTGTCAGTTTCTTTCACTGTGCAAGTCCTTGTTTCCAGGGACCTGGAAGGACAGTGAGTGAATTCTCCTTGTGCTATATTGTGCTTAAAAAAAACATTTTTTCTAGGGACAGAAAACTGTAGGTAGGGAGAGTGTCAGTTTCTTTCACTGTGCAAGTCCTTGTTTCTAGGGACTGGGAAGGACAGTGAGTGAATTCTCCTTGTGCTATAGTGTGCTTAAAAAAAACATTTTTTCTAGGGACAGAAAACTGTAGGTAGGGAGAGTGTCAGTTTCTTTCACTGTGCAAGTCCTTGTTTCTAGGGACTGGGAAGGACAGTGAGTGAATTCTCCTTGTGCTATAGTGTGCTTAAAAAAAACATTTTTTCTAGGGACAGAAAACTGTAGGTAGGGAGAGTGTCAGTTTCTTTCACTGTGCAAGTCCTTGTTTCTAGGGACCTGGAAGGACAGTGAGTGAATTCTCCTTGTGCTATATTGTGCTTAAAAAAAACATTTTTTCTAGGGACAGAAAACTGTAGGTAGGGAGAGTGTCAGTTTCTTTCACTGTGCAAGTCCTTGTTTCCAGGGACCTGGAAGGACAGTGAGTGAATTCTCCTTGTGCTATATTGTGCTTAAAAAAAACATTTTTTCTAGGGACAGAAAACTGTAGGTAGGGAGAGTGTCAGTTTCTTTCACTGTGCAAGTCCTTGTTTCTAGGGACCTGGAAGGACAGTGAGTGAATTCTCCTTGTGCTATATTGTGCTTAAAAAAAACATTTTTTCTAGGGACAGAAAACTGTAGGTAGGGAGAGTGTCAGTTTCTTTCACTGTGCAAGTCCTTGTTTCTAGGGACCTGGAAGGACAGTGAGTGAATTCTCCTTGTGCTATATTGTGCTTAAAAAAAACATTTTTTCTAGGGACAGAAAACTGTAGGTAGGGAGAGTGTCAGTTTCTTTCACTGTGCAAGTCCTTGTTTCTAGGGACCTGGAAGGACAGTGAGTGAATTCTCCTTGTGCTATATTGTGCTTAAAAAAAAAAAAATTTCTAGGGACAGAAAACTGTAGGTAGGGAGAGTGTCAGTTTCTTTCACTGTGCAAGTCCTTGTTTCAAGGGACAGAGAAGGACACCTGAAGGTAGCCCTTATTGCTTTTTTCCCATCTCCCTGCAGGCCATCTATTAGAATGTCTGGAAGGCAAACAAGGAGAGGCAGACAGTCAGGAGGCAATAAAAGAGGGCAAGCAGGCTCTGTGTCTGGGGGCAACAGTGCTGGTCGTGGACGCGGTGCATTGTCATCAGCACATGGCCATGGGACACGCTTGTCCTTCTTTTCCGCAGCTGGACATGTTGAGCCACATCATGCCGAAGACTTGGTAGAGTGGATGACCAAGCCCTCCTCCTCCTCCTCATCCTCTCTCACCCAGGCTCAGGGTACTGGCAAAGCAGCTGCCAAAGCGTCCTCTTCCCTGGTATCAATGTCAGACTCATCATCAGTCACTCCTTCCCTAGACCCACCATGTCCTCCTCCTGAGGAGTCCCCCGAACTGTTTGAGCACAGTGTTGGGTACATGCTCCAGGAGGATGCCCAGCGTTTCGAAGGGTCTGATGATGAAACCCAGCTACAGGAAGGCAGTAGGGTGAGAGCAGACAGAGGGGATGCTCAAGAAGGACACCAATCTGGCAGTCATGTTCCAGCAGCTGCAGCATACTGCCAGATTGGCTCCAGTGATGAGGAGGGAGGGGATGATGAGGTCACTGACTCCACGTGGGTGCCTAATAGGAGAGAGGAGGAGGAGGATGAGGAGGAGGCACATCTCCAACGAGACAGGATGCCCTTTGGTGGCCAGCGTAAGGGCAGTACACCGACGGAATCACACCGCAGAGCTCCGCCTGTGCAGGGCGCTGCCTCTGCCCGTCATTCAAAAAGTTCCTTGGTGTGGGCCTTTTTTGAGGCTAGTGCATCAGATCGCACAGCTGCTGTTTGCAACATATGTCTCAAGCGTATATCGCGTGGCCAAAACATCAGCCGCTTGGGTACCACATGCCTGACCAGACATATGTTGACCTGCCATGCAGCTCGTTGGCAAGCCTACCTCAAAGACCCACACCAAAGAACAAAGCGGACCTCTCCTTGCACCGCATCAGCTGGGATCTCCAACCCCACTATAACTTCAGTCCTCTCTGAAACATGCACTGAGAGGAATGAAGGTGTAGAATTAGGTGTGTCACAGCCAAGTACTTGCGGCCACTCTGCTAGCAGTACACCGACGTCCGATTCTAGCAGGCAAATTTCCCTGCCCCAGCTGCTGGACCGTCGAAAGAAGTTCACTCCCAGCCATCCACATGCCCAGCGGTTGAATGCTAGCTTGGCTAAATTGCTAGCGCTTCAACTGCTGCCTTTTCAGTTGGTAGACTCGGCCCCCTTCCGTGAGTTTGTGCAATGTGCGGTTCCTCAGTGGCAGGTTCCCAAACGCCACTTTTTCTCACGGAAGGCTATTCCGGCTCTCTACCGGCATGTGGAAGGCAATGTCTTGGCCTCGCTGGACAGGGCGGTCAGCGGTAAGGTGCATATTACCGCTGACTCATGGTCCAGCAGGCATGGACAGGGACGTTACCTTTCTTTCACGGCCCATTGGGTCACTCTTTTGGCAGCTGGGAAGGATGCAGGACAAGGTGCAGTAGTGTTGGAGGTTGTCCCACCGCCACGCCTCCAAAATGCTACTACTGGTTGTGACACACCTCTCTCCTCCACCCCCTCCTCTTCTTCTTCCTCCATGGCCTCTTCCTGTGGTTTGTCCTATGAACCAGCGGTGCTCCGTAGCCGTTCACGGGGCTACGCAAGTACGCAGGCAAAAAGATGCCATGCCGTGCTTGCGCTGGTGTGTTTGGGGGACAGAAGCCACACTGGGGCAGAGGTCCTGTCTGCTCTGCAGGGCCAGGCCGAGAGGTGGTTGACGCCACGCCAGCTTAAGCCAGGAATGGTGGTTTGCGACAATGGCACCAACCTCCTCTCCGCCCTCCGACAGGGACAACTGACCCATGTGCCCTGTGTGGCTCACGTCCTTAACCTGGTGGTGCAGCGGTTCTTGGGCAGGTACCCGGGCTTACAGGATGTCCTGAGGCAGGCCAGGAAAGTCTGTGTGCATTTCCGCAGATCTTATAATGCCAGTGCTCGCCTGGCTGAGCTGCAAAAGGAGTTGAACCTGCCCAAGAACCGCCTTATATGTGACATGCCCACCAGGTGGAACTCAACGTTGGCCATGCTGCAGCGGCTGCACACGCAGCAGAGGGCCATCAATGAGTACCTGTGCGACTACGGCACCAGGACAGGGTCAGGGGAGCTTGGTTTTTTTTCTCCACGCCAGTGGGGCATGATCAGGGATGCATGCACTGTCCTGGCACCATTTGAGGAGGCCACGAGGATGGTGAGCAGTGACAGTGCATGCATCAGTGACACTGTACCTCTTGTCCACCTGTTGGAGCACACGCTGCGTGGAATAATGGACAGGGCACTTGAGGCAGAACAGAGGCAGGAAGAGGAGGACTTCCTTGCCTCTCAAGGCCCCCTTTACCCAGACAGTGTTCCTTCTGTCCCACCCATCGCACAGGAAGAGGAAGAGGAAGAGGAGGAGGAGGAGGAGGAGGAGGAGGAGGATTGTGTCAGCATGGAGGTGGAGGCTGGCACTCAGCATCATCAGCAGCAGTCTTTTAGGGATGATTTACAGTCCCAAGAAACCAGTGGACTTGTACGTGGCTGGGAGGAGGTGACTGCGGATCATGTCGTCCTTAGTGACCCAGAGGACTCCGGAGCGAATGCCTCAGCAAACCTACGCTGCATGGCCTCCCTGATCCTGCAAAGTCTGCGGAAGGATCCTCGTATTCTTCGGATCAAGGAGAGGGACCATTACTGGCTGGCCACTCTCCTTGATCCACGGTACAAGGGTAAGGTTGCGGACCTTATGTTACCGTCGCAGAGGGAGCAGAGGATGAGACAACTCCGGGAGGCCTTGCAGAAAGGTCTGTGCAACGCGTTCCCAGAGACTGGGAGGTTACAAACTCCTGGTCCAGGACAACGAGTTGCTGAGGCTTCGGCCAGTCAAAGAAGGAGCGGTGGGGAAGGTGGCCGTCTGACCGATGCGTTCAGACAATTCTTTAGTCCGCAGCCCCAAAGTATGATTGGTTCCAGCAACCATCGCCAGCGTCTGATAAACATGGTGCAGGAATATCTAGGGGCAAGGTCAGACTTGGACACCTTCCCCACCGAAAATCCTCTGGCTTACTGGGTCTTGAGTATGGATCACTGGCCAGAGCTTGCACAGTATGCAATTGAGCTACTGGCCTGTCCTGCATCCAGCGTTCTTTCGGAACGCACATTCAGTGCTGCTGGAGGATTTGTCACGGATCACAGGGTGCGCCTGTCCACCGACTCGGTTGATCGACTGACTTTCATCAAGATGAACCAGTCTTGGATCACCACCAGCTACCACACACCTGATGCTGATATAACAGACTAATTGATTTTAACATGTCACGTCCCTTCAAGACTGATGCTGATGCTGAGTGCCTGTGCTGTTATGTTGACTGGCTATCCTCCTCCTCCGAGTCCTCAATGATACGATTGATGATGATAGCTTGGAAGATAATTTTTGTTTATGGGTGCCGCCACCAGTGGCTAAGGCCCAATTTTTCAGCCCCTGTTTTACAGGGGCGTGTACTTACAATTTTTTTAGCAATAATTTGCCATAGGGCTCATTGCTGTGCTCCAAGTACAGTATCTGTGAGGGGTTGTAGTGTTGTGCCACCAGTGCCTAAGGCCCAATTTTTCAGCCCCTGTTTAACAGGGGCGTGTCATTACAATTTTTGAAGCAATACTTTGCAACAGGGCTCATTGCTGTGCTCCAAGTACAGTATCTGTGAGGGGTTGTAGTGTTGTGCCACCAGTGCCTAAGGCCCAATTTTTCAGCCCCTGTTCAACAGGGGCATGCAATTACAATTCTTGATCTAATAATTCACAGCAGGGCCCATTCCTGCACCCACCAAGAGTAAGTCTGAGGGCTTACAGTGTTGTGGCAACGCCACCACCACCACCACCACGAAAGGCCCAATTTTTCAGCCACTGTTCAAAAGGGGCATGTAATTACAATTCTTGATCTAATAATTCACAGCAGGGCCCATTCCTGCACCCACCAAGAGTAACTCTGAGGGCTTACAGTGTTGTGGCAACACCACCACCACCACCACCACCACGAAAAGCCCAATTTTTCAGCCCCTGTTCAACAGGGGCATGCAATTACAATTCTTGATCTAATAATTCACAGCAGGGCCCATTGCTGCACCCACCAAGAGTAACTGTCAGGGCTTACAGTGTTGTGGCACCAGCACCACCATCAAAGCCCCAATTTTTACTACCACTGTTCAACAATTATATGTAATTAAAATTCCTGATATAATAGTTGACAGCAGGGCGTTCCAGCACCAACCAAGAGTAACTGTGAGTGCTTACAGTGTTGTGCCAACACCAACAACTAAGGGGCCTATTTCTGCAGAGTATATACGGCAGGTCCCTACTTTCAAACATCCAACTTACAAACGACTCCTACTTGCAAACGAAAGAAGACAACAGGAAGTGAGAGGAAATCTACCCCTAGGAAGGAAAATTCTCTCCTGTAAGAATAAATATGGGAGAAAGGTGTCTCCTCTGTGCTGATGCTTTATCAGCAATCCTTGTTTCAAGAAAAACACCACATTTCAAAAACAGTTGTCATTGGGACGGAAAGTGAGGTGAAATGTTCTGAACAGGGGCACAGACAGCAAAACAAATGTTACAGGGGTGATAACCCTTACCTATGTTTCCCAAAAAGTTTAAAAATAGATTTTTGGGCTGGAGCTACAGTTCAACAATGTACCTGTTCAAAATTACAAACACATTCTACATAAGAACAAACCTACAGTCCCTGTCTTGTATGCACCGCCTGTATACGGCTGTTCAGAGTATATAGGGCCTTTTTTATTTTATGTGCGGGGTTCCCCTTAATATCCATACAAGACCCAAAGGGGCTGGTAATGGGCTGGGGTAGGGGGGGGGGGTCATGGGGTAGCTATGCCATTTTTCTTAAAGATTTTCATCCATATTACCGGGACCAGACATTACATTAAAGCCGCAAGAAGTTTTAAATGGCTTTTTTTTCCTTTAGAAGTGTCATTTTGTGCAGGGACAGTTCTAAACACGGGAAACACGTGGCACTTCACAGGCATACTTTAGACACCCCCCAGGTACGATATTTAAAGGAATATTTGACTTTTTTTTTTCACTTTATGCATCATTAAAATGACTGCTCCCGAAAAACGACCGTTTTTAAAACTTCTTTTTGCATTGATACATGTCCCCTGGTGCAGAACCCGGGTTCCCAAACCCTTTTTAGGACAATAACATGCATAATAGTTGTTATAATTAGCACTTTAGAATTCGAACGTTCGCATCCATTGTATTTAATAGGGTTCTAATGTTCGTACGAACTTTCGGTCCGTTCGCGGGTTCTGGTGCGAACCGAACCCGGGGGTGTTCGGCTCATCACTAGTCTCCTTGTTTGTCTTTGTGCATTTGTAGTGCCAAGTGTATTTTACTTTAGTAAATAACAACCATTTCACTATGTAACCTTACAAAATAACCAAATAAGCTTAGAGGGTATTATAAAAAGAAGCTACACGTTGTTTGTGGTCAAATATTTTACTCTGTGCACATTCTCACCATTTTTAGTTTTTTCTGTTTTTTTGGGTTGGCCTGGCCCCAACCCAGCAATTTTTTGCTTATGAAAATACAAAAATAACAGTTGCATTACAAAAATTACAACATTGGATACCTCTGAGCAATCTGAGACATTCACTTACACAAACTATGTCTCTATGTGCCCGTCCTAATATGGGGTCCTGCCACCCCTTGCCCAGGCAAAAATTGAATATGCACACATTTGGGATTTTTTACATCCATGAAGTTTACAATCCTGATCCCTATTGTCAACATGTGCTATCTGCCATCAGGGGTGATCAATGGACGTGTTTTGGGGGTGCAACCCCTTCCTCAGTTCACCGACTTTAGATACGAGGAAGGGGTTGCACCCACAAAAGACGTACATGGATATCCCCTGATGGCAGATAGCACATGTTGACACACTGTGTGCAGATCCAATTTTTGGCTGGTTTGATTGTCAAAAAAAATCGAATAGTTGCAAAAACAAACATGTAAAAACAAATGTGTTTGGATGCCTTATTGAATTCTCCCCAAAACATCGAGAATGTCTTTAAATGTTTGTTCCATCACATGGATTCTTTGTTTAATAAGGTCCAGTTCCGTGCTACATTCCATCACTTGCTGGATGAGGCGGAGGGCACTGTCAGCAGAGAACCGTGTACTATCCTTCACAACATTTATATCCCCTAAAAACAAAAAACAAAAGGTATTATAACTCTGCAGGCCTACCTATCTTACCTGAAGCTGTGGTGACAGATACTGACCTGTTGTGGTGACCAGATCCACAACGTCATCCACCTCTCCTTCCTGCACTTCTCCTTCCTCCACCTCAACTTCCTGCACATCTTTCGGTTGTGGGTCTTTGGGAGTTTGGGGTTGCTTGGAAGTTGTGGGGTGCATGTGCTCCCTGGAGTGTCCTCCTCCCAGTCTTCTCTCCCCTATGAGAAGCAAACAAAAGGTCCATTTATCACACTGTAAATCTCAATGTTAAAATAAAAACAGGCTAAATTGATTGGAAGTGTGGTACAAGTGTGTGTTTGGGCGGAATTTAAAGAAGAATGCATTATTTATGACCAAGAATATGCTTAGTATTCACCTTTGGATGTAATTTATTTGACATGGAGGCACCACAAAAATTCTCGTATGCACCTGTGTGGGACACCCAAAAAAGGCGGGTCTGGTGGCCCACACTATAGTGCTCCAAAGTACAGATGTGGAAGCAGCTGCTGAGTGTCCTCTCCTTTACACTGATAAAAGTTTGCATTTCATTCTCTTTACAAACACATCATCTAGACGAAAAAATACGCCACAATTTTGGAGCAAAAATGGCAGATGTATAATTACTTTTGTGGCTCTAAAATAAGCCCAAACCGCGGATAGTGGCCGAACGAAGTGTCGGTAACGTAACGAACGATTACTGTGCCCAACCAAGTTCAAAATATTACATTTTGGAAGCGAGTCCAATATGAGAGACCAAAATAAAGAGCAAAATGTCAGTTTAGAAAAAGATTAATATCATAAAAGTCTACATTTTACTTACTTTTAGCGAGCATTCTCTTTATGCTCCTCAACTGCTCTGGCTCCCTCAGTTTGAGGTCTGACCACCTCTTTCTGAGCTGCTCATTTGAGCGTTTCACCCCGAAATTCGCCTTCAGACTCTTCACGACTTTAGTGAGGATTTTGGCCTTCCTTCTATTTGGTTTGCTATACGGCCCATGCTTGGCATCATAATCAGCCTTGAGCAAGATGTCCACCATCTCCGCCATCTCCGCCAAAGACATATTCGATGCCTTGAATCTCCTCCTTGATCGTGACGTTTCCTCGGTCTCCGGGCTTGTCTCCTCCTCGTTAGTTGCGGAATTATCAGCCACCTGCTGTAACTCCGCCATATCTGTCTGCGCGCCGAAAGAGAAGGGGCGGGGAAAAGATGTTAGTTAGAACGTCATGGGCGGGCGACGTGTGCGGAGCGACGTGTTCGTATTTTGACGCATGCGTGGTGTGTATATAGCAAACACACATGTGACTATAGTACGTTCGGTGTGCGGAGAGAGGAGTTCAAGTGACGGACGTGCGAACGAAGGTATGTGATTTTGTGACTTGTACAAATTGTTGGCCTATACTGTCTTGAGAATGTTGGAGGATATATATGGTGACTAGCATGTTAAGGAGGTTAGACTGTTTGCCTCACATTAGTTATATATAATTTTTTTAACTTGCAGATACAATATGAATGTCTTTATAAGCGACAAGGATTTCCTGGCGGAATTTATTGACCGGGTAAGGGAGCTGCCCGCTCTGTGGGAGACGAAAAACCCCATCCACAAAAAAAGAGGGGTGAGAAAAGCAGCGCTGGAGAAGCTGCTCCCATTTGTGCATACCAAGGTGCCCACAGCCACAGCAAAACAAGTGGACACTAAAATTGGGAGCTTGAGAGGTACCTACAGAACTGAACGCTCTAAGGTGCTGGCTTCTCAGAGGTCAGGAGCAGCAGCAGATGATGTGTATGTCCCGATTTTGTGGTACTACAACAGGATGTCCTTCCTGGATGACCACATTGACACAAGGCCATCACTCTCCACTCTTCCCCCCAGACTTCCCTGCAGCCAACCTGAGCCTTCTCTGGAGCAAGAGGAGGCAGCCATCCTGGATGATCCTGATTTGGCCATCTGGAGCCAGGTATAGTATTTTTCGAAAATGTATTGGGATAAACTTAATGTTTGACAAATATGTCAAGATGACAAACATAAACTATTTTGGATTGCACAAGTGAAATCAAGATCTGTAGACATTATTCTGCACTTAATTGGGTGCTAAATAGTCAATCTGATGTAGTGGTAAATTTAAAGCAAGGATTTATGGATTTACATTCTAATTGCTTCAATCCGGATTACAAAGTTTGATGCAAAGATTAAACGAACATATTAAACTATGTCCCTTTTTCATACACAGGATGAAATCAGCCAGGAGGAGGGTCTGGAAACTGTCAGGCAGGAGGAGGAAGGGCCCAGTGGCAGCCAGAAGGTGGCAGGGCCCAGTGGCAGCCAGGAGGTGGCAGGGCCCAGTGGCAGACAGGAGGTGGCAGGGCAAAGGAGAAGCACCAGATCCCAGGTGCCTCCCATCCGGCTTCACAAAAGAGGCAGGAGGGACAGGAGCACGAGTGAGGCAGCAATTGCCCTTATTCGTGAGGCCCATGCCACCCTCCAGGAGCCCACATCCCCTGAAGAGGCCATTGCCGGCCTAGTAGAGGCTAAGTTCAAGGTGATGAGCATGGAGCAACGCCTCCTATGCGAGCCCCTGCTCATCACCTTGCTCAACAAGGGGGTGATGGAGAAAATTACCCCCAATACCGCCATATGTGAGGTGGCACAACTGACCCAACCTCAACCTCCACCTCCCCCTTCTTCTTCTGCCCCACCCCCTTCTGCTACACCTCCCTCTTCTTCTTCTGCCCCACCCCCTTCTGCTACACCTCCCCCTTCTTCTTCTGCCCCACCCCCTTCTGCTACACCTCCCCCTTCTTCTTCTGCCCCACCCCCTTCTGCTACACCTCCACCTTCTTCTTCTGCCCCACCCTCTTCTGCTACACCTCCCCCTTCTTCTTCTGCCCCACCCCCTTCTGCTACACCTCCACCTTCTTCTTCTGCCCCACCCCCTTCTGCTACATCTCCTCCTCCTCCTCCTGACAGGAGTACCCCTCCAGTGGGCCAGCCTCCAGCCAAACGAAGAAGGAAGGCTGCAGGGAAGGCTTCAGGGAAGATTGCAGGGAAGGTTGCCAGGAAGAAGAGGAAGTGATGGCCTTGCTTCATTGTGGTCGGACAGAAGGCAGCCTGTTGTAGTACCACAGACTTGGGACATATATCTCACCTGCTGCTGTTCCTGACCTCTGGGAGGCCAGCATCAGATTGTGTTCAGAAATGTTGGCCTTCTCAAGCTCCCAATTTTAGTGTCCACACAGGGTTTCTGTGTGCTCTGGGGTCCCTGGGATGCACAAATGGCAGCAGGTTCTCCAGCGCTGCCTTCTCTTTATTTTATTTTTAAACATGAATAAATGTGTTTTTTGTTTACGTTCATACTTGACTATGTGTATTTGTAAAAATAAAAAATCTAGCTTTGGAGTAAGCAGATACATTTGACTGACAAAAAAAGGGACAGATAACAACCCCCCAAAAGAATAACTAAATCTGATTATCAAAAAAACATGGTGGGAAATTTAACTAATATAGAGTCCAAAATTAAATGGGAGATCACTACCAAAACATTGCGAAATTATAATTAACATCATTTTTAAAAATATTACCATTTAAATTATTCCTAAAAACTTGCACGATATAATACACATAAATCTTCTTAAGAGCAGCATGAAAAAGGTTAAAAAAAAAGTCATAACTCTGTGTGAATATCAGCAGCAAAAGAAGGTCACTCGTTTTGATTAATGTAACATTCTAACGAAGATTTCAAGGCAGAACATTTAAACGATGCAATATTTTTGAGCGTGACGAATGTGCTCTCTCCATTACGAAGGCTTGTTTTACCAGAAGATGCGCTCCCGTCTCATAGTTGCTTGTGAGCATGCGCGCTTTTGGAAGAGTCGTAAAAGCATACACACAAACCATTTTCTCGTCACAAAACAGCCCGACGAGAAACACGACGAGGAAATCTGGAATCCTGAAGAGAAAATAGAGAGCAGGTTCTCTATTTTCTCGTCAAGATTCTCGGCAAATTTCTCGTCGTAAAACCATACACACGAACGTTTTTCTCGAAAAAAAAGCTCTCGCGGCACATTTCTTGCCGGTTTTGGACGAGAAACTCGGTCGTGTGTACGAGGCTTCACTCTTAGGACTAAAATGGCATTTTAGTTTTAGTCCCATTTTAGTCTTCTGCAAGTGTTTTAGTTTTAGTCGTATTTAGTAGACTAAATCTCCAGGAAATTTTAGTCGACTAAAATAATTTTAGTTGACTAAAACTAATTTTAGTCGACTAAAACTCATTTTAGTCATCTAAAATCAAATGGGTGTAGTTAAATTATAATGCATATATACTGGAGTGAAAAATCTAATATGTTATTATTTATGGTATTGAGGTATGAACATGCACTACAGACCATTGTTAATTTTGACGTCAATTTTCAATGTAGTTTTAGTCTTAAGCCTCGTACACACGACCGAGTTTCTCGGCAAGAACCAGCAAGAAACTTGCTGGCAGAGATTTCTTGCCGAGAAATTTGTTCGTGTGTATGGTTTCTCGTCAAGAAAACCGACTAGAATCTCGACGAGAAAATAGAGAGCCTGCTCTCTATTTTCTCGTCGAGATTCTCGTCAGCCTGTTTCTCGACGAGAAAAGTGTGTGTGTGTACACTTACCTGTCCTCCGGGAAGCCCGCGCATGCTCGAAATGACTTTGACGCATGCGCGGTAGCTTCCTAGGCATAGGATAGGGTGTACCAAGATGGCGGCGACAGCATCGAATGTGACGAGCGCATGCTCGTCGTATTCGATTACGTCACCGCGTTCGCTTCATTCAAAGAACCGCGGGTTCTTTGAAATGAGCGTGTGTACACTCGACCGGGACAAGTTTCTTGTCCAAGGATCTCGTCGAAAAAAACGACGTGTTTTTTACGACGAGATTCTCGGCCGTGTGTACGAGGCTTCAGTCTTTTGACTAAAATGGCATTTTAGGTTTAGTCCCATTTTAGTCTGCTATCCCGCTTAAAGGGACCGACGTACAGCTACGACGGTTCGTGGGATTGTACCGACCTGCCGCCGTATAACGACGGCGGCTGGTCGGCATCTGGTTAAGTGGTTAACCACTTCAGCCCCAAACCTCTTTCTGAGATTTGGTGTTTACAAGTTAATTTTTTTTTTTTTGCTAGAGAATTACTTAGAACCCCCAGACATTATATATATATTTTTTAAACACTCTAGAGCAGTGGTTCTCAACTCCAGTCCTCGGGACCCACTAACAGGCCAGATTTTAAGTATTACCTTGGGGAGATGCAGACTAGAATACTGCAATCACTGAGCAGCAAATTATATCACCTGTGATGTATTTCAGTTATCTTGCAAACCTGGCCTGATAGTGGGTCCTGAGGACAGGAGTTGAGAACCACTGCTCTAGAGAATAAAATGGCGGTCATTGCAATACTTTTTGTCACATCGTATTTGCGCAGCAGTCTTACAAGCGCATTTTTTTTTTTAAATCATTTTCATATGCGGGCGCTGCTCATGTATTCGTTTGCTTCTTCACACGAGCTCGACGAGCTTTATTTTACCTTTTATTTTAAATTTTTACACTGTTCTTTTAAAAAAAAATTGTCACTTTTTTCCTATTACAAGGAATGTAAACATCCCTTGTAATAGAAAAAAGCATGACAGGACCTCTTAAATATGAGATCTGGGGTCAAAAAGACCTCAGATCTCATATTCACACAAAAATGCAATAAAAAATAAATACAACATTTAATGTAATAAAAAAAAAAAAAATGTCTCTTAAAGAGCATTTGGCGGAAGTGACGTTTTCACGTCACTTCCACCCAGAAATGATATGAAGACGGGTGGGGGCCATCTTCCCCTCACTCGTCTCCATATCAGCATAGGGACAGGACCCGATCGCCTCCGCCGCTGCCGACCCATCCCACCGCCGATAAAAGTGATCTCGCAGCGAACCTGCCACAGAGACCACTTTTATCTGAAAGCGGACCGCCCGCTCTTGAAGAGGATACCGGGGTTATGGTAGCTAACTACTACCATAACAACGGTACTCCTCTTCAAAGTAGCAACGTATAACGACGGCGGGCGGTCCGTAAGTGGTTAAACTGCCCTCACTTGTAGACCGAAGATCATCCCTTTGATCTAAAAGAACCAAATAATACAATGTTTCTTTTAATCTCTAAACACTGAGCAATAAACTTTGCCAGTTCCCTTTTTTTTTTGACAGCTGTGAGCAGACAATGTTACATAATACATGGAAATGCCACATTAAGATCATGAGGGGGGTTGAATTGAGATCACAATTAATCATGCAGCCAGTGGCGTACAAAGTAGGGGGCGGGGGGACGTGCCGCACCAGGTGCCACACACTGGGGGGGTGTCAGGCTGGCGCCCCCCCCTCAGCGACTGAAGAGGACTTAGGCATGGCACGGTGACAGGTAGGCAGCCTATGGAAGTAAACAGTGATGCTGTAGTGCTAACACACACACACAGCAGGCTGAAGGGCTGAAGCACGGCTTTGCAGGGGGGGGCGCACCCGAGTGATACCCATCGGCACACCCGGGACACGGCCACAATGATCCCCTTCTCTCGTGGCCGCGCCGTGGCTTTGATAAGTCTCGGCTGTGACTGTCTCAGTCACAGCCGAGCAGAGTAAACAAAGCCGCCTCCCCCTCCTCTGTGTAGTACAAGTGCTGTGTGTGCAGCATGAGGCGCGCTGATCATTACGGGTCTGAAGGGGGGGTCTACTTTATTGTAGGGGGGTTCTGTATTGTAGGGGGGTGTCTGCACTATTGTAGGGGGGGTTCTGTATTGTAGGGGGGTTCTGTATTGTAGGGGGGGTGTCTGCACTATTGTAGGGGGGGTGTCTGCACTATTGTAGGGGGGGTTCTGTATTGTAGGGGGTGGTTCTGTATTGTAGGGGGGTGTCTGCATTGTAGGGGGGGTGTCTGCACTATTGTAGGGGGTTCTGTATTGTAGGGGGGTTCTGTATTGTGGGGGTTCTGTATTGTAGGGGGGTTCTGTATTGTAGGGGGTGTCCGCACTATTGTACGGGGGTTTCTGCACTATTGTAGGGGGGTTCTGTATTGTAGGGGGGTTCTGTATTGTAGGGGGTGTCTGTATTGTAGGGGGTCTGTATTGTAGGGGAGGGGGGTCTGCACTGTAGGGGGAGGGGTCTGCACTGTACTGGGGTCTGTGTAACATGCAGGGGGTCCAGAACTGTTAGGGGGTGTCTGTGTAACATACAGGTGTCTAGAGCTGTGGGGGGCTGTGTAATGTAAAGAGGTCCAGAGGTACAAGGGCTGTGTAATGTAAAGGAGTCCAGAGGTGCAATCTAATGTAAAGGGGTCCAGAGGTGCAGTGTAATGTAAAGGGGTTCAGAGATTCAGGGTGCTGTGTAATGTAAAGGGGTCCAGAGATGCAGGGTGCTGTGTAATGTAAAGGGGTCCAGATATGCAGGGTGCTGTGTAATGTAAAGGGGTCCAGTGATGCAGGGTGCTGTGTAATGTAAAGGGGTCCAGAGATGCAGGGTGCTGTGTAATGTAAAGGGGTCCAGAGATGCAGGGTGCTGTGTAATGTAAAGGGGTCCAGAGATGCAGGGTGCTGTGTAATGTAAAGGGGTCCAGAGATGCAAGGTGCAGTATAATGTAAAGGGGTCCAGAGATGCAGGGTGCTGTGTAATGTAAAGGGGTCCAGAGATGCAGGGTGCTGTGAAATGTAAAGGGGTCCAGAGGTGCAGGGTGCTGTGTAATGTAAAGGGGTCCAGAGGTGCAGGGTGCTGTGTAATGTAAAGGGGTCCAGAGGTGCAGGGTGCTGTGTAATGTAAAGGGGTCCAGTGGTGCAGTCTAATGTAAAGAGGTGCAGTGTAATGTAAAGGGGTCCAGAGGTGCTGTGTAATGTAAAGGGGTCCAGTGGTGTAGGGTACTGTGTAATGTAAAGGGGTCTAGTGATGCAGGGTGCAGTGTAATGTAAAGGGGTCCAGTGGTGCAGTGTAATGTAAAGGGGTCCAGAGGTGCAGGGTGCTGTGTAATGTAAAGGGGTCCAGTGGTGCAGGGTGCTGTTTAATGTAAAGGGGTCCAGTGGTGCAGGGTGCTGTGTAATGTAAAGGGGCCCAGAGCTGTGGGGTGCTGTGTAATTTAAAGGGGTCCAGAGCTGTGGGGTGCTGTGTAATGTAAAGGGCTCCAGAGGTGCAGGGTGCTGTGTAATGTAAAGGGGTCCAGAGGTGCAGGGTGCTGTGTAAAGTAAAGGGGTCCAGAGGTGCAGTCTAATGTAAAGGGGTGCTGTGTAATGTAAAAGGGGCCAAGAGAAGGGTGCTGTGTAATGTAAAAGGGGTCCAGTGATGCAGGGTGCTGTGTAATGTAAAGGGGTCCAGAGATGCAGGGTGCTGTGTAAAGTAAAGGGGTCCAGTGGTACACGGTGCTGTGTAATGTAAAGGGGTGCAAGGTGCTGTGTAATGTAAAGGGGTCCAGAGCTGTGGGGTGCTGTGTAATGTAAAGGGGTCCAGTGGTGCAGTTGTGGAGAGGGGGTACACAGTAGTGACAAAGATATTGAAGGATGCAGAGGGCACAGTGGGGTGTTTTTACATTTTACCGTGGGGGGGTGCCACATATTGGATCCCCCCCGGGTGCCAAATGCTCTAGGTACGCCCCTGCATGCAGCTCTACTAGATACTATATAAGAGACCAGAGGATACCAAATCTCACAAGATGATGGTCAGCTTTCCCAGGATCTCATGGAAATGTCTGTGAAGTTACCCTCTACTATACATGACACACAGAAGCTGTATTTAGGGTAAGGACATCTTTTATTTTTTTTCTAAGGTGTGATTTTTTACTGAATTTTACAGACTGGGCTTTAAAGGTCAAGCAGATCTTGAATTTTGATGCAAGGTGTGCTTTAGGAAAGAGCAAAGTGGAACTCTGTATTTACTGCAGAGGATAGTTCCAATTTTGTGAATAAAGCATTGTTGATGCCATCATTTATTGTGAGCTAAATAAACACATCAGACAGATGTCCCATCATTTAGTTACTCTGAGATCTCACTTTTAAGGTTTTTAGCCACATCTTAAATTTTGTTACCTAGCCAGTCAGCATAGTGTTTTGGCCCAGAAGCCCTATCCATTTTTGCTATTAGATGAAAAAAGATATCCTGTAGTAACATATGACACACTTGGCCAATATGGATGGATGTGAGGCTCCTCTACTCCAATGGTGTCCCAAAAGAAGGCATGGGAATTGGAATGGTTTGTGTTCACCTTAGCTATTTTCAGAGCAGGTCCTAAAATTCATATTGTTGGGCACATTTTTGCTTTGCCTAGTGTAATTAAAAAAGTGTAGAAAGCCTGTCATCGGCTTTAGAGTGCCCATTAGCACTTCCATTAGGATCTGTTTTTAAAATCCCCAAATTGGTATTGGAGGGTGCTTTTAGGGGTTATAAAGCTTCTTAACCTAGTTGAAGGTTTTGCACATGCTTTGTTGCTTTGTTGAAGCAAGCTGTTCCCACCGCTATTCATATTAGTGTTTGCATGCTGTTAACAAGCTAAATTCCATTAATTTGTTTTAACAATATGAACTCCTGATTCAAAGAACGTTTTCACTTGGTGAAAAGCTTTATTGTAATCTTAAAGATCTAATTTGCCTTTCACCTGCTAGAACCAGTGGGGGTGTCTTGAGGATACATATAGCATGCATGTAAAATGTTTGCCCAGTAAGCATTGATAGATTTTTTAATATATATAAGAAACAAAGCAGTGGCTCTTTTTTTTTTTTTTTTTTTTTTTTTTAATGGTAGGTTTATTATTTTTTTTTTTTTTTTTATTCTTTATTTTGTTTTATCAAGATTTCAATTGTGTTACATCAATACATTTCCATTGATCCAGCCAAGATAATAAACATACAAAAATAATACTGAGTACTAAGAGATTCCTGGCTCTTCTCCTTATACTCACATTTCTAAAATCTCGATTTCATCCCCCCCCCCCCTTTCCCCTTTATATCCCCCTCCCCCCTTCTACCTCTTATTTTCTACCATTTCTCTACTACTTTCTCAGATTTTCTACATAGCTCCATGTTTTCTTAAAATCTTTCCAACATTCCCACTTGTTTTTAAATCCTTTTTTTTTTCCTCTACGCCGTACTTCAGTCCCTCCATACTGTATGTTTCTTCCACGGAATCTACCCACTCCCATATAGATGGACTTTCCACTTTTCGCCATTTTTTTGGGATCAACTTTTGGCCGCAGTGGCTCTTAATTGCTGAATGCTGGACCATGCCCTCTAGAGATTTAGGCCGGGTTCACATATGTGCGAATTCGCCTGACATGCCAGTGTGCCCAGCTCGCAATGGAGCCGGTTCGCACAGGGCCTGGGTGCCCGCGGTCTTCATTCCAAAAGGGTCCTGTGTGTCTTTGGGTCCGGTTAAGTTTCGAATTCAAGCAACAATTTGGACCAGAATTCAGTGGCGTAGCTAGCACATCAGGCACCCAAGGCTGGTCATCATTTTGCACCCCCCAACCCAAGAAAAATGGCATGTGGCAATATAGCGGTGCCACGCCAAAACTGTGGGTGTAGTCAGATTGCATCAACAGTGGCCATATGCTTTAATGACTGTGCCACAAGCGAATATGTAACAAACAGTACAAACCTCAGTATACTAATTTTAATTAAAAAAAAACTGTTCTATTGCATATCCTTTACTACACAGAGGTAACCTCTCTCTGCTCCTTTTTGGTATTACTTGCGACAATTGATAAATGTCCCTATTTATGTTGTGAACTCACCCTCCAGGGCCCAGGCAGGCTTTTCCTCAGTGCAGGCTTTAGATCCAGGCCTTTTCTCCCTGAAGCTGGCAGGTCCTTCAGGCACCCTCTTTCCTAGTTCAGGGGGCTTCCACTATCCCCCTCTCATAGTCCAGGGCCTCCAGACACCCCCTCTCCTAATCTGGGACCTCCAGGCACCCCCTCACCTAGTTCAGTATCTCCATTGAAACCCCCCCTCCCATCTAGGGGCCTTTGCCACACCAACCACCATTTCCTAGTCAAGGGCCTCTTTTGCACCCCCCCCCAGTCAAGGGCTTCCTCTGCACTCCCCTCCTAGTCCAAGGCCTAGGCCTGGGCCACTAACTGCTACATTATTACAGGACCCAGTTGCCAGCAGTAAGAACCATTTTGCCCAGTGGGGGACACACTATCTGGCCCATGGAGAAGAATGAGATAGCAGTGATGCTGCTAGCATTGCAAGACAGCAAAGAATAGACTTACCACCTGCTGGAGAGGTAAGTATCCATCCTTTTCTTTTACAAGGTTCCCCCAAGGGCAGATCCAGGGGGAGGAATGAGGCAATTGCCCTCCCCCCAAGAAATTGGTGATGGGCAGGCGGGTGAGCAGGCGGACCAGTCAGTGGGCCTGTGGGTAAGCGGGCAAGCCAGTCAGCGAGCCTGCGGGTGAGCGGACGTGTCAGTCAGCGGGCCTGCGATTGAGCAGGTGGGCCAGTCAGCAGGCCGGCGGGTGAACGGGCGGGCCAGTCAGTGGGTCCGCATTTGAGCTGAACAGGCCAGTCGTCAGGTGAACGAACGGGAGGGGAAGCAGAGAGATGACATCATCTCTCACCACCCGCCCTGCATCACCACAGTTCCGCCCTCACTGTGCAGCCACGGGCAGCAGAGAGATTACATCATCTCTCAGCTGCCTGCCTTCACTCTGGGACACAGCAAGTAACAATCCGCACCTTGTAGCAGGCAAGTGACACAGCAAGTGACAATCCGCAATGTGTGGCAGGCGACGTGGCAAGTGACAACCCGCAACTTGTGCAGGTGACTTGGCAAGTGACAATCTGCATCTGGTGGCAGGCGACATGGCAAGTGACAATCCACAACTTGTGGCAGGTGAAGTGGCAAGTGACAATCTGCATCTGGTGGCAAGCGATATGGCAAGTGACAATCCACAACTTGTGGCAGGTGACGTGGCAAGTGACAATCTGTATCTGGTGGCAGGTGACATGGCAAGTGACAATCTGCAACTTGTGGCAGGTGACGTGGCAAGTGACAATCTGCATCTGGTGGCAGGTGACGTGGCAAGTGACAATCTGCATCTGGTGGCAGGCGACATGGCAAGTGACAATCAGCAACTTGTGGCAGGTGACGTGGCAAGTGACAATCTGCATCTGGTGCCAGGTGACGTGACAAGTGACAATCCACATCTGGTGGCAGGCGATGTGGCAAGTGACACACTCGGGTCTCCCACGGATTCTGCATTAGGGTGAGTTGAACCATTAAATTTTATATTACAATGTAGGGATGAGCTTCGAGTTTGAGTCGAACTCATGCTCGACTCGAACATTGCCTGTTCGCCCCGTTCGCCGAACAGCGAACAATTTGGGGTGTTTGCGGCAAATTCGAAAAGCCGCGGAACACCCTGTAAAAGTCTATGGGAGAAATCTAAAGTGCTAATTTTAAAGGCTTATATGCAAGTTATTGTCATAAAAAGTGTTTGGGGACCCGGGTCCTGCCCCAGGGGACATGTATCAATGCAAAAAAAAGTTTTAAAAACTGCAGTTTTTTCAGGATCAGTGATTTTAATAATGCTTAAAGTGAAACAATAAAAGTGAAATATTCCTTTAAATTTCATACCTGGGGGGGTGTATAGTATGCCTGTAAAGCAGCGCTTGTTTCCCGTGCTTAGAACTGTCCCTGCACAAAGTGTCATTTCTGAAGGAAAAAAAGTTATTTAAAGGCACTCGCGGCTATAATGAATTGTCGGCTCCTGGCAATACAGAGAAAAGTCATTGATAAAAAAAAAAATGCGTAGGGGTCCCCCCAAATTCAATTACCAGGTACTTCAGGTCTGGTATGGATATTAAGGGGAACCCTGCGTCAAATAAAAAAAAAATGAAGTGTGGTTCCCCCCAAATATCCATACCAGACAATTCAGGCCTATGGATTTTAAAGGGAACTCCACGGCAAATTTAGTGTCCCGCGGTGATCCGATGTCCAGCTCTGCAGTCTCCTCCAGTCTCCACTCAAAACCCCCATGACGTACGAGGGGCGGGGTCACCCGTCACATCATAGGGTAAGCCCCAGCTTTTCCCGCTTGCCGGGGAATAGCCAATGACGTAGGCGGGATCCCGCCTACGTCATTGGCTGTTCCCCGCAAGCGGGGAAAGCCAGGGTTTACCCCTATGATCTGACGGGTGATCCCGCCCCCTCGTACGTCAGACCCCGACTATGTCATTGGCTGAGCGGACCTGATGGGGAACGTGATTTATATTCCTCTGCAGTGTAATTAATGAATAGACCCCACCCCCCCTTCTCACGTTCCCCATCAGGTCCGCTCAGCCAATGACGTAGGGGGCGGGTCACCTTCACTGGGTGTAAGGCTGAGCGGACCTGTTGGGGAACGTGAGAAGGGGTGGGGTTTATTCAGTTATTACACTGCAGAGGAATCAAATCACATTCCCCATCAGGTCCGCTCAGCCAATGAAAAAGGCGGGGTCTGATGTACAAGGGGGCGGGGTCACCCGTCAGATCATAGGGGAAAGCCCTTAATAAAATTAGCACTTTAGATTTCTCCCATAGACTTTCACAGGGTGTTCCGCGGCTTTTCAAATTTGCTGCGAACACCCCAATTTTTTTTTTTATCAATGACTTTTCTCTGTATTGCCGAGAGCCGACAATTCATTATAGCCGCGAGTGAGTTTTAAATTACTTTTTTTCCTTCAGAAATTACACTTTGTGCAGGGACAGTTCTAAGCATAGGAAACAAGCGCTGCTTTACAGGCATACTATACACACCCCCCCCCCCAGGTACGAAATTTAAAGGAATATTTCACTTTTATTGTTTCACTTTAAGCATTATTAAAATCACTGCTCCCGAAAAAACAGCCGTTTTTAAAACTTTTTTTTACATTGATACATGTCCCCTAGGGCAGGACCCGGGTCCCCAAACCCTTTTTGGGACAATAACATGCATATTAGCCTTAATAATTAGCACTTTTGATTTTGAACGTTCAAGTCCATTGTATTTAATAGGGTTCTAAAGTTTGCGCGAACTTTAGGTCTGTTCGCAGGTTCTGGTGCGAACCGAACCGGGGGGTGTTCGGCTCATCCCTATTACAATGTAACAATAGAAACAATGCGCTTCAATCATCCTGACACCGTATCAACCATGGTGCCGTAATGATTAAAGCTCCAACACCAGCTATTGCCCCAATAAATTGCACTAAAAAAAAAATGTTTCTTTCAGTGCTCCTCCCGAGACTAGACCCTGGGTGAACTTGGAGGTATTAGAAAGCAACAGGGTCACTTTAACTTTCTTTTGATTACATTATAATATTGCATTTTTTCTTCAATTTGTACAATGCATATTTAGTAGATACAGTAATATCAGTTAATGCATAGCAGAGGCATTGGGCACCCAAAATGCCCGCAGGCATGCTTGAAAAGAAAGAGTTCATGCTCTATAAAGAGAAAGCTACATATCAAAGTTTTCATTTTGTATAGATACTTCCTTTCTCTTAATCTACACTGAGTTGTACCCTTTGAACCTATTATATTGTTATTAATGAATAGGGCAGCAGTTGCTTTTTACACTGAATAATTGTGATTTTAGAAAAATGAGCAGCTTTTTCTAAAGTTTCCACAAGCCTGATGGATTGCTGATAACAAATGAAGCTTAGGAACAAAACACATTAAAAAGAAATGTTTAAAGATGTTCAAGCTGCAGGCATGCAAGAGGAATATATGATTTTCTTTGAAAATTTTCATCATCATCCAGAACAGTGATATATTATTACTTTTGTGCCACATAAAATAATTCAGAAAAAAGTGTCAGACTGGCTGGTCTCATTTTCGACCCATTAGGAATTTACTGTTACCATATATGTGGTGCTGCAGGTGGTGTTTTATCTAGTTATGAATTCTATTCAGAAATCATATAATTGACTTCTTGCTTTACTGATTGCACCCTTTCAAATAAAAATGAAGGGCTGTGCGTTCCCTATTATCCTTTCTAGCCGGGAGGTACAGCAACACATTCCTCTGAAATACATTAAAGTTCCTTCTTGAAGTAAATGCCTTAATTCCCAATTTCTTCATTTCCGTTGCTAATCCAACAGCTTCAATTAATTCCTGTACAAAATCTAAATAAAGCTGAGGACATAGTTTATATACATTTTAGAATATGATTCTTTATCTTTTAACTAAACCGTCTAAGGTGCCATCCTTACCTTCTGAAAATGCTAGTTGCCTGGCTGGCATATTGATCCTTTTGCCTTAATATTGCAAGTATTTGCCTTTCTCAATCTGCATACTTGTGCTGGATCAATGACTCAGTAGGTGTTGATGCCAGTGGGGTGGGTTTACTGATGAAGTAGAAACTTGTTAATCAAGTTAGTGAACAAGATAAAACTATGTTCACTATCACTATCCGCTCTACAGGTCATTCCTCTGTGTTACTCAATACTGTGACTTGAATTTTGCAGCACATTTATGAAATTCATGTAGCAGGAGTAGCTGAAGTTAGGGTTCCCCTCTGCTGCATAGCCAGTCACTTAGCATTTCCTTCATTCACTCAGACACTCAGTCCTTGGCTTGTTTTTGTTTTTTTATCAGGGGATGATAACTTGGATGGGGTAGGGAATTATGGGATGCCCAACTTGAAAAATGTCCAGAACACAGACAAAGGGACAACTTCCTCCCTATTTACACAGATCTTCCTTCCTCTTGAATAAACTTGGTTCCTTTTTACACAGCACAAAATTGAAGTGAATAGCAAACACACTTCCTTCTGCCTTCCCGTGGTCACTGATCCCAGCTTCACTTGCTTGTAGAAATGCTAGCCCACCTGGCTGCCACCAGCCACGCCTGGCTGACACCCCCCAAGTCCTCCTGACTGGCACACACACATGGAGACCTCCCAGGGCAAGGTTAGATGAGGACTTAGCACAACGCGGTCTTCAAGAAAGCACTGTTACAGCTGACAGACATTCCCCTTGTTTTGTTCCTGCACCATGCTGATCTACTCACGGTCTCTGCTTGCTCCTTCCTGCTGCCTCTCCGGCAGGAATCCTTCCTCTGCCTCCTGTGTTAGTATTCTTCCAGGCCAGCTTTCCTGAGCTCCCAGCCCAAGGCAACCCCCTCTTCCGGTAAGGGGTCCCTCAAGGGCCACTGACAGCCTCTCCTCAGCACTGCTTCTCCATCTTCCACCCGACTCCCCTCCTAGCATGGCTCATGTCTATTTAAAGGCTCTTTAATCCCTTGCCAGGCACCCAACATGGTGATTGGCTAAATGCCACTAAATATTCATGGCAGTCCCCCCTAGCCTCCGCCCACTAGCTCTAGAATATTCTCCAATGACCCGAGCACCAGAGAGCTGCTAGGGTAAATCATTCAGCCCTGGCCTCTAATAACCCTGACCCAATTAGTTGACTCAGGTTTTAATCCTAGAGCCAGGCCATGCTTTTTCTACACTACACTACTAGTAGCACACACTAGAGGGTACTACACCCATATCACTGTATTGAAGCTGTGCTACTTTTCTGGGAGTGTATTCTGCATAGTGCATCTGTGAGAGCTCCATAATTGAAGGAGAGCCACTAATGTGACTCTAACAGGGAACTCTTATTCTTTTTTTGCAAATTTTTTTTAACTAGAACTAAAGGCAAACTTTTTCCATTTTGGATAGAGTAAGAAATAGTTATAACACTCTGTTTTTGTTCATTCAATTGAGCAGATTTTCCTTCACTTTCTGTCTCATGGCCAAAACAGGAAGTGAGAGGAAATCCCTCCAAAAGGAGGTTGTCATCAAAGTTACCAGAACTAGTGTCCCCATTGGAAGATTCCCCCTCTATTCCCATCCATGTTTTGTTGTGCCCATCAGAGTACCCCTTAACATAAAATGTGCCCATTAGCATGCCCCTTATTTTATGTTTAGGTTCACTCTGGTGGGTATATTTTATGTTAAGGGGCATTCTGATGGGCACTTTTTATGTTAAGGGGCATGCTGATGGGCAAAACAAAATATGCCCATCAGCATGCCCCTTAACATAAAATGTACCCATCAGTGTGTCCCTTAACATAAAAAAGGGGCATGCTGGTGGGCACATTTAATTTTAAGGGGACACACTGATGGGCATATATGTTAGTGGGTGTACGCTTATGGGCATATATTATGTTAAGGGGGCACTCTGATGGGGACACCTGAAGTGATGGGGACACCTGATGTAAGGGGGCACTCTGAAGGGAATACCTGATGAAGGGTGTCACTTTGATGGTGGGGACACCTTATGTAAAGGGGCACTCTCATGGGGACACTTGATGTAAGGAGGCACTCTGATGGGGACCCCCAATGTAAAGGGGCACTCTGATGGGGACCTCTGATGTAAGGGGGCACTCTGATGGGGACACCTGATGTAAGGTGGCACTGTGATGGGGACACCTGATGTAAGGTGGCACTGTGATGGGGACAAATGATGTAAGGGGGCACATTGATGGGAGACACCAGATGTAAGGGAGCCTTCTGATGAAGAAACCTGATTAGAATATCTGATATAAGGGGGTACCCTGACTGTGGCAACTGATTTATGGGGGTAGTCTGATGGGGGCATCCAATGTAATGAATTACTCATGTGGGGGCACCTGATGTAAGGGGGAACACTATTGGGGACATTTACATTCACAGAGTATTACCAGAGCGTGTGGAGGAAACCGTAAGAAAAGCACCAGAGAGTGCGGCTTGTGCCAAAAAAGGGAAAGCAGGCGCGTACAATCTTTCAGGGCACAGACGTGTGATTCAGACCTCGGCCGGAATTTTTTTTTAGTGACCGGACCTCCTTGAATTCTAATTCACTACCCCTGTTATAGATTAAAGACATAGATTTTAACCATAGATGCAGCTACAAACTTATAAACACTGCCATCTAATGGCTGATGTAGTTGTTGCACAAAATACATGAACAATGTATTCCAACACTTTATTTGCAGCACATCACTGCGGGTGATACACTTTAATGCACCAAGTCACCACATTGCTAAGTTCTCCAAAGCACCACATCCTTTATAATGTCATGCAGGTCTTTTTACAAGATTTGCCTCCCATAGACTTCAATAGTATTTGGAGTTTGTGGACTTCCCATTGGGTTTATTGCACCTTCTGTGAACCAAACTTGGCCTGGAGCACTCATCCCTAAATGATGAGAAATTAAAAAAAAAAAAAAACTCTTATTGCAAAGGTTTGGATCTCTTCAACAGAACTTTTCTAAAGAGCATCAGTGGGGAAATAGTGTTTTATAAAACATTATGAATGCCATCAGAAAGCAATTTAAGATTTACATGTCAATTTAAGACAATCGTTAACCAATTATTCTCCCAGTGGAATTGAGAAAATGATTACCTGTATTGTTTTTTTGCTTCCCTTGTTAATTATACATGCTACATTGACGAATCAAGTGAAATATAAACTATGACCAGGGAGATGGTGTAAAATCTTACAAATGCAATTAGACTAATTTGTTTTCCACACATTACTGTCACTTGCAATAAACAGAATGCAAAATTACCTGTGTTCTAGATTTATATTTCAGCTTCCTGTTATCTCAAGACAACAAGCTTTCATGATTAGTCCTTTACATAGCAATTAAAGGCTTGTTCACATTTCTGTGATACTGCATTACCACCCTTTGCAGAAGATTATCATACTTAAACTTTGTTACAAATAATCAGACATTCTTTGTGCTACCTCAAACATGGCAATTACTCCGTGGGTAAAAATGCTACACTAATGTCTTTTTACTTATTATATTGAATCTGAAACAGATGCTGAATTTGACATACAAATGTCCCTAGGACAAAGTGACATGAGGTTTTTTTTCTATTTCCCAAACCTTTGATTGCAGTTCTGCTTCAATGAAGAAAGCAATATATTTTAATTTTAAGGGAAAAGATGGGTTCTGTCATTTAAGAGGATAATGAACATTGTGTATTCAAAGCCAAAACTCTTTAGTTTTTGATAGATTTAGCAACCATGTTTTTTTTTTGTTGCTAAAATAGGTTGAGGTAAGGCTCTGGACTCAATTTTTTTATCTGCCAGTCAGGGAGCATTGGTTGAATTTAATGACTGAACCTTGGCAGCTCTACCAAAAATGCCCTTCTTACCCCCAAGAAAGTGTAGGGTTCTCCAAGGGTAACAGACAAAAAAAAAAAACACCAAAAAAGTAGTAGTAGCAGGGTAACAGGGTCACTTACTGTCTGTATAGTGGAAATTACCAGCAAGAAGAAATGTATTATTAGCATAGCTTTTCAATGCATTTGATAGAGTAAGTTATCTTGTTTTTTTTTTTTTATGTGCTTAGCTATTTAAACAAGCCAACAGT
Organism: Rana muscosa; assembly: GCA_029206835.1. NCBI lineage: Eukaryota > Metazoa > Chordata > Amphibia > Anura > Ranidae > Rana > Rana muscosa. The sequence continues at coordinate 691,958,164 of CM055122.1, read as the reverse complement.
TACAGTATTTAGTGTAACTTCAAAGTCTGCCAGTTTTCAAGGGTTAAATAATTAAACTAGATCTCCACACTATCAGAATACAATAGTGCAGAGATTTGAGTCATTTTGTTTTGTTGAACTTACTGTATGTATGGCCAGCCTAAATACCGATTTTACTTTTATTTATTATGTATTTATTATTCTATTCTCCACAAAAAAAGCATATATTTTTTTTAATCATGAGTGTCTGGATTCCTATACAGTCGAACCTCCGATGTTTAAAAGGCTCTCTGGCGCCCCACCACCTCTGGCCTCATGCGGTATTGCATGCCATTGAAGTCAATGCGGAACAAATTATTTTAGTTTCCATTGAGTTCAATGGGGAAACTCGCTTTGATATGCAAGTACTTTGGATTACGAGCATTCTCCTGGAATGGATTATGCTCATAATCCAAGGTTCCACTGTATTGTGTGATTTTCCACAGGTAAGACATATCTCTTTTTTTGTTATTTAGGCTTGCTGACAGAAGATCTTAAAGGGTAAGTTCCCCTTTACAGAAAAATCTGTAAGGTAAATTTACACAGGCCACCCACCTAGACCCGTCCCCATCCCGCTGACCTGCATGGCGGCGATCGCCCGTTCTCAGCCCTGGTATAGCTGCCTCATGGCTTCAGTGCTTCGAAATCTCCAGAGCATTCTAATTGGTCAGCGCCATCACATGGGCGGCATGGACCAATCAGAAGCCACGTAGTACGTCCTCTCAGCGGGGAAGAAGAAGAGAGAAAGCTGAGAGGATTTCTAAGTGCCGGAGCTGTGAGGCGGCTATACCGGGGCTCAGAACGGGCGATCGCCCCCATGTAGGTCAGCGGGACTGGGGGGGGCAATGTGGGGGTCCTGTGTAAGTTCACCTTACAGATTTTTCTGTAAAGGTGAACTTACACTTTAAGGAAACTTTTCTTTAAGATTTAAAGTGTGCCCCCCCCCCAATTGCTATAGTTACCAAGATCTCATTGCAAGACCTGCAGCATTGTTACATTCTTCCTAATTCCAATGTCTACACTTGTGTACCCCTATAGACTTCTATGTAACAAAGGGACAGGTTAGGAAGCAGATGGGGACAGGTGTGCCTTTATGTAAAGATAAATTTGATAGTAAATATGAGGGATGACACTGCTAACAGGGCTAGTGAGGAAATGGAGTTCATAAACGATATAGAGGTTGGAATAAATAGTTCAGCGTCAGTGTTTCTGATGATACAAGGCTTAGCAGAGCAATAACTTCACAACAGGATGTAACAATTTTACAAGAAGACCTAGTTAAAAAAAGGCAACTATTTTGCAGATGATGTTTAATATAAAAAAATGCATTTGGGAACTAAAAATATGCATGCAAGTTCCTCGCTAGGGGAAGAACCTTGAATTGAGAATTAAAATAATCTGGGGTTCCTAATAGAGCACAGACTGAGCAATAGCATGCAATGCCAAGCTGCAGCAAGCAAGACTAGCAGACTCTAAGAATTCATTAAAAAGGGTATTTACGCAAGAGATAAAGATATCATTCTACCAATTTACAAAGTTCTGGTTAGGCCACATCTTGAGTATGCCGTCCAGTTTTGGTCACCAGTCCTCAGGAAGGATGTGCTTGAACTGAGTCCAGATAAGAGTAGTGAAGCTAGTAGTGGGCTGAAGGACCTCGGGTACAGTATGTGGAACAATTACAAACATTAAGCTTATTCTTGCTGGAGAAGACATGCCCAAGAGGGGATTTGATTGCAATATACTCATTTTTGACCCTAGAATTGAGAGGAAATTATTTAAGGTCTTGAAATTAGACATGCGGTCACATAATGAAGTTAGACGAGAAGCGGTTCAATCTTACATCTTAAACTGCGTAAAGGGTTCTTTACTGTTAGAGCGGTAAGGATATGTGAAACTCGCTTCCATAGTTGGTGGTGTCAGCGTGGAGTGTAGCTAAAATAGAAAAACTTTTTAGATATGTTTTTTTAGTGAATGCACTATACATAGATATGGATGGAAAATGGTAGTGACACATAGTGGATTATTTACTAAAAGCAAATCCACTTTACACTACAAGTGCACTGCAAGTGCACTTGGATGTGCAGTCACTGTAGATTTGAGGGGGACATGCAAGAAAAATAAAAAACAGCATTCTTGCTTGCACATGATTAGATGATAAAATCATCAGAGCTTCCCCTCATTTCAGATCTACCCTTCAGATCTAAAGCGACTGCACTTCCAAGTGGTTTTACCTTTAGTAAATCAACCCTATAGGCTACTTTCACACTGGTGCCGCCCAAACGTTAGCGCTAAAGCGCTGCTCGTTTTAGCAGCACTTTTCGGCTGCTAGTGGGCACTTTTAACCCTGCAGAAGGCATTAAAAGTGCCCGTGTTACAGCGTTTCGGAAGCGCTGCCCATTCATTTCAATGGGCAGAGCGTTTTGGGAGCGCTGCAGAAAGAAAGTTTTTCATCTTAATGCATAGAGTGCAATAGAAAAAAAAAATGACTTTAGAACCACTTTAAACAGAGAAAGCATTTGCAATATTTTTTGTGAATTAACTTGTACCTTGATTTTATTATTACAGCCATTATGATAATGCTGAGAGTGTCATAATAGCACATTACTTACATAGCAGGATAAATAAAATATTTTATGCACCTTTATGAATGAAACCTTTAGGAATATCATCTATGTAAGACATGCAATCAACAAAATAATGGCCAAAAAAGAGAAAAACAGCTCTTTGACCTTAACCTAAATTTACTTTATGCACATTAAAATATCTAAAATAATAACTCAGGGCAAATGTGTATTTCATTTTATAAAATACAATATTAATTTGTAGTATTATTGCCAGACTTGCAGCTGTTCTTTGTCAATGTTATACATAAAGCTAAAGCATGACGGAGAGCTTACTATGCAGGGTACACTGTGCCTATGTGTAGAAATTAAGTTAGACAACCTCTGGAACCTGCAGTCATTACCCATATCATTAGACCACAAATTGCATGTCATATTCATTGATGAAGTCATGAAAATGAATTGTGAATGTCATTTGTGAGAAAATGATGAAGAAGGCTTGGTTATGATTTTCAGGGGAACTTAATTACAGTTTAGTGCTTCTATGTTTTAAATTACTACCTTGCATAACCAAGATCTTCAGATCAAGACTTAGAATATGAACTTGCTGCTTTCAAGTTTGCATGTCAAGATTCTAAAGTTATATATGTTAAAGGGAATTCTACACATTTTTTATTTTTTATTTAACTGACTACTTTTAAAAATGTATACTGTAACACACATAATTACCTTTCATTTTCTAATGCTACTTAATGACATAGAAAAGTCACAGCAAGGTAGAGCCTGAGATAAAGAGGTGGTAAAAGAACAATCTAACCTTTTCCAGAAATTTGGACCACTGAGACCTGCAGCAGTTCTCTTCCCAACTTGTACAAACTGAGGGCAAGTTGCAGCCAACTTAATACAAAGTGTTTGTTCCTTTTTCTTGTGAAAAAAGGTAAAAATCCTCAGTTGACATACATTCTCAGGATGCATTTACAAAAATGTTTAACATTTGAGAGCACTCATCTAACTCAGCAAAGCCATGATACTCTTGTAAACACCAATGTGGTCAAGTTGTTACAAGTAGTGTTATATTATTTAGCATTGCTTGGTCTTATAGAGCCATGCCTGGTAAATGGTAAATAACTTTCAGCAAATAGATAAAAAAAAATAATCATTGAGTTCACTGAATACAGCTCACAATGCAAAGTAACCACGCTAATCAATCAGAGTTTTCTGTACAGGAGTTAGGCAGCAAAAGACCGGGAAGTATTCCAATATCGTGTTATCAGAAGCATTACTACAGATCATTGGGACTCCATTTCCTTTTTTTTATATTTTATATTTATAATAAATGTATTTTATAATACTCCTCTTCCATGATTATCTCTTTCAGTGAAACACAACAGTGATAGATTGTCAGTATAGTGTGATAGAAAAAAGTATGTCTATGTTGAGGGCAAGCAGCAAGAGAGCTGTCATCACAGACAGTGCAATACTAGGTATCAGTGCTGTGTATAGAAGTTGCCAGGGGAGGAGGGTGTATCATTTTTAACATTATTTTCCAGCTAATTACTCTGTCCTCACTAGTCTGTTTTGCATGTCAGATCTCTGGGTCTTAGTGTAAATTTTAAGTCCCCCCTTCAACTTGCAGAGCAAACAAGTGTTGAAAGAAGAAGTCTATAAGGCCGTAAAAAAAAGAAAGTGTTGTAAAAGTAATGTAGCCGGTGCCGCTCAGCCTGTCCATGGCCCAGCACCTCCCGCCGGCCACTGCCAGGACACAGGCTCGGAGTGCGACACAGGCAGAGCTGCAGCTGTAGGGGAATTCATGCAAGTGCACTCGCACAAGCAGCCGCCCACTCTGTTCCCTACCCTTTGTTCCAGTGAAGGGAACTCTTAAGGCGTCAGCATACCAAGACATTTTGGACAATTTCATGCTCCCAACTTTGTGGGAATAGTTTGAGAATAGCTCCTTCCTGTTCCAACATGACTGCGTACCAGTGCACAAAACAAGGTCCAACCCGATAGAACACCTTTGGTATGAATTAATGCGGAGATTGCGAGCCAGGCCTTCTCGTCCAACATCGGTGCCTGACCTCACAAATGCTCTTCTGGAAGAATGGTCAAAATTTGCCATAGACACACTCATTAACCTTGTGGACAGCCTTCCCAGAAGAGTTGAAGCTGTTATGGCTGCAAAGGGTGGGCCAACTCAATATTGGCCCCTATGGACTGAGACTGGGATGCCATTAAAGTTAATATGCGTGTAAATAAAGACAGGCGACCCGATACTTCTGGTAATATAGTTGTTGCAATATGTTGGCTGATTTATTCGATATGTGTGTATGTATGGACATATATGTGTATATATATATATATATATATATATATATATATATATATATATATATGTATATATATATATATATATATATATATATATATATATATATATATGTGTTTATATGTGAATACAATATTGACCAGGCCAGCAGTTGTCAGTCAACTGGATTACACATGTGAGGGAGGCCAGAAGACAGCTTTGATGTGTTAATCTTATCAAGGGGACTTGTTTCCAGGACGAGTCTATCTTTACATATCAGGGCGGTATTCAGGTCACCTTCCGTATCCGTAATCTAGTTGCATATGTCAAAAGACAGCTTGTTGATGTTGTTATGCAGGAATACAAATGAGGGCTGGGGTCGTCTCCGTCTAGGTTGGGGGTCATTCTCTGTCATCCTGAATGACAGAGTGTGGATCAAAGACAGCCAATCAAATTGCTCAGTCATTTCAATAGATAAGATATATAAAGCTAATATTCAGGCTAGTCAGAGGTATTCCTGCATGATCATGAAGGCACAGGTATATTCTGTAGGAATATGGAGGCAAAGGATATATTCTGTAGGAATATGAAAGCACAGGTCTAGAATATACTCTGATTGGATTTGTTGTCATCAGTATTGGACTTTGTTCTGTATTGAAAGTCAATAAAGCGCAATCTCTGGAGAACTTGGGCGTTTGCTGCAGAACACAACTTATATACATCATCTTAATAACCTAAGTATTGGGTCATCGGTGGACTATATATATGAGATCACTACATTAGTGTATACATATATATATATATATATCATTGTAAACACCTTTTTCCCCTTTTTATAAATGATCACATAATCTTTGCTCTCAGCTGCATAAGGAGCTAAGAGAGCTGGAGGCAGAGAAACAACAGCACATTCCCAGTGTATGGCTGTGCAGAGGAGGTGTGTAAGGACAAGTCTGATCATTTTAGGAGAGCAGGATGAGTTCTCAGCACAGCTAGAAAACTGACTGAGCTGTGCTTTCATGCCTAGTGTGGTCAGTTTTTGATAGGAAAGCAGATGGACCTTCAGGAACACCAGGAATTTCACACAAAGGAAGCAATACAAAGAGAACAGAATACTTTTCATACAAGTACATGGGTACAGCAGGCACAGATTAGGAATATTAAATGTTAGGTTTACATAATCTTTAAACAATTTCTCTCCTCTTACTGTAAAGCCTGACAAAATGGATCTGTGACTAGCAACACGATCCTGATGTTTGCTCCTGTGCTCCTGACACCTGCTAACTCTTCTTAATTGGAAACATTACAGAAATCAGTGTCACGACAACCTCTCCAATCCTTGATACAGTACTGGATTTGTGTTATGTTCACATGCATACAGATTTCTAGGTTTAATTTGTCTAAATACCCTTCCTAATGGGGCCAGCTCCCTCACCTAGATCCCATAGCAGGTGTGTGGGTTGCTATGACTCTTGTTATGCCACTACTTGTTAGGTTTTCTTTCTGGCCCTTATTTCATTAAGGGGCCTACCAGCATATGCCCTTGAAATGAATGGGTTAGCATGGCAGGAGCAGTAGATGCAATGTTTTGGTCAGTGAAATGCCATGCTCAGAAAATACTGAATTGTGTACTGAGATTAGAATTTCCAATGTCTGTATACTAACCTCTGCGTGATTTTTCAGACAGCTTTATGGGAAAATGTTCTAATTTGTTTTATTGGCAATGTTTTGGCCCTTCGCCAATCATTAGTTACATTAATTTCTTCATTGCATTTCATTTGTTGGGCATCCACAATGCTCTAAAACTGGAGTAAGCAATAGCTTTCAATGGAAACACGAAAAAAAAAAATCGAACTTTTCTGTTTGTCTGCTTTCCACTCTTTTTATATTCCAAAACAACTGTCAAACTCCCTCTTTCAAACTTTAATAATTTGAAGGAAAACCACAACAGATTCACAGCCAAGTTGAGCAAAAAGAATAGCATTACAAGTACCTTTTATACACCTTTATAAACAGGCTCCATTACAAGGATAATGGGGATTCCTAAGAAAATGTAAACCACATCAGCTATGTCAATGCAACTGTTAAAGAGCTGTGGTGTGCCAGTAAGTCATTGTACTGACCCTAACACTTTATTGCAGAGCTTAAAATGCAGAATCATTACAGTAGGATATAGATTAGACACTTCTCACTCTAAAAGCTGATTCAATGTGTCAAATGCAAAATAACAACATTTGTGGTTGTATATTTTATCACTTTGGATCGGCAACTATCTCAAAGAAAACACTTATCATGGCTTGTTTATGTAACATTGCCACCTAGGGGACACATTCAAGGACACACAATGCACGCTTAATATTTTTGTATCATCCTCAATGATCAAGCACTAAGCTGTCGATTATGAAATATGTATGCATTTTGTTTTAATCTCCATAAATGACAAGCATTGTAGCTAAAGGCCATGAAGAACTCAACAACTAGATAATTGACGGTATGAATACAAGTGAGTTTAAGTCAATACCAGGAAAATACAAATTAGGAAACCATGAAAATAACATCTAATCGTAAAAAAGTATGAATGGCTATACAGTCATAATATTGGCAAGTTTTACTGATGAATACTTAGAGGGATTTCTTCCAATGTATGCAGAGTCATTAACATGATTTGTTATGAAATAACAAGTAATAAGCAGACTGTATCAAGGCATGTGGGGAAAGCTGTCTTAATTACAACTTTTCCTATTGAAGATTTACTGTGCAACTGCTCTTCCAGTAAAGATTATGACCGTTGCGGGCCTATGTGACTATTGGGTCTGAAGCAATGTGCTGTAATGTTCTTAACGAATTTCTATTCAATTTTTATTATACACATATAGTTACATTTGTCTCTTTTACTTTATTCGGCTTTTAAACCTATAATACTGACTTATAAATTTCAGTTTTCAATGTTTTCTTAACCACTTTAGCACTAGGACTTAACAAATCTGCTTAGATTTAATTTACAGTGGGTTTGGCAAATTTCCTTTGAAATTCTGTGAATCTAAACTTAGCTGCGCAACTCATTAAAGTATGAGGCAAATCTTTTTAGTAATATCTGCCTATTAAAGGTCTAATAGAAAAACAAAGGGTCAACAAAAAGCATGATTTTTTTTTTTAAATGCAGTACAATGGGGAAAGAGTATTTTCATGACGCTTAAAGGGCAACACTGAACATACACAAATCCTTTAACCCTTTCACTGCCCCAGCTTTTGCACACATTTAAAAAAAATAAGGTAAGGCTAAAGATTGGTTAAAAACCCCAAAAACTTTATATACTTTCTGTTTCAATATTTTTATTGAAGTTTTAAGCATTATAGCAAGCCATGGATTGCCCATGCAGGGGCAACAAGGGACAGGCATGTAAAGAGACAGCATATGAACGTGTAATGTGTAACATAACAAAAAAACAGGACCATAGAGGACCAAGTTAGGTATTAGGCAGATATCACAGGCTATAATACTCTATTCCTTGGAGAACAGCAATCTGTAATGATAGCCTTCATATCAGTAATGGAGGGAGAAAAGGAGGAAACAGAGAAAGAGGAGAAGAGAGAGAGGAAGAGAAGAGGCGAGCAGTCCCAGGAGGGGGCAAGCACTACGGACACAGGAACCATGCAAGCAAGTTTTAAAGTCGACCACAGCTAGTCAGACGGGAAAGAATAACTTATCCACAGTTCCCAGATTTTCAAAAATTGTGCATGTGAATCCCTCTATATACTGGACATCTGCTCATTGACCATCAGAGCGGTCATTCTGATTTTCACCCCCTGGAAGGTAACAGCTGGGGTCTTCCAAGAATGGGCAATGTCACTATATACTTTCTTAACCACTTCAATACCAGGCACTTTCGCCCCTTCCCACCCAGGACAATTTTCAGCTTTCAGCGCTGTCGCACTTTGAATGACAATTGCGCGGTCATGCTACACTGTACCCAAACAATTTTTTTATCATTTTGTTCCCATAAATAGAGCTTTCTTTTGGTGGTATTTTATCACCTCTGCGGTTTTTATTTTTTGCTAAACAAACTGAAAAAGGAACAAAAATTTGGAAAAAAACGTTTTTCTTTGTTTCGGTTATAAAATTTTGTTTTCTCCTTCACTGACGGGCACTGATGAGGTGGCACTGATGGGCACTGATGAGGCGGCACTGATGGGCACTGATGAGTTGGCACCGATAAGGTGGCACTGATGAGGATGCACTGATATGTAGAATTCATGGGCACTGATAGGCGGCACTGATATGCAGCACTGATGGGCACTGATAGGTGGCACTGATGGGCACTGACAGGCGGCTGTGATGGGCACTGACAGGCGGCACTGATTGGCAGATAGGCGGTACTGATTGGCACCGACAGGTGGCACTGATGGGCAGCACTTATGTTGAGGAACTGACAGGTTTTACTGCTGGGCACTGAGATGAGCACTGACTGGCACTCTGGTGGGCACTGATTAGCACTGATATGGGCACTGATTGGCACTTTGATGGGCACTTTGAGCTGTGTTTTTATGAGGCACTGGCTGACAGCTTATGGGCACTTTAAAAGGTGTTGTGGCACATCTGAGGGGGCTGTGCTGATAATCAATGTGCTGATTATCAGCACAGCCCCCCCCCTCTGAAAGGGAGAGCGGCCGATCGGCTCTCCCTGTCAGCGTGAACCGAGAAATGCCATTTACCGGCATTTCCTGGTTCACGCAATGATCAGCCCTGACAGAGGCTTCTTATCACGATCAGAGATGCGGGGTGTCAGACTGACACGCTGCACTCGCGATCACTGCTATTCGCGCCCCCACGCCAGCAAGTTATCCTGCTGGACGTCAATAGACATCCAGTCAGGATAACAGAACCACTTCTCGGACGTCATTCTGCATACAGCGGGCGGGAAGTGGTTAAAATAGAGACCCTGGAAAATAAAATAGTGATATTTCCCCAAAAATTTATGTTACACAATATTAGTGCAAAGGTATATCAAAATGATAGGAAAAAATACACTAAAGTACTAAAGTACTGAATCTGTAGGCAAAATATGAAAGATGAGGTTGTGCTGAGTAAATAGATATCCAACTTGTCAAGCCTTAAAATGCATGCCCGCATGAATCAGCATGAAGCCTTGGTACTCCTATATTTTTAGGTGATGATTTAAAAGCATCTACAGGTCATCAGTTTAAGCTATGGATGAATAATGGCCGTATAATTTTCGCTCTCACTCAAGTGGACACAGCGATATGTAACATGTGTAGCAATCTCATGCGTAGGCAATGTATTTTTCACATTCACAAGTGGGTGTATGTGGGAGTGGGGGACCCAATCTTTGGGGGGGGTAAGTACCTGGGTGTACACTTTTTAATCTTTTCTCACTAAAATGTTTTATTTTATCACAAAAGGGACAACAGAATTGTTGACAGCTTCTCTTTATAATGAGACATCTGAGGGCCATAGGGTCTAGGGAAAGTGACAGCAAGACTCAGAGGTCATGTTTTACATGTTTCTTTAGGTTCCTAATAGGTAGGGGATTTTAGAGAATGTTCTCCGGGTGTGTGGAAGTGATGTCTTGTTTGTAAAGCCTCCCGATTGCTTCCATCTGACAGTCGGCTTGATTAATTTATGCACTTTCCTTGCTGCTGTTTCTGGGGTGTGTGGAAGCGATTGGGTCGCTGTACAGCTGCTCTTTTGCCAGCCATCAGTAAGCTTGCCAGATTTATACACATTCCCAGCTACTGCAGCAGCCGGGAGCGGGTGTAAAACCCTATGCTGCTACCAAATTATGCCATACATTGGTGGCAAAAACTTGGAGGACGCCATATGCAATGTTACAAAACTGTACTATATTCACAGACTGCCTCTTTGACAGTGTAAACTGGCAGCATCTATTGGGCAGTGGAACAGTTTTTTTATTGTACAATTAGGTTGGCTTGCATCAGCAGCAGCACCCCAATCTATTTCACTGCAGTTTAACCCCTTTGTGCCCAAGGGTAAAACAAATATAAATGCCTAACCACAATTTTGCAACTTTGACATGTGTTAGTAAAAACTGAATTTTTTAGGACAAATTGGGCTTTCATTTGGTGGTAAATGGTAATGGATATCTCATGACTTTTTTTTTTGTATTATCAAAGGGAAAATGGCCCAAAATAGTCAAATATATATATATATTTTTTTAAATGTTGCTATATATTTCTTGGTACTACCATAACCTTCCACCAAAGAACAACCCAAATTAAATTTTCCTGCTCCAAACGATTGCAGTGATACCACATATGTGTATGTTATTTGTTGTTTGTATCCGTAGTACAGCCGAGAAACAATAGTGTGCATTTTGCTTTTTTTTATCTTACCTAAAGCACACTGACACTGATACTAATTAAAAAAAATACAGACCTGACCTTTGACCATGACCTTTGATCCTAGCCTTTGACCCTGACCTTTGACCCTGACCTTGACCTTTGACCTGGACCTTGACCCAAACACTAACCCTAGCCCTGACCTAGATCAAACCTTGATCTATGTATTTTTTTGTATTTTTTTTTTTTTTTTTTACACACACTTTTATTTATTATTTATTTTTCTCTGCAAGGAGAGATAGGTAGATTTTGTACACTATGAGATACTATGTATCTCTTCCCTACATTCACAGAGAAAGAAAACACGGGAGTGGGCTTCACAGTGACTGATCACTGTAATAGCCAATCAGGGGCTTTCACAACAATCAAGTGACCCCGGATTCGAGAGCTCCGGGTCCCAATAGTTAGTACGGGGCCCCTGGGCTCACAGTGAGACTCCAGTCTCTGTGCTGGGAGCCCACCGTGCGACACGCTCCCAGCACAAAGGGAGATACACAAATATGTGGCCCCAAGGAAAAAAAGGCCAGTTTAGTGGGGCAGGATAGGGGTTAAAGTAATACATACTTTTCCGTCAAGTACCGCATTAATAGGCAGATAGAAATTTGTCAGAGGTAGCTGAGGCTGCCCTGTTCTTGCTGTTGTAAAACTGTCCTGCCACTGGCAAATTACTATTGAACTCTTATTAGGAATAAGAGACTGTGATGATACAGCACTGTAAAAATGGCCAACAGCAAGACACTTTTAATAGGGAGAACTGGTCAAAATGTACTAGAAATAAAGAGTACAAGTACCGTATTTATCGGCGTATAACACGCACTTTTTTCCCCTGAAAATCAGGGGAAAATCGTGGGTGCGTGTTATACGCCGATATCCACATCCCTGAGCTGTCTCCGCTGACTGGGAGCGGAGCGGAGCGAGATAAACATAGCCGAATGTACTCGGCTATACTCGGCTTTTCTCGGCTCCGCTCACAGTCACGCCCAGTCCCGCCATTGGACCTGTGTTATGTCCATCATAGGGCGGGACTCGGCGTGACTGTGAGCGGAGCCGAGAAAAGCCGAGTATAGCCGAGTACACTCGGCTATGTGTATCTCGGCGGCGGCTCCGCCCAGTCCCTGCGTCCCCGGCGTTCTCAGCGTTCTCGGCGGCGTCCGCACAGTCTCGGCGCCAATTTTAAAATGCTGCACGGCGACTCTGGGGCAAGGCTGCACGGTGACTCTGGGGCAATGCTGCACGGCGACTCTGGGGCAAGGCTGCACGGCAACTCTGGGGCAAGGCTGCAATGGACACTGACAAGGCTGCACTGTGACCAGGCTGCACTGTGACAAGGCTGCAATGGACACTGACAAGGCTGCACTGTGACAAGGCTGCAATGGACACTGACAAGGCTGCACTGTGACAAGGCTGCAATGGACACTGACAAGGCTGCATTTAAATGTAAGTTATTTTTCCTTAAACTTCCCTCCTAAAAGTTTTTTTCCCTAAAATTTCCTCCTAAACTTGGGGTGCGTGTTATACGCCGGTGCGTGTTATACGCCGATAAATACGGTAAGTGATTTACTACAGGAATAAGGAGACTGTAGATTACACAAAAGTTTTAAATTGAACAGCAATGGTATAATTTTAATGAGCAATGCTAGGCCCAAAATTATTACAGAGACAGGAAAAATGGGGATCATATCCACCCAGAGTGGTGCTGGGGATACGATGTAATAGAAAAAATGCCACGTCCCGAAAATCATAAATTGAATAAGTTAGGTAAAAAGATGGACTTTATGGGCACGACAAAATTGATTAAAATTACTCAAGTTTTATTAAAAAATGACAAAAAAGAGATAACAAAACATACAATTTAAAATGAATAGTATAAGGAACCATTCATCAACCTAGTATTGACACAATTAAGCACATCACCCAATAACCAAAAAGCAACAAAGAAATTTTGTTATACTATTAGAACAGAAAACAGAAAATAATAAAAATAATAAATGAATAAAATAAATAAACGAAGAAAAACTAGAAAAGAAAACCAAAAACAAAGAAAACAGAAAACAAGTACTGAAACCTCACAAATAGGGAGATCCACTAGATGGTCAAACCGTTAACCATAACTTACATGAATTCAAAGGTTTTCAGGGTACAACGGAGGTTATAATTGGTCAGGAAGGCAGCAATAGTAGTAGAAGAGCAGTGCCTCTGTTTTCTGTTCTAATAGTGGTAGTGCTGTTGGGGGATCATGTGTTTCTGGGAGCACCTGGCCAGACATACATGTTCTCTTGTTTTGTAATTAATTTATTTGTCCTTATGTTATGTATCTGTATTCATAGACATTCAAAAACTCCTGAAGAAGCGATCAATATCGCGCAACATGTCGGGTTTAGGAATGAATTTCTGTCGACACACCACCAATCAATGCCACTAGTATCTACTGGTATCCAATATACTGAAGGAAATGACCTTGTTGTCATTCTATTTAGTATAACAAAATGTCTTTGTTGATTTTTGGTTATTGGGTGATGTGCTTAACCACTTAACGACCGCCCACTGTAAATATACGTCGGCAGAATGGCACCGACAGGCAGAATCACGTACATATACGTGATTGCCTTTGTATAGTTGGGGGGTCCGATCGGACCCCCCTTCTTTACAGTGGGTGGTCGTTTTACCTTCGGGAGCGATCCGGCATGAGGGGACGGCCGTTCGATTCCGGCCACCCCCTCTCGATCACTCCCGGCGAATGAGAGAGCTTCCCCTGCCTGCCAGGAAGGAGGAAGTGATGTCATCTCTCCTGCGGCGCTCACATATACCGAGCGCCGTACAGGAGAAGATGCAGGTTAGTACACAAAACAGCACACTGACACCAGGACACATAGGCACATAAATCGCCCCCCCAGGCACCCCCAGATCACCCCCCAGCCCCCCCAGCCCCCAGTCACAGTGTCACTGATTGCAGTGACCATTTATTTAGTGATCACTGCAATCAGTGACATTTGTGACTGTAAAAGTGTCACTACATTTAGTTTTAGGTCCAGTGTAGCCCCCTAACCCCCCCTAATAAAGGTTTAACCCCCTGATCACCCCCCAGATAACCCTTTCACCCCCTAGCACCGCCGTCACTAAGCAATCATTTTTCTGATCGCTGTCTTAGCGTCGGTGATGCTGATCGGTAACCAGTAATTTTTTTTAGGTTCGCCGCAGGTTTTTATAGCGTCGGGTACCCCCATATATTACCTAATGAAGGTTTAACCCCCTTGATCGCCCCCCAGGTAACCCTTTCACCCCCTATCACCACTGTCACTAAGCGATAATTTTTCTGATCGATGTCTTAGCGTCGGCGATGCTGATCGGTAGCCAGTAATTTTTTTTAGGTTCGCCGCAGGTTTTTATAGCGTCGGGTACCCCCATATATTACCTAATAAAGGTTTAACCCCTTGATCACCCCCCAGGTAACCCTTTCACCCCCTAGCACCGCCGTCGATATGCAATCATTTTTCTGATCGATGTCTTAGCGTCGGTGATGCTGATCGGTAGCCAGTAATTTTTTTTAGGTTCGCCGCAGGTTTTTATAGCGTCGGGTACCCCCATATATTACCTAATAAAGGTTTAACCCCCTTGATCGCCCCCCCAGGTAACCCTTTCACCCCCTATCACCACTGTCACTAAGCGATAATTTTTCTGACCGATGTCTTAGCGTCGGCGATGCTGATCGGTAGCCAGTAATTTTTTTTAGGTTCGCCGCAGGTTTTTATAGCTTCGGGTACCCCCATATATTACCTAATAAAGGTGTAACCCCCTTGATCACCCCCCAGGTAACCCTTTCACCCCCTAGCACCGCCGTCACTATGCGATCATTTTTCTGATCGATGTCTTAGCGTCGGTGATGCTGATCGGTAGCCAGTAATTTTTTTTAGGTTTGCCGCAGGTTTTTATAGCGTCAGGTACCCCCATATATTATCTAATAAAGGTTTAACCCCCTGATCGCCCCCCAGGTAACCCTTTCACCCCCTATCACCACTGTCGCTAAGCAATCGTTTTTATGATCGTTGTCTTAGTGTCGGTGATGCCGATAGGTAGCCAGTAAATTTTTTTTAGGTTCGCCGTCAGGTTTTTATATAGCGTCAGTTACCCCCATATATTACCTAATAAAGGTTTTAACCCCCTAATTGCCCCTAGTTAACCCTTTCACCAGTGATCATCATATAAGTGTTACGGGTGACGCTGGTTAGTTAGTTTGCTTTTTATAGTGTCAGGGCACCCGCCGTATATAACCCAATAAAGGTTTAACCCCCTGATCGCCCGGTGGGTGATATCAGTTAGGTTTTAGCGTCAGAGAGGGTCTGCGTCACACCCCAGGCAGAGTCAGGTTAGTGCCAGTAGCGCTAACACCCTCACGTGAAGCATACACCCCCCTTAGTGGTATAGTATCTGATCAGCTCAATATCTGATCTGATCAGATCTATACTAGCGTCCCCAGCAGTTTAGGGTTCCCAAAAACGCAGTGTTAGCGGGATCAGCCCAGATACCTGCTGGCACCTGCGTTTTGCCCCTCCGTCCAGCCCAGGCCACCGAAGTGCAGTATCGATCGATCACTGTCACTTGCAAAACACAACACACATAACTGCAGCGTTCGCAGAGACAGGCCTGATCCCTGCGACTCCAGTGCTGTAGGAGGTGATTTCACCACCACAGTTAAAAAAAAAAAGCATATATGCCAAAGCATTGGGGCAGCAGGGGCGGAGGAGCGATTTTGCTCCTAATGCCGCGTATATACGGTCGAAATTCCGACGGAGGCTTGCCCGTGGAAAAGTCTGACCATGTGTACGCGGCATAACTTTTGCGAGAAGATGCCCCCATGCTTCGGCATATATAAATGGTGCATGTATGCCCATCATTAGAAGTGGGTGGATGAAGGGCGGTATTCTAATGGTGGGCATACCCACCGAACAATCTTTTTTTTTCGTTCAGCCAACAGGCTGCATGAAAAAAAAGATTACAATACATGTCCAACAAGGACCAGCAACGTACTGGTATGTTGCTGGACTTTGAATGTTTATACCAGAATGATGCCTGCGGGTTTAGGTATCATCTTGGTATTATTCTTTTCAGCCAGCGGCCGGCTTTCATGTAAAAGCAATCCTAGTGGCTAATAAGCCTCTGGACTGCTTTTATAAGCAGTGGGAGGGAATGTCCCCCCCCCGGATATAAAAAGCGCCATTGGGAAATTGGGAAAGCATTTTATCACACCGATCTTGGTGTGGTCAGATGCTTTGAGGGCAGAGGAAAGATCTAGGGTCCAATAGACCCCAGTTTTTTCAAAAAAGAGTACCTGTCATTACCTATTGCTATCATAGGGGATATTTACATTCCCTGAGATAACAATAAAAGTGATAAAAATAAATAAATATGGAAGCAACAGTTTAAAAATAAAATAAAAAAGCAAAATTAATAATAAAAAAAAAAAAAAAAAAAAGCACCCCTGTCCTGCCCTGCTCTTGCCCAATGGCGAACGCAAGCGTCGGTCTGGCGTCATATGTAAACAGCAATTGCACCATGCATGTGAGGTATCACCGCGAAGGTCAGATTGAGGGCAGTAATCTTAGCAGTAGACCTCCTCTGTAAATCTAACGGGGTAACCTGTAAATGCTTTTAAAGGCTTTTAAAAATGTATGTAGTTTGTCGCCAATGCGCGTTTGTGCGAAATTTTAAAGCATGTCGTGTTTGGTATCTATGTACTCGGCCTAAGATCATCTTTTTTATTTCATCAAACATTTGGGCAATATAGTGTGTTTTAGTGCATTAAAATTAAAAAAAGTGTATTTTTTCCCAAAAAAATGCGTTTGAAAAATCGCTGCGCAAATACTGTGTAGAAAAAAAAAATGCAACACCCACCATTTTATTCTGTAGGGCCTTTGTTTTAAAAATATATATAATGTTTGGGGGTTCAACATAATTTTCTTGCAAAAAAAAATATGTTTTCATGTAAACAAAAAGTGTCAAAAAGGGCTTTGTCTTCAAGTGGTTAGAAGAGTGGATGTAAGCTTTCTAATGTTGTGTATAAAATGCCAGAACAGTTCAAAACCCCCCCCCCCAAATGACCCCATTTTGGAAAGTAGACACCCCAAGCTATATACTGAGAGGCATGTCGAGTCCATGGAATATTTTATATGTTGACACAAGTTGCGGAAAAAATTAAATTTTTATTTATTTTTTTTGCACAAAGTTGTCACTAAATGATATATTGCTCAAACATGCCATGGGCATATGTGGAATTACACCCCAAAATACATTCTGTTGCTTCTCCTGAGTACGGGGATACCACATGTGTGAGACTTTTTGGGAGCCTAGCCGCGTACGGGACCCCAAAAACCAATCACCGCCTTCAGGCTTTCTAAGGGTGTCAATTTTTGATTTCACTTCTCACTGCCTATCACAGTTTCGGAGGCCATGGAATGCCCAGATGGCACAAAACTCCCCCAAATGACCCCATTTTGGAAAGTAGACACCCCAAGCTATTTGCTGAGAGGTATTGTGAGTATTTTGCAGATCTCGCTTTTTGTCACAAAGTTTTGAAAATTGAAAAAAAAAAAAAGTTCTTTCTTCATTTTCAAAAACAAATGAGAGCTGTAAAATACTCACCATGCCTCTCAGCAAACAGCTTGGGGTGTCTACTTTCCAAAATGGGGTCATTTGGGGGGGTTTTGTGCTATTTTGGCATTTTATGGCCTTCGAAACTGTGATAGGTAGTGAGGAGTGAAATCAAAAATTTGCGCCCTTAGAAATCCTGGAGGCGGTGCTTGGTTTCCGGGGTCCCGTACGTGGCTAGGCTCCTAAAAAGTCCCACACATGTGGTATCCCCGTACTCAGGAGAAGCAGCAGAATGTATTTTGGGGTGCAATTCCACATATAACCATGGCATGTGTGAGCAATATATCATTTAGTGACAACTTTTTGTAATTTTTTTTTTTTTTTTTGTCATTATTCAATCACTTGGGACAAAAAAAAAATATTCAATGGGCTCAACAGGCCTCTCAGCAATTTCCTTGGGGTGTCTACGTTCTAAAATGGGGTCATTTGGGGTGGTTTTGTGCTATTTTGGCATTTTATGGCCTTCAAAACTGTGATAGGTAGTGAGGAGTGAAATCAAAAATTTGCGCCCTTAGAAATCCTGAAGGCGGTGCTTGGTTTCCGGGGTCCCGTACGTGGCTAGGCTCCTAAAAAGTCCCACACATGTGGTATCCCCGTACTCAGGAGAAGCAGCAGAATGTATTTTGGGGTTCAATTCCACATATAACCATGGCATGTGTGAGCAATATATCATTTAGTGACAACTTTTTGTAATTTTTTTTTTTTTGTCATTATTCAATCACTTGGGACAAAAAAAAAATATTCAATGGGCTCAACATGCCTCTCAGCAATTTCCTTGGGGTGTCTACTTTCTAAAATGGGGTCATTTGGGGGGGGGTTTGTACTGCCCTGTCATTTTAGCACCTCAAGAAATGAGATAGGCAGTCATAAATTAAAAGCTGTGTAAATTCCAGAAAATGTACCCTAGTTTGTAAACGCTATAACTTTTGCGCAAACCGATAAATATACGCTTATTGACATTTTTTTTACTAAAGACATGTGGCTGAATACATTTTGGCCTAAATGTATGACTAAAATTGAGTTTATTCGATTTTTCTTATAACAAAAAGTAGAAAATATCATTTTTTTTCAAAATTTTCGGTCTTTTTCCGTTTATATCGCAAAAAATAAAAATCGCAGAGGCAATAAAATACCATTAAAAGAAAGCTCTATTTGTGGGAAGAAAAGGACGCAAATTTCGTTTGGGTACAACATTGCATGTCCGCACAATTTACAGTTAAAGCAGCGCAGTGCAAAATTCTGAATTCACCTCTGGTCCTTTAGCTACCAAATGGTCCGGGGCTTAAGTGGTTAATTGTGTCAATACTAGGTTGATGAATGGTTCCTTATACTATTCATTTTAAATTGTATGTTTTGTTATCTCTTTTTTGTCATTTTTTAATAAAACTTGAGTAATTTTAATAAATTTTGTCGTGCCCATAAAGTCCATCTTTTTACCTAACCTATTACAGAGACAGAGCGCAGGCAGATATTTTAATACAAGAATTACCACACTTCAAGAGGATACTACAGGGTAAAATTGTACAACAGAGTAAAACTTGTACAAACTTTTCCAAAAATGTTAAAGTGTTACTAAACTAAAAAGTCTTACTAAACTAGTAATATGAAAATAGTTCATCTGCCCTCCCACAGTGCCCACAGCTTATAAATATTATTTTTAAATTAGAATATTGCCACTATATACCTTTTTGGCTGATCTGTATACCACGGTCAGTGATAAACTGCAGAGTTTCTCCAGTGATGAGAGATCAGGAAGGTGGAGATTCCACTGAAGCCTGTATACACACCCACATGTGTGATACCAATATCATGTGACCTGGCTAGCTCTGGTCAACAAGTAATTATTCTTTCCAGCATAAAAGACACAACTGAGCATGTGCAGGTTGGCTAATCTGCCTGTGTTAGCTGGCCTTCCCCAGATAGACCGTGCAGGAGGGAAGGATAAAAAAAGCCTTTTAACACAATGCAGAAGATTAACCCCTTAAGTTCCACAGTGAGTATAAAAAGCATGCTATACTGTATATACAGACAGATTTTACTGTTGTGAGTTTAGTAACACTTTAACTATACGCTGCCATTTATTGTTTGATAGCTTTTTACTCTGTCTATGTTCACCTGCGTCCTGCACTCACGTGGGAGACTGCCATTGTGGCCTTGAGGCACCTTGGGTGGCTGGGATGGTTTCATGGGTGAGTATGGTTTCTCTTTTGCTTCCTTGGCCACTTAGCTGATTGTGAGAAATGTCTTTGATCAACTTTGAATTTACTTCTGATTTATATGTAGCACTACCCCCGTAGGAGCTGCTGGTTAGTTTTGGTCCTGCCGTCACCCCACAGTTCAACGTATCAAAACTTGCTTGGCTCTAAATTGGGCAATGTGCCCACAGATGCATGCACCAGTCACTTAGTGTTTTTCCAATGCTTTTATTAAACACAACTTGCAGCAGTAGAGGGATGGAGGGATAGGGGAATTCAGATACCTTGTGTAGATCGCTGAGGAACGTGAGATCATGGAGACAAATACACTTGCAGTCACCGGATCTTGCTCACCCGGATCTGCATCTCTCACAGGCTTAGCAGCCGGAATGATGCACGTACAAAAGTCTCTGCCACAGACTTGATGATAGTACTAACTGTTAAACAATCTTCTGCCACAGGATTTGGAAATCAGTAATTGCTTGAGTGAACACAGCTACACAAAGTCCTTTAAGCCCATCCGGCAGTACTGTGAAGTAGATTGGTTAGGGTGCATCATCCAATTGAGTCACCAGGCTCTTTTTGAGATACCAGCCTTTTGTTCGGTCCTCTCCAAGAAGAGTCCTCCCCTGGATCCTCCAATTGCTCAGCTTCTTCCCACAGGCAAGACAGCACAGGACCATCCCCGAACCAGTAGGCCCCAGACAGACCTCTGGGCCTACCTAAAGTAACATAGCTTTGGGCCAACAGGGCCCCGAGGCAGAAGAGGAGTTGTCACATACCTTAGGCCAGGCGGGCCATGAGGTCAGAGAGACCAGAAAAATGGCATCGACCACTTAAGTATCCTATCCCAGAATGCACAACGGTAAACCACTCCCACTGGGCTGTTTCTGGGAAAGGGACACCAATACACTCCAGCCTGTTGTATTTCCAACACTGGCCAGTGGTGACAACGACACCTACCGGCAACAGTGGGAAATGCTCTCAACACAGCCAAAGCTGGAACAGAGGCTAATTTAGCCATAACATTGCATTCTGAATTATGTACAATTCAGATGACCCACTACATTTACACAATAGCGCCTGGTCAACAGGAGCAGGGCGCTACATACTCCCTCCAACACAATAGACGATGTCCTCAGCGTCTGGAAAAAAAATGGCTCTCAATCCTGAGAGCAGATATCTGAACCGCAAAACTTGGATGGGAGAGGGGAAGGGTAAGAAAGAAGAAAGTCACAGATTTAAACATGAACACACAGTATGGTCACATTAACACATATTTATCAACACCTCACTCTCTATCTAAACCACCCACTCTCCGGCAGCATGACAGAAGATCCGATTCACCTAAAAACAAAAAAAACAAAGACACACAGGCAAAAATATAAAACAGCATTTCTGTACATTAAGAAGCAAAGCTGCACTTCCTAAGAAATTGAACTTTCCTTCACACTTGGAATATAAAAGAAACTAAGCTATAAGCTTGAAAGTCCAGCCCTTACTATGAGCAACTTCCACCACCTAGTGGCAGAAAATCAGTATGACACACAAAGGAAGTCCTTAATAGTAAGTACTGGAGCAGGTAGCTCCATAGTCCATTTTTAGCAAGAGAATTTTCCTTTCAGTCTCTTTGTAAACTTGAAATTGAAGCAGTCATTTTTCCTTTTTAATGATCATCAATAGAATCGGGGATCCAGCAGGATCACTGATTTTCCTTGCTTGTCCAGGGTGGTAATGAAATAAACAACATGGTCTTTCCCTGGTCTGCAGATGACCACCTTATCAGCATAAATGTGCCGGCCATAGTTCCACTGTAGCAAGCATCCTTTGAAACGCTCATCCATGGAAAAAAGTGTATGCAACTTTCCTGAAAGGTTTTGGCACAGACAGGTGATCCCAAACAGCTTCACTGTACCACTACTCTCGTTTAGATCCAATTTCCTGCATGAGCTCTTTGGAGACATAGGGGAATTCCAGACCATACTCTGCAGCAACTTTCTTAATGAGTACCCTTTGCAAACGGGCGAGTTTTGGCAGAACTCTGGTAATTCCCAATACAGGCAACACACATGGGTTTAGTGCTTTCCGAACCATTGATCTGGCATGGAACTTCTCAGATTCAATCGGGCTGATAGGGTCTGACAAAGTCTCTCTAATAACGCTGGGTGGTTCCACACTGGGTGATGTCTTCCCCGAATCTAGTGCTGCCCATTCTGAGAAGGTACAAGCCGCGGAAACATCACCATTTGCCCATAACTGTTCCTAAGACATTGTCTCAAATAAGTCATCATCCCCAGAAACATCTGACAGGGAGTCTAACTCTGAATCCCCGAATTCCTCCGCAGGCAAGTATTTACATAGAGTTCTAGATATGTTTTCCCCTGATCTCTCACCCGTTCCTGTCGTGGACTTTCCAGGGGTCAGGCCTTCCTCTGGCTCCGGTTCAGGTAGTCTTTGGGGTAGGCCTTGACCGCGGCTTCAGGAGGCTTTCACATATCCCACCTTCTTTTGGACAGGTGCAGCGGGGACAGGTGCAGCGGAGGTAGGTGCAGCGGAGGCAGTAACAGAAACGATGTCCGCTGATGACCCTTTGGTAACAGTAACATCTCCCTCAGGAACACTCACTGTAGCAGATGTGGTGGGTACAGATTTCACTGCAGGAGCGAAGGCCGCAGCTTCCACCGTAGCTATGCCCGTGGCTCAGTCAACTCGGTAGGCCCAGGGTGACACGGTAGGTTGCTCCACTGCGTACAGGTACTCCCTGCAATGCAGGCACCGGACAAACGGACGGAGATGTATGGCCAGTCCCTCACACTTGTGGCATATCATGCCCAGCGCTTCAATGTCCGCAATAGTGTACAACACGAACCGCCCATGCGGCTTCAGGTGGTATCCGTCAGCAGGGTTCCAGGTAGCTTGGCACCTGCAGCGGGGCTAGTAGGAAGCATCTTAGGCCCCGAGGCAGATTGCATGAGCAAAAATGAAGACATGGCTTCACTCTGATCTTCAGCGCCAGACACACACACGCGTCTCACGCAGCAGCAGGCGGGAACTCCTCCCACTTGTTCTTTTAGTCACGTAGCTCCCGGGCTTTCTTGGCTCTGCCCGTAGCTTACGCACTTAGAAAGTGATCCACGCTTAACCCCTTATCGTCCCGTAACAAATAACACAGTCCAGTCTGCTTTAACGTAGACTCGGTGAATGTCTTTACTTGAGTTGCTAGGGGCAACAGCAAATCCCGGATTACGAGCCCCCACATGTAGCACTACCCCCGTAGGAGCTGCTGGTTATTTTTGGTCCTGCCGTCACCCCACAGTTCAACTTATAAAAACTTCCTTGGCTCTAAATTGGGCAATGTGCCCACAGATGCATGCACCAGTCACTTTTTCCAATGCTTTTATTAAACACAACTTGCAGCAGTAGAGGGATGGAGGGTTAGGGGAATTCAGATACCTTGTGTAGATGACTGAGGAACTTGAGATCCTGGAGACAAGTACACTTGCAGTCACCGGATCTTGCTTACCCGGATATGCCTCTCTCACCGGCCTAGCAGCCGGAATTATGCACGGACAAAAGTCTCTGCCACAGACTTGATGATAGTACTAACTTTTGAACAATCCTCTGCCACAGGATTTGGAAATCAGTAATTGCTTGAGCGAACACAGCTACACAGTACCAAAGTCCTTTAAGCCCATCCGGCAGTACTGTGAGGTAGATTGGTTAGGATGCATCCTCCAATTGAGTCACCGGGCTCTTTTTGAGATACCAGCCTTTTGCTCGGTCCTCTCAAAGAAGAGTCCTCTCCTGGATCCTCCAATTGCTCTGCTTCTTCCCACAGGCAAGACAACACAGGACCATCCCCGAACCAGTAGGCCCAAGACAGACTCCTGGGCCTACTTAAAGTAACGTAGCCTCGGGCCAGCAGGGCCCCGAGGCAGAAGAGGAGTTGTCACATACCTTAGGCCAGGTGGGCCATGAGGTCAGAGAGACCAGAAAAATGGCGTCTGCCCCTTAAGTATCCTCTCCCAGAATGCACAGCAGTAGACCACTCCCACTGGGCTGTTTCTGGGAAAGGGACACCCAGTACACTCCAGCCTGTTGTATTTCCAACACTGGCCGGTGGTGACAACGACACCTACCGGCAACAGTGGGAAATGATCTCAACACAGCCAAAGCTGGAACAGAGGCTAATTTAGCCATAACATTGCATTCTGAACTATGTACAATTCAGATGACCCACTAAATTTACACAATAGCGCCTGGTCAACAGGAGCAGGGCGCTATATATATATGTATGAGGTGCCTCACAGTCATGGTCTTCAGCCCGGTGATGCGCTTCCTACTTTGTTGTTGTATTTACATCATCTGTTGGTATATGAATACTTTCTATGCTGTATATATTTCCTTCATATAAACAATTTTCCTCTGAATCATACTCCTGAAGACGTGATTCTCCACAAAACATGTAGAGTTTATGACTGGAAGGACACAAATGAAAGTTTCCCCATTCTTTGGTTGATATAATAACTTCCTTTCAGTCTATATTAGAGGAATATACATTTGATCTATTTTCCTTTTTGTCCCTCTTGGGACTTTTGTTTGTGTGTTATGTATCTGTTTGCCCCTATGTGTAATTTTTAATGAATTTATTTAATAAATTAGTATTTTTATAACATATATGAGTATTGTAAGTTCATACCATACCATGAAAGTCAAATTTTGCCTCCCAGTAATAGTTGTTGCTAGTTTTGATTTGATAGGATGCAGGTACTTAATTTTTTCTTAAAATATAGTATCACAACTCTTCATATTGAAGCAAGTAACAAATCATCTTATGTCTATTTATGTAATCATTATTTCTTGTATATACTTTGATGGATTTTATTATGTTATGTTTCAATATTTTTATTGAAGTTTTTCACAGAACAAAATTAAAGAATTTAAATTACCTTGCGGAGATGCAGACTAGAATACTGCAATCATTGAGCAGCAAATGATATCAACTGTGATTATTTCAGTTATCTTGCAAACCTGGCCTGTTAGTGGGTCCTAAAGACAGGGGTTGAGAACCACTGACTTAAAGGAAGCCCCCAGGACAAAAGTGGCCAATATCGCCGGTACAAAATACCACCTCAGTAATACCTTATAATTTGCTTCTACAATAGAAGTGTTGATGAGTAACCTTAACCACTTAACGACCGCCCACTGTAAATATACGTCGGCAGAATGGCACCGACAGGCAGAATCACATATATGTACGTGATTGCCTTTGTATAGTTGGGGGGTCCGATCGGACCCCCCTTCTTTACAGTGAGCGGTCGTTTTATGCCCCGTACACACGATCGTTTTTAATGTAATTTTTTAAACCGACGTTTTTCTCCTCGTTTTTTTTCATGTTTCCTCTCAAGCCTGCCTTGCGTACACACCATCATTAAAAAAAACGATCAAGCAAAGCGCAGTGACGTTCAACACGTACGACGGCACTATAAAGGGGAAGTTCCGTTCGAATGACGCCACCCTTTGGGACGCTTTTGCTAATTCCGTGTTTCCGCGTGTTAGTAAAAGTTTGGTGAGAGACGATTCGCGCTTTTCAGTCTTCGTGCTTTGAAGATCGTTTTCGGGAGTTCAGATTGCGCCTGTGGGTTCGTATCTGTTTAGCACTGCTTGTAGTCAGTTCGTATCTGTTTATTCAGTGCGGCCTGCTCTGCACGTTCGTGTTTTTCAGCTTGTTCTTCATAGGCCTTGCTGTTCTTCCGTGCGTTCTTCTAGTACGTTCTGTTCAGCCGACCGTTATCTAGCCATGTTGCGGCTACGTACTCGTCGTAGAGTTCGTGCTGTAGTTGGTGCAGGGGTTCATGCTGTATCCCGACTCCATGCCATGAGCAGGGTCAGGAGGTGTTCATGGACCAAGAATTGGTTGCTCCAGCGGCACCAATTCTGTCACATGCCTTTGTTGCGGGAGATCAGGGAGAATAATCCTGATGATTTCAGGAATTTTCTCAGGATGTCTGACCCCGTATTTCAGCAGCTGTTGGCTTTGGTGTCCCCCTATATTACCAGGCAGGACACCGTTATGCGGGAAGCCATCAGTGCTGAGCAGAGGCTCATCGCCACGTTGCGATACCTGGCTACTGGGAGAAGCCTGCAGGACCTTAAGTTCTCCACAGGCATATCCCCCCAGGCTCTGGGGATCATTATACCAGAGACTTGTTCTGCCATCCTTCAAGTTTTGCAGGAGGACTATATTAAGGTAAGTGTTCTTCTTCAAAAATTCACATTGTATGGTTTTTATTTTGGGATATTTTTAATTTGCTTTATTTGCAGTCCCTAATTCACATGATTCTTAGCTGCAGGGAATGTCCCCTTTCTCCCCATGTTTTATTATTTAAAGTTTGGTGTTTGAGGCCTACCTGTAAATTTGGCTTACCTAACCTCTCCAGCATGCTATCCTGGGGCCATACCTACCTTGCCTAGTCATTTCCATGTTTTTTATTATATGTTCCATCGTAGTGCTTTACCCAAAACGCACTCTAAATTTTGCCTAGGAATGTTTCATTTTTGTTAACTTCAATACAGAGTGCTACAGCCTTCATGTGTGATATTCCCAACTCATCTTCAACCCTTCCCCCCATAATTTTTTTTTTTTCTTGCTTCCAATTTTTTATGTTTTTAACAGTTTCTACCAATGTTGGCCATGAATGTGTGTATGAAATCAGCTTGCAATGTTTCTGGCTCCAAGTATTAATTTGTTATTTCTTTAATTCCACAGTTCCCTTCTTCGCCACATGAATGGCAGAATGTGGCTTCCGAGTTTGCCCAGCGATGGAACTTTCCGAACTGTGGAGGAGCCATCGACGGCAAACATGTTCGGGTCGTCCCACCACCCCATTCGGGATCCTTTTATTATAATTATAAGGGGTTCCACAGCGTCGTGATGATGGCAGTGGTGTCGGCCACCTACGAGTTCCTCTATGTGGACGTTGGCAAGAATGGCAGGATGTCTGATGGAGGAGTTTTTGCCCAGACGGAGTTTGGAGAACGGCTCCTTTTGGATCTGCTGGCCTTGCCACCCGCGGAGCAGAATGTGGAGGGACTACCTTTTGTGTTTGTGGCGGATGAGGCGTTTGGCCTGGGACCCCATTTGATGAGGCCATTCCCGCAACGCACCCTCACCCCTGAGAGGAGGGTTTTCAATTATCGGCTGGCCAGAGCCAGAAGGGTGGTGGAAAATGCGTTTGGGATCATGGCCAGCCGATTTCGCCTCTTCCTTACCTCCATCCACCTTGCCCCATACAAATGGAACCATGTGGTTATGACGTGCTGTGTGCTGCATAATTTCCTAAGGGTGCATTCAACGAGTTATATATCTTTGAGTGGGCCTGAGGCCTCTTTAATCAATGCAGAAACTTTGGTGGCCCTGGAACCTGGCCGTCCTGGCTTGGCCCCCCCAACCGGACGTGAGGTCCGTAACCAATATGTGGACTATTTTATGGGTAGGGGGGCCATTGAAATGCCAGACAATCTCTAATAATTTTAGACCAAAAAAATAAAACTTTTTAAAAAAGTAAAGATTGGTTTGTCATTTTTATTGTATAATGTTTGATGTTTCTGGTAGGTTTACCTAGTGCATTTGTTTTGCCATGTGGATTAAAAAATCTTTTAATTAGCCTTCATTGTCAGTGTAAACACCAAACATTGATTAGTTCACTCAGCACCACATTTACATAATGAAGCCACAATGATTTGTTATGTAAAAATACCTTTATTTTTTTTGTTTAGGTGGGCAACTTCCATAGAAATGTGGATGTTCCCTTAATTTCAGGTGTATTAAAACGCATGACCAGCCATGCATAAACAAACTATAGTTCTCCAAATTTTGAAAAAGCTAAACATGTGCTAGTCATTAAAGGGTAAAATAACCAAAAAAAAAGGAAAACTCTGCAAGTAAAACGTTATTTGGTGTAAAAACATTAGACACGCCCAAGCACAGCCATGATATTTTGGAGCCTTTCCTCCACCCGCTTTGTATTTGCCCTGATCTCTCGCAAATCTCCCTTAATTTTTTCGAGGTCACGACAGCAGACCATCAGGTATTGGATCAGGATCTGGGCACTGTGATGTGACAACTTATTGGGGTCTTCGGCCAGAACTGCACCTAAATGTAAAAAGAAATATGTAGGATAGAATATGTAGGCCTACATCTATTTAACATGCATGTGTCTGGTTTCTCTCTGACCTGTGGTGGTGCCACTTTCAACTTCCACAACATCACATTCCTCTCCATCCTGGGGTTCTGGGGGTATTGTTGTAGGTATTGCAATTCTCGTCTCATCTGAGGTAGCTTTTCGAATCCCTAGGGAGATTGAAATAAAAGGAATAGTTTCATTAGTAGCGACTCAATTTTGCTAAAATAAGAAACATGGAAAAAAACTTTTTAATCATTCTTTTGAAGCATGCTCCATTTTAATTTTTAACCCCTGTGCCAACCGGGACAAATGATTGGATACATAGGCCAAAACAGAGCATATACATTTTGTGAACAAATTTGAAACATTGTAACACCCCAAAGTATCTACACTGGATCACCTGTGTGTGACTCCATCAAGCTTTTTGGCTTTAGGCCCACACTTGTACTACTGCGTTCAGATGTTTCATCAGCTGCTGAGCATTCACTCCCTTTAACATTACCATGCATATCGTTTTTCAAAATGAACAAATCTCCTTTGGATTAGCACACCAAAAATAAGTGTGGCCCAAATGTACTCCCCCAAATAAACAAAAAAACATGGGTGTTCACACTGGATGATCCTAAAACATCGTTTGAGGAACTGTACGGAGAAAGAGGTAAAATACGTCCGTTTACTATGCGGACGAACCTAAAAAAGATGGTATCTTTCAGTGTACTATATGAAAGTTAAAAATACACGACAGAATACAAGAAAATAATATGTACCATGGAAACTCAAAAAAACAACTTACTTTTTAATATAACTTTCTTGATTCTTTTATATTGGTCGGCCTCCCGCAACTTCAGATCTGACCATCGTTTTCTGAGCTGTTCCTTCGTTCTGCACACCCCGAATTTTTGGTGGAGACTTTTGACCACTTTGCCCATAATTCTGGACTTGACCAGATTAGGCCTTTTATACGGACCATGCTTGGCATCATAATCCTCCTTCTTTAAAATGGCGACCATCTCCACCATTTCCTCGAATGACATGTTGGATGCCTTATATCTCCTGGGTCTTGATTTGGGCTCCTCTGTAATTTCATCCTCTGTAGAGGTAATCTCAGCCACCTGTGTCTCCGCCATGTTTTGTTCAGCACTACGAGCGAGAAGGGGCGGGGAAAGTACAATATCGAACGTCAGGGGCGGGGAAAGCGTGCAGAGTTTCACGCATGCGCTGTGTATATAAAGTGAAGATCCATGTCTGGGAAATACGTTCATTTTTCGGGAGAGAGAGTTAGCAACGAACGTCGTGACCAAGGTACCTAACAATTTTACTTTTTGAGGTTCATCAGACGAGGAGATTTGTGTGCTCAAAATATGTAGACAATGCACAGTTGAGGAATGTTGCCTGAAATATATTTTTATTTTGGTTTCTCGCTTTTACAGATATCATGAATACTTTTAAAAACCCAGACTTCATGGGGGAGTTCATCGACAAATGGCAAGAGCTCCCTATATTATGGCAAACCAAAAGTGGCGGAAATAAAAATAAAGACGCCAGGAAAGCAGCACTGGAGAGCCTGCTTGCATTTGTGCAAACAAAGATACCCACAACAACTCTCCAAGATGTCAAAAACAAAATTGGGACCGTCAGAGGGACATACAGGACCCAGAGGACTATGGTCCTGAGGTCCCAGAGGTCAGGGGCACCAGCAGATAAGGTTTAAAAACCCAGTCTGTGGTACTACAGTAAGCTTGCTTTTCTGGATGACCAGCTGGAAGTGCGGGAATCTCTCTCCACCCTTCCCCCCAGAGGTCAATCCAGCCTTCCTTGTACCCAACCCTCCAGCCTTCCCTGCAGCCAGTCCTCCAGCCTTCCTGTCAACCCTGCTCTGGCTTCCTCTGAGGATCAAGATCAGGGCCTTGAGGAGGCAGATTTGGAGATATGGAGCCAGGTAAAGTTTTGCTATCTATATTTCTATCGTACAAAATTGTAGATTTTAAATAGATGTTAGTATTGTTAAAGGTATGTACACTTCTACCAATAAAGTTTGTGAAGAGCAAGATACAGTAGTGGCCTCATTTTATGTGTCCAAGACAACAAAACCAGGATGCGTAATCAATGAAAAGGACATAACTTTTGGCATTGATTTCAACAATGTCTAGAGGTGAACAATGTCTGTGAATGATGATGTGGCAAAATAAATAATGTCCCTTTCTTTTTTTACAGCCAGAGCAGAGCCAGGAAGAGGGTGATGTTGGGGATCAGGAGGAGGCTGGGCCCAGTGGCACCCAGGAGGAGGCAGGGCCCAGGGGCACCCAGGAGGAGGCTGGGCCCAGTGGCACCCAGGAGGAGGCTGGGCCCAGCACAAGAGCCCAGATGCCTCCCCTGGTAGTTAAACCACGAGGGCCAAGGAGAGGTAGGCAGGTGGAGGAGGAAACCAGGACCTTCCTCAGAGAGGTAACAGCGGCCCTCAGAGAGGCACCCTCTGTTGAAGAGGGATTTGCCGCAGTCCTCGCCCACAAACTAGGGCAAATGGAGTTGCAGCAAAAAATTTACAGTGAGACCCTGCTATTGAAAGTCATCAATAAGGGCGTGCTGGGTGAACTCACTAGGTACACGGACATAACGGAGGTTGTCCCTACTCCTCCACCTCCTCCTCCTACTACTCCTCCTGCCACAACCTCTCCTCCTGATCCCCAGCCTCTAAGGAAGAAACCAACCAAGGCTGCAGAGAAGGCTGGAGAGAAGGCTACAAGGAAGAGAAGAAAATAATGCCTGCTGTAGTACCACAGACTGGGGACATATAGGACTTATCTGCTGTGGCTCCTGACCTCTGGGAGCTCAAGACAAGATTGGGCTCATTCTTTGGGGGGATCTAATCTCTATTTTGGTTTGGACATCTTGTATGGTTGTTGTGGGGTCAAAGGGATGCACAAATGCAAGTAGGCTCTCCAGTGCTGCCTTCCACTTTAATTTGTTAATGTTCTGAAATAAAAAAAAATTGAGTGCCCTTTAAATACTTGACTATGTGATTTGTATTTCAAAAGAGAGCTTGCTAGGAAGCAGGCAGGGACATCTCAAATTATATTATTGTTATTATCAGGGGACACAAACCTCCCTGAGGCCAAATGAGACACATTTGGAAGGTTGTTGTGGTAACTTTTTTTTTTTTTTTAAATTTATGTTTATTGATTTTTCCATTGAACAGAGAAAAATTACAGAGCATATCAACATACACGCTTACACATTATTTTCTTGTATTCAGTAGCAATATTCCAGTATTACACCGTGAAGCGGGAGCATAAACAATATAGTCTCGAAATAACATTCAAGCCTAATAAGGCCTACAGCTTGTGGCCACATGGCCACATAGGTGTCCCAGTTCCTCAACGGAGGAGAAGAAAAAAAAAAAAAAAAAGAAACACAAAACCCTAATACCAAAGGTGTATCGAGAGTATTTAACTGTGATTTTCACAGGACTCATTCGGTTATTCTTATTCAGTAATACTTAAGTGCTTGCATTCACTCACACAACACTCATACCCATTCACCCAGCACTTCCACCCATTTCCCCAGCCGAAACTACAGCTGGGTGGGGGCACTCCTCCTACTCCCCCCCCACATTTATGTGGGATATGTTTCATGTCCCCAGCTTCTTTATTTAGGATAGGAGGTAGTTCTCCCCCCCCCCCCATCAAACAGGAGGGGCTGAATCAGGGCCCACTACTGCTGAGACAGAGGGGTATCCTTCCAAAAGGAGCTGTCTATATCCAGCCAAGGTTGCCAGATCTTGTAGAATTTCTGTATACAGGCCCTTCCTTTATAGATTAGTTTAAAGGTTGGTACGACTTTGTTTATCATGCGGTACAGCAGTTGGATGTTGGGAGCAGATTCACACTTCCATTGTAGTAATATCAGTTTTCTGGCATAAAAGAGTATCAAGCGGACTAGGGTCCGTTCGTGGGTTCTGGGTATGTGGTCATTAAGGATGCCCAGGAGCCCCACTTCAACAGTGTGGGGGGTCACTAGGCATAGATTGTTTTCAAAAAAAGAGAATAGGTCCACCCAGAACCCCAAGAGGGCCGGGCAGGACCAAAACATGTGTACATAACCAGCATTGGTGCACTTACATCTAGGGCAGAGGGCCCCTGAAACATAACCCATGCGAGCCAGACGGGCCGGCGTGTAATGCAGTTGATGAATAAATTTGAACTGTATATATTGGTCGTTAGACCCAACAATATCCAAGAAACAGGCCCCAGAGGCCTCCTCCCACCCCTCCTCTGAAAGCCCAGGGATGTCGACCATCCACTTCCGCTGTGCAGCACGGAAGGGAGAACTCCCACCCGTCTGCAGTCGGGAGTAAATGGTCGTGGCTAATTTCGTAATGCCAGAACACGACATCAATGCCTCAAGCGGGGATTCAGCGAGCTCAAGAGTCAGGCCATGAAACTGCGCACGGACAGCGTGTCGTATGAGAAGATATTTAAAATAGAATTTATTTGATAATCCACTTGTAGCTTTTAGGACTTCAAAAGAGATAAATTCACCATTGAGAAAAATGTGGGCAGCGTGGGTAATGCCCAGCCGTGTCCACCACAATGCATCGGGGTGACCCATGAGCTCCAGAAGATTGGGGTTATGCCATAGGGGGGTTTTCGGTGAGACCCCCCCCAATTCTGAAATCGTCTTATTCCCTTCATGCCAGGCCAACCAACTCACTTCTATCGGGGAGCCGCGGGAGCATCGTTTTGGTAAAGATCTATGCATAATATCTACCAATGGGGTCTCTAGGCCAGCAAGTGCCTGCAGTAGATAGGTAGAGCAGGATGCGGAGGCCCCCTGGAACCATTCATAGACATAGGTTAATTGGGCTGCTATAAAATAGTGTCGCAAGTTGGGGCAGGCCAGTCCCCCATCACCCTTAGAGGCCTGGAGGGAAGCCTTCGCTATTCTGGGATTGGTCCCCTGCCATAGGAAGGAGGATAATAACGAGTCTACTCTTTTGAAGAGCTTTTTGTAGAGAAAAATAGGGGATGCCCTAAAGGCATATAAAAATTTAGGTAGGTATATCATTTTAAATATGTTCACCCGCCCTATCAAATTCAAAGGTAATGAGGCCCAAGTTTGCAACCTGGTCTCCATGTGTGTAACAACTGGGGCAATGTTAAGAGATTCAAAGAGGGCCAGGTCTGCATTAATGTGAATGCCCAAATATTTAAATGTGGATCTGACTGACAGGTTAGAGTGAGATAAGTAAGTATAATCCTGTTTGGGGCCTATGGGAAAAGCAACAGACTTGTCCCAGCCCACCTTTAGTCCCGAGACCCTCCCGAACTCCTCCACCACTTCCATTAAAGATTTAAAGGACTGTTCTGTGCCATCAAGGTATATTAATGCGTCATCAGCATATAATGAGATCTTCTCTGTAAGATTACCATAACATATGCCGCCCACCGACGCCGTCTGTCGCACCGCCAGAGCCAAAGGCTCTATGGCAAGTGCGAACAGGAGTGGCGAGAGCGGGCAGCCCTGCCGTGTTCCCCTGTGTAAAGAAAAGACATCCGATACATCCTTGTTAGTACATATTCTTGCCCTGGGATTGATATATAGCAGGCGAACCCATTTTATAAATTGGTGACTAAAACCCATTCGGTGCATGACTTCCCACAAAAAGGTCCATTTCACAGTATCAAAGGCCTTCATCACATCCAGGGACAACACCAGGCCACTTTTATGCTCAGTGTCAGCTCTATGGATATGTATGAACAATCGTCTAATGTTGTCATATGTACTCTTTCCAGGCATGAATCCAGTTTGGTCCCTATGGATAAGGTGTAGGATAATCTTTTGTAGTCTCACTGCCAGTACCTTGGCCAGTATCTTAACATCGCTATTGAGTAAGGAGATTGGACGGTATGAGCCACATAGCGTTGGATCTTTATCAGGCTTGGGGATCACCACAATCAGGGCCTCACACATGGAGGAGGGGAGAACGCCCTCCTCCATTGCCTGCCCAAACTGAGAGTGCAACCTCTGTGCCAAGTCCCCAGCATAGTGTTTGTACCATTCAGCGGGCAAACCGTCCAATCCAGGAGTTTTGTTCGGGGGGAGTGAGTATATGGCAGTGGTAATTTCTTCTACCGTCAAAGGTTCATTTAAGATGGATCTGTGTGAGTCCTCCAGTACAGGGAACCGGAGAGACTCGAAGAAACCCATAGTTTCCCATTCAGGTGGAGAGGGCTGGGACGAATATAGGTCCTCATAGAAGGATTTAAAAGTTAGATTAATGGTCCTAGGGTCTGAAGCGATGGAGCCATCCGGCACCTGGATTTGCGGAATAGTCCTATCAACACAGTCCATGCGGGAGAGATATGCCAACAGCTTGCCATTCTTCCCACTGTGTTCAAGCAGCCTGGCCGTCAGATATCTCTGTTGTTTCTGCGTTACATCCACCCTGTGGAGGTCCAGGGCCCTATGCGCCCCCACCAGGACCCCGTGGGAGTCCGGGGTGGGGGACGCAGAATACTGGGCCCTCGCAATCTCCAAGGAGGACTCTAGGGCTAAAAGAGTGGCCCGGAGGTTTTTTTTATGTCTGGTAGTGTTAGAGATGTATGAACCCCGCACAGTCGCCTTAAAGGCGTCCCATGTGGGGCCAGGGGAGGCAGATCCTTCATTATCCGCCCAAAAGTGGGACATGTCCTGTCCCACCGGGTCCTGTATGTTGTGGTAACTTTACACAAGAATAATTTAAGCCAAAATACTTAAAAAAAGGCCCAAAAAAATAACCAAAAATAATATAAAATTTAAAGAAAAAAGGAGAATTAACTTATTTTATTATTATTAGTATTATTTAGGAGGGAGGTGCGGCTTATAAATAATATTTTAAAATCATTAGAGCAATTTGGAATTACTTTAGAAACAAGTTTGGCATAAAACTCTCAATGTCAAAAGAAGAACGGAATGCGCTGCATTAAAACGATGCTATTAATTCCACCGTGATGAATGTGCCATCTCCATTTCCAACATTAGCTTTACCAAAACGAGCGCTCCCGTCTCATAGTTGCTTCTGAGCATGTGCGTTTTTTTTCACGTCGTGAAAGCATACACACTATCGTTTTTCACGTCGTTAAAAAAAACGACATGAAAAACGACGTGAAAAAAGAGAGCATGTGCGGAATTTTTAATGGCCGTTTTTCACGTCGTTAAAAATGCTCTGGAGCCTACACACGATCATTTTTAATGGCCATTTTTAAAAATGGCATTTTTAACGGCATGAAAAACGATCGTGTGTACGGGGCATTAGCTTCGGGAGCGATCCGGCATGAGGGGACGGCCGTTCGATTACGGCCACCCCCTCTCGATCGCTCCCGGCGAATGAGAGCTTCCCCTGCCTGTGTGCTTGTTTACACAGGCTGGAGGAAGTGATGTCATCTCTCCTGCGGCGCTCACATATACCGAGCACCGTACAGGAGAAGATGCAGGTTAGTGCACACAACACTACACTGACACCAGGACACATAGGTACATAAATCGCCCCCCCAGGCCCCCCCAGACCCCCCCAGATCACCCCCCAGATCACCCCCCAGCCCCCAGTCACAGTGTCACTGATTGCAGTGACCATTTATTTAGTGATCACTGCAATCAGTGACATTTGTGACTGTAAAAGTGTCAGTACATTTAGTTTTAGGTCCAGTGCAGCCCCCTAACCCTCCCTAATAAAGGTTTAACCCCCTGATCACCCCCCAGATAACCCTTTCACCCCCTAGTACCACCGTCGCTAAGCGATCATTTTTCTGATCGATGTCTTAGCGTCGGTGATGCTGATCGGTAGCCAGTAATTTTTTTTAGGTTCGCCGCAGGTTTTTATAGCGTCGGGTACCCCCATATATTACCTAATAAAGGTTTAACCCCCTCGATCGACCCCCAGGTAACCCTTTCACCCCCTATCACCATGGTCACTAAGCGATCATTTTTCTGATCGATGTTTTAGCGTCGGCGATGCTGATCGGTAGCCAGTAATTTTTTTTAGGTTCGCCGCAGGTTTTTATAGCGTCGGGTACCCCCATATATTACCTAATAAAGGTTTAACCCCCTTGATCACCCCCCAGGTAACCCTTTCACCCCCTAGCACCGCCGTCACTAAGCGATCATTTTTCTGATCGATGTCTTAGCGTCGGTGATGCTGATCGGTAGCCAGTAATTTTTTTTAGGTTCGCCGCAGGTTTTTATAGCGTCGGGTACCCCCATATATTACCTAATAAAGGTTTAACCCCCTTGATCGCCCCCCAGGTAACCCTTTCACCCCCTATCACCACTGTCACTAAGCGATAATTTTTCTGATCGCTGTCTTAGCGTCGGTGATGCAGATCGGTAGCCAGTAATTTTTTTTAGGTTCGCCGCAGGTTTTTATAGCGTCAGGTACCCCAATATATTACCTAATAAAGGTTTAACCCCCTTGATCGACCCCCAGGTAACCCTTTCACCCCCTATCACCACTGTCGCTAAGCGATCATTTTTCTGATCGCTGTCTTAGCGTCGGTGATGCAGATCGGTAGCCAGTATTTTTTTTTAGGTTCGCCGCAGGTTTTTATAGCGTCAGGTACCCCCATATATTATCTAATAAAGGTTTAACCCCCTGATCGCCCCCCAGGTAACCCTTTCACCCCCTATCACCACTGTCGCTAAGCGATTGTTTTTATGATCGTTGTCTTAGTGTCGGTGATGCAGATCGGTAGCCAGTAATTTTTTTTTAGGTTCGCCGTCAGGTTTTTATATAGCGTCAGGTACCCCCATATATTACCTAATAAAGGTTTTAACCCCCTAATTGCCCCTAGTTAACCCTTTTACCAGTAATCACCATATAAGTGTTACGGGTGACGCTGGTTAGTTAGTTTGCTTTTTATAGTGTCAGGGCACCCGCCGTATATAACCAAATAAAGGTTTAACCCCCTGATCGCCCGGCGGGTGATATCAATTAGGTTTTAGCGTCAGAGAGGGTCTGCGTCACACCCCAGGCAGCGTCAGGTTAGTGCCAGTAACGCTATCACCCACGCGTGAAGCATACACCCCCCTTAGTGGTATAGTATCTGAACAGATCAATATCTGATCTGATCAGATCTATACTAGCGTCCCCAGCAGTTTAGGGTTCCCAAAAACGCAGTGTTAGCGGAATCAGCCCAGATACCTGCTAGCACCTGCGTTTTGCCCCTCCGTCCAGCCCATGCCACCCAAGTGCAGTATCGATCGATCACTGTCACTTGCAAAACACAACACACATAACTGCAGCGTTCGCAGAGACAGGCCTGATCCCTGCGACTCCAGTGCTGTAGGAGGTGATTTCGCCACCACAGTTAAAAAAAAAAAGCATATATGCCGAAGCATTGGGGCAGCAGGGGCGGAGGAGCGATTTTGCTCCTAATGCCGCGTACATACAGTCGAAATTCCGACGGAGGCTTGCCCGTGGAAAAGTCTGACCATGTGTACGCGGCATAACTTTTGCGGGAAGATCCCCCATGCTTCGGCATATATAAATGGTGCATCTATGCCCATCATTAGAAGTGGGTGGATGAAGGGCGGTATTCTAATGGTGGGCATACCCACCGATCAATCTTTTTTTTTCGTTCAGCCAACAGGCTGCATGAAAAAAAAAATTACAATACATGTCCAACAAGGACCAGCAACGTACTGGTATGTTGCTGGACTTTGAATGTTTATACCAGAATGATGCCTGCGGGTTTAGGTATCATCTTGGTATCATTCTTTTCAGCCAGCGGCCGGCTTTCATGTAAAAGCAATCCTAGTGGCTAATTAGCCTCTGGACTGCTTTTACAAGCAGTGGGAGGGAATGACCCCCCCCCCCGGATATAAAAAGCGCCATTGGGAAATTGGGAAAGCATTTTATCACACCGATCTTGGTGTGGTCAGATGCTTTGAGGGCAGAGGAAATATGTAGGGTCCAATAGACCCCAGTTTTTTCAAAAAAGAGTACCTGTCATTACCTATAGCTATCATAGGGGATATTTACATTCCCTGAGATAACAATAAAAATGATTAAAAAAAATATATATATAGAAGCAACAGTTTAAAAATAAAATAAAAAAGCAAAATTAATAATAAAAAAAAAAAAAAAAAAAAAAGCACCCCTGTCCTGCCCTGCTCTTGCCCAATGGCGAACGCAAGCGTCGGTCTGGCGTCATATGTAAACAGCAATTGCACCATGCATGTGAGGTATCACCGCGAAGGTCAGATCGAGGGCAGTAATTTTAGCAGTAGACCTCCTCTGTAAATCTAACGGGGTAACCTGTAAAGGCTTTTAAAGGCTTTTAAAAATGTATGCAGTTTGTCGCCAATGCGCGTTTGTGCGAAATTTTAAAGCATGTCGTGTTTGGTATCTATGTACTCGGCCTAAGATCATCTTTTTTATTTCATCAAACATTTGGGCAATATAGTGTGTTTTAGTGCATTAAAATTAAAAAAAGTGTATTTTTTTCCCCAAAAAATGCGTTTGAAAAATCGCTGCGCAGATACTGTGTAGAAAAAAAAAATGCAACACCCACCATTTTATTCTGTAGGGCCTTTGCTTTAAAAATATATATAATGTTTGGGGGTTCAACATAATTTTCTTGCAAAAAAAAATATGTTTTCATGTAAACAAAAAGTGTCAAAAAGGGCTTTGTCTTCAAGTGGTTAGAAGAGTGGATGTAAGCTTCCTAATGTTGTGTATAAAATGCCAGAACAGTTCAAAACCCCCCCCAAATGACCCCATTTTGGAAAGTAGACACCCCAAGCTATATACTGAGAGGCATGTCGAGTCCATGGAATATTTTATATGTTGACACAAGTTGCGGAAAAAAGACAATGTGTTTTTTTTTTTTTGCACAAAGTTGTCACTAAATGATATATTGCTCAAACATGCCATGGGCATATGTGGAATTACACCCCAAAATACATTCTGTTGCTTCTCCTGAGTACGGGGATACCACATGTGTGAGACTTTTTGGGAGCCTAGCCGCGTACGGGACCCCAAAATCCAATCACCGCCTTCAGGCTTTCTAAAGGGTGTAAATTTTTGATTTCACTTCTCACTGCCTATCACAGTTTCGGAGGCCATGGAATGCCCAGATGGCACAAAACCCCCCCAAATGACCCCATTTTGGAAAGTAGACACCCTAAGCTATTTGCTGAGAGGTATTGTGAGTATTTTGCAGATCTCGCTTTTTGTCACAAAGTTTTGAAATCTGAAAAAAAAAAAGAAAAAAAAAAATGTTCTTTCTTCATTTTCAAAAACAAATGAGAGCTGTAAAATACTCACCATGCCTCTCAGCAAACAGCTTGGGGTGTCTACTTTCCAAAATGGGGTCATTTTGGGGGGGTTTTGTGCTATTTTGGCATTTTATGGCCTTCGAAACTGTGATAGGTAGTGAGGAGTCAAATCAAAAATTTGTGCCTAGAAATCCTGAAGGCGGTGATTGGTTTTCGGGGTCTCGTACGCGGCTAGGCTCCTAAAAAGTCCCACACATGTGGTATCCCCGTACTCAGGAGAAGCAGCAGAATGTATTTTGGGGTGCAATTCCACATATAACCATGGCATGTGTGAGCAATATATCATTTAGTGACAACTTTTTGTAATTTTTTTTTTGTCATTATTCAATCACTTGGGACAAAAAAAAAAAATATTCAATGGGCTCAACATGCCTCTCAGCAATTTCCTTTTTCTTCAAAATTTTCGGTCTTTTTCCGTTTCCATTTATATCGCAAAAAATTAA
Organism: Rana muscosa; assembly: GCA_029206835.1. NCBI lineage: Eukaryota > Metazoa > Chordata > Amphibia > Anura > Ranidae > Rana > Rana muscosa. The sequence goes on along the minus strand of CM055122.1, from coordinate 691,918,120 downwards.
AATCGCAGAGGCAATCAAATACCATTAAAAGAAAGCTCTATTTGTGGGAAGAAAAGGACGCAAATTTCGTTTGGGTACAATATTGCATGTCCGCACAATTTACAGTTAAAACAGCGCAGTGCAAAATTCTGAATTCACCTCTGGTCCTTTAGCTACCAAATGGTCCGGGGCTTAAGTGGTTAATGCTGCTAGTGCTATTGAGTACCATTCCTCAAGTTCCAGGGTTTCCTGGATATCATGTTCCTATCTAACCATATAGCTTAGTTTTACTGCGGAATACGTTGGAATAGTATATATTTTAGATATATTACCTTGGATTCTATCATATCGATGACACATATATTCCAGGGGTGACATAGTTGCAAAATCACATTTGAGTGATAAGGTATGCAGGTAATGATGTATGTGAGTAAACCCAAAATATTCAGAGTCTGGCAGTTGGTGTTTTTCCATCAGCATTCGTTTGGATAGCATTCTTTTTTGATCACAGAGGTCCACAATCTGCATGAAACTCTTATTGGACCACCATTCAAAAGCAAGGGGAGTGAAGCCCGGGGTGAAGTTTTTGTTTCGGAAGAGGGGAGCTAATGGACTTTGGGGCGATTTGAAGTTATGAGACTTAGACAATCTATCCAGATGCTTAATGACAAAAAGAGGGAAGGGCATAGAATTGGAGGCCGATCCCTCTGCGGCAACCACATAACATGGGAAATCGATTTAACTTGACAAGAATAGGATTCCACCAGCATTCACAATGTGTGGGGCTGTTGGGAATGAAATTTAGTAAGTTGTGCTAATTGGGCAGCATAAAAATATTTCAGCAGATCAGGGAATCCTAGGCCTCCCTTCTGTTTCTGGAGTAAACAGTGTGCGTTTATTCACCCTGGGCCTCTTGTCTCCCCATATAAACTAAAGAAGCTTCTTTGAAATATCATCAGATCAGATCAGATAGAATGTAGTCTGCCGAACCACAATGGAGGGTGAAGCTGCCATCTAGCCAAGTCTGCCCGATAAACGTTTATAAAGTGCAGGATAGTTGGGGGAATATAAAGTATGCAAGAAGGAAGGCGTCAAATGGATACCTAGGTAAGGAAGAGCCTCTGGTTCCCATTGAAATGTATAAGATTGTTCAAGGGATTTTTGAGTGCTGTTCTGCAAAGAGATATTTAGTGCTCGAGATTCGTCATGATTGATTGTAAGACCCAAGATTTCTGAAAAAGGTTGAAGAATTGCACACAGGATGGGAAGGGAGGTAATGGGCGACGATATGACCATCAAGATTTCATCCGTGAATAGCAGATTGTATTCCTTTAAAAGCTATTAGCAGATGCTAAGGATGGCTACAAGACCCCAAGCCAAGTACATGTTTAGCTAAATAACAGCTATAGATGATGGGCTTGCTAGGCATTCTTTAGTATTAGAGCTTATAGCTAAACTCCCATTTCACCCACTCCTATAAATTCAAAATGAAGACTTTTAAGACATATTTTTTACTTACGCTATTCTATTGTTACATGACCCACCATGGTGCCTTTTCCAGTGGTGAATATCAGTGATTTGAGCATACAGCCTGGCCCACCAACCAGTCTTGGTGCCTCCTCTCATTCCATGGACCCTGTGATGTGTCCATGTAGGCAGGAAATTACTTTTCTAGAAGACAGAAGACTTGAGTTATGGCTTGTCACATGGTAGCGAAGAAATCAGAGCTTTTAGTTTTAGGTTTCTTTTGTATGTGTAATCTAAAGGTTAGGTTAGTAGAGGGTAGTGTCCTGGAGACATATTTTAATTTGAATGAACATCCAAGGTTATGTATTGTGATCAGCCAGTGACAATAAAACAAACGTAATGCAACATAATACATAACTGTTGCTAGAATGCTTCTCCCAAGCTGCAAGATTTCCCCCATAGGCATGCACAGGGGGTGTTCCAGGTGTGCCTGGGCACACCCTAATCATTCTGTGCGGTGCTGATTCCCCCTACTGCCCAGGCATCCCCATATTGCACCCCCCCCCCACACCGCAGTGCTGCTGGCTTTCCTCTTCTCCTCTCCCTCAGGCTGCTACAGGGGATGTTTCAGGATAGAGAGCAGAGGAAGGGGCCAATCAATATGTAATTTACTGGCTCCTTCCTTTTCTAAATGAACACAGTGAACACACTCACTCACTGTGTTCAATCATAACTAAAGCATAGTAAACCGTGTATACAATACTTCAGTTTTTAAATGAACAGATAGCCGCTCAGCACAGAAAACTTCCCATTCATTCACTGTACAGTGCAGCTAATGCTGCAGAGAAAAGCATGTGTGTTTGAGTTTTGGGGTGCACACCCTAATGCAATAGGTTGCGCACGCCTATGGTTGCCCCCCAGTTTCCCAACTTGCTGTCTTTCATCCAACCATATGCAGCTGTACATGAAGAAAGTAGCTTTCTGTCATATACTGTATAAGGGAATCCTCAAACAATAAATACCAGTTTACTGTAATTTTCTAGAATGTCCAGTGGCAATCAGGGTTAGGGATCTAAGCTGAAGAAAAAACATAAAACAGCCATTAGTTGCATAACTTGATATTTGGAATCTTACAAAGTTGTCTACGCATCTTCTTGCAAACCAGACATATTTATAAAAACCTTTAAATGGATACAGAGGATAGCTATTAAAAACCATGATTATTTAAACAGTTTTTTAAACTCTGGATAAAGCCATTCTAGAAAGCTTAGAGTTTACTAATAATACATTTTATGTTTTTTTTTTGTTTTTTTTTTCTATTTAGGACAATTTATTAAGTGATAAGTGAGTTTTTCTGAAAATCAGGCAAATCAGCAAATTGAAAATGTTTGATTTTGCTTGACTATATGCATGCAGTTATGTCCAGTCTGTAGGGAACTATACAATCCATTAATCATGATGATTGGCTGGATTCCTAGATTTTTATTCTCTACAGGCAAGATACATTTATATGTACTGTAAATATTAAGAAGGAATAAAAAGGGAAGAGTCAGCAGTTCATCCTGATTAGGTCAACTCTATATATAACCTAATCTTATCCCATCCTAAATTATTGAGAGGGTTTTCCTTGTGGTAGCATATGTGTATACATTGTGAGTTAGCATGAAATAATATATACACAAGAATAGAAAGGATAACCACGAATTAACCAATGAAAACACCTACTCTGTAAAAAATAAATAAAAAAATTCCTGTACACAAAAACTTGCTAGCTGAACGCTGCTATCCTTCGACTAGATCCAGAGCAGTGAAGCTGATTCTATTTGGCTCCTTTGTGACTGATGTCACTGTCCTAGAATTGGTAAGTAATTGATAAGTCATGTGATGTCAGCTTACAGAGGAATATGAAGGGGGGCCTATACCGCGCTAAAAGTGAATAAAGTGAAAAGATTCCTATGAGGAGAAGCTGCGATACCTACAAATATGCGATACACATGTAAAAGAAATGTGAATAGGAAAAAAAGGTCGCGCTACTTTAAAACAGTGTATCAAAACCTGTAAACATACCCTAAGTATATAATAGATTGAAATGTCCTCAACCCACAAACTATGCAATAAATGGATAATACACTATCTGGAGTACTCCTTTTTTTCCCCTACACGTCTTGTTCGAGTCCGAGAGTGAGTCTAACATTCTATCAGAGGGAAGGATCCTCTCTATGCGGCACGGAGAACTTACGTGGTGAGTGAGGAAGACAATAGGAGCTGGGAGACACCCGTATCTGGGATTTACCAAGACCCCGCAGAGGGTTATATCTGCAGGCGCCAATAACCTTGCTATTATAGGAGGTCCATCACATCTGGTAAGGGTGCCCATTTTACTCTGGTGTATTCTTCAAGGGGTGACCTTCCCTTTTTCACCTTGGTGGCGGTGGAATTACCTCTCAACTTTTACTCATCTTAACGCAATTATCTTTTCCATCTATGATTTGGACTCATTGTTCTTGTTATTTGGACTTTTTTTTGTGTGCACAGATTTATATATATTTTTTGCACTATCTAACTTATGTGATCACCCATTTTTTGCATAGTTTGTGGGTTGAGGACATTTCAGCTTACAGAGGAAGCAGACAAACCCAAATTAATCTGTTCACCTTCACCACTTAATCAGGTGATTCTTGTTAGAACTGACCTTTAATTTAAGTATCATGCATATCATTTTTGTAAATACAGCTAAGCTGATCTTAAGCCTAGTACAAATGGGCCAAATGCCGGGCAACATCGGCCGGTTCGATAAAATCTGGCCGACATTCGGCCCGTGTGTATGGCAGCCGGTCCGACAGAAGCTGATGCTGGAAAACCAGCAGCCGACCAGCTCCTGATCAGCGCTCTCAGCCATTGACCGGAGTGTTCTGGCGGCGGATTGGATTGTTAGTACAGCGCCTCCGACCTAAACGGTCAGTTTTTTTGATTGAATGAAAAAAAACTGACAGTGTGTACTAGGCTTAATACTCAAAATGTAAGTAAACCCACAAACAAAATTGCTATATAATGCAGCTTCACAGTCCTTAGATGTGGAGGCTGCAATTGTTTCCTTTTTTACTTTATTTTTACTTAAGTGCCCTAGGGAGACAGTACTCACACGCTGTATTGAATATATGATGGGGCTGCTTTATCATCCAAGGGCAGAAAGATAGAACTACAGAACACCTCCCCTCTCCCCTTATTCATAACATAGGGACAGTGTGTTGTAGCCCACAGAGAGATCTGGGAACACTTCTAACTGATAAGACTGTAGCACATGCAAAATGCATAGGTAGTTATCAGCTCACCGGATCTCTTGTAGGATCAAAAGGTATTTTTGGCAGCTATCAAATATTTATAAACAAAACACTTTAATTGTAATATTCCACAGACACTAACAGAGCAAATAAGTGAATTTCATTGTGAGGGTAGTTCTTTCCATCAAGCAGGATTTTTGAATTAAGCAACACAGGTTGTACTGGGAACAGTGTGTCCAATACTTAGATTTATATCTGTAAAATGTGATTACTGACAACACAGCTTTTATTCTTACACTGCATGCCAGGAAATGTTTATTATTGACAGAGCTTTGGTCTAGACTTAAATCTGAGTCTAGCATGCTGAATAGGAGAGGAGAAACAGATCATTTCAGTGTAAATACACCAATTTACATAATTCTGCATAGCTGCAGAAAGAATGAGAAACACGGTTACTGGACAATTCATGTTGTTTGAAAAGAATAAAACGGATTGATTTATACATCGAATCAATTAATCAGGTGGTTATAAGATGCCGTTTTGTACCACAAATGGAAAAATCTTACTTAGGATTAGAGCTACCTATAAGAAACAATGGTTAGAAATTCTGACAAAATCAGCCTCCTGAATGATTGTGGCATAAGCATACCAGAACACCACATTATATTAAAAGCACATTAGTAGTTGTATGACAGTTATTTGAAATCCAGTGATAGCTTATGGAAATATAAGGAGTGTATATGTTTACCAATAGCACCCCTGATCCTTTGTAAAATACTGCTTCTACCTTACTATGGATAAATGTTTGTACTTTAGAGGAACTAGATGGATAATGAAAGAATGAAGGCTTTCTATTGGATGACTTATGCTGCGTACACACGATTGGAAATTCCGACAGCAAAACCGTGGATTTTTTTCCGACGGAATGTTGGCTCAAACTTGTGTTGCATACACACGGTCACACAAATCTTGTCGGAAATTCCGAACGTCAAAAACGCGGTGAAGTACAAAACGTACGACAAGCCGAGATCAATGAAGTTCAATAGGCAGTTTGGCTCTTCTGCTTGATTCTGAGCATGCTCTGTGGCTTCTTATAGAATAACTGCAGCTAAAGTTGTTATACTTGCCTGCACAGCAGTGGTACTATTAGCTCTACAACTACATGGTAAACAGAGTAATAATTCAGTAACTATAATAAAAACTATGAAAAAAAATAAAGTGACTAAGACTATTTGTTATCTATGGACTGACTGTAAAAGCATCTCGTTCCAAGTACTCCAATCTGGCAGACTTTGGGTTAAAAGCCAAACTCTAGGAAAAGATTAAAAAAAATTATTTTTTTGTCTCATTTTGGTTGGGGTGACCATAAAAAAGCAACCTACTTACCTTATTCCTCTCTCCCACGTGTCCCCCTAGCTGCACAGGAAGTCCCCAAATACTGTTTTTTTTTGCCACTCCATTAGATGCAGGCACTCGGACATCATCTTCACGTACAAAACAGGACCAGCAGTCCTGCATTGTAAGTGAGAATGTAGTATACATGGAATACTTGAACATTATTGAAACCTCTCACTGTTTTTGATCTGTTTCAGTGATAATAGTTACACTAAAGCCCCGTACACACGATCGGATTTTCATCGGACAAAGCGTAGGACCTTTGTCCGAAGGGCATTGGCCGTGAACTTGTCTTGCATACAAACGGCAAAGAATTGTCGGCCAACAAACACAAACGTAGTGACGTATTAGATGTACTACGAGGCTACAAAAGAGGAAGTTCAATTGTCAGGCACCACTCTTTGGGCTCCTTCTGCTAATCTCGAGTTAGTAGAAGTTTGGTCAGGGTTGATTCGCGCTTTTCAGTTTGTGCTTTTCAGTTCGTTTCTGAACGGTCGTTCGCCAACCAGCCATGTTGCGCATTCCGAGGAGAGAACATACTATTATTGGGTTTGGAGTTATTGCTTTCACCCAAGTCCGGTCCAGGAACAGGAGGAGGAGGAGTTCTTGGACCAAAAATTGGTTGCTTAATCGTGACCAATTTTGTCATATGCCTTTTGCTGCGGGAGCTCCAGGAGAATAATCCTGATGATTTTAGGAATTATCTCCGGATGACGGACCCCTGCTTTCACAGTCTCTTGGCATTGTTTTCCCCCTATATTATGAAGCAGGACACATGCATGAGGCTTGCCATCACTTCAGAGCAAAGGCTCATAGCCACCTTGTGGTACTTGACGACAGGGAGAAGTCTCCAGGACCTCAAGTTTACGACTAGGATCTCCCCACAGGCTCTGGGACTCATTATTCCAGAGACCTGTTCTGCCATTATTGAAGTCTTGCAATGTGATATTCTGTGAATGTCCTCTTTGTCCTCATGCATGCTGTAAGCTTTTTCTGCTCCTTTTTTGGCCTTCATACATATTTTCCTTCACTGACCTCCGCAGCATGCTACACTGGGCCCATACATACCTAGCCTAGTAACTTAACAATGTTTTTTGTCTGCTACATTTTTCTGTTTACCCTACACACCCCCTAAAATGTGTCCCAATCTTATTGTTGTCCTCAAATTCATGCAGAGTGCAAGAGTCCAATTTTTTGGTGCACAAACTCATTTGGAACCCTCCCCCAATGCTAAGTCAACCGATACAACTACTCTATCTGCTGTCTTTGCCAAACCCATACACAGTATACCTCTTTTGTGGTCATATTTCTGGATGAATTCACCAAAGCATGGCCTGCCTGCCTGATTACTTTCAAATTGTACTGTTGAGAGTTTTTGTTTCCTATTATCTTGATAGGTGATTTCTGAATGTCAAAATGTGCTTCAATTTGGACAGTGTGTATTCATGTTTTTGGATTATGACACTTCTTACCTTACCACTGGGCTGCCTAAAATGTAAGTAAGGACCCAAAGTATCACACATTATTTATGCATTCAGCTCTCATGGAAGTGGAGATTGTTACCTGTCCAAAACATCTACCCATTCCCCCCCCACCAGAATTTTTTTAGAATGGGCCACCAGAGGGGGTGAGGAATCTGATAAGTTGACCTTACACTTTTCTCTTTAAATACTCATTTAAATGTTATACTTATGTTGGCCAAGAATGTTTGTGTCAAATCTGCTTGCAATGTTATGAGCCAAAGTAGTATTTTTTTTTCCTTGTTTGACTCCACAGTTTCCTTACAACCCACAGCAATGGCAGGATGTTGCAGCCCAGTTCGAGGAGCAGTGAGATTTTCCCAACTGTGGTGGTGCTATTTATGGCAAGCATGTCAGGATTGTCCCACCACCCAACTCGGGGTCCTGTTTTTTTTAATTATAAGGGCTTTTGCAGCATAGTCATGCTAGCTGTTGTGCCTGCCAGCTATGAGTTCCTGTACCTGGATGTTGGGAAGAACGGCCGCAACTTTGACCTACCTGCAGAGGACTACCAGCGGCTCCAGAATGGCACCTTAAATTTGCCACCTGCTGAGGACAATGTTGAGGGCCTCAATTTTGTGTTTGTGGCAGATGAGGCATTTGCTCTGTAGGAACATCTTATGAAGCCCTTTCCTATGAGGAACCTCACCATAGAGCAGAGAATATTTAATTATAGGCTCTCTCGTGCCAGAAGGGTTGTTGAAAATGCCTTTGGCATCCTATCCAGTCGCTTTATGCTCTTTTTAACCTCGATCTACCTGGCCGAATATAAAATCAATTATGAGGTATTGTGCTGCTGTATCCTCCGCAATTTTTAATGGAGGAATGCTAGCAGCTACCTTGCCTCAGGGCCAAGTGATGTGGACTCTGCAGTGTCAGGCCCAGCTGAAGAGGCTGTGATGACGGCTCTTGAAAGTGGCCATGCTGGGTTGCCCTCCCAAAATGCCAGAGTTGTCCGGCAACAATACATGGACTATTTTGTGGGAAGAGGGGCAGTGGCATGGCAGCAAACTGTAGCTGATCCTGAATAAATCTTTTATTTGATCCTAAACTCCTATTTCATTTGAACTACTGTCTGTGTTTCTTATCTGTTTCCTAGGTTCTCAAATGGCATTCATTTGGCACATTTTCTACAATAGTGCAAACGTACCTTATTTGCTACATGAGGTGACAATCTCTTCTTTAGCTATCTATTATGTTGTGTTGTGGCTCTGCTACACACACACAATGTTTTTGTTCTTAATGTATCTAATGCATTAATGTCCAAAAAATTAGGTCTTTTCAACTCCTTTAATTTCTTTGAGGCCATAAAATTGCCTGAGTTTGCCACATTTTAGAGCACATTGTCACTGTAACTACACCAACTTATAAATACACTGGTATTGAGCATTGAAATAAGAAGCCACACATTGTTTAGTAAAAATTATTTTACTCCAAGCACATTCACATGTGTGTTTTAAGGTTTTAGAACAAACCAACATCTTTCTTTGTGTATAACATGTATGTTTGCCATTATTTTGCCTTTTTTGGGGCTAAACAGACATGTTTGAAACCAGAAGATACACATCCCCAACTCAGGAACTTACAAAGTTCGACTTTGGTAAAGTGAAGGCCATATGAGACATTAGTATCCCAAGACTGTGTAGATGTTGCCTTCCTCAGATGGGGGTGATCTCACCCCTCTAAAAGCCAAAATTTGAAGGGGCATAACTGTTAAATGTCCCTTATGATCCCCTGCCTAAAATGTGTTTAGGTACAAACAGGTTAGTTTCTAAAGCCCCAAAACACAGTGTGTCAACATGTGCTATCTCCTATCACGGGATATCAATGTACGCGTTTTGGAGGTGCAGCCCTTCCTTAAAACTAAAGAAGGTGAGAGGAAGGGGTTGCACCCCTCAAAACACGCCCATTGATACCCCATGATGGGAGATAGCACATTTTGACACAGTGGTTTGTTTTTACGAAAAGGCCAATCCACTTTGCACTACACGTGCACTTTCCAGTGCACTTGTAGTGCAAAGTTGATTGGCCTTTCGTAAATAACCCCCACTGTTTGTTTTGTGGCTTTAGCAAACTGGATATAGGGGAAGACACATATTTTAGGCATGGGATCATGAGGCAAATACAATTTATTTGTCCCAATTTGTGTGCATCTTCAATTTTTGGCTTTGCGATGATAAAAAAATTCATAAAAATTCCAAATAACAATACTTAGGGTAGTGTTTCCCAACTCTCCTTCTCCAGATGCATTCCCAGGTCCTGTTTTCTCTATTTTGTGCTTTTGGCACAGGTGATGAGGTCATTTTCTAGGTTAGTAATTCACACAGTCGTTTTTATACTGCGGAAAATAAAGAAAACAGGACCTGGTGGTGCACCTAGAGAAGTGGAGTGGAGAAACACTGATCTCAGACACTAAAAAGCCTAGGTTTACATTGGAGCGATTTGTCATGCGATTTGAGAGATAAAATCGCATGACAAGTTGCAGCCTATTGGAGGCAATGGCACTGTTCCAATCAAAAAATAAGTTCCTGCACTACTTTTTACAATTTCAGGTGTGACTTCAATAGACATCTGGGCATGAAGCCACAGAAATGTCTATCAAGTAGCACCTGAAATTGCGCTAACCTTGCTACTTCGAAAATGCGGTACTTCAAGTGAAGTAGCGCGATTTCAAAGTAGCATCAATATGAACCAGGGCTTCAAAGTATTTAAAACATGTGAAATAGGAAAAGTGCAAACAGGAGCCAACAAGTGGAAGAAAACTTCAGGCCAGATGAACTTAAAATTTGGCTAGCATGTCGTCATAATCTCATATTCTTCTCTGTAAAGCAGTGGCAGCTTTGCTCGAGCTCTTTCAAAGCCTGCATCATATCTGCACTGATACGGCCAATTGTGCATCTTGGAAGTTCGTGTCCTTGTAAGAAGAGAAAAAAGTATTAAGGGAACAATGGTCAAGTGGCGGAGGGCCTACATAGTGAAGTTACTAGTCAAATTGGGCAAATACTTACCTACCCAGTCTATTGTTGCTTGCAACCTGCTTGCCCTTCAGACACCTACACTACTAGGAATGTACACACTGCAAAAAAAATGCTTCTGTCCCTTTAAGGCACGAGATATAGCACAGTGCTTTTGCAATATCAATTTTCCCTTTCTATGTTGTGCAATACCTGGTTGATCCTACCTGTTCCCGTGTTCCTCTGTGCATACTGACCATGCATATCATGGCTGCTGATCCCTGATAGCGTGGTCAGATTACATGCCTCCATCATCCTGTTGTGTATTCAGCATCTCTGCGTCTCCCCCTTCCTCTCTCCCTGTCATTTCCATAGTCTGTGTGTGAACTGTAAAGCGCCTCCCCACTCCTCCTGCATTGATTGAGTATTCTGCTGCAGTTGCTACTCACCTTTGGAAAAGTGGTTGTAAAGTAACATATATTATATTTATTATTATCTCTCTGTTTCAGAAACATATTAAGTACAGTGTGTGTATTTTTTTTTTCATTATCAGGCTATATACCTTCTTCTCCCAGCTCTGCTGTGTGGTGTGGTAACATGTCCACCCTGTGCCAGCCTGCATACATCAGTGTAGTACTCTTTAGATGGAGAAGGAGAGCAGAGGGAGGACATTTGATGGCACAGCAGAGCTGGGCAAAGAAGGTATTTAGCTTTATCATTTTAAAAAAGCACACATACTGTATTTAATATGTTCCTAAAACAGAGGATAAAAGAATATAATAGATGTGACTTTACAACCACTTTGAACTTAGTTTGACAATGTCCTTTGACCTATTTGAAATACGGTCTCATAGATCAAAATTATATAAATTATAAAATATAATTTTTTTAGTCATAGAAACTCTAATAATGACTTGGAGACAATTGGATTGATCCATATCCAACTTGTCCCCCACACAGCAGAATCACTGGGGTTGATTTACTAAAACTGGAGAGTGCAAAATCTGGTGCAGCCGTGGATAGTAGAAAATCAGCTTCTAAATTCAGTTTGATCAATTAAGTGTTTGCAAAAAAAGATGGCAGTCGATTGGTTTCTATGCAGAGCTGCATCAGGTTTTGCACTCTCAAGTTTAGGTAAACCAACCCCAATGAGTCTCTGATGATCTTTGGAGAGCCTTGGAGGGTTAGCCACAGCATCAGTGGGATTTGTTCTGTCCAACAGACTTCTATTCTGATTATCTGCATTTGTGTTGATTAAAATGACATTCAAGGGGGCGCATGCGCGGTGCGATGCGGGAAGGACGTGTCTGAGCACAGCTCCGCCAGACTCGGTCTGTCTAGGCAAGAATCCCAGAGCTATTCTGCACCAAAACCGAGGATTACACCCAGTACCCCTGTGGGACACTACCGTGCATGCCATCAAGCAAGAAAGGGTGAAAACGCCGCTCTCAGCACACTTTAACCAACTTTCTCCTGAACGCTGAGGAAAGAAGGCACAAGATGTCCCAAAATGGCGCCGGCTCCCCTGCGGTGTCAGGGAAGTCCACACCTGATTTTCCTTCTTCTCAAAAAGACAGTGAGTACAATCTACCTCTATCTAAGGCTGACCTGGACGCTAGTCTTGCAGCCATATATGATAAACTTGTGGATAAGATTGAGATGGAAGTTCACAAATCCACCACAACTCTTTCACAAGAGATAGCTTGCAATGGAAACCGCAATAACATATTGGAGACCAAACATCACGAGCTCTCTCTGGCTCATAATGACCTAAGGAAAGACTATGAGACTTTAGCTGACAGTTTTGCATTTATGCAAGCACTGGTTGAAGACCTGGACAATAGAAATAGCTGCCACAATATTAGAGTGTGCGGTGTCCCTGAAACCGTCACAGATCTTATGCCCACGATCTCCAAAATATTTCATAACCTCCTGCCTGACGAGCCACTGTCTGCATTCACATGTGATAGAATTCATAGAGCTCTTCGCCCTAAACCCACCCCAGACAAACCACCCAGGGATATCATCATGTGCATGAAGGATTTTCTTGCTAAAGAAGATATCATGCGTATGTAGCGGCCTCACCCCATCTCCTTTGTCTAGGGGTATGTCACACGACAGGGTGAGATGCGCTACGGCCCATGTCCTCCCCATAGCTGTGGGTGAGGTGAAGGCCAGTACCAGATATTTCCTCGGGCCTATGTGCTTTTGTCTAGAATCAAGTCCCGCTGTGTCAACACTTCCCTCTGCTCCCATTAACCAGAGTTCCACACACCGATCACAGTCCAACTCTTGTTTTATTGTATATCTCACAATAAACAGTGCTTCAGTAGCCAACTGGTTGCGACTTGATAACATTTTGATACGGGGAATGAGCAGGTCGAGGCACTATCCTGGTTATCAGCTAAACCACTGCGATCTCGCCAGCGGTTACTATAGCATTAGCTAGAAAGGATTTAGAACTTGAGAGTCTCTACCAGCAACTCAAGAGAACGTAGATAGGAGTACCTTTGCTGCGCTGCGGCCCCTGTCACGGGAAGATGTCCCTCCAAGGGAGTTACCAGAGGCCCATCTGTCACTGGGTTGATGCTGCTCCAGACTCTCCGAATGGGTAACCTCCCCGGCCTCCTCACCTCAGACATGGGCCCCATCCACCTCAGGGACCCTCGGACTTCTCCACCCTCGCGGGACCCAGTCGAAGTCACTGGACCCCTGGCCTCCTAGTTTAGTACCTCACCCCAGGCTGAAGGTGCCTGGGATGGACTCCAACTCCATTCCGGTCAGGCCTAGGGCGCCTGGGCCAGAATCCGGAACCGCCCGCACCCAGGCCTAAGGTGCCTGGGCGCATGAAGAAGATCCTCCTGAAGACCTCGTGGTTAGGGCGTCTCCCCCTTTTATCTCCTCCCATTGACACCACGGCAGGTTCCCCGCCCTCGCCGTACCATCTCCGGAAAGGGACAAAAAGGGTAGCACTGTGATGGCCAATCTACCTTGAGCCTCCAGGTACCCCGCCACCCAGAGGCCAAGGAGATTATTACACCATCCAATCCTCCACGAACACAAATGGTCCACTATTCCCATACTTACACACCTGAGTGTCCCACCTAAATTTAGAGACCCCGCTACACGTACATCAAGAAAACACCCCTAACATTGAACTAGATGGCAAGAGACTGCAGATCCATCTGGATATATCCCCTGCCACACAAGACAGGAGGCGCAGAATGAAAGAGGTAACCAACATCTTGCAAACTGCACAAATAAAATACCACTGGGGCTTTCCTTTCAAGCTTTCAGTACCACATAATGGATCTACCTACACTGTGTACAATGTAATAGAGGGCAAAGATTTACTGGTCAAGCTGGGCCTACTGGAACCAGAACCTTCCAACTGTCCTCCATCCACCCCCAGGTCTTCTCCAATATGGTCCACCCCCTCCACTCGTCGTAACCAGAGAGACCAAAGAAGATGGCGCCAATATTTTCAGGATCAAGCACCATAACCAGCTATATTGGTCCCCACCATGGTTGTATTATCTTTATCTCTTGACTGTCAATACCTTTTCTTTTAGCAGGATATTGACTACACAAGTGAGCTTTCTTTTCCATTTTTGGCACTCTGGAGAACTTTGGGTCCTGGCCTTCAGATGAATCTCTGACACAAACTATACAGACATCATCCGGTATGGATCAGAGAAGAACTTCACCAGGACCTCACTCCTGTGATTGCCCTTATATACAGGTATCTTATCCCTGCAAAACTACCTTGTGACAATAGAGGACTGCTGCTGGAGGAATCTCCTACCATATTTTACACCTTATAAGCATCATATTTAGATGCACTTATGTGACTTTACACAGATCCTCCTAAATCTATACTTAATTTCGCTTTTATGGTCTTTCTTTCTGTTATTTTTAGTTGGTTATTGGAAATGTTTCCTCTATTCTGGTATTATCCCCCCTTTTTTTATATATTCCCAAGCACTGCAAATTCTAGCACTACTAATCTGCCTGGCACATCCGCCGTCGCTAGTTTGACCCTCAACCTGCTTTTGCGATTAACTGCTGCATCCTCATTTTTGGGGGTGACGCACCTGACCCCATCTGCAGGATTAGGACATATTTGTCCTCCAGATTCACTTCTTAGATTAAGTGACAAGAAACTTCTTGTCCCCATGTTTTTAATCTACTTTACAGTATATGTTCATTTGTTATTACAGCCCTTATGGCTATTTATATCATTAATTTGAAAATTGGAAGTCATTGTATCTTACTCCAGATACAGACAAGCTGGACATTCTATACAATGCATTGTTGCCTTGTTCTGTTCACATGGTATGGTTCACATACACAATTTTTTCTGCAGTATGGTTCACTAGTTATACTGTTTGTCATAGAGGTATACTACAAAGATCACGGGTATAATAAGTGCATGATTTTCATTTTTTGCACAATTCATGTAATTATGGTTGAATTTATTCATAATAGCTATTATCTCACATTTACCAATGGGTCTTAAAAAAAATTCACATAACGTGCAGGGTTTCAACTCACCCCACAAACGCAAAAAAGCATTTTATCACTATAAGAGACTGGGTGCTGACATCATTCTACTGCAAGAAACTAATTTCTCATCCACCAACCACCCCTGCTACTTTGATAAATCTTATAACCAATTTTACTATACTACCTTTACAAACAAAACTTGTGGTGTTGCTATATTTATCCGCAACTCCATTATTTTTGACATTCAGAATATATATAAAGACGTTGAAGGACGCTTTATTATCCTTAAGGGGTCTATAAACAACTGTGCAATTACTATTGTGTCAGTTTATGCTCCAAATGAATCCCAGTCATCTTTTTTTACAATTTTTTTTTTTAAATCCTGGACCGTTACAACTCTCAACCATATCTGTCAGCCCACCCTGCCCTTGATAGAAGCAGAGTAGTCACCTCCTCCAAGGCATTTTCTAAGTCTATTAACTGTTCTATTAGCAAATTACAATTAATAGACTCATGGAGGGCTCATAATGTGGGAATAAGGGCATATACCCATTACTCTCACCCCCATGATTGTTATGCTAGACTGGACTATATCTTCTGTACTCCAATATTATTAGCAACTCATTTAAAGCACATATCCACCCATGCCCATGGTCAGATCACAACATAACTTCACTTGAAACTTTGCACATAGGACTCGCCCCTTCTCCCTTTAATTGGCGTCTCAATGACTCTCTTCTGACTGATCCCTCAAACATCCAATCTATTTCCTCACACATAGAGAACTATTTCACAGACAATACAAATAACGAACCCCCCCCACAACACTTTGGGTTGCTCACAAAGCGGTCCTGCGCGGACATTTAATCAATCTAGCCGTAGCTAAAAATAAGGAAAGACTCACAGACATTAGGTGCCTTACTAAGGACCTAGACTATCTTTACAACAAATTACAACACACTCCATCCCAAGAACTTACACAACAGATACAAGCCAAACGCCAAGCCCTAGACCTCATTCTCTCAGCTAACACAGAAAGATCTCTCAGATTCCCAAAGGCTAAATTTATGCTTCATAGCAATTCCTTCTCCGCTATGTTCGCAAGAAAGCTTAATCAAGAACATAAACCTCCCCATGTCTACAAGCTCAGAGATCAATCTGGCAACCTTGTCACACACCCACAAGAGGTACTAAAGATATTCTCTTATTTTTACAAAGATCTCCTCTCTGGACCACAGTCTCATCCCCGCCCTTCTTCAAAGACCTGGTTAGACAACTTACAACTACCCTCCCTAAACATACAACAAATCAACTCACTTAACGAACCCTGCTTCTAAATTAATCAAAATAATTAAATCCCTTAAAACTTATATGGCCCCAGGCCCAGATAGATACACCTATCTTACTATAAAAAATATGCCACTCTATTAGCCCCCAACCTAACTAAACTATTCAATCACACCCTTGATGGCAATCACTTCCCAGACGAAATGCTCCTGGCCAACCTCTCCCTAATTCCTAAGACACTTAAGGATCACTCCCTCCCCCAAAACTTTCGCCCCATTTCTGTCCTTAACAACGACCTAAAATTTTTTGGCAGACTGCATGCAGACAGACTGGCAGCAGTTATTACAACCTTAATACATACAGCTCAAACTGGTTTTTATTCCAGGAAGACAGATAGTCGACAACATTAGGTTGGTCACTAACATCATTCAAGATGCCAAACTACACTCCAGCCAGATATGCCTCCTTAGCTTAGATATTCACAAAGCGTTCAACAGTGTAAACTGGTCTTATCTTAATCACCTTCTCCCCAAATTCGGAATCTCTGACAAATTTCTACAAGGTTTTAATGCACTATATCACTCCCCTCAAACCCGAATTAAAATCCCCGGAAACAACTCAGAGTTCTTTCCACTTAGCAGAGGAACTAGACAAGGCTGTCCCCTATCCCCACTTCTATTTGCGTTAGCAATAGAGCCCTTAGCCCAAGCAATTAAAAACAATATAGATATTAAGGGATACGCCAAAGGACATAGGGAGCTTAAACTCAGTTCATATGCAGATGATGCTCTCCTATTTCTCACTGAACCTCTCACCTCTATCACTACTCTCCTCAAAGAACTTAACACCTTCCATAACTTTTCTGGCCTTAAGATTAACATAAATAAATGTTCAGCTTTACTGATTAATTTCCCCCAGAATACGCAGAATTTACTGCAAAAAAATTTCTCATTTATATGGTGCTCACAATCATTTAAATATTTAGGCATTCATGTCACATCTTCTCATAATTTATTATATAAAACTAATTACCGTACTTAAAATCAGGGGAAAATCGTGGGTGCGTGTTATACGCCGATACTCACAGATCCCGGCGATCTCCGCTGACTGAGCGGAGCGCAGCGATCGCCGCCGAGATACACATAGCTGAGTGTACTCGGCTTTTCTCGGCTCCGCTCACAGTCACGCCCAGTCCCGCCATTGGACCTGTGTTATGTCTATCATAGGGCGGGACTCAGCGTGACTGTGAGCGGAGCCGTGAAGAGCCGACTAGAGCCGAGTACACTCGGCTATGTGTATCTCGGCTCCGCCCAGTCCCTGCGTTCTCGGCCGCGTTCGCCCCGCTCCGCCCAGTCCCTGCATTCTCGGCGGCGTTCGCCCCGCTCCGCTCAGTCTCAGCGGCGATCTCAGCGGCGCCAATTTTGAAATTCGGGCAAGGCTGCAATGAAAACTGGGGGCAAGGCTGCACTGGACACTGGGGCAAGGCTGCACTGGACACTGGGGAAAGGCTGCAATGGACACTGCTGGCAAGGTTGCACTGAAAAGGCTGCAATGGACACTGGGGCAAGGCTGCAATTAACACTGCTGGCAAGGCTGCACTGACAAGGCTGCAATGGACACAGGTAAGGCTGCATTTAAATGTAAGTTTTTTTTCCTTAAACTTCCCTCCTAAAAGTTTTTTTCCCTAAAATTCCCTCCTAAACTTGGGGTGCGTGTTATACGACGGCGCGTGTTATACGCCGATAAATACGGTACCTCCCTCTTTTCACTCATATGAGCTCTCTTCTTAAAACTTGGTCGTCTTACCACATCCCCTTCCTTGGCAGGATATGTGCAATTAAGATGACTATCATCCCCAAACTTCTATATTACTTCTGTGCCCTCCCTATTAACATCCCAAAATCCAAAATTGAATCTCTCCAAAGAGAATTTAATAAATTCATATGGGCAGATAAAAAACCCAGGTGTAGCTACGCACTTATGCATAGACCACAATCCATGGGTGGATTTGGTCTTCCAAATCTCTGGCACTATTTTCTGGCAGCCAGACTCACACAATTATCTCAATGGTTCACTCCAAAACATGACATACCTTGGAAACAGTTTGAATCCACCTCTATCTCCCCACTTCACCTACAAGGTATCCTGTGGTCTAACCTAACCTACTATCGTACTCTCCTTAAATACAACATAATAGTGGCACAATTCTATCAATTATGCCTCAAGTTAAAAAGTACCTTCAATCTCTCCTCAAATATCCCTCCATTAGCCTCCTTTCTAGGCGATCCTAGATTTAAGAGGATGTGGCCGCTCTAGGTGGGAACCTTGATGAAAATCCACCGTGCAGATATCACAGGTGCAGGCAATGCATTCAGCAAGGCAGGAACAAAAGGATGTTTCTGGACAGCCGCACTCTGAACAATGGTTGCCTTTATTGAATTAAAAACAGCACTACAAGTCACAACAAACAAAAGGACCTGGGCAGCTGACGCCTTTCACACTAAATCTAGTGCTTAGTCCCTGGGCTAGGTGAGATTGTGCATCACAGTCACGGCTATCTGGTAAGCAAGATATTAATCACTTGGGGGTCACACCTGAAAAATCATGCTGCTCTTGGGAAGATTTGTATCACTCACTACTTCTCTGGCAAAACCCTGGTTTATTTTGGGACTTATTATTCACCGAACTTTATCTTCACTTTCTTGGCAAGCAATTTGTCTTTTTTTGGGAGTTAACTCTTCACGGACTATTTTGTGTTCTTTTTGGACTCTGCATTAGTTTTCTTTTTAATAAATTTTTCATGTATTCATTTTTCACATATCATTTGTTTACATTTCAAGGTTTAACATTTATTTCACACATGGTTTTAACCATATAGTGCTGCACTCTTTCCATTTTTTGCTATCTATCCTAAGTTTTTTGTACTGAACTTAAGTGCCAGCTGCTTTCTTATACACTTTATCATAATTTTTTAAATTATCTTCTTAAAATTAGTGCAGCGTTAGCCTTAGGGCTTCTTTTTTTCTAAGGTCACATGTGCTGCAGGTAAAGTGGAGTCAAGGCAAAGCCGGGGGGAGGGCGGCAAAAATCCTTGCACCAGCCCTGGTGGTGTGTAGTGGTGTGTAGTGTAGTGGTCAGTGTGTAGTGTAGTGGTCAGTGTGTAGTGGTCAGTGTGCAGTGTAGTGGTGTGCAGGGTAGTGGTCAGTGTGCAGTGTAGTGGTGTGCGGGTTAGTGGTCAGTGTGTAGTGTAGTGGTCAGTGTTTAGTGGTCAGTGTGTAGTGTAGTGTAGTGGTCAGTGTGCAGTGTGGTCGTGTGCAGTGTTGTGGTGTGCAGGGTAGTGGTCAGTGTGCAGTGTAGTGATGTGCGGGTTAGTGCTCAGTGTGTAGTGTAGTGTTCAGTGTGTAGTGGTCAGTGGTCAGTGTAGTGGTGTGTGGTGTAGTGGTCAGTGTAGTGGTGTGTGGTGTAGTGATCAGTGTGTAGTGGTCAGTGTGTAGTGGTCAGTGTAGTGGTCAGCGGTCAGTGTAGTGGTGTGGGGTGTAGTGGTCAGTGTGTAGTGGTCAGTGTGTAGTGTAGTGGTCAGTGTGCGGTGTAGTGGTGTGTGGTGTAGTTGTCAGTGTGCTGTGTAGTGGTCAGTGTGTAGTGTAGTGGCCAATGTAGGGATCGGGTAGGTCAGTGCAGTGGACAGGTAGGTAAGTGTAATGGTCAGTCTAGGAATCATGTAGGTCCATGTAGAGGTTAGTGTAGTGGTCAGTATAGGAATCAGGCTGGTCAGTACTATTGTAGGAAGGGAAGGGACTCAGGGAGTGCAAAAAGTCTGCAGGTTAGAGGGCGCAAATTTCTTGCCTTGCCCTGGGCGCTGACAACCCATGCTACGCCACTGCTCAAGGCTTTACTGCTACCTCAACAATTTCACATTGCAAGATAAGTCTGGACCAATGATTCACTGGGAATCCGAGTTGGATTGTTCCCTCTCAGCGGAGGTGTGGCACTCCATGTCGGATAACCTCCGCAAATGTAACAGAACTATATCTTTTAGGGAAACCCCGGTGAAATTGTTCTCCAGATGGTATCTGACTCCCTCCAAAATTCACACTTTCTACCCTTCTTCTTCCCCAAATTGTTTTAGGGGTTGCCCGGAACCGGGCACATTTCTGCACACATTCTGGAGCTGTAAATATCTTCATCAGATTTGGCACGCTGCAGTAGACAGATTTGAAATGACACCCAAACAAAAAATTGTCCCCACTCCACAAATCTGTCTTCTATATGCCAATATACCTAATACTCCTACACCCTGTATTAGACTATTCCACTCACTATGCAGTTCCATCCAATGGATGATTGCCTTCAACTGGAGATCTAATAACCTATTATGGCCGCAGGTTCTTGCTAGAATGGAAATGCTTAAACTTTCCGAGAGAATTTACCACACTTTAAATGACAGCCTTCATATCTACGATACAAAATGGTCTTACTGGAATCTCACATAATCACTGTTTCATGTAGATTATTTTATATGTGCTATAAAGTTCTTTGTTATCATTTTGCTGCAAAAACTGCTAAAACTGATTCATCCCCTCTTCGTTAAAGTACACTATTTCTTATTATAAACATTGCTCATGTTCCACTTGTGACCTATGCCATTTTGTTATTACACTTCATGTTACCAGATGTTATATATGCACAACCTCAGATTTATTGTTGATCCCTTCTATTAACAATGTACTGTAATTTCACTTTTGAACTTCCAAATAAAACTTTTGTAAACAAAAAATAAAATGACATTCAAAGTTCGTAATTTACATAGAAATCATATGCAGAGCGCAGGCGCCATCTAGTGTCCTTTTTTGGTATTGCTTCAGCTATGTTTATTATTTCATGCATTGTGTGTGTAAACAAGGAAGTAGTTAGTAAGCAAGGTATTCTGGGTAGAATCTTCACAGGAAGTGAAGCAGATTTACCATGCTTTGAGAAGACACTGCAGGGAGCAGGACATGTCTTGCTCAATCTATCGCCATCACCCCTTAGAGAACTTAAAAAGTATGTTTTTACCATCACATCTTGTATTGTATATCGTTGTTTCTGCTATGTATGCTGTATTGTAAGCAATGTGTACTTATTGGGTTTATTTCTGTTATTTTGTAGTTTCACCTGGCTTGTTCTAATAAAGTTGAGATCAAAGAAATATGATAGCTGAAATTTATGGGATAAGAAGGTTTAAGCTATATGTCCTTGAGACAGAACAGTGACATTTTTAAGCTGACCTCTGAAAGTAAGATAAGCTGACTTCGGAAGTCTGTACAGCCCGGGGCTACGCAGTAACCATACAGTCAGAAGCCTTAAAGAAACAGGCCTGCGGCAGGCGAAGCAAGCAGCCACGCTACACAGAGACGTGCTCTGTCAAGCAGCATCAACACTAGAACGGTCTCTTTACAGCAAGACAGCTTCTTCCCCGCAGCCATGTCTCACAGTGGGACATCTTCGTACAAAACACGTTCATGAGCAATAATAAATATGGAAAATGACCCAACGCACTCAAAAGAAATAAGGGCATGCTTCCATCCCTATATCAATGTATAAAGAATGGGAGAAGGAAGTGGGACTTTAAATGAAGCATGTCCTTGTAAATTAAAACTGAAAAGGCATGTAAATTAAATGTTTAGATTTAATTAAATGCCATGAACCCCTAGGGGTTGTCCATAATAGGAATAGGTGCAAACATTCATTTGTATACCACAAAACAATATAGACAATCATGCATGATTTACAGGAGAATTATGGTATTAAATGTTAAGCTAATGATCCAAGGACATAATTAAGGCAATTGATATACACATAGATACAAAGGTTACAAAATCAAAACAAAGAACAAAAAACAAAATGAATGGAGATTCATGATTAAAAGGACGAGAGCTGAGCTGATCATCGTAGATTTAAAACCAGATAATGCAGAGATAAACTGGGCTGAACATCATGAGTTGAAAACTCTGACGCGTTTCTTGGCTTCTACCAATTATCAGGGGTATGATGTATAGTTATACAAGCTATAAAGATTAAGAAAATAAATGGGTAATTGTTGATAATAAAGCTTAATATTAAAATTGAAAATGGGGGATTGTACAGGGGGGACCATAAGATGAAAATACTCACAGAGCAGCCCGTGAGTTGGATCCAGGTCTGGCAGCAGATATTAAGGTGATCCAGATACGCTATCTTACCCGGGGTTGAGGCAGGGATAAAAACTCCTACGGACCAATTAGGCACAAGGCTAAGGGCAGGCATGGCAGCCAGATTATTTTGGTGCAACAAAAGGTGAATGTGCTATCAAATCTGAAATATGAAAAAAATGAAAAAATGGGAGCGTTAGGGTAAGGGACTACTAAGTGAATGAATGTGTTTGCATGAGGTGAGATCTAGCATATATCCATCAGATATACGAGCAAAGAAATTATGTGATCTATGTGTAAATGCAAGTAAGGGTGTGTATTGTGTAAACAAATTAATGATTGTGTGAAGTGTGAAAAATTACCTATTAATGGCACAGTGTTGAATATGGAGGTCCTTCAATCATTGAGGGATGTGAAAAATTGCCTAATGATGGCACAGTGATGAATATGGGGGTCCTTAAATCACCGAGGGACATGAAGGAATGAGCTGCCCATCTGACCCCGCTAAGTACCCATGGTCCAGGGCGGATCCCCGCCAACGTCATGTTAGGACGTCAAAGGGGGCGGGGAGGACCCCCACCCAGGGCATACAATGCCCCAGTGGGTGGTCCATCCGCCTCCATAATGGCGTGCAATGGATAAAGTAGGCAGGCTTGCCGCTCGCGGCGTCCAAAGACGCCGTTCGTGGAGTCGGCCTGTACATGACGCCGACGCACTGAGGTCCAACCCCGCCCCGTCATGTGGCGGGTGAGGGGAAGGGACTGAGTGCGTCGCAACCCCGGAAGTGAGAAAAAACTATATTCCGGTCTCACATCTGCAAGTCGGGCTGGCTGTTCTTGAAGTAAAGGAGTGGGGGAAAAAAGGAGATGGGAATCATTGTGAATTTTTTACTTTATTAAAAGGGTTAACTGATTAATGAAAAAGGTAGTAAGGAAAGTATATTTGGATATAGTTAGTTTAATAAAGGAGTATATATCGCTTGTATAACTAATTATAAAGCTAAATAAGAAAAAGTGGTTGCATCTACAAGCTATCAGCTCAAGATCTTGGTTAAAAAACCCCAAAAGGGTATAATAATAAAGGGAATGAACAATAAAATAATGGACAATAAATTTGCTGCGTGGGGTCATTGATTGCGGGTGTCTACCACCCAAGGTTCGTAGAGAAACTCAAATATAAATATGGAAAATGACCCAACACACTCAAAAGAAATAAGGGCATGCTTCCATCCCTATATCAATGTATGAAGAATGGGAGAAGGAAGTGGAACTTTAAATGAAGCATGTCCTTGTAAATTAAAACTGAAAAGGGATGTAAATTAAATGTTTAGATTTAAGTAAATGCCATGAACCCCTAGGGGTTGTCCATAATAGGAATAGGTGCAAACATTCATTTGTATACCACAAAACAATATAGGCAATCATACATGATTTACAGGAGAATTATGGTATTAAATGTTAAGCTAACCCCATGGCGGGATTGGACCTCAGTGCGTCGGCGTCATGTACAGGCCAACTCCACGAACGGCGTCTTTGGACGCCGCGAGCGGCAAGCCTGCCTGCTTTATTCATCGCACGCCATTATGGAGGCGGATGGATCACCCACTGGGGCATTGTATGCCCTGGGTGGGGGTCCTCCCCGCCCCCCTTTGATGTCCTAACATGACGTTGGCGGGGATCCGCCCTGGACCATGGGTACTTAGCGGGGTCAGATGGGTAGCTCATTCCTTCACGTCCCTCGGTGATTCAGGGACCCCCATATTCATTACTGTGCCATCATTAGGCAATTTTTCACGTCCCTCAATGATTGAAGGACCTCCATATTCAACACTGTGCCATTAATAGGTAATTTTTCACACTTCACACAATCATTAATTTGTTTACACAATACACACCCTTACTTGCATTTACACATAGATCACATAATTTCTTTGCTCGTATATCTGATGGATATATGCTAGATCTCACCTCATGCAAACACATTCATTCACTTAGTAGTCCCTTACCCTAACGCTCCCATTTTTTCATTTTTTTCATATTTCAGATTTGGTAGCACATTCACCTTTTGTTGCACCAAAATAATCTGGCTGCCATGCCTGCCCTTTCCATATTTATATTTGAGTTTCTCTACGAACCTTGGGTGGTAGACACCCGCAATCAATGACCCCACACAGCAAATTTATTGTCCATTATTTTATTGTTCATTCCCTTTATTATTATACCCTTTTGTTTTATTTTAACCAAGATCTTGAGCTGATAGCTTGTAGATGCAACCACTTTTTCTTTGGACGCCACGAGCGGCAAGCCTACCTGCTTTATCCATCGCACACCATTATGGAGGCGGATGGACCACCCACTGGGGCATTGTATGCCCTGGGTGGGGGTCCTCCCCGCCCCCCTTTGATGTCCTAACATGACGTTGGCGGGGATCCGCCCTGGACCATGGGTACTTAGCGGGGTCACATGGGCAGCTCATTCCTTCACGTCCCTTGGTGATTCAAGGACCCACATATTCATCACTGTGCCATCATTAGGAAATTTTTCACGTCCCTCAATGATTGAAGGACCTCCATATTCAACACTGTGCCATTAATAGGTAATTTTTCACACTTCACACAATCATTAATTTGTTTACACAATACACACCCTTACTTGCATTTACACATAGATCACATAATTTCTTTGCTCGTATATCTGATGGATATATGCTAGATCTCACCTCATGTAAACACATTCATTCACTTAGTAGTCCCTTACCCCAACGCTCCCATTTTTAAAAAAAAATCGTATTTCAGATTTGGTAGCACATTCACCTTTTGTTGCACCAAAATAATCTGGCTGCCATGCCTGCCCTTAGCCTTGTGCCTAATTGGTCCGTAGGAGGCAGAGTTTTTATCCCTGCCTCAACCCCGGGTAAGATAGCGTATCTGGATCACCTTAATATCTGCTGCCAGACCTGGATCCAACTCACGGGCTGCTCTGTGAGTATTTTCATCTTATGGTCCCCCCTGTACAATCCCCCATTCTCAATTTTAATTTTAATATTAAGCTTTATTATCAACAATTACCCATTTATTTTCTTAATCTTTATAGCTTGTATAACTATACATCATACCCCTGATGATTGGTAGAAGCCAAGAAACGCGTTGGGTTTTCAACTCATGATGTTCAGCCCAGTTTATCTCTGCATTATCTGGTTTTAAATCTACGATGATCAGCTCAGCTCTCGTCCTTTTAATCATGAATCTCCATTCATTTTGTTTTTTGTTCTTTGTTTTGATTTTGTAACCTTTGTATCTATGTGTATATCAATTGCCTTAATTATGTCCTTGGATCATTAGCTTAACATTTAATACCATAATTCTCCTGTAAATCATGTATGATTGTCTATATTGTTTTGTGGTATACAAATGAATGTTTGCACCTATTCCTATTATGGACAACCCCTAGGGGTTCATGGCATTTAATTAAATCTAAACATTTAATTTACATCCCTTTTCAGTTTTAATTTACAAGGACATGCTTCATTTAAAGTCCCACTTCCTTCTCCCATTCTTTATACGTTCATGAGCAAGCTCATCTAAGTCATCTGTCGCAAATGCAGTAGGTATTGCCCATTCAAAAGCTGAATCAGCGAGGGCCAGAGCCGCATTCGCAGACCAAGAGCTGCAGATGAAAAAAGAAAAGGCCCACCTTGAAGCAGAAAGGGTGAGACAGGTACAAGAGAGAGAGAAGGAAAGAATATGCCTGGAAGCAGAAAAGGTGAGACAGGAACAAGAAAGAGAGAAGGAAAGAGTATGCATGGAACAACAAATAATATGCTTGGAGGACGAGCTAGCTCAACAGGAAGCATCTCTGAAATTGCAGCAAGCTATCTTAGAAGCTGACATGGAGAGGCTGGCAGTGGACTGAGATGCTGCTACCTGCTCTTGGCTCATTGTAGATGGGCCTAGAGGAGGACCATCAAGATTCTTTGCAACACACTTCAGATTATGTCTACCGGCACTGTGACCCAAGCAGCATCCCACAACTAGAAATTAAACATGACGTCAGTGAGTCACAGCAAATAAATCAGCAACAACCCGACCTTGGACCCCAGTGCTACAAGCAAGAAAAATCTCACAGAGTTCAAGACGTTCCAGTCCCAACCAAACTTTCTACTCCACAAGGTACCCAGCCTTCATACAAACATCAAACACCTGTTTTCACTCCAAAGGTGTATGCAACGAGCCGGTACGAACTGCCAACCTTATGCAAGTATGAGCCCAGTGCGCCTAAAGAAGAGACTTCTACCAGGTACACCTATACACCGCACCACAATACACCAACAGCCTACCCCAATGCCAATCAGGCTACTGTAGACTTTGCCAAGTTCCTGGCCAAACGTGAGTTAGTTACCCAAGGACTTGTCAAATTTAGTGATCGCCCTCAACACTACAGGGTGTGGCGATCCTCTTTCCAGAGTGTCATTCAAGGTCTAGATCTATCCTGCAGGCAACAGATGGAACTCCTCCTAAAGTGGCTTGGCAATGATTCTGCTGAACATGCCAAAAGGATCAGAGACATTAATATAAACCACCCTGAGATAGGCCTTACAAACATCTGGAACAGACTGGATAGATGTTATGGCTCACCAGAGGCTATAGAGAGTACATTGTTTAAAAGAATAGAAGACTTCCCAAAAATACCTAGCAGAGGTTACCAAAGACTCAGAGAATTCAGTGACCTATGTATGGAGTTACAAGTTGCTAAAGCAGAAGGGGACTTACCTGGCGTTTCCTATCTTGACTCTGCTAGAGGTATTAACTCCTTAGCACAAAAACTTCCTTATGAGTTACACGAAAGATGGATTGCTCATGGCTGTAACTACAAACGGAAACACAATGTGCCCTTTCCACCCTTTAGTGAGTTTGTGGACATTGCAGACAGACAAGCAGGAACGAAAGATGACCCCAGCTTAATTTTTCCAGTGTCTTATACCACTTCTTCTGGCCCTAAGCTCCAGTAGCAGTGCACAAAACTAACATTTCTTCCCACAGATTTGCAGAGTCTCAGACAGAGGATCAAGACAACGACCCTATTAAGTTCTGCCCTCTACATAAGATGCCACATCTTCTTCTGAAATGCAGAGCCTTCAGGACAAAGACCGTCCAGGATCGCAAAGCTTTCCTCAAAGAGAACAACATCTGTTACAAGGAATGCTCTTCATCCACACACTTCGCCAAGGACTGTAAGGTCAGTGTCAAATGTACAGAGTGTGACAGCACAGAGCACAACACAGCTTTACACCCAAGGCCTACTCCAAGAACCTTCCCACCTGTCCATAGTGACAAGGAGCAATGCAGGGAGACCAAAGACTCTAGTACAGATTCCACAGTAATCACTTCACAGTGCACTGAAGTCTGCAAAGGAAGTACAGGTGGCAGATCCAGCTCTAAATTCTGTCTAGTGAAAGTTTACCCAAAAGGACGCAGAGACAAAGCAGTCAAGCTCTACGTCATCTTGGATGATCAGAGTAATAAGCAGTGGCGGCCTGTCCATAGGGGGTGCCCGGGCGCCGCCCTCCCTCCTGTAGTCACAAAAAAAAATACATTTTCAAAACGTCCCCTTTAAGAAAAAAAATAAATAATCCTTTTACCAAATGCACTATGCGGCGCCGGCCACGTGCATTAGGGGACGCACCACGTCTATTCAATCACGAGATTGCAGACGCGGCGCTTCATTTGCGGACTTTTGTACCACCTTGTGGCGCTTACCAAAGTGCCACAGCTTCTGCCCGGCGCTCGTAGTATCTATTAATACGGCCGGGCAATTTGATTGACATCTGAGTAGATCATGATGTCACTTCCTGTTTTCTCTCTCTCATTGCGCCCGAGAGAGAGAAAACCTGAAGTATGAGGAGCGGACTCCTCCAAGGTCGCTTCCATGGAAGAAGACACAAGGAGAGGACACCACACAGAACGGTAAGTGCTGCACCTGCTGTGCTCCCGCGGAGAAGGGGGAGGGGGATTTGATGGGACAGAGGCTGCAATTGATGGGGCAGAGGCTGCATTTAATGGGGCAGAGGCTGCAATTGATGGGGGGGCAGAGGCTGCAATTGATGTGGGAGGCAGAGGCTGCAATTGATGGGGGGGCAGAGGCTGCATTTGATGGGGGGCAGAGGCTGCATTTGATGGGGCAGAGGCTGCAATTGATGGGGCAGTGGCTGCAATTGATGGGGCAGTGGCTGCAATTGATGGAGCAGAGGCTGCATTTGATGGGGCAGAGGCTGCAATTGATGGGGGGCAGAGGCTGCAAT
This sequence comes from Rana muscosa, assembly GCA_029206835.1. Classification (NCBI taxonomy): domain Eukaryota; kingdom Metazoa; phylum Chordata; class Amphibia; order Anura; family Ranidae; genus Rana; species Rana muscosa. The sequence goes on along the minus strand of CM055122.1, from coordinate 691,889,267 downwards.
TGATGGGGGGCAGAGGCTGCAATTGATGGGGTAGAGGCTGAAACTGATGGGGCAGAGGCTGCAATTGATGGGGCAGAGGCTGCAATTGATGGGGCAGTGGCTGAAATTGATGGAGCAGTGGCTGTAATTAATGGGGCAGAGGCTGCAATTGATGGGGCAGAGGCTGCAATTGATGGGGCAGAGGCTGCATTTGATGGGGCGGAGGCTGCAATTGATGGGCGAGAGGCTGCAATTGATGGGGCAGAGGCTGCATTTGATGAGGTAAAGGCTGCAATTGATGTGGCAGAGGCTGCATTTGATGGGGCAGAGGCTGCAATTGATGGGGCAGAGGCTTCAATTGATGGGGCAGAGACTGAATTTGATGGGGCAGAGGCTGCATTTGATGGGGCAGAGGCTGCAATTGATGGGGCAGTGGCTGCAATTGATGGGGCAGAGGCGGCAATTGATGGGGGGGTAGAGGCTGCAATTGATGGGGCAGAGGCTGCAATTGATGGGGCAGAGGCTGCAAATGATGGGGAAGAGGCTACAATTGATGGGGCAGAGGCTGCAATTGATGGGGGGTAGAGGCTGCAATTGATGGGGGGGCAGAGGCTGCATTTGATGGGGCAGAGGCTGAAATTGATGGGGCAGAGGCTGTAATTGATGGGGCAGAGGCTGCAATTGATGGGGCAGAGGCTGCATTTGATGGGGCAGTGGCTGCAATTGATGGGGCAGAAGCTGCAATTGATGGGGCAGAAGCTGCAATTGATGGGGAAGAGGCTGCATTTGATGGGGCGGAGGCTGCAATTGATGAGCCAGAGGCTGCAATTGATGGGGCAAAGGCTGCAATTGATGGGGCAAAGGCTGCAATTGATGGGGCAGAGGCTGCATTTGATGGGGCAGAGGCTGCAATTGATGGGGCAGAGGCTTCAATTGATGGGGGGGTAGAGGCTGCAATTGATGGGGCAGAGGCTGCATTTGATGGGGCAGAAGCTGCATTTGATAGGGCAGAGGCTGCAATTGATGGGGCAGAGGCTGCAATTGATGGGGCAGAGGCTGCAATTGATGGGGCAGAGGCTGCATTTGATGGGGCAGAGGCTGCAATTGATGGGGCAGTGGCTGCAATTGATGGGGCAGAGGCTGCAATTGATGGGGGGGTAGAGGCTGCAATTGATGGGGCAGAGGCTGCAATTGCTGGGGGTTAGAGGCTGCAATTGATGGGGCAGAGGCTGCAATTGATGGGGCAGAGGCTGCAATTGATGGGGCAGAGGCTGCATTTGATGGGGCAGAGGCTGCAATTGATGGGGGGCAGAGGCTGCAATTGATGGGGGGGGAAGAGGCTGAATTTGATGGGGCAGAGGCTGCAATTGATGGGGCAGAGGCTGCATTTGATGGGTCAGAGGCTGCAATTGATGGGGCAGTGGCTGCAATTGATGGGGCAGTGGCTGCAATTGATGGGGCAGTGGCTGCAATTGATGGGGCAGAAGCTGCAATTGATGGGGAAGAGGCTGCATTTGATGGGGCGGAGGCTGCAATTGATGGGCCAGAGGCTGCAATTGATGGGGCAGAGGCTGAATTTGATGGGGCAAAGGCTGCAATTGATGGGGCAGTGGCTGCAATTGATGGGGGGGCAGAGGCTGCAATTGATGGGGGTGCAGAGGCTGCAATTGATGAGGGGGCAGAGGCTGCAATTGATGAGGGGGCAGAGGCTGCAATTGATGGGGGGGCAGAGGCTGCAATTGATGGGGGGCAGAGGCTGCAATTGATGGGGGGCAGAGGCTGCAATTGATGGGGCAGAGGCTGCATTTGATAGAGCAGAGGCTGCAATTGATGGAGGGCAGAGGCTGCAATTGATGGGGGGCAGAGGCTGCAATTGATGGGGGGAAGAGGCTGAATTTGATGGGGCAGAGGTTGCAATTGATGGGGCAGAGGCTGCAATTGATGGGACAGAGGCTGCATTTGATGGGACAGGCTGCAATTGATGGGACAGAGGCTGAATTGATGGAACAGGCTGCAATTGATAGGGCAGAGGCTGCATTTGATGGGACAGGCTGCAATTGATGGGACAGAGGCTGAATTGATGGAACAGGCTGCAATTGATAGGGCAGAGGCTGCATTTGATGTGACACAGGGCTGCATTTGATGTGACACAGGCTGCATGTAAGGAGGGACTCCGCTGGGACACCTGATGGCATCTGGTGGCAGGCGACACACTCAGGGCTAACACTGATTCTGCATTATGGTGAGTTGAATGATTTCATTTTATATTACAATGTAATAATAGAAATAATGTGCTTCAATTATCCTGACACTATAACAACCCTGGTGCCGGGATGATTGAAGTATCTTTATCTGCAGATTTTTTAACTTTCTAGAATACACATATTTCTTTTGTTGTGTAGGATCTGGGCCTGCTGTCCCTCCCCCTCTCTCTCCCTCCATCCCTTGTTCATCTCAGATGCTAACCACACCACCATAGAGCTATGCCCACTATTTTGCTGAAACCACGCCCATTTCCACCAAGTGGGAGGGGTCAACAAGGAATGGCGGGGTCTGGCGCCCCCCCATCCTAAAACTTCACCAGCCGCCACGGGTAATAAGTCACTAGCTAGATCTGTGGTTTTTTACATTCTAAACCTTAAAGGCCCCAGCAGCCCTTACTCCCTTAGGACTTGTGCAGGTACAGTGGAAACGGCGGGGAGAAGAGCTGACGGCCTACAAATTTAATCTATGGATGGTAAGACATGCCTACCCTTACTGACCATAATAGAGTGCAACCAGATGCCAGACAACAGGTCGGAGATTCCCACACCAGACGCAGCAGCTCACCAGACCCACTCGGATCACATAGCACATCTCATACCAGAACTTGATGATCAGGCTCAGATAATCTTACTCCTAGGGAGGGATATCTTGCAAGTCTACAAAGTAAGAAAACTGATCAACGGTCCTAAAAATGCTCCATATGCCCAAAAACTGGATCTTTTGGTTGGGTCATTATAGGTGATGTTTGCCTGGGAGGTGCACACAAACCGGCATCTGTTAATAACCTGCTCACTAGTACCCTCAAGAATGGTCGTCCTTCTCTTTACCAACCCTGTCAAAATCACATCCTCATAAAGGAGCTACAACCCTGTACTTCTTCCTTTCCTAAGTCCCCTCTGTGACAGCAATACCTATGACTAGGGATGAGCCGAACACCCCCTGGTTCGGTTCGCACCAGAACCTGAGAACGGACCAAAAGTTTGCGCAAACTTTCGATCCCCGTTAAAGTCTATGGGATTCGAACGTCAGAAATCAAAAGTGCAAATTTTGAAGGCTAATATGGAAGTTATTGTCCTAAAAAGGGTTTGGGGACCCGGGTCCTGCCGGTACATGTATCAATGCAAAAAAAAGTTTTAAAAATGGCCGTTTTTTCAGGAGCAGTGATTTTAATGATGCTTAAAGTGAAAAAATAAAGGTGAAATATTCCTTTAAATATCGTGCCTGGGGGGTGTCTACAGCATGCCTGTAAAGTGGAGCGTGTTTCCCGTGTTTAGAACTGTCCCTGGACAAAATGACATTTCTAAAGGAATAAAAGTCATTTAAAACTGCTTGCGGCTTTAATGTCATGTCTGCTCCGGGCAATATGGATGAAAATCATTAAGAAAAACGGCATGGGTACCCCCCCACCCCCCAGCCCATTACCAGCCCCTGACTGAAAATACTGCTGCTGCCTGCCTGTCAGTATATTAGGAAGAGAACACCAGCAATTGTCTGCAGTTGTGGAAAACAATAATTCTCCGCCAAACTAAAATATTTGAAAAATAATGATAATAGTAGTGACACCGTAGTGCTGAGCTGCTCCCATAATGATGAAGTGAATATCTTCTATCTATAATTAGTGCAAGTGGTAGGGGGTGCTATTTACATATATCTATAGGTGAAATTGATTCCTAATTGATAAACAAACAATAGGTGACAAATCAAATATAATATCCTGTGATAGATATAATTGGTATTGATAGCGATATTGATCAAATAATGTCCAATTAGCAATATATTGCCGGAGCAATAATTATATATAGTTCCAACTTGTGTCAGATGAAACAAATAAAGTGCTTAAAATCCAATAACAAAAACCACCAACAACAGATTCTTGCTGTGATAGATGATTTCTCCAAAAGGTGCAATCTTAGTCCTTCACCATAACACTCAAAATTGCGACACCCAAAGTGTACAGGTAGTAGATTTGTGCTTACCAGATTTTGTGGACCTCTTTACTTAAAAAGATGGTCACAACCGCTTGACCAGGAGAGTGCCTGCACACATATCAATAGACAGGAGTGAAATGCAGTAACCTCTTTCCTCCGATATCAAGGAAAGGACATGGAACACAAATAGAAAACTTCCATAGTGCAAACCATTTATTTAAAAAAACTTGAATAAAAAACGTTGGCCAAATGGCCGCTTACATTAAAAAGTGCCCATCCCGGCACTGGGGCTACAGGCTTGTCAGTATAACACAGGCAGTATAACACAGGCTCCGCCACCTCCATGGCGGCGTGCGTTCCACCAGCTGCTCGCTCTAACCAAAAGAACCGGATGGGATGTTGGGCATAGTGCACGTGACCAGGCTAAGCCTCCGACGTACGTTTCGTTAGAATAATGTCTTCAGGCTGAAGACGTTATTCTAACGAAACGTACGTCGGCGGCTTAGCGGTGGGTTAGAGCGAGCAGCTGGTGGGAAAAAAAATACTGCCACGGAGGTGGAGGAGCCTGTGTTATACTGCCTGTGTTATACTGACAAGCCTGCAGCCTCAGTGCCGGGATGGGCACTTTTTAATGTAAGCGGCCATTTGGCAAACATTTTTTATCCAAGTTTTTTTAAATAAATGGTTTGCACTATGGAAGTTTTCTATTTGTGTTCCATGTCCTATCCTTGATATTGGAGGAAAGAGGTTACTGCATTTCACTCCTGTCTATTGATACTGTATGTGTGCAGGCACTCTCCTGGATGTGACCATCTTTTTAAGTAAAGAGGTCCACAAAATCTGGTAAGCACAAATCTACTTTCTGTGCACTTTGGGTGTCGCAATTTTGAGTGTTATGGTGAAGGATTAAGATTGCACCTTTTGGAGAAATCATCTATCACAGCAAGAATCTGTTGTTGGTGGTTTTTGTTTGTGGATTTGAAGCACTTTATTTGTTTCATCTGACACAAGTAGGGACTATATATAATTATTGCTCTGGCTATATATTGCTAATTGGACATTATTTGATCAATATCACTATCAATACCAATTATATCTATCACATGATATTATATTTGATTTGTCACCTATTGTTTGTTAATCAATTAGGAATCAATTTCACCTATAGATATATGTAAATAGCGCCCCCTACCACTTGCACTAATTGTCTGCAGTTAGCTTTAGTTGCACACTGTGCACAGGACACAGTACACTGACTGAAATACTGCTGCTGCCTGCCAGTATATTAGGAAGATAACACCAGCAATTGTCTGCAGTTAGCTTTAGTTGCACACTGTGCACAGGAAACAGTACACTGACTGAAAATACTGCTGCTGCCTTCCTGTCAGTATATTAGGAAGAGAACACCAGCAATTGTCTGCAGTTGGCTTTAGTTGCACACTGTGCACAGGAAACAGTACACTGACTGAAAATACTGCTGCTGCCTTCCTGTCAGTATATTAGGAAGAGAACACCAGCAATTGTCTGCAGTTAGCTTTAGTTGCACACTGTGCACAGGAAACAGTACACCGACTGAAAACTGCTGCTGCCTTCTTGTCAGTATATTAGGAAGGGAACACAGCAATTGTCTGCAGTTAGCTTTAGTTGCACACTGTGCACAGGACACAGTACAATGACTGATAATTAGGGATGAGCTTCGTGTTCGAGTCGAACATACGTTCGACTCGAACATCGGCTGTTCGATCGTTCGACGAAGATCGAACGATTTGGGCCGTTCGCGCCAAATTCGAGTGACGCGAACGGCCCACAATGCACTACGCCATCGCAGTGTCATCCAGGCGCTGTGATTGGCCAAGCATGCACTGTGACCCCGCATGCTTGGCCAATCACAGCGCCGGCAGCGAGGAGAGCAATGATTGGCCACAGGCAGGATGCCTGTGGCCAATTATTGCTGAGGGTGTTTAGTACACGCCCCACACTATAAAAGGCCGCCAGCACGGCGGCCTAGTGTAGTGTGTTCCGGAGCAGGGATAGAGCAGCATAGGCAGGGACAGTGACTGTTATTTCTTTCTTGCTTAACCTGGATTCCTTTAGTTTAGGGAAAGAGAAGGATAGGTAGGGAGAGTGTCAGTGTGTTTTGTGCTTGTGCTATAGTGTGCTTAAAAAAAACATTTATTCTAGGGACAGAAAACTGTAGGTAGGGACAGTGTCAGTTTCTTTCACTCTGCAAGTCCTTGTTTCCAGGGACCTGGAAGGACAGTGAGTGAATTGTCCTTGTGCTATATTGTGCTTAAAAAAACATTTATTCTAGGGACAGAAAACTGTAGGTAGGGAGAGTGTCAGTTTCTTTCACTCTGCAAGTCCTTGTTTCCAGGGACCTGTAAGGACAGTGAGTGAATTGTCCTTGTGCTATATTGTGATTAAAAAAAACATTTTTTCTAGGGACAGAAAACTGTAGGTAGGGAGAGTGTTTTTTTTTCTTTCACTCTGCAAGTCCTTGTTTCCAGGGACCTGTAAGGACAGTGAGTGAATTGTCCTTGTGCTATATTGTGCTTAAAAAAAAACATTTTTTCTAGGGACAGAAAACTGTAGGTAGGGAGAGTGTCAGTTTATTTCACTCTGCAAGTCCTTGTTTCCAGGGACCTGTAAGGACAGTGAGTGAATTGTCCTTGTGCTATATTGTGATTAAAAAAAACATTTTTTCTAGGGACAGAAAACTGTAGGTAGGGAGAGTGTTTTTTTTCTTTCACTCTGCAAGTCCTTGTTTCCAGGGACCTGGAAGGACAGTGAGTGAATTGTCCTTGTGCTATATTGTGCTTAAAAAAAACATTTATTCTAGGGACAGAAAACTGTAGGTAGGGAGAGTGTCAGTTTATTTCACTCTGCAAGTCCTTGTTTCCAGGGACCTGTAAGGACAGTGAGTGAATTGTCCTTGTGCTATATTGTGATTAAAAAAAACATTTTTTCTAGGGACAGAAAACTGTAGGTAGGGAGAGTGTTTTTTTTCTTTCACTCTGCAAGTCCCTGTTTCCAGGGACCTGGAAGGACAGTGAGTGAATTCTCCTTGTGCTATATTGTGCTTAAAAAAAACATTTATTCTAGGGACAGAAAACTGTAGGTAGGGAGAGTGTCAGTTTATTTCACTCTGCAAGTCCTTGTTTCCAGGGACCTGTAAGGACAGTGAGTGAATTGTCCTTGTGCTATATTGTGCTTAAAAAAAACATTTATTCTAGGGCCAGAAAACTGTAGGTAGGGAGAGTGTTTATTTTCTTTCACTCTGCAAGTCCTTGTTTCCAGGGACCTGTAAGGACAGTGAGTGAATTGTCCTTGTGCTATATTGTGATTAAAAAAAAACATTTTTTCTAGGGACAGAAAACTGTAGGTAGGGAGAGTGTTTTTTTTCTTTCACTCTGCAAGTCCTTGTTTCCAGGGACCTGTAAGGACAGTGAGTGAATTGTCCTTGTGCTATATTGTGCTTAAAAAAAACATTTATTCTAGGGACAGAAAACTGTAGGTAGGGAGAGTGTCAGTTTATTTCACTCTGCAAGTCCTTGTTTCCAGGGACCTGTAAGGACAGTGAGTGAATTGTCCTTGTGCTATATTGTGATTAAAAAAAACATTTTTTCTAGGGACAGAAAACTGTAGGTAGGGAGAGTGTTTTTTTTCTTTCACTCTGCAAGTCCTTGTTTCCAGGGACCTGGAAGGACAGTGAGTGAATTCTCCTTGTGCTATATTGTGCTTAAAAAAAACATTTATTCTAGGGACAGAAAACTGTAGGTAGGGAGAGTGTCAGTTTATTTCACTCTGCAAGTCCTTGTTTCCAGGGACCTGTAAGGACAGTGAGTGAATTGTCCTTGTGCTATATTGTGATTAAAAAAAACATTTTTTCTAGGGACAGAAAACTGTAGGTAGGGAGAGTGTTTTTTTTCTTTCACTCTGCAAGTCCTTGTTTCCAGGGACCTGGAAGGACAGTGAGTGAATTCTCCTTGTGCTATATTGTGCTTAAAAAAAACATTTATTCTAGGGACAGAAAACTGTAGGTAGGGAGAGTGTCAGTTTATTTCACTCTGCAAGTCCTTGTTTCCAGGGACCTGTAAGGACAGTGAGTGAATTGTCCTTGTGCTATATTGTGATTAAAAAAAACATTTTTTCTAGGGACAGAAAACTGTAGGTAGGGAGAGTGTTTTTTTTCTTTCACTCTGCAAGTCCTTGTTTCCAGGGACCTGTAAGGACAGTGAGTGAATTGTCCTTGTGCTATATTGTGATTAAAAAAAACATTTATTCTAGGGACAGAAAACTGTAGGTAGGGAGAGTGTTTATTTTCTTTCACTCTGCAAGTCCTTGTTTCCAGGGACCTGTAAGGACAGTGAGTGAATTGTCCTTGTGCTATATTGTGATTAAAAAAAAACATTTTTTCTAGGGACAGAAAACTGTAGGTAGGGAGAGTGTTTTTTTTCTTTCACTCTGCAAGTCCTTGTTTCCAGGGACCTGTAAGGACAGTGAGTGAATTGTCCTTGTGCTATATTGTGCTTAAAAAAAACATTTATTCTAGGGACAGAAAACTGTAGGTAGGGAGAGTGTCAGTTTATTTCACTCTGCAAGTCCTTGTTTCCAGGGACCTGTAAGGACAGTGAGTGAATTGTCCTTGTGCTATATTGTGATTAAAAAAAACATTTTTTCTAGGGACAGAAAACTGTAGGTAGGGAGAGTGTTTTTTTTCTTTCACTCTGCAAGTCCTTGTTTCCAGGGACCTGGAAGGACAGTGAGTGAATTCTCCTTGTGCTATATTGTGCTTAAAAAAAACATTTATTCTAGGGACAGAAAACTGTAGGTAGGGAGAGTGTCAGTTTATTTCACTCTGCAAGTCCTTGTTTCCAGGGATCTGTAAGGACAGTGAGTGAATTGTCCTTGTGCTATATTGTGATTAAAAAAAACATTTTTTCTAGGGACAGAAAACTGTAGGTAGGGAGAGTGTTTTTTTTCTTTCACTCTGCAAGTCCTTGTTTCCAGGGACCTGTAAGGACAGTGAGTGAATTGTCCTTGTGCTATATTGTGATTAAAAAAAATTTTTTTCTAGGGACAGAAAACTGTAGGTAGGGAGAGTGTTTTTTTTCTTTCACTCTGCAAGTCCTTGTTTCCAGGGACCTGTAAGGACAGTGAGTGAATTGTCCTTGTGCTATATTGTGCTTAAAAAAAACATTTATTCTAGGGACAGAAAACTGTAGGTAGGGAGAGTGTCAGTTTATTTCACTCTGCAAGTCCTTGTTTCCAGGGACCTGTAAGGACAGTGAGTGAATTGTCCTTGTGCTATATTGTGATTAAAAAAAACATTTTTTCTAGGGACAGAAAACTGTAGGTAGGGAGAGTGTTTTTTTTCTTTCACTCTGCAAGTCCTTGTTTCCAGGGACCTGGAAGGACAGTGAGTGAATTCTCCTTGTGCTATATTGTGCTTAAAAAAAACATTTATTCTAGGGACAGAAAACTGTAGGTAGGGAGAGTGTCAGTTTATTTCACTCTGCAAGTCCTTGTTTCCAGGGACCTGTAAGGACAGTGAGTGAATTGTTCTTGTGCTATATTGTGATTAAAAAAAACATTTTTTCTAGGGACAGAAAACTGTAGGTAGGGAGAGTGTTTTTTTTCTTTCACTCTGCAAGTCCTTGTTTCCAGGGACCTGTAAGGACAGTGAGTGAATTGTCCTTGTGCTATATTGTGCTTAAAAAAAACATTTATTCTAGGGACAGAAAACTGTAGGTAGGGAGAGTGTCAGTTTCTTTCACTGTGAAAGTCCTTGTTTCAAGGGACAGAGAAGGACACCTGAAGGTAGCTCTTATTGCTTTTTTCCCATCTCCCTGCAGGCCATCTATTAGAATGTCTGGAAGGCAAACAAGGAGAGGCAGACAGTCAGGAGGCAATAAAAGAGGGCAAGCAGGCTCTGTGTCTGGGGGCAACAGTGCTGGTCGTGGACGCGGTGCATTGTCATCAGCACATGGCCATGGGACACGCTTGTCCTTCTTTTCGGCAGCTGGACATGTTGAGCCACATCATGCCGAAGACTTGGTAGAGTGGATGACCAAGCCCTCCTCCTCCTCCTCATCCTCTCTCACCCAGGCTCAGGGTACTGGAAAAGCAGCTGCCAAAGTGTCGTCTTCCCTGGTATCAATGTCAGACAAATCATCAGTCACTCCTTCCCTAGACCCACCATGTCCTCCTCCTGAGGAGTCCCCCGAACTGTTTCAGCACAGTGTTGGGTACATGCTCCAGGAGGATGCCCAGCGTTTCGAAGGGTCTGATGATGAAACCCAGCTAGAGGAAGGCAGTAGCGTGAGAGCAGACAGAGGGGATGCTCAAGAAGGACACCAATCTGGCAGTCATGTTCCAGCAGCTGCAGCATACTGCCAGATTGGCTCCAGTGATGAGGAGGGAGGGGATGATGAGGTCACTGACTCCACGTGGGTGCCTAATAGGAGAGAGGAGGAGGAGGAGGATGAGGAGGAGGCACATCTCCAACGAGGCAGGATGCCCTTTGGTGGCCAGCGTAAGGGCAGTACACCGACGGAATCACACCGCAGAGCTCCGCCTGTGCAGGGCGCTGCCTCTGCCCGTCATTCAAAAAGTTCTTTGGTGTGGGCCTTTTTTGAGGCTAGTGCATCAGATCGCACAGCTGCTGTTTGCAACATATGTCTCAAGCGTATATCGCGTGGCCAAAACATCAGCCGCTTGGGTACCACATGCCTGACCAGACATATGTTGACCTGCCATGCAGCTCGTTGGCAAGCCTACCTCAAAGACCCACACCAAAGAACAAAGCGGACCTCTCCTTGCACCGCATCAGCTGGGATCTCCAACCCCACTATAACTTCAGTCCTCTCTGAAACATGCACTGAGAGGAATGAAGGTGTAGAATTAGGTGTGTCACAGCCAAGTACTTGCGCCCACTCTGCTAGCAGTACACCGACGTCCGATTCTAGCAGGCAAATTTCCCTGCCCCAGCTGCTGGACCGTCGAAAGAAGTTCACTCCCAGCCATCCACATGCCCAGCGGTTGAATGCTAGCTTGGCTAAATTGCTAGCGCTTCAACTGCTGCCTTTTCAGTTGGTAGACTCGGCCCCCTTCCGTGAGTTTGTGCAATGTGCGGTTCCTCAGTGGCAGGTTCCCAAACGCCACTTTTTCTCACGGAAGGCTATTCCGGCTCTCTACCGGCATGTGGAAGGCAATGTCTTGGCCTCGCTGGACAGGGCGGTCAGCGGTAAGGTGCATATTACCGCTGACTCATGGTCCAGCAGGCATGGACAGGGACGTTACCTTTCTTTCACGGCCCATTGGGTCACTCTTTTGGCAGCTGGGAAGGATTCAGGACAAGGTGCAGTAGTGTTGGAGGTTGTCCCACCGCCACGCCTCCAAAATGCTACTACTGGTTGTGACACACCTCTCTCCTCCACCCCCTCCTCTTCTTCTTCCTCCATGGCCTCTTCCTGTGGTTTGTCCTATGAACCAGCGGTGCTCCGTAGCCGTTCACGGGGCTACGCAAGTACGCAGGCAAAAAGATGCCATGCCGTGCTTGCGCTGGTGTGTTTGGGGGACAGAAGCCACACTGGGGCAGAGGTCCTGTCTGCTCTGCAGGGCCAGGCCGAGAGGTGGTTGACGCCACGCCAGCTTAAGCCAGGAATGGTGGTTTGCGACAATGGCACCAACCTCCTCTCCGCCCTCCGACAGGGACAACTGACCCATGTGCCCTGTGTGGCTCACGTCCTTAACCTGGTGGTGCAGCGGTTCTTGGGCAGGTACCCGGGCTTACAGGATGTCCTGAGGCAGGCCAGGAAAGTCTGTGTGCATTTCCGCAGATCTTATAATGCCAGTGCTCGCCTGGCTGAGCTGCAAAAGGAGTTGAACCTGCCCAAGAACCGCCTTATATGTGACATGCCCACCAGGTGGAACTCAACGTTGGCCATGCTGCAGCGGCTGCACACGCAGCAGAGGGCCATCAATGAGTACCTGTGCGACTACGGCACCAGGACAGGGTCAGGGGAGCTTGGTTTTTTTTCTCCACGCCAGTGGGGCATGATCAGGGATGCATGCACTGTCCTGGCACCATTTGAGGAGGCCACGAGGATGGTGAGCAGTGACAGTGCATGCATCAGTGACACTGTACCTCTTGTCCACCTGTTGGAGCACACTCTGCGTGGAATAATGGACAGGGCACTTGAGGCAGAACAGAGGCAGGAAGAGGAGGACTTCCTTGCCTCTCAAGGCCCCCTTTACCCAGACAGTGTTCCTTCTGTCCCACCCATCGCACAGGAAGAGGAGGAGGAGGAGGAGGAGGAGGATTGTGTCAGCATGGAGGTGGAGGCTGGCACTCAGCATCATCAGCAGCAGTCTTTTAGGGATGATTTACAGTCCCAAGAAACCAGTGGACTTGTACGTGGCTGGGAGGAGGTGGCTGCGGATCATGTCGTCCTTAGTGACCCAGAGGACTCCGGAGCGAATGCCTCAGCAAACCTACGCTGCATGGCCTCCCTGATCCTGCAAAGTCTGCGGAAGGATCCTCGTATTCTTCGGATCAAGGAGAGGGACCATTACTGGCTGGCCACTCTCCTTGATCCACGGTACAAGGGTAAGGTTGCGGACCTTATGTTACCGTCGCAGAGGGAGCAGAGGATGAGACAACTCCGGGAGGCCTTGCAGAAAGGTCTGTGCAACGCGTTCCCAGAGACTGGGAGGTTGCAAACTCCTGGTCCTGGACAACGAGTTGCTGAGGCTTCGGCCAGTCAAAGAAGGAGCGGTGGGGAAGGTGGCCGTCTGACCGATGCGTTCAGACAATTCTTTAGTCCGCAGCCCCAAAGTATGATCGGTTCCAGCAACCATCGCCAGCGTCTGATAAACATGGTGCAGGAATATCTAGGGGCAAGGTCAGACTTGGACACCTTCCCCACCGAAAATCCTCTGGCTTACTGGGTCTTGAGGATGGATCACTGGCCAGAGCTTGCACAGTATGCAATTGAGCTACTGGCCTGTCCTGCATCCAGCGTTCTTTCGGAACGCACATTCAGTGCTGCTGGAGGATTTGTCACGGATCACAGGGTGCGCCTGTCCACCGACTCGGTTGATCGACTGACTTTCATCAAGATGAACCAGTCTTGGATCACCACCAGCTACCACACACCTGATGCTGATATAACAGACTAATTGATTTTAACATGTCACATCCCTTCAAGACTGATGCTGATGCTGAGTGCCTGTGCTGTTATGTTGACTGGCTATCCTCCTCCTCCGAGTCCTCAATGATACGATTGATGATGATAGCTTGGAAGATCATTTTTGTTTATGGGTGCCGCCACCAGTGCCTAACGCCCAATTTTTCAGCCCCTGTTTAACAGGGGCGTGTAATTACAATTTTTGAAGCAATACTTTGCAACAGGGCTCATTGCTGTGCTCCAAGTACAGTATCTGTGAGGGGTTGCAGTGTTGTGCCACCAGTGCCTAAGGCCCAATTTTTCAGCCCCTGTTCAACAGGGGCATGTAATTACAATTCTTGATCTAATAATTCACAGCAGGGCCCATTGCTGCACCCACCAAGAGTAACTGTCAGGGCTTACAGTGTTGTGGCACCAGCACCACCATCAAAGGCCCAATTTTTACTACCACTGTTCAACAATTATATGTAATTAAAATTCCTGATATAATAGTTGACAGCAGGGCGTTCCAGCACCAACCAAGAGTAACTGTGAGTGCTTACAGTGTTGTGCCAACACCAACAACTAAGGGGCCTATTTCTGCAGAGTATATACGGCAGGTCCCTACTTTCAAACATCCAACTTACAAACGACTCCTACTTGCAAACGCAAGAAGACAACAGGAAGTGAGAGGAAATCTACCACTAGGAAGGAAAATTCTCTCCTGTAAGAATAAATATGGGAGAAAGGTGTCTCCTCTGTACTGATGCTTTATCAGCAATCCTTGTTTCAAGAAAAACACCACATTTCAAAAACAGTTGTCATTGGGACGGAAAGTGAGGTGAAATGTTCTGAACAGGGGCACAGACAGCAAAACAAATGTTACAGGGGTGATAACCCTTACCTATGTTTTCCAAAAAGTTTAAAAATAGATTTTTGGTCTGGAGCTACACTTCAACAATGTACCTGTTCAAAATTACAAACAGATTCTACATAAGAACAAACCTACAGTCCCTGTCTTGTATGCACCGCCTGTATAGGGCTGTTCAGAGTATATAGGGCCTTTTTTATTTTATGTGCGGGGTTCCCCTTAATATCCATACAAGACCCAAAGGGGCTGGTAATGGGCTGGGGTAGGGGGGGGGGTCATGGGGTAGCTATGCCATTTTTCTTAAAGAATTCCATCCATATTACCGGGACCAGACATTACATTAAAGCCGCAAGCAGTTTTAAATGGCTTTTTTTTCCTTTAGAAGTGTCATTTTGTGCAGGGACAGTTCTAAACACGGGAAACACGTGGCACTTCACAGGCATACTTTAGACACCCCCCAGGTACGATATTTAAAGGAATATTTGACTTTTTTTTTTTCACTTTATGCATCATTAAAATGACTGCTCCCGAAAAACGACCGTTTTTAAAACTTCTTTTTGCATTGATACATGTCCCCTGGTGCAGAACCCGGGTTCCCAAACCCTATTTATGACAATAACATGCATAATAGTTGTTATAATTAGCACTTTAGAATTCGAACGTTCGCATCCATTGTATTTAATAGGGTTCTAATGTTCGTTCGAACTTTCGGTCCGTTCGCGGGTTCTGGTGCGAACCGAACCCGGGGGTGTTCGGCTCATCACTACTGATAATACTGCTGCTGCCTGCCTGTCAGTATATTAGGAAGATAACATTAGCAATTGTCTGCAGTTAGCTTTAGTTGCACACTGTGCACAGGAAACAGTAAGCTGACTGAAAATACTGCTGCTGCCTGCCTGTTAGTATATTAGGAAGAGAACACCAGCAATTGTCTGCAGTTAGCTTTAGTTGCACACTGTGCACAGGACACAGTATACTGACTGAAAATACTGCTGCCTTCCTGTCAGTATATTAGGAAGAGAACACCAGCAGTTGTCTGCAGTTACCTTTAGTTGCACACTGTACACAGGAAACAGTACACTGGCTGAAAATACTGCTGCTGCCTGCCTGTCTGTATATTAGGAAGAGAATAACAGGAACAGATCTAGCTAAACTGAATACAGTGTGTGTGTATATATATATATATATATATATATATACACACATATACACACACAACTCCTAGGATGCATATATATACTGCATACACTGTAACTGCAGCTAACTGACTCGCCTGCCTGCTCTATCTAACTCAAAAGAAATGACACTGTCTCTCTCTCTCTCAGCACCCGGAACACACTACACAAGGCCGACACGCAGGCGGCCTTATATAATGTGGGGCATGTACCTACTCCCCCTGAGCCATGATTGGCCAAAGGCACCCTTCTTTTGGCCAATTACGGCTCTCTGTACTGACGGCGCTGTGATTGGCCAAGCATGCGGGTCATAGTGCATGCTTGGCCAGTCATCAGCCAGCAATGCACTGCGATGCCGCAGTGAATTATGCGCCGTGACGCGCCACTCGAATTTTGCGCGAACGGCCCATAATGTTCGAAATTCGACGAACGATCGAACAGCCAATGTTCGAGTCGAACATGAGTTTGACTCGAACACGAAGCTTATCCCTACCTATGACGATGACCAAATCGACTTAGGACGCTCAGTGTTCAGGAGAACAAAGGAGGACAACCAGGTAGCAATGTCCATTGAGGATAGGCTCTTCCTAGAGGTTATGGAAAGCAGTAAGGAGAAAGATGTGACTAATAGCTGGGTTGCACCTCTTCCCTCTAGGCCACAAAGACAACGTTTGCCTAACAACAGAGAACTAGCATATAAATGCCTCACTTCCCTAAGACACAATTTTCGAAGGAAACCAGAGATGAGAGAACATTTCTTTTACTTTATGGACAAAATATTCCAGAATGGTCATGCTGAGATAGCCCCAAACCTCAAAGACTCAGAGGAATGTTGGTACTTACACTTATTTGAGGTCTATCACCCTAAGAAGCCAGGGCAGATTAGAGTGGTGTTCGATTCCAGTGCCAAGCATGAGGGTGTCTCTCTAAATGATGTCCTTCTCTCTGGCCCTGACCTTAGCAACAGACTATTAGGAGTACTTCTCTGCTTTCACAAGGATTCAGTTGCATTCATGACAGACATACAACAAATGTTCTATTGCCTTCTTGTTAAAGAAGAACACCAAAACTTTCTGAGGTTTCTCTGGTTCAGGGACAACAACCCCTCTGGAGACATCACAGAATACTGCATGAGGGTGCACATATTTGGCAACAGCCCTTCCCCTGCAGTTGCTATATATGGCCTCAGACACTCGGCTAGAGTGGGAGAGTCAGAGTATGGGTCAGATGTCAGACAATTTGTGGACAAGGGTTTCTATGTAGACGATTGCTTGAAATCACTACCCACAAATGAAGCCGCAATCAGTCTCCTCAAAAGAACTCAGGCAATGCTTGCGTGTTCCAACTTAAGGCTCCACAAGATTGCTTCCAACAGTAGAGAAGTTTTAGAAGCCTTTCCTGTCCAAGATCATTCCAACGAGTTAAAGGACTT
The DNA here is from genome assembly GCA_029206835.1 of Rana muscosa. Lineage (NCBI taxonomy): Eukaryota > Metazoa > Chordata > Amphibia > Anura > Ranidae > Rana > Rana muscosa. Next base: position 691,872,447 of record CM055122.1, on the reverse strand, counting down.
AGATCTAGGCACAGACTCACTTCCCATGCAACGTAGCCTTGGTTTGCTTTGGGACTTAAGATCTGACACCTTTATTTTCCAAGTAAACACAGAAGAAAAAACGTTTACCCGTAGAGGTGTCCTGTCTACCATAAACAGCCTGTATGATCCTTTAGGCTTTGCAGCACCTTTCACCATTCAGGGTAAGGCACTTCTCAGAGACATAACCTGTGAGTCATTAGATTGGGACCACCCTCTCCCCTCCGACAAGAAGAACCTATGGCTAGAGTGGAAGAACTCACTAACAGCTCTATCCAACCTTAAAATTCCACGCCCATATGCTCCTCTGTCATCTGCAGACGTTCAGATGCAAAGACTTTGTGTGTTTGCGGATGCTTCTGTTAAAGCAATTGCTGCTGTAGTTTACCTGAAAATCATAGACACTAAAGGATAATGCCACACAGGATTTAGCAAAACTTGCACCACTTTCCGAACACACCATACCCAGGCTGGAACTTGTGCTGCAGTATTGGCTACAGAGCTAGCTGAACTAATTGCAACAGAGACAAACCTAGAAATTCAAAAAGCTGAGTCAATTGACACTTCAAGTTTCATTAATGCTCTTAGACGTTTCATTGCAATCAGAAGCCCAGTGAAACTCATTCGCTCTGACAGAGGGTCTAACTTTGTAGGAGCAGTAAAAGAACTTAAAATTCCTTCCAACTTGAACGTTCTCAGTGTAGAAAGATACTTGAGTAAGCAAGACTGCACGTGGATCTTCAACCCACCTCACTCTTCTCGCATTGGAGGTGTTTGGGAAAGGATGATAGGCGGCATAGCCCGCAGAATTCTTGACTCTATCTTCCTACAAGTAGGAACTGCAAGGCTTACTCACGAATGTTTAGTGACATTTATGGCAGAGGTTACAGCTATCATTACTGCCAGACCCTTGACTTAAATTTCAAGTGATTCTGAAGATCCAGTGGTTCTCACACCTGCCATGTAGCTCACACAAAAGACTGGTCTTGTAGGTACTCCAGCTGGAGAGTTTTGTGAGAAGGACCTTTACAAACGTCAATGGAGACAAGTACAAACCCACTTGAAATTGCACTGAAAATGCACTTGGAAGTGCAGTCGGTGTAAATCTGAGGGGTAGATCTGAAATAAGGGGAAGCTCTGCTGATTTTATTATCCAATCATGTGCAAGCTAAAATTATGTTTTTTATTTTCCTTGCATGTCCCCCTCAGATCTACAGCAACTGCACTTCCAAGTGCACTTTCAGTGCAATTTCAAGTGCACTTTGCACTTGTAGTTTGCACTTGTAGTGCAAAGTGGATTTGCCTTTAGTAAATAACCCCCTTTGTTTTGCTTTTACACTTTGATCTTTTCAGTTGTGGAGGTACCCCGTATTTTGAAGACAAATTGGTCAACAATGTGATTTTTTACTTTATAGTTATAGCCAGAGATCCTCCTTTTATCTGCATGTTCTACACATAAGATAATAGAAGAAGATAATATACTTTATTGCCATTGGGGGTTATTTACTAAAGGCAAATCCACTTTGCACTACAAGTGCAAACTACAAGTGCAAAGTACACTTGAAATTGCACTTGGAAGTGCAGTCGCTGTAAATCTGAGGGGTAGATCTGAAATGAGGGGAAGCTCTGCTGATTTTATTATCCAAATTATGTGCAAGCTAAAATGCTGTTTTTTATTTTCCTTGCATGTTCCCCTCGGATCTACAGCGACTGCACTTCCAAGTGCACTTTTAGTGCAATTTCAAGTGCACTTGGCATTTGTAGTTTGCACTTGTAGTTCAAAGTGGATTTGCCTTTAGTAAATAACCCCCAATGTATACATACAACAAAATTTATCAGGATACTGTTTACCAATAAAACATTTCTCAACACAACCACACATACATACATATGGTGGACCTGTCTGAGTCTTCAACCTTACTGGTCTGCAATCCATTGTATCATATCTTTGGTTACCACTTACATGCTAGGCCTTACCCAAGCCCAGTTTTCTTTTAAACCATTCATCTCTCCCCAGGAGATCGTACTTCAAGTCTGGCGATGCACATGGTGATTGCAACTAAGCCTGTTTCCCTGTACACTGGGATTCAGCTCAGGTCACGACCATTTGGTAATGGTTCTCCAGACTTCATAAAATAGCTGAGATGGAAGAACTGATCTGTACATCACACAACATTTCCTTTAAAACTTACAAATACTTGGTTTTGCTGGCTTCATTTTTAAATGGTCATGGAATACACATGACTTACGAGAGAAACCTTTGTTAAACCAAAACCTCACTTGGGTGCCATCCATGTGGCCCCTGCCCCCCTCCCTCGCTCTAAGAAAACTTAGACTTATGCTGCCACCCTATTCATCATCAATGGCAAGATTGAGGGAGGGTGCTGGAGGGATAACCTAAATCCCACCAATATGCCCCATCTTCCCCCTTACCCTCTCAGCACTTTCCTTCCCCTTTCCCTCCACTCCTTCCTATTCTCACTCCTCCTTCTCACCATACCTTTTTATGAGTTTGTTTTATGGGACCTACCGTACAAATTTCATATTTGATAACGATACTTCTACCTGTATCTTGTAAACTTTAATTAATATCTTCTCCTTATCACAGGCTTTGAGGATGTGCAATCTTTTCCTTTTTTTTCTTTTTTCTCAATGCTGTTCCTACTGTGAAAAACAGGGCATTTCTGTACATGTTTAAACTCAATAAAGAATTTTGGAATAAAAAATAAAAAAATGCAGCCAGCAACAGTAAAAAAGTATATCCTGTAAACAAATTGTAGCTAGCACACATGACAAAATATGTCCTGTCAAAAAAACCACAAGTAACTGGTTATCAGTAAAGGGTATGTGAACAGGGACAGTAAATGTATTTTATTGGGATTTTATGTGATAGACAAACACAAAGTGGCTCATAATTGTAATGGGAAAGGAAAATGATAAATGGTTTTCCAAATTTAGAACAAATAAATACCTGAAAATGAGGAGTACATTTGTATTCCGCCCCCTATACTCTGATACCCCTAACTAAAATCTAGTAGAACCAACTGCCTTCAGAGGTCACCTAATTAGTAAATAGAGTCCACCTGTGTGCAATTTAATCTCAGTATAAATGCATCTGTTCTGTGAAGCCCTCAGAAGTTTGTTAGAAAAACCTTAGTGAACAAACAGAAACATGAAGGTCAAGGAACACACTAGACAGGCCAGTGTTAAAGTTGTGGAGAAGTTTAAAGCAGGGTTAGGTTATAAAAAAAATCCCAAGCTTTCAACATCTCACGGAGAACTGTTCAATCCATCATCCAAAAGTGGAAGGATGTATGGTACAACTGCAAACCTACCAAGACATGACCATCCACCTAAACTGACAGGCCGGGCAAGGAAAAGATTAATCAGAGAAGAAGCCAAGAGGTCCACGGAAACTCTAGAGGAGCTGCAGAGATTCACAGGTGGAAGAATCTGTCCACGAGACAACTATTAGTCGTGCACTCCACAAATCTAGCCTTTATAAAAGAGGGGCAAGAAGAAAGCCATTGTTGACAGAAAGCCATAAGAAGGCCCATTTGCAGTTTGCGAGAAGCCATGTGGGGGCACAGCAAACATGTGGAAGAAGGTGCTTTGGTCAGATGAGACCAAAATTGAACTTTTTGACCTAAAAGCAAAACGCTTTGTGTGGTGGAAAACTAGCACTGTATGTACTGAATAAAACTCACGCTAGGTGAAAATAATAATAATAATAATAATAATAATAATAATGATGAATAAACTGCGGCTATTACAACTAAACCTCAAAAATTGATGTATAAATTAACAGTGCTTGCAGAATATTAAACAACAATTACATAATGTGCTCAAAACATTAACAGTGATAATATTATCAAAATACAAAATATAGTAAAGTGCTGAGTGCTCCAAAATATATAAATAAAGTGCATCTGTGATTCAAGACAAAGTGTTCGTGTGCCACACTCCCCTCTTGTGACCCCACTCACCAGAGGTTACGGATCCTCAGCTTTGCAGTCTGTGATCTGAATGATCTGGTGTGTGAGGAGTGGACTCTCAAAAATCTTTCCATAGGGGTATAGCGATACCCCCAGTTAAGAGGGCTGCCTTGATTGTTTCGGGCCCTGTAGTGCACCGCTGTCAACCCCTGGCAATCGGCTCTAACCTCTCGTGGCACAGTTAGTAAAGGGGATGATAGAATTGCAATCACTCTAATATTCTATATGACACAATCCCACAGTAAGGCACACAGTAATGGTATAGACCAGTAAATGACACTGACAACCAATTCACTTAACTCTATTATTTTACTGTTGGTAAAGGTTAAAATGATTAAGCAGTATGCAATGTCACATGCAGAGCCCTGCAATATGGGTATAGTTATTAAAACATTAAACGTTCAGAAATATGATAGACAGTTTAACAGACCCCGCTGCAGCTATCCTCCCTCGTGAGCAAAATGGCGCCCAGCTACCCAGTCAGGCCTTACTATGATTTGGGTATAGTTCTGTGGAAGAAATCTTCGCTAGCAAAACACGGTGGTGCACTTTCAGGAACAATTGTAATCCAACAAAGAAATGATGATCGGTAACTTTGTAATGCCAGGGAGACTAATAACTCAGTTCAGCAGATAGTCTCCCCAGAGTGTAACTGCAATCACTGTGATGGCCCTGAATAAAGTTAATGGGCTTAAAGATATTGTAATGTAGCTCAGAGCAGGTGCTCTCTCACCCGACTGGACTAGTCCTTGTCCGTTACTTCCGTTACTGTGACTCGCTTCACAGTGTCCACGACACCCGAGTCTTCGGTCCTCCTGATGACAGCACTCAGCAACAGGATCAGACGCACCGCAAGCTCCTCGGTGGAGCGGAAGGCTCTTTGGAAAAGCACAAGGCCCAGGCTTCAGGCCTTGTACACACAGCAGGTCAGCACAGGGATCCTCTTGCTGGGAGGGCAGTGTCCAAAAAGAGAGAAACTGGGCCCGGCTCCCTCTTATAAAGTCCACCCCAGCAGTCTTTGCATGGGGCAATGCACCCTGGGTGCCTCAAGGTGTACTGGGTACTGTAGTCTCTTGAGGTTTAAAGGGCAATACCCCGCTACACACTCCCCCCACTTAGAATCTTTGGTCCCCAAAGACAGTATTAACAATATGCACAGACAAGGTCATTGAGGGCTGCAAGGGAAGTTGGCATGGGAAGCTCCCACCAAAACTGGGAAGGAAGCTTGTCCTGCCCACAGGTCACATCAATGGGGGTAACCTGCCTAACTGTGCCAGAAAGTGAGCTGGAGTTGCCCTCCACCAAATGCACAGTGGAGGGACCAGGTGTTTGTATTGTCCTTCTTGCAGTAGTTACTGTGTCCTCAGAGCTTTCTCCCATTTGGGCATAGGTTAACTTCCGTGGAGGACGAATGGTTCTCTTCACTCTCTGTTCTCTTGGGGTTTCTGTCTCCGTCTCCACAGGCTCTTCCTCTGGGGTAGGTGTATTGGGTTCCAATATTTCTGGAGCATCCAGATCAGGTGCAGGAAGACACAGAGAATTTCTTTGATCTTCAGCAGGAGGCGACTCTATGGCATCTTCCCACTCCTCAGAGTGAAAACTGGACGGGACAAACTCGGTGGCTTCAACATTCAATGTACTATCTAAAGTATCTTCAGAGGGCGGGAGGTCTATGGTCAGAGGCTCCAGGGCCTGGGACGGCCACAACCATTCAAGCTCTTCTTCTTCTTCATCATCACTTTGATCAGTGACATCCATTCCTCCAGACTGAGGTGCCTAAGACCGAGTGTTGGGCCTAGGTGTATTCAGACTTGAGGATGGTCCAGGGGAATCCTCTACAGGAGGTATCCAAACTGCTTCTGAAAGTGGAAGTAAATGGTTTCTGTGCCAGGTCTTCAGCGGCCCTATCTTCCCTTCTGGCTTCAGCTGATATACCGGCAAGCCTGGTAACCTTTTGCAGATCACATAAGGTTCGGGTCTCCATCTGTCTGCTAGTTTGTGCTTCCCAGGGACTCCCAAGTTCCGCAACAGCCCTCTGTCTTTGGGTTGCAAATCCTGGATCCGAACTTTAAGATCAAAGTTCCTCTTGTTTCGGGCTCCTTTTTGCTCTGATGCCGCTTGGGCCTGTTCAAACGCCAGTTTCAGGCTCCTCCTCAGCCTGTCTACATATCCCTTGTGCGAGGTGGCTGATGTGTGATCCATCGATATGCCGAAGGCCAGATCCACAGGCAGTCTTGCTTCCCTGCCAAACATTAATCTGTAGGGAGAGTACCCTGTGGCATCACTGGTTGTGCTGTTATAGGCATGCACTATTGCTGCTATGTGCTTACTCCAATGCTGCTTCTTCTCGCTGCTCAGAGTCCCCAACATATTTAACAGAGTCCTGTTGAATCTTTCCGGTTGGGCATCACCTTGGGGGTGATAAGGGGTAGTACGAGTTTTCTTTATACCTAAAGAGTCCAGCAATTTCCTAATCAGTCGACTCTCAAAGTCTCTCCCTTGGCCTGAGTGCAGGCGCTGTGGTAGCCCGTAATGCACAAAGTATTTTTCCACCAAGATTTTGGCTATGGTGGAGGCCTTCTGGTCTTTAGTTGGAAAGGCCTGGGCATAACGGGTGAAATGGTCGGTTATCACCAGAACATTTCCATGTCCACTCAAGTCAGGTTCTAGACAAAGAAAGTTGATGCATACCAAGTCCAAGGGTCCTTGATTCTGCAGATGGCCCATTGGGGCAGCTTGACGTGGTAATGTCTTCCTTTGAACGCAGCGAGCACATGAGTGACAGTACTCCTCCACTTCAGCCCGCATACAAGGCCAATAGAACCTATTCCTCACAAGCTGGAAGGTTTGTTCGGCCCCCAAGTGGCCATGGTTATCATGTAGGGCAGCCAAGACAGTTCTTCTGTGTTTTTCCGGCAAGAACTTGTCCCATTCTTTGTGGACCCGTCGAGCCACCTTCGAGGGGTCCTGCAGGAGCCTGCCTGGATCCTGGTCTTCCAATGCCTTCAAAGCTAATCTTCCCCAGGGATCTTCCAACTGGTCTCTTCTTATGTCCTTCTTGGACAGCTTTGGCAGGCCATCCTCGACAATCTGGGTCACGTCACAATAACACTTGGGCACCCCCACTACCGAAACTCCAATCTCTTCCGCCCTTGACCCGCCACTAGGTTGATGTTGTGCTCCTTGACACAAGGCCCGTACCCCATCCGGGATCACCTGGGTCCAGTCTTCTGTGTGGTGGGTGGGTGCATGAGCCCTTCTGGACAATGCATCTGCATCACGATTCCCAGCTCCAGGCCTATACTTGAGACTGAAGTTGAATCCGGCCAGGGCTGCCAACCAACGGTGGCCAGGGGCATCCAGTTTGACCGTGGTGAAGAGGTAGGTGAGTGGATTATTGTCAGTCTTTACTGTAAAGTCAGCTCCATACAGGTAATCTCTGAGCTTATCCACGACTGCCCACTTTAGGGCCAGGAATTCCAACTTGTGGGTGGGGTAGTTCTTTTCTGTTGGTGTTAGACTTCTACTAACATAGGCAACTGGCCTTAACTGTCCTTCATACTCTTGGCACAGCACACCTCCCAGACCATCATGGCTGGCATCTACATGCAGTTCATATGGTTTCTTAGGGTCAGCATAGGCCAGGACTGGGGCAGTGGTCAGACTTTTCTTCAATATTTTGAAGGCTTCTTGACACTTCTCTGTCCACTGGCCTTCCACGGACTCTCCAGGTTTTCTGGGGCCAGTATCATCCTCCTCTCTTTCTGTCTTCAGTAGCTCATTCAGGGGTTTGGCAATTTTCGCAAACCCCTCCACAAATCTACGGTAGTAGGAGCAGAACCCCAGGAAGGATCTGAGCTCAGTCACTGTAGTTGGTCTGGGCCAGGAGGTAACTGCGTCCAGTTTGTCAGGATCTGTAGACACTCCTTCTGCAGCCACTATGTGTCCCAGATAGTGGACCGAGGACTGGTAAAACTGGCACTTTTCCCTGGAGAGTTTTAGTCCCTCTTCACTGAGTCTCTTCAGGACTTTCTCCAATCTCTCTTCATGCTCCTCCAGAGTCTTGCCGAAGACAATGAGGTCATCTAGGTACAACAGAACTTCGATGAGATTCTTGTCCCCCACTGTCTTCTCCATCAACCTCTGGAAAGTGGCGGGGGCTCCCGACAGGCCTTGAGGCATCCTATTGAACTCATAGAATCCCACCGGGGTGATGAAGGCCGTCTTCTCTCTGCATTGGGATTTGGTAATACCCACTCTTCAGGTCCATGACACTGAACCACTTGGCCCCAGACAGACTCTGCAAGGCATCTTCTATCCTGGGGGTAGTGTACTGGTTGGGTATGGTCCTCCTATTGAGAGTCCTGTAGTCTATGCAGAGTCTCAACGACCCGTTCTTTTTCCTTACCACCACGATGGGGGAGGCATATGGACTCCTGGACTCTCGAATAACCCCTGTTCTCTTAAGCTCTGTCAACTGTTCACGCAAATCTTCCAAGTCAGCCAGGGGGACTCGCCGGACCCTCTCCCGGAAGGGTTTGTCTTCCTGCAGACGGATTTTATGGGTGGCACTCCTCGCACACCCCACATCAAACTCATCTTTCGAGAATATTTTTCTCCATCTAGTCAGCTGGGCCTTAGCTCTCTCCTTCCACTTCGATGGCAAGGTGGTGTCTTCCAGACAGAGTCCCTCCAGGGTGAGTTCCCCTCCTTCAGCTTTCTTCAATTCAGACAGGGTCACTGGGGTAGCAGGATCTACTTTGCCCAGTAGTACCCGGGCTGGAATCTTCATAGGAGAACTAGTGACATTTCTGATGCTCACTGGAATCTGGCCCTTCGCCTTCTTCAATGCCCTCAACGGGACCACTTCAGGGATCACTTCCAAGCCTGGGTGGGTGTTCAAGGGGTCTGGCTCCAATACCACAAAGGGGCGAGGCTGCTCCTAGGAGAGTTTTACCGTAGCCTTAAGACAGGTCACCTCACCAGGCTGCAATATCTTTTCCTTTCTTGACAGGCTCCAGACTTTTCCCACCCCCTTTTCCCGGGCCCTTTTGTTCCAGGACCAACTTCTGGTAGACCTGTCGCAGCATGGGGTGAATCATGTCTGTGGTAGAACTCCGATCCTGCACTAGAGGGGTCAGCAGCCTCATGACCAGGTCAGTATTGGTCCCTATTAACATGGAACTGGTGTTGGCCCCTGACGGGCGAGGACAAACTACCGCCAGGGTGTCAAAGACTTCTGCCTTTCCTGTCACAGAGGGATCAAAGGCCAGCCTGATTGAGACATAACCGTCGTAGGGAAAGCTACGAGTGCCAATTCCCCCTATCTGTAGGTCTTCCAGCTTCTGTAAGGGCACGTGACTCAAATGCTTCCGGTAAAAGTCTCTGTATAAAAGAGTCACTTGGGCTCCTGTATCTAGGAGAGCCTTGGTGTAGACTCCCTCTACTTGAACGGAGACTAGAGGGGAGGGTCCTATTAACTTGTCTGGAAACCTCTTCTGGGGTGTTTCCTTCTTTGGACTCCTTGATTTCCCTGTTGATGTTTTCTTTTTCTTCCATTTCTCTCTGGACCTCAACCCCTTTTGGACCTGGTATGCATTGGTTTCCCTCAGATTGTTAAATTTCAACTCCCGACAGGTGGTATGGGGGGTTTTAGGAGGGGCATTGTTTCCCTTCTCTTTTGCCTCTTCTTGCTTTTGAATCTTTTTGGAGCTTTCTGTAAGTAGTGGGCGCCCGGCTGACTCCTTCACCGGGGCCCTCTAAAGTTTTCCGCCGGCTTGTGGTATCTGGATGCAACTTCATCTGGGCTGGGACACACTGCTCTAACATGCCCGATTCCCCCACATTTGAAGAATGTGATCAATCTCTTAGGCTTCTGTACTGTTCCGTATTGGAGCTAGGAGGGTTTTTTAGTTCCTCTGACGTGTTCTTTTTGTGTAGCACAGAGGCCTGGTTAGTCAGCATGGATACCATTTTTACTATTTGTGGCATCTGGGTCTTTAGGAGTTCAACTTCTGAATCACCTCCTTCTGCACTTAACATTCTGACTCGGGCAGTTGGTTCGGTGTGTTGACTCCTCCTTTTGTCTTCCAACATGGCCTCCTCCTCCCTCACTATCCGGATCAAGTCAGGGTATTCCAGGCTGCTCCCGTCCTGCCGGGTGCGTAGCATTAATGCGATGGGGTCCAAGGGTTGAGCTCCCCTCAACACCTGCTGGGCATGGGCCTCATCCACTTTTCTTGGATCGATCCCTTTCTTCAGTAGGATCTGATGCAGGATCTTATCCAGACATCTTATGAATTCTGACAGCTTCTGACCGGCTGGATTGCAACGTGCAGTATACAGGAATCCCGGACCCGAGCCCCCACGTATAGAGATACCCCCAGTTAAGAGGGCTGCCTTGATTGTTTCGGGCCCTGTAGTGCACCGCTGTCAACCCCTGGCAATCGGCTGTAACCTCTCGTGGCACAGTTAGTAAAGGGGATGATAGAATTGCAATCACTCTAATATTCTCTATGACACAATCCCACAGTAAGGCACACAGGAATGGTATAGACCAGTAAATGACACTGACAACCAATATACTTAACTCTATTATTTTACTGTCGGTAAAGGTTAAAATGATAAAACAGTATGCAATGTCACATGCAGAGCCCTGCAATATGGGTATAGTTATTAAAACATTAAACGTTCAGCAATATGATAGATAGTTTAACAGACTCCGCTGCAGCTATCCTCCCTCGTGAGCAAAATTGCGCCCAGCAATGTCCTATACTACCCAGTCAGGCCTGACTATGATTTGGGTATAGTTCTGTGGAAGAAATCTTTGCTAGCAAAACACAGTGGTGCACTTTCAGGAACAATTGTAATCCAACAAAGAAAAGATGATCGGTAACTTTGTAATGCCAGGGAGACTAATAACTCAGTTCAGCAGATAGTATCCCCAGAGTGTAACTGCAATCACTGTGATGGCCCTAAATAAAGTTAATGGGCCTAAAGATATTGTAATGTAGCTCAGAGCAGGTGCTCTCTCACCCAACCGGACTAGTCCTTGTCCGTTACTTCCGTTACTGTGACTCGCTTCACAGTGTCCACGACACCCAGGTCTTTGGTCCTCCTGATGACAGCACTCAGCAACAGGATCAGACGCTCCGCAGGCTCCTCGGTGGAGCGGAAGGCTCTTTGGAAAAGCACAAGGCCCAGGCTTCAGGCCTTGTACACACAGCAGGTCAGCACAGGGATCCTCTTGCTGGGAGGGTGGTGTCCAAAAGGAGAGAAACTGGGCCCGGCTCCCTCTTATAAAGTCCACCCCAGCAGTCTTTGCACGGGGCAATGCACCCTGGGTGCCTCAAGGTGTACTGGTACTGTAGTCTCTTGAGGTTTAAAGGGCAATACTCCGCTACAGGGGTATTTACGTGAATAAACCGGAGTACATCAACCATAATGGGAGAAAACACAAGAAAACCAATAGTGAAGTACCATTGGTACTGTGTGTGCTATGAAATCAATAAACGCCACTCGCTAGATATCTGTGTTAAACAGGCATCAGTGATTCGGATCTGACGTTGATCGGCGTGTGTTCCAAGGATGGCGGAAGTTGCGTCACTGGTTTACGAAACCGAAAATGCGTCAACGCATTTCGCTCCTCCGCAAGGGCATCATCAAGGACAACTAACACTGCACATCACCCTGAACAAACCATCCCCACCATGAAACATGGTGGTGGTAGCATCATGTTGTGGGGATGTTTTTCTTCAGCAGCGACAGGGAAGCTGGTCAGAGTTGATGGGAAGATGGATGGAGCCAAATACAGGGCAATTTTGGAAGAGTCTGCAAAGGACTTGAGACTGGGGCAGAGGTTCACCTTCCAGCAGGACAACGACCCTAAACATACAGCCAGAGCTACAACAGAATGGTTTAGATCAAAGCATATTCATGTGTTAGAATGGCCCAGTCAAAGTCCAGACCTAAATCCAATTGAGAATCTGTAGCAAGACTTGAAAATTGCTGTTCACAGAGGCTCTCCATCCAATCTGACAGAACTTGAGCTATTTTGCAAAGAAGAATGGGCAAAAATTTCACTCTCTAGATGTGCAAATCTGGTAGAGACATACCCAAAAAGACTTGCAGCGAAAGATGGTTCTACAAAGTATTGACTCAGGCGGGCTGAATACAAATGCACGCCACACTTTTCAGATATTTATTTGTAAAAAATTTGGAAAACCATTTATCATTTTCCTTCCAATTCACAACTATGTGCCACTTTGAGTTGGTCTATCACATAAAATTCCAATAAAATACATCTATGTTTTTGATTGTAACATGACAAAATGTGGAAAATTTAAAGGGGTATGAAAACTTTTCCAAGGCACTGTACATTAATCTGCACCTAAGCATTTTTCCGCAGCACTACCTATGCTTTTCTTAGGCCAGCTTAGCACATTGTTAACATAGCTGCTGTTTACAGTGAGGGGACTGGCACATAACAAAAAAAACATTATTGGCCAATTTAAGCCATGTGACTTAAGTTCAAAGACCAGGATGCATATTATTTAGGCTCCATGTACACAGAAGCTGATAAACTGCAGTTTATTGGCGTTTTGGCGTTTTTTAAAAAAGCCCATTAACTGCACTCTATGTTAGCCTATGTGTTCATGTACACATAACGTTAATGAGCAGTGGATTAATGGGCTTTTTTCTGAACGCAAGAAATTCGCGTTCAAAGTGCCGTTTTTCGGCAGAAAAAAACACAAAATGCCGAAAAACGCTCATAAACGCTCATAAACGCTGGCCGCGAGTGTTTTTTAGCGTTTTTTGGTCCATTAAAAAAAAAAAAAAAAAGCTAAAAAAAGCTACACTGAAAAACGCTAATAAAAGCTAGTAAAAAAACGCTGATAAAAGCTAGCTTTTTCTGCTGCTTTAAAAACGACCGTTTTTGAGCTTGTGTGTACATGGAGCCTTATAGTTTGTTGCACATTATTGAATTTAGTTATGGTAATGAAATTACACATTAGTTCACTATTTCTCCAAACTCCAAATAAGTTAAGTTCATGCTCAACCTGAACCCCAAACGAATCCCTATGGCCAGCCACATTTTCAGCATGTCTTGACAGTGGTAAAGCTTGCCCTGGCAATAGGAAATTAATTGAAGGGACGGGGAAAAAGTGCCAGAGCTTTGCTTTTCAGATAGGCTTTTGAGTTTAAGTTTACAGAGTGTTCTATCTATCTAAAGATATCTTGCCGTGCATAGGGCTGAGAGTTTTGTTCAGGTTGATCATGAGTTTGACCCAAACCCAAGCGGTTTTAGGTCACCAAACTGGTGAACTAAATGGCCAGATTCAATAATTTCCCCAGCCTAAACCTTTGGTTGCTGCAAATGGAAGTCATTAACCGCTTGCCGACCGCCGCACGCCGATGTACGTCGGCAGAATGGCACGGCTGGGCATATTGGCGTACAGGTACATCCCCTTTAATATGCACAGCCGTGGGTCGCGCGCTCGTGACTCGGTCGGGTACTCTGTGACCGCGCCCGCGATCGGGTCACAGAGCTGAAGAACGGGGAGAGGTAAGTGTAGACAAACCTCTCCCCGTGCTTCCTAGTGAGCCTGTCACTGATCGTCTGTTCCCTGTCATAGGGAACGACGATCAGTGATGTCACACGCCAAGCCACGCCCCCCTACAGTAAGAATCACACATTAGATCACACTTAACCCCTTTAGCACCCCCTACATGTTAACCCGTAAACTGCCAGTGTCATTTTCACAGTAATCAGTGCATATTTATAGCACTGATCGCTGTAAAAATTACAATGGTCCCCAAATAGTTTCAAAAGTGTCCGATGTGTCCGCCATGATGTCGCAGTCACGATAAAAATTGCTGATCGCAGCCATTACTAGTAAAAAAAAAATTATTAAGAAAAATGCCATATAACTATTTTGTATACGCTATAACTTTTGCACAAACCAATCAATAAATGCTTATTACGATTTTTTTTACCAAAAATATGTAGAAGAATACGTATTGGCCTAAACTGAGGAAAAAAAATGTTTTTTTATATATTGTTTGGGGATATTTATTATAGCAAAAAGTAAAAAATACTGCATTTTTTTCAAAATTGTCGCTCTATTTTTGTTTATAGCGCAAAAAATTAAAAAATAAAATACCACCAAAAGAAAGCTCTATTTGTGGGAAAAAAAGGACGTCAATCTTTGTTTGGGAGCCACGTCGCACGACCGCGCAATTGTCAGTTAAAGCGACGCAGTGCCGAATCGCAAAAAGGGGCCTGGTCCTTTAGCAACAAACTGGTATGGGGCTTAAGTGGTTAATTTATTATTGGTATTACTATAAGCCACTAAAGGAAGTTTGCTTTGGTGGGTCAGCGGGGTGTTGCTCATCATAATTGATGTGGGTCTATCTAAGAAAAAAGTGAATGACATTGGATTTACATAATTTTTTAAATATTAAAGCACTGTGGATTCTGAGGGGGAACCCTGCACAATAAACAAAAAAATGGCATAGAGTTCCCCCATATTCTAAATAGGGATTTGGTATGTTTTTTTAAGGTAGACCCCTTGCAAAAACTAACATGAGGCCCTCCAAAATTCATACCAGACCCTCTCCTGAACGATGCTGTCAACATTGGGAGGGTACATTGTCAGAGAGGTGCTACCTGCAAGCCACCTTGTTTCCATGATGATGAGGACAAGGGCCTCATTCCTGACCCCCAAATATCTGCTTCCCCACTATATTAATGAGTAAGAGGTACATAGCTCCCATTGTTACGCATTCACAAAAAAAAATGAAAAAGCAAATGCAGACTTACCTGCAAACGGAGTCCTCAAGCGCAGCGCTGTCACAGATACCCTGATGCTTCCATCTCGCCCTGTGTTTCTTCCAGGTTTTTGACCTTTGAGTGCTTGAATGGCCAGACTGCAGTGACGTCACTCCTGCGCATGCGCATGGAAATCACATCACTGCGGCACAGAGAGCGGGCCATAAATGTGATCTGAGCTGCGCATATGCTGCTCAGATCACATTACCCGCTGACAGACAGGGAAATCATTTATGACAGAAGAGACCACTAGGGTCTCTTCTGTTATAAAAACCCTGCCTGTCAGCAAATTTTAGATATAAGACTTCACTACTACTTTAATGCATAGAATGCAATGAGGTAAAAAACCTTGAGCCTTTACAACCACTTTAACCACTTCACCTCTAGAAGGTTTTACCCCCTATATGACAAGGCCATTTTTTGCAAAACGATTTTTTGCTTGCTAACTGTGTGGGGGATGCTCTGACTGGGTGAAGACAGGGACCCGTGTTCCTGCTTAGCAGAAACACAAGATCTCCATCTTCTCCCCTGTCAGTATGGTGATCTGCCTTGTTTATATAGGCAGATTGCCAGTCTGCCTCGCTCAGGAACGATCGTGGATGGCCGGCGGACAACTTAGCCGCAGTACATATACGTTACTCAGTGGGCAAGTGGTTAATCTCAACAAATCAGTTGGTGATGCTCGCTGACATTATTAACAACATACTGTACAGTCATGGTCATATGCGGTCAGTGGAGTCGCCAGGGATCCCCCAGCTACCTTGTTTACAAATAAGAGCCGACAAAAAAAAAATGTAATTTAGTGTCAATCGTTTTTTTCTCTAAAATGTCCCTTTTGCTTCAGTACATTGTACAGATGTGCCATTTTTGTGCAGGTTTAAGGCACTCTCTAAGCATTTTATTTAATGGAATTGTGTTTTTAATAATGTTTTAATGTTCCATTCACAATAAAGAATCCACTTCCTGCAGGCTGTGCCTAGCTACCCGTGCCTATTTTTACCAAAGGTTTGCAAATTAACCAGAAAAAAAAATGACAAGACTTGGCTCCCATAGACTTCAATTGGGTTCAGGCACTATATTCGGGGATTGCAGAAGTGCTCAGTGAATATCCTACAAAGTGAACTTTGCTCGGTTTGTCTGTCAGTAGTCCTGAGGTTTCATGGATTGTGCTTGCACATCCAAATGCCCTCCAAATTCTATAGCCCCATACACACTATTAGATTTTCTGCAGATTTCTGTCTTCAGATTTAATCAAAACCATATAATATGAGGTCAAACTATAAAGCCTCGTACACACGACAGAGTTTCTCATCGTTAAAAACACGTTGTTTTTCTCGACGAGATTCTTGTTAACCTTGACGAGTTTCTCGTCAAGCTTTCCATGCGTACACACTGACAATTCCAAATCTCGTCGTTGTTCTGCGCGGTCACGTCCAGCACGTACGACGGCACTATAAAGGGGAAGATCGATTTGAATGGCGCCACCCCTTGGGCTACTTTTGCTGATCTCGTGTTACCGTGTGTGAAGTAAAAGTTTGGGGAGAGACGATTCGCGCTTTTCAGTCTTCGTGCTTTCAGTTCGTTTTAGCGTGACGAATGTGCTATCTCCATTACGAAGGCTTGTTTTACCAGAAGATGCGCTCCTGTCTCATACTTGATTCTGAGCATGCACGCTTTTTGAAGAGTCGTAAAAGCATACACACGAACCATTTTCTCGTCGCAAAAAAGGCCGACGAGAAACACAACGAGAAAATCTAGAATCCGGACGAGAAAATAGAGAGCAGGTTCTCTATTTTTCTCGTCGAGATTCACGGCAGTTTTCTCGTCGTAAAACCATACACACGAACGGTTTTCTCGACAATAAAGCTCTCTCGGCACTTTTCTTGTCGGTTTTGGACGAGAAACTCGGTCGTGTGTACGACGCTTTAGAGTTTAAATTTGTATGCAATCAGGCAGGCCCTTGCACTACATGGTTTTGGTAAATCTGAAGACAAAAATCTGCAGAAAAATCTAATAGTGTGTATGGGGCCTATAGATAGCCTTAAGCCTCCTACACACTGTTGGGCGAAAATCCGACCGTTTGTACGCGCCATCATACAACTGTTGTCGGATTTTCCGCGGACAAATGTTGGATGGCAGGCTTTAAAATTTTCCGAGCGTGTGTACACAAGTCCGTCAGACAAAAGTCCAAAGTACAAACACGCATGCTCAGAATCAATGCTCACCAAACACGACATTAGCAGAAGGTGCCCAAAGGGTGGCACTCAAGAGCTGAAAATTCACGTAGTACGTAACTACGTTTGTTTGTTGGTCGACAATTTTTGCTGTTTGTATGCAAAATAAGTTGTTGGCCACGCCCTTTGGACAAAAGTCCGAGGCTTTGTCTGCGGAAAATCCGATCGTGTGTACGAGGCTTTAGATTGATAAAATGTGCTTTCGATTTGAACATAGTACCGTATATACTCGAGTATAACCTGACCCGAATATAAGCCGAGGCACCTAATTTTACCACAAAAAACTGGGAAAACGTATTGACTCGAGTATAAGCCTAGGGTGTCCATCTGCATGCCTCACTGTGCCTCACTTTGCCTCACTGTGTCCATGTGCATGCCTCACTGTGTCTGTGCCTCACTGTATCCATGTTCATGCCTCACTGTGTCCATGCCTCACTGTGCCCATGCCTCACTGTGCTCGTGCCTCACTGTGCTTGTGCCTCACTGTGTCCATGCCTCACTGTGTCCATGCCTCACTGTGCCCGTGCCTCACTGTGCCCATGACTAGACTGATGTTTAACATGGGAGTCTATGGAAGGGGTGCCTGGCTTTGAAAATTCGGTGCTCCACGGCCATAGGTTCCCCAGACATAGAACTTTGCACACTTATAGAGGAGAAATTGGGCTACTTGTGTGCCATGCTTCGGGTCCAGGGAACCTACAACCGGCCAGTACCGGGTCCCCAAATTCACCGGAGAAATTACCGTTTAACATGGGAGTCTATGGAAGGGGTGCCAGGATTTGAAAAATCGGTGCTCCCCTGCCGTAGGTTCCCCGGACAACAAATTTTGCACACTTGTAGAGAAAGAGTGAGGTTATATGTGTGCCAGGTTTGGGGTCCAGGGGACCTAGAGCTGGCCAGTACCGGGTCCCCAAAATCCAGGAGATCAGGCGCAAAAAGGTGACTCGAGTATAAGCCGAGGGGGGCATTTTCAGCACAAAAAAATGTGCTGAAAAACTCGGCTTATACTCGAGTATATACAGTATGTTAAATATTCAACAGACTTGTAACTATTGTATCATATTCAGAGTATCCATTTAGCACGCACCACATTTGAAATACATGAAAGGAATTTTGAGTAACCCAAACAATAAGTCTAGTGGAAATATGGTCTTGTTTGTAGCAGGCAGTTAATAGATTGGTTAATGGTGTTAATAACCAATGCCTCAGGGAGCACAGAATCTCACCTGTAATTAAATTGTAAATAATTAAGCCTAAGGGCCAATTAAGCATAACAAGCAATTATATGTGATTGTATAAAACTCTCTTTACAAAGAAACTGCTACATTTCTGGATGTATATCTTTACATTAATCTGAAGTGACCTGAAAACAGATAATGAAGACATAGTTAAAAAATAAATGATGCCCATAGTGTTAATGAGATAAAAAGAGTTATACAGGTATTGACATAATAACATAACTAAAGTTAATAGGGCTCCTAGAATTTTGGGTGATGAAGTAGATACTTATGGACAATTATAGGAAATTAATATTAAATAAGGCCCCAGGAATCAATATGCTACTTAGTACAAATGCTTTCATTAGCCAATTTACTTGAAGGCTAATCTGCCAATTATCAAAAGTGTAGTTTTGCTTATAATCTTGTATATAATGACCTAATGCTATTTATACATTTACTAAAACTTTTTTTTTTACAAACAGTAATGTAACTTAGTATTTATTGTGAACATCATTTATTCCTTCAATGGGTATGTGGCATAAAACCACATGGAATGTTTTAGAGTGTGTAAGGGAGGTAAATCTCATGAATGTGGTAAAGGGTGTGAAGTGAGAATTTCAGGTTAGCGGGTATGGAGAAAAGGAATTTATAGGATGTGGTGGAGGGTGTAGAGCAGGGATATGCAATTAGCGGACCTCCAGATGTTGCAGAACTACAAATCCCATGAGGCATAGCAAGACTCTGGCAGCCACAAGCATGACACCCAGAGGCAGAGGCATGATGGGACTTGTAGTTTTGCAACAGCTGGAGGTCCGCTAATTGCTTATCACTGGTGTAGAGTGATGCCGCGTACACACGACCGTTTTTCATGACGAGAAAAATGCAATTTTTTAATTTAGTCATTAAAAACGGTAGTGTGTGGGCTCCAGAGCATTTTTCGCAACGTGAAAAATGGGCATTAAAAATTTGGAACATGCTCTATTTTTTCTCGTCGTTTTTCACGTCGTCGCTTTTCTCATCGTGAAAAATGGCCGTGTGTAAGCTTTAACGACGTGAAAAAAACGTGCATGCTCAGAAGCAAGTTATGAGACGGGAGCGCTCATTCTGGTAAAACTAGTGTTCATAATGGAGATAGCACATTCGTCACGCTGTAACGGACTAAAGAGCACGAGGCTGAAAAGCACGAATCGTCTCTCACCAAACTTTACTAACACAAGGATCAGCAAAAGCAGCCCAAAGGGTGGTGCCATCCGAATGGAACTTCCCCTTTATAGTGCTGTCGTACGTTTCGTACGTCACCGCCCTTTGCTCAAGCATTTTTTTTCACGATCGTGTGTAGGCAAGGCAGGCTTGAGAAGAATCACCTCGAGAAAAACGTCGTTTTTTCAATGACATTAAAAACGATCATGTGTACACGGCATGAGAATCTCAGACGATCAGGAAAAATGGGAAGAGGAATCTCTTGGATGTGGTGGTTGGTGTGGTATGGGAATTGCAAGTTAACAGGGAAATAAGAGAGCAATGACATGGAAGTCACAGAGGGTGTGGAGTAAAAGTTTCAGGTGGGAAGAAAAAAGGAATTTCATAGATGTGGTGTGGAATCAGAGAAATTCATTACTATTATAGGAGATATAATTTAGGAATCTCAAGTTAGCAGGAAATGGGAAGTGGAATCTCATGGATATGGTTAGGGTGTGGCATAGGAATCTCAGGTGAGCAAGGAAAAAGAGAGAGTAATCACATGGTTGTGATAGAATATGATAGGTAGATATGATATGATAGGTAGGGATATGAGATGAAATTATTCTGTTAGAAGTGATAGGATCTGTGAAGTGAGAATCTCAGACTCAGGTGGACAGAACAAAAGGGAGAAGAAGTTAATAGATGTGTTAGGAGGTGTGAAGTAAGAATCTCAGGTGTACAAGGAAATGATGAGTAATTGCATTGATGTGGTAGAGGTGTAGAATAAAAGGATTCATGAAAGTGGTATAGGGGATGTTAAGAGAGAATAAGCAGAGAAAGAGCAGAGGAATCACATGAATGTGGTGGGTGTGTTAAGTGAGGATTTCAGGTCAACAGGGAAAGGAAAAAAGATTCTAATGACGATGTAAAGTGGGAACCTCAGGTTAGCAGGGAAAAGGGAGAGGAAACGCATGGATTTGGTTGGGGTGTGAATTAAGAATTTCAGGTGAGCAGGGAAAATGGAAGAACTGTTTACTGTGGACCCACACAGTTCTGAATAAATAAATGACCGGACTTAGCTAGGGTACTAGTAAGAGATAAACAGACTTAAAGTGTTACTAAACCCACAACACTAAAATCAGTCTGTATATGCATGCTTGTTATACACACTGTGAAACCTAAGGGGTTAATCCTCGACATTGTGTAAAAAGGCTGCTTGATCCTGTATCCTCTGATCATCTCCTTCTTCCACTGACTCCAAATTTCCTGATATTTACAGAGCCAATGAACAGGCTGCAGTTTGGTGTATATTGCTAGATAGTTTTGTTTTTTCTTGGGAGAGTGCATGTGATCAGCACAGGGCCAAACAGCACTGTCCAGACAGGGTCAGGGGTCCTGCATTTCTGTAGGACAATCAAGGGAGAACAAAAACTCCTCCTACAAGCTTTAACCATACACTGATAGAAGTCACAAGATTGCTCTAACTGCTAATGAAAAAAGGTAATTAGCAGTTTATATTTAATAAAATAATTGCATTTCCATGTTCTGTGTACTGTGGGAGACCAGATAAAGTGAATGCAGGCTCCTGGGTTTAGTAACAATTTAAGGCAATACTCCCAAAAATGTATGCATAATAGCCTTTATATCTATAAGAATCAAAATGTTGAACTTTTGAGGCACCTAAGCACAATCTTGTAAAATATCTATCAAATTTGTTGTATACTGTTAAAATTAAAATCATATTTTTGTCATTATATAAAATTCTAACATTTGGATCATTAGCTTGCATATGTTCACTGATAAGCGCATGTTAGTACCGTACAGTATACCTTGTGTTCCCCGCTCATCAGTTATTATTATCACGGTATATTACAAAATAAGTCACAACCTATCGGTTATAAATGTAGATATAAGCCCTTTAACAATTGTTCCCAATGGTTATTGAGACAAGAATATCTATATACGATTCACAGGTAATGCACAGCCTGCTTCATCAGGGAAGCATTAGGTAGGATTGACTGATACCGATACTAGTTTGCACGAGTACTTGAAATTATTTCACTATATAGGCTGGGTGTAACATATTTCATTAAAGATTAAATATATATTGAATACCAGTCAACATTAATACATACAAAAATTACTTGCATTGTATAAATGCGCCTCATACGAGACCTTAATCCTCCCTGCGTATAATGTTGGAGCCGAGCATGGAGCCCCAAGGGAAGAAAAGAGAGCCATATTACTTAGTGTAGTTACTGTTATCCATTAGCATACATGGCCCAATAGAACTTTATTGTAAATAGAAGAATAGAAGAAAAGAAACACAGCTTCCACCTTACTTCACTAGTACTTCCATATTTACTTGATGTTTATACCTGTGTTCTCTTACAAAGTTGCCACAAATCCTTGCTTAAAGTGTTACTAAACCCTCCTTTTTTTTACATTAAAATAACAAACATGTTATACTTACCTGCTCTGTGCAGTGCTTTTGCACAGAACAGCCTGGATCTTCTTCTTCTCTGGTCCCACGCCAGTGCTTTTGGCTCCTCCCTCCTGCCGAGTGCAACTTGCTGTGGGGGCACCCAAGCCATGGCTCTGTGTGTCCATTCACACACGAAGCCTCGGCTTGGACCTGCTGAACGCAGACCAGAAGTGACATCATACCAGGAAGTTTTACAGATTTTAACCTATGCTGGTGATTTTTAATTGAATTGTAAGCATTTTATATCTTAATAAAGTGTGGTATTGATGATCTTACTCTATTGGGAGCACTCTCTTCATTTTCACATGGCACATGAGTAACCAACAGTGTGAATGCAGCATTTTTAAAGGGACCAACACACCGCTTATCCAGGAAGCACTCCTAGCAGGAGACGGGCACCCTGGTAAGAGGGAGACCACACCACAAGACGCTCAGCACGGAGTTACAGCAGAAGATCACTCACTGGATATGATTACACATGCATTGTATCATATCTCCAAGATGAGAGCACTGAGAGCACAGTGGTGATGGGAACTGGTCACGAACATATATTTTGGACTGGTTTATTTTGGTGTTAGTTTTGTATGGACTTCACATTAATTTGAAAACGACTGTCACATTTTCACATTTATGTTTTTTATGCAGTTCATGTATATGTTGCATTGTTTGTGCACTGATATAGTTTATACTATGTTTTGATCATAGTTGTAAATCATAGGATCACACAGTATATATTCTATATAGTTTATTGTATGCAAATATGTGGTAGCACTGCACAAATTTTGATTTACCATTTAATAGGAATGATTAGTCATAAAGTGGGCCTTGAACATGCTAAGGTATTATTTGTTAAAACAAAATGGAAAGTTTCCCCAGGGTTTTTTTTTGCGACATGGTGTATTGAATTCAAACAATTAAAATGTATTAAAAATAAAATCTTTACATTTATTATACAATGAATAAGGATACAAAATGGTTGGATTATTAAAAATGGTAAGCTCTGGTTACAAACAGTTTAAGAGATGTACTAACAGTAATAAAATAATCAACAATACAGTACAGTACATAATGTGCCATTAGTGAATTGACTTCCATATGAGTACCTCGACACGTTTCGACCAATACTATCACGGTCTTCTTCAAGGGGATTTGTACTCTGGTGAGATATATCAGAAAAATATTAGGATTATGACACTCTGACAAAATACTGACATCTGTTATAAAAATAATAGGGATATATTTACCGCTCAAAAAGTAATGAGATGGCATATAACCAGGGATTGTGACTAAAATGCATATAATGATCTGGAGATCCTCACAAAATGTCCCCCATTCCTCCAAGCGGGAGCCAACCAAAGAACACCCCTCCCCCATCCAACGCATGAGAGCCTAACACAAGCAATGTGACAGCCCATTATTGAGTAGCATAGTAGTAATTTTTTGCTTACAGTAATGTCTACCGTCCTTGATCAAACCAATGGTTCAAATCGAGACGGGTTCTTTGGGACCTTACATTGTTTTGGTATGAGTATAAATATATATATAATTTTGGTATATAGGTTACCACTTTTTTGTGCACCTATAGGAATCATCTTGTATGTTCCCCTTCCGAAAGGACTGTCCAAAAATATTAATCAAAAAATACAAATTTTTGGTTTAACTCACCACTACACAATGCAGAACTCTTTCTACTCTATAAGCCCATAGCTCGTTATAAGTAACGTAATTTACAAACTAATTAAATGTATGAATATTTACAATTATAATATAACTAATTACTTTCTGGGTGTTTCTTTTTGGACATTGCATCCAATATGTTTACACCTGATACTTTAGTGCATATTTATATACATGGTCCCCCCCCTCACTCCCCTTCCCCCCTTCCCCTGGGGAGGGTGCCGCCTCATATACAGGCTTCCCGGCACGGTGAGAAGACGAGGAAGGTTTCACAATTCTCCCCTTTATCATGCTCTCTCAAGGATGGGCCATTCCATCTTCGGCCATCAGGGGGAGAATGACCGCGTCGGCGGCACTCTTTGATCACCACTAGATGCTGCATGGTGCTGTGCATCATTGGGGCATACATTCATATTGATATTCACCCTCCATACACACTCTCACTCCACCCTTATACACTTCCACTCACTCCATTCACTTTAATCCATTTGCAGTTTTCTTTTATATTTGTTTTCACTGTTATACTCCATTTTCTTGGTACACACATTTTCACACACTCTCACCCACAAACTTTGACACGGCTCACTCCATACACACTTCACAATACACACATACACCTACATTCATCCATCACCTACTTAACACATATTCCTTGCCATCTATTTTAATCACATTGATATCAGTATGAGGTCTGCTCCATATTTATTTATTTATCATACCCACCATATCCAATGGTTCTGGTATATTAATACCAACAACAATACGATACTCAGATATAGTACTAATAATACAATATACCCCATTATATTTCCACACATGTTTATGCTAAGATCATAATAGACCCTAATATGCGGGTGGGGACAAGCCTAATTGATGCTACCCATGCTGCTAAAGTACACTATTATCTTACACTATTTTTATTAAAATACTTATTGAATTATTACAGGTGTCGTCCATCCCTCCCCCCCCCCTGAAGGTCCATACATGTGACTCCTTGTAAGCCTTCTTTGGTTGGCTCCCGCTTGGAGAATTGGGGGACATTTTGTGAGGATATCTGGATCATTATATACATTTTAGTCACAATCTCTGGTTATATGCCATCTCATTACTTTTTGAGCGGTAAATATATCCCTATTATTTTTATAACAGATGTCAGTATTTTGACAGAGTGTCAGAATCCTAATATTTTTCTGATATATCTCACCAGAGTACAAATCCCCTTGAAGAAGATCGTGATAGTATTGGTCGAAACGCGTCGGGTACTCATATGGAAGTGAATTCACTAATGGCACATTATGTACTGCACTGTATTGTTGATTATTTTATTGATTATTTTATTACTGTTAGTACATCTCTTAAACTGTTTGTAACCACAGCTTACCATTTTTAATAATCCAACCATTTTGTTTCCTTATTCATTGTATAATAAAAGTAAAGATTTTATTTTTAATACATTTTCATTTTTTGAATTCAATACACCATGTTGCTAAAAAAAAACCCTGGGGGAACTTTTCCATTTTGTTTTTGCATTCTTTGGGGGGTGTCGGCCATGGACTCTCAATACATGCGTTTTTTCTATTAGGTATTATTTGTTTGTTATGGCTCCAGTCTGATTTAATAACTCTGAAGAACTTGTCCCATTGGACGAAGGAAACGCGTCAGCCAGCTAGATGCCTTTACTATAGCTGCATCTCTTTCATCTCCTATCACGGACTTCAATCACCTCTGGGGATTTACCCCCTCTCCCCTATCTCTATGGACTTAAAGTCAACTTCATAGAGTTGACACTACTTTCGGAGACACTGAACAGACACTGCCTTGTATATATCTGGAGAGGGAGCTGGGAAGGACTCCCTGGACTGTGTCTACATAACGGAATAATCCAAATCCATTGGGATCTGAACAGCAGAAAAAAACTCCGTTCCCCTTATCTCCCCTTATCTCCTCTGTCGGCTAAAAAGAAAATAAAACATCAGTGTCTAAACAGATTTATTGCACCTGAAGGAGTTCCACACAAACTGATTACGGCAAGGACTTACAATCCCTCTGAGGTGCATAAGTAAACACTCTCTGTTAAAGACAGGTCTCTGTTCTATCATACACAGACCGACCACATCAATAAATCAAAGGGACATCGCACAAGATTTCTTCGTACAGCGGAATAAACTGAATATCTCCCGGCTCCCTGTAATTCCAAATACAGGTGGGGGTAAGCAAAGAAACGTATTTTACAGTTTTAGTTTCGGATATATGTCCCATTATCTGATTTATTATAAAATTCGGCCATCTATGACAATCTCAGTGTAGCGAATACTAACCATCCTTTATAGGGGAGACAATATCCTTTGACCTAACTATATGGAACCAGAAACTGACATCTATTCAGATCCTAACAGGATAACCATTTAGGTCAACCCATACCGGACTGAGTTAACATCTTCATTCATATAAGATCTACTACAGCAGCAGGAATCCCATTAACCCCTAATTTCTCCTCATTTCCTTCGGCAATATATGTGACCAAAGGCCTCATTGAACTTTCACAGCCGAGAAGAAAATACTCTAATTTCCTTGTCAAATATATTTTATTGAGTACAAGTTGTGATACAAATTATAGATGATACATTAAATACATCAAAAATAGAGAAGCTCAAATATTCTTATTTCAATAAGTAAACATATTAGTAGATACTTGTGGACAAAGTATGGTATATTAATTAGTTTCCAGTGGTAATAATATTATTAAGTTTTAGAGGTTTTATGCAATTATTAGTAACTACCAATATATATATATATTATCCTCTGTGGAGCAAAGAGTTATTAACAATACTAAGGGAGCTTCAACATCATAGTAATAAAATAGCAAAAAACAAAAACAAAGGGAAAGGAAAAAAAAGAGATAAGTGAAGATAAGTTTAAGAAAATAAAATGGAGAAAAAAGAGAGCACTGGAATATAAGTGGGGTCCGCGTGGTCGAGCCGGGAGTCACCTTTCAAATCCAAGAGAAGTTGAACAATGGTATGTATAACATACTGATTCGGCTACCATGGCATTATCACCCTATTGTCCAAAGTTGGCGTATTATATATAATCCAGGGCTGCCACATCTTTTCAAATCTGGGGATCATGTCCATTGCAATAGCGGCCATCTTGGCTTGGGTCATGGTATATTTCATTTTAGCTATAGCTTCCTGTAAGACCAATTTAGGTGATTTCCAAGATTTTGCTAGTGTCTGTTTGGCAGCTGTGAAGAGTTGCACCAGCAATTTGAATTGAGTATGTGGAATAGAGTATGATTTTAGGTTAAGTAGGGCCATTGCAGGATCAGGAAGGATTGTTTTCCCTAGTAATTTAGTTGCAATTTTAAATATACCTTTCCAGAATGTTTGTGCTTTAGGACATGAATACCAAATATGAAAATACGTGCCCAAATCCGTACAACCTCTAAAACATTGTGGTGAATAGTTCTGCACATATTTGGCTACCCTGGCTGGTACCGGGTACCACCTTGTCAGGACCTTGTAATTGGCTTCACTAGCGATTATGTTGGGAGAAGCTGTTTTAGTTGTTGACCATATTTGGTTCCATTCTGAAGTCTCTAATGTTCGTTCCAAATCCTCCTCCCACTTCCCAACATAAGACGGTTTATCACCACAAGAATGTATCAGCATATGAGTGAGTGAGTGAGTGAGTAACTTGTATAGCGCTGCAATTGCGAACTAAATCGCCTCTAGGCGCTTTGCATCCAGTGTCGTTGAGATCGTTAGAAGAGATGGGTCTTTAGTATTTTCCGGAAGGCCCGATGGTTTTCTTCCATGCGGATATTCGTGGGTAGCGCATTCCATAGCCTTGGTCCTTGGACAGCAAACCTTCGTTCTCCCTTGGCTTTGTAGCGGGTCTTGGGGATGTGGAGGAGGTTTTGGTTAGTTGATCGAAGGTCACGAGTAGTGGTGTAGTATTTTATTTTCTCGCATAAGTATTCAGGAGCGTTTCCTTGTGCGCATTTGTGGGTGAGGCAGAGGGTCTTGAATGTGATCCGATCCTTTACGGCTAGCCAATGGAGGCTTTTCAGGGATGGTGCGATTGATTCCCAGGGTTTTTTCCCTGTTACCAGTCTGGCCGCTGTGTTTTGGACGACTTGTAGACGTGCAACTTGGTATTTGGGTAGTCCTAGGTAAAGTGAGTTAGCGTAGTCAAGCCGTGAATTGATAATGGTTCCGACTACTACTGCTCTGTCTTTTTCCGGGATGAACGGGATGAGTCTTCGTAGCAGGCGGAGAAGGTGGTGGGATCCACTGACTACTGATCCTATTTGTGCGTCCATAGTCATGTCTGAGTCAAAGATAACTCCCAGGCTTTTAACTTTGGTGCTTGGGGTTATGTTTTGTCCCAGGATGGTGGGTGGCGTCCATGTGGTCCTGGCGTTTTTCTTTCGGTTAGCGTGGAAAATGAGCAGTTCTGTTTTGGATCCATTAAGCTTGAGGGAGCTCTCTGTCATCCAATTGTTGATCAATGTAAGGCATTTTTCCAGTCCGTAATATTGATCTTTTTTGTTGTTGATGCGAAAGTATAGTTGAGTGTCATCTGCATAGGAGTGATAACGCATGTCCTGTTCACTGATGATTTTGAGGAGTGGCCGAAGGTAGATGTTGAAGAGTACCGGTGACAGGGGTGATCCTTGAGGTACTCCGCATGTATTTGTGCGTGGTGCCGAGGTAAAGGCTCCCAGTTTCACTGTCTGGGATCGGTTTTCTAAGAAGGATGCGAACCATGGTAGGTCCGTGTCTGCGACTCCTGCTACTTCGGTGAGACGCGTAAGTAGGATTTTGTGATCTACTGTGTCAAAGGCTGCACTGAGGTCCAGCAGCACCAGGAGACATGATTCTCCGTCATCTGCTGCTTCTAGTACGTCGTTCCATATTTTGAGAAGTGCCGTTTCCGTCCCATGGCCTGGGCGGAACCCCGATTGAAGTGGGTCCAGGAGATTGTGGGTATCCAAATGAAGTTGTAGCTGTTGTGTTACAACTTTCTCGATAATCTTGGAGATGGTGTTCAGGCTTGTTACCGGTCTTCTAAAATTTGGGTCATTCGGGTCAAGGTTAGGTTTCTTTAGGAGGGGTTTGATTATTCCTTGTTTAAGGGAAGTCGGCACAATACCTTCTTTGAACGATTGGTTGATGAAGTGTGTTATGTGGGGTGCCAAGATGTCGGTACATTCTTTCAGCAGTTTTGCCGGAATGATGTCGTTCGGTGAAGTGCTATCTCGGAGGCTTCTGATGATGTTTTTAGTAGTGTCGATTGTAATTGGGACCAGAGTAAATTTCTTTGATTGCAGAATATTTATCTGGTTCTTTTCTTCCTTTGGCTGTGTGGGGTTGTTTGATTTTTCCTGCTGAATTATTTTCCTAATGTTATCAATTTTGTCGATAAAAAAATTGGATAGTTCATTGCAGAATTCCTGTGTTTCGTTTGCTGAAGACTCCAAACAGGTGGGATTCATGGTCTGAGCTACTAGTTTGAAGAGTTCACGGGGGCGGTTTAGGGCTTTTGCGATGGTGTTTGCGAAATGGTCTCTTTTTGCTTTGAAGATTGCTTTATGATATTTCCTAGTGAGTGCTTTGTAGATTGTGTAGTTCTCCTTTGTTGCATTTCTTCTCCAGGCTCCTTCTGCTCTTCTGCGTTCTTGTTTCAGTAAAGTAAGAGCGTCATTGAACCAGCCTGCATTGTTTTTGCGGATGAGTGCTCTGCGTCTTGGAGCAACCGTATCTGCTGTCTGTAGCAAAGCATTGTTCAGGAAGTTGAGTGTTTCTTCTGTTGAGTGGTTTTGGTTTAGCATTTCCATATTGTTCAATAGCGAGTATATAGTGGATATTGCACCTCTGGCATGGGGATTCTTTTGACAAATATCTTCGAAACTGGACAGTTGTGACAATGAAGTTGTAGTGTTCAAGAGGGGTGTAAAAAAAGTTTTTAATTTGTAAATATCTAAACAACTCAGGTTGTGGAAGACCATATTTTTCACATAATGATGGGAATGTGATAAATGACGATGCATTCAAAAATTTGTGCATATATAAGACATCCCTGGACACCCATTCTTTAAAGGATTTAGGATATATCCATGCAGGATAGAATGCTGGGTTTTTAAAGAATGACAGTAGAGGATTGTGCAGGGATTGAAGAGAAGTATTAGTCTTGAATCTGTCCCAAAGGGAAATTAAATGTTTAGTTATAGGGTTTTTTCGTTTTTTACGGTCTCTTGGCGACATCCATAATAAGTTGGATATTGGGAGAGGGTCACACTCAATAGCTTCTATGGACACCCATAATGGGGTTTCGTGGCATGCCTGGTATTTAGTAAGACTTGCTATGTGTGCTGCTCTGTAGTAATAGGCAAAATTAGGGCATCCTAATCCTCCGCTAATTTTGGGAAGATAGAGTGTATGTGTTTGTATTCGTAGCTTGGAAGATCCCCATATAAATGACAGTGATTTCCTTTGTAATATTCGCAGATGATAGGCTGGGATAGAAATTGGCAAGACTCTAAATATAAAAGTTTCGGTAATAATGTAATTTTGACAGCATTTAATCTTCCAAACCACGATAACGGGAGATGTGACCATGATTTCATCAGTTTTGTTAACTGTTTTATAATTGGGGGATAATTAAGTGAGAATAAGTCAGATAAGTATGGTGTGAGATGTATCCCTAAATATGGAATCAATTTGCTATTCCATGTGTAAGGGAGGCCAATTTTCGCAGATCTCAGTTCCAATTCCGAAAGGGATATGTTTAACGCTAAACATTTTTTGGGATTCATGAATAGACCAGTAACTTCTGCAAATTTATTGAGTATGGGAACGAGATTCGGGCCGGAAACTTGGGGTGATGAGAGAAATAAGAGGATATCATCCGCAAATAGACAAAGTTTGTGCTGATATCCACCAAGTTCAATACCAGTTATAGTGGGGTCAGATCTGATCTTTTGTGCAATGGTTCAATGAGTAAGGCAAATAATAAGGGGGATAAAGGGCATCCTTGCCGCGTGCCTCTCTCTATGATAAAAGGTTCTGAACTATAGCCTGCATATTTGACGTATGCTTTAGGTTTGTTGTATAAAGCCATAACCCAGTTGGTGAAGTTAGGGCCGAAGCCCCATTTCTGCAGGGTATAATTCAGGTAGGGCCATGAGACAGAGTCAAAAGCTTTTTTAATGTCCAACGAGAGGAAGCAGGTTGGAATTCTGCGCGTCTTAGCAATGTGAGCCATAAGGACTGCTCTGCGTACCTTATCTCCCGCTTGGTGTGAGGGCATGAAGCCTACCTGGTCCCTATGTATAAGAGTGCCGATAATTTTGCTAAGACGGGCCGCTAATATTTTGGCTAATACCTTAATATCTGTATTTAGCATGGAGATGGGACGATAATTTGTGCTTAGAGTGTCATCAGATAATGGTTCAGGAATCATACAAATTGTAGCAAATAGTGATTCTTGTCTAAAAGATTTATTTTGTAATATGTCATTAAAAGCTTTTTGCTAATAGGGGGGAGATAGTGTCGGTGAAGGTTCGATAGTACAGAGCTGAGAACCCGTCTGGACCAGGCCTTTTGTTTATTTTTAACGTTTTGATTGCTGCTATCACGTCTTCATTAGTAATGGGTTCTTCTTGTAACTTTTTTTGAGATTCAGACATCTGGCGAAGATTAATATTTGAAAAGAAGGAGTCGCCATATTTCTATTAAATTTATTTGTCTCTGTATATAATACTTTAAGGTGAGTACTGATTTCTTTTACAATTTTGAGGGGGTTACTGGTATATGCATTGTTGGCCAATTAAAATCTTATAGGTTTGAAAGATTTATTGATAGAATTCAATGCTCTTGCTAAAAAAGTGCCTGTTTTATTGGATTTCATGTAAAATGCATGTTTGGTATTATATATTGATTTATTAGCAGATTCTGAGAGGAATAGGTTATATTCAAGTCAAGCTTTTTCAAAGCATCCTTTTGTTTTGGGAGTGGGGTTATTTTGAAATTCAGTCTAAGTTGCGTTGAACTTAGTTTCTAAGTGTCTTGCAAGTGCTATGCATTCTCTTTTAAGTACCCCTAGTTGTTGTTGAAGTATTCCTCTCATAACCGGCTTGTGAGCTTCCCAAAGAGTGAGAGAAGAGATATCAGTATTTGTATTATGATCTAGATATTCTGTTAAGGCCTTCTCAATCGACAAGTGGTATGAGGGGTGTTTAAGTAAAACATCTGGCAGGTACCAGGTGCGGTCATGTGCTCTAGGTAGAATAGATGCTATTGAGGTAAAGACTGCGTTGTGATCTGACCAGGGAATAGGGATAATATTGGAGGCTATCAATTCAGGTACCATTCCTATCGTTACAAATATGTGGTCTATGCGGCTGAATGTTTGGTGTGGGTTTGAAAAATATGTATAATCTCTTTTCATTGGGTTGGATTCTCTCCAGGAGTCGATTTGTTTATATTTATTGAGAAGTTGAGCGAGGGATCTACTGGCTTGATAACGTGGGGGGGAATATGGTGTTTTGTCCAGAAATGGTAGGAGGACATGATTGGAGTCTCCACATACAAATAAATAACCCATTTCATGTGAATTAATAACTTGGAAAAGATGTGAAAGAAAGGGTAAAGGTTGGTGGTTAGGAGCATAGTATGAAACCACAGTTATTGGGGTGTCCATAATGTACCCTGTTAAAATTAGGTAGCGACCCTCTGGGTCTTTGATTTCAGAATGCAAAGTAAATTGTGTACTACGGTGAAATGCAATGATTGTGCCACGTTGTTTAGTGGAAGCCGAAGCTGTGTATACTTGTGGGTATGAGGTACTATAAAATTTGGGAGTGGAAGCTGGAGTAAAGTGAGTTTCTTGCAAACACACAATATGTGCCTTTTTGGCTTGGAAAGAACGAAAGGCTTTTGTCCTTTTTTGCGGCACATTGAAACCTTGGACATTAAGGGATAGAATATTTATGGGAGCCATAGTAACCGGTACAGCAAACCGCACTTACCAAATGTTCCAGGGTAGTGGCTACTCGGCTCGATCCACGCGGAGTTAGTTGAAGTAGTTAGGAATGAAAATCCAGTACAATCTGTCAAAAAAAGGAAATAAAAAACAAAAGAAAGAATAAAATGCATTAGGTTAATACAGGCATATGAAGATTTAGAAGTTTCCCTTGCCTGGGGTAAAAATTCCCAAACAAGGGGTAGGGGGCCCTCGTCTGATCCCTGCATATTTCCGCAAGGACCAGAGGAAAGCAGGTGGAGGCAAATGTAACATCCGTGCACAGGGAGTCCGCTTTTAAAAAAAAAAATAGAAAAAATCTATAGCCCAAATGTACGAAATTATATATCCTGAATAAGTATGTTTAGTAGGATCTTGAAATAAGCGTATGGGACGTTTCTCAGTGTAAGAGGAGATAATTGAGTATAGTATGTGGGGGGGGGGATCTGGAGTTTACTAAATGGATGATACTAACGAAACCTGATATTACAGTAAAGTACCATAACCAAGATATGTTTTAACCTATGGGAGTGTAGTCGGTCAATTATTGCATGTTTTAGATAAGCGGATCAGAATACACTTAAACTTGTAATTGTATGAACTATTTTCAACGTTGGCAATTTAATAAAAATTCCTAATGGAGAAGGATTGCTTAACAATTGAACTGCAACAGGGGCCATATGGCCAAAAAGGATAATAAAAAAAAAAAAAGAGAGATTGCAAACTTATTTTAGCAATAGCATAAGTTTGCATCAATATTGTATGTGAAAATTAGGCAAAATTGATAAATGAGGGTAAAAAATAAAGTAAGATAAAAATATTTGTTAAACAAATTAATGGATCCATTATTTAGACAAGATCCATTAATGTTTTGTAGTAGATGAGGACCAGAATTGCCTCTAAAGTTAGAAAGCTTATTACTAGATCAGAGAAAAATAAAAAAAAAACATGTAGAGGAGATTTTGTTCAGCAATTGACTGCATTGCTGTTCTCCCATAAAATGTTAATTAAGCGAAAAAGAAAAAGAAAACGTTTTGCTAGCCAATTTCCATAGGTTTTATCATTAGCATATTTCAATCTTATGCAAGATTGAAGCAAAATTATTAAGATAAAAATGAATGAAAAATAAAAAAATAAAATACATTTATTGCAGGACGGAAAGTTTGTTCCATAAGTCTATTTTCCGTTAGGGGTTAATAGGGTTAGGAATGTCCCCAAGGTTTGGGACATTTTCTGTTATGTCAGAAAGAATGTCAAGGTTTGAGTGAAGGAGGTTGTTTCATCAGTTGTTGTCTTGCTGTTTTTGTACAGGATGCTGCAGCAGCCGTAGCAGTTAGAGGGGTGTCATCATAAAGTTCTGTCAGTCCATGGAGTTACCTTGAGCTTGGGGTGAAGCTGCAAATCGTCCTCTTTTGTGGGTATGCTGATTGCCATTATTCATCTAAGGTTAGGATGAATTGTGAAGAGATGAGGAAGAGGCTGTTCTTCTTCGTGATGATGAAGCTGCTGAGGAGTTTTCTGTTAGGTTAAGATCCTGGAGTGCTTGCAGCAGCTCTTCTGGAGATTTACAGGAGATTCTGGAACCTTTGTGAGTAAACCGCAGGGAGAAAGGGAATCCCCACTGCTACTTAATACCATGGCGTTGTAAGTAGTGATGAGCCGAACACCCCCGGGTTCGGTTCGCACCAGAACCCGCGAACGGACCGAAAGTTCGCACAAACTTTAGAACCCTATTAAATACAATGGATGCGAACGTTCGAAATCTAACCTGCTAATTATAACGACTATTATGCATGTTATTGTCCTAAAAAGGGTTTGGGAACTCGGGTTCTGCACCAGGGGACATGTATCAATGCAAAAATAAGTTTTAAAAAGGGCCGTTTTTCTGGAGCAGTCATTTTAATGATGTATAAAGTGAAAAAAAAAGAAAGGCAAATATTCCTTTAAATATCGTACCTGGGGGGTGTCTAAAGTATGCCTGTGAAGTGCCACGTGTTTCCCGTGTTTAGAACTGTCCCTGCACAAAATTACATTTCTAAAGGAAAAAAAGCAATTTAAAACTGCTTGCGGCTTTAATGTAATGTCTGGTCCCAGTAATATGGATGAAAATCTTTAAGAAAAATGCCATAGCTACCCCATCACAGGAGGAGTCATTT
Organism: Rana muscosa; assembly: GCA_029206835.1. NCBI lineage: Eukaryota > Metazoa > Chordata > Amphibia > Anura > Ranidae > Rana > Rana muscosa. The sequence goes on along the minus strand of CM055122.1, from coordinate 691,837,622 downwards.
GTAAGTTGGATGTTTGAAAGTAGGGGCCTGCCGTATATACTCAGCTGAAATTTGCCCCTTACATGTTGGTGTTGCCACAACACTGTGAGCCCTCACAGTTACTCTTGGTGGGCGCATGAATGGGCCCTGCTGTGAATTATTAGATCAAGAATTGTAATTGCATGCCCCTGTTGAACAGGGGCTGAAAAATTGGGCCTTTGGTGGTGGTGGTGGTGGTGGTGTTGACACAACACTGTAAGGCCTCACAGTTAGTCTTGGTGGGCGCAGGAATGGGCCCTGCTGTGAATTATTAGATCAAGAATTGTATTTACATGCCCCTGTTAAACAGGGGCAGAAAAATTGGGCCTTATGCCCCGTACACACGATCGTTTTTCATGCCGTTAAAACTGCCATTTTAAAAAATGGCCCTGAAAAATGATCGTGTGTATGCTCCAGAGCATTTTTAACGACGTGAAAAACGGTCATTAAAAATTCCGGACATGCTCTCTTTTTTCACGTCGTTTTTTCATGTCGTTTTTTTTAACGACGTGAAAAACGATAGTGTGTATGCTTTAACGACGTGAAAAAAAATGCGCATGCTCAGAATCAAGTATGAGACGGGAGCGCTCGTTCTGGTAAAACTAGCGTTCGTAATGGAGATAGCACATTCATTACACAGTAACGGACTGAAAAGCACGAATCGTCGCTCAACAAACTTTACTAACATGAAGGGTGGCGCCATTCGAACGGAACTTCCCCTTTATAGTGCCGTCGTACGTGTTGAACGACACTGCGCTTTGCTTGATCGTTTTTTTTAATGATGGTGTGTACGCAAGGCAGGCTTGAGAGGAAACATGAAAAAAACGAGGAGAAAAACGTCGGTTTAAAAAATGACATTAAAAACGATCGTGTGTACGGGGCATTAGGCACTGGTGCCACAACACTGCAACCCCTCACAGATACTGCACTTGGAGCACAGCAATGAGCCCTGTTGCAAAGTATTGCATCAAAAATTGTAATTACACGCCCCTGTTAAACAGGGGCTGAAAAATTGGGCCTTAGCCACTGGTGCTGGTGCCACGACACTGCAACCTCTCCCAGATACTCTAGTTGGAGTGCAGGAATGAGCCCTGCTGCAAAGCATTGCATAAAAAATTGTAATAACACGCCCTTGTTAAACAGGGGCTGAAAAATTGGGCCTTAGCCACTGGTGGCGGCACCCAGAAACAAAAATGTTCTTCCAAGCTATCATCATAAATCGGATCATTGAGGAGGAGGAGGATAGTCAGTCAACATAACAGGACAGTCTCTCAGCATCAGCATCAGTCTTGAAGGGATGTGACATTTGAAAATAAATTAGTCTGTTATATCAGCTTCAGGTGTTTGGTAGCTGGTGGTGATCCAAGACTGGTTCATCTTTATGAAGGTCAGTCGATCAACTGAGTCGGTAGACAGGCGCACCCTGTGATCCGTGACAAATCCTCCAGCAGCACTGAATGGGCGTTCTGAAAGAACGCTGGATGCAGGACAGGCCAGTAGCTCAATTGCATACTGTGCAAGCTCTGGCCAGTGATCCATCCTCAAGACCCAGTAAGCCAGAGGATTTTTGGTGGGGAAGGTGTCCAAGTCTGACCTTGCCCCTAGGTATTCCTGCACCATGTATATGAGACGCTGGCGATGGTTGCTGGAACCGATCATACCTTGGGGCTGCGGACTAAAGAATTGTCTGAACGCATCGGTCAGATGGCCACCTTCCCCACCTTTCCTTCTTTGACTGACCGAAGCCTCAGCAACTTGTTGTCCAGGACCAGGAGTTTGTAACCTCCCAGTCTCTGGGAACGCGTTGCACAGACCTTTCTGCAAGGCCTCCCAGAGTTGTCTTATCCTCTGCTCACTCTGCGACGGTAAGATAAGGTCTGCAACCTTACCCTTGTACCGTGGATCAAGGAGAGTGGCCAGCGAGTAATGGTCCCTCTCCTTGATCCGAAGAATACGAGGATCCTTCCACAGACTTTGCAGGATCAGGGAGGCCATGCAGCGTAGGTTAGCTGAGGCATTCGGTCCGGAGTCCTCTGGGTCACTAAGGACGACATGATCTGCAGCCACCTCCTCCCAGCCACGTACAAGTCCACTGGTTTCTTGGAACTGTAAATCATCCCTAAAAGACTGCTGCTGATTATGCTGAGTGCCAGGCTCCACCTCCATGCTGACACAATCCTCCTCCTCCTCCTCCTCTTCTTCCTGTGCGATGGGTGGGACAGAAGGAACACTGTCTGGGTAAAGGGGGCCTTGAGAGTCAAGGAAGTCCTCCTCTTCCTGCCTCTGTTCTGCCTCAAGTGCCCTGTCCATTATTCCACGCAGCGTATGTTCCAACAGGTGGACAAGAGGTACAGTGTCACTGATGCATGCACTGTCACTGCTCACCATCCTTGTGGCCTCCTCAAATGGTGCCAGGACACTGCATGCATCCCTGATCATGCCCCACTGGCGTGGTGAAAAAAACCCGAGCTCCCCTGACCCTGTCCTGGTGCCGTAGTCGCACAGGTACCCATTGATGGCCCTCTGCTGCGTGTGCAGCCGCTGCAGCATGGCCAACGTTGAGTTCCACCTGGTGGGCATGTCACATATAAGGCGGTTCTTGGGCAGGTTCAACTCCTTTTGCAGCTCAGCCAGGCGAGCACTGGCATTATAAGATCTGCGGAAATGCACACAGACTTTCCTGGCCTGCCTCAGGACATCCTGTAAGCCCGGGTACCCGCCCAAGAACCGCTGCACCACCAGTTAAGGACGTGAGCCACACAGGGCACATGGGTCAGTTGTCCCTGTCGGAGAGCGGAGAGGAGGTTGGTGCCATTGTCGCAAACTACCATTCCTGGCTTAAGCTGGCGTGGCGTCAACCACCTCTCGGCCTGCCCCTGCAGAGCAGACAGAACCTCTGCCCCAGTGTGGCTCCTGTCCCCCAAACCCACCAGCGCAAGCACGGCATGGCATCTTTTTGCCTGCGTACTTGCGTAGCCCCTTTAACGCCTACGGAGCACCGCTGGTTCTGAGGACAAAGCACAGGAAGAGGCCACGGAGGAAGAAGAAGAGGAGGGGGTGGAGGACAGAGGTGTGTCACAACCAGTAGTAGCATTTTGGAGGCGTGGCGGTGGAACAACCTCCAACACTACTGCACCTTGTCCTGCATCCTTCCCAGCTGCCAAAAGAGTGACCCAATGGGTCGTGAAAGAAAGGTAACGTCCCTGTCCATGACTGCTGGACCATGAGTCAGCGGTAATATGCACCTTACCGCTGACCGCCCTGTCCAGCGAGGCCAAGACATTGCCTTCCACATGCCGGTAGAGAGCCGGAATCACCTTCCGTGAGAAAAAGTGGCGTTTGGGAACCTGCCACTGAGGAACCGCACATTGCACAAACTCACGGAAGGGGGCAGAGTCTACCAACTGAAAAGGCAGCAGTTGAAGCGCTAGAAATTTAGCCAAGCTAGCATTCAACCGCTGGGCATGTGGATGGCTGGGAGGGAACTTCTTTCGACGGTCCAGCAACTGGGGCAGGGAAATTTGCAATCGGACGTCGGTGTACTGCTAGCAGAGTGCCCGCAAGTACTTGGCTGTGACACACCTAATTCTACACCTTCATTCCTCTCAGAGCAGGTTCAGAGAGGACTGAAGGTATAGTGGGGTTGGAGATCCCAGCTGATGCGGTGCAAGAAGAGGTCAGCTTTGTTCTTTGGTGTGGGTCTTTAAGGTAGGCTTGCCAACGAGCTGCATGGCAGGTCAACATATGTCTGGTCAAGCATGTGGTGCCCAAGCGGGTGATGTTTTGCCCACGCGATATACGCTTGAGACATATGTTGCAAACAGCAGCTGTGCGATCTGATGCAGTCGACTCAAAAAAGGCCCACACCAAAGAACTTTTTGAATAACGGGCAGAGGCAGTGCCCTGCACAGGCGGAGCTCTGCGGTGTGATTCCGTCTGTGTGCTGCCCTTACGCTGGCCCCCCGAGGGCATCCTGCCTCGTTGGAGATATGCCTCCTCCTCATCCTCCTCCTCCTCCTCCTCCTCTCTCCTATTAGGCACCCACGTGGAGTCAGTGACCTCATCATCCCCTCCCTCCTCATCACTGGAGCCAATCTGGCAGTATGCTGCAGCTGCTGGAACATGACTGCCAGATTGCTGTCCTTCTTGAGCATCCCCTCTCTCTGCTCTCACGCTACTGCCTTCCTCTAGCTGGGTATCATCATCAGACCCTTCGAAACGCTGGGCATCCTCCTGGAGCATGTACCCAACACTGTGCTCAAACAGTTCGGGGGACTCCTCAGGAGGACATGGTTGGTGTAGGGAAGGACTGATGATGACATTGATACCAGGGAAGAGGACGCTTTGGCTGCTGCTTTGCCAGTACCCTGAGCCTGGGTGAGAGAGGATGAGGAGGATGAGGAGGGCTTGGTCATCCACTCTACCAAGTCTTCGGCATGATGCGGCTCAACACGTCCAGCTGCCGAAAAGAAGGACAAGCATGTCCCATGGCCCCGTGCTGATGGCGATGCACCGCGTCCGCGACCAGCACTGTTGTCTCTAGACACAGAGCCTGCTTGCCCTCTTTTATTGGCTCCTGACTGTCTGCCTCTCCTTGTTTGCCTTCCAGACATTCTAATGGCCTGCAGGGAAATGGGAAAAGCAGCAAATACAGGCTAAGTTAAGGTGTAATATGGTCAGGAGGCACACTCCGCCCGCTGTAAGTGCCGCAAAATCCTGTTGGTGTAACACACCAAGAAAAAGCAGCAATACAGGCTAAGTTAAGGTGTAATATGGTCAGGAGGTACACTCCGCCCGCTGTAAGTGCCGCAAAATCCTGTTGGTGTAACACACCAGGAAAAAGCAGCAATACAGGCTAAGTTCAGGTGTAATATGGTCAGGAGGCACACTCCGCCCGCTGTAAGTGCCGCAAAATCCTGTTGGAGTAACACACCAGGAAAAAGCAGCAATACAGGCTAAGTTAAGGTGTAATATGGTCAGGAGGTACACTCCGCCCGCTGTAAGTGCCGCAAAATCCTGTTGGTGTAACACACCAGGAAAAAGCAGCAATACAGGCTAAGTTAAGGTGTAATATGGTCAGGAGGTACACTCCGCCTGCTGTAAGTGCCGCAAAATCCTGTTGGTGTAACACACCAGGAAAAAGCAGCTATACAGGCTAAGTTCAGGTGTAATATGGTCAGGAGGCACACTCCGCCCGCTGTAAGTGCTGCAAAATCATGTTGGTGTAACACACGAGGAAAAAGCAGCAATACAGGCTAAGTTAAGGTGTAATATGGTCAGGAGGCACACTCCGCCCGCTGTAAGTGCCGCAAAATCCTGTTGGTGTAACACACCAAGAAAAAGCAGCAATACAGGCTAAGTTCAGGTGTAATATGGTCAGGAGGCACACTCCGCCCGCTGTAAGTGCCGCAAAATCCTGTTGGTGTAACACACCAGGAAAAAGCAGCAATACAGGCTAAGTTAAGGTGTAATATGGTCAGGAGGCACACTCCGCCCGCTGTAAGTGCCGCAAAATCCTGTTGGTGTAACATACCAGGAAAAAGCAGCAATACGGGCTAACTTCAGGTGTATAATGTGCAGGAGGCTTAGCAACAATGACACTGACACTGTCCCCTGCCTATCCTTCTCTCTCCCTGCACACAAGGTTTAGCAAAGATTATGACACTGACACTGTCCCCTGCCTATCCTTCTCTCTCCCTGCACACAAGGTTTATCAAAGTATATGACACTGACACTCTCCCTGCCTATCCTTCTTTCTCCCTACACACAAGGTTTAACAAAGAATATGACACTGACACTCTCCCTGCCTATCCTTCTCTGTCCCTACACACAAGGTTTAGCAAAGAATAGATTTGACAAGATTTGACACTGTCCCTGCCTATCCTTCACTTTCCCTGCTCCGGAACACACTACACAAGGCCGCCGCGCTGGCGGCCTTTTATAGTGTGGGGCGTGTACTAAACCCCCTCAGCTATAATTGGCCACAGGCATCCTGCCTGTGGCCAATCATTGCTCTCCTCGCTGCCGGCGCTGTGATTGGCCAAGCATGCAGGGTCACAGTGCATGCTTGGCCAATCACAGCGCCGGGATTACACTGCAATGGCGCAGTGTATTGTGGGCCGTTCGCGTAACTCGAATTTGGCGTGAACGGCCCAAATCGTTCGTTGTTCGCCGAACGCGCGAACACCCGATGTTCGAGTCGAGCCTATGTTCGACTCGAACACCGAGCTCATCCCTAGTTGTAAGTCCATTAAGTGGGGTTTCATTGCGCGTCTCTTTGAAATTGTCAGTTGGGATAGGTCCGCAAAGATTTGGTAATTATGGCCCTGAAAAGTTAAGTTATTCTTTTCTCTGGCTGCGTCCAGGAGTTGTTCTTTTGTTTTATAAAAATTGAATTTTGCAATGATGTCCCGAGGGGGACCATCAGTTTTTTTGGCCATAAGAGCCCTATGGACTCTGTCCATCTCCAGCCGCTCCACAGGAATACCTGGATATAGCTCTTGGCATAATGCTGTTATGGTTGATTGTAAGTCTATTACTGTCTCAGGTATCCCTCTGAAGCGCAGGTTTGACCTTCTAGCGCGGTTCTCATAATCTTCGAGTTTATTTTGTAAGGTAATATTTTCATCTTTAAGGGTATCTAGTTCACATAGAAAGTCCTGAGTAGAATTTTCAATGTCTTCTATTTTCATCTCCAGAGCTTCAGTGTGGTGCCCCAATTCTCTGATTTCCTTAGTTAGGTTATTGGTGATTTGTTCTGACGTTTGTTTTAAAGCTTTATGTAGCATTTTCTCAAATTGTTTCAGTATGCTTGAGGGAATTGTAGCATCTTGTGATTCACCTGACATGCTTAGGTTTGTATCAGATTCAGAGTCTTCTGGGGAGGATAGTTTAGGCAGCTTACACTTGTTCCTCTTCTCTGAGGTGAGTGTCTCTGAGGTGATTGGCGCCTTATTAGTATGCTTAGTATTTGCTTTCACTGGGGTCCCGCTGTGAGGGTTGGTTTTGGACTTATTATGGGCACCTCCAAGAACCATTTTAGCATATAAATGTTCCCCTCACCTCTCTGGTTTGAAGTGTCTTGTTTGCGGGTGTTTGAATGTCCGCTGGCTTCCTTTATTAGCGGTATTCTCCCCCTCACGGAGCGGAGCTCTAGCCCGACATTACTGCCGCTCTAGCCTCCAGCAGTGCCTCTGAAAATACTCTAATTTCCAAGGATCATTTATGTGATTTCATGCAATAACAGTGTAGCAATATCTGAATGAATGCTAATTATGTGGATGAACAGGTGTTTTCTAGTTTGTGATTCTGATAACGTAATCATTCCTAATTTTTATGGTGAAGGTATCATACTGTAAATTTTTTAATTGATATGGTGGATTATTCAATATATAAATAATAAATTAATTCTTTATAACCCATTGTTTCTCTTTGAAGAATCCTTTTCTGGGGGGAACTCCGCTCTCCCCTCTCTTTTTTGATATGCCTTACCGTGATTCAGAGAAACACACCGCCTATTGACTTAACAAAATTCAGGTGTAGGGTTTTGTTATTTGGGTCACAAAGGGAGTGTTGGTGTATGCTGATTATATATCCTCCCTTTACCCAAATACAAATACAGGAAAACACTTCCGTACTTATCCTTTCCCCCCCCCCCCCCCACCCTCCCCCCTTTCTCAAAAAAATTATTTAATAACTGACCATGATCTCCACGAATGGATGGCCCAAAAGAAGGAGACAAATAGATGGGTGAACCAGTGGTTTTTGGCTGTACAAGATTACTCCTTCACGGTAAAACACAGGCCAGGTGTTAAGATGGGGAATGTAGATGCCCTGTCCCGTGATCACTCCTGTTTTGCCACAGTTGTTCAACCCTGGGGTTCAAACGGGGGGGGGGGATGTAGCAGAGCCTCCCAGAGAGAGACGGGAAAAGTCTTGTTGTTCTGGGTTTACACATCTCCCAGGCTCCTCTCATACACATTTAGGGATCTCTGATCTACAGTCTGGTTCGGGTCTTGGTCTTCTCCCCTAGGTCAATTTATACTCACCTAAAACAGACAGCCAGTGCTCTCACATCTGAGGACCAGACATTTTCTGTCTGGGAGAACTGCTAAGGTCAGTAAAAAGCAAACAAGTTGTATATACAGAGACTGACAAGCAATAGGCTTATGCAGCCTGATAGTAAGAATTTCAGTTTGTATAGTTAGCGCTGGAACAGAGCTACGGTGAGTCACATGAGCACCCAGCTGCGCTGTAAATAAGGTATTTTCCACAATAAAGTTACAAAAGGAGACACACTGGACATTATATATTCTTTTTACAAAACGGATTACATCATTTTACAATGACTTTAAAGCAAGGTTTATTTTTGGGATTACAGAATGTCATAATGCTGACATCTGAGCTGATAGGGGGAGAGGGGGAGAGAAAACAGGGGACACAGGAACTTAAAAAAAAAAAAAATATTGTCTTATTCCAGGTTTTTACAACATCGAGAGGGGCGAATGACACATCACAAGCACTGTGCTGTCTTTAATGCTTTTTTGTAGGGTTACAACCACTTTAAGATCGCCATTGTACACAGGGCCACTGATAGGGAAATACAGCCAGCCCTGTTGTACCAGGCCCGCCCCCCATCAGCTCCACAGGTTGGCCCGGGCAACTTTACAGTTAATTTATGCATATTGAGAGATTTCTAAACCATACCCCCGATACTACTTGCTTGGAGAAGGGGGTTGTAATAAAATTTTCCTGTGCCCCATAGGGATGAGCTTCATGTTCGAGTCGAACCCATGCTCGACTCGAACATCGGCTGTTCGATCGTTCGACGAAGATCGAACATTATAGGCCGTTCGCGCCAAATTCGTGTGGCGCGTCATGGCCCATAATTCACTGCGGCATCGCAGTGCATTGCTGGCTGATGATTGGCCAAGCATGCACTATGACCCGCATGCTTGGCCAATCACTGCGCCGTCTGTGCCAGGGTGGCTTTGGCCAATTATGGCTCAGGGGGTTTAGTACACCCCCCACACTATATAAGGCCGCCGGCTTGGCGGCCTTGTGTAGTGTGTTGAAGTTGTTTAAAGAGAGATTACAGAGAGAGACAGTGTAATTTATATTGAATTAGATAGAGCAAGCAGGCGAGTCAGTTAGCTGCAGTTACAGTGTGTAGAGGATATATATGCATCCTAGGTGTTGTATATATATTTATACACTGTATTCAGTTTAGCTAGATCCGTTCCTGTTATTCTCTATACTGTGACAGGCAGGCAGGTGATTGTGCTAGCTGCAGTCAGTATTTCACTTAGTGTACTGTGTGCTTTGCATAGCGTTCACCTAAAGCTTACATGAATACAGTTAGTGGTGTTCTTATAATAAAACCACAGAGGCAGGGAGATGCATTAATTTCATGTAGTGTACTTCTGTTCTTTGCACAGCGTTCACTTAAGGGAACCTGAATACAATTTGTGGTGTTCTCATAATAAAACCACAGGCAGAGAGCTGAACAGGTCTGAACAGGTGCACAGACAGCAAAACAAATGTTACCGGGGTAATAACCCTTCCCTATGTTTTCCAAAAAGCTTAAAAATAGATTTTTTGGCTGGAGCTACACTAAAAAATGTTACCTGTTCCAAATTACAAACAGATTCTACTTAAGAACAAACCTACAGTCCCTGTCTTGTTTGCACCACCTGTATACTACTGTTCAGAGTACCGGTATATAGGTCCTTTAATTTGGTTGCGGGGTTCCCCTTAATATCCATACAAGACCCAAAGGGGCTGGTAATGGGCTGGGGGGGGGGGTTACCCATGCCATTTTTCCCAATGATTTTCATCCATATTGCCGGGACCAGACATTACATTAAAGCCGCAAGCAGTTTTAAATTACTTTTTTTCCTTTAGAAATGTCATTTTGTGCAGGGACAGTTCTAAACACGGGAAACATGTGCCACTTCACAGGCATACTTTAGACACACCCCAGGTACGATATTTAAAGGAATATTTCACTTTTTTTTCACTTTAAGCATCATTAAAATCACTCCTCCCGAAAAAATGCCAGTTTTTATAACTTTTTTTGCATTGATACATGTCCCCTGGGGTAGGACCTGGGTCCCCAAACCCTTTTTAGGACAATAACTTGCATATTAGCCTTGATAATTAGCACTTTTGATTTCGAACGTTCGAGTCCATTGTATTTAATAGGGTTCTAAAGTTCGCGCAAACTTTCAGTCCGTTCACAGGTTCTGGTGCGAACCGACCCGGGGGGGTGTTCAGCTCATCCCTAGTGCCCCATCTGGGCTACAGAGGTCAAACTATTTAAACTTTTTCAGGCTCATATACATAAAGCCGCACCGCATATTGCTCTGCTAGTTAATTAGACCCGGCTGCCGCTGCCTACTACCTTCCCTGGCGGAGTGATACTACGAAGCTCCGCTTAGCTCCCACCTCCCGAGACTGAGGTGAGACGACAGGCGGCTCAGTGGAGGAGAGGGAGCAAGAACTTGGAGGACAACATGGCTGCACCTGCACTGCACACAGTGAGTGGAGCACAGAGGATAGAGTCCTCACTGTGTCTGACTTAAGCTTACACACATCATAGCAGGTTATGATTTTCATTAGCATTATGATACTCACGCAGGCAGTACAGTCAGCATGTGCTCTATCATGGATCTGTCACAGTGTGTCATATTGATGTTTGGTGCTTACTTTGTTATGGCTGTACTGGGTTAAAGTTTGTAGCACACAGTACAGCCATAAGTTAACAAAGTCAGTACCCAAAAGCCATGTGACACATCACATGCTGACTGTGCTGCCTGTGTAATTTTCATAATGCTGATAATCATAAGATGCGGTGAGATGCTTCTTTACACTTGCGTTTGGGGGGGGGGACAGTAAACATGTACCCTCCAACAACCCCGTTTAACTACTTCCTGTCCAGCAACGTACTGGTACATTGCTGGATTGGAAGGGTGATATCTTGGTCATCGCTGCAGCAATGATTAAGATATCATTTTTTAGCCCCAATAAGTCTGAAGCCCCTGGATTACTTTTACAGGCAGTGGAAGGGTGTTCCACCACCGTCCCGCTATCACCTCTACTGGCCTCTCCTGTGCAATCAGGGGTCCCATTGAGGATGTGAGCAACAACATACAGTTTCTTGGACACAGTATACGTGCATATGTAAATGGTAGGAAATCTGAAGAGGTTGGGTCAGGGAAGGGAAGGTTGCAGCACCTATACACTTGTTTTCTTTGGGTCAGGGGAGGAGCTTGGGGTGGGGTCGAGGTTAAAGGGGGCCCCATCGGGTAGGCTGTACGGGGCCCCATTATTTCTAACAGCAGCCCTGATTGTACATACCATAAATAAATAAGACATCCCCTGAAAATAAGCCCTTGTGTGTTTTTTGTGGCCGGTCTTATTTTCAGGAAAGTACGATATATGATTTTTTTTTATCTTTGGTATCACTTTAAACCTGTCAGTCTACCAAATAGGTCAGCTTTGGGTGAGTATAACCTATATATCACATATAAAATATATATAAGATATCAAATTAAATACGTAGATTTCCATAAAATGAAAATGTTTTATAAATTTGCATGCTTGAAATTGTGCAGCTGGAAGAATCTTTGATTATGGTACTGTGCGCGGAGTTTCAGTATAAGCATCTCTCTTGGTTTCCGGCTATTTAGGCTGTAAGTGTGACCTCATTTTATTATCTCTCATCTACTGCTGAATACAACTTACAAAATCCATTTTTTATAAGGCTGCCCTGTTTTAACACTTTCCTGCCTGACACTATAAAACTATTACAAGACACCGTTGTGAAACACTGACCAGCTTACAACTCATTAATTATCATTAGGGTATCTTCTTGAAGAGAAAACAAGATAAAAGTTTTATTAAAACAAATGGTAAGGGTAGCACATGAAATATATTACAACCTAGTGATAACTCCCAGAAGAATATCTTATTTCAGTGTGGGAGAACATAAGTCCAAGGGAGAGGTAGAAAACCGCCAAACTATCTTTTATATAAAAAACATAACTAATGTTCTCTCGGTGGATTGCAGTTCTTAATAATAGATCAAGCACAAAAAATGTAATAGATAAATGTTCGAATCATTAAAGTCCTTTTTAGACACAAAATAAAAAGAGTGACTCATATCAGGTCAGCTATCAAATACATCCATTTTAACATTTTCTCCGAAAGTGTGCATAAATCTTCTCTGTCTGGATTTCTTACTATTGCCCTGTCAAGAGTTCTCTCACATCATATTTGGTTCCTGAAAACTATCCACATTAAAATTTCATCACAGGATTTCCAGAGGTTTCATAAAGGGTTATGTCATGAAGCACACAAAGTGAAAAGTTTCCATAAAAAATAAATAAAAAGGCTGCCGTGCTAGCAATAAAATAGCAAAGTAGCTGTCTCAATGATCTCGACATATGCTTAAAATTCCGGATCTGAAGCAAGTTCTAGAAATAGTAATTTCTGCTACAAAGTTTGATGAGAATGTTGCCTCATTAAACTTAATGTGACGTAGTTGTGGGCAGTGCATGAAATCAAATCATAGGTGGCACCACATTTAAATCACATAAATAGCCTGAGTCCATATCCACAGTGAGAGTGACTGCATGAATGATCTTGCTGACAATACAACTGTAATGAAACAAATGCTAAAAGATGCAGTTCAGTTTTTTTTTTTAGTGGAAGAGATTTAACTTTATAGGAAGTTTCTACTTCTTTTCTCCAACAGAGCTATAAAAAAAAAAATTATGTTTAGAAAGTTTTTTTTTACCCTTTTATGACCCGGGGTCAAGCCTCAGTCAGTATGTATTGGTTAACTTGACAATAACCCTATGAATGGCTGTAGATACTTTTTTTCCTGGGGGGGGGGTCCAGGTCCCTCAAACTCTAAGGCATTGTTTACACTTGTGTCAGAGGAGTAATGCTGATGAAGATTTGCAATGCAGCGCAGCAAAAATTATCTCCATTCAACTGAATAGTGGCACCCTTCAAGAACACAATGCATGTGGTTGTGGTGCATTAATGCAGGGCTTAAGGGATGAAAACAGGTAGTGAGGAAGCAATACTGCACCTTCTCCCTGCCTGCCAAATGCTTTTCTAAAGAGCAATCTGAACACGGATCCTCTTCGGAGTGCAATGCAACATGAAACTAGCCCCAAATGTTTATGTAGCTGACATGCTAAAGTTTTTAAATATGCACCAGCTATATCCATTTTTGAGCTAAATTTTAACTTGGATCCATTCTGATTCTTTTTCTTTAACACTATATGGATACAGTATATATGGTTTTATATCCAAAGATAACGTACTTTGTTTGTTATGTAGTCAGTTACATACCACTGCGCTGCAGTGGTGTGGGCTGCAAAGAAGTGCTACATGCAGTAATTTATTCAGCACAGTGAGTTGTGGCACAAACTATCACATCTCAACACCAACGTATTGAACAGAACTGAATAAAATGCTGAGAATAAAAAGGGTAGCTCTAAATAACAAGATCCAAACAATGAATGATCCAAAGGGAATTGTGTGAATAAATATGGGATACTGGTCCCTGAAAACAATAATGGTCTGATATAAATGTGATTATAATATCCTTATAAAGTGCAAATATATACAGAAAAAATTATAGTCCATATAAATAACACTTGAATGTCCACTGCATATCAAGACCAAAAGGCACTTTAAAGAAACGTAAGCTTAAAGTGAGCTAAAAGTTCAAAATATCATGCTGGCATCCCAAAGGTGAATGCAGACAAATATTTGATGGAGGGGAACCACCACCGATAAGATGAAGGCTTACCAAATAGTTTGAACCCAAAAGAACATATGTTCTATGAGTCAAACAAACTTGTGTTGACAGCCAACAAACTGTCTGGAGGCTTGAAAAAGCATCAATGACTGGACCAAAAACATCAGACTATCCCTGGAATGGCGATCTCTATAGGAAATGGTTACGTGGGAGACGATGATCAGGTTCTCACAGCTACAGCATAAATGTTCAAAGAAAGGAAAACAAAAAAGTGCCACATAGCGTGAATCCTTATAAAATGAAACTAGTTTAATGTAGCTATAAAACTTACATTTAGAAGATCAATAAGCGCTTTGGTTTACATGTGTGTGGTGGCAGTGGAGTCCTTAACGACACAATTTGTCTCTTTAGACATTGTCCGGATGTCTAAGGAGACGAAACACGTCGGTAAGGACTCCACTGTGGTGGTTCCCCTCGCTTTAAACATTTGTCTGCGTTCACAGTTGGGATGCCAGCATGGTGTTTCGAACTTTTAGCTCACTTTAAGCTCACGTTTCTTTAACCACTTCAGCACCGGGCCCATTCTGGCACTTCTCTCCTTCATGTAAAAATCATTATTTTTTTGCTAGAAAATTAGTCAGAACCCCCAAACATTATATATATTTTTTTAGCAGACACCCTAGGGAATAAAATGGTGGTCATTGCAACTTTTTTTTTTTTTTTAGTTTAAATATTTTTATTGAGATTTTAGATGATACAGAAGAATCTCCAACAATAAGTCTGAACATTACAGTAATACAGCGAGCGACCATAGCAACATTTGGTCCAATATAATAAACAGAGATTACTCTTGCGCTGTACTGTGATCAATATTATCCTAGCATTATCCTCCCTTATCCTGTAATGAACATCCATAACCCGATGAGTAAAAAGCCTATACCATCCCAACCCTGATTCCCCGACTCCCGAGATGCCCCCAAGGGCTCAAACTGCATCCCGGGGAGTGGAGAATCCAGTGCCTAGGAAGTGTCCATCAGTTTGTCATGGTAGTGTATGTGAAGAACTAAAGTATTTCAACTACGTTATCTCATAGTAGTAAGTATTGAAACAGGAGGACTATACTCCGAGCAAGGATTAAGAAGTTCATAACGAAACAAATACCATTGCGTGACATACATTAAGTGTATATGAAAGTAGCTCGATCACATCTGTTGTAATAACCCTAGGATGCCAAGGGAGGCAAGAGAGAGGAGAGGATATAGAAACGTGTGAAAGAAAGAGGTGTAGATAGTCCCATGCTAAGAAGGTTGGATGTGTGTACTCAGAAAACCAGGCTGTACTCCGGGTATCAGAGAGACGTTGCATGAGGTGGCCCAAGGTTCCCAGGTGGCTATAAATTTTTCACTCTTATCAGTAAGTTTAGCGACTATTTGTTCTTGGGCCATGATCCAGGAGACCTTTCTTCTGAAACCTATAAACGATACTGTGGGGTTCTTCCAGGCCTTTGCTATGGTTAATTTGGCTCCCAATAGTATATAAAATGAGAGCTTCTGGGAGAGTTTGGGTAAATTGGGGATTGGGTGGTTCAGAAGTGCTATATTGTGGCGTGGGGTGATCAGTATACCCGTCAAGGAACTAAGTGTGCGAAAAACCTTGCGCCAGAAAGCTCTGATGCGCGGACAGGACCACCATGTGTGGAGCATAGTGCCCTCCAGTTCACAACCCCTGAAGCATACTGGTGGTGTGCCCGCATACAATATGGCCA
The DNA here is from genome assembly GCA_029206835.1 of Rana muscosa. Classification (NCBI taxonomy): domain Eukaryota; kingdom Metazoa; phylum Chordata; class Amphibia; order Anura; family Ranidae; genus Rana; species Rana muscosa. Next base: position 691,822,062 of record CM055122.1, on the reverse strand, counting down.
GCCTGGAAGGAACGTAGTACCACCGCATTAAGACTTTCAGACTAGCTTCTATCAAAGATACATTGAGTATACCTTTAAAAGCTTGTTGCGATGCTCAAAACCAAATCTCAGTGTCCCATGAGCCGTCCACATCCTCCTCCCATCTCCGAGCATAGGAGGGTTTGGTCAACCTAGTCGACAGAGCTGTGTAAATTAGCGAGATACCACCCCTCTGATCCATAGTGTTCGAGCACCAGTGTTCATAGGGTGTAATCGTATGTGGTACTGTCTTGTTAGGCCAGATGGAGTGCAAGAAATGTGCAATTTGGGAGAAACGGAAATGCTCAGAGTCAGGCATATCCAGATTCTTTTTGCAGTGAGATAAAGTTATAGGGCCCGCAGGAGAGAGAAAGTGTCCAATCCGGTACAAGCCCTTATCGGTCCACCATTTAAAAGCTCTAATGTTCAATCCCGGCGGAAAGGCAGAGTTGTGGAACAGATGGGCTAGCGGTTTGGGTCAGAGATGAGTAACTATATATTCGTGAGCATAAAGTGACCGAGTGAGAAAGCGTAGGAGATAGAATTGCAGGTCTGATTTTCGGGTTACAGCACATCAAATAGTCAATGGTGTTCAAGGGGACAGCTTGTCTTTCTATAGAGAGACAGTCTGGTTTCTGTCCCCTTGAGAATACCATTGAGATTTGTGCTAATTGAGCAGCCAGGTAATAATTCCATAAATTCGGGAGGCCTAAACCTCCTTGTGATTTTAGGCGGAATAAGGTTCCCGAGGGACATCTGTATCCTTTGTTGCCCCACACAAAGCGGACAATGTCCGATTGCAGTTTAACCAGTACCTGTTTGTTGATCGGGATAGGGAGGGATCGGAATAAGTACAATAAACGCAGTAGGAGAGTCATCTTAATGGCGTGTATTCTGCCAATCCAAGATAAGCCGCTTCTCGACCATTTTTCCAGATCTGTCCTACATTTCTGCATAATAGGGGGGTAATTTGCCTTAAAGAGGTGGCTTATGTCAGAAGTCAATTTGATGCCTAAGTATGGTATTGCCCCGGAGGCCCAAACAAATTCAAAGTTTTTAGATAGTAGTGAAATCATGTCCTGTGGGACAGTAACATTCAGGGCCGTTGACTTACTCATATTGACTTTCAAACCCAATACCTCACTAAAGGCCTTCAGTGTTTTAAGAATAACCGGGGTAGATGTTAGTGGGGATGTCACGAAGAGGAGTAGGTCATCTGCGTATAATGCGCATTTATGTTCTTGTGGTCCGCATTTGACTCCCTTAAAGTCAGGGTTCGATCTGAGCGCGATGGCTAACGTCTCAATTGCTATCGCAAATAGGAGGGAAGATAGGGGGCATCCCTGCCTGGTACCCCTGCTAACAGGGAAGGAGTCTGAGTATCTCCCCATCAAACGTATCTGAGCAGTGGGTTTAGAATAGAGGGAGCTTATAAGATTGAGGAAAAATGGGCCAAATCCCCATCTCGCAAGTGTACCAGACAGATAAGCCCAATCTATGGAATCGAAGGCTTTGTGTAGATCAATTGAGAGCAAGTAACCTTTTTGTTGGCCACCCCCATCAGATTGTGACTGCAAAAGTGAGATAATGTCTATCGATCTTCTGATTTGGTCCGGGCCCTGCCTCCCGGGAATGAAGCCCACCTGGTCCTTGTGGATGTAGGAGGAGATGAATCCAGACATTCTATTAGCTATAATCTTTGTCATAATTTTGACATCGTTATTAATAAGTGAAATTGGTCTGTAATTGCTCACCTCACACGGGTCTTTATCAGGTTTGGGTATGACCGAGATATAAGCTACGTTTAGGTCTGTTCCTAGCTGAGCTCCGTCCCTGAGAGAGTTAAAGAACCGCGCTAAGTGCGGGGTCAGTGTTGGACCAAATTTTTTATTATAACCGGTGGAAAAGCCGTCCGGACCAGGGGAGGACCCCACTTTAAGTGAGTTAATGGTAGCCAAGACTTCCGTTTGGGGCTTCTAGTATGTCTCTATGATCATCTGTCAAGAAGGGTAATTGCAGGTCCGCTAAAAAGTCTTCGTCTATCCTGTTGGGGGCCCTTCGGTTCTGTTTGTATAGGTCCGAGTAAAATTGTAAAAAGGTGTCCATAACTTTATACGGGTTCTGTGTCAAGTCACCCCCGGTTGTCCGGATTTTGGGGAAGGCCAGTGGAAGGTGTTTAGGAGTGAGTTTCACTGCCAGTTTAGAGCCTATCCTGTCTTTATGTGAATAAAATTTAGCACCTGTCCATCTAAGATGTTGTTCTGCTGCTGTAGTTAAGTGTAGGTTAAGTAGTATCCTGGCCTTGTCCATATTTGCTAATGAATCGGGCGTTGGGTTACGTTTGTGCACTTTGGCTAGAGAGTGAAATTCCTCCGTGAGCCTGCGTGTATCTGCCCTTCGTTCCGCTTTGAGCTTTGAGGATAACTGAATGATTTTCCCCCTAATAACAGATTTGTGTGCTGCCCATATTGTTTGAGGGGAGACCTCCTCCGTAGCGTTTATCAGGAAATATTCCTTAATGGCTTCCTCCACCAAAGAACATTGTATTGGGTCGCACAAGAGGGATTCTTGTAATCGCTATCTGGGCGTGCTTCTCTCTCCTGAGGACCTATGCGTGGTCACAGTGACCATGGAATGATCAGACAGGGGGGATTCTATTATTTTGGAACTCTGGAGTAGTGGGATTGTGTGGGAATTAGTGAATATATGATCTATCCTTGCATAAGAATTCTGTGGGGCTGAGAAGTGCGTGTAGTCTTTTGTATGTGGATTGACCTCCCTCCAGATATCCACGAGACCCACCTCATGGAGTATTTTAGCTATGTGTGTGCTCTGTTTGGCAGGGCGTTTGGGCTTGGTAGTTCCATCCGCCCGTTTATCTAGTGTAAGATCGAAGGCAATATTGGAGTCACCTCCTATGAAGACAGACCCTTTGAGATGTGGTTTCAGTGTCCGTAAAAGAGTGTCAAAAAAATGCCTTTGACCCTTATTCGGAGCATAATAGGACAAAAAGGTATATAGTTCTCCATCTATGTGTCCGGAGACTAAAACGTAACGTCCCATGGGGTCTATAATAGTTTCCGGCTGGGAGAGACTGATGTGCTTGGAGAAGCATACTGCCTCCCCTTTAGTCTTATTTTCTGCTGATGCTAGGAAAAATTGGGGGTAGCTTTGGTGTAGAAAAGAAGGTTTGAATGTGGACGGGAAATGGGTCTCTTGTAATAAGAGAACGTCTGCATGCATGGTATGGTATTGCTGAAAGGCCTTCCTACGTTTGACAGGGGAATTGAGGCCCTGGGTGTTATGTGAAACTATTTTGAGGGTAGATATGTGCTGGTGAGCGTTAGTCATGGATCAGAGGGGTTGATTCCGTGAAAAGATGCGGGTGCTTACCTTTTCCCAGGTCTAACGGTAGGGATGAGCTTCGTGTTCGAATCGAACATACGTTCGACTCGAACATCGGCTGTTCGATCGTTCGACGAAGATCGAACGATTTGGGCCGTTCGCGCCAAATTCGAGTGACGCGAACGGCCCACAATGCACTACGCCATCGCAGTGTCATCCAGGCGCTGTGATTGGCCAAGCATGCACTGTGACCCCGCATGCTTGGCCAATCACAGCGCCGGCAGCGAGGAGAGCAATGATTGGCCACAGGCAGGATGCCTGTGGCCAATTATTGCTGAGGGTGTTTAGTACACGCCCCACACTATAAAAGGCCGCCAGCACGGCGGCCTAGTGTAGTGTGTTCCGGAGCAGGGATAGAGCAGCATAGGCAGGGACAGTGACTTTTATTTCTTTCTTGCTTAACCTGGATTCCTTTAGTTTAGGGAAAGAGAAGGATAGGTAGGGAGAGTGTCAGTGTGTTTTGTGATTGTGCTATAGTGTGCTTAAAAAAAACATTTTTTCTAGGGACAGAAAACTGTAGGTAGGGAGAGTGTCAGTTTCTTTCACTGTGTAAGTCCTTGTTTCTAGGGACCTGGAAGGACAGTGAGTGAATTCTCCTTGTGCTATATTGTGCTTAAAAAAAACATTTTTTCTAGGGACAGAAAACTGTAGGTAGGGAGAGTGTCAGTTTCTTTCACTGTGCAAGTCCTTGTTTCTAGGGACCTGGAAGGACAGTGAGTGAATTCTCCTTGTGCTATATTGTGCTTAAAAAAAACATTTTTTCTAGGGACAGAAAACTGTAGGTAGGGAGAGTGTCAGTTTCTTTCACTGTGCAAGTCCTTGTTTCTAGGGACTGGGAAGGACAGTGAGTGAATTCTCCTTGTGCTATAGTGTGCTTAAAAAAAACATTTTTTCTAGGGACAGAAAACTGTAGGTAGGGAGAGTGTCAGTTTCTTTCACTGTGCAAGTCCTTGTTTCTAGGGACCTGGAAGGACAGTGAGTGAATTCTCCTTGTGCTATATTGTGCTTAAAAAAAACATTTTTTCTAGGGACAGAAAACTGTAGGTAGGGAGAGTGTCAGTTTCTTTCACTGTGCAAGTCCTTGTTTCTAGGGACCTGGAAGGACAGTGAGTGAATTCTCCTTGTGCTATATTGTGCTTAAAAAAAACATTTTTTCTAGGGACAGAAAACTGTAGGTAGGGAGAGTGTCAGTTTCTTTCACTGTGCAAGTCCTTGTTTCTAGGGACCTGGAAGGACAGTGAGTGAATTCTCCTTGTGCTATATTGTGCTTAAAAAAAACATTTTTTCTAGGGACAGAAAACTGTAGGTAGGGAGAGTGTCAGTTTCTTTCACTGTGCAAGTCCTTGTTTCAAGGGACAGAGAAGGACACCTGAAGGTAGCCCTTATTGCTTTTTTCCCATCTCCCTGCAGGCCATCTATTAGAATGTCTGGAAGGCAAACAAGGAGAGGCAGACAGTCAGGAGGCAATAAAAGAGGGCAAGCAGGCTCTGTGTCTGGGGGCAACAGTGCTGGTCGTGGACGCGGTGCATTGTCATCAGCACATGGCCATGGGACACGCTTGTCCTTCTTTTCCGCAGCTGGACATGTTGAGCCACATCATGCCGAAGACTTGGTAGAGTGGATGACCAAGCCCTCCTCCTCCTCCTCATCCTCTCTCACCCAGGCTCAGGGTACTGGCAAAGCAGCTGCCAAAGCGTCCTCTTCCCTGGTATCAATGTCAGACTCATCATCAGTCACTCCTTCCCTAGACCCACCATGTCCTCCTCCTGAGGAGTCCCCCGAACTGTTTGAGCACAGTGTTGGGTACATGCTCCAGGAGGATGCCCAGCGTTTCGAAGGGTCTGATGATGAAACCCAGCTACAGGAAGGCAGTAGGGTGAGAGCAGACAGAGGGGATGCTCAAGAAGGACACCAATCTGGCAGTCATGTTCCAGCAGCTGCAGCATACTGCCAGATTGGCTCCAGTGATGAGGAGGGAGGGGATGATGAGGTCACTGACTCCACGTGGGTGCCTAATAGGAGAGAGGAGGAGGAGGATGAGGAGGAGGCACATCTCCAACGAGACAGGATGCCCTTTGGTGGCCAGCGTAAGGGCAGTACACCGACGGAATCACACCGCAGAGCTCCGCCTGTGCAGGGCGCTGCCTCTGCCCGTCATTCAAAAAGTTCCTTGGTGTGGGCCTTTTTTGAGGCTAGTGCATCAGATCGCACAGCTGCTGTTTGCAACATATGTCTCAAGCGTATATCGCGTGACCAAAACATCAGCCGCTTGGGTACCACATGCCTGACCAGACATATGTTGACCTGCCATGCAGCTCGTTGGCAAGCCTACCTCAAAGACCCACACCAAAGAACAAAGCGGACCTCTCCTTGCACCGCATCAGCTGGGATTTCCAACCCCACTATAACTTCAGTCCTCTCTGAAACATGCACTGAGAGGAATGAAGGTGTAGAATTAGGTGTGTCACAGCCAAGTACTTGCGGCCACTCTGCTAGCAGTACACCGACGTCCGATTCTAGCAGGCAAATTTCCCTGCCCCAGCTGCTGGACCGTCAAAAGAAGTTCACTCCCAGCCATCCACATGCCCAGCGGTTGAATGCTAGCTTGGCTAAATTGCTAGCGCTTCAACTGCTGCCTTTTCAGTTGGTAGACTCGGCCCCCTTCCGTGAGTTTGTGCAATGTGCGGTTCCTCAGTGGCAGGTTCCCAAACGCCACTTTTTCTCACGGAAGGCTATTCCGGCTCTCTACCGGCATGTGGAAGGCAATGTCTTGGCCTCGCTGGACAGGGCGGTCAGCGGTAAGGTGCATATTACCGCTGACTCATGGTCCAGCAGGCATGGACAGGGACGTTACCTTTCTTTCACGGCCCATTGGGTCACTCTTTTGGCAGCTGGGAAGGATGCAGGACAAGGTGCAGTAGTGTTGGAGGTTGTCCCACCGCCACGCCTCCAAAATGCTACTACTGGTTGTGACACACCTCTCTCCTCCACCCCCTCCTCTTCTTCTTCCTCCATGGACTCTTCCTGTGGTTTGTCCTATGAACCAGCGGTGCTCCGTAGCCGTTCACGGGGCTACGCAAGTACGCAGGCAAAAAGATGCCATGCCGTGCTTGCGCTGGTGTGTTTGGGGGACAGAAGCCACACTGGGGCAGAGGTCCTGTCTGCTCTGCAGGGCCAGGCCGAGAGGTGGTTGACGCCACGCCAGCTTAAGCCAGGAATGGTGGTTTGCGACAATGGCACCAACCTCCTCTCCGCCCTCCGACAGGGACAACTGACCCATGTGCCCTGTGTGGCTCACGTCCTTAACCTGGTGGTGCAGCGGTTCTTGGGCAGGTACCCGGGCTTACAGGATGTCCTGAGGCAGGCCAGGAAAGTCTGTGTGCATTTCCGCAGATCTTATAATGCCAGTGCTCGCCTGGCTGAGCTGCAAAAGGAGTTGAACCTGCCCAAGAACCGCCTTATATGTGACATGCCCACCAGGTGGAACTCAACGTTGGCCATGCTGCAGCGGCTGCACACGCAGCAGAGGGCCATCAATGAGTACCTGTGCGACTACGGCACCAGGACAGGGTCAGGGGAGCTTGGTTTTTTTTCTCCACGCCAGTGGGGCATGATCAGGGATGCATGCACTGTCCTGGCACCATTTGAGGAGGCCACGAGGATGGTGAGCAGTGACAGTGCATGCATCAGTGACACTGTACCTCTTGTCCACCTGTTGGAGCACACGCTGCGTGGAATAATGGACAGGGCACTTGAGGCAGAACAGAGGCAGGAAGAGGAGGACTTCCTTGCCTCTCAAGGCCCCCTTTACCCAGACAGTGTTCCTTCTGTCCCACCCATCGCACAGGAAGAGGAAGAGGAGGAGGAGGAGGAGGAGGAGGAGGAGGATTGTGTCAGCATGGAGGTGGAGGCTGGCACTCAGCATCATCAGCAGCAGTCTTTTAGGGATGATTTACAGTCCCAAGAAACCAGTGGACTTGTACGTGGCTGGGAGGAGGTGACTGCGGATCATGTCGTCCTTAGTGACCCAGAGGACTCCGGAGCGAATGCCTCAGCAAACCTACGCTGCATGGCCTCCCTGATCCTGCAAAGTCTGCGGAAGGATCCTCGTATTCTTCGGATCAAGGAGAGGGACCATTACTGGCTGGCCACTCTCCTTGATCCACGGTACAAGGGTAAGGTTGCGGACCTTATGTTACCGTCGCAGAGGGAGCAGAGGATGAGACAACTCCGGGAGGCCTTGCAGAAAGGTCTGTGCAACGCGTTCCCAGAGACTGGGAGGTTACAAACTCCTGGTCCAGGACAACGAGTTGCTGAGGCTTCGGCCAGTCAAAGAAGGAGCGGTGGGGAAGGTGGCCGTCTGACCGATGCGTTCAGACAATTCTTTAGTCCGCAGCCCCAAAGTATGATTGGTTCCAGCAACCATCGCCAGCGTCTGATAAACATGGTGCAGGAATATCTAGGGGCAAGGTCAGACTTGGACACCTTCCCCACCGAAAATCCTCTGGCTTACTGGGTCTTGAGGATGGATCACTGGCCAGAGCTTGCACAGTATGCAATTGAGCTACTGGCCTGTCCTGCATCCAGCGTTCTTTTGGAACGCACATTCAGTGCTGCTGGAGGATTTGTCACGGATCACAGGGTGCGCCTGTCCACCGACTCGGTTGATCGACTGACTTTCATCAAGATGAACCAGTCTTGGATCACCACCAGCTACCACACACCTGATGCTGATATAACAGACTAATTGATTTTAACATGTCACATCCCTTCAAGACTGATGCTGATGCTGAGTGTCTGTGCTGTTATGTTGACTGGCTATCCTCCTCCTCCGAGTCCTCAATGATACGATTGATGATGATAGCTTGGAAGATCATTTTTGTTTATGGGTGCCGCCACCAGTGGCTAAGGCCCAATTTTTCAGCCCCTGTTTTACAGGGGCGTGTAATTACAATTTTTTTAGCAATAATTTGCCATAGGGCTCATTGCTGTGCTCCAAGTACAGTATCTGTGAGGGCTTGGAGTGTTGTGGCACCAGTGCCTAAGGCCCAATTTTTCAGCCCCTGTTTAACAGGGGCGTGTCATTACAATTTTTGAAGCAATACTTTGCAACAGGGCTCATTGCTGTGCTCCAAGTACAGTATCTGTGAGGGGTTGTAGTGTTGTGCCACCAGTGCCTAAGGCCCAATTTTTCAGCCCCTGTTCAACAGGGGCATGTAATTACAATTCTTGATCTAATAATTCACAGCAGGGCCCATTCCTGCACCCACCAAGAGTAACTCTGAGGGCTTACAGTGTTGTGTCAACACCACCACCACCACCAAAGGCCCAATTTTTCAGCCCCTGTTCAACAGGGGCATGCAATTACAATTCTTGATCTAATAATTCACAGCAGGGCCCATTGCTGCACCCACCAAGAGTAACTGTCAGGGCTTACAGTGTTGTGGCACCAGCACCACCATCAAAGGCCCAATTTTTACTACCACTGTTCAACAATTATATGTAATTACAATTCCTGATATAATAGTTGACAGCAGGGCGTTCCAGCACCAACCAAGAGTAACTGTGAGTGCTTACAGTGTTGTGCCAACACCAACAACTAAGGGGCCTATTTCTGCAGAGTATCTACGGCAGGTCCCTACTTTCAAACATCCAACTTACAAACGACTCCTACTTGCAAACGCAAGAAGACAACAGGAAGTGAGAGGAAATCTACCCCTAGGAAGGAAAATTCTCTCCTGTAAGAATTAATATGGGAGAAAGGTGTCTCCTCTGTACTGATGCTTTATCAGCAATCCTTGTTTCAAGAAAAACACCACATTTCAAAAACAGTTGTCATTGGGACGGAAAGTGAGGTGAAATGTTCTGAACAGGGGCACAGACAGCAAAACAAATGTTACAGGGGTGATAACCCTTACCTATGTTTTCCAAAAAGTTTAAAAATAGATTTTTGGGCTGGAGCTACACTTAAACAATGTACCTGTTCAAAATTACAAACAGATTCTACATAAGAACAAACCTACAGTCCCTGTCTTGTATGCACCGCCTGTATACGGCTGTTCAGAGTATATAGGGCCTTTTTTATTTTATGTGCGGGGTTCCCCTTAATATCCATACAAGACCCAAAGGGGCTGGTAATGGGCTGGGGTAGGGGGGGGGTCATAGGGTAGCTATGCCATTTTTCTTAAAGATTTTCATCCATATTACCGGGACCAGACATTACATTAAAGCCGCAAGCAGTTTTAAATGGCTTTTTTTTCCTTTAGAAGTGTCATTTTGTGCAGGGACAGTTCTAAACACGGGAAACACGTGGCACTTCACAGGCATACTTTAGACACCCCCCAGGTACGATATTTAAAGGAATATTTGACTTTTTTTTTTTCACTTTATGCATCATTAAAATGACTGCTCCCGAAAAACGACCGTTTTTAAAACTTCTTTTTGCATTGATACATGTCCCCTGGTGCAGAACCCGGGTTCCCAAACCCTTTTTAGGACAATAACATGCATAATAGTTGTTATAATTAGCACTTTAGAATTCGAACGTTCGCATCCATTGTATTTAATAGGGTTCTAATGTTCGTACGAACTTTCGGTCCGTTCGCGTGTTCTGGAGCGAACCGAACCCGGGGGTGTTCGGCTCATCACTATCTAACGGTACCCAAGAATGCTGCGTGAGGAGGCTGCGTGAGAGGCCTTCATCTGAGATGGGAGGAAGAATGTAGTCCTGGATCGAGCGAGATTTCCTCCGAGCATGAGAAAGGAGAAGATAAAGGGCGAAAAAAAGGGGAAAGAAGAAGAAAGGGGTTATAAGCTTGTAATATACACTTAAACATTCGTCCTTCAAGGACCATTGAACCAAAAAATGAGGTGGGGGGTCCCCCGACCCCCTCCCCCCCCAGAGGTGGATGGTCTAACCATTCCACACCCCGATAACCAGAGAGGTCTGGAATTCCCCAAATATAGGGGTTCCAGAACGGAACCTAGGAGCACTGATAGTGTCCCCGGTTCCTAGTGAAGGTGCACTGAGTCCACCACAGCCCAAGCACCTGTTAAAACCTTAAACTGAAGGCTAGAGGTAGCCCATAATCGTAACTTAAACAGAGCGCCCCAATTAGTAGAGCGAACAAGGTGAGATACACCCCCCAACCTAAAAAAGAACAATTCCCGATTTCCCCTATCACCAAACATAATAAAAATAAAAGGGGGTGTGATAAACCCCGGTGTCGAGTAGGCTGTACTCCCCAGACCAGCGGGAGGGAAACCACCCGTCCGCTGGAGGAAGGAGCACAGTCGCCTGCACCATAAAAACATCTTTCTATCCATAAACTGCCGGCCATAACAGAATTTTTTTTAGGTATAAGGGACTAACTAAGGAGGCAGACCATATAACTGTTTAGTTATTGCATGTGCAAGAGAAATTAATCCCCACCCTACATTCAAGTAACCCGTACTCATAGTACTGCAGTGTCTTTCTGTAGAGGTGAGTAAATGAAACATGACTGTTCACGTTATGTGATGAGTCCTGTCACGCTTAGGATCCCAGTAGTGAGGAGGGGGCATAAGTCTCAGGCACTCAGGGAGGATGAAGTTTTCTCAGATCAGGGCCCTGATCAATGACGAGGGGGTCTTCTTTCAAGGTGGTAGATTTTCTTTAGATCTTTTGGAGCTTTGAGTCAGCCAGTTGTGTTGCAGTGGGCTAGCAGGCGGTGGTCTTTTAGATGAAGACGGTGTGTTTCTGGAAGTCTGCATGGGTGAAGGTTCCTGCGAGAGGATCCCCAGGTGCAGGAGGAGGCGTTCTCCCTCCACCAATGAGGGCAATCCATAGCTTTTATTCCTGTATGAAAAGTTCAGGTGAAGTGGGAAAGACCACCTGTATGTGATCTCCTTGCCCGTAAGGACCTGCAGTAAAGGCTTTAAGGAACGTCTTTTTTGAATAGTGAAAGGTGACAAGTCGGCAAAGATCTGTATTTTGTGTCCCTGAAAAGTGAGGCTGTCCGAGCTCCAGGATTTCTTCATCACCTTTTCTTTGACTGAATAATAGTGAGGTTTTACTATGATGTCCCTGGGGAGACCATCAGAACGGGGGGGTTGGAGGGCTCTGTGAGCTCTCTCCAGCTCCAGGTGACTCTCAGTAATCTCGGGGATAAGGCTTCTAATGAGAGCTTTTACAGTATTTTGTACCTCCTTTTCAGTTTCAGGGATTCCCCGTACCCGAAAGTTATATCTTCTGGTTCTATTCTCGAGGTCATCTATTTTTGCGAACGTTGTTTCTAATTGATCCTGTACCTCTTGCAGTCTATCAGTATTTTGGTTAATGCAGGAAACAGCCTGGTCAGCTTTCTGTTCAATAGTGTCCATTCTCACTCCAATTTGCTGCAGGTCAGCATGAATGGAAGCTGTGATCTGTGCAGCGTTCTGAGCAAGCCCTGTGGAGAGCATTTGTGCAAACGCAGCCATCATGGATGATAAATCCGGGTGGTTAGGAAAAAGGCCTGAGTTATCAGTGGCAGTCAATAGGAGGCCTGTATTCGGGTCCATCATAGGGGTCGTGGGGTTGCCTGTTATCATACTGCTTAGCAGCGATTCAGTGGAGGCTGGGGATGCGGCCAGATTCAGTGGGGGAAAGTCAGTACCTGCAGGGGATCGCGGTGAGATATCCAGGTCAGTTATAATGTCCTCCGGGAGCTCCGTGCTCTGAGGGCCTCGTGCTGCCGCCACCATCTTGGCATAGCTGAGGGGACCGGGACTCGCGGTCATTTGTCCTGTCAGGTTTCTCCGCGCCTGAACCGCAGACATCTGGGTGATCCGGGAGGCTTCCCCCGCTCGAATATCCTGTTGTGGGGGCGCTCTGTAGGCTCCGGTGTCGATTAATGGGCCGTGGTGGAGCGGAGCTCTAGAAGCCGGCGGCCATCTTGGGAGCTGCCACGCATGCGCCTTCTCATTGCAACTTTTTATCTCGCACAGTATTTGTGCAATAATTTTTCAAACGCCTTTTTGGGGAAAAAAACGGTTTCATGATTTAAAAAATAACAAAACAGTAAAGTTAGCACAATTTTTTTGTATAATGTGAAAGATGATGTTATGCCGATTAAATAGATACCTAACATGTCACGCTTTAAAATTTTGCACACTCATGGAATGGCGCCAAACTTCGGTACTTAAAAATCTCCATAGGCAACGCTTTAATTTTTTTTTACAGGTTACTATTTTCGAGTTACAGAGGAGGTCTAGTGCTAGAATTGTTGCACACGCTCTAACACACGCGGAGATACCTCACATGTGGAGTTTGAACAGCGTTTACATATGTGGGTGGGACTTACATGCGTGTTCGCTTCTGAGCGCGAGCTACCGGGGACAGGGGCGTTTTAATTTATTTATTTTTTACATTTTTTTTTTATTTTACTTATTTTTTTTCTTTTTACACTTTTTTTTAATTTATTTATTTTTGATCACTTTTATTCCTACTACAAGGAATGTAAACATCCCTTGTAATAGGAATATATTGTGACAGGTCCTCTTTATGGAGAGATGCGGGGTCAATAAGACCCCACATCTCTCCTCCAGGCTGGAAAGCATGAGATCAGGAAAAAAAATTCACCAATCTCATGCTGACAGCCGCGATTGCGGCTTTGTTTACTTCCGGGTACCCGGGCATGACGTCACAACGTCGCGCCCGGGCCTTCGACGGTCATAGAGATGATTGGAAATCTCTATCGTCGTGAGCCGGCGCCGGCCGATTCATTCTCTGGGTCCCGATGGCACAGGAGAGCCCAAAGAAGCACCGGATGCCAGCGGGAGGGGGGACGTCCCCTCCCGCCACCTATAAGAACGATCAAGCGGCGGAACTGCCGCTATGATCGTTCTTATCATGCACAGAATTGGCAAAAAACAGTGATATCTGAATGATGCCTGTAGCTGCAGGCATCATTCAGATATCCCCGCTCAAAGTCGAGGACGTCATATGACGTGCTCAGTGTAGAAGTAGTTAAAGTGCCTTTTGGTCTTGATACACAGTGTCATGATCCGTGTTATGGCTTGGGCCACCTGCCGGTGGCACTATTGCTTTCAGCACCAAAGGGTGTAATTCTGGTGGCCACCAGCGGGTGTCTCCCAGTAGATGGACTTTGCATTGATCAAGCTGCACCTGATGTGAGCTGCTGGGAGTATATAAGCCTGCCCTTTACTAAGGCTCAGGGCTTCAATATCCTCTCTGCAAGCCTTGTCCCTGCTTGACCTGATCCATTTGCCCGAATCTGTTCCTGATCCGCTTCCTGCACTGTCCTGGACTCTGTTTCCTGTACCCTGTACCCTGTCCCTGAGTCTTGTCCCCTGATTCCTGCTTCCAGCTTCCCCTTGCTACTGCTCCCTCCATCTGACCGCCTGTTCCCCCTTGTCTCTCGTCCCTGCCTTGCTTATGTATAAGTGCTCCTGTTCTTGAATATATTAGTCAGATAGTTAGATTAGGTGTTTTGGGGTTTGCTGTGTTTTCTTGTATTTATTTCCTGTATGTATTGCTTGTTTTTGGTTTGCTGTGTTTGGTTTTCACGTGTGCCTTTATCTTTAATAAATATATATTTTTCACTTGCTTTTGTGCCTGATTCCTCAAGTGTAGCCCACTGATCTGTTTACCCTGTGCTGGATGCCTGTGTTAGGCATCCCTGACAGAATACTGAAGCCCAAACAAACAGATCGGCTGCATTTGGGAATTGGGTCTGGGCACTTGCTATTGCTGAAAAGATGTATCTGGAAGATATTCTGTATCTTTTGCTCCTGGCAACAGATGACAGGGATTTTTGTCATCAGATATTAAGTGAATACGCTAGAGAGCAGTTACTGGAAAGCATCCGTCTAGCTCATGTTCTTGTTGATCAGGGTAGTTTTCAGTTTGAGGATGTGCAGCCATTGATTCAGATCTGTACAAAGTTGGCCCTGTCTTATGCCTCTAGTGGAGGTGATGATTATACACCTCCTTTTAGTGCAGCTCAGGTAGAGTCTTTGGTGTGGCTGTGGGAAGATGACTCAGCCTTTTTCTTTGAGCAGTACTCAGCTTGTCCTAAACAGGATGCAGCATGCATTGATTCAGTGCAGTCTCTGGTCAGACAAGCAGTGTGCAAACCTGATTTTGTGCAACCATTATTACAGGCCTGGTCAAGTTTGTTGTACTCAGCCCCTGTCAGCTCCCAACCATCCATTTCTATGTCTAGACACCAACCTGTTGGGATGTCTTCCTCTCCTTTACCCCCAACTATCCCAGTTTCTGACCAATACACCCTGCTACCAATGAAGTACCAGTACCCTGTTTCCTCCTGCTACACTTACCCTTGCTTTAACCCTTCTGCTTCTTCTCGGCTGCCTCCATCAGTTCCACCAAAATCCCTTTCAAAATCTGTGCCCACTGTTTCGCTATCCTTACGCTCTTCACCTCTACCAGCTGCACCCATTACCTACAGCCCTATATCCATATACAAATCTTCAGTGGCTAAACCAAAGAAGAAACTGAAGTTTTTTCCAACCCATTCAATCCAGTCACTACCCCAATCTGCCTCCACTCCAGCCAACTTGCTTCAGCCTGTTCACATACCAGCGGAGCTGCCCCAGACTGATTCCTTGTCAACCAACCTGCTCCGGTCCGCCTTCATGCCAGCTGATCCTGAACCTGATGACCCACCTAATCCTGCCAACTCTCTGCCTGCTGTTCAGCCTGAAGTTCCTGTGTTCCAGTCTGATGTACCTGCCTTCCAGTCTGATGTTCCTGCCTTCCAGTCTGATGTGCCCGCCTTCCAGTCTGATGTGCCCGCCTTCCAGTCTGATGTGCCCGCCTTCCAGTCTGATGTACCTGCCTTCCAGTCTGATGTACCTGCCTTCCAGTCTGATGTGCCCGCCTTCCAGTCTGATGTGCCCGCCTTCCAGTCTGATGTGCCCGCCTTCCAGTCTGATGTACCTGCCTTCCAGTCTGATGTACCTGCCTTCCAGTCTGATGTGCCCGCCTTCCAGTCTGATGTACCTGCCTTCCAGTCTGATGTACCTGCCTTCCAGTCTGATGTTCCCGCCTTCCAGTCTGATGTGCCTGCCTTCCAGTCTGATGTGCCTGCCCTCCAGTCTGATGTCTCGGTGCCTGCCCTCCAGTCTGATGTCTCGGTGCCTGCCCTCCAGTCTGATGTCTCGGTGCCTGCCCTCCAGTCTGATGTCCTGGTGCCTGCCCTCCAGTCTGATGTCCTGGTGCCTGCCTTCCAGTCTGATGTTCCTGCCTTCCAGTCTGATGTTCCTGCCTTCCAGTCTGATGTGCCCGCCTTCCAGTCTGATGTGCCGGTGCCTGCCTTCCAGTCCGAAGTCCCGGTGCCTGCCTTCCAGCCTGATGTGCCTGCCTTCCAGTCTGATGTGCCTGCCCTCCAGTCTGATGTGCCCGCCTTCCAGTCTGATGTCTCGGTTCCTGCCTTCCAGTCTGATGTGCCTGCTTCCCAGTCTGATGTGCCTGCTTCCCAGTCTGATGTGCCTGCCTTCCAGTCAGATGTGCCTGCCATCCAGTCAGATGTGCCTGCCATCCAGTCTGATGTCTCGGTGCCTGCCTTTCAGTCAGATGTTCTGGTGCCTGCTTTCCAGCCTTATATGCCTGCTTTCCAGCCTTATATGCCTGCCTTCCAGTCTGATGTTCCGGTGCCTGCCTTCCAGTCTGATGTGCCTGCCTTCCAGTCTGATGTCCCGGTGCCTGCCTTCCAGTCTGATGTGCCCGCTTTCCAGTCTGATGTGCCCGCTTTCCAGTCTGATGTCCCGGTGCCCGCTTTCCAGTCTGATGTGCCCGCTTTCCAGTCTGTTGTGCCAGCTTTCCAGTCTGATGTCCCGGTGCCTGTCTTCCAGTCTGATGTGCCCGCTTTCCAGTCTGATGTCTCAGTGCCTACTTTCCAGTCTGATGTGCCCACTTTCCAGTCTGATGTGACCGCTTCCCAGTCTGATGTCCCAGCGCCCACTGTCTTGCTTGATGATCCGATGTCTGATCTGCTTAGTGATTGATCCCGTACCTGGTATCCAGCCTTCCAGTTCCTTTACTGCTGCTCAGCCTGATGACCCGAGCTCGCTGCCCAGCCTGATGACCCGGAGCTCGCTGCCCAGCCTGATGACCAGCCTGATGACCCGGAGCTCGCTGCCCAGCCTTATGATCTGATGCCCTTTGCCCAGCCTGCTGTCATGGTACCTGCTAAACCAGTTCCTGGTGCTCAGCTTGCCGCTGATTCTCCCCTGTTTGATTTTCAACCTGACTGTGATGCTCTCGTGTTGTCTGCCCCCGATAGGTTCATACACGTTGCCCTGTCTGTTTTCATCTCCAGATCCAAACTTCCAGACCCTGGTGGTGGGGTGCTTGTTCCATTTTCAGACTCGGGTGGCATGCCTCCCAATAGATTGAGAGACTCTGACCGGAAAAGCGCAAAGAAGTCTGCAGTCACAGGGAAGACTTTTTGAGACTTTTCCACACCTACATGCACTGCCAGGTCAAGGGCAGAATGGAGTGTCTGGAGGTCACTCCTTGGGGGGGGGGGGGACTGTCATGATCCGTGTTATATAAACAAAGACTAAAACCCGCGCTTAGAAAATGTGCAGTGATACTTATGATAAATAAATCCGCAGCTGCCGCAACAAAAGGTCCTAACACCTCAACAGAATAAAAAAACAAATATTTGCAGCGCTAGCAAGGATAAGTGAAAGCAAACACTTAAAGCATTAAAGAAATGACTAATAAACACTTATAAGAGGATGTCTTAAAATCGTTGCCACCATATAACATATTGGTGAACCTAATTATCCATTAGTGTTGCCACTGCGCTCATTTAGCAAATGAGTGATAAAAAAGTTGAAAAAACTTTTACGTTCATTAGAAATAACATCTGAGTTCCCCTCTTGTGGCCCCACTGTGGAACGCACGCTGTGTACCCAGAACAACACTGACGCTCGTTTAACATTGCAGTCTCGTGAGTCTCTTTGCTAGCAGCGCTATGCTGTATGTTCATAAGCGGTATATACCCTAAAATAGGGGAAGTCATAGGATCCAACCCCAAGGTGAAAATAATTAATTAATTAATTGGAGATTGATGGACATGGAGTGATTCAAGTGAAATGGGTGTGGTCCACTAACCACGATAATAAAAATACCTTCCCATTCTACTGAATGACCCTGCCTATCTCTAGGGGGGTCAAATCAGTGTCCCGTAGAGCCCCCACCTTGGGTAGCCGTCTCTCCCCCAGTCTTTTCTCAAGTAAATCTTCGGCCACTAATTGGTTGCACTTTCAGGGCACCTTTAGATGTGGAATGCCTCACTGTAACTACTGTAGACACATAAAAACAGGTGATACAGTTTTGTCAAGCACCAATCACAATTCTTTTGACATCAAGCAATTTATTAATTGCAACACAAAGTTTTTGGTATATGTGATTAAATGCGAACAGTGCGATATCCAATATGTCGGAAGAACTACTAGGAGACTCAAGGATAGACTGTATGATCACCTGTATGACATACAGAAAGACAGAAACACAAATGTCGCGAGGCACTGGGTATCTGTACACCAAAAAAAATGTCTCATGCCTGTCCATACAAGGCATGGAAAAAATCAGCTCGCCTGCCAGGGGGGGAGACAAGTTCAGGACACTGTGCAGGCGTGAGGTCTATTGGATTTTCTCGTTGGATACTAGGATACCGGCGGGCCTCAACTTTGAATGGGATGTATCCCATTACTATGACTAGTCCTCACGTCCTGCACGGTGTCCTTTTCAATGTCTGTCATCTATGTAGGTTTGCTGAGGTTTGGACTGTGTTTTGTCCCTGACGTGCATTTACACATTCGGAACGCTGTCAGAGGCTTCCATTTCATTTCATTTTATTTATTCTACTTAGTTACCATGACATTGATTGCTCATTGATCGCTTTTTGCATGTTTCAATTTTCGTGGTCTTAGTAGTATTATCCACAATATTTATGGAACATGAAAGTTCTACTATTTTATTGGGACCAATCTCCTCATTTTTTCTTCTTTTATTGCTTTTTTTAGCATTGAATTATAATTCACATGGTCTTGAAGAAACAACATGGACTTGGTCTCTCATTTGTACAAATTATCGTTTGGTGGTAGATTGTAACGATTAGGTAGTGTCATTACATGTTTTACACATCTTTTTCGGTTTTGTTTCGAGTGTTTCATAGTCTTATCTTTTTAGTTCATGTTGGTACTGTCATGTCATTTTTGATAGCATGCATTGCTTTGGATGTATACAGACATAATTATGTATATGCAGGCGACATAACTATAATCTTCCATCTTGGAAGCAAAAATATGCTCATACATGTAGGATAACTGCATTTCAAACTGCATTCTGAATCCTATCATAGATGTAACAGATGCAATAGATGCAACACTATATTGGTATTTGTTGAGTGTCTACAATCATGTCGGTATCATGTATGCCTATTCTAGTCGGGATCCAACCACAAGGCTATTATCATTATGGTCATTTTCTTAATAAACATTTTCCACACAGATACTTGCTCCAGTATAAAACCGTCCACACAGAACCATTCTGTGTACCTTTCCACACCTTGATTGGACATATTGACTTCCATCGAGGTGTCTATGGTCGGATGTGCATCCTAAACTGATGCACATAATTTTGGAACGACTACTTACATAGACATACGTCTATAGCAGGCTACCTATGTGTGTATACTTAAATCTGTGGGTTTACAATGACATATTCTTGTTGGCCCGGGATTCACATGCATTTTTGTCCCGAAACAGACAGGCACACCTGCACACGCTCTCTCATTATCTCTACCTTTATCCTTATATTTATCACTTACATACATGGACATATTCATAACCTTTATAGTTTGTTAGTTCGCCAAATGCATACCTATTACCTAGACTACCTAAACACTTTACATATCATCTTATTAAGTCCCTTTATGCATGCTCATATGGACTGGTGATGGCTATTGACATTGGCCAATTTCAATCAATTTAAACAAATTTATTCGTGCATGTGTGTCCATCTATCATGCACGCTGCATGGGTCCAATGTCCCTCCACACCATATTATATCGTACCATATTCACATTTGCATATTTGCAGTTTTATACATAATTTTAGTCTGTATTTAATTTCCGTTTAGAGCATATGCTGAGAACATTTTGCATTTAGGACTCCAGGGGAGGTACATGCACTGAGCACCTTTGTGCAGCTTTTAAGCATACATGCATATACATATATGTGTGTTTTTACACATGCACACTGTTTACTCACATACATCCATCTACTGAATGCATTTACAGCAGTTTATTGCTATACATTGCATACCCCATGGGACGACCTTCATCCCAACAGACAAAAGGGACATACACTCACATACAATCACAATTTGTTCAGATATCGGTTTATTTAAAACATCTGTTTTTTTTTTCACAGTATTTTTTACGTCACAAACCATCATAAAACATAAAAATATAAAAAATATATTAATAGAATTAACAAAAAATAGAAAACAAAATAGAAATAAAAATAAAAAGTCACATGGACATATCACTACGGACCAGTCAGCATTAATACATACTAAATGGTCTAGATTAATTAAACACATGATACACTTTTATTTACAAGTTCTAATATATATTTTCAATACACTTTTCACTAATATATATACGTTTCATGGGATATCTTTTCATTTCACTACCCTACACCTTATATTTTACACACACACTCTTCTCACACATTTTCTCACAAGATTGTATGCATGGTGAGGCACTTTTCCCTTTTTTTTATTATCGTGGTTAGTGGACCACACCCATTTCACTTGAATCACTCCATGTCCATCAATCTCCAATTAATTAATTAATTATTTTCACCTTGGGGTTGGATCCTATGACTTCCCCTATTTTAGGGTATATCTTAGGTAACTTTTGTACAATAACCAGCTATGAGTAAGCACTATAATAGTGTGAAACGCGTCAGCTAGATGTGACCAGTTTGCCGTGTCGTGCAGTGTGTTTTTTGTTTCCTGAACCTTTCGGAATAAAGGCTTTTTAATCGGAGTGCTGCTTCCAGAAGTGATTTTCTTTTCTTTTTGATCAAGACCCCTGAATTAGTTGTTGAAGACGGAGGGGGAAGAGGATGACTTGGGCCCCAGGAGGCTGGGAGAGTCAGTCAAGGACCAGTGGAACGAGAAATGTGAAGATGCCTTCCAGATGCTGAAAAAGAGCTTGACCACTGCTCCTGTCCTGGCCTATGCGGACCCGAAGAAGCCTTACGAACTCCATGTGGATGCCAGCCATGATGGACTGGGAGGAGTGCTCTATCAGGAGCATGAAGGACAGCAGAGACCTGTCGCATATGTGAGCAGAAGTCTGACCCCCTCCGAAAAGAACTATCCCACCCATAAGCTGGAGTTCCTGGCTCTCAAGTGGGCCGTAGTCGACAAACTTAGAGATTACTTGTATGGGGCAGACTTCACGGTCAAGACGGATAACAATCCTCTCACCTATCTGTTCACCACAGCCAAGCTGGACGCCACCGGACATAGATGGTTGGCGGCACTGTCTGCTTTCAATTTCAGCTTGAAATACAGACCTGGGGTGGGAAACCGAGATGCGGACGCCCTGTCCAGAAGGTCTCATGTCCCTACATACAGTGTCGAAGAATGGACCCAAGTAGCACCTGACGGGGTATGGGCCCTCTGCCAAGGGGCTGAACTCCAGGCCAGGGGAGGCTCAAGAGCGGAAGAGATAGGGGTCACTATCGTAGGAGTCCCCAAGCAGTACTGCGAAGTAGCCCAACTGGGAGAAGACAACTTACCCAGACTAACAAAGAAGGAGTTAAGATCCGACCAATTGGAAGACCCTGTGGGGAGGTTGGTCCTAGAAGCATTGGAGAAACAGGATCCAAATGTACTTCTACGTCATCCCTCAAAAGGAAGCTCGCCTACTTAAGAAAGAGTGGGACAGACTGCTGGTGCGTCAGGGGGTGGTCTACCGAAGGGGCCCCTCTGATGACCAAGAAGACAAGTGGCAGTTGTTCCTGCCGGAGAAACACAGAGAAACTGTCATGATCGCTCTGCACGACAACCATGGACACCTAGGAGTGGAAAGGACTTTCCAACTTGTTAGAGACTGTTTCTATTGGCCCTGCATGAGGGCTGAAGTTGAAGAATACTGCCATTCCTGTGCACGGTGCATACAGAGAAAGACACTACCCCATCAAGCGGCCCCAATGGGCCATTTACAAAGTGAAGGTCCGCTTGACCTGGTATGTATTGATTTCCTCTGCCTCGAACCCGATCTGAGCGGACAGGGAAATGTTCTGGTGGTAACCGACCATTTCATCCGATATGCACAAGCCTTTCCTACCAAAGACCAGAAGGCCTCCACTGTGGCCAAAACACTCGTGGAGAAATACTTTATGCATTACGGATTGCCAAAAAGGCTTCATTCAGACCAGGGTAGGGACTTTGAGAGTAAACTCATACGGAAGCTCCTGGATGCCTTGGGAATCAAGAAAACCAGGACTACCCCTTATCACCCACAAGGTGATGCTCAACCGGAGAGGTTCAACCGAACCCTGCTCAACATGCTGGGAACTTTGAGTAGCGAAAGGAAGCAACATTGGAGTAATCATATAGCGGCCCTTGTGCATGCTTACAACAGCACTGTCAGCGACGCTACAGGGTATTCCCCTTACAGATTCTTGTTCGGGAGGGAAGCTAGATTGCCAGTGGATCTGGCCTTCGGCACTTCCATAGACCATTGTTCTGCTGCTTCCCACAAGGGATATGTGGATAGACTTAGGCACAATCTGAAGATGGCCTATGAGCAAGCCCAGACAGCCTCGGATCAACGGGGGGCTCGCAATAAGAGAAATTTTGATCTAAAGGTTAGGATCCAAGACTTGCAACCAGGAGACAGAGTGTTACTGCGGAACCTGGGAGTCCCTGGAAAGCATAAACTTGCGGATAGATGGAGACCCAAACCTTATGTCGTTTGCAAAAAACTACCGGGCCTACCCGTTTACAGACTTAAACCTGAGGGAAAGTTGGGGCCATTGAAGACTTGGCATCGGAACCACCTACTTCCTCAGGCTGAAGCGGTTCGGTTACCTCCTAGTATGGATTCCCCTGAACCCATGTCTATTCTAGACACCACTAGACCCAACACTTGGTCTCAGACCCCACGGAAGTGGGATATAGAGGATTCGGAAATAAGTGAAGATGAGGGAGAGGAAATTGGCTGGCTTTGGCCTTCCCAGGAACCAACGACTTCTGCTATTGATCTTCCGCCTGACGAAGACACCGAGGATCACACACTGAATGCAGAAGCAACAGAGTTTATCCCTTCCTGTCCTTGGTTGGATGCTTGGGAAAGTACCAGTGAACCATCTGAAAAGGAAGATCCAAGAGAAACCATGTACCTTCCTGCTCCAGACCTGGATGCTCCTGAGGAAGGGGGAAGTCCTGAGTTAGCAACAGAAAAAGAGTCTGCTCCAACAGAAAGCCCAAGAGGACAGAGGAAGCGGAGGGCAATAAAACCTCCTAGGAGACTAACTTACCCACAGATGGGTGAAAGTGCGGAAGACACTGTAGTCACTGCTAGAAGGAGTATGGAAGACCATGACCCTCCCGCTGTTCATTTGGTGGGAGGCAGCCCCAGCTCACTCTCTGGCACAGTTACACAGGATACTAATATTAGTGTGTCCTGTGGGCAGGGGAGTTCACTACCTCGTTTTTGGTGGGAATTTCCTCTGCCGACATCATATGAAGGATTGATGGATGTTATGAGATCTGTGGTTGGAGATTATGTTATCTTTGGGGACCAAAGAGTTCAAGTGGGGGGAGTGTGTAGCGGGGTCTCCTTTAAGGCTCCGGGACTACAGTACCCAGAGCCCCATTCGGCCTCAGGGCGGAGGTTCCGCCGCAGAGACTCATGGGAGAGGTTACTTGAGAGAGGGGCGGGGAGAAGCTCGCTCTCTTGGGACAACGCGCGTCAAGCATCAAGTCATCCTGCGCGGATCTGCTGTTGGGTAAGGCCTAAAGCCTAAGGCCTTACCCGAAGTCCGAAGAGCCTTTCACCGTCCTGCGGAACCTGGGTGGATCCTGGATCGTCAGTGTAGGACTCCAGTTGGATCGGGGACCCGATCGGTTGCAGACGCTGTGTGCGATGGACGCACGCAGTGGAAGACCCAGGCTGGGATCGCGCCTGGAGCGGTGAGCGGGCACCTGCCCATATCCATAGACGGAGTTACATTCAGGCCTATAGACTGCCTAGGCCCACTGTTCGCTCACCAGTGTTCTTTGGGGGTCCGGTAGTTGGGACATAGTTGAAGTGCCTACCCCCCCCCTGTTTGCATACTGTTGTTACAAGTTACCAGCCTTTTTGGATTACAATTTGGTTCATTTCTGCAAGTGCACCAACGAAAGCTGGCCGGTGAAGAAAATATTACTCCCGCAGGGAAAGGGGACTATTTCATACACTGTCAGGCCTGACATAGGTGGGGGAAGTTATAAAGTTTGTGTTGCTGTGTCTTAGGGCGCGCACGCCATAATAGCTCCGCGTGGTGGATACTGCGCGGCGCCATTTTATAGTGCTGCCTCTGTAGCATTGGTTGGTACAGGGTTTCTGCAGACCCATGTAAGTGTTGCATGTCACGTTTTTTATGCCACCATTTTATAGTAAAGCTATTACTTATTCATATTCCTGCCTCAGAGTGTTGTTTGTCTATTTAGGAACTGTTAAGCATCATACACCTGAGAATGATAGGAAGCTATCCCTAGACTAACTGTGCCAGAGTGGGTCGAGTCAGATTGCCGGGGGTAGGCGGTGCTGTATACAGGGCCCGAGAAAACAAACCAGCGGCTCTCTTAACTGGGGGTAGCGCTACATGTATATATTTGCACTTTTTATAAGGATATTATAATCACGTTTATATCAGATCACTATTGTTTTCAGGGACCAGTATCCCATATTTATTCACACAATTCCTTTTGGATCATTCATTCATTGTTTGGATCTTGTTATTTAGTGCTACACTTTATTTTCCACATTTTTCTAGCCATTATCTGATTGCTCTGTTAGTTGCTAGTTTTAAAGGGGCAGCGCAGGATTACTTTTTACACATTATGAATAAAATGTCACCTGTATCAAGTTCTTCCAAAAAAATAAACATTGTGGTGTGTGATGCACGTTGTGCTGTCTACTTCCTGTGCATACCAGGGGCCATTTTGGAGTCAGCAAGCACTAACACACACAGTGTTCAGGCAAACATATCTCCCACGCCACAGCCCCTCCATCCCTACTGCAAGCAAACTCTTTCTTAGCAAACATGTACATTTTAAATATCAGCAAATATCTCACCCCGATCAAAAATATCTGCATTTAAAGTGATATTAAAGGCTTATGTTTTATTTTATAACAAACATGTCATACTTACCTGCTCTGTGTAATGGTTTTGCAAGAGCAGCCTCGATCCTCTTCTTTTCGGGTCCCCCACAAGCCGCTATGGGGGGTACACGTACATGCTTGCTTCCGAGCTGCCTCTGTCTGTCCATAAGACACACAGTGTAAGGTTCAGCCCCGCCCTCCACTTCCTCCTCACTGGTTGTGATTGACAGCAGCAGGAGCCAATGGCTCCTGTCTCAGCTGATGAGGATGGAGAGACCCAGGGGAGCCACTGCTCCTGTGCACATTCTTCGATTGAGATTGGGCTCAGGTAGATATTAGGGGGGGCTAGGGGAGATGCTGCAAACAGGTGCTTTTTTACCTTCATGCATAGTATACATCAAAGTAAAAACCTTTAGCCTTTAGAACCACTTTAAAATTCCCCTACACAAGGCAAAAATCTTTGCCAAAAGTACGCCCCTCCAAGCACCTAAAGCAAAGCCCCCTGTACCGCAATTATACCACTTAGAGGAAAAATTCCCCCCTCCCTTCTAAGAACCCACTTCCCCAAGTAAAGATACCCACTGCAAAACACTGTCCTCCCTCAAATATCCACAAAAAATGATGCCCCGTGTACAGGGATGAGCCGAACAGCCTCCTGTTCGGTGCGCACCAGAACCTGCGAACAGACAGAATGTTCGCGTGAACTTTAGAACCCTATTAAATACAATGGACTCGAACGTTCGAAATCTAAAGTGCTAATTATAAAGGCTTATATGCAAGTTATTGTCCTAAAAAGTGTTTGGGGACCCAGGTTCTGCCCCAGGGGACATGTATCAATGCAAAAAAAAGTTTTAAAAATTGAAGTTTTTACGGGAGCAGTGATTTTAATAATGAAAAATGAAAAAATAAAAGTGAAATTTTCCTTTAAATTTAGTACCTGGGGGTGTGTATGATATGCATGTAAAGTTGTGCATGTTTCCCGTGCTTAGAACTGTCCCTGCACAAAATGTCATTTTTGAAGGAAAAAAAGTCATTTAAAACTCACTCGCGGCTATTAATGAATTGTTGGCTCCCGGCAATACATAGAAAAGTTATTGATAAAAAAAAAAAAAAAGCGTGGGGGTCCCCCCAAATTCAATTACCAGGCCCTTCAGGTCTGGTATAGATATTAAGGGGAACCCCGCCGCAAATTTTTTAAAAAAATGCGTGCGGTTCCCCCCAAATATCCATACCAGGCCCATCAGATCTGGAATGGATTTTAAGGGGAACTCCACCCCAAATTTAAAAAAAATGGCATGGAGTCCCCCCAAAAATCCATACCAGACCCTTATCCGAGCACGCAACCTGGCAGGCCGCAGGAAAAGAGGGGGGGACGAGAGAGCGCCCCCCCTCCTGAACCGTACCAGGCCACATGCCCTCAACATGGGGAGAATGTTCCCATATTGATGGGGACAAGGGCCTCATCCCCACAACCCTTGCCCGGTGGTTGTGGGGGTCTGCGGGCAAGGGGCTTATCGGAATCTGGAAGACCCCTTTAACAAAGGGGACCCCCAGATCCCGGCCCCCCCTATGTGAATTGGTAAGGGGTACATTGTACCCCTACCATTTCACGAAGAAAGTGTAAAAAAAAATTAAAAAACACACCCCGACACCTTGGAAAAGTCCTTTATTAAAAAAAAAAAAAAAACATTACAGCGATGAAATCCAGTGTCCCGCGGCGATCCGATGTCCAGCGCTGTCCGTCATTGGCTGAGCCTGAGCGGACCTGATGGGGAACTTCCTCCGCAGTCTATTAAATGTATAGACCCGCCCCTTCTAAAGTTCCCCATCAGGTCCGCTCAGCCAATGACGTAGGTGTAAGGCTGAGGACCTGATGCGGAACATGAGAAGGGGTGGGTCTATTCATGAATTACACAGTGAAGGAGATTCCCCATCAGGTCCGCCCCCTCGGTATGTCAGACCCCGCCTACGTCATTGGCCTGAGCAGACCTGATGGGGAACTTCCTTCACTGTGTACCTTACCAATTCACCTGGGGGGGGGGGCGGGATCTGGGGGTCCCCTTTGTTAACCACTTAAGCCCCGGACCATTTGGTAGCTAAAGGACCAGAGGTGAATTCAGAATTTTGCACTGCGCTGCTTTAACTGTAAATTGTGTGGACATGCAATGTTGTACTGAAACGAAATTTGCGTCCTTTTCTTCCCACAAATAGAGCCTTCTTTTAATGGTATTTGATTGCCTCTGCGATTTTTATTTTTTGCGAGATAAACGGAAAAAGACCGAAAATTTTGAAAAAAAATGATATTTTCTACTTTTTGTTATAAGAAAAATCGAATAAACTCAATTGTAGTCATACATTTAGGCCAAAATGTATTCAGCCACATGTCTTTAGTAAAAAAAATGTCAATAAGCGTATATTTATTGGTTTGCGCAAAAGTTATAGCGTCTACAAACTAGGGTACATTTTCTGGAATTTACACAGCTTTTAATTTATGACTGCCTATCTCATTTCTTGAGGTGCTAAAATGGCAGGGCAGTACAAAACGACCCCATTTTGGAAAGTAGACACCCCAGGGAAAAAGTAGACACCCCAGGGAAATTGCTGAGAGGCATGTTGAGCCCATTGAATATTTTTTTTTTGTCCCAAGTGATTGAATAATGACAAAAAAAAAAAAAAAATTACAAAAAGTTGTCACTAAATGATATATTGCTCACACATGCCATGGTTATATGTGGAATTGCACCCCAAAATACATTCTGCTGCTTCTCCTGAGTACGGGGATACCACATGTGTGGGACTTTTTAGGAGCCTAGCCGCATACGGGCCCCCGAAAACCAAGCACCGCCTTCAGGATTTCTAAGGGCGCAAATTTTTGATTTCACTCCTCACTACCTATCACAGTTTCGAAGGCCATAAAATGCCAAAATAGCACAAAACCCCCCTAAATGACCCCATTTTGGAAAGTAGACACCCCAAGCTATTTACTGAGAGGCATGATTAGTCCATGGAATATTTTATATTTTGCCACAAGTTGCAGGAATATGACAAACTTTATTTTTTTTGCACAAAGTTGTCACTAAATGATATATTGCTCACACATGCCATGGGCATATGTGAAATTACACCCCAAAATACATTCTGCTGCTTCTCCTGAGTATGGGGATACCACATGTGTGGGACTTTTTGGGAGCCTAGTCGCGTACGGGACCCCAAAAACCAAGCACCGCCTTCAAGGTTTCTAAGGGCATACATTTTTGATTTCACTCCTCACTACCTATCACTACCTATCACAGTTTTGAAGGCCATAAAATGCCAAGATGGCACAAACCCCCCCCCCCCAAATGACCCCATTTTGGAAAGTAGACACCCCAAGCTATTTGCTTAGAGGCATGTTGAGCCCATTGAATATTTTTTTTTGTCCCAAATGATTGAATAATGACAAAAAGAAAAAAAAAGAAAAAATTTACAAAAAGTTGTCACTAAATGATATATTGCTCACACATGCCATGGTTATATGTGGAATTGCACCCCAAAATACATTCTGCTGCTTCTCCTGAGTACAGGGATACCACATGTGTGGGACTTTTTGGGAGCCTAGCCGGGTACGGGGCCCCAAAAACCAAGCACCGCCTTCAGGCTTTCTAAGGGCGTAAATTTTTGATTTCACTCCTCACTACCTATCACAGTTTCGAAGGCCATAAAATGCCAAAATAGCACAAAATCCCCCCAAATGACCCCATTTTGGAAAGTAGACACCCCAAGCTATTTACTGAGAGGCATGTTCAGTCCATGGAATATTTTATATTTTGCCACAAGTTGCGGGAATATGACAAACTTTGTTTTTTTTGCACAAAGTTGTCACTAAATGATATATTGCTCACACATGCCATGGTTATATGTGGAATTGCACCCCAAAATACATTCTGCTGCTTCTCCTGAGTACGGGGATACCACATGTGTGGGACTTTTTGGGAGCTTAGCCGCGTACGGGACCCCAAAAACCAAGCACAGCCTTCAAGGTTTCTAAGGGCATAAATTTTTGATTTCACTCCTCACTACTACCTATCACAGTTTTGAAGGCCATAAAATGCCAAGATAGCACAAAACCCCCCAAAATGGCATGTTTGAGCAATATATAATTTAGTGACAACTTTTTGTAATTTTTTTTTTTTTTTGTCATTATTCAATCACTTGGGACAAAAAAAAAAAATATTCACTCTTCTAACCACTTGAAGACAAAGCCCTTTCTGACACTTTTTGTTTACATGAAAACATTTTTTTTTTTGCAAGAAAATTATGTTGAACCCCCAAACATTATATATATTTTTAAAGCAAAGGCCCTACAGATTAAAATAGTGGGTGTTGCATTTTTTTTTTCCACACAGTATTTGCGCAGCGATTTTTCAAACGCATTTTTTGGGGGAAAAACACACTTTTTTTATTTTTAATGCACTAAAAAACACTATATTTCCCAAATGTTTGATGAAATAAAAAAGATGATCTTAGGCCGAGTACATGGATACCAAACACGACATGCTTTAAAATTGCGCACAAACGCGCAGCGGCGAGAAACTACATTCATTTTTAAAAGCATTTAAAAGCCTTTACAGGTTACCACGTTGGATTTACAGAGGAGGTCTACTGCTAAAATTACTGCCCTCGATCTGACCTTTGCGGTGATACCTCACATGCATGATGCAATTGCTATTTACATATGACGCTAGACCGACGCTTGCGTTCGCCTTTGCGCAAGAGCAGGGGGGGACAGCGGTGCTTTTTTTTTTTTCTATTATTATTTATTTTGCATTTTTATTTTATTTTTAAATTGTTCCTTCCATATTTTTTTTTTTTTATCATTTTTATTGTTATCTCAGGGAATGTAAATATCCCCTATGATAGCAATAAGTAGTGACAGGTACTCTTTTTTTGAAAAAAAATGGGGGGTTAGACCCTAGATCTTTCCTCTGCCCTCAAAGCATTTGACCACACCAAGATCGGTGTGATAAAATGCTTTCCCAATTTCCCAATGGCACTGTTTATATCCGGGGGGGGGCATTCCCTCCCACTGCTTGTAAAAGCAGTCCAGAGGCTAATTAGCCACTAGGATTGCTTTTACATGAAAGCCGGCCGCTGGCTGAAAAGAATGATACCCGCAGGCATCAATCTGGTATAACCATTCAAAGTCCAGCAACATACCAGTACGTTGCTGGTCCTTGTTGGACATGTATTGTAATCTTTTTTTTCATGCAGCCTGTTGGCTGAACGAAAAAAAGAGATTGATCGGTGGGTATGCCCACCATTAGAATACCTCCCTTCATCCACCCACTTCTAATGATGGGCATATATGCCGAAGCATGGGGGCATCCTCCCGCAAAAAAGTTATGCCGCGTACACACGGTCGGACTTTTCCACGGGCAAGCCTTCGTCGGAATTTCGACCGTATGTACGCGGCATAAAAGGTTATGCCACATACACACGGTCAAACTTTTCCACGGGCAAGCCTCCGTCGGAATTTCGACCGTATATACGCGGCATTAGGAGCAAAATCGCTCCTCCGCCCCTGCTGCCCCCATGCTTCGGCATATATGCTCTTTTTTTAACTGTGGTGGTGAAATCACCTCCTACAGCGTTGGAGTCACGGCTTTATGTATCGTGGGAGCAAACGCTGTTGCTGTCAAGATAAATAAATCCGCGATGCAACTGAATGGCGTACCTGCTAAGCAAATGATGGTTAACATTAAAACAAAGTAACATTACAGTACAACAGTAAGACCTTACCATACCATACCTGCAAAGCAAATACCAAAACAAAACCTAGTAAAAAATAAAACATTTTTTTAACGCAACCTGTGCTTAAAATATATATATGCCGAAGCATGGGGGCATCCTCCCGCAAAAAAGTTATGCCGCGTACACACGGTCGGACTTTTCCACGGGCAAGCCTTTGTCGAAATTTCGACCATATGTACGCGGCATAAAAGGTTATGCCGCGTACACACGGTCAATCTTTTCCACGGGCATTTCGACCGTATATACGCGGCATTAGGAGCAAAATCGCTCCTCCGCCCCTGCTGCCCCCATGCTTCGGCATATATGCTCTTTTTTTAACTGTGGTGGTGAAATCACCTCCTACAGCGTTGGAGTCACGGCTTTATGTATCGTGGGAGCAAACGCTGTTGCTGTCAAGATAAATAAATCCGCGATGCAACTGAATGGCGTACCTGCTAAGCAAATGATGGTTAACATTAAAACAAAGTAACATTACAGTACAACAGTAAGACCTTACCTTACCATACCTGCAAAGCAAATACCAAAACAAAACCTAGTAAAAAATAAAACATTTTTTTAACGCAACCTGTGCCTAAAATATATATATGCCGAAGCATGGGGGCATCCTCCCGCAAAAAAGTTATGCCGCGTACACACGGTCGAACTTTTCCACGGGCAAGCCTCCGTCAGAATTTCGACCGTATATATATGCGGCATTAGGAGCAAAATCGCTCCTCCGCCCCTGCTGCCCCCATGCTTCGGTATATATGCTCTTTTTTTTTAACTGTGGTGGTGAAATCACCTCCTACAGCACTGGAGTCACGGCTTTATGTATCGTGGGAGCAAACGCTGTTGCTGTCAAGATAAATAATTCCGCGCTGCAGTTGAATGGCGCACCTGAAAACAAAAAATTACATACCTGAAAAGCAAGCATGATAAAACATTGCAGAATGGAATACAGTAAAAAAGAGCAAAACAATAGAGAGAAAATAGAGAGAGAGAGAGAGAGAGAGAGAGAGAGAGAGAACAATAAAACTACAACTATTTTTGGTTTTTTTATTTTATATTTTTTTGTGTTTTTGTTTTTTACGTTTTTTTTTTTTTCTTTTTTACACTTTTTTTTTAAACTTTAACAACTGTAATGGTTCGGGTCTCTCAAAATGTAATGGCATCTTGGGAGACCCTGTGTAAGTGTGTCCTAGTCTGTGAAATGCTGTACCCTACGCTAAAACTTCACTTTTGAGTGGTAGCGTTCAAAACATTCACCAAGGCAAAGACCAGGTTTGTCAGGACAGAGTGGACAATAATAACGGGTGTCACGCCTAAATCCGCGCTTGCTACAGACACAACATCTTTTTTGGGGGGTTCGTTGGGTAGGGGTACTCAGGAGGAGATGCGTATAATGCCTCTCATGCAGCCGGCTTACTGCATTTGGTAGGGGATGGTGAGGTGCAGAACCGCCTGGATACAGGAGTTCTGTGACTATCTCATTCTGGAATTTTAGAAGAGATAAAGTCCCGCCTGAAGCTCTGTATAGCACATGAGCGTTCAGCAAAGCCAATTGAAATAAGGATAGAGACACTTTTTTGTACCAGCGTCTCGCCTTACGGTCAATTAGATACAGCGCCATCAACTGGTCGTTGAGGTCCACCCCTCCCATATTTTTGTTATATTCGTGGACACAGAGGGGTTTCTCCACAACACCAGTCGCCGTACGAATTTGGACTGTCGTGTCTGCATGAAGGGAGGTAAGAAGGAAAACATTCTTATTGTCCCTCCACTTCATAGCGAGCAAGTTATTACACTTTACGCAGGTTCTCTCCCCCAGCCTAAGACGGGTATCTACAAGCCGCTGGGGAAAGCCCCAGCGATTAGGTCGCACGGTGCCACATGCTCCAATCTGATGATCAAACAAGTGACTAAACAGTGGCACGCTCGTGTAATAATTGTCCACATACAAGTGGTACCCCTTTCCGAATAAGGGTGACACCAAGTTCCACACTATCTTGCCAGCGCTCCCTATGTAATCCGGGCAGTTGGCCGGCTCAACCTGACTATCTTTTCCCTCATAAACCATAAAGCTCCATACATAGCCTGTTGCCCTGTCACAGCACTTATAGAGCTTGACCCCGTATCTGGCACGCTTGCTGGGAAGGTACTGCTTGAAAGCCAAGCGGCCAGAAAATTTAATCAGGGACTCATCAACGCAGACAGCTTGATCGGGAATAAACAAGGCTGCAAAACGCTCGTTGAAGTGGTTTATGAGGGGCTGAATTTTATAGAGCCGGTTGTATTCAGGGTCCCCACGTGGACGACAAAGTTCATTGTCGTTGAAGTGCATGAACCGCAAAATCTGCTCGTATCGTTTCCTGGGCATGGAGGCAGAGAACACGGGCATGTGGTCAATTGGGTGCGTGGACCAATAAGCACGCAATGAAGGGAATTTATGTGTGCCCATGTTGAGGGAAAGGCCCAGAAAGGTCTTAAATTCGGAAACCGTAATTGGTTTCCAATCTTTGGCAATGGAAGGCAACTGGGGATTAGCGGCGATGAATTGACCAGCATATAAATTACTCTGGTCCACAATAGATCTATAGAGATCTTCCGTGAAAAACAGCGAATAATAATCGATTGGCATAAAATCAGCTGTTTCCACCTGAATACCGGGTTGGGCAGTGAATGGGGGAAGTACGGGTTATGCAGAAGTGGTGGGGACCCAATCAGGATAGGCGAATTCTGCAGGAAGCTTACTATGGGCACGACAGGCCTGCCTTTGTCTTCTTATTGGTGGCAGCGGGACACTACTTGTGCTTGCCACCTCGCCAGCTTGAACTGCACTTATGGGACTCGCCACGTCACCACGTGATACTGCAGTGCTGGATGTATGCCCAGGCTGTACTAGGCCGCTGGTGCTTGCCAATTCACCAGAAGGAATAGCGGCGCTAGTACTCCTCTGCTCCATGATACGAGAGCCCTGCGGTTCTTGCTCCTCAACAACCTCAGAAGATCGGGATCGGGTACGCCTGACCTTAGCAGGGACCTCAACTTCGTCATCAGAGCTATCTGACGTGGGGCCGCTGACGTCACTGTCTTCTACGGGAAGATATTCTGAGCCTGAATCTGACAGATACGTGACCTCCTCTTCACTATCTGTCATGCTCAGAATCTCGTAGGCCTCTTTACTAGTGTACCTTCGACTTGCCATTTTGGGCTCTAAATTTAGGGGTACACTAGTAAGATTCACAGGAAAAAAAAGCACCCGACTGTCGTCAGCAAATATATCAAACGCTACAAAAAAAACTGTTAGCGGTCGCAGGGATCAGGACTGTCTCTGCGAACGCTGCAGTTATGTGTTTTGTGTTTGGTAAGTGACAGTGATCGATCGATACTGCACTTAGGTGGGCTGGGCGGAGGGGCTAAACGCAGGTGCTAGCAGGTATCTGGGCTGATCCCGCTAACACTGCGTTTTTGGGAACCCTAAACCGCTGGGGACGCTAGTATAGATCTGATCAGATACTATACCACTAAGGGAGGTGTATGCTTTGCGCGTGGGTGTTAGCGTTACTGGCACTAACCTAACGCTGCCTGGGGCAACGCAGACCCTCTCTGGCGCTAAAACCTAATTGATCTCACCCGCCGGGCGATCAGGGGGTTAAACCTTTATTGGGTTATATACGGCGGGTGCCCTGATGCTATAAAAAGCAAACTAACCAACCAGCGTCACCCGTAACCTTTATATGGTGATCACTGGTGAAAGGGTTAACTAGGGGCAATCAGGGGGTTAAAACCTTTATTAGGTTAAATATGGGGGTAACCGACGCTATATAAAAACCGGGTTACCTAAATAACTAAATAACTAACTGGGTAACCAGTGACACCAGTGATGCTTATACGGTGATCACAGGTGAAAGGGTTAACTCTAGGGGCAATCAGGGGGTTAAAATAATATATGGGGGTATCTGACGCTAATAAAAACCTGCGGCGAACCTAAAAATAATTAACTGGCTATCTAGGGCACCACCGGCACTAAATACAGCGATCGAAAATATGACGCTGGCGTTAGGGGGTGAAAGGGTTACCTGGGGGGCGATCAAGGGGTTAAACCTTTATTAGGGGGGGTTAGGGGGCTACCCTGGACCTAAAGGGGCCTAATCCTAACTGCCCTGCAACTTTTTACTATCACAGATGACACTAAAAGCAGTGATCAGTAAAATAAATGTTCACTGCAATCAGTGACACTGTGATTGGGGGCTGGGGGGTGACCTGGGGGGTGATCTGGGGGTGACTGGGGGGTGAAATGTGTGCCTATGTGTACCTACGTGTCAGTGGACTGTTGGTGCACTAACCTGCTTCCTCTCTCCTCTGCGCCGGAATCGAAAAGACCGCCGCGAGGGAGATGACATCACTTCCTCCTGCCTGTGTTTACATCACATGGCAGAGGAAGCATTTTCATTGGCCGGGAGCGATCGCGAGGGGGTGGCCGAAATCGAATGGTCACCCCCTCATCTCCGAACGCTCCCCAATGATTAACGGCCGCTCACTGTATAGGAGGGGGGTCCGATCGGACCCCCCAACTATACAAAGGCGATCACGTATGCTCTACGTGATTGTGCCTGTCGGTGCCATTCTGCCGACGTATATATACAGTGAGCGGTCGTTAAGTGGTTAAAGGGGTCTTCCAGATTCCGATAAGCCCCCTGCCCGCAGACCCCCACAACCACCGGGCAAGGGTTGTGGGGATGAAGCCCTTGTCCCCATCAACATGGGGACATCCTCCCCATGTTGAGGGCATGTGGCCTGGTACGGTTCAGGAGGGGGCGGCGCTCTCTCGTCCCCCCCCCTCTTTTCCTGCGGCCTGCCAGGTTGCATGCTTGGATAAGGGTCTGGTATGGATTTTTGGGGGGACTCCATGCCATTTTTTTTTTAATTTGGGGTGGAGTTCCCCTTAAAATCCATGCCAGATCTGAAGGGCCTGGTATGGATATTTGGGGGGAACCGCACGCATTTTTTTTTAAATTTGTGGCGGGGTTCCCCTTAATATCTATACCAGACCTGAAGGGCCTGGTAATTGAATTTGGGGGGACCCCCACGCTTTTTTTATTTTTTTATCAATGACTTTTCTATGTATTGCCGGGAGCCGACAATTCATTAATAGCCGCGAGTGAGTTTTAAATGACTTTTTTTCCTTCATAAATGACACTTTGTGCAGGGACAGTTCTAAGCACGGGAAACAAGCGCCACTTTACATGCATATCATACACACCCCCCAGGTACGAAATTTAAAGGAATATTTCACTTTTATTGTT
Source organism: Rana muscosa (assembly GCA_029206835.1). Lineage (NCBI taxonomy): Eukaryota > Metazoa > Chordata > Amphibia > Anura > Ranidae > Rana > Rana muscosa. Next base: position 691,786,154 of record CM055122.1, on the reverse strand, counting down.
TCACTTTAAGCATTATTAAAATCACTGCTCCCGAAAAAACGTCAGTTTTTAAAACTTTTTTTTGCATTGATACCTGTCCCTTGGGGCAGGACCCGGGTCCCCAAACACTTTTTAGGACAATAACTTGCATATAAGCCTTTATAATTAGCACTTTAGATTTCTCCCATAGACTTTTCGAATTTGCCGCGAACACCCCAATTTGTTCGCTGTTCGGCGAACAGGCGAACAGGCAATGTTCGAGTCGAACATGAGTTCGACTCGAACTCGAAGCTCATCCCTACCCGTGTATAAACCCACCCCCCAAAGCAAAAATATCTCCCTCAGTCATTACCCTTCCCCCAAGCAAAAATCTCTAATCCTGAAGAAATCTCCCTTCATTCAACAAAATCCCCTCCCAGAAGCAAATCCATGCCATTACCACCTCCTATACACTTCTTTACAAGAATCCCCCCTTCTCCAAAAGCAAGAAAAAAAAAAACTCCCTGCATGCAGTAATTTTCACTCCCCTCCTTCCCACAAATAGAAAGTTATGCTTCTCCACCCACCAGACCTCAGATTCAGCATGGCACAGAAGCAGAAGAACTTCTGCCTCCCTGGTCTACCTTCGGTTGTGTCAGAGTCGAGGAGTCTAGGAGTTCCCTCAGCCATGTACTGTCAGTTGCTGGTATCCAAGATCTATATCTAAGCATCAGGACCTTGCAGCAGTTTCATGCCCTTGGGGGGGTTCCTTATTAAACTAATAGGGCTTGGGCACTGTAGAGGGGGGTTGGTTGCTGCACTCCACAACTCTTAATGCTTAAACTGTGCTGTTGCTGACACTAAGCAGCAGCAGGGACACTGTCTGGGAATTTTGCCAGAATGCTCTGGGGGAGGGGGTTGAACCCCCCTGACCCCCCCCTCCCTTATCTGACCTAATGATTAACTTGCACATACATTTTACACTATTTTTTAAAGTGGCTGTTGCTAAGATAATTCATGTGAGAGAGAAGAACCCTGTAAAATTATATTTAGGATTGACCTTTCCAGCAGGTGGCAAGCCTAATCTTTGCTTTCTTGCAGGACTACAGGCGCTACTGCTGTCTTGCATTTACCCAATTCCATGTGTGATTGTGTGTCCCCTGCTGCACTCTCTGGCTCCATCTGCCACCCTCTATATCACTACAGGATGCAAAAATAATGAAGCATCCGGGGGAGTTAAACCACAGTTCCCAGACATCTAACATACCTGGAAGTATCACAAAGCAGGGGATCCCATAGCTCTGCAAGTAACAGGAGATTGAACTTGATACTTCTTACAATTAAAGTGGTTGTAAACCCACTTATGCAACTTGCACCTACAGGTAAGCCTAGATTAAGGCTTACCTCTAGGTGTTTGCAATATCTCCTAAACCTACACGATTCAGGAGATATTTTTCAAAAAAGAAGGCACCGTTGTCTACGGCGCATGCGTGCCATAGACAACGGCGCTGCCGCACTGTCATTGCCAGCTTTTTTCAATGGATATGCCGGCTTTGACGCTCCCGCGCGCAAGCGCAATGACGTCATCGCCGCTCCGGCCAATCAGAGCGTCAGTGCGGCGAAACCCAGAAGTAGCCTTCCGGAGCGATGTCTGCGGCCCGGAGGGGGAGAGGAGGATGGCTTCGGAAGCTTCGATCTAAGGTAAGTACTGCAGAATGAGCTAGTATGCTAGTCATACTAGCTCATTATGCCTTTCTCTTGCAGGTTATTGTTTTTTTTTTTTTTTTTTTTTTAATGGGTTTACAACCACTTTAACATTTTTATCCAACTTACATGGTTACTATAACAACATACAGGCTTTTATTTGGTAAACTGTTTTAATAAATATCCTTTTCAATTATTAATTTTGCAAATGTAAAAATAATAGATCTTTTGAATTATTGTTTAGTACTATAACTGTATCTGTAAAATAGATTATTCAAATTAATATTAATACAGTGATCAGTGATAACACTGCACACTGACACTGTACAAATGACACTGGCTGGGAAAGTGTTAACATCTAAGGGCAATCAAGAGGTTAACTGTGTGCCTGACAATGTGTAATGTATATAATATTTGCTGCTTTTACTTTCTGATCTGGCTGTTTTTTCTCTGCTTTTCAGGGGTAAGAAACAGTACACACTGTGAGAACTATGTGGGGTTTATTTACTAAACCTGAAGAGTGCAAAATCAGGCTCACTTCTGCAGAAAAACCAATCAGCTTTTAGGTTTTATTGCAAAAGCCTAATTGAACAAGCTGAAGTTAGAAGCTGATTGTCCACCATGCACAGTTGCATCAGATTCTGTGTGTCCCAGTTTTAGTAAAGCAACCCCCGTGTGTGATTGGACACAGCCATTCAGCTGATTTCAGCCGAAATCATTGGCAGTGTAAGGTAAACCAGATTCCTAGCATTAGAAAGCCAGCGCGGATTTGTGCACATGCCCATGCTTGTGCACATTGGACACATGCAAATTTTTCCAAGCAAAGAGCCAATGTTAGATATACTGTGCCAGTTCTTTGCCCCCATATTGCAAGAACATGTGCATACCAATTAGCACTTGATGCCCAGTGGCCTATTTAAACTGGTCTGTTACTATGAGCAGTTGCTGAATGGTCTTCAGCCTGCTCCTGTGTTCCCGAGACCTGATCTGCTGTACCTGCTTACCCATGTATGACCTGGCTTGCCTTTGAACTTCTCTTCTGCTCTTGCGCTAGCTCTGTTACCCAACTAATCCAACCTTGGCCTGTTTACTGGACCTGACCTACCTACTGACTCTGTACCGCTTTGCCCGACTGTTGCTTACCTTGGCCATCCTCCTGGACTTGCTTTCCCTTCTGATTCGGTTCCTCACTGCTCGGTTGTTGCTGACTGCTGCTCGTCTCCTGGTCCTGCTTCCATCTCTCGCCCTGGTGCCAAGCTGCTTCTGCATTATTTTCCGAGGACTGTGACTACCAGATGTAGCCAGGAGCTGGCTAAGATTGCCTGTGCTATCAGGGGACACTCTGCAGCAGTTGCTATAGTGCGGTTGTTCACCCTAGTGTTCAGCCTTGATCCCATGTTGTCATGTCCTGAAGGCAGAGTGGAGCAAAGGATCTTGGGATATGTAGTCCCTTGAGCCAGATTACTGGGATCAGACTAGCATGGACTACGAGTACCAGCCGGCTGGAGAGGGAAAACAGAATGCTGGAAGAGGGAATATAAAGCATGTGCAGGGATGGGACCACTCTCTTGGGACCATGGCCTGAATCTGCAAGCAGTGCATCTGCTGCCAGAAACATCTGATCGTTCGGTGGCAGCCTGGAGGCCGCACTAATCACATCTACGCCAGATCCAGCTGGACAGTAGTGTGGTGCGACATGAAGTCAAGCGCTGTCCCTTGAGCCAGACTTTGAAGAGGCCTGCTGTGGAGCCCTCATGCCACTTTTTAAAGAAGAAGGTCGCTGGGATTGGTGAACGGGCACTTGCCCATTCTCTTTACACCAAAGAACACTGCATGCAGACACTGTTGCATTATTCACTCCCAAAAGCCTGTAAGGGGACCCTTGCTATACTTTATTTCATACTGAAATAATCTAGTGTCCATCTTACTTGCCAGGCCACACTGTGCCTATCTTAAAGAGCTAGCTGAAGATTCAAGCCTTCTCTTTAAAGGACTACAGAATCCCCCCCTCCCCAATACACACACACACACACACAGGATAAGAACAATTGGTGCCCACCTAGGCCCACACTGCAAGGAAGGACTCTATGTATTAGAAAATAGGAGTGAGGGCTCTAGAGTTATTTGTTTAATGCTAATTTAAAGTTTATACATCACTGGGGCTGTGGTGTCAAGGGATTAAAGGAAGAGGTCTGACAGAAGCTCGGTCATTCATCTACCCTTTTTGGCCTGTAGCCATAGACCCAATTCAGGGTTAAATTCAGCTGGTTATATGTTCTTAAAGTGTTCTGATTGTCTATTTTCTTAATTGGCTTTGCCATCAAGTTTCTTGACTGTGCCTTATCTCCTGTATGTTACAAATTCTTTATTGCTGAATTAATTTGCCAATAATCTATCAGTAAACAAAGTGTGCCTTTAAGTTCTTTTGTTTATAACAGAAATGTCAGAACACAGAATGTCAGAGGTGTCAGAGGTCTTGCAAGGTCAAGGCAACCAGTGGGGTACAGAATCTATGAGCGGCCCTCACGGGGGGTAGTGCTACACAGCTTTACCCACCTACAGAGTGGACATAACTGGCCAGCTACTACAGCACTCATGCCAGTCCTTGACATTACACTCTTTGTCTTCACCTTCAGGAGGGTTGGGCGGGAGGTGCAAGAGGGGCCTCCACAACGATTAGTTTAATTTACTGACTTCCAAGTAAACAGCACAGTGGCTAAGTGACTAGTACTTCAGCCTAGCAGTACTAGGGTCATTGTTTAAAAATTCCACCTATGGCACCACCTGCAGAAAGTTTGCATATTCTTCCTGTACCTGCATCAGTTTTATCATGGTACTCTGGTTTTTCTCACACTCCAAATACATGCTGGTATGTTAATTGGCCCTAATATATGTATGAATGTGAGCTAGGGACCTTACATTGTAAGCTCCTTGAGGGCAGGGACTGATATCACTGTTCAATAGATATATGTAAAGTGCTACGTAAATTGGCAGCGCTATATACAGTAAGTACCTGCATTAATAATAGTAACATACAATTTTGTCTTCTACATTCAGTACTACTTCTACTTTCAGTAGGCTATGGTAAAATGTTGTCTTCTACTTTCAGTAGTATGGTAAAATGCTAAGCTGTCACTAGACAATGTGCTATTGCTAGCAGGTTTTTTTTCTAATGGCTAACCTCAAGAACTAAAAACCATCAAGTGAGGCAATAATAATTTAAACAAAGACGTTCTTCAACGTTCTGACTACAATCCTATTGGATCCTGTGGCAAGATCTGAAGAAGGGCATTAATCAAAGACATCTTAAAATATGCATGAACTAAAATAGGATTCTAGCTTTAGCACAGATTTCAGCTACAGAAAGTATTTGGTTGAGTTTATTGTAGTTACCAAATTCAATTATTCACATACTTTTAAGTCAATAACCTTGTTATTTGAAGGTGACCTGCCATTAAATGTGGCCCTTCTCTTGAGTCAATAGGGCACAGGTTACCAATTTGTAATATTAATTTAAGCATAAAGTACCTGGTGTTCACAAGAGTCTACATTAGACTTGTGCACAACGGAAAAATTCGTTCCGTTTCGGTTCGTTTCTTTCCGGTCCTGTTGATTCGTAATCATTCGTAATTTTGCTAGACGGGATTTTTCGTGTTCGGACTCATTCGTATTTTTGCAAGCGACATTTTTCGTTGAATTTTTTGTTGCTTTATAATTCGTACTTTCGGTAGAGTACGTTGTTTTTCGTTGATTCTGGACACAACTCCTACTTTCGTAACTTTTTTTGGGTTCGTACTTTCGGTAGAGTACGTTGTTTTTCGTTGATTCTGGACACAACTCCTACTTTCGTAACTTTTTTTGGGTTCGTTGATTCGTAATTTTCCGTGTCTCTCTCACAACGACGCTGCCTATTATGCCTAATGTGCTTCGAATGGATTTGTACTTTTCTAAATACATTGCGGTTATTTGTAACGATTCGAAATCTCGTATTTTACTTTCGTTTTTAACATGCGGCTATAGGCTCCGCCCCTGTACACCATTTTGAGAGGGTTCAGCACGGTGAGGGAGAAGCAGAGAGCAGAGCAGAGTGTTATTGTGCTTCGAATGGATTCGAAATCTTGTATTTTACTTTCGTTTTTTACATGCGGCTATAACCTCCGCCCCTGTACACCATTTTGAGAGGGAGTTCAGCACGGTGTGGGAGAAGCAGAGAGCAGAGCAGAGTGAGTGTTATTGTGCTTCGTATGGATTCGTACATTCGTAACTTTTTCATAACGAATTATGCCGAAGACATTCGGGCATTCGCTATTTGCGGTATAATTTATTTCGGATTCGGTCTTATTCGTAATTGCTTTGTTCGGAAATTCGAATGCTTCCGAATGTCCGAAAGTTGCTAAATTCGGACGAATTTCAATTCGTTACGAAACGAATTGCACAAGCCTAGTCTACATGTGATCCAAAACCAAGGTAGCGTAGATATTTCTGGCTCCTAGGAACATTGTGGGTATGTAGAGATCCAAAATATTTAAATAGATTAAAAAATCTTTTTTTATCAAATAGATGTAACGAGTAATTCCAGCAACATTTTGATTTTGATTTTTTATTGCTGTCCAATGTTGGGGATACTGGCTGAGGACATTGATCGATGTCACAGTAGCAGGATGTGAAGGGTCTCTCCCCAATGGCGTGGTGCTGGCCAAAGCTAATGTAATGTAATGTAATGTAAGGCTAATTTTGCTACTATAAATGAATTGCTTCATATACCTCAGACAGCATTGACATAGTTTTGAGGTGACCAGTCTACCATAGCACAGGGAACTGGCTGAGGTCATTGTTCTCCATTGCAGGAAACTGCCTACTTGTATCATTGCCAAGGCTGGATTTCAAGTTACTATGCTTCAAAAATTGAAGCATAGTAACAGCACAGAATAACACTGCTCTGAACTAGGATATCCGGATAACAAATGGCTGGTAAATCCGGCACTCCCAAAATACAGGTGCTCTGAGGCTCAAACATCCAAAATAGCAAACTTGAGAAAATCCAAAGAAGGAGCTGGCACTTCTGGATCAGACGCGTTTCGGCAGCAAGCCTTTTTCACTGTGAACAAGGCTTGCTGCCAAAACGCATCTGCTTGTCCTTTTTAACTTGATATTATACAATAAAGACCACAGATGTTATATCCAGAAGTGCTGGCTCTTTCTTTGGATTTTCCTCACGATTGAAGCATATTTGGGGAAAATTGCAAAAGGAACCCTAGAGGATTTTGAATATGTGAGGCTAGAGCTGCATTACATTGTATTTTTATCTGTGGATGGATTTAAGATTTAAAGTAGGTGTGTCCAACTTTTTGACCTTGCCTGGGTCACATTGGAAGAAGAGGAATTGTCTTGGGCCACACATAAAATGCACAAACAATAAGGATAGCTAATGAGCAGAAAAGGTCAGGCAGATTACAAGTTAACGATCACCCATATAGATAATGTGAGAAAAAAATCATAAATCAATAGATCATTTTTTTTGTAATATTTTTTATTATGTAGCACCCTCTAGTGTGTCCTAGAAGTTCTGCTCCAAGAACTGGAGGCATATGGAGACTTATCAAACTTTAAGATCAATTATGTAAAATCTGAAGCAATGGGAGTTGCGATCCCTAAGGAAGAACTGAATACTCTGAAAGCTAACTATAAATTTAAATGGACAGATCAAGCATTGACGTATTTAGGGACCTCCATCCCGGCGGATCTTTCACAAATATATAAGCTTAATTTTGTACTATTATTGGCTAGAGTACGGATCCTTCTGGATGGATGGCAGAAAGGGTTTCATTCGTGGTTTGGGAGGTGCAATATCGTTAAAATGAACATCTTGCCGAAATTCTTGTACCTCTTTAAATGTCTATTGCGATACCTAAACAGTTTTTTAAACAGACACAGTCTCTGTTTGGAAGATTCATATGGGCAAATAAACACCCAAGAATTAGGGGATCCCTGATGTCGCTACCTAAACGATATGGAGGTGTGTCAATGCCAGATATATATAAATATTACCAGGCGGCCCTATTGAGCCGCCTGATTGACTGGAGTCGACATAGTGTGAGGAAAATCTGGCCAGAGCTAGAACAAGCTTAGTGTAGTGGATTACTTCAGTGAGTGGCATGGTGCTATAAGGACCTCCCAGGGGGTATGAAGACGCACCCCTTGATAGGCCCGACACTTCGGATGGGATATGGGCTATTTGTGAAGGGGAAATTATCAACATTAGACTCACACCTTTTCCCCATTTTGGGGAATCCACAGTTTGGACCGGGACTGAAGAAGGGACCCTTTAGTAAATTGGTTGAACAGGGACTGTTTCAAATATCTCATTTTCTGAGGGCGGGGGTTTGGCCTACGATTCAGGAGATGATAACGGGACAAAGATCATATCAATTGGACTTTTGGAGGGCAATGCAATTAAGACATTTCCTCGATACCCTGAGCTTACCGAGTAAATATGAACGAAAGTTAACAAAGTTTGAGGAGTACTGTAATGGGAGTGGTATTGTGGAATTGCGGCATACTCTCTCTAAAATGAGTGAATTGCTGAATACCCCTGATGAAGAGTTTCAGTTGCCATTCTTTAGGAGTTGGGAGAGGGAGTTAGATAGGGAGTTTTCGGAAGAACAAAAGAATAGGATAATACGCAACATGTTTGAATCCTCAGTTTGTATAAAAATGCAGGAGATGAACTTTAAGATTCTTTCACAATGGTACCGTACCCCGGCCGTATTAATTAGATGCTATCCAGATATATCAGATAAGTGCTGGCGGTGCGGGGGAAATGAAGGGACGTTAATACACATCTTCTGGGCCTGTCCCAGAATACAGAGTTTCTGGAAAGAGGTTCGAGAAATCGCCCAAAAGTTTAGAGAGGAGGAGCTGCCAGAGGATCTGACTTTTTTCCTGTTACAAGACTCGGATACTGCGGTGAAACAGTACAGGAGATCGATCCTCTGTCACCTCCTGAATGCGGCAAGAGCCTGTATTCCAGCAATGTGGAAGCAGACCCAGCCACCCTCAGTAGGGATGTGGCTTAAGCGAGTAGAAGACCTGAATAGGCTGGAGGACCTGGTTTGGACCTCCCGGCAGAAACGGGGAGTTTACCTTGAAACATGGTCAGAATGGAATCTTTTTAAATACTCAGAGGAGGGGAAAACACTAATAGACCAGAATTGAGCGAATGCTTTCAGGGGGCTGGGGGGACGCAGAGGAGAGAGAGTGGGAGCTTTAGGGGTCCGGGTTTTTTTTTTTTTTTGGGGGGGGAGGGGATAAGTTGAAGTGAAGAGAGTAGCAACAAGATAGAGGAACAAATTAGGCAGAAATCCCCCGGCCAGCCTGAGGACAAAGTAGGACCTGGGGGGGGGGGTGGGAGGCCCAATGGTGGGGACACAAATTACTTAATAGATTTGGGAGTAATATGAGTAAGTCCCGGGTAAGAGATGAGGACCTAACACACATAGAGTGGTGGATATGGTATATTAGGATGTATGATATATTTAGGAGTAGATAAATGTCCATCAGTGATATGAGAAGTATATAGAATGTACCTTATGATATCTGTTGTGACTTTCTGTTTATTTCAAAACAAAACAATAAAAAGTTAAAAAAGGAAAAAAAAAAAAAAGAAGTTAGAGTAGGAAAATTGAAGTTTAGCTCAAGGCTAAGCCTGAGCTATAGATCAGGGTTATTAAAGTTCAGGGCTGCTCTCCTGGCAGCTCTCTGGTGCCTCACCCTGGTATAGAAGGTTGGAGAATCTTCTAGAACTAGAGGGTGGGGGTCAGGAGGAGCTGCCTTGAATATTTATGGAGCCTTGGCTAATCCTCATAGATAGGCTGGCAGGGGACTGAGACCACTCCACAAATAGACATGGGCCATGCCAGCCGGGGTAGTTGGGTGGAATATGGAGATAAAGTGCTGAGGAGGCTGTCGGTGGCCCTCAGGAGTGCCCCCTAGTCTGGGGGGGTGTCCTGCTTTGGGCCAGGGCTCGGGTGCTGGAAGGATTCTTCAAAAAACACACAGGAAGAGACTTTCCTAGAGGCATGGGAGAAAGAGAGGACATAGTGAGTAGCAACACTGTTGGGGGCTAACAAGGGGGTAGACTGCCACATGTCCCTGAAGACAGAGGTGTGCTTAATAATAAAAAATATGCTGCGCAAAGATAAAAACGTGATAGTGGCAATGAATGCTAAAATGAACAGAACTTCCAATAATCTCTGTAGGTTTTATCCCACATCAAAAAGGAAAAAAGGTTAGGTCCAAAGTAATGTCCAAAATATACTTCTCCTGTAGGGCTATCTAAAAAATGACTGGTGTGGATAGCATAGAAAGTCTTATAATACAAATAATATAAAACATGTATGATAAAAACGAATGTCCAATCTTATAAACATGCATCCGTGACATCAAACTGGAACACCACAGAACAGTGCTGATTTGGAATAGTGAAGAATCCACCACCTCTATTTAAACTGGCCGCTTACCTAAAGTACTGATCCCTGTATGAGATCAGTGCATGCATGCGGCTGTTATCCCTGCCAAGGGCTCTTTAAATCAGCTCTCCTGGTTCCTCTGATGTTTAAATAGGTGAACTCCCGGTGTCCCAACGGACCATGATAAGACAGAAAAGACATTCCATAGCGTAATCCAGTATAGGACTTTTTATTCAAATAATATAAAAAAATGCACTTACAATGTACATCAGGTATATAAGCGGGTGGTATGTTACAAAGCCAGCCGGCTCTCACTGCCCGCCGTTTCCATGACTGTGCGATAGTAAAGTGTGGTGACGTCAGCACGCCGCTCCTCCCTACGTCGCTTCGACAAAGGTGTCGTCATCCAGGGGCATGTCTTTTCTGTCTTATCATGGTCCGTTGGGACACCGGGAGTTCACCTATTTAAACATCAGAGGAACCAGGAGAGCTGATTTAAAGAGCCCTTGGGAGGGATAACAGCCGCATGCGTGCACTGATCTCATACAGGGATCAGTACTTTCGGTAAACGGCCAGTTTAAATAGAGGCAGGGCTTTTTTTCTGGCGGAGCGCACCGGAACGGCGTTCCGCCACCTATTTTCCTCAGTGTCCGTAACTATAGCCTGTGGCGCGCCCGTAGAATACTCTGTAGCGCTGTGTAGTCCCAGGCCATCTCCTCCGTCTGCCCTGAGAGTTTGTGAGAGCGGTAGACGGAGTAATCTGTACACCGCGGCTCTGCCTCGCCCCTCAGTGCTGTGCGGGAGATCGCCGCGAGTTGGATTTGAATGGTGGCGTGACGTCCCTGCCTGTAAAAAACCTCCGTAGTGTAGTCCTGGGTTGACTCCTCCTCCTGCTCCTCCATCTGACCTGAGGGATTGAACAGTGCTGTGCGGGAGATCGTCTGATGTGAATGGTGGCGTGGTGGTAAGTAGCCGGTCAGGCGGTCTTCCTACTCCTCACTAGCCCCAGGCCAGGTCTGTGTGTTGAAAAAAAATCATGCTCAATGAGGTTGTTCTGGGTGGTCTCCTGACTTGGTTTGGCACTCTATTTCCTGGGCACTGTTTGCTGGGCAGTCTCTTTCCCTGGGCACTGTTTGCTGGGCAGTCTCTTTCCCTGGGTACTGTTTGCTGGGCAGTCTCTTTCCCTGGGCACACCCAACAAACAGTGCCCAGAGAAAGAGACTGCACAGCAAACAGTGCCCAAGGAAAGAAACTGCCCAGGTAAGAGACTGCCCAGCAAAGAGACTGCCTAGCCCAGCAAAGAGACCACCCAGATTAGTCCAGCAAAGAGACTGCCCAGCAAAGAGACTGCCCAGCAAAGAGACCGCCCAGATTAGTCCAACAAAAAGACTGCCCAGCAAAGAGACTGCCCAGCAAACAGTGCCCAGGAAAGAGACTGCCCAGCAAACTGTGCCCAGGGAAAGAGACTTCCCAAACAGTGCCCAGGGAAAGAGACTGCCCAGCAAACAGTGCCCAGGGAAAGAGACTGCCCAGCAAACAGTGCCCAGGAAAGAGACTGCCCAGCAAACTGTGCCCAGGGAAAGAGACTGCCCAAACAGTGCCCAGGTAAAGAGACAAGCTCCAGCAAACAGTGCCCAGGGAAAGAGACTGCCCAGCAGTCTCTTTCCCTGGGCACTGTTTGGGCAGTCTCTTTCTCTGGGCACTGTTTGCTGGGAAGTCTCTTTGCTGGGCAGTCTCTTTGCTGGACTACCTCTGGGCGGTCTCTTTGCTGGGCTGGGCAGTCTCTTTGCTGGGCAGTCTCTTTGCTGGGCAGTCTTTTTGCTGGACTAATCTGGGCGGTCTCTTTGCTGGGCTGGGCAGTCTCTTTGCTGGACTAAGCTGGGTGGTCTCTGTGCTGGACTATGGCTGTCTCTAATGCACTGGGAATGTCTCCCTGCTGCACATTTGGAAATGTCTCTCTGCTGCGCATTTGGGAATGTCTCTGCTGCTACGCATTTGGGAATGTCTCTGTGCTGCACATTTGGGAATGTATCTGTGCTGCACCTTTGGGAATGTCTCTGTGCTGCACATTTGGTAATGTCTTTGCTGCACATTTGGTAATGTCTTTGCTGCACATTTGGGAATGTCTCTTTGCTGCACATTTGGGAATGTCTCTGCTGCTACGCATTTGGGAATGTCTCTGCTGCTACGCATTTGGAAATGTCTCTGCTGCTACGCATTTGGAAATGTCTCTGCTGCTACGCATTTGGAAATGTCTCTGCTGCTACGCATTTGGGAATGTCTCTGCTGCTACGCATTTGGGAATGTCTCTGTGCTGCACATTTGGGAATGTCTCTGTGCTGCACCTTTGGGAATGTCTCTTTGCTGCACATTTGGGAATGTATTTGCTGCACATTTGGGAATTTCTCTTTGCTGCATATTTGCGAATGTCTCTGTGATGCACAATTACTTTTATAGCCCCCCCAAATTTTACTTGCATCCCTGTTCTCTAAAGGGGCGGTTCTAGGGGGCGATCCTAAGGGTGGGTAGGGGCGTGGCCAGGGGAGGGGGGGTGAGTTCCACCACCTTTTCTCTGAGAAAAAAAGCCCTGAATAGAGGTGGTGGATTCTTCACTATTCCAAATCATCACTGTTCTGTGGTGTTCCAGTTTGATGTCACGGATGCATGTTTAGAAGAGTGGACATTCGTTTTTATCATACATGTTTTATATTATTTGTATTATAAGACTTTCTATGCTATCCACACCAGTCATTTTTTAAATAGCCCTACAGGAGAAGTATATTTTGGACATTACTTTGGACCTAACCTTTTTTCCTTTTTGATGTGGGATAAAACCTACAGAGATTATTGGAAGTTCTGTTCATTTTAGCATTCATTGTCACTATCACGTTTTTATCTTTGCGCAGCATATTTTTTATTATTTGCATTGTTGTGTGTGTCTCACATTTTTTGTTGAAGCACAGATAAATATTCATTATTGTTATACAGACAGCGCAGTATACACACCCCATTATTAAGAGGTGTGCTTAAGTCTTTATCCTTCCCTGAGAGATCTCAAGAGAGTCAGCTGGGTGGGCTGGTGAAGAGTCAGCTGGGTGGGCTGGTAAAGAGTCAGTCAGGTGGACTGGTCTGGAGTGTTAGCCTGGAGGGCTAATGAAAGGGGCAGCTGCAGCCAGGTGGGTTGGCAGTGCCTGAAAATGTGGTGCTGGGATCAGTGGCCACAGAGAAGTTACAAGCTATTTCACTTCATATTTGCTACACAACAAAGGACTATGAGTTCCTGCCTGTAAAGGGCTATTGCTAAATCTGACTGGGAGCCTGTCAGATCATTCGGGTGATTCATTTGGAGCAAGCAAGTGTGCGCAGGAGGAGAGTAAAGGGGGCTGTAAATAGATGTATATAGGAAGATGCCCTTAAAGTTGTGCTGAAGTCAAGTGGGCATCCCATAACCTCCCAAGTTATTACATACAGTAGTTACATAGTCGGTAAGGCTGAAAAAAGACAATAGTCCATTCAGTTCAACCTGTGTAGGAACATGTATCAGTGTCTATAATGATTTCCCATATCCCTGTATGTTGTGTCCTTTAAGATGTATATCTAAGAGTCTTTTAAAGACTGCATCCACCACCAATTGTGGGAGAGAGTTCCACATCCTTATTGCCCTAACAGTGAACAAGCCCCTAAGTAGTTTAAGGTTAAACCACAGTCTCATTGTGTGGCCCTGTGTCCTTTTACACTTCCTAGGACTAAATAGTTTATTTCCTATGCTGGGATCCCCATTGAGATATTTGTAGATCGCTATCATGTCCCCTCTCAAACGTCTTTTCTAAATTTAGTGTTTGCAGCCGTTCCTCATAATTGAGGTCCTTCAGTCTCCTTATTAGTTTTGTTGCCCTTCTTTGGACTATCTCCAGCTCCAGCACATCCCTTTGGAGGACTGGTGACCAGAACTGAAGGAAAACTCCAGATGAGGTCTGACCAGAGCTTTATAGAGTGGCAGAATTATAGTTTTGTCCCTGGAGCATATCCCCCTAGATCCTTCTCCATCCTTGATTCTCCCATCTGTTCTCTACCTAGTGAATGTTTTTCATTAATGTTTTTTTTTTTCCCCCAAGTGCATTACTTTACATTTCTCTACATAAAACCTCATTTGCCATTTGTCTGCCCACTCGTTTATTATGTTCAGGTCTTTCTGCAAAATTTCTATGTCCTGGTGTGAGTTTATTCCTCTGCTTATCTTTGTGTCATCCACAAAGACTGAGACTAAACTAGTTATCCCATACTCTATATCATTTATGAATATGTTGAATATAATTGGTCCCAAGACAGAACCTTGGGTTACCCCTCTGACCACTTCAGACCAGTCTGAGTACATGTTATTTATCACTACCCTTTAGACCCGTCCCTGTAACTATTTTTCTACCCAAGCACAAACCCTATGGTCCAAGCCTGAGGACCTCAGCTTGTAAATTAATGGGGGACTGTATCAAATGCTTTTGCAAAGTCCAGATACACCACATCCAAGGGCCTCCCTCTATCTAGATAGCTGCTTACTTCCTCGTAGAATGTTAGCAGATTGGTCTTGCAGGAATGTCCTCTCATAAACCTTTGCTGATTACCACTAATGATATTCTTCTACTCAGTAAAGCTTTGGATATTAACCCTCAATAAATAACAAAAACAAAGCCACGGATTGCTCTCTGACGCTGGGTCCTTGTGAAAATTTGGTGTGCCTGGCTGTGCAGGAGTGGGGGATCCAAGTTCATCAGCAGTCCCTACGGGGTGTGCTACATTTATAAAATTAAAAGAGGGCAACATAACACTAGTCTGATTTTTTACACTGTTATTGATAAACTAACACTTCAATATCTAGTTCAATGGATGTAGTAGCAATTGTCAATGAATTCTCATGGTACTCATCAGATATTTTGGTTATAATTTTGCCTTTCATGTGCTTCATCCTTGAAAATAGTTGCTAACAAAACTGAATGACATGAATAAGGGATGAGTGTGAAGAGTGGGATAGTTTTATTTTGGAAGATAAAACTTAGGAAGATAAAAGTCCACTAAAGAGACACTGTCAAATGTTTTGTGGCCACATGTATTCACAAAGTGTAAATGCATTTTTACCAAAAAATCACCAAAAATCTGCATTTTTAGATACGTTTATGGTTTTGTGTTGGGCCACATTCATAACAGCCTTGGGCCACTTTCATAACAGCCTTGGGCCACATCTAAGTGGGTTGGAAATAGTAATTTAAGTGCTGTCCAGGAGGGTAAGAGTTAACACTTTCCCACTTCTTTGGTTTTGGCTGGGTTTTCTCTGGGTCCAGCCCACTGATCCTGTGTTATAAAAGTAGGACAGTGGTCCAGACCTGGGGCCCAATGCCCGTAAGGGAAAGAATCAGAGAACAAAACCTGGGAGGAGCAAAAGAATGTTTCTTACTACTGCTGAGATGTAAAAATCATCAGAAACTCAGGGTTTGCTCCCAGCTGCTGGAGAATGCCACTAGTGGACTCTATTATACATGGATTCCCCCTTTGCAGGTACGCTGGGGCAGCTCATAGCCTGAGTTAGGGTTGGGGACTAATGGCAGGAAAATTGCTTTAGCATATTGGACTTTGTAATGTCTTTTGCACTTTTTAGAGTAAAGTTTTTAAACCTTGTTCCTGCCTGGTTTGAAATTACTAAAAGGGGTATAATGCAAGTAACGGTCACCATTCCATAGTTCAAATCACTAAGGTACTTTGGGGTACAAAGCTATCAGTATATGAGTAATGCAATGTGAAGATACAAGGGTTATCTAGGGTAATGTAATCTACAAGCAGCCTGTTGTTAAGCCTGAGTTGTTGTCGATATTCTCTCTGTAGGTAGTCCGTTTCCCATAGCAACAGGAGCAGACCCGTGGCGCAGAGGTCCCCAGTCTGGGCCAAGGAACAGAAGAGTTAAGTGAAGTTAAATGCACACATGGGTGCACCCCATACCATTGCTGGGATTGAGGTAGGGGTAATACGCTGGACAGGTGGATGTGGGCAAGGCTCAGTATGTTCCTCTTAAATGTAAGTTACAGAGAAGGTGCACATTGTCATAAGGACCTAAGAATTGACTGGAGTTACAGTGTATGTGTACATGGTGTATGTTTATATATAAAAGTAGAGGCCCGTCTTAAGGTAGAGTATTCTCCCATGGCGGCCTCAGTCTTGTACAGGGGCATTGATGAAAATGGCACAAAAGTAAAGTACCCCTTGTGTAGTAAAGTGATCCTGTTACAGGTGCCTAGAATAGCCCAGAAGAACCCACCCTGGGGTAGATCTCTTGTGTGACCCTTGCTTAGTGCCCAATGAGGAGGGAAACATGGAGGTTGTGACAACCACCCAGTGACTCTACCCTTACAATTTTGTAGCCCATGGGCAGCAGTTTGGACACCCTTGCTTTAAAGAGACCCGTCGCATTTTATTTAGTACTAAAGGATGGCATTGGTGGTTTACTGCATAGTAATTTGCAATCCAAGCACATACCTCACCATTTAACACTGTTTGTTGTAGAGAGCTGGTCCCCCTTAGTCTGCTGGGAAACTGACACTTCCAGCCGATCTTCCTGGTCCACCTCAGCTCACACTGGTTTCTCCTGCTGACTTAATTGCTTCTACTGTATCCTGTATGACATCCAGATGCCTGAATTGAAATGTTATAACGTGACAGGGTCTCTTTACAATAAGGGTTTCAAAAATGCTTAGGGTCGATAGGATATGGATAGGGCTTCACTTTCTGTGTGTGAAACTACCAATGGCTATCTTCCTAAAAGCTAATGTGTCAATTTCCCACTTTCATGTAATGTTTCAGGCAACAACGATTTACTACGTAGTTATCTTCTCTTTTTCTTTTTTCCTCTTATTTTATTTCAGGCTAATGCCTCTGCATGTTCTTATCTTGGCAATGCAAAGGTTCAAAAAAGAAAATCATAGGCTACAACTAGTGTTTTACAACAAACTAGCTTTGATCAAAAGCGCATATATGGTATTCAGTCCTTACTGTACACTAACAGTTTTGTGTGGCATTATGTTCCTATAAGAAAAAAGAAAACAAAAAGAGAAACTCTCTACATGTTTCTTTGTGCACAATGATTTCCATAGTTGTAGAAAGGGACTAAATAACATTTCACAGTGTGATGAAATAGAGCAGCAGGTAGGTAGAAAGAGTGGAATGTAAACCACCCACTTCCATTAGGCTGTATTTATGCCACTTGAAATATGCTTTAAGCAAGGTTTCATATTCAGATTTCAATCCTTGGTACGCATGAGTGAGGATGCTTAAAGTGATTATAACCCTTTTTTCACCCTTGTTTATTATACTTACCTGATCTGTGCAATGCTGTTTCATGGAGTGGCCTGAACCTCCTCTTTATGTGGCCCCTGCCAGCACTCTAGGCTCCTCCACTTCTCGGCACACCACTATAGGAAGCTGATTCCTAAGGAGGTGCATCTGTGGGCTCGCTCCCGAGCCGGGCTGTATGCGACTATTAACACACAGAATGCAGCTTAAAGCGGAGCTCCCCTAAAAAAAAAATATTTAAAGCCAGCAGCTACAAATACTGCAGCTGCTGACTTTTAATATTAGGACACTTACCTGTCCTGGAGTCCAGCGACGTCGGCAGCAGAAGACGCGCAATCGCTCATCACTCTGCTGCCCCCACCGCCATCCTCGGTGAGGGAACCAGGAAGTGAAGCCTTGCGACTTCACTGCCCGGTTCCCTACGGCGCATGCGCGAGTCATGCTGCGCCATTCTCACTGGTCCCCGTTGCGTTCTGGGAGCCGAGTGTTTCCCAGAACACAACGGGTATTCTGCGGGAAGTGACGTACTACCTGCAGAATACCCGCAGAGAGGACTCCCAGTAGTGGGTGCAAATACCTGTCTTAGGCAGGTATCTGCACCCCCCTCCCCCCTGAAAGGTGCCAAATGTGACACCGGAGGGGGGAGGGTTCTGATGAGCAGAAGTTCCACTTTAGGGTGGAGCTCCGCTTTAAGACCACTCCTCTCCTTCTTTTTAAATCTGATTGACAGCAGGAGGAGCCAATGGCTCCCACTGCTCTCACTGAGTCCTATGAGAAGAGAAAACAGTGCCCCTGCACTCAGGCACTGTGCTGGATCAAGATAGGGATCAGGTAAGTATAAGATGGGAGTGAGGGGGCAATATAAGCAATGCAACATTTTTTGGGAAGTGTCTATGGGAGGCAGAGGTACTGAGACACACTTTCTACATACTAAGCATGCAGAAATTTTAGTCAGCTCCTCTGAGGAGGGACCAGTGTTTTGGGGGTCTGCACGCTGGCAGTGTAAGATTGCCAGGAGAAATCAGCAGAGAGGGCTGCTTAGCAAGACAGAGTGAGTTTCTGGGGCCTATAGAGGAAGCTTTTGCACCAGAGAGGCTAAAGTCAATGGGGCCTTCAATAAAGCTATCTGCAATCTAGTGCCCATACAGGTATTTAGAGCAAGGCTTAGTTACTAAAGAAGTTAAAAATATGTACCTAATAAATTGACTGAACATTCATTTTAATGATCCAGTCATGTGCACATGAAATATAATTTAATTTTCACATGATTCTATAGATACAGTACATCTTCACATATATTTTTGAGCAAGGTACTTTGAAAAAGCCACGTGACTAGTGATGTAACGCGTAGGGGAGGAGCCTAGCGACGAGACCCGAGGAGACTGAGGAGTGAAACATTGTATCTGATCGTATTATGCGCTGCAATATATCTGACTACATGTGAGTTGCCTGTACACTTCAGATCCACAAGTCAGTACCAGCATATTACGCTATGTTTACCTCTTTCTTATTCATTTGAGAGCCTTATTGTTTGAAGTAATCTTGCATTAGGAGAATCGCACCGACTATCTGGATCTTTGTCAGCCAGCTGGTGATCAGCAGGGATTGTTGCATGATAGGAAGTACTCTGCAGTGGCCATTATCAGTTAAGCACTTTGCACCTGTTTATGGACGGTTTCTATCTCTCTGATTTTATACACTGTGCACTTTGGTAGTAGCAATATTTATTTATTTATACACAGTTGTTACTCTTATTATTGTATTTAGGGGGTTAATTTTAGCGCAATTATATAATTTTTATATCATTTCA
Source organism: Rana muscosa (assembly GCA_029206835.1). Lineage (NCBI taxonomy): Eukaryota > Metazoa > Chordata > Amphibia > Anura > Ranidae > Rana > Rana muscosa. The sequence continues at coordinate 691,766,882 of CM055122.1, read as the reverse complement.
CCAAGTGTCAGATACACATTTACTTTAGCTGCGGCTTTTATCATTTGATTATACTCTACATATTCATTCATTTATATATTTGATTTAAAAAAAATTATCAGCGCTTTAGTCACTTTATTCAATATACACTCCCTATATAATCAGCCACAAGTGTCAAGTACTCAGGGTTTCGTTCAGATAACTTCCACATACAAAGAGGGACTAGACAGGGATGCCCCCTCTCTCCCCTAATTTTTGCTTTAGTGATCGAGCCTCTGGCAGCTCTGATTAGGGAAAGTCCAGAATTTAAAGGACTGGAAATTGCATCTACATTCCATAAAATCTGCCTGTTTGCTGATGATGCACTCCTGTTCGTAACCTCTCCCCGTACGACTCTTCCAAACCTTATCCAGGTCTTGGACAAATTTGCAAGTATAACAGGTTTAGAAGTTAATCAGTTCAAGTCCAGAGCTCTCAACGTGTCTCTTCCGCAACAGGAACTCACTCACCTACAAAACTGCTTTCCCTTCCTCTGGTCCACAACCTCAATACCATACTTAGGAATAAAGTTAACCAGTAAACCTGCATCTCTTTACCAGGCCAATTATCTCCCTATGTTATCACATTTGTCCACTCTGCTAGACACCTGGCGACCACTCTGTGTTTCTTGGCTCGGGCGGGTTGCGGCTGTTAAAATGTCTCTACTCCCTAAGCTTTTGTATCTCTACAGAGTTCTCCCGATCGCAATCCCCTCCTATTTTCATCGAATCATCCAGACTCTGGAATTTAAATACATATGGGGCCCTATAAAACCTAGGGTACCTAGATACATCCTCCTTCGTAACAAACTTAGTGGAGGCCTAGGACTCCCTAACTTTGCCCGTTACTATCAGGCTGCTCAGCTAGCCCAAATAACCCTACTTCATGCATCTATTGAAATTCCACTATGGGTCAGCCAGGAAGCGATAGATCTTTCCCCCCTAAGGGTGTCTAACTTATTGTGGTTGCCCCCTTCAGCCGGAGGCCCTATATCTAATCCTGTCACACGCCAATATCTTAGGCTTTGGGACAGTCTGCATGGCCCCTTTAAATTAGTTTCTCCCCACGCCCCTTTACTCTCTTTTCTAGGCCACCCACTTTTCTATCCTGCCTTTACCGAATCGGGTTCCTTTCGGCTCTGGTCCCAAACAGGGTTGAGCCGCATATGTGACCTAGTTACTGATACCACTCTTAAAACATTCCCTGTTCTCCAATCCCAAGCTAAACTACCTCCCAATGAATGCTTCCGCTACCTCCAAATAGCCCATTTTGTCCAAACAGTAATAGGCACTTGTTCCTCTCTGGACAGTTTATCTTTTTATGAAGGCATCTGTAACTCAGATCCACATGCTCCAGGTATCATATCACGTATCTACAATCACCTCACCTCCCCTCCAGCTGACCTTCCTCTTTGTGCTGCACAGTGGTCCAAGGACCTACAAATAGAACTGGATATCGACGATTGGGCAAACATATGGGCCAGCACAAAATCCTCCTCACATAATGTAGTGGCACTGGAGGCAAACTATAAGGTCCTCATGCGGTGGTATCTTGTCCCAGCAGGGATCTCAAATTTTTTGCCATCCTACCCACCTGTATGTTTCCGAGGCTGTGGAGAGTGGGGTACACATGTCCATATCTGGTGGTCATGTCCAATTGTGTAACAATTTTGGACGAAAATATTTCAAATGGCCTCTACGTTACTTTGTGATACCTTAGTTCCTGACCCATCCCTAGCACTGTTAAATCATATGCAGGGAGACTACACAAAGGCCCAACTTCGTCTCCTCCTTCAATTAACCACAGCGGCTAAACAGACAATAGCCAGAGTCTGGGAGACCCCTAACTTGCATATTGCGGAAGTGAAAAATAGAGTAACCCAGGCTATGATTCATAGCAAGATTGAAGCGACTATTTTGGACGGAATACCCCAACACCGCAAAACCTGGACACCCTGGGTGGAACATTTTCTCCCTTCAGATTTTGACACTAATCTGCTCGAACCGTAAAACTCCAACTGACACTTTTGTCTGATACTACGACCCTCTGGGGACCCGTGCGATCTCGCCGACCTCTCTTCTCCCACACTCTCTCTCCTTCCATTCTTTATTCTCCAATCTTTCCTTCCTCTTGATTCTTTCACCCTTACCTTGATCTAAATGCTTCATCCATAATCTCTACCGCAGAAATAAAGGTTTTTTGACTGGACCTATTTTACGGTCTATATGTCTTTGTTTAGAATGTTCTGTTGTTGTGACTTCACAAACCTCACACAAGATGTACCGTAAGATTTGTTCTCTATCTCCATTTGAGATTATATGTATTCTGTGATTATGTTTAATAAAAAACTTTGTACAGAAAAAAAAAATTGTTTAGGTATGGAGCCACCGTTCTCACTTAGTTATAGGAAGTATTGAGCACCAGGTTGCTGCAAGGTGTAGACTTTATTGATATAATTTAAAGCTCCCCCTTAGAGAGGAAGCAAACAAGGAGAAGAGCAGGACTTTGTATTCTGCGCATCCCTGGCAAAGGATGCAATCCCTATAAGGTATGAGAAAAGATGGTCCACAACTCCTTACTTGCTCTTAAAAATCTTCAAAAATGTATTGATTCTCCATAAAAGACACAGACAGCAAATGTAAACGCGTTTCAGCCTTACTGGCCTTGTTCACTACCTCCTATAAGGTATGGACTCCTTGACATACTGTAGCTTTCTCTAACTAATAACTATTATTTGTAACAGAATGGAGAATAGGTCAGGTCGGGTGCCTGTGAGGGGATGAGTTCATGCAGGAGCCGGATACCCAGAGACTCCTGGGATTAGCTCATCTCAGTGTGGTTAGGGGACTACTTTGATGTTCAGGCATGAATGAGTTAATAGGTATAAAATACATGCTGATCATACGCCTCAGCACAGGGCAGACCACTATTACACAACCCACCTTTTTTAAATGTTGGTAAATATATACTTTTGATATCCTCAACCCAGTTGCGCTACACCTAAAGATAACTTGTAAGCAATAAGTCCCTGTCATTGTGTAATCATGCACAACTAAACAAGGAATCATTCATTGCCATTTGTAAATTGCTGTTAAATATGTTTCTGTTATATGAATAAATACCATAAAAGCATTATTAGATTTCATGTGTCTCTTTAAAGAATGCAGACCTTCTTTTATACAGCATTCACAAATTAGATTTACTGAAAGGTCAGCTAACAAGTACATTAAGATGTTTATCATTTATTATTACAAAATTCTTCCCACCACATGCATTTTTAATGCAAAACAGAACATTGTACCCCTGATTTGTATGGGCTGAAAGTATCCTGCATTTAAGTCCCATTGGTAAAGTAATTTCCTGCACCCCAGCATGTAAAACAAAGAACACACTGCACCGACAGCAGAAAGATACAGTGATAAATGTATCTGTCTTCTATGATTTGTATTACCACAACTCCCTTTGTACTTCTTTTTACACAGTTCAGAACAGAAAGCAAATGACATGTCTGTTTGGCAATTAGCTTCCAGCAATATTGTGTCTACCATATGTAGCGCACACACCCCTCTCTTCCTGCATTAATTTCGGCTCCTCGCAGGAAGGGAGAGGCACACCGCACCACAAGCCTGTACCCTCCTGTGTAAAGAGGTTGAGCGGTGTTAGTTTTGGGCCTTGTCTGCGGCCAGAGTCAAAGTCCTCCCAAGAATGATCTCACCTTTACCTTAGATAGATGCAAGTTCTTGCTTTCCCCAGGAACGTGAATGTCCACACCAGCTGAAAGTCCAACTCAATATTTATTTCTCACAGGATAATAAACAGCCTCTTTGATAGCAGACAGATTGAAGCCAAGATAAAGGACAGCTTAGATGTTTTTTTTTTTTAATAAAGGACTTTTCCAAGGTGTTTGTGTGTTTTTATTTAAATTTTTTGACACTTTCTTCGTGAAATGGTAGGGGTACAATGTACCCCTTACCAATTCACATAGGGGGGGGGCCGGGATCTGGGGGTCCCCTTTGTTAAAGTGGTCTTCCAGATTCCGATAAGCCCCCTGCCCGCAGACCCCCACAACCACCGGGCAAGGGTTGTGGGGATGAGGCCCTTGTCCCCATCAACATGGGGACATCCTCCCCATGTTGAGGGCATGTGGCCTGGTACGGTTCAGGAGGGAGGGGGGGCCGGTCTCTCGTCCCCCCCTCTTCCCCTGCGGCCGGCCAGGTTGCGTGCTCGGATAAGGGTCTGGTATGGATTTTTGGGGGGACTCCACGTCATTTTTTTTTTATTTGGGGTGGAGTTCCCCTTAAAATCCATGCCAGATCTGAAGGGCCTGGTATGGATATTTAGGGGGAACCGCACGCCTTTTTTTTTTTTTTGCGGCGAGGTTCCCCTTAATATCCATTCCAGACCTGAAGGGCCTGGTAATTGAATTTGGGGGAACCCCACACTTTTTTTTATTTTTATCAATGACTTTTCTATGTATTGATAAAAGCCGACAATTCATTAATAGCCGCGAGTGAGTTTTAAATGACTTTTTTTCCTTCAAAAATGACACTTTGTGCAGAGACAGTTCTAAGCACGGGAAACATGCGCTACTTTACATGCATATCATACACACCCCCAAGGTACGAAATTTTTAAGGAATATTTCACTTTTATTGTTTCACTTTAAGCATTATTAAAATCACCGCTCCCGTAAAAACGTCTATTTTTTAAACTTTTTTTTGCATTGATACATGTCCCCTGGGGCAGGACCCGGGTCCCCAAACACTTTTTAGGACAATAAATTGCATATTAGCCTTTATAATTAGCACTTTAGATTTTGAACGTTCGAGTCCATTGTATTTAATAGGGTTCTAAAGTTCACGCGAACATTCTGTCTGTTCGCAGGTTCTGGTGCGAACCGAACAGGGGGGTGTTCGGCTCATCCCTGCTTCCTAGTGATAGATTTCCTCTCACTTCCTGTTGTCTCCTTCCGTTTGCAAGTAGGAGTCGTTTGTAAGTTGGATGTTTGAAAGTACGGGCCTTCCGTATATACTCTGCAGAAATTTGCCCCTTAGGTGTTGGTGTTGCCACAACACTGTAAGCCCTCGCTGGAACGCCCTGCTGTCAACTATTATATCAGGAATTGTAATTCCATGTCATTGTTGAACAGTGGTAGGAAAAATTGGGCCTTTGGTGGTGGTGCTGTTGCCACAACACTGTAAGCCCTCACAGTTACTCTTGGTGGGCGCATGAATGGGCCCTGCTATGAATTATTAGATCAAGAATTGTAATTGCATGCCCCTGTTGAACAGGGGCTGAAAAATTGGGCCTTTGGTGGTGGCGGTGATGCTGGTGCCACAAGACTGTAAGTCCTCACAGTTACTCTTGGTGGGCACAGGAATGGGCCCAGCTGTGAAATATTAGATCAAGAATTGTTATTACATGCCCCTGTTGAACAGGGGCATAAAAATTGGGCCTTAGGCACTGGTGCTGGTGCCACAACACTGCAACCCCTCACAGATACTGTACTTAGAGCACAGCAATGAGCCCTTTTGCAAAGTATTAGATCAAGAATTGTAATTACATGCCCCTGTTAAACAGGGGCAGAAAAATTGGGCCTTAGGCACTGGTGCCAAAACACTGCAACCCCTCACAGATACTGTACTTGGAGCGCAGCAATGAGCCCTGCTGCAAAGCATTGCATAAAAAATTGTAAATACACACCCCTGTTAAACAGGGGCTGAAAAATTGGGCCTTAAACACTGGTGCTGGTGCCACGACACTGCAACCTCTCTCAGATACTCTAGCTGGAGTGCAGGAATGAGCCCTGCTGTAAAGCATTGCATCAAAAATTGTAATTACAAGCCCCTGTTAAACAGGGGCTGAAAAATTGGGCCTTAGCCACTGGTGCCGGCACCCAAAACCAAAAATGTTCTTCCAAGCTATGAGCGGGATCATTGAGGAGCAAGAGGATAGTCAGTCAACATAACAGGACAGTCACTCAGCATCAGCATAGGCAGTCTTGAAGGGATGTGACATTTAAAAAAAAATATTCACTTACATCAGCTTCAGGTGCTTGGTAGCTGGTGGTGATCCAAGACTGATTCATCTTTATGAAGGTCAGTCGATCAACCGAGTCGGTGGACAGGCGCACGATGTGATCAGTTACAAAGCCTCCAGCAGCACTGAATGTGCATTCCGAAAGAACGCTGGATGCAGGACAGGCCAGTAGCTCAATTGCATACTGTGCAAGCTCTGGCCAGTGATCCATCCTCAAGACCCTGTAAGCCAGAGGATTTTCGGTGGGAAAGGTGTCCAAGTCTGACCTTGCCCCTAGGTATTCCTGGACCATGTAAATCAGACGCTGGCGATGGTTGCTGGAACCGAGCATACCTTGGAGCTGCGGACTAAAAAATTGTCTGAACGCATCGGTCAGACGGCCACCTTCTCCACCGCTCCTTCTGTGACTGACCGAAGCCTCAGCAACTCGTTGCCCAGGACCAGGAATTTGTAACCTCCCAGTATCTGGGAACGCGTTGCACAGACCTTTCTGCAAGGCCTCCCGGAGATGTCTCATCCTCTGCTCCCTCTGTGATGGCAAGATAAGGTCCGCAACCTTACCCTTGTACAATGGATCAAGGAGAGTGGCCAGCCAGTAATGGTCCCTCTCCTTGATCTGAAGAATACCAGGATCCTTCGGCAGGCTTTGCAGGATCAGGAAGGCCATGCAGCGTAGGTTAGCTGAGGCATTCAGTCCGGAGTCCTCTGGGTCCCTAAGGACGACATGATCCGCAGCCACCTCCTCCCAGCCACGTACAAGTCCACGGGTTTCTTGGGACTGTAAATCATCCATAAAAGAGTGCTGCTGCTGATGCTGAATGCCAGGCTCCACCTCCATGCTGACACAATCCTCCTCCTCCTCCTCGTCCTCTTCCTGTGTGATGGGTGGGACAGAAGGAACACTGTCTGGATAAAGGGGGCCTTGAGAGGCAAGGAAGTCTTCCTCTTCCTGCCTCTGTTCTGCCTCAAGTGCCCTGTCCATTATTCCACGCAGCATATGCTCCAACAGGTAGACAAGAGGTACAGTGTCACTGATGCATGCACTGTCACTGCTCACCATCCTCGTGGCCTCCTCAAATGGTGCCAGGACAGTGCACGCATCCCTGATCATGCCCCACTGGCGTGGTGAAAAAAACCGAGCTCCCCTGACCCTGTCCTGGTGCCGTAGACGCACAGGTACTCATTGATGGCCCTCTGCTGCGTGTGCAGCCGCTGCAGCATGGCCAACGTTGAGTTCCACCTAGTGGGCATGTCACATATAAGGCGGTTCTTGGGCAGGTTCAACTCCTTCTGCAGCTCAACCAGCCGAGCATCCTGCCTGTGGCCAATTATATCTCTCCTCGCTGCCGGTGCTGTGATTGGCCAAGCATGCGGGGTCACAGTGCATGCTTGGCCAATCATCAGCCAGCAATGCACTGCGATGGCGCAGTGCATTGTGGCCCGTTCACGCCACACGATTTTGGCGCGAAAGGCCCACAAAGTTCTGGTTTTGCCGAACAGGCGAACAGCCAATGTTCGAGTCGAACATGCGTTCGACTCGAACCGCGAGCTCATCCCTAATCTCTAACTGTGAAAGTAGGTGGGTTTCCTCCTCCATCCTAATGTTAGGAGACCTATAGCATAAACTCACAATTAATTTGCTGTTTGTTTTGCCCCCTTGGAAGCTTCAGCCACAAAGATTCCACCTCTTCACCAGCCCCATTGGCAATGTCATTTTTTTATTCACTATCAAATCATTCTTCACATAAAAGCACACCCCTCCCCCTCTGCTACTCAAACTGTACCTCTGATACAGGTAGCACCCCTGGACAGCCGCAAGCCAGTCATGTTAGCTGTTAGATCAGGTTTTTGATATTCCCATCATGTCAAAATTCCCCTCATGCAGCAGAAGTTTTAATTCTATATTGTTTTATTAACTAGAGCTCTGGCATTTTGTGTATATGCCTTTTAATTTTGTACCCACGCACAGTTTAACCTTTTAGGTTCAGCATGCCTGTAAGATTTGGAAACTTTAGTTTCTCTATCATTTGTTTTGAGGCTCCCCTCTGACTTTGCCCCCATCTGTACACTCTGACCCTTGCTCACTGCACAATATACTTTCCTCTGACCTTTCACCCACATCCTAGATTATTAGCTCTTTCAACCCTCTGCCCTTCTTCTCCCCCAAAAGGGCTGTGCCGTTCCAACTTAGATGCAGTCTGTCTCTGCTGTAGAGCTGGTAAACAACCGCAAAGTCAACCCAGTTCTCCATGAACCCAAAACCCTCCTTCCTACAGCAGTTTCTCGGCCACTTGTTTACCTATTTAAGATTCTGTTGCCTTTCTGGTGTGGCTCGAGTTACAGGCAACATTTCTGAGAATCCCACCTTGGAGGTTCTTTATTTTAACCACTTAACGACCGGCCGCTGTATATATACGTTGGCACTTTAAAGATAGATATCTCGGTAACGGCAGCAGCTGCTGCCATAACCGAGGTATCCATCTTTTCAATGGGCAGTTCTGTTTACGATAATGGTGGTCTCTGCGGTTGATTCAAAATCACTGTTATCGGCGGCGGGGGAGGCGGGCCCCCCCCCTCCCGCCGCTCTCCCGCGCCCTCCGCCGCTTACCGGAGCCGTCGGTAGCGGCGGAGCCGATCGGGTCCTTGTCCCTCTGTGGTATGGATACGAGTGAGGGGAAGATGGCCTCCACCCATCTCCGTATCACTGCAGGGCAGAAGCGATGTCAAAACGTCAGCTCCGCCCATGCGTCTTAAAGGGACATTTTTTGTTGTAATTTTTTCAAATGACAATTTTATTTTATTTTTTATTGCATTTTAGTCTAAATATGAGATGTGAGGTCTTTTTGACCACAGATCTCATATTTAAGAGGACCTGCCATGCTTTTTTCTATTACAAGGGATGTTTACATTCCTTGTAATAGGGATAAAAGTGACCAATTTTTTTAAAAACAGTGCAAAAATAAATAAAATCAAGTTAACCACTTCCCTACCCAGCCATAGTCAAATGATGTCCACAGATGGGATCTCCCATCCTGGGTGGACGTCATATGACGTCCTGGCTTTGTAGGGGGATATCTGAATGATGCCTGCATCCTTTTGAAGTGCCGGTGATTCTGTGCACCATAAGAACAATCATAGCGGCGGTTCCGCCGCTTGATCGTTCTTATAGGCGGCGGGAGGGGACATCCCCCCTCCCGCCACCATCCGGTGCTTCTCCGGGCTCTCCCGTGCGATCGGGAACCCGGAGAGAATCTTCCGGCGCCGTTGGTGGGTCACGTGACGAGCATAGAGATGACTGGTGACCAGATGGTCACCAGTCATCTCTATGATCGTTGGAGGCCCGGGCGCGATGTGATGACGTCACGCCCGGGTCCTCAAATGTAAACAAAGCCGCCATTGCGGCTAGTAAGTATGAGATCAGTGAAAAAAAATTCACTGATCTCATGCTTTCCAGCCTGGAGGAGAGATGTGGGGTCTTATTGACCCCGCATCTCTCAATAAAGAGGACCTGTCACACACATTCCTATTACAAGGGATGTTTGCATTCCTTGTAATAGGAATAAAAGTGATCAAAAAAAAAAAACTTAAATAATTGTAAAAAAAAAAAAAAAAATAAGTAAAAAAAAAAATAATAAAAAAAAAAAAATTAAAACGCCCCTGTCCCCGGTATCTCACGATCAGAAGCGAATGCACACGTAAGTCGCCCACATATGTAAACGCTGTTCAAACCACATATGTGAGGTATCGCCGCATGCGTTAGAGCGCGTGCAACAATTCTAGCACTAGACCTCCTCTGTAATTCTAACCTGGTAACCTGTAAAAAAAAATTAAGCGTCGCCTATGGAGATTTTTAAGTACCGAAGTTTGGCGCCATTCCATGAGTGTGCGCAATTTCAAAGCGTGACATGTTAGGTATCTATTTACTCGGCGTAACATCATCTTTCATATTTTCCCAAAAAATTGGGCTAACTTTACTGTTTTGTTATTTTTTAATTCATGAAACCATTTATTTTTTATTTTTAAAAAGGTGTTTGAAAAATTATTGTGCAAATATCGTGCAAGAAAAAAAGTTGCAATGACCGTCATTTTATTCCCTAGGGTGTCTGCTAAAAAAACATATATAATGTTTCGGGTTTCTGAGTAATTATTTAGCAAAAGAATGATGATTTGTACATGTAGGAGAGAAGTGCTAGAATAGGCCTGGTATGGAAGTGGTACAAAAAGCCCTGTATTGAAGTGGTTAAATAAATAAGAAAACCAAAAAATAATTTTTTAAAGCGCCCAGTCCCGACGAGCTCGTGTGCAGAAGCGAACGCATACGTGAGTAGCGCCCACATATGAAAACGGTGTTCAAACCCCACAAGTGAGGTATCGCCGCGATCGGTAGAGCAAGAGCAATAATTCTAGCCCTAGACCTCCTCTGTAACTCAAAAGATGCAACCTATAGAATTTTTTAAACGTCGCCTATGGAGATTTTTAAGGGTAAAAGTTTGACGCCATTCCACGAGCGGGCGCAATTTTGAAGCATGACATGTTGGGTATCAATTTACTCGGCGTAAGCTGATAGCTCAGCTTTGAATTACTCCCAGGGTACCCACCAGAAGACAGTGGATTGACTACTAAACTACTAATTATAGAAAAACTGACATATCAGCATAGGAATGCACCGCGTAAGTTTAACTCAATGTGGCAGGCCTGGCTTGATGTCCTGGGGTAAGCACCCCACCAATTGGTTAAAGACAGATTACTACAATGCAAAAAGCTGTGCCGAACTATAGGGGGGATTGATTTCATAGATTGCGATGGGCATTTTGGAACCAGATAATATGATGGTGGGGGTACCCGTGCGGAGTGATCACCTTTGTGTTTTCTTTGTTTACTGTTATACGACACCATTTGGGGGGGAGGAGGGAGAAGAGAGAAAGGTTAACTGTAGGATATGTACCTTAATATACTTTTTGTAATGTTTGACTGATATTTTGTTGTTACATACACTGAATCTTTTTCTTTGCACTATGAGGAATGTTCTGAATCTGTGTAATGCACTATGACGATTCTAACGTAATGTTTCTGTTCTATTCATGGACCTTTTTCATGTACAATGTGTATGGTATGTTTGGCAACATTCAATAAAACTTTTTCTGATTTAAAAAAAAAAACATTATCTTTCACAATATAAAAAAAAAATTGGGCTAACTTTACTGTTGTCTTATTTTTTAATAAAAAAAAGTGATTTTTTTCCCAAAAAAGTGCGATTGTAAGACCGCTGCGCAAATATGGTGTGACAAAAAGTATTGCAATGTCCGCCATTTTATTCTCTAGGGTGTTAGAAAAAAAAACAATATATAATGTTTGGGGGTTCTAAGTAATTTTCTAGCAAAATAAAATTGTTTTTAACTTGTAAACACAGAGTCTGAAAAACAGGCTTGGTCCTTAAAGTGGTTGTAACCCCACTTTTGCAACTTGCACCTACAGGTAAGCCTAGATTAAGGCTTACCTGTAGGTGCAAGAAATATCTCCTAAACCTACACGGTTTAGGAGATATTTGCTAAAAATGACATGCACCGATGTCTACGGCGCATTCATAGGGTTAATCTAATTAATAAATCCGGCTTTGCCGGATTTGCCGGCTCCCGCACGCATGCGCGGAGTCACGTCTTCGCCGCTCTGGCCAATCACAGCGCCGTAGCGGCGCTGTGATTGGCTGGAGCGGCGATACCCGGAAGTAACATTCCGGCTATCGCCGCAGCGATGGCTGCGGCTGGAGAGGGAGACGAGGACGCCTTCGGGGGCCCCGATCTAAGGTAAGTGATGCATAATGGGCTAGTATGCTAGTCATACTAGTTCATTATGCCTTTGTCTTGCAGGTTAGTCTGAAAAATACATTTCTATAACAGGGTTTACAACCACTTTAAGTGGTTAATATAGCACCTAAGCCCCCAGCAAACAGCATAATGTTCGGCATTTACGGTCTTGTGGCAGACTGCCTTCTAATAATTGAGTCCCCTACCACCAGTATCTGTTTATCTTTCCTGTAACCTTGCCCCCATCCTTACTAGAATAGTCATTCTCCTGGCAGCTAGGGGAGGTAAATTGCTCCAAGCAATGACAAGCCTAAGCTGATACCCCGAACATCCCATAACTTGGCATATTTGTAGGAATGTATTAAAGCGGTGTTCTGGACAAAAAAATTAATTAAAAGCCAGCAGCTACACCTACTGCAGCTGCTGGCTTTTAATATTAGGACACTTAACTATCCTGGAGTCCCTCAATGTCGGCACCGCAGCTGATGTTTCCATCAGTTGTCGGGTGCTGCCATTGCGGGTAAGGGAACCCGGCAGTGTAGCCTTTCGGCTTTATTCTGGGAACCTTACTGCTCATGCGCGAGGCCCCTCTCCTCTCTCCTATTGGCCCAGCGGCTGGGGGAGGAGGCGGGAGCCACGCAGTGACGTCACGGGCCACGGCCCGGACTCCCAGAAGTGGGAAAGGATACCTGTCCCCCCTCCCCCTGAAAGGTGCCAATTGTGGCACCGGAGGGGGGAAGGAATCAGGTGAGCGGAAGTTCCACTTTAGGGTGGAACTCCGCTTTAACTCAGGACCATCCTCCCTAACTATAACCCAGCTACCTACCTCTGGCACCTGTATCTCCATATTATCACCCTCCATTATTATTGGCTTCAGCCAGCGCCTGATTGGTAGGGTCCACACTTCTACCCAGGTTACTGATATTTTGCAGTGCTGCCAGCTGATTTTCTACATCCAGGATCTGGGCTTCCAAACAAACAACCTTCTTACATCTCACACAGCAATATGTGCCTTCAAATAATTGTTGTAGGAATGTATACACGGAGCAACATGTGCACTGGGTCATATCACTTCTCCTGTATGTCATGTTACCCACTAACTTAATGAGGATAATCAAATGTTTATATTTTTATTAGGATTTTATTTAAGATTATTTTTAGCACTATTTGTTTGCCCTAAATGTTTGAGAATCTCACACTTATAGTGCCCCGGGGTACTCATGATGCCCCTCGAGCACCCCCAGTGACCCTCGGTTCTCTAATGGAACATCCTCAGTATTCACAGAGACCCCCTTGGTACTCATGGTGCCTACTCTGTACTCATGGAGCTGACCCAGAACTCACATTGCCCACCCAACACTCAATCCAGCCACTTAACACTCACAGCTCATCCTCAGTATTCACAGTGCCAGCTCAATACTCCTAGTGCCTCCTCGGTACTCACAGTGCCTCTGTCTCACAGTGCTCATAAGTATTCCCTATGCCTCAGTCCTCACAGTGCCTCAGTACTTGCAATACACTAGTACTCACAGTGCCTCAATACTCACAATACCCCTCAGTATACACTCTGCCCTTCAGTACTAGCAGAAACCTCAGTAATCACTGTGCTGCTCCAGAGAACCCCTTCAATGTTCTGCTCCAGCAATCCTCTGTAAACTGCTTTATTGTCCCTCTCACTGCATCATTACTCTTCTCCACCACTCTGTTCCAATCTGCTCACCCAGGGGTGGACTGACCATTTGGGCAGTCAGGTGCTGCCCGAGGGCCGGGGGTCAGTGGGGGCCCCATGAGCTTACTTGCCACTGTGGGGAAAGCAGCATTCATTGCTTCTAACTACATATACTGCCTGGTGGTGTATGTAGTTAGAAGCTCAGATCTTGGTGTCTCCTCCTTCCCCCCGTAGAGTCCTGCACTCGCTGTGTGATCTCTGCTTCAGATGCACCCTCCCATCCTCAGTCATCAGTGCCGTGTTCTGGGAGAATCGGGGGGGTGGAGCAAATCGCAGGAAGGGAGAGAGGTGAGCTGAATTTTTCCGGGGGAAGTCTGGGGAGGTAAACTGCAAAGTTTCTGCTAGGAGGATTTGTTTTGCAGTGAAGGGTCCTACCATAGGCGTGCGTACAGGGTGTGCCAGGTGTGCCCAGGCACACCCTAATTACTCTGTGCAGCACAGATTCCCCCTACTTCCCTGGCTCCCATCTTCCCCCCCCACAGCACTGCCAGCTTCCCTCCTCTCCTATCAGTTGTTGCTGCTGGGATGTTTTAGGAGTGGGAAAGGGGCCAGTAAATATGTAATTTACCGTCCCCTTCCCTTTCTGAATGAACATCGTGAGTGATCGGTAGTGTGTGTTTGGGCTTTGGAGTGCACACCCTAATGCAATAGGCTGCGCAAACCTATGGGTCCTACTCCTAGGTGACAAGGAGAATTGAAAAAGACAGCATGTGTGTGTCTGCGTGTGGGGGGAGATTAGTCTGAGTCAGCAGCAACCCCCTAGAGCTGACAGACATTTCCCAAACTGACACACAGCCCTATCTATACAAAAAAAAAAACACTCTGTCCAGTTAATGTGAACTTAATTTATGACCATCCTATTTAACCCTTTGTTAACCAAACTCAGTACAATCCAAAACTCACTACCTATCTAAACACTCTATAAATAAAATAACAGTCCATAACCACTTTCTGCTGGCCGTACGTATATATATACGTCCTAAATGTAGACATTTCTGTGCTGATAGTGTGCGCCCTTCACGCTTCCAGCATGATTCCCAGCAAGAGTCAGTGTCCTGTCAGAATACCGCTACCCATCAGAAAAATGTAACAGAAGTGACGTTCTGAGCAAAAAATGCCTTCTGCGCATGTGCCATGAGTTCCAACATGGCTGCTATGCATTCCAATAGGTTTCCTATTATATACTGAAATAGACTATTTCACTCTGTCGCGGTGACACAGTCTATTTCAGTATATAAGGAGAGGTAACTGCTAAAATAGGTGTGAAACTGAACACTTGGTTGGGTGTAAGAAGATGTCTGCTGCCACCTTCATGTTCTGTCCAATTAGGAAACCTATTGAAAAGCATAGCATCCATGTTGGAGCGCATGCGCAATTTTGTTCACAACGTCACTTCCATTTCATTTTCTGATGGGTAGCGGTATTCTGATAGAACACCGGAACAGTCCCAATGCATTCTCTAGCTTCATATCATCCCTCCCTGGTCACCCCTCAGACACTGCCACTAAAAGAAATATCTCCCCAACTAAAAGACATCCCCCCACAACTGCCTTGATACCATCTGCACTTCCCTCCTGCATGCAGTTATACACTCCACACTCCCCTCCTGTATATACCGCCCACTGTCATACCCCACACTCTCCTCTCCTGTACAGACTGCCCACTGTCATACCCCCCTCACTCCTCGTCTGTATATACCACCCACTGTCATACCCTCCACACTCCTCTCCTGTACATACTACCCACTGTCATATCCTCCACACTCCTCTCCTGTACATACTGCCAACTTTCAAAGCCTCCACATTCCTCTCCTGTACATACTGCCCATTCTCATACCCTCCACACTCCTCTTCTGTACATACTGCCTGCTCTCATATCCTCCACACTCCTCTCCTGTACATACTGCCCACTGTCATACCCTCCACACTCCTCTCCTATACATACTGCCCACTGTCATACCTCCACACTGCTCCTAGTGTGGAGGCTATGACAGTGGGTGGTATGTACAGGAGAGGAGTGTGGAGGGTATGACAGTGGGAAGTATGTACAGGACAGGAGAGTTGGTATCACAGTGGGCAGTATGTACAGGAGAGAAGTGTGGAGGGTATGACAGTCGGCAGTATGTATAGGAGAGGAGTGTGGAGGGTATGACAGTGGGCGGTATGTACAGGAGAAGAGTGTGGAGAGTATGACAGTGGGCAGTATGTACAGGAGGGGAGCGTGGAGGGTATGATGGCAGCCATCTTTAAACTTGGGGGCCCATGATCTCCTATTGCCCGAGAGCCCCATGAGTTGTCAGTCCTCCCCTGTCCTCACCCCACTGTCACTGCTCTGCTCCAATCTACTCACTACATTGTCACTATTCTGCTCTGCTTCTCACACCACTGTCACTGCTCTGCTCCTATCTCCTTACACTTCTGTCATCATTCTACCCCAATTTCTTCACACTGCTGTCATCGTTCTGCCTTATAATATCCTCACAACGCTATCACTGCTCTGCTTCAATTTCTTCACAGTGCTTTCATCACTATGCTCCAATGGTGTTCAATCCTCCATCTCACACCGGTGCCACTGCACTCGGTCCAGTCTCTAGTGGCTGCTCCACTCCGATTTGCCTTCCACTTCCAATTCCTCATTTGCCTACTGCTTTGGGTTCTGTTTCTGGCCAGTGTGTGAAGTAGCACAGGAGTGGCTGGTTTAAAAAGTATAAAAAATGAGCCTTTAGACATTCTTTGTAATCCCTCTTTTCCTGCGGCCTGCCAGGTTGCGTGCTTGGATAAAGCGTCTGGTGTGGATTTTTTGGGGGAACCCCATGTCATTTTTTTTTATTTGATGCAGGGCTCCCCTTAATATCCATACCAGACCTGAAGGGCCTGGTAATTGAATTTGGGGGGACCCCCACGCATTTTTTTTTGTATTGCCGGGAGCTGACAATTCATTATAGCCGTGAGTACTTTTAAATGACTTTTTTTCCTTCAGAAATGACGCTTTGTGCAGGGACAGTTCTAAGCACGGGAAACATGCGCTACTTTACAGGCATACTATACACACACCCTAGGTATGAAATTTAAAGGAATACTTCACTTTTATTGTTTCACTTTAAGCATTATTAAAATCATGTCCGTTTTTAAAACTTTTTTTGCATTGATACATGTCCCCTGGGACAGGACCCGGGTCCCCAAACACTTTTTATGACAATAACTTGCATATAACCCTTTAAAATTAGCACTTTAGATTTCTCCCATAGATTTTTACAGGGTGTTCCACGTGTAGCGGGGTCTTCAAAGTTAGTGGGATACACCTGGGGGTAGAGAGACCCAGGTGTGTAATTATGTCAGGGATTAGACCCCTTTTTGTTATTCGTGGAGGATTGGGTGGTGCAATATTCTCCTTGGCCTGTGGGTGGCGACGTACCTACAGGCTCGAGGTAGAATCACTACCACAGTGCTACCCTTTTTGTCCCTTCCTGGAGATGGTACGGCTGGGGCGGGGAACCCGCCGTGGTGTCGATGGGAGGAGATAAAAGGGGGAGACGCCCTCGCCACGAGGTCGTTTGGGGGATCATCTCTTCACGCACCCAGGCACCTTAGGCCTGGGTGCGGGCAGTTCAAGGTTCCGGCCTAGGCGCCCTAGGCCTGGCCGGAATGAAGATGGAGTCCATCCCAGGCACCTTCAGCCTGGGGTGAGGTACTATTGAGGAGGCCTGGGACCCGGTGACTCCGACTGGGTCCCGCGAGGGTGAAGTTGCTCCAGGGCGCCCCTTGCGAGGGGACCCGCATCTGAGGTGAGGAGGCTGGGGAGGTCACCCGTCCGAAGACCCGGTGCAGTGTCAACCCGGTGACGGATGGGCCTTCGGTAACTCCCTTGGAGGACATCTTCCCCTGATAGGGGCTACAGCGCAGCGGAGGAGCTTTCATCAAGACTCCTGCAACCCCTGGTCATAGCACAGGGAGTGTAGGGACTAGGAACCTGTACAGTGCCTCGACCTGCTTCCCCATCGTATCATGCCGTTGCATTTGACTGTATGTGGAGATACGCAATAAACCTGAGTTTGGACTTTGATGGGTGTATGGACTCTGTTGATGGGAACAAAGGGAGATTCTGGCACGGAAGGACTGACCCTCATAACCAGCACACATTTGGCCCGAGGAAAAGATTGGTACTGGCCTTCACCTCACCCACAGCCATGGGGAGGACATGGGCCATAGCGCACCTCACTCTGTCGCTCGACATACCCCTAGCTAAAGAGGACGGGGTGAGGCCGCTACACACGGCTTTTTGAATTTGCCGCAAACACCCCAAATTGTTCGCTGTTCGGCGAACGGGGGAACAGGCAATGTTCGAGTCGAACATGAGTTTGACTCGAACTCGAAGCTCATCCCTAGTCAGGAGTATAACAGTTTTGTACAGTTCTAAATTCCTAGCACAATCTCACCCTGATCTGTACCTGTATTATTTGTTCACTTCTAATGACATTCTTTCTCTCTGTACTTTTCCTGATCTCGGTTCCAGTTTCTACCTCCACTTTAAAGGGGTTGTAAACCCTCGTTGTTTTTCACCTTAATGCATTCTATGTGTAGCGCCCTGCTCCTGATGACCAGGCGCTATGTTGAATTTAGTGGGTGTCTGAGCTGGTAGTTAGCTCAGGCTCTGTAAATAATTAAGGCTAAATCAGCCTCTGTTCTGGCTATGGCTGTGTTGGGAGACTTCCCACTGTTTGCCTGTAGGTGGCGTTACCATCCCAGGCCAATGTGGAAGACTAACAGGCCAAAGTGTACTGGGTTCCTTTCCCCAGGAACAGTTCAGTAGGAGTGGTCTACCCACTGAGCATGCTGAGCATGCTGGGGAAGGGTACTTAAGGGTCAGACGCCATTATTCTGGGCTCTTCTTCGCCTCGTGGCCCTCCTGGCTCGAGGCATGTGTTACTGAAAATTCAGCCTCGGAACCACGTTGGTCCGAGGCTGTAACTATGCCAGGTAGGCCCAGTTGGCTTAACTGGGGCCTACGCTTGAATGTGATCCTGTGCTGTCCATCCTGAGGGAGAAAGACACTCATTGGAGGAAACCAGGGGAGGACCTGTCCAGGAGAGGACCGAGCGGAAGGCCTGGGAACCTTATTGAGGGATGCACCGTAACTAAAGTAACCTTACAGTCTGCCGGGTTGGCTTAAAGGCTCTTAGACTGTAAGGCTGGATATCCGGGTACTAAAATCCTGTGGCAGAGGATAATTTAATGGTTCAACATAACCATCAAAAAGGTCTGTGGCAGAGACTGTTATCTCTTACCTGTTCGTGCATCATTCCGGCTGCTAGGCCAAGTGAGAGGGGCCTATCCGGGTGAGCAATACCCACTCGAAGGAGACTTTGTATATTAGGAGTTTTCCCCAGTGATCTGCTGTGTGTGCCTGAACCTTCCCCTAACCCTCCATCCCTCTTCCTATGCAAGTTTGTTTGGAAAATAAAGCCTGAAGAAAAGGATTCATAACTTGTGTGGACATTAAAGTTACTGTAGACTCTCAACCCCTAGACAACGAATATTGAGGTAACATGCAAGGCCCAAAATCTAAACCAGCAGCTCCTACGGGGATGTGATACATATGCATTAAGGTGAAAAACCTTCTATAGTGCAGCAGCCCCCCAGACACCCCCCCTTTACTCAACTCAGCCCGGTCTTCCAGCGCCAAGAACGAGCACACCAGCTCCAGCCGGTGTTTTAGGTCCTGATTGGATATATTGATAGCAGCGCAGCCATTGGCTCCCACTGGGATGCAGCTCCACACCTTTTGTCTACATGCCATGACCTAACATAATTAAACACAATAACAAGAGGAGGAGGATGGGGAGAAGGGGTGCAACTTATATAGGGACATAATTACATTATCCCAATGCCATTTTGTCCCCAAGTCTCTCGTTCTCTGCTGGGCCATAGTCTGTGGGTAGGAGGCCAGCCCACAGCCACCTCCAAAACACACAGTGACAGTGGGTTCTGTCACAGGCTGCACATGCTCAGTTTGATGGATATTGCTGGAGAGGTTTTTTTTTTTTTTCTTGGGAGGATGCATGTGATCAGCACAGGGCCAATTAGCACTGTCCAGACAGAGAGTCAGGGTTCTTGCAGTCTCATAGGACAGTCAGAAAACTCCTCCTACAAGCTTTAACCAGTGCTTGGTTGGACACTGATAGAAGTCACAAGATTGCTCTAAAGCCCTGTACACACGATCAGATATCCTATGGATTTTCGTCCGATGGATTCTTTTCATCAGACAAACCGATCGTGTATGGGACCCATCGGTCTTTTTTCCATCGGTTTTTAAAAATAGAACATGTTTTAAATTTTTCCGATGGATAAAAAACCGATCGAAAACTCCGATCGTCTATGGGCAAGTCCATCAGATAAAAAACCCACGCATGCTCAGAATCAAGTGGACGCCTGCTCAGAAGCATTGAACTTCATTTTTCTCGGCTCATCTGAGTGTTTTACGTCACCGCGTTTGGAACGGTCGGTTTTTTGACTGATGGTGTGTGGGCAAGACTGATGGAAAACAGTTTCATCGGATATCCGATGGACAAATCCATCGGACGAAAATCCATAGGATATCCGATCGTGTGTACAGGGCTTAACTGCTCAGTTTATATTTACTACAATAATTGCATTTCCATGTTCTGTGTACTGTGGGAGACCAGATATAGTGAATGCAGAGTCCTGGGTTTAGTAACACTTTAATTAACATTTCTTTTCAAATTAAGTTCTATTAATGTCATTAATTCACACATATGTCTATAGTGCTTTCCTTCCTGTAGACTCAAAGCAATTATCAAATTGGTGTTTATGTGATTAAATCACATAAGAAAACAGGAGCTGTGTCGTATATTGGCTATGCATTAAGTTCCAGAACACTGGGGCATTGTCCCTATTATGCATCTTACACGAAACACATACTATTCATTTTTATTCAATCACATTCAATAAAAACATGATAAAAATGCATGCTTGTATGACATATACTGCATTGTCCCTGCATGACAAGAAAAACTCAATAAGTGCGCTCTCAATTAAACATGTTTGATTGTTTTTATTGGTTAGTTGTTCAAACATCCACATCGAACTCCATTCAAACATCCACAGTCACTCTGTTCCCACTATGTATAAATATTTAGGGGTCTATGTAAAAAACGTTTGCTTATTGAATGTGACAAATATTTGCACAGCTCTATTGACACTCAGCTTATTATGTGTACAGTAATAAAAATATTCCCTATGATTGTAATCACCATCTACTAGCCACATTCTGTCTTTTTACAGATTGAGGTATTTAAAAAAAAATGACCACATTATAGTCACTAAGTAGTGCTTACAATTGTAAGAGGTCGTTATGTTTTACAGAATATGTCAAGTTTTTTTGGAGCTGTGTGAATGTTTGTCACATTTGTTCCGCAAACTTTTCTTTTTTTTTTTTTTTTTTATTCAATATTTTTTATTGAGTTTTACAAGAAAAAACAAAAAACAAAACAGAATATAATAAGCAACATATAATAAGATACATATATAATAAGTAAAGACATATCTATATGTACATAACTCTATCAAAACTAACAGGAGAGTAAAAAGAGAACTTCATAAATACCACATAGATGGATAATAAATGTGAGGACCCAATTATGGGTCGAAAATTTTTGAGGGTAAAATTCCGTAAAGCATGCCTCCTGACCACTCATCCACCCCAAATGGGCTCAATCTGTGGACGAGTGGGGGCACGAACAGTGTCCGCAAACTTTTTATACATAGACTCCTTATTGATAGATACTCATATACAGTATCTTGTGAAACTGGAACTTTTATTTTGCTAATAAACACACATTAGTCAAATAGGATTACATAGCAATTCTGTATGTGATGCAAATACAATAAAATTAAGTCCCTCTTACTTATGGGTTTTAGAAACATAGATTATTTTCCCAAAGTATTTGATGTAAATACTTAAGAAGATAAAACTAAGAATTACATAACTTTTTTTACATGTAAAGCGATCCATGCATTTCCGCAATGGAATATTTGTATTTCAAATCAGATTTGATGGCACTGAGATTGCATAGGACAGTCATTAGCTTTTTCTTTTTTTAACCTAACAGATTGTTCAATTATTCTGAGGCTCTCTTCCTAACAGATTGTCCAATTACTCAAGTCTTCACTGTTCTGAGAAGATAAACCAATTATTCAGGACTTTTCCCTTCTAACAGATTGTCCAATTACTCAGCAAACATGACCATCTACTGACTCACACATGGACAATACCACAGAACAGCTGATTCCTGTGACACGTGTGATAATGGTTACAGCCATTCTCTATAAACATTATCATTTCTTTATTTTATTCACACCAGTGGGCCCATCTGCATATTGACAATGGAATGTCATAAAAACTCCCAAATGACTTCAGACAAATGGAATAAGTTTCAACACCTAAGTAATGTACAGACTTAAATAGCATGTAAAGAATACTTGCTAATTTCATTTCATATTTAAATTTTTATTAGCTTTAGATTTGTTATAGTGATATTAAAGTTACATTTTAACAGTAAAACATGGTACACACGATCGGATTTCCTATGGATTCTAATCCGATGGATTTTTCCATCGGAAATCCGATGAAGCTGACTTCCATCATTCTTGCCTACACACCATCAGTCAAAACTCCGACAGCCCCTAACGCCGTGACGTAAAACACTCCGAAGAGCCGAGAAAAATTAAGTTCAATGCTTCTGAGCATGCGTTGACTTGATTCTGAGCATGCGTGGGTTTTTCCTCAGATGGAGTTCCCCACAGACGATCGGAATTTGCTATCGTTTTTTTTTCCATCGGTATAATTTAAAACATGTTCTATTTTTTTATACCGATGGAAAAAAGACCGATGGGGCCCACACACGATCGGTTTGTCTGATGAAAGAAGTCCATCTGTCTTTTTTCATCAGAAAAAACTATCGTGTGTACGCGGCATTAGCTGTTGTGTCATTTAATCCTTTTACACACAGCCATATAAAGTAAAAAGTTGTTAAAGCTGACCTCTAGGCAGGTAAAATTTAATTAAATGCTCCTCCCTATCTGACAAAGTATCTAATGCATCTTTTTTTGTTTTTTTTCTTCAAGACAATGAGATAAAACAGGGAATATTAATTTGCTGATGTCACACAACTGGGTTGGCTCCGAGTGCAGTGCCCTGCACCCCCAGCCCACCCTATTTGAAGCCAATTACAGACTCAGGCTCTAATCACATGCGATTGCAATCCATGCATCTGGCACCCTGTATGTAGATTAGGGGCTGGATGCATGGATTAGAGGGGCGGCGCTCCTGCGCCCTGCATGAGCAGCCTCCACTGGTAGATAGTATAATATAACTATGTTGCTGTTCGTAATGTTACTTTAATTATGAGTGGTTTTTAAACTGGGAAAAAGGGCAAAAATTATGGTAAAATAAATCTTTCATACCAGCCTCTTCTTAATATTTAGCTTTTCCTAATACAGGCATTGCTTTGCAACTTATTTTTGTTAATCTGTAGTGTAAAGTGGGCACATCAGGCCTTTTAAAAGTTCCTTTCAATTTTCTTTACATTTTCATTACTGATGTATAACAAAGTGAGGTATGGCATTCATCTTGGCAAGCATGTGAGGCTGTGATGAAAAAGAAAAGCTTTGAATGCTTTAAATGACTGCTTGATTGATTCTGTAAGCAAATAAGTGGTGAGCATAAAAGTAATGCTAACGCAGGACAAGATTAAAGGTCATGCTATTTTTTACCCTTTATTAGTCTAGTTTTGTTCATATGCAGAGT
This sequence comes from Rana muscosa, assembly GCA_029206835.1. Taxonomy (NCBI): domain Eukaryota; kingdom Metazoa; phylum Chordata; class Amphibia; order Anura; family Ranidae; genus Rana; species Rana muscosa. The sequence goes on along the minus strand of CM055122.1, from coordinate 691,743,468 downwards.
TATGATTTGCATTGTCAATGTTCTAACATTTGCAGTATAATTCGATTTATTCTGTCTCTATGTTGACCTGCAAAACTCATAGGTCCTAGCTACAGCTGACCATAATAATTTGATGGTATGTTTCAAACTTGGCATTCTGCTGAGATGTCTATGCTAATGCCTTTTTTTCTGTGTTGTTATTTTTATCTTAATGCGGAGTTCCACCCATTTTTTCGTTTATTAAAAGTCATCAGCTACAAAAAGTGTAGCTGCTGACTTTTAATAAACAGACACTTACCTGTTCCACTGTCCAGCGATGCGGCCGCCCGGAGCTCCGCTCCTCTCCCCCTCCTCTCCGCCGTCATAGCAACTGTGGGCACCCGGGCATGACAGCTTACAGCCTCACGGCTGGGCGCGCACTGCACATGCACGAGTCGCGCTGCGCTCTGCTATTGACCAGCCAATCTTCTGGGACCTGTGACATGTCCCAGAAGATTGTTGGCAGGGAGGGGTCATCTAGGGCGGGAGGAAGAGTTGCCTAGGCGGCCGAGAAGAGGAAGAAGGAAGTGGGACAGGAAGTCCCACTAAAAAGAAGTTACCCACTCCCCCCCAAACAAATTACATGCCAAATGTGGCATGTAGGGGGGCGAGGAGGGCTTAAAGTGGAAGTTCCACTTTTGGGTGGAACTCCGCTTTAAGCAAGAACCTGTGGGTAGCACGTTTGTACTTACTATAGTACTTATCACCAATAAATGTAACTTTATCAGAAATACAGGTGTTTATTAGGCTTGTGCAATTCGTTTCGTAACGAATCGAAATTCGTCCGAATTTAGCAACTTTCGGACATTCGGAAGCATTCGAATTTCCGAACAAAGCATATACGAATAAAACCGAATCCGAAATAAATTATACCGCAAAATAGCGAATGCCCGAATGTCTTCGGCATAATTCGTTATGAAAAAAGTTACGAATGTACGAATCCATTCGAAGCACAATAACACTCACTCTGCTCTCTGCTTCTCCCTCACCATGCTGAACTCCCTCTAAAAATGGTGTACAGGGGGCGGAGGCTATAGCCGCATGAAAAAACGAAAGTAAAATACGAGATTTCGAATCCATTCGAAGCACAATAACACTCTGCTCTGCTCTCTGCTTCTCCCTCACCGTGCTGAACCCTCTCAAAATGGTGTACAGGGGCGGAGGCTATAGCCGCATGTAAAAAACGAAAGTAAAATACGAGATTTCGAATCGTTACAAATAACCGCTATGTATTTAGAAAAGTACAAATCCATTCGAAGCACATTAGGCATAATAGGCAGCGTCGTTGTGAGAGACACGGAAAATTCCGAATCAACGAACCCAAAAAAAGTTACGAAAGTAGGAGTTGTGTCCAGAATCAACGAAAAACAATGTACCCTACCGAAAGTACGAATTATAAATCAACTAAAAATTCAACGAAAAATTACGCTTGCGAAAATACGAATTAGTCCGAACACGAAAAATCCCGTCTAGCAAAATTACAAATGATTACGAATCAACAGGACCGGAAAGAAACGAACCGAAACTAAACAAATTTTTCCGTTGTGCACAAAAAACGAACCGAAACTAAACAAATTTTTCCGTTGTGCACAAGTCTAGTGTTTATATTTCCCAATATGTTGTGAAATATTTGTATTCTGGCACTAATCAAGACAGAGGGGGTTCTTTACGAAAGGCAAATCCACTTTGCACTACAAGTGCACTTGGAAGTTCAGTCGCTGTAAATCTGAGGAGTAGATCTGAAATGAGGGGAAGCTCTGCTGATTTTATCATCCAATCATGTGCAAGCTAAAATGCTGTTTTTTATTTTCCTTGCATGTCCCCCTCGGATCTACAGCGACTGCACTTCCAAGTGCACTTGTAGTGCAAAGTGAATTTGCCTTTCGTAAATAACCCCCATTTGTATTTATTTGATGTTCTCAGTGCTGGTGGCCATTTTTATATTAGTTAGATCAGTGTTTGCTATACAGTGTAAGCATAGTGTGAATAATGTGTGCAAATGTGGTTAAACCTATCGTATGTACAGGTCTACAGTGATCCTGTCAAGAAGGTCCTTGTTCAAGCACTTCCTGTTATAGTGATACAGTGTTCTTTTGATCCCTGTGGCCATTTAAAAAAAAAAAACATTACAGAGGCATGATTTATCACAAACCTCACCTTAAGAACTCTAATTAGGCAAAGTAGGCGGTGGCCTAAGGCCTCGCCCTCCCAAGGGCCTCGGGCCGCCTACTTAGCCTAAAGAGCAGCCTCTGGCTATCCTCATACATCAGTCCTAGTGCAGTCAGCGGAGCTTCGTGCCCGCCTCCTTCAGTGTAAAGTCACTCCTCCTCTCTGCTCAGTAACAGGGCACTGCCCAGTTTGTCTCCGCTCCTCCTGTTATTAAAACTCACGTAAACAGGGCCGTTTGAAGGAATTTGGGGGCCCCAAGCAGATTGAGAACTTGGGGCCCCCGAGGGGGGTAGGGTTGCCACCTTTTCGTCAAGCCAAACCCGAACGCTTAAGTAGCGCACGCCAATTTATTTATTTTTTTGTAGTACATTAAATTCATTACCTCTGTACAAAGCAATGCACAGAAATTTTGATATGTAGTATACACTATACATATATTTTTGTGAATAAATAACATTTCTAATCAAATGGAATTAATCACAAGAGTCTCCCTTTACATCAGAGTCAACAGAGTTTCCCTTTAGATCTGAATCCGCAGAGTCCCCCTTTACATCTGAATGCAAGGGGTTTGTTCCCCTTTACATCTGATTCTGCAGAAGAGGAGTGCAGAGGGTAAGATGGAGGCAGTATGTACATGAGAGGATTGCAGAGGGTATGATGGGGGCAGTATGTAGAGGAGAGGACTGTGGAGGGTATGATGGGGGCAGTATGTAGAGGAGAGGACTGTGGTGGGTATGAGGGGGCAGTATGTAGAGGAGAGAACTGTGGAGGGTATGATGGGGGCAGTATGTAGAGGAGAGGACTGTGGTGGGTATGAGGGGGCAGTATGTAGAGGAGAGGACTGTGGTGGGTTTGATGGGGGCAGTATGTAGAGGAGAGGACTGTGGTGGGTTTGATGGGGGCAGTATGTAGAGGAGAGGACTGTGGTGGGTATGATGGGGGCAGTATGTAGAGGAGAGGACTGTGGAGGGTATGAGGGGGCAGTATGTAGAGGGGAGGACTGTGGTGGGTATGAGGGGGCAGTATGTAGAGGAGAGGACTGTGGTGGGTTTGATGGGGGCAGTATGTAGAGGAGAGGACTGTGGTGGGTATGATGGGGGCAGTATGTAGAGGAGAGGACTGTGGTGGGTATGATGTGGGCAGTATGTAGAGGAGAGGACTGTGGTGGGTATGATGGGGGCAGTATGTAGGAGGAGAGGACTGTGGAGGCAGGGCCGTCTTTAATATTGATTGGACCCTGGGCAAACATTTTCTTGGGGCCCCCCATGCAATTTTGCCCCCCATCATTACACAGGACTCCCTCCCCCATACTACCCAAATCACTACATAGGACCCCATTCCCCATACTACCCCCATAATTACAGGACCCTCCTCCCACATTATTGCACAGGACCCTCTCCCCAATACTACGCCCATCACTAAACAGGATCCCTCCCCATAATACCTCCATGATTACACATTGTGGGGTGCTCCATACTACATTGTCACTTATTAACTATCAGCACGCTGCTGTTTCTGCAGAAAGGAGGGGTATTGCTGTAGGGGGAGAAGCAGGGAAGGGGTTATTGTTAGGGATGGAGAGGCAGGGATTGGGGTTATTGTTGGGGGTGGAGAGGAAGGGATTGGTGTTATTTTTGGGGGTGGAGAGGCAGGGATTGGGGTTTATTGTTGAAGGTGAAAAAGCGGGGAGGGGGGTTATTGCTGAGGGTGGAGAACCGGGGAGAGGGGTTATTGCTGAGGGTGAAGCGGAGAGGGGGGTTATTGCTGAGGGTGGTGAAGCGGGCAGGGGGATTAATATTGGGGGTGGAGAAGCAGGGAGGGGGTTATCGTTGAGCACACAGCTGTCAATCACTGTCCTGCACTATAACACTTAGCAGCCCTGCCATCCAAAAAGTTCTGCAGCAGCCAAACTCTGCCCTACACTACAACTCCCAGCAGGCAGCAGCCCTGCCCTCCAAAAAGTTCTGCAGCAGCCAAACTTTGCCCTGCACTACAACTCCCAGCAGGCAGCAGCCCCCCCTCCAAAAAGTTCTGCAGCAGCCAAACTCTGCCCTGCACTACAACTCCCAGCAGGCAGCAGCCCTGCCCTCCAAAAAGTTCTGCAGCAGCCAAACTTTGCCCTGCACTACAACTCCCAGCAGGCAGCAGCCCCCCCTCCAAGAAGTTATGCAGCAGCCAAACTCTGCCATGCACTACAACTCCCAGCAGGCAGCAGCCCCCCCTCCAAGACGTTCTGCAGCAGCCAAACTCTGCCATGCACTACAACTCCCAGCAGCCCTGCCCTGCCACCCCAAGAAGTTCTGCAGCATCTGAGACTCCCTAAAAAGTTATCAGAGGTGATGGGAGGGGGAACCTGGCTCAGGACAGCACACAGTGTCTCAGAGGGAGACAGTTTTACTCACTTTGCAGAGCGATGTAATCAGCAGCTGCCCGCAGAGGAGGGATAGGAGGGGCGGAATGCAGCACATTGCCCGGAGGAGGGGCGGAATGCAGCACATCGCCTGGGAAGAGGCTCAGTCCACTCAGACTGAGATAAGGGGAAGGGGCGGGGTCAGTAGAAGAGACACTGCAGGGACGCGACTTCACTTAACCCGTGCCGAGCTGGATAGAATGGAGGAGAAAACAAATGCATTTGATTTATCAGCGTTTGATGACTCATTTGCCCTTCATTAAAGACGGCCCTGCTCCCCGTGCCTGAATGGGAGGGGGGGTGCCGATCTCGGGAGGGGGGCCGCTCTGCTGGGGCCCCAGGCCAGCTTGGGGCCCCAAGCAGTTGCTTGGTTTGCCTCTCCTGTTCCGACGGCCCTGCACGTAAATACAGCTGGCAGAGACGCACACACAGAGTAGACTGACAACTGCCTTCCCCCCCACCCCGCCCCGCCAGCAAATTCCGTCCGTCCCTTAAGCCGATATATTGTGCAAGGCCCTTGCACAATATATCGGCTTAAGGGACGGACGGAATTTGCTGGCGGGGCGGGGGGGAAGGCAGTTGTCAGTCTACTCTGTGTGTGCGTCTCTGCCAGCTGTTGTATTTCCAGGGCGCAGCTAGCAACTCGGCAGGATCGCCGAGACGAGTCCACACTCCTCCCAGGGCGGAGCTTCCGTGGTGGAGGTGGAGCTTCCGTGGTGGAGGCGGAGCCAATTCCGGTTCACTGTCTGTGTGCAGCCGAGAGCCGACTGACTGCTGAGCTCAGCTGAGGATGCTCTGACTGAGCTGTGAGGGGACAGAGCCTTGCTATGTGTAAGGTACATGGGCATGGGGGTGTGCATGCGACTGGGCGGGGGTACATATGATTGGGTGGAGGTACATGCGACTAGGGGGTGTGTGCATGTGACTGTGGGGGCTACATGTGACTGCGGGTGTGTGCGTGTGACTGCGGGGGTGTGCATGTGACTGTGGGGGCTACATGTGACTGCGGGGGTGTGCGTGTGACTGCGGGGGTGTGCATGTGACTGTGGGGGCTACATGTGACTGTGCGGGGGTGTGCCTGTGACTGTGGGGGTGTGCGTGTGACTGTGGGGGCTACATGTGACTGTGGGGGCTACATGTGACTGCGGGGGTGTGCGTGTGACTGCGGGGGTGTGCATGTGACTGCGGGGGTGTGCGTGTGACTGCGGGGGTGTGCGTGTGACTGCGGGGGTGTGCGTGTGACTGCGGGGGTGTGCGTGTGACTGCGGGGGTGTGCGTGTGACTGCGGGGGTGTGCATGTGACTGTGGGGGCTACATGTGACTGCGGGGGTGTGCGTGTGACTGCGGGGTGTGCGTGTGACTGTGGGGGCTACATGTGACTGTGGGGGCGTGCGTGTGACTGCGGGGGTGTGCGTGTGACTGTGGGGGCTACATGTGACTGTGCGGGGGTGTGCGTGTGACTGTGGGGGCTACATGTGACTGCGGGGGTGTGCGTGTGACTGCGGGGGTGTGCGTGTGACTGCGGGGGTGTGCATGTGATTGTGGGGGTGTGCGTGTGACTGCGGGGGTGTGCGTGTGACTGCGGGGGTGTGCATGTGACTGCAGGGGTGTGCATGTGACTGTGGGGGCTACGTGTGACTGCAGGGGTGTGCATGTGACTGCAGGGGTGTGCGTGTGACTTGGGGGCTACATGTGACTGCGGGGTGTGCATGTGACTGCAGGGGTGTGCGTGTGACTGTGGGGGCTACATGTGACTGCGGGGGTGTGCGTGTGACTGCGGGGGTGTGCATGTGACTGTGGGGGCTACATGTGACTGCGGGGGTGTGCGTGTGACTGCGGGGGTGTGCGTGTGACTGCGGGGGTGTGCGTGTGACTGCGGGGGCTACATGTGACTGCGGGGGTGTGCGTGTGACTGCGGGGGTGTGCGTGTGACTGCGAGAGTGTGCATGTGACTGCAAGGGTGTGCGTGTGACTGCGGGGGTGTGCGTGTGACTGCGGGGGGTGTGCGTGTGACTGCGGGGGGTGTGCGTGTGACTGCGGGAGGTGTGCGTGTGACTGCGGGGGGTGTGCGTGTGACTGCGGGGGTGTGCGTGTGACTGCGGGGGTGTGCATGTGACTGTGGGGGGCTACATGTGACTGCAAGGGTTTGCTTGTGACTGGGGGGGTGTGCATGTGACTGTGGGGGGCTACATGTGACTGGGGGGGTTTGCTTGTGACTGGGGGGGTGTGCATGTGACTGCGAGGGTGTGCATGTGACTGCGAGAGTGTGCATGTGACTGCGAGGGTGTGCATGTGACTGCGGGGGACTACATGTGACTGTGGGGGACTACATGTGACTGTGGGGGACTACATGTGACTGGGTGGGTGTGCATGTGACTGGGTGGGTGTGCATGTGACTGGGTGGGTGTGCATGTGACTGTGGAGAGTACATGTGACTGGGGGGGTATATGTGCATATGTCTGTGGGGGTGTGTGCATCGGCCTGCTGGGGGCGTGCATGTGCCTTGTGTTTACAGTCAGGTCTGCTCAGTCCTCTGCCAGTGTCCCAGTGTGCCCACCTGTGATTGACAACCCGGGTCCCCCTGACCTGACTCCACCCAGGGCTCCACTGCGGTGGTCGGGAGGTCCAAGCTCAGTCCAGTGCCGATCCTCAGCCATAGTGGGCAAGGCGTTTTTCATTCTGCGCTGGCACTGCTCATGATCGGCTTCACTGCGGTTATCTCTTACTAGGAGCTCTTCCACTATGGGGAGTCCGTGGGGACCTACTGCTGCCCAACAGGGATGATGAGACTTCCGATGTGGTGAAATTTCGCTTAGCCGCTTCTCTTCTATGAGACCGCATTCAAGGAGCTCTATGTGAGTACAGTACTGAGAGAGATAGAGCACTGACACTAGTACTGAACGAGACAGAGCTCTGACACCAGCATTGATACAAAGCACTGACACCAGCACAGAGAGAGACAGAGCACTGACACCAGCACAGAGAGAGACAGAGCACTGACACCAGCACAGAGAGAGAGACAGAGCACTGACACCAGCACAGAGAGAGACAGAGCACTGACACCAGCACAGCGAGACAGAGCACTGACACTAGTACTGAACGAGACAGAGCTCTGACACCAGCATTGATACAAAGCACTGACACCAGCACAGAGAGAGACAGAGCACTGACACCAGCACAGAGAGAGACAGAGCACTGACACCAGCACAGAGAGAGACAGAGCACTGACACCAGCACAGAGAGAGACAGAGCACTTACACCAGCACAGAGAGAGACAGAGCACTTACACCAGCACAGAGAGAGACAGAGCACTTACACCAGCACAGAGAGAGACAGAGCACTTACACCAGCACAGAGAGAGACAGAGCACTTACACCAGCACAGAGAGAAACAGAGCACTGACACCAGCACAGAGAGAGACAGAGCACTGACACCAGCACAGAGAGAGACAGAGCACTGACACCAGCACAGAGAGAGACAGAGCACTGACACCAGCACAGAGAGAGACAGAGCACTTACACCAGCACAGAGAGAGACAGAGCACTGACACCAGCACAGAGAGAGACAGAGCACTGACACTAGTACTGAACGAGACAGAGCTCTGACACCAGCATTGATACAAAGCACTGACACCAGCACAGAGAGAGACAGAGCACTGACACCAGCACAGAGAGAGACAGAGCACTGACACCAGCACAGAGAGAGACAGAGCACTTACACCAGCACAGAGAGAGACAGAGCACTGACACCAGCACAGAGAGAGACAGAGCACTGACACCAGCACAGAGAGAGACAGGGCACTTACACCAGCACAGAGAGAGACAGGGCACTTACACCAGCACAGAGAGAGACAGAGCACTGACACCAGCACAGAGAGAGACAGAGCACTGACACTAGTACTGAACGAGACAGAGCTCTGACACCAGCATTGATACAAAGCACTGACACCAGCACAGAGAGAGACAGAGCACTGACACCAGCACAGAGAGAGACAGAGCACTGACACCAGCACTAAGACAGACAAAGCACTGACACCAGCACTAAGACAGACAAAGCACTGACACCAGCACTGAGAGCCAGAGCACTGACATCAGCTTTGAAATAGAGGACACTGACACCAGCTTTGAAATAGAGGACACTGACACCAGTACTCTTAATATATGCAATACATTTTTATTGCTTGAATAATTTTTTTCCCTTATGGACGTGAGTGGGGCCTCATGTTTAAGTTATGCCTAAGGCCTCACAAAGCCTAGAGCCGCCTCTGTAGGTGAGTAAAAACATCTCATACCCTGTAAATTTCTGCATTCTAGTTGATAATGAGCAAATACATTCACAGAAGTCATCATGCAAGCCAAAACAAGTTACCATTGGGCTTCATGCTCACTGCTGCTGTTAAACTCACGTTATAGTGAGTTTAGGCATTTGTTTTTTTCTGCCCTTAAATTCTGTGTCCATGGATGTTTTTAGCAGTTTAGTAGCAGGGGAGTTTAGAGGATGTTTTCTGAATGCCCTAAAATTGCAATCAGGAGAGGCAATTTTGACCACACAAAGGCCAGAATAAATAAAAATTCTGGCCAATGAAATAAATAAATGCCCAAACTCTTCAAACTCTGCTAACCACTTGATGACCAGGCCTTTTCTTGAACTTTTTGTTTACAAGTTTAAATTAGTATTTTTTGCTAGAAAATTACTTAGAACCCCCGAGAGAGCAGAGACCCTAGAGAAAAAAATTGTTGCAATATTTTATGTCACACTGTATTTGCGCAGCGGTCTTTCAAACGCAATTTCTTTGGAAAAAATACACTTTAATGAATGAAAAAAAAAATTTAGCTCATTTTTTTTTTTGTATAACGTGAAAGATAGCACACAGAGTAAATAGAAACCTAACATGTCATGCTTTTTTAAATTGCAAACGCTCGTGAAATGGCGACAAACTAGGGTACTTTAAAATCTCCCTAGGCGACATTTAATTTTTTTTACAGGTTATCTGTTTAGAGTTTACAGAGGAGGTCTAGTGCTAGAATTATTGCTCTCACTATAACAATCGTGGCGATATCTTACATGTGTGGTTTGAATACCGTTTACATATGCTGGTGTGAGCACAGAGGGATGGGGCGCTTTAAAAGAAAAAAAAAAGATCTTATTTATTTAACTTTTTGTACGATGTCTTTTCACTTTTTTTTTTTTTTTAGAACTCCTTTATTCCTATTACAAGGAATGTAATAATAAAGATATATTAAAATCTACAAGGAATGTAAACATCCCTTGTAATAGAAATAAGCATGTCAGGTCCTCTTTATTGAGGGATCTGGGGTCAAAAAGACCCCAGATCTCTCATTCACCTTTAAAAGCAAAAAAAAAGTTACACTACAGCAGGTTGGCACAGCTGCGTGAATCGCTATAGCTGTCAATGTAAACAGACAAATCCCTGTTCTGTCATGGAAGTAGAGAGAGATCTGCTGTTCCTAGTGATCAGGAACAGCGATCTCTCTCTACTCCCTGTCAGTACACTGCCCCAACAGTTAGAAACACCTACCTAGGGAACAGTTAACCCCTTGATCACTCCCTAGTGTTATCCCTTTCCCTGACAGTGACATTTATACAGTAATCAGTGTCTACTTTTAGCTCTGATCGCTGTATACATGTCAATGGTCCCAAAAAAGTGTCCGATCTGTCCGCCGCAATGTCGCAGTCCCGCTAAAAATCTCTGATCACCGCCATTACTAGTAAAAAAAATGTAAATAATAAAAATGCCATAACTATATCCCCTATTTTGTAGACGCTATAACTTTTGCGAAAAACCAATCAATATACGCTTATTGCGATTTTATTTACCGAAAATATGTAGAAGAATACATATTGGCCTAAACTGATGAAGAAATTTGTTTTATTTTTTCTATTTTTTTTGTGATATTTATCATAGCAAAGAGTAAAAAATATAGATTTTTTCCAAAATTGTCTGTATTTTTTTGTTTATAGCGCAAAAAATAAAAACCGCAGAGGTGATCAAATACCACCAAAAGAAAGCTCTGTTTTTGGGGAAAAAAAGGATGTCAATTTTATTGGGTACAATGTCGCACGACCGCACAATTGTCAGTTAAAGCAACGCCGTGCTGAAACGCAAAAAATAGCCTGGTCATTAAGGGGACAAATCCTTCTGGTCCTTAATTGGGTAAAAGAACCTGGAAGTGACGTTGGAGGTCGCTCCAGTCCTCCAAGGGCATAGACCAGAGTGGGGGCCATCCGTCGTACCTAATCGTTTCTGGGTTTACCGACGCCTCCGGTAAACCCAGAAACGACCGGAAATTGGTGGGGGGTCACCTCTCCTGCCAACCTCTAGATGTTATCCCACGGCAAATCTGCCATCGGGACTGCTTTTATCACATGCTGAATTGCCTACAGAATAAAATAATATCAGGGTTATGGCAGCTAGCTGCTGCCATAATCCCGGTATTAAACGTCAAAGTAATGATGTATGTATGATGTGGGCAATCTGCAAGTGGTTTTAAACACTGCTAAACTCACCTAAACCGTTTAAAAAAAAATCCAGCTTAGGTGAGTTTATAACGCTGATTTTCTCCTGTCAGGATAAACAGCATTTACAAGAAACCAGTGTGCATGAGGCCTTACCATTCGTCATGATTAGGGATGAGCTCGGTGTTCGAGTCGAATGCATGTGGGCCGTTCGTGTCAAATTCGTGTGACGCGAACGGCCCACAATATACTGCGCCATCGCAGTGCATTTCCGGTGCTGTGATTGGCCAAGCATGCACTGTGACCACGCATGCTTGGCCAATCACAGCGCCAGCAGCTAGGAGAGCCATAATTGGCCACAGGCAGGATGCCTGTGGCTAATTATAGCTCAGGGGGGTTTAGTACACGCCCCACACTATAGGATAGGCAGGGACAGTGTCAGTGATATCTTTGATAAACCTTGTGCATTTACAGTGTGTTGGCGTGCAGGGAGAGAGAAGGATAGGCAGGGACAGTGTCAGTGATATTCTTTGCTAAACCTTGTGCATTTACAGTGTGTTGGCGTGCAGGGAGAGTGAAGGATAGGCAGGGACAGTGTCAGTGATATTCTTTGCTAAACCTTGTGCATTTACAGTGTGTTGGCGTGCAGGGAAAGAGAAGGATAGGCAGGGACAGTGTCAGTGATATTCTTTGCTAAACCTTGTGCATTTACAGTGTGTTGGCGTGCAGGGAGAGAGAAGGATAGGCAGGGCCAGTGTCAGTGATATTCTTTGCTAAACCTTGTGCATTTACAGTGTGTTGGCGTGCAGGGAGAGAGAAGGATAGGCAGGGACAGTGTCAGTGATATTCTTTGCTAAACCTTGTGCATTTACAGTGTGTTGGCATGCAGGGAGAGAGAAGGCTAGGCAGGGACAGTGTCAGTGTTATTCTTTGCTAAACCTCCTGCACAGTATACACCTGAAGCTACCCCTTATTGCTCGTGGTGTTATTCTGTTGTGTAACACAGACAGGCATCTGCAAGTAGTTACAGTGGGTGTAGCTGCCTCCTGCACAGTATACACCTGAAGCTACCCCTTATTGCTCATGGTGTTGTTCTGTTGTGTAACACAGACAGGCATCTGCAAGCAGTTACAGTGAGTGTAGGTGCCTCCTGCACAGTATACGCTACCCCTTATTGCTCGTGGTGTTGTTCTGTTGTGAAACACAGATAGGCATCTGCAAGCAGTTACAGTGGGTGTAGGTGCCTCCTGCACAGTATACGCTACCCCTTATTGCTCGTGGTGTTGTTCTGTTGTGTAACACAGACAGGCATCTGCAAGCAGTTACAGTGGGTGTAGGTGCCTCCTGCACAGTATACGCTACCCCTTATTGCTCGTGGTGTTGTTCTGTTGTGTAACACAGACAGGCATCTGCAAGCAGTTACAGTGGGTGTAGGTGCCTCCTGCACAGTATACGCTATCCTGTATTTCTTGTGGTGTTGTTCTGTTGTGTAACACAGACAGGCATCTGCAAGCAGTTACAGTGGGTGTAGGTGCCTCCTGCACAGTATACACCTGAAGCTACCCCGTATTGCTGGTGTATTTCTTTTGTGTAACACAGACAGGCATCTGCAAGCAGTTACAGTGAGTGTAGGTGCCTCCTGTACAGTATACGCTACCCCTTACTGCTCGTGGTGTTGTTCTGTTGTGTAACACAGACAGGCATCTGCAAGCAGTTACAGTGCGTGTAGGTGCCTCCTGCACAGTATACGCTACCCCTTATTGCTCGTGGTGTTGTTCTGTTGTGTAACACAGACAGGCATCTGCAAGCAGTTACAGTGGGTGTAGGTGCCTCCTGCACAGTATACGCTACCCCTTATTGCTCATGGTGTTGTTCTGTTGTGTAACACAGACCAGTGTTGCCAACCCCCTGAAGTGAAATTTACTGGCAAGGATGCCAAAATTTCTGTACGGCACCAATTTCTTACTGGCAAAAATCATGAAAATTGCTGGCAGAGCCGCATTTTTTACTGACGCTGCAAAAAAGTACCTACAATCACTGTTTTTAGTGCTAAACAGTGCAAATATCAATATTTGAACTATGAACACACAGCTAATGCTATTTATCAATGTGTTTAAGTTAAACAAAAGTAAAAAAACATTTTTCTCAATTTACATGAAGGTCAGGTTACTATAACCCGGCCAGCACAGAGTTCCCTCTTACATCAGAGTCTGCAGGATGCCCCCTTACAGTGCAAGGGAACTCTTATGTAAAGGGGAACGCTGCAGATCATGATGTAAGGGGGAACCCTGATGTGGAGGGGGGCTCTTACCTTAGTGTATTCACCTTCCGCAGAGTGAATACACTAAGGTAAGGGGGGGGGGTATTAATATAAGGGGGAAACCTTTATATCAGTGCCCCCTTACATTATTGTATTCATTCACCTCCTTACATCAGTGACCCCCCCCCCCCTTAGAATGGCCTGGCGGCACTGTCACTTACCTCCTCTCAGGTGCACAGTGTGGGGCTCAGTCAGACGGCTCCAGCTTGGTGGCTCTGATCTCCTCTCCCCAGTCCACACGTCTGTTTCTTCCCGGGCCGTAACCCCCATCCCGGCAGCACTTCCACTCTTGACTCCTTTCTAGGATCCCCTCAGAGACTGTAGACATGATAAAAGACAAGAGATGGTCAGAGGCTGCGGACATACTACAGGAGGTGGACACTGGACAGAGACTGCGGACATACTACAGGAGATGGTCAGAGACTGCGGACATACTACAGGAGATGGTCAGAGGCTGCGGACATACTACAGGAGGGGGACAGAGGCTGCGGACATACTACAGGAGGGGGACAGAGGCTACGGACATACTACAGGAGGGGGACAGAGGCTGCAGACACACTACAGGAGGGGGACAGAGGCTGCGGACATACTACAGGAGGTGGACAGAGGCTGTGGACATACTACAGGAGGTGGAAAGAGGCTGCGGACATACTACAGGAGGTGGACAGAGGCTGCGGACATACTACAGGAGGTGGACAGAGGCTGCGGACATACTACAGGAGGTGGACAGAGGCTGCGGACATACTACAGGAGGTGGACAGAGGCTGCGGACATACTACAGGAGGTGGACAGAGGCTGCGGACATACTACAGGAGGTGGACAGAGGCTGCGGACATACTACAGGAGGTGGACAGAGGCTGCGGACATACTACAGGAGGTGGACAGAGGCTGCGGACATACTACAGGAGGTGGACAGAGGCTGCGGACATACTACAGGAGGTGGACAGAGGCTGCGGACATACTACAGGAGGTGGACAGAGGCTGCGGACATACTACAGGAGGGGGACAGAGGCTGCGGACATACTACAGGAGGGGGACAGAGGCTGCGGACATACTACAGGAGGGGGGACAGAGGCTGCGGACATACTACAGGAGGTGCCGGTGGAGACACTCTGCGGACATGATGGTGCCCTCCTCACCCCCTCACAGTAGCCTCCTCCTCTGTCCACCACCATATTACTTCTCCACATCATCAGTGTGCTGTGTCCTACTCCTGTGCCCCTTTCACCATTCCACAGGTCAGTGCTGCACTGTGCTGCCCTGACCTGTAGAGAGATGAAAGGGGCACAGGAACCAGAGGAGGACACAGCACACACTGATGATTTTGAGAAGTAATATGGTGGTGGACAGAGCACATCAGTCTCTCCCCTGCATGGCACGGCTTCAGGCTCTCAGGACGCCAGGCTCTCACTCGCTTGTATCCCCCCCAGTTTCACTGACCTTAAAACTCGAGTTGAGTCCGTCCTCTTCACCCCTGGGCCCTGTCACTGCTACGAACCTCCGAGTCCGCTCGCTCCGAGTCCTCCTCCACCTATGATGAGTGCATGGCATGCATGCACTCACTACAGGTGTCGCGCCAGCCGCTGTGGCCTTTTCAAAAATGGCGCCATCACGTTACCGCGCGTGCGCCGCCCGGCCGAGCGTGAACAAGTTTCCCTGAGCTCGGCCGGCTTTCGGAACGGCGCATGCGCAGTTGTATGACCGGCTCGCGGCCATCTTTTTTATGGGCGCCGGTGCCCATAACGGACTTTAACGTACACCCCGAAAAAGGGGTTAAATTTGCGGACTGTACGTAAATCTACGTACGGTTGGCAACACTGACACAGACAGGCATCTGCAAGCAGTTACAGTGGGTGTAGGTGCCTCCTGCACAGTATACGCTACCCCTTATTGCTTGTGGTGTTGTTCTGTTGTGTAACACAGACAGGCATCTGCAAGTAGTTACAGTGGGTGTAGGTGCCTCCTGCACAGTATACACCTGAAGCTACCCCTTATTGCTCGTGGTGTTGTTCTGTTGTGTAACACAGGCAGGCATCTTCAAGCAGTTACAGTGGGTGTAGGTGCCTCCTGCACAGTATACGCTACCCCTTATTGCTCGTGGTGTTGTTCTGTTGTGTAGCACAGACAGGCATCTGCAAGCAGTTACAGTGGGTGTAGGTGCCTCCTGCACAGTATACACCTGAAGCTACCCCGTATTGCTGGTGTATTTCTTTTGTGTAACACTAACAGGCATCTGCAAGCAGTTACAGTGGGTGTAGGTGCCTCCTGCACAGTATACACCTGAAGCTCCCCGTATTGCTGTTTTTACCATCTCCCTGCAGGCCATTAGAATGTCTGGAAGGCCAACAAGGATAGACAGACAGTCACAAACCAATAAAAGAGGGCAAGCAGGCTCTGTGTCTGGGGCAACAGTGCTGGTCATGGACGCGGTGCATTGTCATCAGCACGTGGCCATGGGACACGCTTGTCCTTATTTTCGGCAGCTGGACATGTTGAGCCGCATCATGCCGAAGACTTGGTAGAGTGGATGACCAAGCCCTCCTCATCCTCCTCATCCTCTCTCACCCAGGCTCAGGGTACTGGCAAAGCAGCTGCCAATGCGTCCTCTTCCCTCGTATTAATGTCATCATCAGTCACTCCTTCCCTAGACCCACCATGTCCTCCTGAGGAGTCCCCCAAACTGTTTGAGCACAGTGTTGGGTACATTCTCCAGGAGGATGCCCAGCGTTTTGAAGGGTCTGATGATGATACCCAGCTAGAGGAAGGCAGTAGCGTGAGCGCAGAGAGAGGGGATGCTCAAGAAGGACAGCAATCTGGCAGTCATGTTCCAGCAGCTGCAGCATACTGCCAGGTTTGCTCCAGTGATCAAGAGGGAGAGGATGATGAGGTCACTGACTCCACGTGGGTGCCTGATAGGAGAGAGGAGGAGGATGAAGAGGAGGCACATCTCCAACGAGGCAGGATGCCCTCCGGGGGCCAGCGTAAGGGCAGCACACCGACTGAATCACACCACAGAGCTCCGCCTGTGCAGGGCGCTGCCTCTGCGCGTTATTCCAAAAGTTCTTCGGTGTGGGCCTTTTTTGAGTCGAGTGCATCAGATCGCAACGCAGCTATTTGCAACATATGTCTCAAGCGTATCTCGCATAGCCAAAACATCAGCCGCTTGGGCACCACATGCTTGACCAGACATATGTTGACCTGCCATGCAGCTCGTTGGCAAGCGTACCTTAAAGACCCACACCAAAGAACAAAGCGGACCTCTCCTTGCTCCTCATCAGCTGGGATCTCCAACCCCACTATACCTTCAGTCCTCTCTGAAACCTGCACTGAGAGGAATGAAGGTGTAGAATTAGGTGTGTCACAGCCAAGTACTTGCGGACACTCTGCTAGCAGTACATTGACGTCCGATTGTAGCAGGCAAATTTCCCTGCCCCAGCTGCTGGACCATCAAAAGAAGTTCCCTCCCAGCCATCCACATGCCCAGTGGTTGAATGCTAGCTTGGCTAAATTGCTAGCACTTCAACTGTTGCCTTTTCAGTTGGTAGACTCGGCCCCCTTCCGTGAGTTTGTGCAATGTGCGGTTCCTTAGTGGCAGGTTCCCAAACGCCACTTTTTCTCATGGAAGGCGATTCCGGCTCTCTACCGGCATGTGGAAGGCAATGTCCATGCCTCGCTGGACAGGGCGGTCAGTGGTAAGGTGCATATTACCGCTGACTCATGGTCCAGCAGGCATGGACAGAGACGTTACCTTTCTTTCACGGCCCATTGGGTCACTCTTTTGGCAGCTGGGAAGGATGCAGGACAAGGTGCAGTAGTGTTGGATGTTGTTCCGCCGCCACGCCTCCAAAATGCTACTACTGGTTGTGACACACCTCTCTCCTCCACCCCCTCCTCTTCTTCTTCCTCCATGGCCTCTTCCTGTGCTTTGTCCTCGGGACCAGTGGTGCTCCGTAGGCATTCAAGGGGCTACGCAAGTACGCAGGCAAAAAGATGCCATGCCATGCTTGCGCTGGTGTGTTTGGGGGACAGGAGCCACACTGGGGCAGAGGTTCTGTCAGCTCTGCAGGGGCAGGCCGAGAGGTGGTTGACGCCACGCCAGCTTAAGCCAGGAATGGTGGTTTGCGACAATGGCACCAACCTCCTATCCGCCCTCTGACAGGGACAACTGACCCATGTGCCCTGTGTGGCTCACGTCCTTAATCTGGTGGTGCAGCGATTCTTGGGCAGGTACCCTGGCTCACAGGATGTCCTGAGGCAGGCCAGGAAAGTCTGTGTGCATTTCCGCAGATCATATAATGCCATTGCTCGGCTGGCTAAGCTGCAAAAGGAGTTAAACCTGCCCAAGAACCGCCTCATATGTGACATGCCCACCAGGTGGAACTCAACGTTGGCCAGGCTGCAGCGGCTGTACACGCAGCAGAGGGCGATCAGTGAGTACCTGTGCGACTACGGCACCAGGACAGGGTCAGGGGAGCTCGTTTTTTTTTCACCACGCCAGTGGGGCATGATCAGGGATGCATGCACTGTCCTGGCACCATTTGAGGAGGCCACGAGGATGGTGAGTAGTGACAGTGCATGCATCAGTGACACTGTACCTCTTGTCCACCTGTTGGAGCATACGCTGCGTGGAATAATGGACAGGGCACTTGAGGCAGAACAGAGGCAGGAAGAGGAGGACTTCCTTGCCTCTCAAGGCCCCGTTTACCCAGACAGTGTTCCTTCTGTCCCACCCATCACACAGGAAGAGGACGAGGAGGAGGAGGAGGATTGTGTCAGCATGGAGGTGGAGCCTGGCACTCAGCATCAACAGCATCAGTCTTTTAGGGATGATTTACAGTCCCAAGAAACCCGTGGACTTGTACGTGGCTGGGAGGAGGTGGCTGCGGATCATGTCGTCCTTAGTGACCTAGAGGACTCTGGACCGAATGCCTCAGCTAACCTATGCTGCATGGCCTCCCTGATCCTGCAAAGTCTGCGGAAGGATCCTCGTATTCTTCGGATCAAGGAGAGGGACCATTACTGGCTGGCCACTCTCCTTGATCCACGGTACAAGGGTAAGGTTACGGACCTTATCTTGCCGTTGCAGAGGGAGCAGAGGATGAGACATCTCCGGGAGGCCTAGCAGAAAGGTCTGTGCAACGCGTTCCCAGAGACTGGGAGGTTACAAACTCCTGGTCCTGGACAACGAGTTGCTGAGGCTTCGGTCAGTCAAAGAAGGAGCGGTGGGGAAGGTGGCCGTCTGACCGATGCGTTCAGACAATTTTTTAGTCCGCAGCCCCAAGGTATGATCGGTTCCAGCAACCATCGCCAGTGTCTGATTTACATGGTCCAGGAATACCTAGGGGCAAGGTCAGACTTGGACACCTTTCCCACCGAAAATCCTCTGGCTAACTGGGTCTTGAGGATGGATCACTGGCCAGAGCTTACATAGTATGCAATTGAGCTACTGGCCTGTCCTGCATCCAGCGTTCTCTTGGAACGCACATTCAGTGCTGCTGGTGGCTTTGTAACCGATCACAGGGTGCGCCTGTCCACCGACTCGGTTGATCGACTGACTTTCATAAAGATGAACCAGTCTTGGATCACCACCAGCTACCAAGCACCTGAAGCAGATGTAACCGAATATTTTTTTTTTTAAATGTCACATCCCTTCAAGACTGCTTATGATGATGCTGAGTGACTGTCCTGTTATGTTGACTGACTATCTTCTTCCTCCTCAATGATCCTGCCGATAGCTTGGAAGAACATTTGTGGTTCTGGGTGCCGCCACTAGTGGCTAAGGCCCAGGGGCGTGTAATTAAAATTTTTGATGCAATGCTTTGCAACAGGGCTCAGTGCTGCGCTCCAAATACAGTATCTGTGATGGGTTGAAGTGTTGTGGCACCAGTGGCTAAGGCCCAGTTTTTCAGCCCCTGTTTAACAGGGGTGTGTAATTAAAATGTTTGATGCAATTCTTTGCAACAGGGCTCATTGCTGCACTCCAAATACAGTATCTGTGATGGGTTGAAGTGTTGTGGCACCAGTGGCTAAGGCCCAATTTTTCAGCCCCTGTTTAACAGGGGCGTGTAATTAAAATTTTTGATGCAATGCTTTGCAACAGGGCTCATTGCTGCGCTCCAAATACAGTATCTGTGATGGGTTGAAGTGTTGTGGCACCAGCACCAGTGCCTAAGGCCCAATTTTTCTCCCCCTGTTCAACAGGGACATGTAATAACAATTCTTGATCTAATATTTCACAGCTGGTCCCATTCTTGCGCCCACCAACAGTAACTGTGAGGACTTACAGTCTTGTGGCACCAGCACCACCACGCTGCACTGTGTTATATACACTACACTGACTGCACTATATACTCTACACTGCACTATATACTCTGCACTGCGTTATATACACTACACTGACTGCACTACATACTCTGCACTGCGTTATATACACTACACTGATTGCACGCTCAATCCAATAACTACCCTGCCAAATCTCTCTCCATTAATGCACACTATATATGGCCGCTGTTGGAAGCAGCCTTATATAGTGTGGGGCGTGGACTTAGCCCCTGAGCCATGATTGGCCAAAGGCACCCTGCCTTTGGCCAATCATGGCTCTCAATGTACATTGCGCTGTGATTGGCCAAATCATACAGGTCAGGTGCATGCTGTATGCAGATCAGTGTCAGCGTGCAATTACAGTGGGCTCCAGGTGAGAGCTGCATGGGAAGAGTAGTGTGGGAGCCAGAATGTGCAGAGAGCAGCTTCCACTCCCCCCTGCTCCTGGTGGTGACAGTGAACAACAGGGAGAACAGTGTTGGCTTGGAGTTGCAGGTGGCTGAAGACTGTGAGCTGCAGGGGGTGAGCAATGTGAGTGCCAGAGATAATGCAGAGAGGTGTGTTCCATCCTCCTGGTGGTCAATGTGTGTGCCCACCTTTCCCCATGATCACTCTCTGTGAACACCCTTCCATGGTCACTGTCTTTGCCCCTTGCCACTGCCTGTGATCAGTGTATGTTGCTCCATCAAAAGTGCTGACCACCAACGAAGGTTGGGATTTCAGACACTGACCACCAAGGTGACAGGAGTGGGTCCCGGACATTGACCACCAAGGAGACAGAGGGGAGTCCTTGACATTGACCACAAAGGAGGCAAGGGTTTTTTTTTTTTATGCTGACCACCAAGGCAAATATTAGGCAGTGGGAAACCTGGAAGATAACACACTCCTCTTTCTAGAAAACTCTCATGAGCAGGGAGGTGCAACATGCAAGGAATGGACATCAAAACAGAACACTCTGGGAGCTAGGAGAGGATTTTATTCATTTATATGCTTGCTCACATTTACTCATCTTTGACTGATCTTTACTGAAGAACATTTCATGCAGTATTTTACTGTCAATAAATTTTTGAGTAAACAAAAGTATATTACGATACCCGTGTGCAAGGGGCCTAAAGTCACAAAAATTAAGAAATGAAGAGACAGCTCCCCTCCTAAAAAAAAATAAAAAAAAAATAGTACTAACCAGAACCAAGAAGTTATACCATGTACTATGTAGCATGTAGACCTATTACCGAAAAACAAAAATTTTGCATATTTAAGGGAGATGATACAACAACATTTTAGTCAGAGGAGACTAACGAGATTATAGGAACCCCAGCAGGAACAGAAAATTATTTAGATTGGCTTTTCTGTGCTTAGCTGATCTTAAAGCACTAAAATGCAAGGTCCCCTTATTACATCCGGCCACTAATGTAAATAAGCATTTGTGAAGAAAAGAAAAATAATTATTTTGGGATACTTGTTCCTGAAATCATACTGAAAGGACCAGGAAGTCGCTATGTCAAGTGCAGGAAAGGTGAAATATGTTTTGTAATTTTTCACCAGAGATTTATTATTATTATATTATATATATATATTATTATATTATATTATATTATTATTTAAAGAGAAGCCAACATATGTATAATACATATAACGTACAGTATATAAATGTAGAATTATTCCAATCCAACCTTTACACTATTGGCTTTACTCTGTGCTACTTTTCTTCACAAACTACTGGATCTTTTGGAATCCTCCATTCCTCAAGTGCATTTGTTTCATGTATCCATTCTCACCTCAAAACTCATCAGTATGTGAGCACAGTGATTGAAAACTGTAAAGAACTCAGTAAACAGTGTAAAACCCGATCCATAAATACACAAAGGTTGTAACAGCAGTGTACCTTGTTAGTCATCAACAAAAGCAGCAGTTTGGGTTAATGGTGATTCTATTTATCAGCCAACTAAATAGAATAAAGTGCAAGCTTTTGAGCATGCTGGCCCCTTCTTCAGGCATATGAATCGACAGCAAGAAAAATGCATTTGTTACATTAACCAATAAAGAGATACAATTATTAGTAACTTGACACACACACAGGGCCGGCCCTACCACTAGGCGGACTAGGCAACCGCCTAGGGCGCACAGATGCCTAGGGTGCCCGGCCGCTGGTTATTCTAGTCCCGCACTGTACACAGAGCTTGCAACTATCTAACAGGCCGCTCTGACATGTGTCGAGCAGCGCCGCGCTCGCCCCACCGCGCGCACGCGGTCGGGGCTCTCCGCTCTGACATCATGTGTCCAGCAACCATCCAGTTCCCCCAGCAGGGCGCTCTCTGCTCTGGTGTGTCCAGAAATTCCCCCCTCCGCTCTGAGATCATGATGTCACATGAGCTACACACTTCTCCCGAGTCCCGTTATCTTGTGTGCTCCGTCCAATCCACCTCTAACATGTCTGCCCCAAGTAGCTACAGACTTCTCCTGCGTCCCGTCCCTCCTGTGCACTCCGTCTATGAAGGGGAGGTGGGCGGGAAGATTAAAAACAAGCAGCCAACAGCCACACGAAAAACTGCTGAATGAACCAGTGAGCCCCTGGGGACCATTCCAAGTGAGTGAGCTCTTTCACTGACCAGACTCTGCTCCCTTCTCTCTCTCACTCTCCCTGACCCCCCTCTCTCTCCCTGACCCAATCTCTCTCCCTGACCGCCCCTCTCCCTCCCTGACCCCCCTCTCTCTCTCCCTGACCCCCCTCTCTCTCTCCCTGACTGTCTCCTCTCTCTCCCTGACCCCCTCTCTCTCCCTGATTCCCCCTCTCTCCCTGACCCCCTCTCTCTCCTTTACTCCAGTCTGTTTATCTCTTGTTTTAACTCCTTCCTTACCATCATCTGCCTATACATTGATGTATAACAGAATTACTTGATTAACTTCATCCTCTTAAAGTGGTATTAAAGCAAAGCAAAATATTTATTATACTGCAGATTACCAATTTATAGATGGGTGCCTGCATTAGTTTTGTTTTTTATTTTTAGGTTTTCTCTTTTATATTCACCTAGTGATCCTGCTAGTAAGTCTGTTGTTTTTCAAAAGAATGAGCTGTCTTGCAGATGTAGCAGTTAGAGGGTTAAATCAAACCATTTAACACTGGCAAAGAGGGTGGAGTCAGGGGCGGACCCAGAGGGGCGGCAAAATGAGGTTTCGCCTAGGGTGTGAAAAATCCTTGCACCGGCCCTGCACACACAAGCTCAGTTTTAGAAAGATTGAGCTTTAGAGGGTTGTGTGACATCCATACTAATATGTCAGTTAGTAAATTAGTAATGCATGAGGAGACTGAAGGGGTGAATTAAGGAGTAGAGAGATAGATCTGAATGTCATCAGCAGAGATTGTGTTGGAAGCCACGGCCAATCGATTGACCAAGAGAAGAGAATAGAAAGTTTGAATAAAAAGGGTACAAGGACTCCTATGGATAGGGGAAGAGAAGAGGAGGAGATGTAGAATACACTGAAGGGGCACTTAGATAAGTAGAAGGAGAACTAGAAAACAGCAGAGTCTTGAAGGCCCAGGGAGCAAAGTTTTTTGAGAAGACATGGTCGTCATGTGTATCAAAGGCAGCAGAAAGATATAATGATATGAGTGCAGAGTAATGACTTTTGGTTTTAGCAGTGAGTAAGTTAGTGAGTTTTAGAAAGGCAATTTCTGAGGAATAATGTGGGAGAAAGCAAGACTGTAAGATGTCAAGAAAGTTATTGGTGAAGTAACAGCTTAGGCAGTTGTAGACTAGGTGTTCTAGCTCAGTGTTTCTCAACATTTTTTCCAGTCAGGGCACCCTTTAAAATTATGCACAATCTCGAAGCACCGCATTCTAACATGTACAAAACTGAACTATCAGTTCTACATAATGCAGCAACAGCCACAGCTGTAGAACACCCAACGTTAGAGGTGACTTATTCTTCCAAAGCAAATGCACCTTTGCACACAGATACTGACTAGTATTCCAACATTTCTCTTCTCCCTCAGTTTCTCTCCCACATTCAGCTAATGTGACCCCAGTGCTGACGGGGAGGGGCAAACAAGAATGCTGTGCAGGCATCCAATAATCTCCTTATCAACCGAGTATGTCAATGATTGTTAGGTCACTTGCAGCTGGAAGGTTATAATGGTGGACAATGAAACCTGTGGCTTTGTGTAACTAAAAGGCATTTTGCCAGGGCACCCCTGAAGAACCCTGAAGGCACCCCAGGGTGCCTGGGCGCCCTGGTTGAAGAAGGCTGTTCCCATTTACTTGGAGGTAAATGGGAGCAAGGAGATGGGTCTTAAGTTGTTCAGACTGGTGAGGTCCAGTGAGGGCTTTTTAGGAATAGGGGTAACCAGTGCATGTTTTAGAGGGAAGGGGAAGTGGTAGTACAGAGGGAGAGATTGAGGATGTGGGTTAGATAGAGCAGAATAGAGCACGTGTAGCTGAAGTATCTATGAGGGGACAGGGTCCAGGGTCCAGGGGAAAGATGGTTACAATTTTTTTAGCAATCTTCTCTGTAGTATTAGAGTCAAAAGAGGAAAGAACTCGATGTGGTGGTAGACATGGTATGTTAAGTGGAGGAGATGTCTGGATAATTATGATCTCATTATGAATTAAATCTAGTTTTTCAATTGAATGGCAATGTCCTGGGCAATGAATGAGTTAGTTCATGGGGCAGTGTGGGAGGAAAGCGTTGACAGGAACTGGATGAGAGGGTGGTAACAGGAGTAATGAAATAGGTCTGTTTGACAGCATGGAGGAATTGAAGTTGGTGTGAAGTGTGATATGACTTTTCCTCCATCTCACAGAGACACTGATCCCTATCTGTATCCCCAGTGTGTCAAGTTGTTAACGTCTGGATCTCTTTGCTGTTTCATATTAAAAAAAAAAAGTATGTTTCTTACTGGTGACTCAAATGCCTCAACAAGGGGACAACATGCTTCAAAAGTTTACACTACAGTCTATGTAATTCACCAACAAATGGTGTCACCTTAAATCCAAACCTCTGTGAAAGAAGTATGGTGTAATACTTGTGTATTTATGCAGAAATCTTTTTTTTTTTTTCATAGTAAACTTTATGCGCTACTTATGAAAACATATTTGGAATTTTTCCATAATAATGTACTTTTGTTACTTTGCCTTTAGAAGCTACATTTAGTGAAATTAAACACCTGCTCTATAGAAATAAGGTGTTGTGTAACCACATAATGTAAGTAATTCTTGCATGTGTTTAGAGCACATATAATGACAGCTTACCTTATAATAACTGTTCACAGCATGTAAAATTACACGTTTCCTATTTTCCAGAATGAGATTTAACCACATTTGTTATCCTAATAAAAAAGCACATTTAAGTTTCCACTGAGTAATATTCACTAGTTAAACAACTAAGAAAATGCAGTATTACTTAGAATTTATATGGGTACAAAAAGTAGAAATTAAGTTTGTATATTATTCATATTTTAGTATTGAGTTTTACTAATGACAGCCATTTATTTGAAAGTGTCATTCATTTTAAAACACATTTTTGGATTGAGTTTGTTATCTGTAAAAAATTGATTTTAATTGTTGATGCAATGATTTTATCTGGATACTGTTCTCATGCTGCATATAATGCTGTGCAAAGAAAGACAAGACTCACAAAGACATTCTCATGCTGCATATAATGCTGTGCAAAGCAAGACAGGGCTCACAAAGACGTTCTACTTCAAGTACTTTATTAACCAAATCTTTATTTAATTAGAAATTTTAGAAAATAAAACGTTTCAAACAGAAAACAGTTTTAAATCAATATGTGCCTTGACCACCCATTGTAATTCGGAGTGAGGGACAATAGAATAATAATAACAGAATATTTTTGAAGCCAATAAAAAATGACTTCACCCTGCACTTTTTTTGAACAGTAACATTTTATAATCTTTGTGTGTGCTTTAGATAAGTTTTTCATCCACTTTTAACTAACTTTTCAAATGCTTTGCAGCTACTTCTTATCTCCTACTTTACCCTACCCAGTTTGCATTTTGTCAGTTCCTGTTTGGTCACTTCTTGTAAACTTTATGCCATTGTAAAGTCTTTCAATATCTTGATCATATGTTCCCTCTAATACGGACACTTGAGACATTATTGATGGTGCTATAGCACCAGTAAATCACCCCCTGGTGCTGCTGCTGCATACTGTATAATGGTATAAAAGATGAAGCAATATCTTTACAGCTGTATATATTGTACTTTTCATAATGTTTATTTAATATTGTACAGGACGCTGAGGATTTGTCCTGGACTTGAGGTATGTGTCCATATTTTTTGGGTTGTGGTCCCATGAAGCAGGATGATAGGAGACATTTTGAGTACTCAGAGGTTCTCATCCATGCAGGGTGAGGGGTTCTGGGGTAGTCCGGTTAGAAAGGAGAGGACTGAATGGCAGTTCTCTCAGGATTCATGAGTCCCTATTTGTGACCTGGAATTCAAAGATTCAGAGTGACTTTGAGTGGAAAAAAGCCTTCACCAAAATTTCAGCAAGATTAGGAACATTTTTTGTGAAACTACAGAGACTGAGGAAGGCAAAATTAAGACGGTTTTGACGTTATTTTCAAATTGGCAATGCGCTTTAAATAGTTAGAAAAGCGTATTTCAATTATTCTGCACCCACCTTACCTCATTAGCTGGAAACATGTAAATTATCTGGAAAACAAAGCAATGCCATACAGCAATGGGGTGTGACATAGCTATGATTAAAAACAAAGCCATGCCACACAGGGGCAGAAAAGGTTTCTTTAACCACTTGACCTCCGGAAGGTATTACCCCCTTCACGACTAGGGCATTTTTTCTTTTATTCAGCATTTTTAACTGAAAATTACTTGGTCATGCAACAATGTACCCAAGTGAAATTGACCTACTTTGTTCACACAAATAGAGCTTTCCTTTGGTGGTATTTTATCATCACTGGGTTTTTATTTTTTATTATATAAATGAAAAAATACAAAACATATTATAAAACATATTCAATAAAATGTCTTCATAACTTTATGCCCAAATTTATTCTGTTACATGTTTTTGGTAAAAACCAAACTGTGTTTTGGGGACAGTATACAATACAAAATGATTGGCTGTAACTTGCTGACAAACTTAATTATCTTGAATAATCTAATTTCATCTAGAAGTGCAAAATCTGAAGCTAACATTGACTGAATTTAGGCAAAAACTAAATTTATGTTAATACAGAGAAATCAAGTTCTGCATAATCACACAACCCTCTTGGAAACAAATGATACTAGGCAATGAGTAATTAATGCAATCCAAAACACTGCAGCTTGCTAAAATAAAATGGGGTTTGCACATGTGCACCTCTAAACCAGTAAGTACACCGTAAATGTACTGCTGGCGGTCGGCAAGAGGTTAATCTAATTTTATCTAGAAGTGCCACATGACAAAAATCTGATGCTAATATTGACCAAATATAAATAAAAATTGAAAATTCCTTTCAAATACTTACCGTAATTTTCCTTTCCTGATGGACTCCATGGCAGCAACGTGTGGGTTTAGTACTGCCACCACTATTATCTTATAGGACTGTGCTCCCATAAGTCTTTGCTCCCAGCCAGCGGCCGTGTTTGATAACTAGCCTACTCCAGCCATTGGGAGGGAACTCCTGCTGCCCATCCTGCTCCATTAAGCCAGCAACAGTTCCTCATGGCTGAGATGTAGTTGCAGTCACCATCCTGGAATGCTCTGGTTGGGCCTGTTCTACTGGTGGCAGCTGAGAACAAGCTTGGCACTCTATTCCCACTGGCATGGCAAAGGGGAACATATGTTACCCCCACTCTGTTGGCAGTGTTCCAGACTGTGGTCGCTGTGGCTCGCGGAATTTCGGCTGGGGGCGAATGGAGCACTCAGGTTACACCACCATCATGGAGAGCTCTGCACAAGAGCCCCCCAGGCCAGTCATTTTCTTAAAGGAAACATGTAATAACAAAGTCTTCCATTAAAGGTTTCCTTTTACAAAGTAAAGTCTTCCATCTAGCTAACAGACTGGGAAAATTACTTTGGTGACACAGGCCTCATATGAAATGCAGGTACAGTTACAGGCTTCCACATAAACCATTATCTACATAAGACAGCAGTGCTTTTGAGGCACAGAAAATAGCACCTTCACCAGATAAGGAATATTAGATTGTAGAATGATCACTGTGTACAAATAACTCTTAGACTGTGTGCCAAGTAATTTACATTTCATAAATCACTTGGCTCCTATATTTGCGTTTTTATATTTTAAAAGACATAAACCAATCATCACTCAGGATGATTTATAAATTACTATAAAATATTTAAGAGCTTTTGCTAATCAGTATCCTGCTTAACGGGTTACCAATAAAATTACTAGCCAGAACCATAACACCTGTCTCAAAAAAAGAGAGAAAAACATATAGCATGTTTGTGCTCTTAGGTTGACAAGTACAGCATGTTTTCATTGATGTGCAATTTTGTTTATTTATATTTACTTCTCAAGATTAAAGGTTTATTGGATAAAAATTGTATATTTGGAGGTAAAGCACCCTTGCACAACTTATCAGTGTTTATACTTGATAGGGTCCCAAGACAGGATAATCAGCTCTAGGGCTACCTTGGCCTATATTGTATACTGTGGCCATTTTGTTTTTATTGGATAGAACAACATTGGAAAACACCCCTCACCCCCACCTAGATTCTTGCTAAACACTATTACAATGGGGGGAACATAAAAGCACAATTTCTAGCCAAAACTTGAATGAATTGACACTGCAAAATTGACCTAATAAAGTAAATACCAATTTGATAGTACATGTGAAAGTTTTTTGTTTTGTTTTTTAGGTTAAATTGGTATTTAGAGGCTAAAGTACATTTAGGCTTAGAGTCAAAGGGGGAAAACCCCTTAAAGGTTTGCTGGAGGTTTATAGTCCAATTTGGATTTGGATAAACAATAAAAAAACAATTAAAAAAACCTCAGTCCTCACCAGTTCTCCAACTGCTGTACTCTTTACCCTGCAGTCTCACCCACACACAAATCCATATAACACCCCCATGTCAAGAGAATGCAGAAGAGAACGGCACAGTGTAATGAAACAGTGCCATTCTCTGCAGCATTTAGGATCCATTTACTACTGAAGAAAGAATGGGGAGCTAGGAACTGCAATAGGGGAAACGTACCAATGGGCAATGAAATCTAAATATACCATACAGAGTGAGAGGGTCCTCTTTTTCATGCAACTTCATGGGTGACAGGAAAAACACCATTGATGTCTATTACATGCTTGGGAGATGCTTTTAATTTGTATGTGATGTTAAGGAACAGTGTGATGCTAGGGTGCTGGAGTTAAAAGTAGTAGTATGGGCAAAACTTTATTTTTTCATTTTGGATAGAGCAAGTGAGGGTTATAAACCTAGTCAGATTTTTTTTTTCTCCATCCCATTTCAAAGATTTACCTTCACTTCCTGTCCCAGAGCCAAACAGGAAGTGAGAAGAAATCCCTGCAAATTAAGGAAATCCCTCGGGGATCCCCAGGTCACCAGAACTAGTGTCCCTATTGGAAGATTTCCCCTCCATTACTTTTCTGGGGACAACCAAAAATTTTAGATTTTCTTTCCATTTCATATTTAATGATAATGGTAAACAGGACAAATAGAGAGGGTGACTCTCCTTAATGGGGCACAGACAGCCTAATAGAAATAGACAAGGGTTCTAATCCCCCTGTACTCTATCCAAAGCTAAAAAAAGCTTTGCCTTTAGCTATACCTTAAGAAGTAGAGCTATGATTCTGGCACTGAGAAGGAGTGTAGCAAGAAAAAAAAAAGAGGAGGGTAGCTAGGGGAAAGGGCAGGCAGCTCTAAAAATAGAGTTTATCATCCTATGTCTATAGGCTTCTCACCCTTCCCCAAATATTCCTTCAATATTGTTAGAGGGACTCCCTGTTGGACTGTCAGCTGTCAAAGACTTGATGTTGTGTTTATGACTGTATCTTGTTTATTTTACATGTTATTTGCATGTTTTCAGAATTATTTGGCCAATTTCTCTAGTGAAAGGCTTCTTATCCTTTATTGCCTCCTCCTTAGGGACACATAGCAACCATGTATTTTCGACCTGCTAATGCACCCTTCTCTTCTTCCTTAAGGGTGTATAACAACCATTTATTTTGGGCCTATAATGTGCATTTCTCCTCCACAAGGGCTCAGAGCAGCCATTTGCCTTTCTAGTGTTGAACTGCACCCTCTTTCTCCTCTGCTAATCCTGCCCTATTGCTCCAAAGCACCCCCTATTTTGTCCCCCATTTATCATTGCAGCCATAACATTTATTAAGTCGGGTCTTTGGCTCCACCACACTGGTGGCATACAGTGGCTGCAGGTTGAAAACAAAAGGGCAAAGGCTATCCACCTTCACACAAAATGGCTTTAGTATCATGCTTGTTCCTGACACAGGCAAAGCCATCTTATTTTGGGCAGCATTTCGCCATAAACTCATGCACAACAATGGTGGACACCAAAACACCTCCTAATTTCTATAAAAATTTAACAAGTGCAGCGCTAAATATGAGAGTACACAATCATTGACAGTGAATCCAAAAGTGAGATAAGAAAATTAACAAAAGTGAATACCACAGAACAGGGTAAAAAATAAGTAACACAATATGAGAACTTCTATGAAGTTCATATAGATAACTCCATAAATGTTGTGATTCCAAGTGATGATAATCTATCACCCAAAATTAACAAAGGAAGGAGGTCACCGCCGTGAAAATCTTCTGCCACCAAATGAGATATAAGGAGGCTTACCAGAACATATGGACCCTATTCAATGTATACTAAAATGGGTCAAACAGGCAGTGGTGTAACAACACCTGGGTATCGAAGGCTTGCTGCGGTCTTCTCCAATGGATCGAATAGGGGTTGAAAGGGCTATTAAATAGTCACCGACATCAGTATAATAGGGAAATTCAGAGTCAAAAGTCGAGATACTCTCATCAGTGCTCCATTTACTCTTCTCTTTAAAGAAGCCTATCCTGCTTCTAACACTGTTTTACTTCCTCCATCACCTCATCCCCCACAGCTATTACATTTTGTATCAATTGACCCTCCCTTTTTAGATTGTAAGCTCTAATGAGCAGGGCCCTCTGATTCCTCTTGTACCAAATTGTAATGTAACTGTAATGTCTGCCTTTATTTTGTTAAGCGCTGCACAAACTGTTGGCACTATATAAAACCTTTATAATAATAATAATAATTTAGGACATAAATCCAAGGAGAAAATGTAGAAGACTCGACATAGTGTAAAAACGTATATAAAATTTATTTGAAAAGAAAGTTAGAACACTCACATTTCGACAGACATCAAAAGGCATTGATTAAATGATACATCAAGTTAAATGGCATAGGCAGGACAGTGGACCCGACGCATTTCGTCTCAGTCAGACAACATCTATTTTTTTCCTCATTTGTAATAGCTGATGTGACATTTAGTAAACTGTTCTGCATGCAGATGTATTGGGTAAATTTTTTTTATACAATACCTTGTCCATATGCAAAAAACGTGAACATCGGGTTCCTTGCAAATAAGGCCACTAGCTCAGAAATTCCCCTTGCAGAGGTGATGATGGCAACAAGGAGTTATTTTGGTGTTATCCACACATTGTTCTCAGACATAAAACAGCTTTTTGATTGGGCCTCAAATGCATCCCTAGGCACTTCTGAGGATGTGGAGGGAGGATACTGATAGCATGATGGAAATGGTGGAGACTGATATTTCACAGGAGTAGGGTGTCTCACTCGAGAACCCAAGAAAACAGGAAATATTATTTAGCACATAAAACACAGTCCTAAAGCAGATGAATGAAGAGTTTTTTATTATTATTTAAGCTATCAAATAAAAAGTGTATATCCAGTATTGAATTGGAAAAAAAAATATTTAACTGCAATTATTGCACAGGTCCAGTGTGTGAGCAGCTTGATCAGACTGTAATTTCCAAGGGGAAGATAGGGCAGGTTTTATAAAGATCTATAAATTAGAGTGGTTTATTGCACAAACAATAGCCATAAATATTGTGCAATGCATGCACAATATGTAAGCAGATGTATTAAATAAAAAGTTTCAGCCTAATAAAAGGGTGAAAGAGGTCTGGCAGCTACTAAGTATGCAGAGGAAACTGTGACAGCAAGAGAAAAAAAAAAAGGATGAAAATTACCTTATGCATTGAAGTCACACTGGGCACAATCATGAAAATATGAAATACACTCATAATTGCCCAGTCAGATTTGCTGAAGTTTCCAATAAGTCTGATAATAAAATATTACTGTCTCCTATTTAGGGAGATAAGAGGTATCAGGGGTAGTCCAGCTGAACTATGATGCATGTAACCCCTAGGAGAGGCATATCTTTACCAAACTCAAGGATGCTAAGCAGAGATAGAAATGAAAGGGGGCACAATATGGTGCATTAAAAGCTTACAATTACAAACCATCCTCTTTCTTGAGCCTGGTGGAAAAGAGACTGGCATCAGCAACGTGTAGTCATTTATTTTATTTTTCATGCATTTCTTGCAATAAATAAAAAAGTATAGTAGCATAAATTTCAGATTTGTTCATATACAAATTTCTCTTTTATTCATTGATTTATTTTCTATTGTTCCTTACTTGCTTTGTTATATTCCTTGTCTTATTTTTGTGTATTAGTTCTGTGATTGCCCCATATAATTAGCATATTATTAAAGTCTTAGATTGTGTACTTTTATTATTATTATGTTCAGATTAATCTATCACCTGCCCTCTATCTATCCATCAAAATGCATGTGCTTCCATTGTGGAGACTCTTAAAAGTCAGAGTTGGGGACTACGGGTAACAGGGTGCCTTGATGGGGCCTGTAGCTTAGATGTGTATTTGCAAATGTGTGCAGACTAAACCCTTATTTTTAACGCATACTGTTAGACAGGTCAGTTTGGTTGGTGGTAGGCTGGTCGGTAAGTTTAGCTAGGAAATTTCTTTAGTTTTATTTGACATACATTGCCCTTCCAGTGCTCCTTGCTGCAAAGGCCAGGTAAAGATGGGGGCAGTGTCCATTTGTTTGTATAATCATGGTACATACCGCTACCTGCCATATTGCAGAGCTCTGTTTTCACAATTCTCATATTTATGTTTTACCTGTTTTATTATTATTTAGCATTCTTGGTTTTGGTGAAGATCTGCATTCTCTTGGAGTTTCAGGCTTTATAGTTTAGCTACTGTAGATACTCCCTGATACCTGCTATCATCCTGAATTGGAGTCCAAAGAGCTCTAAAGTCATTGCCAGTGATTGCTATTTTTTATCATCAGTCTTACTGAAGGCTATATCTGACTGGGCAATTGTGAGTGCATTTCTTATCTTTAATAGTTAAACCCAGTGTTCTTTAATGCACAAGGTAATTTAAGCAGATTTATTAGTCCACAATTCAGTTGGAAAAGACAAGGCAGGATTTATTGTTAAATTTCATTTTTTAGGAAGGTGAGAACAGGCAGGTGTTAATAAAGAAATCAAAAGTAAGGTGTATTATTTCACACACAAAAAAAAAAAAAAATGCAAGTCTTCCATGCACACCATGTAAGGAGCTTTAGTAGGGTGGGTGAAACCAGGCAGATTTATAATCAAGACATCAAATTAGAATTGCAAGCAGAAGCCATAAAAATAGCATCAGAAGACGTCAAAATTAAAATGGCAAGCAGAAGCCCGGCAGCTAAAGAGCATCTGCTGTTTTTGTAGTATGGACCGCTGGGTCTATGCACTGTGAATGTGAAGGGATTACATAATAATATGTGTTTGAGGCTGTTCAGGCTGTATGTACTGTGAAGTGATTATTACTCAAAGATCTTAAAATTTTACAACAAGATGTGTTTTTCAGTCGGTTTCTAAGTCCAGATTCACATTATGCAGTTGCGCTTTCAGGCACGTTTTGTAGTGCGTTTTGCGTTTTTTTTTTTCTTTAAACACACTGTAAATACTTTGTACATTGCTGGCTGCTAAGTAGGGGCAACAATAAAGAGAAAAAGAAAAAGAAAACGAATCCCTAGAGCACATTTCCACCAGCTTAAATTTATCTTGTACAAGTCATTATACCATCGGCCAATAATGGCACTGTTGTTGTAGCAAAAGATTAATGGGCAAAAAAGAAAAGTTGGTTAGTGGGGTGTAGAAAGTTGCTACTTTATACAACCATGGGTATAGACTGAGACTGGGGTTGTGGTTAAATAGTTTAATAGTATCAAAAGGATGCACAGAAAAAATTCACTAGTGCATTTAAATTTACATAGGTTACTGCATACATATATTACTGACAACCACCAAGATTGGTGATCTCAGTATGGCAAGGTAATCAACCAGACAGGACAGGACTAACATACATAACCATTTACAAATAGGGGGGGACACACAACACAAAAGGTCCGGACGTCGGCACAAAATTCGGAGTGAAGCTGTTAAAGTGTTACATATTGTTTATAGTATAAAGTGGAAATAAAGAAAAATTAAATCATATGGGAGGTAACAAATATCCAGCTTCACTGCGAATCACCCCGGGGCTAACAACAAACCATTGCCACTTGCCAAATCTTAGTAGTGGTCCCAACTATATAAATTAATGAATAATGGTAAGGGTACCATAGGCCTTCCTAATCGTTGTGTGGGTTTAAATAATTATTGAACTTTGGTTATCCGTTAAACAGCAGTGGCTGGAGTTACTGATTAGAGTTCATGTAGATTTTACCATCAGCCGCTATGTCTAAAGGTCATATGGAATCAGTATTCATTCAGGAAGGGTGGACAAAGTTCATTTCCACATAAATGTTAGGAGACCGCTATCCATATAGTGTAACTCAAAGGGATTCAGGCTGATTTAGCCTAAGAATATGCAATGGTAGTCAGTGGAGACTGTTCAATACGTTACCATCCCGGGATCTGACTTTATATTGCAAAGGACAACTGTGCTGACTGCTGTGCTGGGGCAGGTCTTTCCGACAGGGTAGTTTAAATCTGCTCAGTCCGCTCAGTCCGCTGTAAGCTATGAGCGCTGTACTCCACTGCGGGAGATTATTGATAACATTACCCACGTCGGCAGTATGATCCTTACTGCAGGTGTCCTCTTCAGCTCCACCGGGATGGTTCGCCTGTTTCAATGTCGGCGTCAGTGGTAACATGCACGCTGAAAGCGCCGCTCTCGGCTCCATGGCTGTGTTGAACAGGGGTTGCGTAGCCGACGTCACGTGACCGCTGTGACGTCAACGCGTTTCGCTATCTAGATAGCGTAGCTTCGTCTGGACTCGGTGAGTAGGGGGCTGGGAAGCTGGCTGCCATGTCCTTTGCAACCGATAAGTCATCGGCTGTCAGCCGGCAAGAAAAAAAATTGCGAAAAAAATTACATGGGTTCCCCCCAGGTCCATACCAAGCCCTTATACGAGCATGCAGCCCAGTAGGTCAGGAAAGGGAGGGGATAAGCGAGCGCCCCCTCCTGAACCATACCAGGCTGCATGCTCTCAACATGGGGGATGGGTGATTTCGGGGAGAAGACTGCACTGGGGGGGAGAAGAAACTACCGGAGGAAGCAGACATTGGTACCGGAGAAAGAAGACATGGTGGACTTGGCAAAAACTGGCTCTTGTTTTTTCTAACATTTCACTGCTTTTTGGGGAGAATGGGTAGGGGTACAATGTACCCCATACTCCTTCACATGGGGGGGGCGGGATCCAGGGGCCCCCTTTCTTAAAGGGGGCTTCCAGATTCCAATAAGCCCCCTGCCTGCAGACCCCCATAACCACCAGTCAGGGTTGTGGGGAAGAGGCCCTTGTCCTCATCAACATGAAGGCAAGGTGCTTTGCCCCCGCCCCAAAGCACCCATACCTCCCATGTTGAGGGCATGCGGCCTGGTATGGTTCAGGAGGGGGGACCCTCGCTCGTCCCCTCCCTTTCCTGACCTGCACAGATTTTGGGGGGACCCCATGCTAATTTTATTTTTATTTTGGCGTAGGTTTTTTTTTACATTCAGCTGTCAGCTGATGACTCACCGGTTGTTAAGGGCGCAGTGGCCAGCTTCCTGGCTCGCTCCTTAGCAACCAGCTATATACAGTGTTTAAACAGAAAAATAAAAAGGGCAAACCGCAAAACACATCAAAAATCACATCTCAAGGGGCGAATTTGCGGCTTCCACGGGATCGGCTGCATGTGTGAGTAGCTCCGTACTACTCAGTCCATTTAGCCTGCTTCCTGGGGCAAGATCGCGGCCAAATTCATCTGACTAACTCCTATCACCCCCAGGACCAAGCTGTGCATGCCGCCAAAGAAGAGGAAAGCGAAGGGAACCGCGCAGAGGTCTTTAACCACCTAAATGTTGCAATCACAGGAGAAATTTGGCATGTCTCAAAATGGCGCCGGCAGCCCTGCCTCTCCCTCCTCACAGCGCACACAGACTGACTTCGCTCCACCTCAGGACAGTGAGTACACTACCTCCCTAACGAAGGAGGACTTAGATAGAAGCTGGGAATCAATCTATAGCAAGATAGCTACTAAATTCCAAACTGAGCTTCATAAAAGCACAAACACCCTGACTCAGGAGATTGCTGCTTTGGGGGCACGTACTAATCGTTTGGAAACCAAACATGACAAGCTCAGCATTGCTCACAATGATCTCTCCAGAGAATATGACACTCGGGCTACCACGGTCGCACAGCTGCAATCACAAGTCAAAGATCTCGACAATCTTGCTCGTAAATTGAACCAGACCATACATCCTCCTCACCTATACAAACTCTGTAATGCCTCTGGGCATATGGTCTCCCACCCTAAAGAGGTCCTGACTGTGTTTTAACAATTCTACTCCAATTTGCTCTCCCACCCACCCTCCTTCCAGCATGAACATCCCATGACTGGCTATCCTCCTTACCACTACCCTCCTTAACGTCTCTCAGATAGAAGCCCTGAATGCGCCTTTCACGGAGGAGGAGCTACTAAAGGTTATTAAATCCCTGAAACGACCGGTCGCCCCGGGTCCCGACGGGTTCACGGCTAGCTATTATAAGCACTATGCCCCCATCCTAACCCCACGACTAACCACCATGTTTAACAACATCCTCAAGGGAGAACATTTCCCAAATGATCTTACATTAGCAAATATGTCCCTGTTACCTAAACCCCTTAAGGACCACTCACTCCCACAAAACTACAGACCGATTTCGGTCATTAACAATGACCTAAAAAATTTCAGTCGCACTCTGGCAGATAAATTGGCCAGCATTATTGAAACTTTGACCTCTGCTGATCAATCAGGCTTCATCCCAAATAGGCTTATCACAGACAATATTCTCCTAGCCCTGAATGTTCTTCAAGATGCTAATCTACACAACAAACAGGCCTTGACATTAATAAGGCCTTTGATAGTGTCCTCTGGCCTTATTTGTTTTCTGTCCTACGACAGATGGGTTTCAGGGATGAATTTATTTGTGGGGTGCAGGCCCTCTATCACCAGCCCAAAACAAGAATTAAGTTACCAGGGTGCAACTCTGACTTTTGTACACTGGGCAGGGGTACCTGCCAGGAATGCCCCTTATCTCCCTTATTATTCTCCCTAGCTTTAGAACCCCTTGCAATCGCCGTTAGACAACACCCAGATATATCTGGTTACTCTCTTGAATCTTCCCATTTTAAACTCTGTATGTACGCAGATGATGTGCTGATCTTTCTGACCCAACCCCAAATCTCCCTTCTTAACTTATTCACTATACTGAATAAATGTGCCTCTATCTCTGGACTTACAAGGAATATGACTAAATCCGCAGCTCTTCCCATTAATCTACCCTCTGCTTAGTGTCAAACTCTGAGGATCTTTCTCATTCCAATGGTCAAATGACAAAATTCCATATCTTGGCATCTTCATCACTCCACAATACTCGTCCATCTTTGCTGCTAACTATCCAACATGTGTGTTCCGACTTTGTAGCCTACTTAAAACTTGGAGCTCTTACGGCATATCATTCTTGGGCAGAGTTATGGTGGTTAAAATGACCCTTTTGCCGAAGCTTTTGTTTTTATTCCGTTCCCTCCCTGTCAATATCCCAAAAGCATTTATTGACAAGCTCCAACAGGATGTTAACAGATTTATTTGGCAGAATAAACGTCCTAGATTTTTATAAAACATCCTTTATAAATCACAATCCACCAGAGGTCTGGGTCTACCCAACCTTTGGTTCTACTTCCTAGCTGCCCGTTTTCCCAGATGGTGCAATGAAATATCCCGGAATCAAAAGTACCCTGGGTTAAGTTTGAATCTGACTCCATCTTACCCTATTGCCTCCCGTCCATATTATGGTCACCCTCCAACGTTGTGCATAAGCTTACACCCCTCAATTAGATCGCATTCCATTCTCTCACCCTCTAGAACCGTTACAAAAGCAAACTCGGATAATATCACCATCCCCTCCAGGCTCGTCCTTCCTTTGGGAACCATTGTTTCCCTTAGCATTTCATCACCCTGAAGCCTTGTACACACGACCGAGTTTCTCGTCGTAAAAAAACACGTTGTTTTTTTCGACGAGATTCTTGTTAACCTTGTCGATTTTCTCGTCAAGCTTTCCATGCGTACACACTGACATTTCCCAATTTCCTCGTTGTTCTCCGCGGTCACGTCCAGCACGTACGACGGCACTATAAAGGGGAAGATCTTTTTTCTTGGCGCCACCCCTTGGGCTGCTTTTGCTGATCTCGTGTTACCGCGTGTGAAGTAAAAGTTTGGGAAGAGACGATTCGCGTTTTTCAGTCTTCGTACTTTTCAGTTCGTTTTCTGCGGTTCAGTTTGTGCTTGTGGGTTTGTATCTTGACTTTCAGGGCGTCTAGGCAGGTCGTATCTGTTTTACAGTGCGTTCTTCCCTGTTCGTTTCTGTTTTTCAGTTCGTTATTCATAGGCCTTGCTGTTCTAAAGTGCGTTCTGTTCTGTTCTGTACGTTCTGATAAGACGACCGTTTCCTAGCCATGTCGCCTGGACGTTCTCGTCGTCGAGTTCGTGCTGTGCGTGCGCTTGGTGTTGGTCTGCTTGTTTTGGACCAAGACCAGTCCATGAATGGTGTGAGGAGGAGTTCATGGACCAAGAACTGGTTGCTCCAGCGGGACCAATTCTGCCATATGCCTCTGCTGCGGGAGATCGTCGAGAATAATCCTGAGGACTACAGGAATTTTCTGCGGATGTCTGACCCCGTTTTTCAGGAACTGTTGGCTTTGGTGTCCCCCTATATTACCAGGAAGGACACCGTTATGCGGGAAGCCATCAGTGCTGAGCAGAGGCTCATCGCCACGTTACGTTATCTGGCGACAGGGAGAAGTCTTCAGGACTTGAAGTTCACGACAGGCATCTCCCCCCAGGCTCTGGGCCTCATAATCCCAGACACCTGTTCTGCTATTATACAAGTCCTGCAGGAGGACTATATTAGGGTAAGTTTTCTCCATTAACATCACATTTTATGTATTACATGTATGCTAATGTATTGTATTTCTTTCATCCTTCCCTAATTACCATGATTGTAATATGCTGAGAATGTCCCCTTTGTCCTCATGCATGCTTGAAGCTTTAGATTGCCCCTTTTTTCTCCTCCATGCATATTTTCCTTCACTAACCTTTCCAGCAGGGGTGCCTGTTGCTCCAAATGTTTGGGGGTTCAAACCCCAATTTAAGAAATAAACTTCC
Organism: Rana muscosa; assembly: GCA_029206835.1. Classification (NCBI taxonomy): domain Eukaryota; kingdom Metazoa; phylum Chordata; class Amphibia; order Anura; family Ranidae; genus Rana; species Rana muscosa. The sequence continues at coordinate 691,704,041 of CM055122.1, read as the reverse complement.
TCCTTTTTTGCTCTGGTGCCTATTAAACGCCCCCATTTGTTCCCTCCAATGCAGCCATTTTGCTCCCTCTAATGCAGCCATTTTGTCCCCTCCAATGCAGCCATTTTGTTCCCTCTAATGCAGCCATTTTGTCCCCTCCAATGCAGCCAGTTCCCCCCAGCCCTGCACTTATCTTCTTGTGGTCAGCGCCATCCTTCTTCTGTCCTTGATGTCTTCTCCTTCCCTTGATGTTGCATCAGCCAATCATGTTACCATTAAACAGACTTGGTGAACATGATTGGCAGAGCAGCCTGTCAGTGTTTACCCAAGGAATGCCCCCCTCCCCTGCGTCCCCTGTTTAACTTTTCTGAAGCCAATTACATCCCTCAGGCTGTAATGTGCAAGACAATTTTCCTTACTGTTTCTGATATGCAATTTTAAGCCCATAAATGCCGCAGTTCTTCATATGTCAGTCGCTTAACAGGGGGCCATCCACCTGAATAGTGGGCGGCATAGACAATACATAGGTTTATGCAAGGCATGAACCTATGTATTGTTCTGAGTGACGGGCACAGGAGAGAGGGGGCAGTGCTCCAGCGCCCACTCTGGACGCACCGCCACTGCAATGCTATCCTGTGTCCAAACACATCTACCCCCCCCCTCCCCATTATAATTTATTAATGGACCATCATAGGGGGTGATGAATATGATACATGAGCCTTCCATTATACTTATTTAAAACACCTTAATAAACGTAGACTTTGCTTGATGTTGGCCTCTAATGTATTTTCTTAGAATATACTTGTAATGTTTGATTTGTGTATTCTAATATTTTTTCATCTTGTTTGACTCCACAGCTTCCTTCCACGCCACAGGAATGGCAGACTGTGGCATCGGAGTTTGCCACATGGTGGGACTTCCCCAACTGCGGTGGTGCTATAGACGGGAAGCACGTCCACATCGTGCCGCCACCCCGTTCTGGGTCCTACTACTTCAATTACAAGGGGTTTCATAGCATTGTGCTGATGGCGGTGGTGTCAGCACGGTATGAATTCCTCTATGTTGATGTAGGGAAGAATGGCCGGATGTCCGATGGGGGATCCTTCATCCAGACGGAGTTTGCCCTCCGTCTCCAGAGTGACGACCTTGCATTGCCACCGGATGCAGGGAATATTGAAGGACTCCCCTTTGTTTTTTGGCTGATGAAGCCTTCGGGCTTGGACCACATCTTATGAGGCCATTTCCTCAGAGGACCCTGACCCCAGAGAAGAGGGTGTTCAATTACCGGCTGGCCAGGGGCCGAAGAGTCGTTGAAAATGCCTTTGGCATAATGGCCAGCCGGTTCCGCCTTTTTATGACTTCAATACACTTGGCGGACTACAAAATAAACTATGTAGTATTATGCTGCTGTGTGCTACACAATTTTCTTTGCCGCAAATCTAATTCCTATATGGCCTTAGTTTTGCCTGAGGCTGGACTTTCCTCTGATAATCCCCTGCCGGGCCTCGAATCTGCCCGTGCTGGCTTGCCCCCACAAAATGCCCGTGAGGTTCGGGACAAATACATGGACTATTTCACGGGTAGGGGGGCAATTCCTATGCCAGGCTATGTCTAAAGATTCCTGTCTAACGATCCAAATAAAAATCTTGTTTAAACTTCTAACTTTTGTTGGTTTCCTGTCTCCTAGTTTGTCTTAGTGCATTTGTAGTGCCAAGTGTATTTTCCTTTAGTAAATACCAACCATTTCACTATGTAAGCTTTAAAAATGTACCAAATAAGGTTAGAGCGTATTAGAAAAAGAAGCTACACGTTGTTTGTGTTCAAATATTTTACTATGTGCAAATTCACACACCTTTTTTTTTTTTATTTTACATTTTTTGTTTGCCTGGCCACAAACCGGCAATTGTTTTCTTAGGAAAATACAAAAACAACAGTTGCATTCCAAAAATTACAAAATTGGATACCTCGGAGCAATCTGAGACATTCACTTACACAAACTATATGTCTCTATGTGCCCGTCCTAATATGGGGTCCTGCCACCCCTTGCCCAGCCAAAAATTGAATATGCACACAATTGGGATTATTTTCCTATAGGGATTTTAGACTCCTGATCCCTATTGTCAACATGTGCTATCTGCCATCAGGGGTGATCAATGGACGTGTTTTGGGGGTGCAACCCCTTCCTCAGTTCACCTACTTTAGATACGAGGAAGGGGTTGCACCCCCAAAAGACGTACATGGATATCCCCTGATGGCAGATAGCACATGTTGACACACTGTGTGCAGATTCAATTTTTGGCTGGTTTGATTGTCAAAAAGTTTTTTAAAAGTTGAAGAAGAAACATGAAAAAAAGGGGGTTGGGATGCCTTATTGAATTCTCCCCAAAACATCGAGAATGTCTTTAAATGTTTGATCCATCACATGAATTCTTTCTTTAATTTTGTCCAGTTCCGTGCTACATTCCATCACTTGCTGGATGAGGCGGAGGGCACTGTCAGCAGAGAAACCTGTACTATCCTTCACCCCAACATTCACATCCCCTAAAAACAAAATACAAAAGGTATTATAACTCTAGAGGCCTACCTCTCTTACCTGAAGCTGTGGTGTCAGATACTGACCTGTTGTGGTGACCAGTTCCACAACGTCATCCACCTCTCCTTCCTGCACTTCTCCTTCCTCCACCTCAACTTCCTCCACATCTTTAGGTTGTTGGTCTTTTGGAGTTTGGGGTTGTTGTGAAGCTGTGGGGTTCCTGTGCTCCCTGGAGTGTCCTCCTCCCAGTCTTCTCTCCCCTATGAGAATCAAACAAAAGGTAGAGTTATCACACAGAAATTCTCTATGTAAAAAAATGCTAAATTGCTTGGAAGTGGGGTACAAGTGTGTGTTTGGGCGGAAGTTAAAGATGAATGCATTATTTCTGAGCAAGAATATGCTTAGTATTCACCTTTGTCTGTCATTTTTTAGACATGTAGGCAACACAAAAATTCTCTGATGCACCTGTGTGGGACACCCAAAAAAGGCGGGTCTGGTGGCCCACACTATAGTGCTCCAAAGTACAGATGTGGAAGCAGCTGCTGAGACTCCTCTCCTTTACACAGTTTACAGTTTGCATTTCATTCTCTTTACAAACACATCATCTAGCCTAAAACTTTGTGCCCCAAATTTCCCAAAAAATGTCAGATGTCTAATTACTTTTGTGGCTGTAAAATAAGCCAAAACAGCGGATAGTGGCCGAACGAAGTGTCTGTAACGTAACGAACGATTACTGTGTCCAACTAAGTTCAAAATATTACATTTTGGAAGGGAGTCCAATAAGAAAAAAAAAACTAAACCAGCAACATGTCAGTTTAGAAAAGGATTAATAGCAGAAAAGTGTACATTTTACTTACTTTTTGCGAGCATTCTCTTAATGCTCCTTAACTGCTCTGGCTCCCTCAGTTTGAGGTCTGACCACCTCTTTCTGAGCTGCTCATTTGAGCGTTTCACCCCGAAATTCGTCTTCAGACTCTTCACGACTTTAGTGAGGATTTTGGCCTTCCTTCTATTTGGTTTGCTATACGGCCCATGCTTTGCGTCATAATCAGACTTGAGCAAGATGTCCAACTTTAGTTTAGGGAAAGAGAAGGATAGGTAGGGAGAGTGTCAGTGTGTTTTACTGTACGAATCCTTGTTTCTAGGGACAGGGAAGGACAGTGAGGGAAATTCTCCTTGTGCTATAGTGTGCTTTAAAAAAACCTTTTTTCTAGGGACAGAAAACTATAGGTAGGGAGAGTGTCAGTGTGTTTTACTGTACGAATCCTTGTTTCTAGGGACAGGGAAGGACAGTGAGGGAAATTCTCCTTGTGCTATAGTGTGCTTTAAAAAAACCTTTTTTCTAGGGACAGAAAACTATAGGTAGGGAGAGTGTCAGTGTGTTTTACTGTACGAATCCTTGTTTCTAGGGACAGGGAAGGACAGTGAGGGAAATTCTCCTTGTGCTATAGTGTGCTTTAAAAAAACCTTTTTTCTAGGGACAGAAAACTATAGGTAGGGAGAGTGTCAGTGTGTTTTACTGTACGAATCCTTGTTTCTAGGGACAGGGAAGGACAGTGAGGGAAATTCTCCTTGTGCTATAGTGTGCTTTAAAAAAAACTTTTTTCTAGGGACAGAAAACTATAGGTAGGGAGAGTGTCAGTGTGTTTTACTGTACGAATCCTTGTTTCTAGGGACAGGGAAGGACAGTGAGGGAAATTCTCCTTGTGCTATAGTGTGCTTTAAAAAAACCTTTTTTCTAGGGACAGAAAACTATAGGTAGGGAGAGTGTCAGTGTGTTTTACTGTACGAATCCTTGTTTCTAGGGACAGGGAAGGACAGTGAGGGAAATTCTCCTTGTGCTATAGTGTGCTTTAAAAAAAACTTTTTTCTAGGGACAGAAAACTATAGGTAGGGAGAGTGTCAGTGTGTTTTACTGTACGAATCCTTGTTTCTAGGGACAGGGAAGGACAGTGAGGGAAATTCTCCTTGTGCTATAGTGTGCTTTAAAAAAACCTTTTTTCTAGGGACAGAAAACTATAGGTAGGGAGAGTGTCAGTGTGTTTTACTGTACGAATCCTTGTTTCTAGGGACAGGGAAGGACAGTGAGGGAAATTCTCCTTGTGCTATAGTGTGCTTTAAAAAAACCTTTTTTCTAGGGACAGAAAACTATAGGTAGGGAGAGTGTCAGTGTGTTTTACTGTACGAATCCTTGTTTCTAGGGACAGGGAAGGACAGTGAGGGAAATTCTCCTTGTGCTATAGTGTGCTTTAAAAAAAACTTTTTTCTAGGGACAGAAAACTATAGGTAGGGAGAGTGTCAGTGTGTTTTACTGTACGAATCCTTGTTTCTAGGGACAGGGAAGGACAGTGAGGGAAATTCTCCTTGTGCTATAGTGTGCTTTAAAAAAACCTTTTTTCTAGGGACAGAAAACTATAGGTAGGGAGAGTGTCAGTGTGTTTTACTGTACGAATCCTTGTTTCTAGGGACAGGGAAGGACAGTGAGGGAAATTCTCCTTGTGCTATAGTGTGCTTTAAAAAAAACTTTTTTCTAGGGACAGAAAACTATAGGTAGGGAGAGTGTCAGTGTGTTTTACTGTACGAATCCTTGTTTCTAGGGACAGGGAAGGACAGTGAGGGAAATTCTCCTTGTGCTATAGTGTGCTTTAAAAAAAACTTTTTTCTAGGGACAGAAAACTATAGGTAGGGAGAGTGTCAGTGTGTTTTACTGTACGAATCCTTGTTTCTAGGGACAGGGAAGGACAGTGAGGGAAATTCTCCTTGTGCTATAGTGTGCTTTAAAAAAAACCTTTTTTCTAGGGACAGAAAACTATAGGTAGGGAGAGTGTCAGTGTGTTTTACTGTACGAATCCTTGTTTCTAGGGACAGGGAAGGACAGTGAGGGAAATTCTCCTTGTGCTATAGTGTGCTAAAGCATTCCTCATCAACCATCTTTGAAATCCTTGTTTTTTGGACAGTCAGGGAAATTGTCGTTGTGCTATTCTGTGCAAAAGCAATCATCCTCAACCATATTTAGAAATCCTTAAGTAAAGGGACAGAGAAGGACACCTGAAGGTAGCCCTTATTGCTTTTTTCCCATCTCCCTGCAGGCCATCTATTAGAATGTCTGGAAGGCAAACAAGGAGAGGCAGACAGTCAGGAGGCAATAAAAGAGGGCAAGCAGGCTCTGTGTCTGGGGACAACAGTGCTGGTCGTGGACGCGGTGCATTGTCATCAGCACATGGCCATGGGACACGCTTGTCCTTCTTTTCGGCAGCTGGACATGTTGAGCCACATCATGCCGAAGACTTGGTAGAGTGGATGACCAAGCCCTCCTCCTCCTCCTCATCCTCTCTCACCCAGGCTCAGGGTACTGGCAAAGCAGCTGCCAAAGCGTCCTCTTCCCTGGTATCAATGTCAGACTCATCATCAGTCACTCCTTCCCTAGACCCACCATGTCCTCCTCCTGAGGAGTCCCCCGAACTGTTTGAGCACAGTGTTGGGTACATGCTCCAGGAGGATGCCCAGCGTTTCGAAGGGTCTGATGATGAAACCCAGCTACAGGAAGGCAGTAGCGTGAGAGCAGACAGAGGGGATGCTCAAGAAGGACACCAATCTGGCAGTCATGTTCCAGCAGCTGCAGCATACTGCCAGATTGGCTCCAGTGATGAGGAGGGAGGGGATGATGAGGTCACTGACTCCACGTGGGTGCCTAATAGGAGAGAGGAGGAGGAGGAGGATGAGGAGGAGGAACATCTCCAACGAGGCAGGATGCCCTTTGGTGGCCAGCGTAAGGGCAGTACACCGACGGAATCACACCGCAGAGCTCCGCCTGTGCAGGGCGCTGCCTCTGCCCGTCATTCAAAAAGTTCTTTGGTGTGGGCCTTTTTTGAGGCTAGTGCATCAGATCGCACAGCTGCTGTTTGCAACATATGTCTCAAGCGTATATCGCGTGGCCAAAACATCAGCCGCTTGGGTACCACATGCCTGACCAGACATATGTTGACCTGCCATGCAGCTCGTTGGCAAGCCTACCTCAAAGACCCACACCAAAGAACAAAGCGGACCTCTCCTTGCACCGCATCAGCTGGGATCTCCAACCCCACTATAACTTCAGTCCTCTCTGAAACATGCACTGAGAGGAATGAAGGTGTAGAATTAGGTGTGTCACAGCCAAGTACTTGCGGCCACTCTGCTAGCAGTACACCGACGTCCGATTCTAGCAGGCAAATTTCCCTGCCCCAGCTGCTGGACCGTCGAAAGAAGTTCACTCCCAGCCATCCACATGCCCAGCGGTTGAATGCTAGCTTGGCTAAATTGCTAGCGCTTCAACTGCTGCCTTTTCAGTTGGTAGACTCGGCCCCCTTCCGTGAGTTTGTGCAATGTGCGGTTCCTCAGTGGCAGGTTCCCAAACGCCACTTTTTCTCACGGAAGGCTATTCCGGCTCTCTACCGGCATGTGGAAGGCAATGTCTTGGCCTCGCTGGACAGGGCGGTCAGCGGTAAGGTGCATATTACCGCTGACTCATGGTCCAGCAGGCATGGACAGGGACGTTACCTTTCTTTCACGGCCCATTGGGTCACTCTTTTGGCAGCTGGGAAGGATGCAGGACAAGGTGCAGTAGTGTTGGAGGTTGTTCCACCGCCACGCCTCCAAAATGCTACTACTGGTTGTGACACACCTCTCTCCTCCACCCCCTCCTCTTCTTCTTCCTCCATGGCCTCTTCCTGTGGTTTGTCCTCTGAACCAGCGGTGCTCCGTAGCCGTTCAAGGGGCTACGCAAGTACGCAGGCAAAAAGATGCCATGCCGTGCTTGCGCTGGTGTGTTTGGGGGACAGAAGCCACACTGGGGCAGAGGTCCTGTCTGCTCTGCAGGGCCAGGCCGAGAGGTGGTTGACGCCACGCCAGCTTAAGCCAGGAATGGTGGTTTGCGACAATGGCACCAACCTCCTCTCCGCCCTCCGACAGGGACAACTGACCCATGTGCCCTGTGTGGCTCACGTCCTTAACCTGGTGGTGCAGCGGTTCTTGGGCAGGTACCCGGGCTTACAGGATGTCCTGAGGCAGGCCAGGAAAGTCTGTGTGCATTTCCACAGATCTTATAATGCCAGTGCTCGCCTGGCTGAGCTGCAAAAGGAGTTGAACCTGCCCAAGAACCGCCTTATATGTGACATGCCCACCAGGTGGAACTCAACGTTGGCCATGCTGCAGCGGCTGCACACGAAGCAGAGGGCCATCAATGAGTACCTGTGCGACTACGGCACCAGGACAGGGTCAGGGGAGCTTGGTTTTTTTTCTCCACGCCAGTGTGGCATGATCAGGGATGCATGCACTGTCCTGGCACCATTTGAGGAGGCCACGAGGATGGTGAGCAGTGACAGTGCATGCATCAGTGACACTGTACCTCTTGTCCACCTGTTGGAGCACACGCTGCGTGGAATAATGGACAGGGCACTTGAGGCAGAACAGAGGCAGGAAGAGGAGGACTTCCTTGCCTCTCAAGGCCCCCTTTACCCAGACAGTGTTCCTTCTGTCCCACCCATCGCACAGGAAGAGGAGGAGGAGGAGGAGGAGGAGGAGGAGGATTGTGTCAGCATGGAGGTGGAGGCTGGCACTCAGCATCATCAGCAGCAGTCTTTTAGGGATGATTTACAGTCCCAAGAAACCAGTGGACTTGTACGTGGCTGGGAGGAGGTGGCTGCGGGTCATGTCGTCCTTAGTGACCCAGAGGACTCCGGAGCGAATGCCTCAGCAAACCTACGCTGCATGGCCTCCCTGATCCTGCAAAGTCTGCGGAAGGATCCTCGTATTCTTCGGATCAAGGAGAGGGACCATTACTGGCTGGCCACTCTCCTTGATCCACAGTACAAGGGTAAGGTTACGGACCTTATGTTACCGTCGCAGAGGGAGCAGAGGATGAGACAACTCCGGGAGGCCTTGCAGAAAGGTCTGTGCAACGCGTTCCCAGAGACTGGGAGGTTACAAACTCCTGGTCCTGGACAACGAGTTGCTGAGGCTTCGGCCAGTCAAAGAAGAAGCGGTGGGGAAGGTGGCCGTTTGACCGATGCGTTCAGACAATTCTTTAGTCCGCAGCCCCAAAGTATGATCAGTTCCAGCAACCATCGCCAGCGTCTGATAAACATGGTGCAGGAATATCTAGGGGCAAGGTCAGACTTGGACACCTTCCCCACCGAAAATCCTCTGGCTTACTGGGTCTTGAGGATGGATCACTGGGCAGAGCTTGCACAGTATGCAATTGAGCTACTGGCCTGTCCTGCATCCAGCGTTCTTTCGGAACGCACATTCAGTGCTGCTGGAGGATTTGTCACGGATCACAGGGTGCGCCTGTCCACCGACTCGGTTGATCGACTGACTTTCATCAAGATGAACCAGTCTTGGATCACCACCAGCTACCACACACCTGATGCTGATATAACAGACTAATTGATTTTAACATGTCACATCCCTTCAAGACTGATGCTGATGCTGAGTGCCTGTGCTGTTATGTTGACTGGCTATCCTCCTCCTCCGAGTCCTCAATGATACGATTGATGATGATAGCTTGGAAGATCATTTTTGTTTATGGGTGCCGCCACCAGTGGCTAAGGCCCAATTTTTCAGCCCCTGTTTTACAGGGGCGTGTAATTACAATTTTTTTAGCAATAATTTGCCATAGGGCTCATTGCTGTGCTCCAAGTACAGTATCTGTGAGGGGTTGGAGTGTTGTGGCACCAGTGCCTAAGGCCCAATTTTTCAGCCCCTGTTCAACAGGGGCATGTAATTACAATTCTTGATCTAATAATTCACAGCAGGGCCCATTGCTGCACCCACCAAGAGTAACTCTGAGGGCTTACAGTGTTGTGGCAACGCCACCACCACCACCACCACGAAAGGCCCAATTTTTCAGCCCCTGTTCAAAAGGGGCATGTAATTACAATTCTTGATCTAATAATTCACAGCAGGGCCCATTCCTGCACCCACCAAGAGTAACTCTGAGGGCTTACAGTGTTGTGGCAACGCCACCACCACCACCACCACGAAAGGCCCAATTTTTCCGCCCCTGTTCAAAAGGGGCATGTAATTACAATTCTTGATCTAATAATTCACAGCAGGGCCCATTCCTGCACCCACCAAGAGTAACTCTGAGGGCTTACAGTGTTGTGGCAACGCCACCACCACCACCACCACGAAAGGCCCAATTTTTCAGCCCCTGTTCAACAGGGGCATGCAATTACAATTCTTGATCTAATAATTCACAGCAGGGCCCATTGCTGCACCCACCAAGAGTAACTGTCAGGGCTTACAGTGTTGTGGCACCAGCACCACCATCAAAGGCCCAATTTTTACTACCACTGTTCAACAATTATATGTAATTACAATTCCTGATATAATAGTTGACAGCAGGGCGTTCCAGCACCAACCAAGAGTAACTGTGAGTGCTTACAGTGTTGTGCCAACACCAACAACTAAGGGGCCTATTTCTGCAGAGTATATACGGCAGGTCCCTACTTTCAAACATCCAACTTACAAACGACTCCTACTTGCAAACGCAAGAAGACAACAGGAAGTGAGAGGAAATCTACCCCTTGGAAGGAAAATTCTCTCCTGTAAGAATTAATATGGAAGAAAGGTGTCTCCTCTGTACTGATGCTTTATCAGCAATCCTTGTTTCAAGAAAAACACCACATTTCAAAAACAGTTGTCATTGGGACGGAAAGTGAGGTGAAATGTTCTGAACAGGGGCACAGACAGCAAAACAAATGTTACAGGGGTGATAACCCTTACCTATGTTTTCCAAAAAGTTTAAAAATAGATTTTTGGGCTGGAGCTACACTTAAACAATGTACCTGTTCAAAATTACAAACAGATTCTACATAAGAACAAACCTACAGTCCCTGTCTTGTATGCACCGCCTGTATACGGCTGTTCAGAGTATATAGGGCCTTTTTTATTTTATGTGCGGGGTTCCCCTTAATATCCATACAAGACCCAAAGGGGCTGGTAATGGGCTGGGGTAGGGGGGGGGTCATGGGGTAGCTATGCCATTTTTCTTAAAGATTTTCATCCATATTACCGGGACCAGACATTACATTAAAGCCGCAAGCAGTTTTAAATGGCTTTTTTTTCCTTTAGAAGTGTCATTTTGTGCAGGGACAGTTCTAAACACGGGAAACACATGGCACTTCACAGGCATACTTTAGACACCCCCCAGGTACGATATTTAAAGGAATATTTGACTTTTTTTTTTTCACTTTATGCATCATTAAAATGACTGCTCCCGAAAAACGACCGTTTTTAAAACTTCTTTTAGCATTGATACATGTCCCCTGGTGCAGAACCCGGGTTCCCAAACCCTTTTTAGGACAATAACATGCATAATAGTTGTTATAATTAGCACTTTAGAATTCGAACGTTCGCATCCATTGTATTTAATAGGGTTCTAATGTTCGTACGAACTTTCGGTCCGTTCGCGGGTTCTGGTGCGAACCGAACCCGGGGGTGTTCGGCTCATCACTAGTTAGAACGTCATGGGCGGGCGACGTGTGCGGAGCGACGTGTTCCTATTTTGACGCATGCGTGGTGTGTATATAGCAAACACACATGTGACTATAGTACGTTCGGTGTGCGGAGAGAGGAGTTCAAGTGACGGACGTGCGAACAAAGGTATGTGATTTTGAGACTGTGCCAAATTGTTGGCCTATACTGTCTTGAGAATGTTGTAGGATATATATGGTGACAACGATGTTAAGGAGGTTAGACTGTTTGTCTCACATTAGTTATATATTATTTATTTAACTTGCAGATACAATATGAATGTCTTTATTAGCGACAAAGAGTTCCTGGCGGAATTTATTGACCGGGTAAGGGAGCTGCCAGCTCTGTGGGAGACGAAAAACCCCATCCACAAAAAAAGAGGGGTGAGAAAAGCAGCACTGGAGAAGCTGCTCCCATTTGTGCAGACCAAGGTGCCCACAGCCACAGCAAAACAAGTGGACACTAAAATTGGGAGCTTGAGAGGCACCTACAGGACTGAATGCTCTAAGGTCCTGGCTTCTCAGAGGTCAGGAGCAGCAGCAGGTGATGTGTATGTCCCGATTTTGTGGTACTACAGCAGGATGTCCTTCCTGGATGACCACATTGAGGCAAGGCCATCACTCTCCACTCTTCCCCCCAGACTTCCCTGCAGCCAACCTGAGCCTTCTCTGGAGCAAGAGGAGGCAGCCATCCTGGATGAACCTGAATTGGCCATCTGGAGCCAGGTATAGTATTAAATGAAAATGTATTGGGATAAAATTAATGTTTGCCAAATATGTCAAGATGAGAAACATACAATATTTTGGCTTCCACAAGTGAAATCAAGATCTCGAGACATTAGTCTGCACTTAATTGGGTGCTAAATAGTCAATCTGATGTAGGTGTAAATTAGAAAAAAATGATTTCTGGATTTACATTCTAATTGCTTCAATCATGTTTATAAAGTTTGCTGCAAAGATTAAACCAACATATTAAACTATGTCCCTTTTTCATACACAGGATGAAATCAGCCAGGAGGAGGGTCTGGAAACGGTCAGGCAGGAGGAGGAAGGGCCCAGTGGCAGCCAGGAGGAGGCAGGGCCCACTGTGAGCCAGGAGGTGGCAGGGCCCACTGTGAGCCAGGAGGTGGCAGGGCCCAGTGGCAGCCAGGAGGTGGCAGGGCCCAGTGGCAGCCAGGAGGTGGCAGGGCAAAGGAGAAGCACCAGATCCCAGGTGCCTCCCATCCGGCTTCCCAAAAGAGGCAGGAGGGACAGGACCACCAGTGAGGCAGCAATGGCCCTTATTAAAGAGGCCCATGCCACCCTCAAAGAGCCTACATCCCCTGAAGAGGCCATTGCTGGCCTAGTGGAGGCAAAGTTCAAGGTGATGAGCATGGAGCAACGCCTCCTATGCGAGCCCCTGCTCATCACCTTGCTCAACAAGGGGGTGATGGGAAAAATTACCCCCAATACCGCCATTTGTGAGGTGGCACAACTGTCCCAACCTCAACCTCCTCCTCCACCTCCACATTCTTCTTCTGCCCCACCCCCTTCTCCTCCACCTCCACCTTGTTCTTCCGCCCCACCCCCTTCTCCTCCACCTCCACCTTGTTCTTCTGCGCCACCCCCTTCTCCTCCACCTCCTCCTCCTCCTGACAGGAGTGCCCCTCCAGTGGCCCAGCCTCCAGCCAAACGAAGAAGGAAGGCTGCAGGGAAGGCTTCAGGAAAGGTTGCAGGGAAGGTTGCCAGGAAGACGAGGAAGTGATGGCCTTGCTTCATTGTGGTCGGACAGAAGGCAGCCTGTTGTAGTACCACACACTTGGGACATATATATCACCTGCTGCTGTTCCTGACCTCTGGGAGGCCAGCATCAGATTGTGCTCAGAAATGTTGGCCTTCTCAAGCTCCCAATTTTAGTGTCCACACAGGGTTGATGTGTGGTCTGGGGTCCCTGGGATGCACAAATGGCAGCAGCTTCTCCAGCGCTGCCTTCTCTTTATTTTAGTTCAAACATGAATAAATGTTATTTTTCTTTAAGTTCATACTTGACTATGTGTATTTGTAAAAATGTAAAATCTAGCTTTGGAGTAAGCAGATACATTTGACTGACAAAAAAAGGGACAGATACCAACCCCCCAAAAAAATAACGAAATCGTATTTCCCAAAAAAGGGTGTAAAATTTTAATAATATATATTAAAAGATTCAATGGGAGATCACTACCAAAACATTGCGAAATTACAATTAACATCAGTTTGAAAAATATCAAATTTTTAAATATTCCTAAAAACTTGCACGATATAATACACATAAATCTTCTTAACCACTTAACGACCGCTCACTGTATATATACGTCGGCACAATGGCACCGACAGGCACAATCACGTAGAGCATACGTGATTGCCTTTGTACAGTTGGGGGGTCCGATCGGACCCCCCTTCTGTACAGTGAGCGGTCGGAATTTGTCTGGGAGCGTTCCGAGATGGGGGGGCGGCCGTTCGATTCCGACCACCCCCCCGCGATCGCTCCCGGCGAATAGAAATGCCCCCTCTGTCTGTGTACTGTTTACACAGATAGAGAAAGCAGGAGGAAGTGATGTCATCTCCTGTGCGGCGCTCACATATACCGAGCGTCGTACAAGAGAAGACACACAGGTCAGTGCACTAACACTACACTAACACCAGCACACATAGGCACATAAATCGCCCCCCAGGCCCCCCCAGATCACCCCCCAGCCCCCCCAGATCACCCCCCAGCCCCCAGTCACAGTGTCACTGATTGCAGTGACCATTTATTTACTGATCACTGCAATCAGTGACATTTGTGACTGTAAAAGTGTCACTACATTTAGTTTTAGGTCCAGTGTAGCCCCCTAACCCCCCCTAATAAAGGTTTAACCCCTTGATCACCCCCCAGATAACCCTTTCACCCCCTAGCACCGCCGTCGCTTGGCGATCATTTTTCTGATCGCTGTCTTGGCGTCGGTGATGCAGATCGGTACCCAGTAATTTTTTTTAGGTTCGCCGCAGGTTTTTATAGCGTCGGGTACCCCCATAAATTATCTAATAAAGGTTTAACCCCCTTGATCGCCCCCCAGGTAACCCTTTCACCCCCTATCACCACTGTCACTAAGCGATCATTTTTCTGATCGATGTCTTAGCGTCGGTGATGCTGATCGGTAGCCAGTATTTTTTTTTTAGGTTCGACGCAGGTTTTTATAGCGTCGGGTACCCCCATAAATTATCTAATAAAGGTTTAACCCCCTTGATCGCCCCCCAGGTAACCCTTTCACCCCCTATCACCACTGTCACTAAGCAATTGTTTTTCTGATCGCTGTCTTGGCGTCGGTGATGCAGATCGGTACCCAGTAATTTTTTTAGGTTCGCCGCAGGTTTTTATAGCATCGGGTACCCCCATAAATTATCTAATAAAGGTTTAACCCCCTTGATCACCCCCCAGGTAACCCTTTCACCCCCTATCACCACTGTCACTAAGCGATCGTTTTTCTGATCGATGTCTTAGCGTCGGTGATGCTGATCGGTAGCCAGTATTTTTTTTTTAGGTTTGCCGCAGGTTTTTATAGCGTCGGGTACCCCCATAAATTATCTAATAAAGGTTTAACCCCCTTGATCGCCCCCCAGGTAACCCTTTCACCCCCTATCACCACTGTCACTAAGCAATTGTTTTTCTGATCGCTGTCTTGGCGTCGGTGATGCAGATCGGTACCCAGTAATTTTTTTAGGTTCGCCGCAGGTTTTTATAGCGTCGGGTACCCCCCATAAATTATCTAATAAAGGTTTAACCCCCTTGATCGCCCCCCAGGTAACCCTTTCACCCCCTATCACCACTGTCGCTAAGCGATCATTTTTCTGATCGATGTCTTAGCGTCTGTGATGCAGATCGGTAGCCAGTAATTTTTTTTAGGTTCGCCGCAGGTTTTTATAGCGTCAGGTACCCCCATATATTATCTAATAAAGGTTTTAACCCCCTAATTGCCCCTAGTTAACCCTTTCACCAGTGATCACCATATAAGTGTTACGGGTGACGCTGGTTAGTTAGTTTGCTTTTTATAGTGTCAGGGCACCCGCCGTATATAACCCAATAAAGGTTTAACCCCCTGATCGCCCGGCGGGTGATATCAATTAGGTTTTAGCGTCAGAGAGGGTCTGCGTCACACCCCAGGCAGCGTCAGGTTAGTGCCAGTAACGCTAACACCCACGCGTGAAGCATACACCCCCCTTAGTGGTATAGTATCTGAACAGATCAATATCTGATCTGATCAGATCTATACTAGCGTCCCCAGCAGTTTAGGGTTCCCAAAAATGCAGTGTTAGCGGGATCAGCCCAGATACCTGCTAGCACCTGCGTTTTGCCCCTCCGTCCAGCCCAGGCCACCGAAGTGCAGTATCGATCGATCACTGTCGCTTACAAAACACAACACACATAACTGCAGCGTTCGCAGAGACAGGCCTGATCCCTGCGACTCCAGTGCTGTAGGAGGTGATTTCACCACCACAGTTAAAAAAAAAAAGAAGCAAATATGCCGAAGCATTGGGGCAGCAGGGGCGGAGGAGCGATTTTGCTCCTAATGCCGCATACATACGGTCGAAATTCCGACGGAGGCTTGCCCGTGGAAAAGTCCGACCATGTGTGTGCGGCATAACTTTTTTGCGGGAGGATGCCCCCATGCTTCGGCATATATAAATGGTGTATGTATGCCCATCATTAGAAGTGGGTGGATGAAGGGCGGTATTCTAATGGTGGGCATACCCACCGATCAATCTCTTTTTTTGTTCAGCCACCTGGCTGCATGAAAAAAAAAGATTACAATACATGTCCAACAAGGACCAGCAACGTACTGGTATGTTGCTGGACTTTGAATGGTTATACCAGATTGATGCCTGCGGGTTTAGGTATCATCTTGGTATCATTCTTTTCAGCCAGCGGCCGGCTTTAATTTAAAAGCAACCCTAGTGGCTAATTAGCCTCTGGACTGCTTTTACAAGCAGTGGGAGGGAATGTCCCCCCCCGGATATAAAAAGCGCCATTGGGAAATTGGGAAAGCATTTTATCACACCGATCTTGGTGTGGTCAGATGCTTTGAGGGCAGAGGAAAGATCTAGGGTCTAGACCCCAGTTTTTTCAAAAAAAGAGTACCTGTCACTACCTATTACTATCATAGGGGATATTTACATTCCCTGAGATAACAATAAAAATGATAAAAAAAAAAAAACATGGAAGGAACAATTTAAAAATAAAATAAAAAAGCAAAATTAATAATAAAAAAAAAAAAAAAAGCACCCCTGTCCTGCCCTGCTCTTGCCCAATGGCGAACGCAAGCGTCGGTCTGGCGTCATATGTAAACAGCAATTGCACCATGCATGTGAGGTATCACCGCGAAGGTCAGATCGAGGGCAGTAATTTTAGCAGTAGACCTCCTCTGTAAATCTAACGGGGTAACCTGTAAAGGCTTTTAAAGGCTTTTAAAAATGTATGTAGTTTGTCGCCAATGCGCGTTTGTGCGAAATTTTAAAGCATGTCGTGTTTGGTATCTATGTACTCGGCCTAAGATCATATTTTTTATTTCATCAAACATTTGGGCAATATAGTGTGTTTTAGTGCATTAAAATAAAAAAAAGTGTATTTTTTCCCCAAAAAATGCGTTTGAAAAATCGCTGCGCAAATACTGTGTAGAAAAAAAAAATGCAACACCCACCATTTTATTCTGTAGGGCCTTTGCTTTAAAAATATATATAATGTTTGGGGGTTCAACATAATTTTCCTGCAAAAAAAAATATGTTTTCATGTAAACAAAAAGTGTCAGAAAGGGCTTTGTCTTCAAGTGGTTAGAAGAGTGGATGTAAGCTTCCTAATGTTGTGTATAAAATGCCAGAACAGTTCAAAACCCCCCCAAATGACCCCATTTTGGAAAGTAGACACCCCAAGCTATATAC
The DNA here is from genome assembly GCA_029206835.1 of Rana muscosa. Classification (NCBI taxonomy): domain Eukaryota; kingdom Metazoa; phylum Chordata; class Amphibia; order Anura; family Ranidae; genus Rana; species Rana muscosa. The sequence continues at coordinate 691,687,085 of CM055122.1, read as the reverse complement.
TGAGAGGCATGTCGAGTCCATGGAATATTTTATATGTTGACACAAGTTGCGGAAAAAAGAAAATTTTTTTTTTTTTTGCACAAAGTTGTCACTAAATGATATATTGCTCAAACATGCCATGGGCATATGTGGAATTACACCCCAAAATACATTCTGTTGCTTCTCCTGAGTACGGGGATACCACATGTGTGAGACTTTTTGGGAGCCTAGCCGCGTACGGGACCCCAAAAACCAATCACCGCCTTCAGGCTTTCTAAGGGTGTAAATTTTTGATTTCACTTCTCACTGCCTATCACAGTTTCGGAGGCCATGGAATGCCCAGATGGCACAAACCCCCCCCCCAAATGACCCCATTTTGGAAAGTAGACACCCCAAGCTATTTGCTGAGAGGTATTGTGAGTATTTTGCAGATCTCGCTTTTTGTCACAAAGTTTTGAAAATTGAAAAAAAAAAATAAAATAAATTCTTTCTTCATTTTCAAAAACAAATGAGAGCTGTAAAATACTCACCATGCCTCTCAGCAAACAGCTTGGGGTGTCTACTTTCCAAAATGGGGTCATTTGGGGGGGTTTTGTGCTATTTTGGCATTTTATGGCCTTCGAAACTGTGATAGGTAGTATGGAGTGAAATCAAAAATTTGTGCCTAGAAATCCTGAAGGCGGTGATTGGTTTTCGGGGTCCCGTACGCGGCTAGGCTCCTAAAAAGTCCCACACATGTGGTATCCCCGTACTCAGGAGAAGCAGCAAAATGTATTTTGGGGTGCAATTCCACATATAACCATGGCATGTGTGAGCAATATATCATTTAGTGACAACTTTTTGTAATTTTTTTTTTTTTGTCATTATTCAATCACTTGGGACAAAAAAAAAAATATTCAATGGGCTCAACATGCCTCTCAGCAATTTCCTTGGGGTGTCTACTTTCTAAAATGGGGTCATTTGGGGGGGTTTTGTGCTATTTTGGCATTTTATGGCCTTCAAAACTGTGATAGGTAGTGAGGAGTGAAATCAAAAATTTGCGCCCTTAGAAATCCTGAAGGCGGTGCTTGGTTTCCGGGGTCCCGTACGTGGCTAGGCTCCTAAAAAGTCCCACACATGTGGTATTCCCGTACTCAGGAGAAGCAGCAGAATGTATTTTGGGGTGCAATTCCACATATAACCATGGCATGTGTGAGCAATATATCATTTAGTGACAACTTTTTGTAATTTTTTTTTTTTTTTTTTTGTCATTATTCAATCACTTGGGACAAAAAAAAAAATATTCAATGGGCTCAACATGCCTCTCAGCAATTTCCTTGGGGTGTCTACTTTCCAAAATGGGGTCATTTGGGGGGGTTTTGTACTGCCCTGCCATTTTAGCACCTCAAGAAATGAGATAGGCAGTCATAAATTTAAAGCTGTGTAAATTCCAGAAAATGTACCCTAGTTTGTAAACGCTATAACTTTTGCGCAAACCGATAAATATACACTTATTGACGTTTTTTTTACTAAAGACATGTGGCTGAATACATTTTGGCCTAAATGTATGACTAAAATTGAGTTTATTCGATTTTTCTTATAACAAAAAGTAGAAAATATCATTTTTTTTCAAAATTTTCGGTCTTTTTCCGTTTATATCGCAAAAAATAAAAATCGCAGAGGCAATCAAATACCATTAAAAGAAAGCTCTATTTGTGGGAAGAAAAGGACGCAAATTTTGTTTGGGTACAACATTGCATGTCCGCACAATTTACAGTTAAAGCAGCGCAGTGCAAAATTCTGAATTCACCTCTGGTCCTCTAGCTACCAAATGGTCCGGGGCTTAAGTGGTTAAGAGCAGCATGAAAAAGGTTAAAAAAAGATAGTCATAACTCTGTGTGAATATCAGCAGCAAAAGAAGTTCATTCGTTTGGATTAATGTAACATTCTAACGAAGATTTCAATGCACAACATTTAAACTATGCAACAATTTGGAGCGTGACGAATGTGCTATCTCCATTATGAAGGCTTGTTTTACCAGAAGATGCGCTCCCGTCTCATAGTTGCTTGTGAGCATGCGCGCTTTTGGAAGAGTCGTAAAAGCATACACACGAACCATTTTCTCGCCACAAAACAGGCCGACGAGAAACACGACGAGGAAATCTGGAATCCTGACGAGAAAATAGAGAGCAGGTTCTCTATTTTCTCGTCGAGATTCACGGCAATTTTCTCGTCATAAAACCATACACACGAACGGTTTTCTCGACAAAAAAGCTCAAGCGGCACTTTTCTTGCTGGTTTTGGACGAGAAACTCGGTCGTGTGTACGAGGCTTGAGAGTTTTGCTTGGTGGAAATCTAACTCCTTGACTACTTTAGCAGATCTCCAGTTTGGAGATTCTTTTGCCTCGTTTGAGCTCCTCCACACACAAAAAAAGATTCCACTTCGAGAATACCTCCATTTCATGCAAATCAGACACTTTTATATTTCCCATTGTGGTCTTACCCCTTCTTCCCCCTCCACCTCCTACGAACTGATCTGCCAAGAAGCCCCTAGAGGTAAGGGCTTCATCTCAACTCTCTATAAAACTGCATTGGCTTTAGGTTTTTCAGGTGAAGCTCCTTATAGGCTAAAATGGGAACCTGACTGTAATGAGCAATTCACTCCGGAGGATTGAGATGCTATGCTGGCAAACCTTCGGAAGGCTACTAAGTTACTGGCGGTTAGGGAGACAGCCTACATGGTAATGACCAGATGGTACTACACTCCTTCCAGACTCCAAGTAATGTTCCCGTGAACGTCCGGATTGTGCTTTAGGGGCTGCCAGCTGCTGGGCACATTCAAACACATATTTTGGGATTGTGAGTTCCTTGCCCCAGTATGGAAAAAGGTGACTGCTGTTGCCTCTGCAATATCTAGAACTTCTTTGGAGCTCACGATCCCAATGTGTTTACTTGGAGCAACGATCCCAGGGATCCTTCGCAGGGAAGAATGTCTCATACACACTATCTGTATATCTACTTTCTGTGTCATTGCTCTTCACTGGAAGTCCCCCTAGTACCCCTAACCTCCATACATGACAGAATTGATATGGTGATGATTATGGAGAGGGTATTGTATACTCTACGAGATAGGATGCTCTTATTTGATCGTAGGTGGGAACCTTGGAAAACCCATAAGCACATTTTTTTGGCATAAAGCTAAAAGCTGCATGAGGTTGTTATGCCATAACAAAACAAGTCCTTTATGTCTTCCTTTTTCATATCTTTTTCTGTATGCTTTGGAATTATTCCTTATTTCAATTTTTTCATGTTATGCTTTGGATGTCAATTTTATAATGTATATTGTTACATGACTGTATGATTTATTTATGTATAATTTTTATTTTATTTTACCTCTTTAACGCAATAAAAAATGTTTGTAAAAAAAAAAAAAAAATCCCATCACAAGCACAATACTTGCGTTTCTGGTGTGATTCCATTTAAGTCTTTCACACGCAAAATGCTTAAAAAGTCCCCGACCCTTTCCAAAAATGCATCGCCGCAAAACGCTTAGACGTGTACATGTACCATAGGAAACCATGTTAAATGAACTGTAGTGTGTTTCTGCAAACTGCAAAATGCACTAAAAAAATGCATAGGTGTGAACCTAGGGTAACAGCTCAGAAAGAACTGCAGTGTGTTTACATTAGAGGGCTGTCAGCCTGCCAAGATTCTGCTCTCCACAGAAAAAGGGAGTAAGAACCTGTGATTTCAGTGCCTCTTTTGTGAACTTTGAAGGTGCATTTCTCCACAATCTTTATACCTACAGAGGTGAATAAGGGTTAAAAGTGAATTTTCTGATGGTTGAGAATATGCTACTACTTTAATTGACATAATCTGAATTCTCAAAGATAATATCTAACAGATGTGGTCATAATCATGGATGGCCAGGTCTGTTGCAGGCTGAGCCACCTGCAACCAAGGGGTAATGAGCAGTCTAATATGTCCCTTCATGGGCAGTTTACTAACTATACATGTTAGCCAGAGTAGATTAGTAGACACGCATTTAACATCAGACACAAATAATGGGTAAATACTAAAAAAGTACTTCCATTTGTTTATCTAAAACTAACTTGCAGTACACACCCCAGTGAGTTGTTTAGGTGTAAATTTCTATGTTAGCATTGTCCTATTACATAAACACATTCTTGGCAGGCACAATTTCTGTTGGTTTAAGGTACCGTAATTAAATACAAACATTAGGATCTAGATATAGAGAAGCCAGATGATGTAGTGGTATTTTGTATCTGATATAATGAGCTGAGCTTTATGTCTGCTACATAAAATAATAAAACAAATAAGGAGGTTACTGCAATTAAAATGCCAGGGTGGGCATTCAGCAGCCTCCAGACTAACTCTCTGTGCAGATTATTATAAGTGTATTCTTGTGGGTACATGAGCTACAACAATAGGTATAATAGGTTATTATAGTAAAGTTTTGCTTTGACATTTGTATGATAAATCTGAAGGCAATTAGATTGAAAATCATTTATTAGATCAAGCAAGTGTACCAATTACTGTAAAGAAGGATGAGCACTTAAATTCTAATTGAAATTTGAGTACATGATGCATTCCCAGAGGGGCTGTTGGAAAATCAGCAAGTGACACTGTGGGCACAATTAGATCACAGTTTTAAGAAGGCAAGACCTGAGTCACAGTCCAACAGACAACTTCATTCAGATAAATGGGCAGGATATTTTAATATTAACACAGCTAGTGGCAGTGCTAGAATGGTTTACAACGAAAACCATCCAGGTTTAATAATAAAATAACCAGTTTGCTGAAGCTGAGATTAAATGAGGATCTTGACAGATCTATTGATTTTGTTAAGGAGAGATTAGACTGATAAATAAAGGTCAATTTTGGACAAGGCAAAACTGATCAAACTAAATCAGTATTTTATTAAAGTTATGTGACTGAGAGTGCTACAGATAATCATTAAAGCCCTTACATTGTCACCCTAAAGACACAATCGGCATGACACACATTTATGCAGATTTAAACCCATAGGCAATGCCTCCACTATTTATTGAATTACTCATGTTGCATGATGGAAACTTCTCATATTAGCTTACATAAGTATGCACTTTTAGAGCACCCCCGCAGAAGCCGCTAGTTTGGTAATCCCTCTGGAATTATTCTTCTTTCACCGAACTAAGTGGTGTAATACCTCAACCACTCTGACACACCGTTTATACAAAGAAGCCACATCACTTTAAAATTACCTTGAGTATACTGAAGGTTAGTGATTCAACAAAGACAAGGTTATACAACTATAATCTTAACCGTGTAATGATTTACTACTATGTAATGCAGTCACAAAACAGACTGGAGATTTATGGACTTTTTTTTACTAATGGTGACTGGGCCCAGATTCCACCATGTTTATTGACCCAATGCTTGACAAAGGAGTGCCCCTGTTCTGTCATCAACAGTGAAGCCCGCTCAGAAACGCGTCGCATGCTAATGATGTCACAGCTCGGCGCTGTGTCCTGTTGTGCTGTACAAGCCTCGCTTTGGAAACCGATCACGGCCGTGCTTCTCCATCCACCCAGAAGTACAGCGAGGGCTTGTGGCCGCAGCGCAGCACAGCCAGCCATCCAGCTTAGACGTCCTCCCCCAGCCACTGCTTTGGAACCTGCCCTCCACAACTGCCAGACTGAACTTTTAATTTCTTCACTCTGCACTAAGTCTGAACCTGCTGTGGTCGTGAAAGAAACTCCCAGAAGGAAGTCTCCTGTTGTGCCCATCATCACACGCTTCCCTAACAGGATTTCTTGTGGTGCCAGCTCCATGGACCTTCTGTGACCTGTAGTTCCTCTACTCTTCCACCCAGCTGAATACAACCACTTCATTTTACATGTGAGTGAATATTGCTATTAAATATGTTACATTGATATCTATCTCAGAGGCGCCCCTCTCCTTGTTTTTTGTTCTAGCTCACTGGAAACCAGCTTCTGGTCCTGTGGTGGCTGCCCTGACTGCCCTCCCCCCATTAATGCATTTGAGAGTACACCCTCTCTTTCTTACTGACCTTGGACTATTCGGTACCCTATATCCATATACTGAGGTACTTGTATATTGCGCCTGTATTACTTGTTTGATTCAGAATAATAGAAGTAAGCTAGAAATTGTTGAAATGCAGTGTGGAAATTATTACAATGATTTTAAATTTTGACCATAGTTTTTTTTTAAACAGATGGTATCCTTGAAAAACCAAATATGTCTCCAGGAAAGGTATCTTATTTAATACCAGCAGACTAACATACACCAGCTCAGAGGTTTATTTACACAGTCATATTTTAGAAATACATTCCATGATTCTAGAATTAGCAATTCTCCAAAAAAAGCACTTAAACTCATAGACAAATGGCATAGATAATATGATAAGTACCACAGACAGATCGTAATTCCCAGTCAATCTAAACTTTCATGACCTTTTGGAGGTTCTTAACTGACAAACAGCAATCAAGAGTGTTTTGTTTTCAAAACCAACATAGAAAATATAAAATTTTGTGCATGTGCAGATGTATTTTGATTGTGCTTTTTTTTTTTTTTTTTTTAGCCAAGCTGCAAAATTATTTATCTGTCAGTGTTAGTCATTTGGCAATGAGCTTGGTTGGGATCTGTCAATCAAATATTTACTCCCCCTCTCATAATGTCAAATAAAATAAAATAAAAATATCATTACTGCTGCTTTTGGAGCAGCCAAGCACTTAAAATTATGTCTACATTATCTAGGAAGAAGTGTGGTGGTTAAGCTGCACTAAAAAATGGCATTCACAATAAAAATGTTAGAGACAGAAGTCATAAAATGTATCACCAATGCAGTAAAACAAACACTGCAGTTTCCAAACTTGTTGTAAAGTGGCAGCAGATTGATTCCTCCCTGCCAAACAGCTGATATTGTTGACTGGAGGGCTTGTTTATGTTTGCAATCGCAACAGACACATAGAATTAGAACTATGGTACCACTCAAAAATCTTTCACCCAGAATATGTGAACTATTTTAGTAAAGCCATCAGAGAAGGAGGGTGGCGTTGAAGTTGAGCCATGACAACTTATTACCACAAAGGAATCTGAAGGCATGGCTGCTTCTTAAGTAGGCACCTCTGACATTTGTCATGCTGCTTTAGTCTTGCACTCTGGGATGTCAAGTTTAGGACAAGTCTTGTCTATATTCCCATCGCACACATTCCTGGATCAAAGGTTCATCTGTAGCGGGTGCCATAGCGATTAACAGCTGGACACTGGACATATCACAGATCAAAAAAAATGTTTGCCAGCACACCATGGATCTTCAATTACAGTACAAAACTTTTATTGCAGAGAGAACACATCACAAAAAGAATATCAAGTGCAAATGTTTCAGAGCCACGCAGCACCCACATGCCTGACAAAGGGGTCCTGCGTGGCTCCAAAATGTTGCACTTAATATTCTTTTTTGTGATGTGATCTCTCTGCAATAAAAGTTTTGGACTGTAATTGAAGATCCATGGTGTGCTGGCCAACATGTTTATTAGGCTTAGGACAAGTTCCAGTTGTGTGAGTGTGGAAACTCAATCAGGAACTGTTTATTCATACTGGTTGATGACAAATCCATATTTATATAAAAAATATGTAGCCAAACAGATATGGTTATTCCTCTGCACTCTTTCTCTTATCTACTATTACCAATCACCAAATATCACCAAATATTTCCCCAATTCACCATTTGTCTGCAAACTATATGCTGACCTAGCAAACATGCTTATGGTGCAGTCACTTGAAGTTCAGGTTAGTTGATGGAAGCTTCTTTTTTAACTCAGCATAGTAGATTTAACCCCAGCAGAGAATATAGAACCACAACTGTGACAATAACGAGGCCTGATGAACCCCAAGTGGGAAGAATGGGGTATTGTACTAAATGCAGTGTCACTCTCATTTCTTCAAAAATGATTAGTCCTAAATACAAGCAGAGCATCATATATTCCACTAAAGCAGCTCAAGATTTAAGCCTCGTACACACGAACGAGTTTCTCGGCAAGAACCAGCAAGAAACTTGCTGACAGAGATTTCTTGCCGAGAAATTCGTTTGTGTGTATGGTTTCTCGTCAAGAAAAGCGACAAGAATCTCGACGAGAAAATAGAGAACCTGCTCTCTATTTTCTCTTCGAGATTCTCGTCAGCCTGTTTCTCGACGAGAAAATGGTGTGTGTGTACACTTACCTTTTCGCCGGGAAGCCCGCGCATGCTCGAAATGACTTAGACGCATGAGCGGTAGCTTCCTAGGCATAGGTAGGGTGAACCAAGATGGCGGCGACGGCATCGAATGTGACGAGCGCATGCTCGTCGTATTCGATGACGTCACCGCGTTCGCTCCATTCAAAGAACCGCGGGTTCTTTGAAAGGAGCGTGTGTACACTCGGCCGGGACAAGTTTCTTGTCCAAGAATCTCGTCGAAAAAAACGACATGTTTTTTTCGACGAGAATCTCGGCCGTGTGTACGAGGCAAGAGAAGGTAGTCAATATAAATCATAAAAAAAAATCCTGTCATAAACAGTACTTAGCAGAGACTGCTAAGCAATGGTGTTAACAGCAGTTGTAAACCCCCATTAAGCTGGTGTAATACCATACAGAAGAGATACATATTTAAAGTCTGGTTCTTTTTGTCCTGACTCTGTCCTTTTCATAAATCTCCAGCTCTCAACCCCTACACATAATCCATAATCCCTGTCATACCTTCATATTAAGCATATGCTCAAAAGTATAAGAAAATAACAATCAAGTAGGTACAAAACATCTCTATGCTATAACTTCTTGAAGGAGGATGAAGCACATTACATCTTCTATGAAGAATAAGTTAAAACGTAATATCATCATGTCTGATGTCTATCAAATCACAAGTTCGTTCTGTGCAATAATATGTTTGTTATGGAACTTTAAAACATGGTTATTTTGAATTGATATGGATGTTGATATAGTCAGAAAAACTGGCATTGAGGGAGTGTCTCCTGAAACACATCCTCAGCCCAATGCTTTTTCATATTACATGTATGAGGTTTTCAACCACTTTAAGCTAAATCTCTAAATGCTCTAAATCAGAAATGAAAGAATTCTTGGCTGTTTGAAGAAAGATACAATAATATAAACTCTGATATATTCTTGTCTAGAGTGACAGCAAGAGTAACAAACATTTCTTAAATGTCAGAATTGCTACAGCAGAAACTGTGAACATGTGGTGTGTAAAGGGTTAACTGCACCAGGACCGATCACTCTCAGTCTTTTGGTATTTAGAACCTTGTCCCACAATCTGTAAAAATCTCTGCTGGCTGAGACTAATAAAGCAATTGTCACATCCTTGTGGCAGTGGTAAGATTTAAGACTGCCACCATCACATCCACTATTTCTCCAATAATGCTGTCTCTGATCTGTATGCTCACATCACTGGTAATGCTTCATATTCTCTATACTTCTCCCTGTTTAACCAGATCCATACTACTACCAACATATACCACCCGGGACAGTACATATCTTTCATGGACTGTTTCATCAGTTCGGATGGGACAGAATTCATATGGGACAGAATTCATACAGCCACGTTAACCAGGTAAACATCTAAACTATGAAATTCTCCCATGTCTATATGTCATCTATGCTTCTTCTCTATGCAGTGAAGCACAGATAATAAGAAAAGATCACATTATAAGTTGTAAATAAAGAAAATAATGTGAAATTAGGGTATTAGTGCCCATCAGTGCAGCCTATCAGTGCAGCCTCAACAGTGCCTCCTCATCATTGCCCACAAGTGCTGCCTCATCAGTGCAGCCTATCAGTGCATCCTCATCAGTGCCGCCTCATCAGTGCCCATCAGTATAGCCTATCAGTGCCCATCAGGGCAGCCTCATCAGTGGCCATTAATGCAGCCTATCCTTGCCCATCAGTGCAGCCTTATCAGCGCACATCAGGGAAGGAGAAAAATTACCTGTTTATAAAATTTTATAACAAACTATGAAAAACATTTGCAGGTTTTATTTTTCACATTTTTCAGGGTTTTTTCATGTATTTAGCAAAAAATATAAAACCCAGTGGTAATTAAATACCAAGAAAAAAAAACTCTATTTGTGTGAAAAAAAAAAGATACAAATGTCATATAGGTACAGTGTTGCATGTCCACGCAATTGTCATTCAAAATGTGACAGTGCTGAAAGCACAATATAGGCCTGGACAGTAAGGAGGTAAAAGTGCCCAGTAGGCAAGTGGTTAAATATTGGCTCATGTACCAACCAATTTAGGATCATAGTCAACACTTCCTATTACCTGGAGAGTACCCATATCTGCATTTTCAATTAAGGTGGTGCGATGCACGTTTTAGCATTTCACACCGCTTATTTTTTCCTTTTTTTGTTTTTTTAAGTGTCACACAGTGACAATTCATGCATGTGTCCACACAACAATGTGGTGTGTTGCACTGCGGTGTGGTGACATGTGGCGCCATCCAGCGTGCTGCAGATATGCTGCATTTTGCTTCACTGCACCACACTGCACATCACACCAGCGTTATGGTATAAACCGAAAACATGGAAAACAATTGGTTTTTACATGCCCGAGTGGTGACCTTCATTTAACGCCCGTGGAAACCGCAGGTCCCCGCACGTAGTGTGAATGAGCCCTAAATGATTTTTGGAAACGAAATACGCCTGCTGGTTGAAAACCATTAATTTGTAAAAGACACGCTGAATGAACAGCACAAAGATTACTCTGACACAAAGGACAAAGTACATGAAACAAGAAATCATGTGTAAATCCCATGCTAGTAAATCAAACTGTGATTGTTAAAAAATACTATTTAACACAAAACACTCCAAGACATGCATGCTTTGTATGTTAAATACTCACCCAATTATTTATTTTTGTACTTTTTAAATAACTGACAGCTCAAAGCAAAGTTTACATTGGAAATGACTGATTGAGTAATGTAATGCATTCCTTAATGGTGATGTCCTGAGTTAAACTATCCATAAAAAGCTGTCCTTTCTAGTTGTGATCCAAACTCTTTATTAGTTACTTAGAGATGAGCTCAAAAAATATAGGCATTGCTATATTTTAAATTGAGTTGGCATGCGCTTCTCTTTTTAATACATTTTCCATGTGCACTTGCTACTTTTTGCAGCAATTTGTCTATTACGGTGAAATATTGCATTACAAACACTTGCTATTAAAACGAGAATGTGAGGACACTACAGATCTTGCAGAAAAGATTTCCTTGTCTGCAGTAAATCATAGCTTAATGATTTAAGTGAAACTTGCTGCAGTAAGTGGCTCATTGTCTTTGTCAATATTGATATGTAAGTGGTGAACTTTGCAGCACTTTCAGTATATATGTGTTACGGAACTTGTATTGAATGTATTTTTACAGAAGCCTTTGTCTAAATGCTTTAGATTTACTTGTTTCCATCACTGCCCTATTTATGCAATTGCCTGCCATACATTTAATTCTAGCTTGCTTGACTGAAGGATATTGGATGCTGAGTGGAGACATTACACAGCAAACATTGGTGACTATAAAGGGCAGGGAGTGCTTGATGGAATATACTCAGGTCAGCAGTGTATGGAAAACATTTAATAAAGGTGTCTGCTTAAAATGCTTTTTTAAGGCAAATGAGGCCTTCCAATCAGATGCCAAATCTAATTTATATCCTAAAACATTTTATATGGGATACTTGGTATAAAGTGCGAAGTTAGGCCATAGCCAAGCATATTTCTCCAGGCTCCACACATCAGAACATGTTTACCCAAAAGAAAATGATCTTGCCACCAAATAACATTGTCCCCCACCACACAAATACACATACCTGTAGGTTAAAGTGGAATTAAACCCAAAAGTAAACATTTATTATATTGCAGGTCACCAATTCTTAGATTTGGTGGCTGCATTTGTTTTCTTTTTTTTAAGCTTTATTTTTTCTGTTCTCATCTGGTGTCCCAAAGCAAAAGGCTAATAGAATGCACTACACCAAAAGGCTCCATATTTTTTGGGCCAGGCTTCTCAAACACTGGAAATCAACATTCAGGCTGGTGCTGGTCAGTCCTCTACATTGTATCTCTCAAAGAACATTTAGAGCATGGGTTTAAAATCACACAAATTATCAGGGCTCTGGATGATATTCTACACCCAAAATCCATCTGAACAAAGCCTTATTCTGGTGTCCTATAATGTATATGGTGCAGTTGTTTTGCTCCTATATACTTCTCAACTATTCTTAATAGTTATGGGCACTGAACATCCCACACAGTATTATGATGATGTAACCTAACCCTACAGCATAATTATAGATAGTATCCTGCATGAAAATTAATCAAAGTGTGTATCGTTCTCCAATTTTAGCTTTTAAAGCTCTTACAACTCCAGTGTTCTAATGCTATGGGAAGACATACATTTTGAAATAAGATCCTCTAATCCGGGGATATGCAATTAGCGGACCTCCAGCTGTTGCAAAACTACAAGTCCCATCATGCCTCTGCCTCTGGGTGTCATGCTTGTGGCTGTCAGAGTCTTGCTATGCCTCATGGGACTTGTAGTTGTGCAACAGCTGGAGGTCCGCTAATTGCATATCCCTGCTCTAATCTGACATATCTTGACCAAGATAATGCTGGAGATTTATAGTTGTTTGTATACTTATAAACCCTTTAATACTACGGGTCTGCCACACAGAGATGAGTGAACTGAGCAAATCTGGTGAATTTGGTAAATATTCATGTGGTCAGTGGTGAATGATAATCGGTGAATGATGTTTTTATTCAAATAAGTATGTGTGTGTAGATTTGTAAATTGTGTGGAGAATCACATAGTCCATTAATTCAACCAACTGCACTGACATTTCTTTGAATGGGATAATCTGTAGGTGTGTATTCAGGCAAATAGAAAATTTGTGATTCATATAAGATTATACTCATAACTTTTTTCAGATTTAGCCAATTGACTAATGGATTTGCTCATTTCTTCTGACAATAAATGGACCATCTTCTACTCTCTATCTCCTCTAATAAGCATACATACAATACAAGGGCATGATTTTCTAATATTCTCTCTGTGTTCCAGAAGACAGACTAGGTGTGAGAGATAGAACCCTTCACTGACACTTTAAGGTAGGCTGCCCATCAAGCTCCATTCCAAGGCTGCAACACAATTCGATCTGTAAATAAATGATGGTAATTACAGTAAAAGAAAAGTTTTACCAACTTTACCAAACAAGCATGCATAACTTCATATACAACCAAGATGAAAACTGTATGGAAATTATGCAGACATGTCATTTGGATTTTTTCTTTAATGTGATATGGAACACAACATTATTCCACTAGGTAATTTGGCCTCTGGGCGTTAAAAATGTTAAGCTGGTTTGAAATAAATCTTGTGCACGCATACAAAGGATGACAAGGTGAAATACCCAGTAGCAATGGTAAATGTTCCAAGATGACAGAACCATTCTTTTAAGGAAGAAACGTGTCTTAGATTTGATACACATGTCTATGGTTGTGAATAACTCCTGATAGACAGCATTAGAACCTCATATATCTTTCTACGTTGAGTAGGATAGCTCAAAGATTCATAATAGCTGAAAGGTAGATTTATAGAGGCTCCTTCTTCACACAGCATTTGTACGTCAAAACAGATTATCTGCTGCATTACATTTTAAAAGAAGGATGTAGAAATTATCTTCATGGATGTGTCTCACTAGATCCCTAAAGCTTTTCTACTTGAGTTAGCTTTATACTCTGTCCAGAATTAAGAGCTGGTAAATTGTCAGAGATTTCAACTGTACTCACAGCTGCTTCAGATTACAAAATGTCGTCAACCAATAGTGTATTGTTAATTGGTTATTGCAGACTATGACATGTCATTTTTGTCTCTGTTGCTAAGTATCGGGTCTGTTTGTCACTGTGCTATTGTTAGGTGTCTAATGAGCCAGTCTGACTGGAAGTTAGGAAAACAGATCAGATTATTTTTATTTCAGTTTGTCTAGAATTTACTGTAACACGTTTGTACCCAGTAGCATGTTAGTTGTCAATTACAAAAAGAGATTCAAGCTTACATTTAGCCAGCTTTCACACTGGGGCGGGAGGTGCGCTGGCAGTATAGCGGCGCTATTTTTAGCGTTGCTATACCTTCAATTTTGCGGCGCTATTCGGCCGCTAGCGGAGCGGTTTTAACCCCCGCTAGCGGCCAAGAAGGGGTTAAAAAACACTGCAAAGCGCATCTGCAGAGGCGCTTTGTGGGCGGTATAGCCACGCTGTCCCATTGATTTCAATGGGCAGCAGCGATAAAGGAGCGGTATACACACCGCTCCTTCACTGCTCCAAAGATGCTACTTGCAGGACTTTTTTTCTCGTCCTGCCAGCGTTTTTTAGGCGCTATGTTTAGCGCAAAACACCTGAAAAACTCCTCAGTGTGAAAGGGCCCTTAGAGAGAGATATCTACTAAATTATCTACTAGACCAAGTTTCAAGGTTAAACCTGTGTCCATTTCACAACTGTTACTTTATTTATCATACCAGTAGTTATTTGTAATGATTTTTTGCAAAGCTACAGCCATTAATCCCTTCACGCCGACCGTACGCAAGTATGCGTTCATGGCTTGAAGGGAAAAAACCATTTTGTAGAGCCAGTGGTTGGCTTTTAAGTGATAACAACCAATGCGGCTGTTATCCTAAGGAGCGGGAGGGGACATCCCCCCTCCCGCCGCCTTCCGCCGCTCTCCCTGGGCCCAAGCCACCAGCCAGCGTGTCCGCCTAGGCTGAGACCTGAACGAATTAGCGCTCATCACCCTTCAAGTGGAGAAGTGATGTTGAGAAAATCAATTACAAGTCCTTTACTGCAGCTTTAAAAACCTTTAAGACTCTACAGACACCACTCCATATAGAGGACAGTTTTTCTGCCCGCCCGCCGAATGACGCTACACCCACCATGACAGCCCTTAAATAGCTGAGGGCGGGGCCATTCGTCACGTGCGCGGGTGACCCCGCCCCCTCTGACGCAACAGGGTTTCCAGCGGTTTCCCCGTGGCGTCACAAATGACCCCACCCCCTCTGACGCCACAGGAAACCCCTGTGGCGTCAGAGGGGCGGGGTCACCGTACATGTCACTGGGTAACCCTGCGGCGTTTCCCTGTTACGTCAGAAGGGGTGGGTCACCCGCTCACGTCACGGGTGGCCCCGCCCTCAGCTTTTTAAGAGCTGTCACGGCGGGTGTAGCGTCATTCAGCGAGCACCTCCTATGGAAGCAGAATCGGATCGTGGCGGCATGTTTTTCCATATCCCGGGTCGGGAATGGATTACATTGCTGGAATATATTTTTTCTTTTTTAATAAAGGACTTGTCCCAAGCTGTCTACTGTGTTTTTTACCATTTTTGACACTTTTTTTGTGAAATGGTAGGGGTACAATGTACCCCGTTACCAATTCACATAGGGGGGCTGGGATCTGGGGGACCCCTTTGTTAAAGGGGCCTTCCAGATTCCGATAAGCCCCCCGCCCACATACCCCCACAACCACCAGGCAAGGGTTGTGGCCCTTGTCCCCATCAACATGGGGACATCCTCCCCATGTTGAGGACATGTGGCCTGGTACGGTTCAGGAGGGGGGGGCGTTCTCTCGTCCCCCCTCTTTTCCTGCCAGGTTGCATGCTCAGATAAGGGTCTGGTATGGATTTTTGGGGGGATTTAAAAAAAAAATTTGGCGAGAGGTTCCCCTTAAAATCCATACCAGACCTGAAGGGTCTGGTATGGATTTTGAGGGGGACCCCTACGCCATTTAAAATAAAAATTGGCGCAGAGTTCCCCTTAATATCCATACCAGACCTGAAGGACCTGGTATGGAATTTGGGGGGACCGCCACGCAATTTTTTGTTTTAATTTTGGTTTGGGGTTTCCCTTAATATTCATACCAGATCCAAAGGGCCTGGTAATGGACTGCGGGGGAACCCATGCCGTTTTTTTCAATGACTTTTATCTGTATTGCCGGGACCCGACAATTCATTACAGTAATAGCCGCAAGTAGTTTTAAATGACTTTTTTTCCTTTAGAAATGTCATTTTGTGCAGGGACTGTTCTAAACACAGGAAAAATGTGCCACTTTACAGGCCTACTATAGACACCCCCCAGGCATGAAATTTAAAGTAATATTTCACTTTTATTGTTTCACTTTAAGCATTATTAAAATCACTGCTCCCGAAAAAACTTCAGTTTTTAAAACTTTTTTTGTAATGATACATGTCCCCTGGGGCAGTATCCAGGTCCCCAAACACTTTTTATGACAATAACTTGCATATTAACCTTTAAAATTATCACTTTTGATTTTTCACATGGGACATAGACGTTAACGGTGTTCGAACAAATTTTTTGCCTGTTCGCATGTTCTACTGCGAACCGAACTGGGGGGTGTTCGGCTCATCCCTAGTTCTGAATTGTTTTACTGAAGTAGTGATGCTCAGTTAGACTCTATCTTGTTATAGTCATATAGACACTATGGGGTTTATTTACTAAAGGCAAATCCACTTTGCACTATAAGTGCACAACAGTGCACTTGGAAGTGCAGTCGCTGTAGATCTGAGGGGGGCATGCAAGGAAAATAAAAAACAGCATTTTTGCTAGTACATGATTGGATGATAAAATCAGCAGAGCTTCCCCTCATTTCAGATCTTCCCCTTAGATCTACAGCAACTGCACTTTCAAGTGCACTTGCAGTGCAGAGTGGATTTGCCTTTAGTAAATCAACCACTATGCTATGCAGCCACGTGTTTCCCTGATTGAGCCACAGAAATATTGCTGTAATAACTCCATGTTTGTTCAGGAAAATCAAAATATATACCTCTGCCCTGGCTTCTGGGAGGAGAAAGTGACGTCATTTTGACTCACCACTACCTGTAACAGATGAACACTTAACACTAGCTGTGCTATGTGCCTTTAAGGCCAAAGCTCAAAAACAGTCCTTATACTTAGTCCAAGTTCTTCCAGAAAAAAGATCATCTGCTGCCATCCCTGGATTAATCATGCACAAAAGAATGCACAAAGCTTAGAAACAGAGAACACAAAGAAGACGGGAAAACAGACAATTTTGCACAGTTTAACACTTTAATTAATAAAATGTGGTCAAAACATATTGCACTTACATGTATCCATCCAAGAAAGAGTTTAGGAGGATGAACGCTGACAGTCAGTCATAGGCTGGATCCTCTCTTTGTAAGTTAACAGGCTGGGGAAAACAGATGACTCCCTCTCGCACTCAAAGCTGTGTTCCACACTGGGGCCCACAGCACACAGGCATGTATAGATAACTCCCTCAGGCAGGTTTGCCAAAGTGATGCATTTCTGGGGCAGGTCCCCCTTTTCCTGCCTACCTCCAAAATGTTCGGCCTTGGCAACCCCCATAGTAATGAAGCCAAAGAGATGGGCCGAACACCCCCCTGTTCGGGAGTTCTGCTGCAAAAAGTTTCCAGCATGCACCGGTCCATGACGTCAGAAGGGGGCGATGCCACCAGGTAATGTAGCCAGGTGCCCCCCCCCCCTTACCTATATAACAACTGTCAAACAGCTTAGCCTGCAGTAGGCAGCCAGCCTTCATGGCGGCAGGAGCGTTTTTTTTTTCTTTTTTCGGATGCGTCAGGCAGCGTGATTGACAATGAATTTACACTGGGGGACACAGTTGTTTTATTTTTTAATGAAGGAATTGTCAAAAACTGTCTCTGTGTATTTATTACTATGTACCCCATACTCATTCACATAGGGGGAGGGCCAGGATCTGGGGGCTTCCAGATTCCGAAAAGCCCCCTCCCGACAGACCCCCACAACCACCACCCATGGTTGTGGGGATATAGTCCTTGTCCCCATCAACATGGGGACAAGGTGCTTTGGGGTTGGGGGGCAGAGCCCTCCTGCCCCAAAGCACCCAGCCCCCCATATTGAGGGCATGTGGCCTGGTGTGGTTCAATTAGGGGGGCCCTTTTCTGACCTGCCAGGCTGCATGCTCAGATAAGAGTCCGGTATAGATTTTCGGAGGGATCCTACCCTTTTCTTTTTTTTCTACACAGCTGTTAGTGGGGAAGCTCATTGACAGCTGATGAATCATCGGTTGTTATGGATGCCATGGTCGGCTTCCCGACCCGGCTCCTAAACAACCAGTTTATACTGTGCCCTGATTAGACAAAGCTTTGCCCAATTGGGGCGCAAAATGCACTGTGCAGTGCATTGCAGGGCGTTTGGCGAGGCAAACACCCGCCAAACACTCTGAAAATGCAGGTGTTCCCCAAGCAGCCAATGTTCGGCTCTGGCAATGGGCTGGACAGCATTCTGCTGAGATTTTGACTACCTAGCTGTGTTAGGAGGCAGTCATGAGGCATGGTGAGGTGGAAGGATAGGGAAGCTGAGGATAAAGGAAGTAATTTTTTCTTTTAGCAACAATTTGGCAAAAGGTAGGCAAATGGCCATAGGATTTTTCTCCTGCATATATACATGATACCTCCTGAACTTATCTCTATTATTTACATCTCACAAGTTTATGGTTCTGCTGTAAGAGGAAGCACATGGAGCAGCTATACCTGCCCCTCCCCTTTGCTGACCATTCACAGAGACATTTGTATTTTGTGAACTTGTTCACATAATACAAAGGCTTCTGTGATTGGGCAGGAGGAGGGGAGGGGCGGGCATAGCTGCAGCAGCGACTCTACTGTTGAAGATGCCGAGAAGGTCCAGCGCAGGCTCCCAAACTATAGCAATAGTTGTCTTCCGAGAGTTCTTTAAACCTGTCAGATGTAAATAATAGAGATAGGTCCAAGGATGTGCATAACACCTCCTGGGCTTAACTCATAGTGTGCCTTCACTTTTTACAAAGGAGCTTTAAGGGCCTCTCCCAAGGGTCTGAAGGCTCCGCCCCCAGCATCATGTATGGGCGGTGACGCATAGGCATCAGTGAGACATCCAACGCCAGAGGGGGTGCGCAACTGCAGCAACCACCCAGCCGTCCAGGATAGCCCACACCTCAGTGACATCAGGGAGACGTCCGTGTGTGGGCGTGGAAAACATGGCGCTGATGTGCAGGTGGCCACCTCCATCTACAGACAGGGGAGGACAGCAAGAGATCAGCAAAAGAACTCCCCTATGCACATCGCAGCCCCCGAGCTGGATGGAAACCACTGCCATCAAAGACAGACAGCAAAAGATGAACAGATCAGCCCAGCAAGGCCCCCTGGGAGTGATATGCAAATATGGCTGGCCAAAGGGTGAATATGCACTAGATGTAATAATGGACAATGGCTAATGGTAACAACAGACCAGTTTGTGGGCTAAGTGGGTGTCTTCTACCCAGGTTCAATCAGAAAAAGAAAATAAATGTCGCACCAGACCTTTCTTTTCTTTTCTCTGAACTTTTGAGCGTTAAGAACGCAGTGACGTGCAACAATACGACGAGGCGAGAAAAAGAAGTTCAATGCTTCTGAGCATGCGTCGAATTGTTTCCAAGCATGCATGGTTTTTTTCCCGTCAGAATTGCATACAGACGATCAGAATTTCCGATAGGAACTTTTTCCATCGGAAAAATAGAGAACCTGCTCTCAATCTTTTGCTGGCGGAAATTCCGACAGAAAAAGTCTGATAGAGCATACACACGGTCGGAATTTCCGACCAAAAGCTCACATCAGACTTTTGCTGGCGGAAATTTCGCTCGTGTGTATGGGGCATAAGTTTGGGTTCAAGCAGAATTTTATGAAACCCCTGTCAATCAAAGTTTGGCAGAATTGCTCATCCCCATTTGAATGTGGTTACATTTGAAAGACTATTCATTTGTATAGCCAGTATTAGGGCAAAAAAACATCTACCTGCATTTATGTAAAATAAAATAAGTAATAAGAAGGGATTAGACAATATTTAAAATATAGAGCAATTGTTATAGTGCATTACATAAAGTGATATTAATGTTCTAAGGAAAGAAGCAACACATTTGTAACAGCAGTTGTCACAGAAATGGACAGATCTCATAGTCACTGGGAACCACAGCCTTATGCCGTGTACACACGACCGTTTTTAATGTCATTGAAAAAAACTGCATTTTTCTCGACGTGATTTTTCGTGTTTCCTCTCAAGCCTGCCTTGCCTACACACTATCGTGGAAAAAAATGTTCGAGTAAAGCGTGGTGACGTACAACACGTACGAGGGCACTATAAAGGGGAAGTTCCATTCGGATGGCGCCACCCTTCATGTTAGTAAAGTTTGTTGAGCGACGATTCACGCTTTTCAGCCTCGTGCTTTTCAGTCCGTTACAGCGTGACGAATGTGCTATCTCCGTTACGAACGCTATTTTTACCAGAACGATCGCTCCCGTCTCATACTTGATTCTGAGCATGCACATTTTTTTTCACGTCGTTAAAGCCCACATACAGGCGTTTTTCATGACGAAAAAAACGACGATGTAAAAAACGACGTGAAAAACTAGAGCATGTTCCAATTTTTTCATGGCCGTTTTTCACGTCGTGAAAAATGCTCTGAAGCCCACACACGATAATTTTTAATGACTATTTTAAAAAAATATATTTTTCTCGTCATTAAAAACGGTCGTGTGTACATGGCATTATGGTGAGAAGCACACTGCAACAATTAAGGGAGTGACCTAAAAGTGGTCATGAACCTCTAATACTTTACAATAGATAGATAGATAGATAGATAGATAGATAGATAGATAGATAGATAGATAGATAGATAGATAGATCTATGTGCACATAGGAAGCACATCCAGCGCAACACTTTTGTTGTTCATCCAGACATGGATGTCTAATGTGTTGTAGTGCATCAGTTCATCCCAGTCCTTTTTGACAGTGACCTGGCTGTTTTGGAACATGCTGGAACACACCTCTTGTTATTTTACAGAAAGTCTAATATTAAAAAAATGGCAGCAATAAGTACCTACAGCCACCACTGCAGTACTCCACAATCGCACTCCTACTGAACCTGCAAAATGGTCCGAGTGTGCTGTGCCTGCAGTGGATTACTCTGATTTTAGCGTAGCTTCTATGTTCCTGAATGCATTAGTAGTTTACTTGGTTGTTAGGATTATATGTTAAAATATTTCTCAGACCAAAGAATCTATATTTACTTTAAAAAGTCAGTTACTTTAAGATTTTTACCCCTTTAGTGAGTAACTGATTTTACGTTTTGCTAACATGGCGAAACTGAAGCATATTATTACAACTTCCATATATTAGATTGCTAATGCTTTGTTACAAGCATTAGCAAAGATTAATTTATTACATAGCTTTCAAACTCATTAAGAATGCAGACGAAAAAACAATTTCAATTACAAGAACAAGGAAACACACAAACATCGAAACTGAATGATGAAGGTGAGAAAATAAAGCAAGGTGTATGTAAGATTACGCATTCTGAGGTGATTGTAATGAAGCACAAGACACATGGAAACAGAACGTTGCAAGGCAGAGAAGTTGGGAGATAAAAAGAAAATGGATGGCTTAGAGCAAACAAAGCTACAAATGGAAAACAGGCTGGGGTATTTGTTTAATAGAGATAGAATACACCAGATAAAGTGCTACAGAGAGGACAGACACAAGATAGGACAAGGTTGAATGAAGAAATACTCCCCGCAGATCAAAATTCAGATCTCTAAGCTATCCTCATATATTTTCAGTTCAGAAATCTGACTGTGTTTTTACAGAGGCAAAAAGGTATTCTACAACTTGAATAAATCTCCTTTAATCTCCTGTTTGTTTGTGATATCGTAGTGTCACAGCAAAATCTACTTTGTTCCTTTTATTTTAACAAACAATGTCACGTTCCTGATTAGTGGGGGTTTATTTCTTTTTTTTTTTTTTTTTGTTTTCTCTATGGTTTACTAAGGCATTAATATGTTTATGTGGAAATAAGGATTAAGGAGGTCTTCTCCATTTTACAGCTCAGATATGGCACTACATAGCAATTTTCTAATCGCCCCCTAAGGAAGTCAGATTGGTAAATTACACACCAACATGGTGGATTCAAGCTGCATATTAAAACAGGTCGGCTCAGTGCTGCCAGGATAACTAATAAATGTACAGTTCACATTATGCTTTAATTCAAGAATGGTTCTCCTAATGACATTCCCTAATTAAACTACCTCTGCAGGCCACTATTTACAACCACAAGGTTCACTGTAGACGTTTATTTAATGTAACATAAAATTCAGAACAAATACTTGCCCTCATATGTCATGCTGTGTCATTTGGCTAACACAATATACAACTGCATACGGAAGAGGCCTACAATGATTGTATTCAATAGCAAAATATTACTTACGCTATGCAAAATGGAAATCTATAAAATATATGGTAGTGATCTTCATTATCAAAACAAATATTGCATTACAGTGACCCTCTGTCATTTATTTTTCATGATGCATTTTTCATTTATTTTGTTACATTCTTCTTATGGTTTTAAAAGTCAATTGTGTGGCAACATTGTGGAAGTAGTTGTTAAAAGAAATGCCCCTCACCAAGTTTTAAAGAAGAATCTCTTGTTTTGCAACTTTTTCTTATAATTGCATTCTATGCAATGTATTATAAAAATAGTTTGGTCCTATTTACTCAATAAAAGGGATGTCTAAATCAGATGTGTACCCGAGACCCAATTGAGCTTTAAAGCTTGTGATTGTCACTAAAGAAAATACAGGCTGTGTGTTGGAGCTTATGTTTATGTACAGAATGGGGTTGTACTGGACATTAAGAATCAAATGTTAGGGTTCTTCGACATGCAAGGGCCTTTAATGCAGTCTATTTACGGCACAGGTAAGGACCTGTAGCAAGCTATTGTAATTCTATTGTGATTTTACAGTAGCTATAAACTGAGGTTTCCCCCTATGAAACTAGACAGTTTAAATGTGCTGATAAACTCAAATGACACTCATATATGTTATATCTTTCTATAACTGATTAGACATTAGGGGTAGGCATGGCGAGGAAGGAGAGGGGACAGCAAGGGCAACTGCCCTGGGTGCACTGTAATGCCGCGTACACGCGGTCGGAATTTCCAACAACAAATGTTCGATGTGAGCTTGATGCCGGAAAATCCGACCGTGAGTATGCTCCATCGGACATTTGCTGTCGGAATTTCCCGACAACAAATGTTTGAGAGCTGGTTCTCAAATCTTCCGACAACAAAACTGGTCGGAAATTCCGATCGTGTGTACACAATTCCAACGCACAAAATTCCATGCATGCTCGGAATCAAGCAGAAGAGCCGCACTGGCTATTGAACTTCATTTTTCTCGACTCGTCGTATGTCTTGTATGTCACCGCGTTCTTGATGTACGGAATTTCCGACAACATTTGTGTGACCGTGTGTATGCAAGTCAAGTTTGAGCCAACATCCGTCGGAAAAAAATCCACGGTTTTGTTGTCGGAATGTCCGATCGTCTGTACGCGGCATAAGAATTCATTTAGGCATTTAGATGTGCCAGTTGGGTGTAAAGATGGCACAAGTATATTTTGCATGTATTTTTTTAAAGGTCCAACTACAGTACACTGATGTGTATTTACAGTGCTCATTCACAACATATATGCTGTAACGTATATATTGTAATGTGTTAAGGCGCGATGCATTGGACAGCCCATTTATTTTGAAAGAGCTGGCAATGCACCACAACACCCAAAAAAATTAATCCTGCACTATTTTTTGCAATGCGTCACAGTGGCATTTGTGCATTGTGGTGTGTTGTAGCAAACTATATGCATTTAGGACTTGTGGGACCCTGCTGTAGCTCCCCTTTCTGGGTTGAGCAATAATCCTTTATTTTGGCAAGGTTTTCTTGCCCAGGCAAAGCAGCATATAGATGGGGGAGTTTGTAGCTGTTGGGTGGTGGGTAGTAAAGATCACAGAGAGAGGACAATGTGCTACTGGTTAAGCAGAGAGAGTGGAAAGTGTGCTCCTGATTCATTTTGTAAGGGCTGTCAATGCATTTTTTTGCAATGCACCACAGTGCATAGAACATTGACATCTGTGCTTTGTGGTATGTTGTAGCAAGCTATATATGTGCTTTGGGGTGCAGATAAGAATGTATTGAAATGCATAAACCTTGTGCTGCATTTGGGAATCAGAGGGCCCCACCAAGCAAGACCATGTAGCAAATGATACAATAAATGTTACCTTTGGGGGAATGCTGGAATTACAACTTCCCTTGAATACGCCAGACCCTGACATCTGGAGGCCTAGAGACTGTTGTGTAGTGGACAGAGGATGTAACTCTATGCAAACGTAAACAAATTCATGTGTGTTCAACTAAGCTGTGTTAGTTCAAGTTCAGTAAAGCAAGAAAAAGTAGAAGAATGTGGAGTTTGTTTTATGCTAACTATGGCCTATACCTAGGACAACCTAATGTGGAACATGGCTTGATGGGAGGAGATGGGTCCCCTTGTCTGCACCATGTACCGATAACCCAGAAACTGTTTTTCTTTGGAGTTGGGCTAGTTGGTGTGTATGTTGAGGGACCAGGTTGGCAACTACAGGAGATAGGAGAACTCTGTCACAAGCTCTGGTTCCTATGTCCCTAGCAGAAAGGCTCCTGAAGTAGGCCACCTAGTTTGGGACCTGGATTGTCAACTTTTTTACACCACAACACACTTTACCACAATACATTGTAAAGCCCTTTATAAGTCCAAGGTTCCCAATCATTTCTAATTGCACACTTAAAAGAAATGCACATGCAGTAAAACACATGTGTGATACCTTGCAGTGTCCTGTAAAAAAAAAGGGGTACATCCTTTTGATATCATAGCACTGTTCCCTTAACGATGAGCAAGATTTTTTTGTATTTTGTTCAGCAGAAAAAATGTTGCTGATTGTGTCAGTGTGTTTCTGACAGTCTCAGTGCATTACTAATTTTTGTCTCTGCAAATATGTAATTTCTTTGTCAGTACAGTACTGAATGTGTCTGTGTGAACATATTTCTGGTTGTGTCAGTATGGTACTGACTCTGTGTATGTTACTCATTGGATTTTTTGGTGGGCCATCCTACTCGCTTCAATGGTGGGCCAGAGGTACTGAACTGATTAATATCTGTTTCTGCAAGAAGAGAGAGCTACTGGGCAGGAAGAGTTCATTGGACTGAATCAGGCAACAATACAATGAGGTAACTATATTATGGAGGAGAGACTGTGCCGCGGTGATCAAAAGCTTTTGAACTACATTGCCCAGGGGGGAGATTGCCAAGAGGAGGGGAAAGAGCTGCATTTTCCCAGGCTGTGCAGAACCTAACTTTCTCTTGCCATGAGGGAGACGAAAGAGTGCACATCGCTGTCCATTGAGCACCATCACTGCTGCATATCGGCGGTCTGCTAGGGATCCAGAGTGCTGAATTCAGAGGGTGCCGACAGACAGAGTCATCTGGATGCAGAACAGAGAGTGGACTAATTGCTGTGTGTAACTGGATGAAAAGCTGAAATATCTCTGGGACTGGGGAGCTGCTGCTGCCGTTGCTGCTGGGCTCCAATGCTAGCCGGCTGAAGAGTTAGGACTAAGGAGACATTTACTTTTTTGCTTGTGGGAAGAGGTACCTCTCAGGGGACTTTGCACGATATCCTGGACATTCTTCTAGAGTGCACTCTAAACTCGTTATATTATTCACATTTCAGGTAATGTTTATATGCACTGTTTATTGCTGATTTGATTCCACTCTAGTGGTACAGCACTCTATTCTAAGTTACTTTGGCATAGTGATTATACTGTCTAACACAGTGTTTCTCAACTCCAGTCCTCGAGGCGCCCCAACAGGTCATGTTTTCAGGCTTTCCATTATTTTGCACAGGTGATTTGATCAGTTTCACTGCCTTGGTAATTACCACAGCTGTTTCATCTGAGGGAAATCCTGAAAACATGACCTGTTGGGGCGCCTTGAGGACTGGAGTTGAGAAACACTGGTCTAACAGACCGTGGCCGAACCTACCCTCTGTATGCTCATTTATACTTCAACCACTATTTAGTCTAACTCATACCAATACATTGAGTTAGTTTACCACTAACGGTCTTGTGTCTATTTCCTGATACTAATTAACAGTTGAGTTAAAGGTATCCACCCTTGTGTTTCTTTAAGTGCTTATAGCAGTTTTCATTCAACCAGGTGTGCCAGAGTGGCTGAGGATATTCACAGAGTTGAGGCAAAGACCAGAGGACCCAATCAATCAAGCAGCTCCTGCAGGCTTAGCGCTACACTAATACTGAAGAAGAGGAGAGAGTTAGGAGCAGACTGTTCTCCCCAGCCATGTGAAGGGGTGAGGGCTGCATTAGGAGGAGGAGCAGCAGCTGCAACAGCACATGCACACTGTCCCACTCCCCCCCCTGAAATGGTGCTGTACTCTTAAGCCCTGTACACACGATCGGATTTCCTATGGATTCAAATCCGATGGATTTTTCCATCGGAATTCCGATGAAGCTGACTTCCATCAGTCTTGCCTACACACCATCAGTCAAAAATCCGACCGTCCCAAAGGCCGTGACATAAAACACTCCGATGAGCCAAGAAAAATGAAGTTCAATGCTTCTGAGCATGTGTCGACTTGATTCTGAGCATGCGTGGGTTTTTTCTCCGATGGAGTTCCACACAGACGATCGGAATTTGCTATCGTTTTTTTTCCATAAATTGAAAACATGTTCTATTTTTTCTCAACGATGGAAAAAAGACCCATGGGGCCCATACATGATCGGTTTGTCCGATGAAAAAAGTCCATCAGACTGTTTTCATCGGTAAAACCGATCGTGTGTACAGGGCTTAACTGATCCATGGGGTGGCAGTTTGGCATCTTCATACTGAGCATCAGGTGGCCTTGTTCCAGCACTGCATGCTGGCAGGATTGGTCTACAGGTAGTTCATTCAACCATTCATTTAATTTATATAATCTTATTAAAACTAGACACAGACATCAGGATCTTTGCCCGACCTAGCAGATATATCCCTCCAGTTAATAAATGGCTAGTGAAAAGATGGCATTCAGTTACTTGTTAATCAGAAAAGGAAATAAAGCTTAAAATATAAGAATTTTGTTTCTGTACCTCAACTTTGCACTAAATATTGTCTAAAAAGTGCTTTCCTCAGATCCCAGATATAATTTGAACATCTTGACATTTATAGCTAGCATTGGATCTGTATGGTAAATCAGTAACACATTTTTTTGGTATTAAAAGAAATCTAAAAAATAAGGTTGGAATAAACGAAATAAACTAAAAAATAGGCTTAAAAAATATGTAGCTGTATACATTGCCCTTATTGTTATGATACTGTTTCATTAACATTGTAATACATTATTTAAAATAGAGATGCATTGCTGCAAAGGTGCAGTAACCCAAAAATGCAAGTTAAAGATCCCTTCAAGAGACTAATTAAAGCTGCATTAATTAGAAATCTGATGCTATGGATTACTGCACATAAGCACTTCTGTATGTTCGTGTTTACTGAGCTGGCATCTCAGTATCTAAGCTTCTTATATTTTAGGGGGAAATAAAATGAGTTGCCATGCAGCAGAGGAGTTTTATTTTCCATGTTCTGACAGCTTTAACTAAATGTCAATACCGTTTAACCTTGTTGCAGTGGAAGGTCTGCGAGCAGGTGGCACAGGCTCTGATGTATTTTCACACTGGGCAACAGCCTGATACCTTCAGTTAGAGAGTTCACTTGGAAATGCTTTTACAGAAACAATCATAATATAATCTCTAAGGGAAATAAATAGGGCACATGAAATGTGATATAGAAAAACATTAGATATATTTGCATTTAATACTGCTGTAATTACCATTGTTATCTCTATTTATGTGAAGATTTAATAATTACGTGCTAAGAGTTCCATTCTTCTGTTGCTGCCAAAACACTAATAACAGCAATACACAGGATTTTTTAAAGCTTAACAACATATGTTGGCACATCAAATTGAAGTGTATCATTACACTATTTACTATGCGTCCACATGCACACACAGCATACATATGGTGCAATTACTAAAATATATAGTCTGCTATGGAGTATACACCACAGAAATCTAAATTTGAGTAGTGGCATTCCAAAAAAAAAAAAACTTGATTGTCTCTAATGTTTTGGGGTCATTCTAGTGATTGTACATGCACATAACATGTACAAAAATTAAACCGTGCAAACTGCATACTGATATAAGTAAAGGGGACGATGAAATAACAGTAGGCGTAAAAAAATCTATAGTGCACACTTCACTGAGGATATAACAGTGTACGTGTACACATATGTCTGCTATGGTCACAGCCAGTGCTCATACAAGGTATATGCTGCTACTAGGAATGAGTATGGACCAAATTGTTTCACGTTGGAGCTAGGGATGAGCCGAACACCCCCTGGTTCGGTTTGCCCCAGAACCTCAAACGTTCGGAATCAAAAGTGCTAATTTTAAAGTCTAATATGCAAGTTATTGTCCTAAAAAGGGTTTGGGGACCCGGGTCCAGGGGACATTTATCAATGCAAAAAAAAGTTTTAAACACTGACGTTTTTTCGGGAGCAGTGATTTTAATGATGAGTAAAGTGAAAAAATTGTGAAATATTCCTTTAAATATCGTACCTGGGGGGTGTCTATAGTATGCCTGTGAAGTGGCACGTGTTTCCCGTGTTTAGAACTGTCCCTGCACAAAATGACATTTCTAAAGGAAAAAAAGTCATTTAAAATGCTCGCGGCTTTAATGTAATGTGTGGTCCCGGCAATATGGATGAAAATCATTGAGAAAATCGGCATGGGTAGCCCCCCCCCCAGCCCATTTGAGTCTTGTATGGATATTAAGGGGAACCCCGCAGCCAAATTAAAAAAAGGAAAAGCGTGGGGCCCTCAGGCCCTATATACTCTGTACAGTACAGTATATAGTATACAGGCGGTGCAAACAAGACAGGGACTGTAGGTTTGTTCTTAAGTAGAATCTGTTTGTAATTTTGAACTGGTACATTTTTAAAGTGTAGCTCCAGCCAAAAATCTATTTTTAAGCTTTTTGGAAAACATAGGGAAGGGTTATCACCCCTGTAACCTTTGTTTTGCTGTCTGTGCACCTCTTCAGAAGATTTCACCTCACTTTCTGTCCCAATGACAATTGGTTTTTGAAAATTTGGGTTTTTTAGTGAAACAAGGATTGGTGATAAAGCATAAGTGGAGAGGAGACATGTTTTTCCCATATTAACACTTACAGGAGAGAATTTCCCTTCCTAGGGGTAGATTTCCTCTTACTTCCCGTTGTCTCCCTCCGTTTGCAAGTAGGAGTCGTTTGTAAGTTGGATGTTTGAAAGTAGGGGCCTGCACTATATACTCTGCAGAAATTTGGGCCTTAGGTGTTGGTGTTGCCACAACACTGTAAGGCCTCACAGTTACTCTTGGTGGGCGCAGGAACGGGCCCTGCTGTGAAATATTAGATCAAGAATTGGAATTACATGCCCCTGTTGAGTAGGGGCAGAAAAATTGGGCCTTTGGCATAGGTGCTGGTGCCACAAACCTGCAACCCCTCACAGATACTATAGTTGGAGCGCAGGAATGAGCCCTGCTGCAAAGTATTGCATCAAATATTATAATTATACGCCCCTGTTAAACAGGGGCAGAAAAATTGGGCCTTAGGCACTGGTGCCACAACACTGCAACCCCTCACAGATACTATAGTTGGAGCACAGGAATGAGCCCTGCTGCAAATTATTGCATCAACAATTGTAATTACATGCCCCTGTTTAACAGGGGCTGAAAAATTGGGCCTTAGTCACTGGTGGCAGTGGCCAGAACCAAAAATGTTCTTACAAGCTATCAGCATGAACATTGAGGAGGAAGAGGATAGTCACTCAGCATAACAGGATAGTCACTCAGCATTAGGGCTGAGCCGAACACCCCCGGGTTCGGTTCGCACCAGAACCCGCGAACGGACCGAAAGTTCGCACGAACGTTAGAACCCTATTAAATACAATGGATGCGAACGTTCAAAATCTAAAGTGCTAATTATAACGACTAGTATGCATGTTATTGTCCTAAAAAGGGTTTGGGAACCCGGGTTCTGCACCAAGGGACATGTATCAATGCAAAAAGAAGTTTTAAAAACTGCCGTTTTTCGGGAGCAGTCATTTTAATGATGCATAAAGTGAAAAAAAAAAAGTCAAATATTCCTTTAAATATCGTACCTGGGGCGTGTCTAAAGTATGCCTGTGAAGTGCCACGTGTTTCCCGTGTTTAAAACTGTCCCTGCACAAAATGACATTTCTAAAGGAAAAAAAGCCATTTAAAACTGCTTGCGGCTTTAATGTAATGTCTGGTCCCGGTAATATGGGTGAAAATCTTTAAGAAAAATGGCATAGCTACCCCATCACCCCCCCCCCCCCCTACCCCAGCCCATTACCAGCCCCTTTGGGTCTTGTATGGATATTAAGGGGAACCCCGCACACAAAATAAAAAAGGCCCTATATACTCTGAACAGCCGTATACAGGCGGTGCATACAAGACAGGGACTGTAGGTTTGTTCTTATGTAGAATCTGTTTGTAATTTTGAACAGGTACATTGTTGAACTGTAGCTCCAGCCCAAAAATCTATTTTTAAACTTTTTGGGAAACATAGGTAAGGGTTATCACCCCTGTAACATTTGTTTTGCTGTCTGTGCCCCTGTTCAGAACATTTCACCTCACTTTCCGTCCCAATGACAAATGTTTTTAAAAAATTGGGTTTTTATTGAAACAAGGATTGGTGATAAAGCATCAGTAGAGAGGAGACACCTTTTTCCCATATTAACTCTTACAGGAGAGAATTTCCCTTCCTAGGGGTAGATTTCCTCTCACTTCCTGTTGTCTCCTTCCGTTTGCAAGTAGGAGTCGTTTGTAAGTTGGATGTTTGAAAGTAGGGGCCTGCCCTATATACTCTGCTGAAATTTTCCCCTTACATGTTGGTGTTGCCACAACACTGTAGGCCCTCACAGTTACTCTTGGTGGGCGCATGAATGGGCCCTGCTGTGAATTATTAGATCAAGAATTGTAATTGCATGCCCCTGTTGAACAGGGGCTGAAAAATTGGGCCTTTGGTGGTGGTGGTGGTGGTGTTGACACAACAATGTAAGGCCTGTCACGTTCTAGGTAGGAGGCCGAGATGCTGGGAGGGCTCCCCTTGCGGCCGAGCGCAGCACAGCCCTGGAGATGATACAGGGGGTGTGGTGCCCACAGAAGCACGGGTTGCCTGGTAGGTAGTGCTGGTTGCCAGGAACTTGGTAGAACAGGCAGACTGCAGGGAAGCAGGCGTGCGCAAGAGGTCCAAAGGGTAAGAACCAGTGGAATGTCCAGATAGCAGAGTCAGGAGCCAGGCCAGGGGGTCAAACACAGCAAGACAGTCCGAGATCACAGCAGAGCTGGGTCTTAGCACAGAAGACAAGGTAAGCGAAGTCCGTTGGCCGGGCCGGGGTCAGGTGCAGGGAGCAAACAGCAGAAAGCCAGGTACACGCCAGGAAGTCAGCAGGAACAGGTCAGGCAAGCCGGGTTTGGTACAAAGGAGATCAGACAGGCAGGAGTTACAGGGCACAGGAACACAGTAGGAGCTGAAGATAATCCAGCAACTTGTATGTGCCAGTGACAGGCTTAAATAGGCCGGGGGTGCGCCCACACCGTCTGTTTGCGTCTGTACGCGCCGTCCGTGCGGCGCATCTGCGTGCGCGCATGTGCATGGCGCATCTGCGTGCTCACTTGCGCATAGGGGTGAGTCTGGCGCGGCCATGATGGACACTGGCAGGAATGCCAATAACTCTGCTATTTCCCTGACAGTGCCCCCCCCAAGGGGCAGCCTCCGGATGCCCAACCGGGCCCATCTTTCGGGGTAACGGGCTCTGAACCTCTGCAGAAGTCTAGGAGCGTGCACATGGTTTGCAGGCTCCCAAGAATTTTCTTCAGGAGAATACCCCTTCCACTTAATTAAGAACTGAATTGTCCTACCTCTCCGACGACAGTCAAGAATGGACTCCACTTCAAATTCAGTTCCATCACCAACCTGGACCGGAGGCGGGGGCACTTCTTCTCTCCCTGGAAAAGGACTAGAAACCACAGGTTTAAGAAGAGAAACATGAAATACTGGGTGGATCTTAAAAGACTCTGGTAAGGCAAGTTCAAATGCTACAGGAATGATTACACGTTTAATTTCAAAAGGACCCAGGAACTTGGGTCCCAATTTCCGGGATGGACATGATAATTTGAGATTTGTAGATGACAGCCATACTTTGTCCCCTAACTTAAAAGTAGGGTTTCCTCTTTTCTTTTTATCATATTGTTCCTTGTATACTTCCTGAGCTTTCTTCATTGTGTCCTGGAGCATTTGGTAGTTTGTCTGAATGAAATTTACTCTGTCCTGAACTGCCGGTACTGATGATTCTGGAATAGTGTTAGGTAAGAATGAAGGATGAAAGACGTAATTTGCCCAGAAGGGTGATTGGTTGGTAGTAGCGTGCACTGAGTTGTTATATGCAAATTCTGCACAAGGTAATAATGGAATCCAATCATCTTGAGAGAACGAACAGAAGCATCGCAGATATTGTTCTAAAGTCTGA
Organism: Rana muscosa; assembly: GCA_029206835.1. Lineage (NCBI taxonomy): Eukaryota > Metazoa > Chordata > Amphibia > Anura > Ranidae > Rana > Rana muscosa. Next base: position 691,654,532 of record CM055122.1, on the reverse strand, counting down.
TTGGTCCTTTCAGTTTGACCGTTACTCTGAGGATGGTAGGCTGAGGATAAACATACCTTGATTGAAAGTAATTTGCAGAGATCTCTCCAGAACCTGGAGGTGAATTGTACACCTCTATCAGATACGATGTTGTCTGGTATGCCATGTAATCTGACGATTTCCTTTATAAAGGTCTTTGCTGTGTCCATGGCGGAAGGTGTGCCCATCATTGGTACTGTAGAAACTTGCCAATAAAAGAGGGCAAGCAGGCTCTGTGTCTAGAGACAACAGTGCTGGTCGTGGACGCGGTGCATCGCCATCAGCACATGGCCATGGGACACGCTTGTCCTTCTTTTCGGCAGCTGGACGTGTTGAGCGGCATCATGCCGAAGACTTGGTAGAGTGGATGACCAAGCCCTCCTCATCCTCCTCATCCTCTCTCACCCAGGCTCAGGGTACTGGCAAAGCAGCTGCCAAAGCGTCCTCTTCCCTGGTATCAATGTCATCATCAGTCACTCCTTCCCTAGACCAACCATGTCCTCCTGAGGATTCCCCCGAACTGTTTGAGCACAGTGTTGGGTACATGCTCCAGGAGGATGCCCAGCGTTTCGAAGGGTCTGAGGATGATACCCAGCTAGAGGAAGGCAGTAGCGTGAGAGCAGAGAGAGGGGATGCTCAAGAAGGACACCAATCTGGCAGTCATGTTCCAGCAGCTGCAGAATACTGCCAGATTGGCTCCAGTGATGAGGAGGGAGGGGATGATGAGGTCACTGACTCCACGTGGGTGCCTAATAGGAGAGAGGAGGAGGAGGAGGATGAGGAGGAGGCACATCTCCAACGAGGCAGGATACCCTCGGGGGGCCAGCGTAAGGGCAGCACACTGACGGAATCACACCGCAGAGCTCCGCCTGTGCAGGGCGCTGCCTCTGCCCGTTATTCAAAAAGTTCTTTGGTGTGGGCCTTTTTTGAGTCGAGTGCATCAGATCGCACAGCTGCTGTTTGCAACATATGTCTCAAGCGTATATCGTGTGGCCAAAACATCACCCGCTTGGGCACCACATGCTTGACCAGACATATGTTGACCTGCCATGCAGCTCATTGGCAAGCCTACCTTAAAGACCCACACCAAAGAACAAAGCTGACCTCTTCTTGCACCGCATCAGCTGGGATCTCCAACCCCACTATACCTTCAGTCCTCTCTGAAACCTGCTCTGAGAGGAATGAAGGTGTAGAATTAGGTGTGCCACAGCCAAGTACTTGCGGGCACTCTGCTAGCAGTACACCGACGTCCGATTCTAGCAGGCAAATTTCCCTGCCCCAGCTGCTGGACCATCGAAAGAAGTTCACTCCCAGCCATCCACATACCCAGCGGTTGAATGCTACCTTGGCTAAATTGCTAGAGCTTCAACTGCTGCCTTTTCAGTTGGTAGACTCGGCCCCCTTCCGTGAGTTTGTGCAATGTGCGGTTCCTCAGTGGCACATTCCCAAACGCCACTTTTTCTCACGGAAGGCGATTCCGGCTCTCTACCGGCATGTGGAAGGCAATGTCTTGGCCTCGCTGGACAGGGCGGTCAGCGGTAAGGTGCATATTACCGCTGACTCATGGTCCAGCAGTCATGGACAGGGACGTTACCTTTCTTTCACGACCCATTGGGTCACTCTTTTGGCAGCTGGGAAGGATGCAGGACAAGGTGCAGTAGTGTTGGAGGTTCTTCCGCCGCCACGCCTCCAAAATGCTACTACTGGTTGTGACACACCTCTCTCCTCCACCCCCTCCTCTTCTTCTTCTTCCTCCATGGCCTCTTTCTGTGCTTTGTCCTCGGAACCAGCGGTGCTCCGTAGGCGTTCAAGGGGCTACGCAAGTACGCAGGCAAAAAGATGCCATGCCGTGCTTGCGCTGGCGTGTTTGGGGGACAGGAGCCACACTGGGGCAGAGGTTCTGTCTGCTCTGCAGGGGCAGGCCGAGAGGCGGTTGACACCACGCCAGCTTAAGCCAGGAATGGTGGTTTGCGACAATGGCACCAACCTCCTCTCCGCCCTCCGACAGGGACAACTGACCCATGTGCCCTGTGGGGCTCACGTCCTTAACCTCCCTGGCGGTATGATTCTGTCTGGAATTATGTACCAAAAGAGGTACAATTATTTTGCATGGAAATTTGGTGTTATGTATTGTAGGCCTGCGATTCTTAGTAATAACTTACTTAAACCTGACCAAACAAGAGTCTAGTAGACATCCCGGGTATGATAAAGTTTGAAACACAAAATAATAAATTATAATATAATAAATAACTATAAATAATTATAACAAATAGTAATGTAATTATAATAAAAATTATTCAATAATGTAATCAAATCAAAAACACTGACATTTGCTCAGTTGCAGAATTGTCGCTATCATTAGATTTTTTGTTTGATGATGAATTTCCCCACAAATCGCTATCGCTCAATTCTGCGAGTGATTGTAATTTATTATCGCTGTTTTTTAGCTGGTCTAAAATCACTTTTGACATAAAGGGACACTTTTTGGTTGCTATGGACAATCTTCAGTTTCCAGGCAGAAAGAAAAGTTTTTATTATATAAAAGTGCATGCAGGACACTGGGCAGACCACTAGGGACAAAGGGTGTGTGTAATTATTACATACAGTACTGTAATCTGTAAGATTACAGTATACTGTATGTATACTATTTGTTTACTTTTTTGAATTTGGCGCCGAACTCCACCCCCGTGCGCCGCAACGTCGCAGGGAACGGAGCTCGGCACTCGGCAGTGAGGATCGAGCGAGACACGGCTCGCTGACACTGCGGGAGGACATCGCAGGATCCAGGGAACAAGGTAAGTTACTTCCCCTAGATACTGCGATGCAGCCCGAGTCTGGCTCGGGGTTACCGCTCTTAGCATTGAAAACTCACCCCGAGCCCGACTCGGGATTACCGCTAGGGAGGTTAACCTGGTGGTGCAGCGGTTCTTGGGCAGGTACCCGGGCTTACAGGATGTCCTGAGGCAGGCCAGGAAAGTCTGTGTGCATTTCCGCAGATCTTATAATGCCAGTGCTCGCCTGGCTGAGCTGCAAAAGGAGTTGAACCTGCCCAATAACCGCCTTATATGTGACATGCCCACTAGGTGGAACTCAACGTTGGCCATGCTGCAGCGGCTGCACATGCAGAAGAGGGCCATCAATGAGTACCTGTGCGACTACGGCACCAGGACAGGGTCAGGGGAGCTTGGGTTTTTTTCACCACGCCAGTGGGGCATGATCAGGGATGCATGCACTGTCCTGGCACCATTTGAGGAGGCCACGAGGATGGTGAGCAGTGACAGTGCATGCATCAGTGACACTGTACCTCTTGTCCACCTGTTGGAACATACACTGCGTGGAATAATGGACAGGGCACTTGAGGCAGAATAGAGGCAGGAAGAGGAGGACTTCTTTGTCTCTCAAGGCCCCCTTTACCCAGACAGTGTTCCTTCTGTCCCACCCATCGTACAGGAAAAGGAGGAGGAGGAGGAGGAGGTGGAGGATTGTGTCAGCATGGAGGTGGAGCCTGGCACTCAGCATCATCAGCAGCAGTCTTTTAGGGATGATTTACAGTCCCAACAAACCCGTGGACTTGTACGTGGCTGGGAGGAGGTGGCTGCGGATCATGTCGTCCTTAGTGACCCAGAGGACTCCGGACCGAATGCCTCAGCTAACCTACGCTGCATGGCCTCCCTGATCCTGCAAAGTCTGCGGAAGGATCCTCGTATTCTTCGGATCAAGGAGAGGGACCATTACTGGCTGGCTACTCTCCTTGATCCACGGTACAAGGGTAAGGTTGCGGACCTTATCTTACCGTCGCAGAGGATGAGACAACTCCGGGAGGCCTTGCAGAAAGGTCTGTGCAACGCGTTCCCAGAGACTGGGAGGTTACAAACTCCTGGTCCTGGACAACGAGTTGCTGAGGCTTCGATCAGTCAAAGAAGGAGCAGTGGGTAAGGTGGCCGTCTTACCGATGCGTTCAGACAATTCTTTAGTCCCCAAGGTATGATCGGTTCCAGCAACCATCGCCAGCGTCTGATATACATGGTGCAGGAATACCTAGGGGCAAGGTCAGACTTGGACACCTTCCCCACCGAAAATCCTCTGGCTTACTGGGTCTTGAGGATGGATCACTGGCCAGAGCTTGCACAGTATGCAATTGAGCTACTGGCCTGTCCTGCATCCAGCGTTCTTTCAGAACGCACATTCAGTGCTGCTGGAGGATTTGTCACGGATCACAGGGTGCGCCTGTCCACCGACTCGGTTGATCGACTGACCTTCATAAAGATGAACCAGTCTTGGATCACCACCAGCTACCAAACACCTGAAGCTGATATACCAGACTAATTTATTTTCAAATGTCACATCCCTTCAAGACTGATGCTGATGCTGAGAGACTGTCCTGTTATGTTGACTGACTATCCTCCTCCTCCTCAATGATCCGATTGATGATGATGATAGCTTGTAAGAACATTTTTGGTTCTGGCCACTGCCACCAGTGACTAAGGCCCAATTTTTCAGCCCCTGTTTAACAGGGGCATGTAATTACAATTTTTTATGCAATGCTTTGCAGCAGGGCTCATTCCTGCACTTCAACTAGAGTATCTGGGAGAGGTTGCAGTGTCGTTGCACCAGCACCAGTGGCTAAGGCCCAATTTTTCAGCCCCTGTTTAACAGGGGCGTGTTATTATAATTTTTTTTATGCAATGCTTTGCAGCAGGGCTCATTCCTGCACTCCAACTAGAGTATCTGGGAGAGGTTGCAGTGTCGTGGCACCAGTGCCTAAGGCCCAATTTTTCTGCCCCTGTTTAACAGGGGCATGTAATTACAATTCTTGATCTAATAATTCACAGCAGGGCCCATTCCTGCGCCCACCAAGAGTAACTGTGAGGCCTTACAGTGTTGTGTCAACACCACCACCACCACCAAAGGCCCAATTTTTAAGCCCCTGTTCAACAGGGGCATGCAATTACAATTCTTGATCTAATAATTCACAGCAGGGCCCATTCATGCGCCCACCAAGAGTAACTGTGAGGGCTCACAGTGTTGTGGCAACACCAACATGTAAGGGGCAAATTTCAGCAGAGTATATACGGCAGGCCCCTACTTTCAAACATCCAACTTACAAACGACTCCTCCTTGCAAACGGAAGGATACAACAGGAAGTGAGAGGAAATCTACCCCTAGGAAGGCAAATTCTCTCCTGTAAGAGTTAATATGGGAAAAAAAGTGTCTCCTCTCCACTGATGCTTTATCACCAATTCTTGTTTCAATAAAAACCCCAAATTTTCTAAAAACATTTGTCATTAGGACGGAAAGTAAGGTGAACTGTTCTGAACAGGTGCACACTGCACAGGCAGCAAAACAAATGTTACAGAGGTGATAACCCTTCCCTATGTTTTCCAAAAAGCTTAAAAATAGATTTTTTGGCTGGAGCTACACTTAAACAATGTACCTGTTCAAAATTACAAACAGATTCTACATAAGAACAAACCTACAGTCCCTGTCTTGTATGCACCGCCTGTATACGGCTGTTCAGAGTATATAGGGCCTTTTTTATTTTGTGTGCGGGGTTCCCCTTAATATCCATACAAGACCCAAAGGGGCTTGTAATGGGCTGAGGTAGGGGGGGGGGTGTGATGGGGTAGCTATGCCATTTTTCTTAAAGATTTTCATCCATATTACCGGGACCAGACATTACATTAAAGCCGCAAGCAGTTTTAAATGGCTTTTTTTCCTTTAGAAATGTAATTTTGTGCAGGGACAGTTCTAAACACGGGAAACACGTGGCACTTCACAGGCATACTTTAGACACCCCCCAAGTACGATATTTAAAGGAATATTTGACTTTTTTTTTTTTCACTTTATGCATCATTAAAATGACTGCTCCCGAAAAACGGCCGTTTTTAAAACTTCTTTTTGCATTGATACATGTCCCCTGGTGCAGAACCCGGGTTCCCAAACCCTTTTTAGGACAATAACATGCATAATAGTCATTATAATTAGCACTTTAGATTTTGAACGTTCGCATCCATTGTATTTAATAGGGTTCTAACGTTCGTGCGAACTTTCGGTCCATTCGCGGGTTCTGGTGCGAACCGAACCCGGGGGTGTTTGGCTCATCACTACTGGGTACCTCAGAGCCTTCAAAACGCTGCGCATCCTCCTGCAGCATGTACCCAACACTGTGGTCAAACAGTTTGCGGGACTCCTCAGGAGGACATGGTGGGGCTAGGGAAGGAGTAACTGATGCCATTGAGCCAAGGGAAGAGGCCGCTTTGGCAGCTGCTTTGCCAGACAAAGTACCCTGAGCCTGGGTGAGAGAGGATGAGGAGGATGAGGACGGCTTGGTCATCCACTCTACCAAGTCTTTGGCATGTTGCGGCTCAACACAGCCAGCTGCCGAAAAAAAGGACAAGCGTGTCCCACGGCCACGTGCTGATGAGGATGCACCGTGTCTACGACCAGCACTGTTGCCTCTAGACACAGAGCCTGCTTGCCCTCTTTTGTTGGCTCGTGACTGTCTGCCTCTCCTTGTTGTCCTTCCAGACATACTAATGGCCTGCAGTGAGATGTAGCTGCACAAAGCTGGGATGTATATATATATATATACTGATTATACTGCAGCTAGCAGAATCAACTGCCTGCCTGTAGTATTATTAGTAAGAGAACACCAGCAATTGTCTTCAGTTATCTTTAGTTGCACACTGTGCAGAGGACACAGTACACTAACTGAAAATACTGCAGCTCCCTGCCTGTGGTATTAGTATGAGAACACCAGCAATTGTATTCAGGTAGCTTTAGGTGCACAGTGTGCAAAGGACACAGTACACTAACTGAAAATACTTGCAGCTCCATGCCTGTGATATTAGTATGAGAACACCAGCAATTGTATTCAGGTAGCTTTAGGTGCACACTGCGAAGGATACTGCAGCTAGCACAATCACCTGCCTGCCTGTCAGTATATGAGGAAGAGAATAACAGGAACGGATATAGCTAGACTGAATACAGTGTATATATATATATATATATATATATATATATATATATATATATATATATACACATACAACACCTGGGATGCATATATATCCTCTACAAACTGTAACTGCAGCTAGCTGACTCGCCTGCCTGCTCTATCTAACTCAAATGAAATTACACTATATATCTCTCTCTCTGTCTTTCTTTCACCGCCGCCGCAACACACTATACAAGGCCGCCACGCAGGCGGCCTTATATAGTGTGGGGCATGTACTAAACCCCCTGAGACATAATTGGCCAAAGCCACCCTGGCTTTAGCCAATTATGGCTCTCCATTCTTACCGCACTGTGATTGACCAAAGCATGCGGGTCATAGTACATGCTTGGCCAATCATCAGCCAGCAATGCACTGTGATGCCGCAGTGAATTATGGGCCGTGACGCACCACTCGAATTTGGCGCGAACGGCCCATAATGTTCGAAATTCGACGAACGGTCGAACAGCCGATGCTCAAGTCGAACATGAGTTCGACTCGAACTCGAAGCTCATCCCTAGTTGGGGCATTTTTCAGAATGCCAGATTTTTAGCCACTTTTGCAAGAGCCAGACTTCTTATAAAGTAGCAGGTTTAATCACCTGTGCTAAATTGGTGCAGGCCTTGCTTACCTTCTATCTCTTGTCTTGTGTTCCATTACTCTGAACACCTGGTTTTCCAGTCCTGTCCAGTGTTGCCAACCGTCCGTATTTTTAAGGACAGTCCATAAAAAACTGGCACTTTTTTTCCCGACCGTAAATGTCAGTAGTTGCGGGAATGTGCCAGTAAAAATAGCCAAGATCGGTTCGGCTTGGAATTGTGCATGCGCAGTTCCAGAGCTTGCGGAGCCGAGCATATGCTGTAATCGGCCGGCGGGGGGCGGATTTCACAGAGGCTGTTCCGCGCGGCACCGGCGAGTGATGTATTAGGACATCCTGCCAGGCGCACGTGTGCACGCCAGAATTTTAAATCTGTAACTAACCAGGAGGTCAGAGGAGCACAGCACTGGAGCAGGAGTCAGGACCCGGAGGCTGAGCAGCACGCGGCAGCGGTAAAATGGAGGAGCCTGCTGCATCCAGGCAATACAAAGTTCACAGGGGAGTCGGGGACAGACAGAGTGACAGACAGCCCAGCCGACAGTGACATCAGGTGATGGTGGCAGAGGGGGATCCGATGGAGGCAGGGGGTGATGGTGGCACCGCAGGGGGGGACGATGGAGGCAGGGGGTGATGGTGGCACCGCAGAGGGGGACGATGTTGGCGGGGGGAGATTGGAGGCCGGGGGTGATGGTGGCACCGCAGAGGGGGATGGAGGCAGAGGGCAATGGAGGAAGGGTGAGATTTGAGGCAGGGGGTGTTAGTGGCAGGGGGTGATTGGAGGCAGGGGGTGTTAGTAGCAGGGGGTGATTGGAGGCAGGGGGTGTTGGTGGCACCGCAGAGGGTGGGGGATGGAGACAGGGGTTGTTGGTGGCACAGCAGAGGGGGATGGAGGCAGGGGGTGATTGGAGGCAGGGGGGCTGGGGGAGATTGGAGGCAGGGGGATATTGGAGGCAGGGGGAGATTGTGGCGCCGCAGGGGGGGGGTGAAGGCAGGGGGTGTTGGTGGCAGAGGGGGATGGAGGCAGGGGGTGATGTGAATAAATAATTTGCCCTTATTATATCGAAAATAACAAAAATATTATTTTTTTTACCTTAATATCTACCTTAAATCACATTGCTATTTGCCTAGCGTACTTGTTTGTAGCCTAAATACTGAAATTTGCACCTAAAAATATAATTTAGTAACTTTTGTGAAATGGCAGTAAAAACGTGGCTGCGACAGAAAATGTTGGGTGTCGTGCCAGAATTTTAAATCTGTAACTAACCAGGAGGTCGGAGGAGCACAGCACTGGAGCAGGAGTCAGGACTCAGAGGCTGAGCAGCACACGGCGGCGGCGGAATGGAGGAGCCTGCTGCATCCAGGCAATACAAAGTTCACAGGGGAGTTGGGGACGGACAGAGTGACAGACAGCCCAGCCGACAGTGACATCAGGTGATGGTGGCAGAGGGGGATCCGATGGAGGCAGGGGGTGATGGTGGCACCGCAGAGGGGGATGATGGAGGCAGGGGGTGATGGTGGCACCGCAGAGGGGGACGATGGTGGCAGGGGGAGATTGGAGGCAGGGGGTGATTGGAGGCAGGGGGTGATGGTGGCACCGCAGAGGGGGATTGAGGCAGGGGGCAATGCAGGCAGGGGGTGATTGGAGGCAGGGGGTGATGGTGGAACGCAGAGGGGGATTGAGGCAGGGGGCAATCCAGGCAGCGGGAGATTGGAGGCAGGGGGTGTTAGTGGCAGGGGGTGATTGGAGGCAGGGGGTGTAAGTGGCAGGCGGTGATTAGTGGCAGGGGGTGATTGGAGGCACCGCAGAGGGTGGGGGATGGAGACAGGGGTTGTTGGTGGCACCGCAGAGGGGGATGGAGGCAGGGGGCGATGAAGGCAGGGGGTGATTGGAGGCAGGGGGCCAGGGGGAGATTGGAGGCAGGGGGAGATTGGAGGCAGGGGGAGATTATGGCACCGCAGAGGGGGATGGAGGCAGGGGGTGATGTGACTAAATAATTTGCCCTTATTATATCGAAAATAACAAAAATATGGGTTTTTTTTACCTTAATATCTACCTTAAATCACATTGCTATTTGCCTAGCGTACTTGTTTGTAGCCTAAATACAGAAATTTGCACCTAAAAATATAATTTAGTAACTTTTGTGAAATGCCAGTAAATTTTGGGTGTCGTGCCAGTAAATTTCAATCTGGTAGGTTGGCAACACTGGTCCTGTCCTGCCCTGCTATAATATTTTACAGTCTTGTCCTGCCCTGCTAGCTCCCAGCTTTGCTCTGCTAGAGCTTGGCCTGTATATAGTTCTCATATAGCATGTCCAAAACATTGTATTTTCTAAATGCTTGCACCGTTGTAATTGTACTGTTGATTTTTCTTGCCCGTTGTCCTTCCTTGTTTGCTGTATTTAGTGATTTGATATGATCTGTTGTATTTTCCTTAACTCGCTTTGAACACCTTTTACACTTGCTCTACTATCTGTGTTCCCTGCTGTGGTTACAATGCTGGTTGCACCCAGCTGGCACAATATCCATGCAGAGGAATTCATGACAGACAAGATTCTTTAAAAATCATTAAATTCTTTGTTTAGTGCAGTAAAACTAGGGGTTATTTACAAAGGTCATTAAAGCGACACAGTACATTTAATTTCCTAAAATTACACATGCCTTTGCATATTTATTAACGCTTGCTATACTCTGAAAAAATACTATTTGTAGAGCAAAAACACATAGGGGGTTATTTACAAAAGGCAAATCCACTTTGCACTACAAGTGCAAAGTGCACTTGGAAGTGCAGTCGCTGTAAATCTGAGGGGAAGATCTGAAATGATGGGAAGCTCTGCTGATTTTATTATCCAATCATGTGCAAGCTAAAATGCTGTTTTTTATTTTCCTTGCATGTCCCCCTCAGATCTACAGCGACTGCACTTCCAAGTGCACTTTCAGTGTAATTTCAAGTGCACTTTGTACTTGTAGTGCAAAGTAGATTTGCCTTTAGTAACTAGAACCAATAGTCATATTTAGCTTATGGGACAAAGTAAAATGTACCAGTTAGAGGTAGCTAGATAACAGCACTTAAACAAGTACTCCAGAAAGCGAAAGAATCAGGACATTATTTTGTCAAACAAAGCTTATGTCAGCATTAATAATTGTACAATTTCTGTGCATCAGACGCCTCAAGGATTGGAAGTTAGCTAGAAGGCAGATGACACAATTTTGCATATTACCCATATTCATGCATTTTTTTTCTCACTCTGATCCTTAAACTCATGTTTCACAAGCACTGATCTGGCCCTCAGGACAAATTGTAATATACTTATGAGACAGGGTTTATTACTAGAGGGATGACAGGAACATAGCTCATTATCTGGCCTCTTAGTTAACACTCTATTTCCTATTGTTGTTTTACTTTGCATGCTTTGTGGCAATTAAACACTCAATAATACGTGCACATAGCCCAGTTTGCACGGGAAAACATTTGCCCACAAATAATATCTGCAGAAGAATGTGCAAACCTTCAAATCATATTGCACAAATTTTCTTGAATAAAACAGAAATGTCTGCATAAAATGTAGCACATGCAAACATCTGTATGTAGCGGGGTATCGTTTTTCCTAAATAGACTACAGTTCCCAGCACTGCTGGGGTGGACTTTATAAGGGAAAGGCGGGGCCTGGTTCTTTCTCTTTGGACACCGCCCTCCCAGAAAGAGGATCCCTGTGCTGACCTGCTGTGTGCACAAGGCCTGAAGCCTGGGTCTTGTGTTTTTCCAAAGAGCCTTCCGCTCCACCGAGGAGCCTGCGGAGCGTCTGATCCTGTTGCCGATTGCTGTCATCAGGAGGACCGAAGACCCGGGGGTCGTGGACACTGTGAAGCGAGTCACAGTGACGGAAGTTGCGGACAAGAACTGGTCCAGTCGGGTGAGAGAGCACCTGCTCAGAGCTACATTACAGTATCTTTAGGCCCATTAACTTTACCCAGGGCCATCGCAGTGATTTCAGTTACACTCTGGGGAGACTATCTGCTGAACTGAGTTATTAGTCTCCCTGGCAGTACAAAGTTATCGATCATCAATTCTTTGTTGGATTACAATTTGTTCCTGAAAGTGCACCACCGTGTTTTGCTAGTGAAGATTTCTTCCACAGGACTATACCCAAAGCATAGTCAGGCCTGACTGGGTAGTATAGGACATTGCTGGGCGCCATTTTTTGCTCACGAGGGAGTATAGCTGCAGCGGGGTCTGTAAACTGTCTATCACACTGTCTATCAACGTTAGTGTTTTAATAATTGCATACTGTTTTATCCTTTTAACTTTTACCAACAGTAAAAATAATAGAGTTAAGTATATTGATTGTCAGTGTCATTTACTGTGCCATACCATATTGTGGGATTAAGTCATATAGAATATTAGAGTGATTGCAATTCTATCATCCCCTTTACTAACTGTGCCACGAGAGGTTAGAGCCGATTGCCAGGGGTTGACAGCGGTGCACTACAGGGCCCAAAACAAATGAGGCAGCCCTCTTAACTGGGGGTATCGCTACATGTATTTTTATCTTTTATGGAATGAGTTCAACATCACTCCTATGTTCTATTAGGTTTAAGACATGGCACAACACAGATGGACTAAATGTAGAAGAGTCAAGACTATCAATTATGGCATTAGAGATCTGCTTGTTTGTATAATGTAAAGCTGGAGAACTAAATGTTCCTCTTCCTAGTGTTTTGTTCTAAATGTACTCTAAAATGTAAATCCACCCTGATAGCTAAATCTTTTATACCTGAGGGTGCTAATCTATATAACCGCGCACTAAGGAATGCATGTATGTATGTTGTCCAGTACAGATATTGTGCAAATTTCCATGTAAAATCTTTTTGACATGTAACTGAACCTCTGGACACCCATCCAGATTGTTTAATATACTGTATATATATCAATATCAATTAATTTATATAGAATAATCTTCTTTAATAGTGACATGAGGTAACTATAGACAAGAAATGATCATGAATTACCATATTTATCGGCGTATAACACGCGCCGGCGTATAACACGCATCCCAAGTTTAGGAGGGAAGTTTAACCACTTAACGACCGCCCACCGCCGATTTACGTCGGCAGAATGGCACGGACAGGCAGAATCACGTAGATCTACGTGATCGCCTTTGTGCAGTTGGGGGGTCCATCCGGACCCCCCTTCACTGCAGTGAGCGGCCGTTAAGTGTTCGGGAGCGATCAGGCATGAGGGGGCGGCCGCTCGATTCCGCCCCCCCCCTCGCGATCGCTCCCGGCCAATGAAAATGCTTCCTCCGCCATGTGATGTAAACACAGGCTGGAGGAAGTGATGTCATCTCCCTCGCCGCGGTCTTTTCGTTCCCGGCGCCGAGCAGAGAAGAAGCAGGTTAGTGCTCCAACAGTCCACTGACACGTAGGTACACATAGGCACACAAATCACCCCCCAGTCACCCCCAGATCACCCCCCAGGTCACCCCAAAGCCCCCAATCACAGTGTCACTGATTGCAGTGATCATTTATTTTACTGATCACTGCATTTAGTGTCATCTGTGATTGTAAAAAGTTGCAGGGCAGTTAGGATTAGGCCCCTTTAGGTCCAGGGTAGCCCCCTAACCCCCCCCCCTAATAAAGGTTTAACCCCTTGATCACCCCCCAGGTAACCCTTTCACCCCCTAACTTCAGCGTCACTAAGCGATTGTTTTTCCGATCGCTGTATTCGTGTCGCTGGTGTTTTAGATAGGCAGTTATTTTTTTTTAGGTTCGCCGCAGGTTTTTATTAGTGTCAGGTACCCCCATATATTATTTTAACCCCCTGATTGCCCCTAGAGTTAACCCTTTCACCAGTGATCGCCGTATAAGCGTCACTGGTGTCACTGGTTAGCCTGTAAGTTATCTAGTTATTTAGGTAACCCGTCAGGTTTTTATATAGCGTCGGGTACCCCCATATTTAACCTAATAAAGGTTTTAACCCCCTGATTGCCCCTAGTTAACCCTTTCACCAGTGATCACCATATAAAGGTTACAGGTGACGCTGGTTGATTAGTTTGCTTTTTATAGCATCAGGGCACCCGCCGTATATAACCCAATAAAGGTTTAACCCCCCTGATCGCCCGGCGGGTGAGATCAATTAGGTTTTAGCGCCAGAGAGGGTCTGCGTCGCCCCAGGCAGTGTTAGGTTAGTTCCAGTAACGCTAACACCCACGCGCAAAGCATACACCCCCCTTAGTGGTATAGTATCTGATCAGATCTATACTAGCATCCCCAGCGGTTTAGGGTTCCCAAAAACGCAGTGTTAGCGGGATCAGCCCAGATACCTGCTAGCGCCTGCGTTTAGCCCCTCCGCCCAGCCCAGCCCAGCCCAGCCCACCCAAGCGCAGTATCGATCGATCACTGTCACTTACCAAACACAACACACATAACTGCAGCGTTCGCAGAGACAGGCCTGATCCCTGCGATCGCTAACAGTTTTTTTGTAGCGTTTGATATATTTGCTGACGACAGTCAGGTGCTTTTTTTCCTGTGAATCTTACTAGTGTACCCCTAAATTTAGAGCCCAAAATGGCAAGACGAAGGTACACTAGTAAAGAGGCCTACGAGATTCTGAGCATGACAGATAGTGAAGAGGAGGTCACGTATCTGTCAGATTCAGGCTCAGAATATCTTCCTGTAGAAGACAGTGACGTCAGCGGCCCCACGTCAGATAGCTCTGACGACGAAGTTGAGGTCCCTGCTAAGGTCAGGTGTACCCGATCCCGATCTTCTGAGGTTGTTGAGGAGCAAGAACCGCAGGTCTCTCGTATCATGGAGCAGAGTAGTACTAGCGCCGCTATTCCTTCTGGTGAACTGGCAAGCACCAGCGGCCTAGTACAGCCTGGACGTACATCCAGCACTGCAGTAACACTTGGTGACGTGGCGAGTCCCATAAGTGCAGTTCAAGCTGGCGAGGTGGCAAGCACAAGTAGTGTCCCGCTGCCACCAAGAAGACAAAGGCAGGCCCGTCGTGCCCATACTGCCCTTCCTGCAGAATTCGCCTATCCTGATTGGGTCCCCACCACTTCTGCAGAACCCGTACTTCCCCCATTCACTGCCCAACCCGGTATTCAGGTGGAAACAGCTGATTTTATTCCAATTGATTTTTATTCGCTGTTTTTCACGGAAGATCTCTATAGATCTATTGTGGACCAGAGTAATTTATATGCTGGTCAATTTATCGCCGCTAACCCCCAGTTGCCTAAAATTGCCAGAAATTGGAAACCAATTACGGTTTCCAAATTTAAGACCTTTCTGGGCCTTTCCCTCAACATGGGCACACATAAATTTCCGTCATTGCGTGCTTATTGGTCCACGCACCCAATTGACCACATGCCCGTGTTCTCTGCCTCCATGTCCAGGGCACGATACGAGCAGATTTTGCGGTTCATGCACTTCAACGACAATGAACTTTGTCGTCCACGTGGGGACCCTGAATACGACCGGCTCTATAAAATTCGGCCCCTCATAAACCACTTCAACAAACGTTTTGCAGCCTTGTTTACTCCCGATCAAGTTGTCTGCGTTGATGAGTCCCTGATTAAATTTTCTGGCCGCTTGTCTTTCAAGCAGTACCTTCCCAGCAAGCGTGCCAGATACGGGGTCAAGCTCTACAAGTTCTGTGACAGGGCAACAGGCTATGTAGTGAACTTTACGGTTTATGAGGGAAAAGACAGTCAGATTGAGTCGGTCAACTGCCCGGATTACATAGGGAGCGCTGGCAAGATAGTGTGGAACTTGGTGTCACCCTTATTCGGAAAGGGGTACCACTTGTATGTGGACAATTATTACACGAGCGTGCCACTGTTTAGTCACTTGTTTGATCATAAGATTGGAGCATGTGGCACCGTGCGACCTAATCGCCGGGGGCTTTCCCCAGCGGCTTGTAGATGCCCGTCTTAGGCTGGGGGAGAGAGCCTGCTTGAAGTGTAATAACTTGCTCGCTATGAAGTGGAGGGACAATAAGAATGTTTTCCTTCTTACCTCCCTTCATGCAGACACGACAGTCCAAATTCGTACGGCGACTGGTGTTGTGGAGAAACCCCTCTGTGTCCACGAATATAACCAAAATATGGGAGGGGTGGACCTCAACGACCAGTTGATGGCGCCGTATCTAATTGACCGTAAGGCGAGACGCTGGTACAAAAAAGTGTCTCTATCATTATTCCAATTGGCTTTGCTGAACGCTCATGTGCTATACAGAGCTTCAGGCGGGACGTTATCTCTTCTAAAATTCCAGAATGAGATAGTCACAGAACTCCTGTATCCAGGCGGTTCTGCACCTCACCATCCCCAACCAAATGCAGTAAGCCGGCTGCATGAGAGGCATTATTCGTATGTCCTCCCGAGTACCCCTACCCAAAGCCACCCCCAAAAAAGATGTCGTGTCTGTAGCAAGCGCGGATTTAGGCGTGACACCCGTAGTTTTTGTCCACTCTGTCCTGACAAGCCTGGTCTTTGCCAAGGTGAATGTTTTGAACGCTACCACTCAAAAGTGAAGTTTTAGCGTAGGGTACAGCATTTCACAGACAAGGACACACTTACACAGGGTCTCCCAAGATGCCATTACATTTTGAGAGACCCGAACGATTACAGTTGTAAAGTTACAAAAAAAAGTGTAAAAAAGAAAAAAAAAAACGTAAAAAACAAAACACAAAAAAAATATAAAATAAAAAAACCAACAATAGTTGTCGTTTTATTGTTCTCTCTCTCTCTATTTTCTCTCTATTGTTCTGCTCTTTTTTACTGTATTCTATTCTGCAATGTTTTATCATGCTTGCTTTTCAGGTATGTAATTTTTTGTTTTCAGGTGCGCCATTCAACTGCAGCGCGGAATTATTTATCTTGACAGCAACAGCGTTTGCTCCCACGATACATAAAGCCGTGACTCCAGTGCTGTAGGAGGTGATTTCACCACCACAGTTAAAAAAAAGAGCATATATGCCGAAGCATGGGGGCAGCAGGGGCGGAGGAGCGATTTTGCTCCTAATGCCGCGTACATACGGTCGAAATTCCGACGGAGGCCTGCCCGTGGATAATTCCGACCGTGTGTACGCGGCATAACTTTTTTGCGGGAGGATGCCCCCATGCTTCGGCATATATATATTTTAGGCACAGGTTGCGTTAAAACATTTTTTTATTTTTTACTAGGTTTTGTTTTGGTATTTGCTTTGCAGGTATGGCATGGTAAGGTCTTACTGTTGTACTGTAATGTTACTTTGTTTTAATGTTAACCACCATTTGCTTAGCAGGTACGCCATTCAGTTGCAGCGCGGATCTATTTATCTTGACAGCAACAGCGTTTGCTCCCACGATACATAAAGCCGTGACTCCAACGCTGTAGGAGGTGATTTCACCACCACAGTTAAAAAAAAGAGCATATATGCCGAAGCATGGGGGCAGCAGGGGCGGAGGAGCGATTTTGCTCCTAATGCCGCGTACATACGGTCGAAATTCTGACGGAGGCCTGCCCGTGGAAAATTCCGACCGTGTGTACGCGGCATAACTTTTTTGCGGGAGGATGCCCCCATGCTTCGGCATATATATATTTTAGGCACAGGTTGCGTTAAAACATTTTTTTATTTTTTACTAGGTTTTGTTTTGGTATTTGCTTTGCAGGTATGGCATGGTAAGGTCTTACTGTTGTACTGTAATGTTACTTTGTTTTAATGTTAACCACCATTTGCTTAGCAGGTACGCCATTCAGTTGCAGCGCGGATCTATTTATCTTGACAGCAACAGCGTTTGCTCCCACGATACATAAAGCCGTGACTCCAACGCTGTAGGAGGTGATTTCACCACCACAGTTAAAAAAAAGAGCATATATGCCGAAGCATGGGGGCAGCAGGGGCGGAGGAGCGATTTTGCTCCTAATGCCGCGTACATACGGTCGAAATTCCGACGGAGGCCTGCCCGTGGAAAATTCCGACCGTGTGTACGCGGCATAACTTTTTTGCGGGAGGATGCCCCCATGCTTCGGCATATATATATTTTAGGCACAGGTTGCGTTAAAACATTTTTTTATTTTTTACTAGGTTTTGTTTTGGTATTTGCTTTGCAGGTATGGCATGGTAAGGTCTTACTGTTGTACTGTAATGTTACTTTGTTTTAATGTTAACCACCATTTGCTTAGCAGGTACGCCATTCAGTTGCAGCGCGGATCTATTTATCTTGACAGCAACAGCGTTTGCTCCCACGATACATAAAGCCGTGACTCCAACGCTGTAGGAGGTGATTTCACCACCACAGTTAAAAAAAAAGAGCATATATGCCGAAGCATGGGGGCAGCAGGGGCGGAGGAGCGATTTTGCTCCTAATGCCGCGTATATACGGTCGAAATTCCAACGGAGGCTTGCCCGTGGAAAAGTCCGACCGTGTGTACGCGGCATAACCTTTTATGCCGCGTACATACGGTCGAAATTCCGACGAAGGCTTGACCGTGTGTACGCGGCATAACTTTTTTGCGGGAGGATGCCCCCATGCTTCGGCATATATGCCCATCATTAGAAGTGGGTGGATGAAGGGAGGTATTCTAATGGTGGGCATACCCACCAATCAATCTCTTTTTTTCGTTCAGCCAATAGGCTGTATGAAAAAAAAGATTACAATACATGTCCAACAAGGACCAGCAACGTACTGGTATGTTGCTGGACTTTGAATGTTTATACGAGAATGATGCCTGCGGGTTTAGGTATCATCTTGGTATCATTCTTTTCAGCCAGCGGCCGGCTTTCATGTAAAAGCAATTCTAGCAGATAATTAGCCTCTAGACTGCTTTTACAAGCAGTGGGAGGGAATGTCCCCCCCCCGGATATAAAAAGCGCCATTGGGAAATTGGGAAAGCATTTTATCACACCGATCTTGGTGTGGTCAGATGCTTTGAGGGCAGAGGAAAGATCTAGGGTCTAACCCCCCAATTTTTTTCAAAAAAAGAGTACCTGTCACTACCTATTGCTATCATAGGGGATATTTACATTCCCTGAGATAACGATAAAAATGGTAAAAAAATAAAATATGGAAGGCACAGTTTAAAAATAAAATAAAAAAGCCAAATAAATAATAAAAAAAAAAAAAAGCACCGCTGTCCCCCCCTGCTCTTGCGCAAAGGCGAACGCAAGCGTCGGTCTAGCGTCATATGTAAACAGCAATTGCATCATGCATGTGAGGTATCACCGCGAAGGTCAGATCGAGGGCAGTCATTTTAGCAGTAGACCTCCTCTGTAAATCTAACGTGGTAACCTGTAAAGGCTTTTAAATGCTTTTAAAAATGAATGTAGTTTGTCGCCGCTGCGCGTTTGTGCGCAATTTTAAAGCATGTCGTGTTTGGTATCCATGTACTCGGCCTATGATCATCTTTTTTATTTCATCAAACATTTGGGCAATATAGTGTTTTTTAGTGCATTAAAAATAAAAAAAGTGTGTTTTTCCCCCAAAAAATGCGTTTGAAAAATCGCTGCGCAAATACTGTGTGGAAAAAAAAAATGCAACACCCACTATTTTAATCTGTAGGGCCTTTGCTTTAAAAAATATATAATGTTTGGGGGTTCAACATAATTTTCTTGCAAAAATATTTTTTTTTCATGTAAACAAAAAGTGTCAGAAAGGGCTTTGTCTTCAAGTGGTTAGAAGAGTGGATGATGTGTGACATAAGCTTCCTAATGTTGTGCACAAAATGCCAGGACAGTTCAAAACCCCCCCAAATGACCCCATTTTGTAAAGTAGACACCTCAAGCTATTTGCTGAGAGGCATGTTGAGCCCATTGAATATTTTTTTTTTTTTGTCTCAAGTGATTGAATAATGACCAAAAAAAAAAAAATTGTACAAAAAGTTGTCACTAAATTATATATTGCTCAAACATGCCATGGGCATATGTGGAATTACACCCCAAAATACATTCTGTTGCTTCTCCTGAGTACGGGGATACCACATGTGTGGGACTTTTTGGGAGCCTAGTCGCGTACGGGACCCCAAAAACCAAGCACCGCCTTCAGGATTTCTATGGGTGTAAATTTTTGATTTCACTCCTCACTGCCTATCACAGTTTCGGAGGCCATGGAATGCCCAGATGGCACAAACCCCCCCAAATGACCCCATTTTGGAAAGTAGACACCCCAAGCTATTTGCTGAGAGGTATGTTGAGTATTTTGCAGATCTCGCTTTTTGTCACAAAGTTTTGAAAATGTAAAAAAAGAAAAAAAATGTCTTTCTTAATTTTCAAAAACAAATGAGAGCTGTAAAATACGCACCATGCCTCTCAGCAAATAGCTTGGGGTGTCTACTTTCCAAAATGGGGTCATTTGTGGGGGTTTTGGGCTATTTTGACATTTTATGGCCTTCAAAACTGTGATAGGTAGTGAGGAGTGAAATCAAAAATGTATGCCCTTAGAAACCTTGAAGGCGGTGCTTGGTTTTTGGGGTCCCGTACGCGGCTAGGCTCCCAAAAAGTCCCACACATGTGGTATCCCCGTACTCAGGAGAAGCAGCAGAATGTATTTTGGGGTGTAATTTCACATATAACCATGGCATGTGTGAGCAATATATCATTTAGTGACAACTTTTTGTACATTTTTTCTTTTTCTTTTTGTCATTATTCAATCATTTGGGACAAAAAAAAAATATTCAATGGGCTCAACATGCCTCTCAGCAAATAGCTTGGGGTGTCTACTTTCCAAAATGGGGTCATTTGGGGGGGTTTTGTGCCATCTTGGCATTTTATGGCCTTCAAAACTGTGATAGGTAGTGAGGAGCGAAATCAAAAATTTATGCCCTTAGAAACCTTGAAGGCGGTGCTTGGTTTTTGGGGTCCCGTACGCGGCTAGGCTCCCAAAAAGTCCCACACATGTGGTATCCCCGTACTCAGGAGAAGCAGCAGAATGTATTTTGGGGTGTAATTTCACATATGCCCATGGCATGTGTGAGCAATATATCATTTAGTGACAACTTTGTGCAAAAAAAAAAAAAGTTTGTCATATTCCCGCAACCTGTGGCAAAATATAAAATATTCCATGGACTCAACATGCCTCTCAGCAAATAGCTTGGGGTGTCTACTTTCCAAAATGGGGTAATTTGGGGGGGTTTTGTGCTATTTTGGCATTTTATGGCCTTCGAAACTGTGATAGGTAGTGAGGAGTGAAATCAAAAATTTACGCCCTTAGAAATCCTGAAGGCGGTGCTTGGTTTTTGGGGCCCTGTACGCGGCTAGGCTCCCAAAAAGTCCCACACATGTGGTATCCCCGTACTCAGGAAAAGCAGCAGAATGTATTTTGGGGTGCAATTCCACATATAACCATGGCATGTGTGAGCAATATATCATTTAGTGACAACTTTTTGTACATTTTTTTTTTTCTTTTTGTCATTATTCAATCATTTGGGACAAAAAAAAAATATTCAATGGGGTCAACATGCCTCTCAGCAAATAGCTTGGGGTGTCTACTTTCCAAAATGGGGTCATTTGGGGGGGTTTTGTGCCATCTTGGCATTTTATGGCCTTCAAAACTGTGATAGGTAGTGAGGAGTGAAATCCAAAATTTATGCCCTTAGAAACCTTGAAGGCGGTGCTTGGTTTTTGGGGTCCCGTACGCGGCTAGGCTCCCAAAAAGTCCCACACATGTGGTATCCCCGTACTAAGGAGAAGCAGCAGAATGTATTTTGGGGTGTAATTTCACATATGCCCATGGCATGTGTGAGCAATATATCATTTAGTGACAACTTTGTGCAAAAAAAAAAAGGTTTGTCATATTCCCGCAACTTGTGGCAAAATATAAAATATTCCATGGACTGAACATGCCTCTCAGTAAATAGCTTGGGGTGTCTACTTTCCAAAATGGGGTCATTTGGGGGGGTTTTGTGCTATTTTGGCATTTTATGGCCTTCGAAACTGTGATAGGTAGTGAGGAGTGAAATCAAAAATTTGCGCCCTTAGAAATCCTGAAGGCGGTGCTTGGTTTCCGGGGTCCCGTACGTGGCTAGGCTCCTAAAAAGTCCCACACATGTGGTATCCCCGTACTCAGGAGAAGCAGCAGAATGTATTTTGGGGTGCAATTCCACATATAACCATGGCATGTGTGAGCAATATATCATTTAGTGACAACTTTTTGTAATTTTTTTTTTTTTTTTGTCATTATTCAATCACTTGGGACAAAAAAAAAAAAATATTCAATGGGCTCAACATGCCTCTCAGCAATTTCCTTGGGGTGTCTACTTTCCAAAATGGGGTCATTTGGGGGGGTTTTGTACTGCCCTGCCATTTTAGCACCTCAAGAAATGAGATAGGCAGTCATAAATTTAAAGCTGTGTAAATTTCAGAAAATGTACCCTAGTTTGTAAACGCTATAACTTTTGCGCAAACCAATAAATATACGCTTATTGACATTTTTTTTTACTAAAGACATGTGGCTGAATACATTTTGGCCTAAATGTATGACTAAAATTGAGTTTATTCGATTTTTCTTATAACAAAAAGTAGAAAATATAATTTTTTTTCAAAATTTTCGGTCTTTTTCTGTTTATATCGCAAAAAATAAAAATCGCAGAGGCAATCAAATACCATTAAAAGAAAGCTCTATTTGTGGGAAGAAAAGGACGCAAATTTCATTTGGGTACAACATTGCATGTCCGCACAATTTACAGTTAAAGCAGCGCAGTGCCGAATCCCAAAAACAGGCCTGGTCCTAATGGCCCGAAATGGTCCGGGGCTTAAGTGGTTAAGGAAAAAAAAAACTTACATTTTAAATGTCCATCAATGCAGCCTTATCAGTGTTCATCTGCAGCCTTGCACAGCGTCCATCTGCAGCCTTGCACAGCGTCCATCTGCAGCCTTATCAGTGTCCATCTGCAGCCTAATCAATGTCCATCTGCAGCCTTATCAGTGTCCATCTGCAGCCTTATCAGTGTCCATCTGCAGCCTTATCAGTGTCCATCTGAAGCCTTGCCCAGTGTCCATCTGCAGCCTTATCAGTGTCCATCTACAGCCTTGCACAGTGTCTATCTGTAGTCTTGCACTTTTTAAATTTAGCCCCGCCGAGATACACAGAGCCGGATGTCCTGTGTATTTGGCTTCTCTCGGCTCGTGTCGCAGTCCCGCCCCTTGGCCCAGCTCCCATGATGGACACAACACTGGTCCAATGGCGGGACGTAAGGGCTAGGAGGTGGGACTGGGCATGACTGCGAGCGGAGCCGAGCCTAGCCGAGTACACTCGGCTCGGCTCGGTCTATGTCGTTGGCGCTCCTCTTGCCCTCAGAGACAGCACCCACGATTTTCACCTGATTTTAAGGGGGAAAAGGTGCGTGTTATACACCGATAAATACCACAAAAATAGCCATCATCCTTAATGGGCATTTTACACTAATCATTATTGTTTTCCGTTGAGAAAAGCCTGCACTATTGGCTAATGTCCTCTTTCCTCCTGAATTTACATAAACATTAATGCTCAGGTGATTCAACATGGTAGAGGGTCGAATTTAAAGGTGACTAGATATTTCCAAGATCCTATAAACTCCTATGATCAGTGTTGCCGACATAATATTGTTCCACCGCAGAGCCACACCGCATACACAGTGACCCACAGGCTCTATCTCAAGGCATGTCCTATACTGCAGTGGGTTCCAACATGGATAACATGTATGTATATAACACGTATCAGTTAGGCATGTCTTTGAAATTATTAAGCACATTTCTGTTGTGCGAAACGCATCTACCTTGACCACTGCTGGTGTCCTCTGGTGTCATTTTGGATATTTTCATGTTCCAATAATCTTTACTTGGAACCCATGTGAGGTGCAGCCGTTTCTTATTTTGACAATTTACCACAGAGCCGAGCCGGGGCTAGCACTCAGGTGTGTGTTCCAGTAGGTGTATCAGTTACACCTGGAGCAGTGAGTTCTTTTCATTTGGACTTCAACATGGAGACCCTGCCACTAAGTGAGATGTACAAGGTATTGTGTTACCGCTCACTATCAGAACCACCGTCATCATTTTCACTGCCAGCTGGCTGCTTCTGCTTCTTGTAGCTCTCTCAACCATGAAGATTAATTGTAATATACTCTGCTTGTTCATAACTCAGAGGGTTAACTATGGCTTAACTCAGTGTTTCTCAACTCCAGTCCCCAAGGCACCCCAGCAGGTCATGTTTTCAGGATTTTCCTCAGATGAAACAGCTGTGGTAATTACTAAGGCAGTGAAACTGATCAAATCACCTGTGCAAAATAATGGAAAGCCTAAAAACATGACCTGTTGGGGCGCCTTGAGAACTGGAGTTGAGAAACACTGGCTTAACTCACTGTTTCTCAGTTCTTTGCATACACCATAACTATATAGTACTGTAAAGCCATGTACACACGATAGGTTTTACCAATGAAAACAGTCTGATGGACTGTTTTCATCAGACAAATCGATCGTGTATGGGCCACATCGGTCTTTTTTCCATCGGTGTTTAAAAATAGAACATGTTTTAAATTTATCCGATGGTTAAAAACCGATAGCAAATTAATATCGTCTGTGGGGAACTCCATCTGATAAAAAACCCACGCATGCTCAGAATCAAGTCGACGCATGCTCAGAAGCATTGAACTTCATTTTTCTCGGCTCATCGGAGTGTTTTACGTCACCGCGTTTGAAACGGTCGGTTTTTTGACTGATGGTGTGTGGGCAAGACTGATGGAAGACAGTTTCATCGGATTTCCGATGGAAAAAAACATCGGATTAGTATCCATAGGATATCCGATCGTGTGTACAGGGCTTCATACACAAGATTTCTCCAGGGACGTCCATCCGGCACTTGAGAGCCACGCTGCAGACGTCTTTCGTCTATAGCGCGGGTCTCAAGTGGTTAGTTAGGAAGTCTGTTAAGTCCAAAACACATGGTGAGCTAGGATTTCTGCCAGTAGAATGGTTACTACATATTTGAGCTGTTCACCACTTACTTTCCATGCTGAACTCCACCCAGGAGCGAGGCTTCCCTTGCATATATAGCCCCAAACAAAGGGCTCCTGCCCATAATGCAGCTTCCCTAAATGTTTAGTCAGGGCACTCGCACACTAAGTACTTCAAAAAGAACAGCTAGCATTGGACAGCATAATCTCCCATAGCTGTCAATCTATTCACTTGAAGAAGGGAGGAACAGTGCAGTGGCGTGCCATCCTAGGTTGCGTGTTTGTGTTGATGCACACAGCATAGGACATTTGGCTGTAGTTCCTGAATCCTACATAGGAAAGGAGCCACCCTGAAACCAAAAGACAACACTAGTGCTGATATCACTTTAACTACCACAAAATGCGGGAAGCCCATCTGTATTGACTTATCCCACTACAATGTCCAACTGTCTCATATCATATGACAATGTTATGTGACCTCATTGTGGAGCTGTTTTATATTTTATATAATTTTAGAATTTATTATATTGCAAGTAGCTGTCAGATAAACACAGTTAAATAGTTAATATTGCAAACAGTAACAAGAATGCCAATTTAAGGCTAATACTGAAATGAAAATATGTCACTTGGATATAAGCTAAGCAATTATATAGCCAGTTAATCACTACCATAGTTCAAAGTATATTGCAGTACTAAGAAAACCATTGCCTCTATGCAAATAGGACCATCAATATTCCCTCCTTAAGCCTTCTGACTGTGTTTAAATGTGCTAATAGAAAATTTAGGTCTTTGCATTTTTTTTCTCCTTGCTATTACGCATTCACATTTTTACTGGATGTATAATAAGTTTTACAGTTTAGCCTGTTATAAATTAGAAAATGTGATATATTTTGCTTGGGTAATTCAATGCCAGGGCTGTCACAGAGGCATATTTTATTTACTGCATATAACCTTCTTGCTGTGATGGAAACGGTATACCACAAATGGAACTAATTAGAAATTTTCATTAAAACGTAACATTAAGCGGGTTTTACATTGTGTTCAGAGCCATGTCCCAGTAAAAGGCCTATGTGCTAACCTACAAAAGGGTATCTCCACTTTTATGTATTTATGTTCATAGGTTTATAATTTAGCCAGGGTATTAGAAAATTGACAATTGTAAAAAGAAAAAATGACAGAGCGCTCGAATTGTGAATGAAAAAAACTAAAATGAAACAAAAATAAGGATAAAAGGAAGGCAGCTAGCACTCAAGAAATGACCACTCTACTAAAGCTATAACAAACAAACAGTGCAGTGCCAGAAAATACATATTACAGTGCATAAACCAGTTAAGAGCCGGTTCACACAGGGGCGACTCGGGATCCGACTTCAAGTCGCCCCAAGTTGCCCCAAGTCGCGCTGTTTTTAAAATTAATGGAAGTGAATGGAGTCGTCTTAATGTACACGTCTGCAGTCGCTCCGACTTCAAAAAAGGTTCCTGTACGACTTCAATCCGACTTGTAGGCGACTTGTACCCATTGATTTCAATGGAAGTCGCCTCCAAGTCCGATCCCCGTTCATAGAGAGGCAACTTTACAGGAAGTCACCCCTCTGTGAACCGGCTCTAAGGAAAACCCCTCCCACGGAGCTGGTATTTGGTGTGAATCATGAGGGGGAACTCCACGCCAAATTTTAACTAAAAAGAGACCCCCGAAGTCGGAAGAAGACCCCCGAAGTCGGAAGAAGACCCCTGGAGCTGCCTAATAAATGACTTTAAAAAGCTGTCTAGTGTGTTTCTTTTATTGACACTTTTCCCACAGGTGAATGGGTAGGGGTACGATGTACCCCATACTCATTCACATACGGTGGGGTGGCAGGATCTGGGGGCCCCCTTATTAAAGGGGGCTCCCGGATTCCGATAAGCCCCCCGCCCGCAGATCCTGACAACCAACGCCCAGGGTTGTCGGGAAGAGGCCCTGGCCCCCCTGGCCCAAAGCACCCCCCCTTATGTTGATGGCATGTGGCCTGGTACGGTTCAGGAGTGGGGGGCGCTCGCTCGTCCCCACCCCCTTTCCTGACCGGCCAGGCAACGTGCTCGGATAAGGGTCTGGTATGGATTTTGGGGGGACCCCCACACCATTTTTTTCGGCGTAGGGGGTTCCCCTTAAAATCCATACCAGACCTAAGGGCCTGGTATGCTCTTGGAGGGGAACTAATGCAGTTTTTTTGTTAAAATTTGGCGTGGAGTACCCCCTCATGATTCATACCAAACACAGGGGGCAGCCTGTCCTGGAGGCGACTTCAAGTCGCTCCAGGTCGCGCTGTGGTTCAGGCTCAAGTCGTGTCCAAGTTGCCTCGCAGAGTCGTGCTCAAAGTCGTGTTGCCCCTGTGTGAACCGGCTCTAGTGCAAAAGGTACATAGACTTTGTCCATTTAATATCACTTAAAGTGGAAGTAAACCCATCTATTTAACAGTTTCAAAAAGCAGTTACATTCCCGGCATGCCGGGAATGCTAACTGTCACATTGGTTATGCTCTCAACCAAACTGTCAAGCCATCCAATGGCTGGTGTCATAACTGATCACATATGCAGCATCATGGCAGTTGAAGATTAAACAGAGGCCAAGATGGCAGCTTCCTTGCCTGAAAATGATAGGAGGGTTTACTTCCACTTTAAGCCTCGTACACACGGTCTGACTTTTTGCCAACAAACTTCATTTTGAGCAAGTTTGACAAAAAATCCGACCGTGTGTACGCTCCATTGGACAAACTTTTTGGGTTTTCATCAGACAAATGTTCGGTCTGCAAACGGACAAACTTTTTGCCAACAAAAGTCCGATGGAGCAAAGTCCGACCGTGTGTACAGAAATCCATCAGACTTTTGTCCGATGGACAAAACAAATAATGTTAAAATCAACCAACAATAGCAGAAGTTGACCAAAGGGTGGCGGTAAAGAGCAGAAAAGAGCAGAAAAACCAAGTGATGTTGGAAAAGTTTTGGGAAAGTTTGCAGAAAAGTCCAAGCGTGTGTATGCTATGGGTGTGCCCGGCCAACTCCGTTCGGACAAAAATCCACGGAAAAGTCCGATGGAAGTCCGACCGCGTGTACGAGGCTTAAGAATTACACAAACAAATCAATAAAATGAAAGTGCTCAAATGAAGGTGCTTAGTTGAATCGTCCAAAAGTGAGAGTCTATACAAATAGTCCACTTTCCAAAAATACGTTTGGAAAACTCATTAATAAAGTGCTTAGTGCAATGAAGCAAGAAAAAAATAGTGCAATTCAAACCATATATCTAATGGTGCAAATCCTCCACCACAATGCACTCACCAGCGGGCTAATGGTAATTAGCCTATATGTGTAATCCACTCTTTCAGGAGACCAGTGGTATCCTTTCCTCTTAATACATAGAGCTGACTGATTTCCGTCCTAATGAAGAAAAGCTCACCACCCAGAGCCAAAAATGCAGCATTTAGTGTAGTATTTAGTATTTGCGATCACATAAAATTCCCATGTGGATACTGTATAAAACAGCTATACAAACAATTGCAGCCAGCACTTCAAAGGCCGCTCCACAGACACAGAGTAGTTACACCATTTTCTTCTTATTTCATTGAGCTAAGCACTGAGCACATTATTATTAATGAGAGTGTGAACACGGGCCATATTTTTGGAAAATGGACTATTTGTATAGACTCTCACTTTTGGATGATTCAACTGAGCACCTTCATTAGAGCACTTTCATTTTTTTATTTATTTATGTCATTCATTTTTTAGTGATATTAAGTGGATAAAGTCTATGTACCTTTGCACTAATAATTGGTTTATACACTGAAAAATTTATTTTCTGGCTCTGCGCTGTTTGTTTGTATTAGAAAATGTATGTTTTTACTATTATGCTTCCAGAAGATCTTGAAATTCCAGCTATGCCCGATCTTGAATGTTTATATTTTGCTTAATACTAAATGGGGAACTATAAAAACAATAAAAACTATAAAAACAATGGTAATGCTATAGTGTGAACATGCCATAGAAGGAACACACCATGGGCAGACATAAATATTAGGCAGATTGCTGTGGCAGCACAGATTCATTCTACATAACCCAGCTTGGTTTCTAGAAGCTTTCACCCTCCTCACAGAGCGTTCCAGAAAGTTTCACGAATTCTATAGTGATTTGATCCCAATTAGAGGCACCAAAAAAAGAAAAAGTAGGGAAACTTAAAGTTCGGTATATGTGAACCCCCACCTTGTAAAACAACCCATTCAGATTAAATATAAAAGAAAGGCAAAATATTTGTGTATACATATAAAAAAACAATACTAATATATTTTTTCCCTTTTTTATAAGTGATCACATACCCTCTGTTCTTAGATGCATAAGGAGCTCAGAGAGCTAGGGGAGGAAAAACAACAGCACATTGCTTGAGTAATGAATGGCTGTGCAGGGGAGTGTCAGCACAAATCTGATCATTGGAGGAGGGCAGGCTAAGTTCCCAGCACAGCCAGAAAACTGACCACACTGGGCTCTCATGCCTAGTGTAGTCAGTTTTTAATAGGAAAGCAGAGGGGCTGGCAGGATCACCAGGTATTTCAAAGGGAGGCCCATATCAGAAATATGAAATGTTGGGGTAATATATTCTTTAATAATATTTCATCTAAACTGAAATTAATGTACGGTAGTCTATATTTTATTCAGGTTTGAATAGAATATGTCTGTTTTGAGACTTTCAATCCTGTTTATTTAGGTGACTATTTCTCAGGGAGCACAGATGCATATTTGCATAGCATGGTATAATAAACCTTTTACAACAACACAATGTTTTTAACATCTGTTCCAGCCTGTCTCTGTTGCACATAATTATTCCTACTGTCATTTATGAGAAGTTCTCTTGTATTTTTAAACTGTGATGATTGTATGTTTTAAATAATTTGGGTAGATGAAGTCTCAGTTAAACAGATAACATTATGCTCTTAACCATGAGCACTTGGTATGGTTGATAAACTTCACACCACCATTTTGATTTCATATATATATATATATATATATATATATATATATATATATATATATATATATATGTATATATACACACACACAAACACAGTATACAGTGGATATAAAAAGTCTACACACCCCTGTTAAAATTTCAGGTTTCTGTGATGTAAATAAATGACAAAGATAAATAAATTCAGAACTTTTTCCACCTTTATTGTGACCTATATACTGTATAACTCAATTGAAAAACAAATTGAAATCTTTTAGGGTACGGGTAGTAAAAATAAAAAATAATGTGGTTGCATAAGCGTTTATTACTGGGGATGTATCTGTGTTCAGAATTAAGCAATCACATTCAAACTCATGTTAAATAGGAGTCAGTACACACCTGCCATCATTTAAAGTGCCTCTGATTAACCGCAAATAAAGTTCAACTGTTCACAAAGAGCTTCCAAAGCATCAGAGTGATCTCATTGTTAAAAGGTATCAGTAAAGAGAAGGGTGCAAAAGAATTTCCAAGGCATTAGATATACCATGAAACACAGTGAAGATAGTCATCATCAAGTGGAGAAAATATGGCACAACAGTGACATTACCAAGAACTGGATGTCACTTCAAAATGGATGAAAAGACGAGAAAAAAATTGGTCAGGGAGGCTGCCAAGAGGCCTACAGCAACATTAAAGGAGCTGTAAGAATATTTGGCAAGTACTGGGTGTGTGGTACATGTGTCAACAATCTCCCATATTCTTCTTATGTCTGGGCTATGGGGTAGAGTGGCAAGACAGAAGCCTTTTCTTATGAAGAAAAACATCCAAGCTAAATTTTGCAAAAACATATTTAAAGTCTCCCAAAAGCATGTGGGAAAATGTATTATGGTTTGATAAAACTAGGGTTGAACTTTTTGGCCATAATTGTAAAAGATATGTTTGGTGCAAAAACAACACTGCACATCACCAAAAGAACGCCATACCTATAGTGAAGCATGGTGGTGGCAGCATCATGCTTTGGGGCTGTATTTCTTCAGCTGGAACAGGGGCCTTAGTCAAGGTAGAGGGAATTATGAATAGTTTCAAATACCAGTCAGTATTGGCACAAAACCTTCAGGCTTCTGCTAGAAAGCTGAACATGAAAAGAAACTTCATCTTTCAGCATGACAACGACCCAAAGCAAACATCCAAATCAACAAAGGAATGGCTTCACCAGAAGGAGATTAACCACTTTAGCCCCGATCCTCGTTTTGAGATTTGGTGTTTACAAGTTAAAAACTGTTTTTTTTTGCTAGAAAATTACTTAGAACCCCAAAAATTATATATATATTTTTTATAACACCCAAGAGAATAAATGTCGGTCGTTGCAATACTTTCTGCCACACCGTATTTGTGCAGTGGTCTTACAATCGTACTTTTTTTTGGGAATTTTATTTAAAAAATAAGACAACAGTACAGTTAGCCCATTTTTTTTTTTTATATTGTGAAAGATAATGTTACAGCGAGTAAATTGATACCCAACATGTCACGCTTCAAAATTGCGCCCACTTGTGGAATGGCGGCAAACTTTTACCCTTTACCCTTTACCCTTAAAAATCTGTGATGTTTAAAAAATTCTACAGGTTGCATGTTTTGATATACTAGGTCTAGAATTATTTCTCTCGCTCTAACGATCACGGTGATACCTCACATGTGCAGTTTGAACACCGTTTTCATATGCGGCCACTGCTCACATATGCGTTTGCTTCTGCACGCAAGCTCGGCGGGACAGGGCGCATTAAAAGTTTTTTTCTTATTTATTTTACTTTTTATTTTTTATTTTTACACTGTTCTTTTATAAAAAAAAATGGTGTCACTTGTAAACATCCCTAAAGCCTCGTACACACGGGCGGGAATCCCGTCGAAAAAAAAAACTTTGGTTTTCTCGACGGGATTCCTGGCAAGCTTGTCTTGCCAAGCCCTGTGTACAAACGCGCCATTCAAAAGAACCGCCGTTCTTATGAATGGCAAGAACTCGGTGACGTCAGCAACTACGACGAGCTGGCCCTCGTCACATTCGATGCCGTCGCCGCCATCTTGCTACACCCTACACTACCCTTGTATGCTACCGCGCATGCGTCAAAGTCTCATCGAGCAAGCATGGGTTTCCCTGGACAGGTAAACATAAAGACGACCGGGTTTCTCGTCAGGAAACACTCCGCCGAGAATCCCGACAAGAAAAATAGAGAGCAGGTTCTCTATTTTTCTCGTCGAGATTCCCGGCAGTTTTCCTGCCGAGAAACCATACACATGAACGTTTTTCTCGGCAAAAAGCTCTCCCAGCAGTTTTCTTGCCGAGAAAAATGGTTGTGTGTACGAGGCTTTATATTAGAAAAAATGCATGACAGAACCTCTTAAATATGAGATCTGGGGTCAAAAAGACCTCAGATCTAATATTTACACTAAAATACAAAAAAAAAATTCCCTTTAAGAGCTATGGGCAGAAGTGACGTTTTGACATCGCTTCTGCCCTGCAATGGTATGGAGCTGAGCGGGGGCCATCTTCCCCTCAGTCAGCTCCATACCACAGACCGAGAAGGATCCGATCGCCTCCGCCGCTACCAACGGCTCCGGTAAGCGGTGGAGGGCACCAGAGCACGGTGGGAGGGGGCCCCTCTCCCGCCACCAATAAAAGTGATCTTGTGGCGAATCATCTGCAGAGACCACTTTTATCTGAAAGCCGGCCGCCCGCTGAAGAAGAGGATGCCGTGGTTATGGCAGCTAGCTGCTGCCATAACAAAGATATTCCTCTTCAAACAGCCGACGTATAACGACAGGGGGCGGCCGGCAAGTGGTTTACGTTTTGGAATGGCACAGCCAGAGCCCAAACCTGAATCCGATTGAAAATCTGTGGGGTGATCTGAAGAGCGCTGTGCACAGGAGGTGCCCTCGCAGTGTTTTGCAAAGAAGAGTGGGCAAATATTGCATCAAGATAAATCAAGATGTGCCATGCTGATAGACTCATACCCAAAAAGAGAGTGCTGTAATAAAATCAAAAGGTGCTTCAACAAAGTATTATGCCGCATACACACGACCGTTTTTCCTGTCATGCAAAAAAAGTAGGATTTTTAAAACAGCTTACCTGTAAAATCCTTTTCTTGGAGTACATCACGGGACACAGAGCAGCATAGTCATTACTATGTGGGTTATATAGAATTACCTTCAGGTGCTGGCACTGGCAACTTCCAAAACAGGAAGTACCCTCCCCTATATAAGCCCCTCCCATCCGGGAGTACCTCAGTTTTGTAGCAAAGCAATACGTGTCCCCAAAAGAGGGGTGGGAGCTCTGTGTCCCGTGATGTACTCCAAGAAAAGGATTTTACAGGTAAGCTGTTTTAAAAATCCTACTTTCTTGTTCATACATCACGGGACACAGAGCAGCATAGTCATTACTATGTGGGACGTCCCAAAGCAATGCCACATGAGGGGGGGGATACACCATACATAAGCTGGGCGCCATCAGGCATGAGGATCTTTTGCGGCCTGCAACACACTGCGCCCAAAGGCGACATCCTCCTGACTTCTAACGTCCACCTGGTAGAACCTAGTAAACGTGTGTACTGAAGACCATGTTGCGGCCTTACAAATTTGCGCCAGGGAGGCCTGGTGATGCACTGCCCATGAAGTTCCAACTGCTCTCGTGGAGTGCGCCCTAACTTTGAACGGAGGCGGTCTACTTCTCAAGCCATAGGCTTGTATTATGACCTGTCGAATCCACTTGGCTAAAGTAGATTTTGATGCTGCCTGACCCTTTCTGGGGCCTTCCGGCAGAACAAACAAAGAATCCGTTCTACGAATCTGAGCAGTGGCTTTTAGATAAGCTTTAACTGCTCTTACTACATCCAAAGAATGCAATAACTTTTCCTCTACCGAGCTTGGTTTGGGGAAAAAAGAAGGAAGAACCACATCCTGGTTCAAGTGAAACCTCGATACCACCTTAGGAAGAAAGGCTGGGTGAGGACGTAATACTACTCTGTCCTTATGGATAACCAGATATGGCTCTTTACAGGACATGGCGGCTAATTCCGACACTCTTCTAGCCGAGCATATGGCTACTAAAAATATCAATTTCCTGGTGAGTAGAACCAAGGAAATGTGCCGCAAAGGTTCAAATGGCTGCTTCTGCAGAACCGACAGAACCAAATTTAGATCCCATGGGCATATGGGAGCCTTAATCGGTGGAATAATACGAGTCACACCTTGCATAAAGGATTTGACAAGTGAATGCATAGCCAGGGGCCTTTGAAATAGTATTGACAAGGCCGAAACCTGGCCCTTGATAGTACTTAAGGCAAACTTCCTGTCTACAGCCCACTGCAGGAAGTCCAGAATTCTGCCTATAACGTACTTACGTGGATGCCATTTTCTGGCCTCGCACCAAGTGATGTACGCCTTCCAAACTCTATAGTAGATCTGCCTGGATACAGGCTTCCTGGCATTGATTATAGTTGATACCACAGAGTTAGAGAGACCTCTCTTCTTTAGGATGTGGGATTCAATAGCCAGGCCGTTAAACTTAGAGTTAGTAAGGAAGGGTGGTATATCGGTCCTTGCGAAAGCAGGTCCGGACGACGTGGAAGGGTCCAAGGACTCCCCACAGACATTTTGATGATCTCCGCGTACCAGGCCCTTCGGGGCCACGCTGGAGCCACCAGGATCACCGGCTTCTTCTCCAACCTGACTCTGCGAAGGAGTCGAGGCAACAATTGTAGCGGAGGGAATGCATATATCAGTCTGAACTGATCCCAAGGGAACACCAGAGCATCCGAGCCGCAAGCGAGGGGATCCCTTGTCCGGGAGACAAATCTGTCCACCTTTGCGTTGAATCTGGATGCTAGCAGATCTACATCCGGTGTTCCCCACCGCTGACATATTGCTCGGAAGACCTCGGGATGAAGGGACCATTCCCCTGGGCATAACTGTTGGCGACTCAGAAAGTCCGCCTTCCAATTCTCCACCCCTGGAATGAAGACAGCTGATATACATGGGACATGCTTTTCTGCCCATTCCAGGATGTGACTTACTTCCCTCTGGGCTGCACGACTCCTGGTGCCTCCCTGATGATTGATATATGCCACTGCTGTGGCATTGTCTGATTGAATTCTGACAGGGGACCCTTGGAGTCTGGATGTCCAGGCTACTAGAGCGTACCGGGCTGCTCGTATCTCTAAGAGATTGATGGGCAGGGTTTTTACTACATTTGACCATCTGCCCTGGAGAGACCATTGCTCCAGTACTGCCCCCCAGCCTATAAGGCTGGCATCTGTAGTGACCACCTTCCAAGATATCGGGCTGAAGGGTTTTCCCTTCTGGAGATTCTGGGGGATCAACCACCAGCAGAGACTCTTCCGAACGGAAGGGGACAAAGCCATCGGGAAGTCTAGAGCCTGAACTTTTCCGTTCCAGGCTGACAATATGGCCCTTTGTAAATTCCTTGAGTGGAATTGGGCGTATGGCACAGCTTCGAATGATGCTACCATCTTTCCTAGCAGCCTCATGCACAGGCGTATGGACGGCTGTCTTTTTGCACAAAGCAGACGGACCAAGGCCCTCAAAGAGGATACCTTGTCTAGAGGTAAGAAAATCTTCCTCTGGTCTGAATCCAGCCGTAGCCCTAGATATACCAGGTTTTTCACTGGCTGTAGGGCTGACTTGTCCAGGTTGATGACCCAACCGTGAGACTCTAGATACTTGATTGTATCGACAATTACCACTTCTAGCTTGGCAACTGAGTGGTCCATCAACAACAGGTCGTCTAGGTATGCCATTATCGTTACACCCCGTGTTCTTAGATCGGCCAACAGTGGGGCCAGAATTTTTGTGAACACTCGTGGTGCTGTGGCCAGACCGAATGGTAAGGCTCTGAACTGAAAATGGCGCCCTTCTACTGCAAAGCGTAGGAATTTTTGATGACCTGGAAAGATGGGAACATGCAAGTAAGCATCTTTGATGTCGATCGAGGCTAACCATTCCTCCCCTTGTAGGGCAGCGGTGACCGATCGGATCGACTCCATCCGGAAAGACCGGACGTTTAGAAATTTGTTTAGACTCTTTAGGTCCAATATGGGTCTTATGTCCCCGTTTGGCTTTGGGACTGTGAAAAGGTTTGAGTAGAAACCCAACCCCCACTCTTCCATAGGAACCTCCATAATTACTCCTTGGAGCAATAGTTGTTCTAACGCCAATAGGAGAGACCCTCTTTTCAGAGGGTCTCTTGGCATGCCTGACCACATAAAATGGGACGGAGGAGACTCTTTTAACTCCAACTTGTATCCCAGAGTTACTGCGGAGAGCACCCATCTGTCTTTGATCGTCTCCCGCCAGGTCTCTGCGAACAACTGAAGTCTTCCCCCCACCCGTTTGAGTGGGGGCAGCCCTTCATAGGCTTGACTTGGAGGCTGGTTTAGTACCTCTTCGGATCCAGGGCTTTTTATTACCCTGTGGCTGTCCCTGATTTTTACCTCCTGAGTTTGACCGAGGAGGCCGTCGGAACTGCTTAGTAGCAGACGTCGCAGGGATAGGAGAGGTAGTCCTCTTAAAAGATGGACCCCTAGACCTCTTTTTACTCGGTAAGAGAGTACTTTTACCACTGGAAATCTTCTGGATATACTTATCCAGGTCTTCGCCAAAAAGGCGTTCCCCATGAAATGGGAAGCTAACTAAGAGCTTCTTACAGGGAGCTTCAGCAGACCAGTTTTTGAGCCACAGAAGCCTACGCATATGTACCAAAGACAGCGTGAGGCGGGAGGCCTGATGGATAGAATCCTTGATGGCGTCAACCGCAAAGCATAATGCTCTAGGCAGATCAGCCAGAGCCTGGGCCTGCTGGTCTGGCAAATCCCTCAGGACCATTTTCATTTGATCCTTTAAAGCTTGGCAGACCCCAATAGCTGCCACTGCTGGCTGTGTAACAGCCCCTGCTGTGGAAAAAGCAGATTTTAATAAAGATTCCAATTTTTTATCCACTGGATCTTTGAACATTTGAACATTATCTACTGGACATGTCAGTGATTTGTTCACAGAAGAGATGGCTGCATCCACCGTAGGAACATTCCATCTCTGGGTGAACTTTCCCTCCATGGGATAGATCACCGGAAACCTTTTAGGCGGAACAAATAGTTTATCAGGATGTTCCCAGTCCTGGTATATAAGTCCTTCCAATAATGGATGTATTGGAAAGGAGCAATTAACCTGGGGAGCTTTTAGCGACCCCAATGAGGAGACAGCAGTAGTTGATGGTTCAACAAGAGGCATTTTAAATGCAGATCGAACCATGTCAGTTAGGGTCTGGACCCACAATCTTTCAGTCTGTGATGCTGAAAATGGTTCATCTACTGTCGATTCCTCAAAAACAGAGCTAACCTCCTCCTGATCCCCTTCAGGTAGGTCGGTCCCTTCCTGGGACTGTTGCTCTGCCAACAGGCACTCTAATGGAGGTGATGGAGATCTGGCGCGCTTTCTTTCCTGTAGAGAAGAAGCGATCAATGCAGCCAATCTCTGCTCCAATCCCTCCAGAGTTGAGGAAAAAACCTCCTCTGTTATATATGCAGGAGCAGGTGGACTGAGGACAGCCGCAGTACCTGGCACTCCCGGGGGTTCCTTATGGGTATTAACCTCTGATTTCTCAGGGGAGGAGGCTGCAGATGACTGCTCCAGATCCTCAGAGCCCGATGGAGACCCCCTACACTTCCTGAGAGGTATATCTCAGAGTTTTTTAGGCGGCATATTCCTTAGTTCAAAGCTGAGGTATTCCAGCCGCAATACACCCCTTACTGAAATAGTCTAATGCAATTTGCTGCTATGTACATCAGTGGGTGTCTACTAATGCGTCTTTCTGGGGATGCCTGTATCAACCGCCCGCTGTAAGCCCCTATACCATGCTACCAGCTCCTTTTCATGCTCTGTGTCCATAGCAAGCAGCGTGGACTGAGTCCTTTTATCTTGCTGGGACGCCCGCACATGCGCAGAAGCGCTGGGCGCACAGAGCGCGTCATCCGCCAGGCTCCGCCCCCTTTTTTGAAGCTAAACCTTATAAAAGGAAAGCATGTGTGCGCGCGCGCGCGTGCACGTGTGCGCTCTTGGCGCCATGTAGGGAGAGGAGCCAGGGTCCCTGTTTCACCAGGACTCGGGGATGGAAGGAAACTACTTGGCAGCATGACAGAGGAATGCAGCTTCCCTGATAGAGAGCTCACTCATCTGCCTGGACTTTCACCATGGAAGGAATAGTCCCAAGAAAAAAGACGTTCCACAGCGGCCTCTAGTGGACAAACACAGGTACCACACCTTTGTCTTTTTTTTTTTTTTTTTAAAACCTCCTTTATGAAAAAACATTTCCAGGTTTACAGTTTTTTTAAAATTTCCCTTATGAAAAAACATTTCTAGGATTTCTTAGGCATATACAGCTATTAGCGGGAATACCCTTTAGGTAACAGGCAGAAAGACATATTAGGCTTGGGGGTCCCCTCAATAGAACCAAGTTCCTGAGGGGCCCCCACTTACCTTTTCCCCGCCGCAGGACTTTGTTTGGTCCACAGAAGCCCAAACTTCACCTCTCACGGCAGGCATTGTACTAGACCTTCAGGGACCGGGTTCCCAAGGATTCCACTCCCCTGGACCTGTATAGCACCCTGCACAGATAGCCTCTTGGTTTTGGGTATGACCAGAGCTCTGGATCCCAGGGTCCAGCCCTCCTAAGAGAGGCATTACAGGCAAAACCCTGCTCTTCTCTGCAAGGCCCGGGTACCGACCGTTTAGCTATGAAGCTTTTTTTGGTCGGATCCGGAATAGCTTGCTAAGGCCCAGAGAACCTGTACACAAGCCCAGATGAATACATGTTAACCTTGGCCAACACCTTAGACACTGGCAAAAAACTGAGGTACTCCCGGATGGGAGGGGCTTATATAGGGGAGGGTACTTCCTGTTTTGGAAGTTGCCAGTGCCAGCACCTGAAGGTAATTCTATATAACCCACATAGTAATGACTATGCTGCTCTGTGTCCCGTGATGTATGAACAAGAAACAAAGTTTTTCTCGACGTGATTCGTTGTGATTCTTCTCAAGCCTGTCTTGCATACACACGTTCAGTAAAAAAAAAGCTTGTGCAAAGCGCGGTGACGTACAACACGTACGACAACACTTACGATGGCACTATAAAGGGGAAGTTCCATTCGAATGGCGCCACCCTTTGGGCTGCTTTTGCTGATCTCGTGTTAGTAAAGTTTGGTGAGAGACGATTTGCAGCCTCGTGCTTTTCAGTCCGTTACAGCGTGACGAATGTGCTATCTCCATTACAAACGCTAGTTTTACCAGAACGAGTGCTCCCGTCTCATACTTGATTCTGAGCATGCGCGTTTTTCCCCCCTCGGAAAAGCATACACACGAGCGGTTTTCGCAACGAGAAAAAGAACAACGGGAAAAACGACGAGAAAAAATAGAGCAGGTTCTAATTTTTTTGCGGGCAGTTTTCTCGTCGAGAAAACTGCTATGGAGCATACACGTGTAGCGATACCTCCAACTAAGAAGGCCGCAGATTTAGTTGGGCCCTGAAGACAGCTCCGCCAACCCCCGGCAATCTGCTCAACCCCCTACTGGCACAGCTAGTAAGGGGAGATAGGACCGCGTGACCGCAACTCTAGGTGACGCAGTCCTATGGCAAACACACACACAGTGATATACTTTAAAACTTCTATTAAAGTAAGTGAAACTGACACCAATGTACTTGACCCAGATATTTTACTGAGGCTAATGGGCAAGTAATAAACAACAGTATAACAAGTTGCAGATCCCTGCAATAAACAGTAATAAAGATAAACAGAGTAATCAGAATAATAAAATATTGCTATGCAACTCTAGCGCTGCCCTTTTACAGCTACTTCCCCTCATGGGTAGACTAACACCCAGCAATGTCTACCTATGCAGTCAGGCCTGACTGATCTAAATGGAAGTTCAGTGAAACAATATTCGCTAGAAATCTTTCGGTGGTGCACTTGAAGAACAACTTTGTAATCCGAACGAATAGTAAAGATAAAAGTATCTGTCTTTAAACAGCTCTCACCACCCTGACAAGTCCAAGTCCGTTTCCTCCATCAATTCGTCTAGGAACAGGAATCCACCGACATCCAAGTCTTCAATCCTTCTGGTGTACTGCAGCAAGGATGAGAAGATGTCTCTAAGGCTCTGCTAGGCTGGCAGAGGGGCTCTTTGGAAAGGAGCACAAGGCCCAGGCTTCAGGCCTTGTGCACACAGCAGTTCAGCACAGAGATCCTCTTGCTAGGAGAGGGGTGTCCAAAGAGACCGAACAAACTCCACCTCCCCTTTATAAAGTCTGCCCCAGCAGTCTCTGTTCCGGAGCAATGTACCCTGGGTGCTGCAAGATGTACTGGGAGATGTAGTCTCTCTCTCTCCTCTGCTTTCACTTCCAGTAATGTCTTTTCTCTACTTCCTCCTGACTCACCTCTCCCCTAGAACTTCTTGTCTCTCTGCATTAAAGAGGAACACTCCGCTACACACTCCCCCCACTTTGAATCTTTGGTCCCCAAAGACATTTTTTTGGTCTGCAAAACATTCTAGATTCAATGCGGTTGCATAGGGTTGACAGAGGAGCCTCCCACCAATCATCATAAGATGGGGAGCTGTCCTGTCTACAGGTCGCTTCAGTGGGGGCGACCTGTCTAGCTGTGCCAGAGAGTGAGCTGGGGTTGCCCTCCACCAAATGGACCGTGGAGGGATCCGGATTCTCAGCATTCCTCCTAGCAGTAACTACAGAGTCTTCTGAGCTGTTCCCCATTTGTGGGTAGGTCAGCTTCTTAGGAGGCCGGATGACTCTTCGAGCCCTTTGCTCTCTTGGGATTTCTGGCTCTGGCGCCACAGGCTCCTCTTCCTCTGAACAACCATCATGGGCATCTTCCCAGTATTCTGCTGAAGGACTAGAAGGGATGAACTCTGTGGCTTCTGGGTTCAGTGTTTCATCTGTGGTGTCTTCAGTGGTTGGAAGATCTATGGTAGAAGTTCCTGGAGTTGGGGAAGGCCACAGCCAATCAAGTTCTCCCTCCTCACTTCCACTAAGTTGAGAGGCCTCTCCATCTTCAGCTCGGGAGGTCTGCGACCGAGTGTTCGGCCTAGGAGTATCCAGGATAGAGGCCGGTTCAAGGGAGTCTCCCACGGGAGGTATTCTAACTGCCTCAGCAAGTGGGAGAAGGTGGTTTCGATGCCACGTCTTCAGTGGGCCTACCTTTCCTTCTGGCTTCAACGTATAGACAGGTAGGCCTGGCAACTTCCTGCAGATGACATAGGGTTCAGATCTCCATCTGTCTGCAAGTTTGTGCTTTCCAGGGACCCCTGGTCGATCCCCGGGCTGTAGGTCTTGTACCCGAGCCTTCAAGTCGAAGTTTCTTTTATTTCGAGCTCCCCTTTGATCTGAGGCCGCTTGAGCATGTTCATAGGCTACTTTCAGGCTGTGTCTGAGCCTGTCCACATATCCTTTGTGGGATGTGGCTGAGGAATGGTCCAGAGAGGTGCCAAAGGCCAAGTCCACCGGTAGTCTCGCTTCTCTCCCAAACATGAGTTGATATGGGGAGTAGCCTGTAGCATCACTGATGGTGCAGTTGTAAGCATGTACTATGGCTGCTATGTGTTGGCTCCAATGTTGCTTTTTCTCGCTTTCCAGAGTCCCCAACATGTTGAGCAAGGTTCGGTTAAACCTTTCCGGCTGAGCATCTCCCTGTGGATGGTAAGGTGTAGTTCGAGTCTTCTTAATTCCCAAAGAATCCAGGAGCTTCCGGATCAGTTTACTCTCAAAGTCCCTCCCTTGATCTGAATGGAGTCGCTGTGGCAGCCCATAATGGACAAAGTACTTCTCCATAAGTACCTTGGCTACGGTGGAGGCCTTCTGGTCTTTGGTGGGGAAAGCCTGGGCATACCTGGTGAAATGGTCGGTTATCACCAGAACATTTCCTAGTCCACTCAGGTCGGGTTCGAGGCAGAGAAAATCAATGCATACCAGATCCATTGGGCCTTGACTCTGTAGATGGCCCATTGGGGCAGCTTGATGGGGTAAAGTCTTCATCTGGACGCACCGTGCACATGAGTGGCAGTACTCTTCTATCTCTGCCCTCATGCAGGGCCAATAGAACCGACTTCTGACAAGTTGAAAGGTCCTTTCAGCCCCTAGGTGGCCATGGTTGTCATGCAGGGCAATCAGAACAGTCTCTCGATATTTCTCTGGGAGGAACAGTTGGCACTTATCTTCTGAGTCATCAGAGGGGCCCCTTCGGTAGACCACTCCCTGATGTAACTGAAACCTGTCCCACTCTTTCCTCAGCAGGCAAGCTTCTTTTGAAGGTTGACGCATGAGTCTGTTTGGATCCTGATTCTCCAGGGACTCCAGGACCAATCTCCCCA
Source organism: Rana muscosa (assembly GCA_029206835.1). Classification (NCBI taxonomy): domain Eukaryota; kingdom Metazoa; phylum Chordata; class Amphibia; order Anura; family Ranidae; genus Rana; species Rana muscosa. The sequence goes on along the minus strand of CM055122.1, from coordinate 691,612,612 downwards.
TGGGGTCTTCCAATTGGTCACACCTCAACTCCTTCTTGGACAGTTTTGGCAGGTTGTCCTCTCCCAGTTGAGCTACTCCACAGTAGTGTTTGGGGACTCCCACCATGGTAACTCCTATTTCCTCTGCTCTGGAGCCTCCTCTGGCTTGGAATTCAGCTCCTTGACAAAGGGCCCGCACCCCGTCCGGTGCCACTTGGGTCCAATCTTCTACGTCACTGGTGAGAGAATGAGATCTCCTGGACAGAGCGTCTGCATCTCGATTCCCAGTCCCTAGCCTATACTTTAGGCTGAAGTTGAATCCAGAAAGTGCGGCCAGCCACCTGTGTCCAGTGGCGTCCAGCTTGGCCGTGGTGAAAAGGTAGGTAAGGGGGTTGTTATCGGTCTTCACAGTGAACTCCACCCCATACAGGTAGTCTTTAAGCTTGTCTACTACCGCCCACTTAAGGGCCAGGAACTCCAGCTTGTGAGTGGGGTAGTTCTTCTCAGGGGGGGTCAGGCTCCGGCTCACATAGGCAACAGGCCGTTGTTGCCCTTTGTGTTCTTGATAAAGTACTCCTCCCAGACCGTCATGACTAGCATCTACATGTAGTTCATAGGGCTTGGTTGGGTCTGCATAGGCCAAGACTGGGGCAGTGGTTAGGCTCTCCTTTAATGCCTGGAAGGCCTCTTCACACTTCTGGTTCCACTGATCTCTGACTGACTCTCCCGGCTTCCTGGGCCCTGAGTCGTCCTCTTCCCCCTCGGTCTTGAGTAGTTCATTCAATGGCCTGGCAATTCGGGCGAATCCTTCCACAAACCTCCTGTAATAGGAGCAGAACCCCAAGAAGGATCTGAGTTCGGTTACTGTGGTGGGTCGTGGCCAGGAGGTAACTGCCTCCAATTTCTCAGGGTCTGTGGCCACCCCTTCTTCAGACACTATGTGCCCCAGATAGTTCACAGAAGACTGATAGAACCGACGCTTCTCAGGCGAAAGCTTGAGTCCTTCCTCACTGAGTCTTCTCAACACTTTTTCCAGCCTCCTTTCGTGTTCTTCCAAGGTTCTCCTAAAGACAATGACATCGTCCAGGTATACAAGGACTTCAATAAGGTTCATGTCTCCTACAGTCTTCTCCATGAGACGTTGGAAAGTCGCTGGGGCTCCAGACAGACCTTGGGGCATCCGGTTGAATTCAAAGAACCCTACTGGGGTTATGAAGGCTGTCTTCTCCCTGTCTTCTGGGTGCATAGGAATCTGATAGTACCCGCTCTTGAGATCCATAACGCTGAACCATTTAGCTCCAGACAAGCTCTGTAGGGCATCCTCTATCCTCGGAGTGGTGTATTGGTCAGGTATGGTTCTCCTGTTGAGAGTCCTGTAGTCGATACAGAGCCTCAATGATCCATTCTTCTTTCTGACCACCACGATGGGAGAGGCATAGGGGCTTCTGGGCTCCCGTATCACACCAGTCCTCTTGAGTTCTGCAAGTTGTTCCCTTAGATCCTCCAGATCTGCTAGGGGGACCCGCCTGACCCTCTCTCGGAAGGGCTTGTCTTCCTGGAGGCGGATCCGATGGGTGGCACTCCTTGCACACCCCACATCGAACTCACATTTAGAGAAGATCTTCTCCCATCTATTCAACTGGGCCTTGGCTCTCTCCTTCCAAGCTCCTGGCAGATTCGGGTTTTCCATGGACAGCTTCTCCCAAGCATCTCCTCCTTCACCTGTCCTCTTCACTTCTGACAGGGTAACAGGGGCCGCAGGGCTCACCTGGCCTAGCAGCATTCTGGCTGGGATTTCCATGGGGTCTCTGGTAGTGTTCCTAACACTCACTGGAACTCTACAATGGGCCTTCTTCAGGACCTTCAGCGGAATCACTTCCGGTATCACTTCCAGACCTGAGGACTCACCCCTTGGGTCTGACTCCAGCACGACAAAGGGACCAGGCTGCTCCCAATTAAGCTTCACAGTGGCTCTGAGACAGGTTACTTCGCCGGGCTGCAACACTACCCCTTCTCTTCCAAGTCTCCACACCTTCCCTATCCCTTCTCCAGGGGTCTCCTGCTCTTGGACCAGCCGTTGGTAGGCCGTCTTCAGCATGGGATGGATCTTGGTGGCTGTTCGCCCCTCTTCTTTTACTAGAGGGGTCAGGAGTCTTCGGACCAGGTCCGTGTTCGTCCCTATTATAAGGGAATTCTTGTTGGCTCCAGGCGGCCTAGGGCACACGACTGCCAGGGTGTCAAACACTTCGGCCTTCCCAGCCACGGATGGGTCAAAGGTCATCTTGATGGGAAGATAGCCGTCGTAAGGGAAACTCTGGGTTCCAATTCCCCATATTTCCAGCTCTTCTATCTTCTGGATAGGCAGATGACTCAAGTGCCTTTCGTAGAAGTCCCGGTATAGTAGGGTCACTTGTGCCCCGGTATCCAAGAGGGCCCTGGTGTAGACTCCCTCCACTTGAATGGGCACTATAGGAGATGGGCCCACCAGCTTCTCCGGATATGGCCCGGCAGGGGTCGCCTTCTTCAGACCTTTTCCTTTTGGACTCTCTCTTGTCCTATTCCCTTTGGACTTGAACCTTTCTTGAGCCTGGTATGCATTGACTTCCCTCCTTTTTATGGGTGTAGGAACCCGCTGAGGGATACTGTTATTTTTCTTAGGTGTGCACCCCCTCTGGGGAGTGCTGTGTCTCTTCTAAAGGGGTCTTGCCCCCTTTCTCTGCGGTGTATCTCTGTTGGAGAATGTTGTGTTTCCTCTGAGGTGTTCTATTTTCTCTCTTCTTCTGTTTTTCATTCAGTTTGGAGCTCACTGAAAATGATGGGCACCCGGTTGACTCCTTCACCGGGGCCCTCTGAAGTTTTCCGCCGGCTGGCGGTTATTTATCTTTTTCTTCCTGGGACTGGAACATATGTTTGCAAAATGACCAATCCCTCCGCAGTTGTAACAAATCACCTCTTCTTCACGATCCTGTAGAGAAGCGGGCGCTGAGGTATTCGGGAACAACTCCTTTCTTGGACTTTTCTTTTCTGGTTTCCTTTGATCTTTCTCCATCAAAGAGGTCAGTATCTCCAACACTTGGGACATCTGCGATTTCAGGGTGTCCACTTCTGCATCTCTTTCGGGGGTCATGGCCGGGCTGACCATCACCACCAGAGGTTTGGTTGGCTCGACTGGCTGTTCCCTCTTTTTCTCCTCCCACATGGCCTCTTCCTCTCTGACCATTCGAATGAGGTCGGGGTATTCCAGGTTCTTCCCGTCCTGTCAGGTGCGCAGCGCCAATGCAATAGGATCCAGGGGCTGAGCTCCCCTCAATACCTGCTGAGCCCGGGCCTCGTCTACCTTCCCTGGGTCGATCCCCTTCTTCAGAATAATTCTATGCAGGATCTTGTCTAGACGTCCCATATATTCTGACAGTTTCTCTCCTGTTTTCTGGTAGCAGTGCTCCAGCTGATAGGTGAGCTCGGTAACTTTTTCTGTCCCACCGAACACATTCTGCAAGATGTCCAAGTAGTCCTGTGCAGTACAGTCTTTCCTGCTCATTTTCAGGTTGCGTATGGCATCCAGAGCAGGCCCCTTCAAACTTTCAGCAATTCGCTGTTTCTTGCTGCGTTCTGGAACTTCCCATTCCTCTAAGGCCTGAGTGGTGCCATCTAGCCACTCCTCAAATCCTTCTTCCCCTGAGGGCACAGGTTTTCTCCCTGAGAATACCCGGAGCTTTCTGTACCCCGACATTGGGTAATCTGTGGGATTCTTCTTGCACTGGGCCACAATCTCTCCCAGTACAGCGCATAGTTCTGTGCTGAGGGTGGCCGGTGATGATCTGGGACTCTCTGTATCCTCCTGCTCTTGTGCCTTAGGGGATGGTGGGGGAGGTATCTGTGGAGATGATGACTTTCTTATTTGGAACCGATCTCCCTTATGTGGCAGCGCATGTGTCAGATGGTAGGTCTGCCCATCCATAGCTTGTATGCTCTGGCTTTTAAAATGCTCTGGAATTTCGTCTTTCCACTCTATTAATGCGTATGTACACGAAGCATGTGGTCTCACATCCATCACCCATGATTTCTGGCATGGTGATAGGGATGTCATTAACTGCTTTATCGCATCTCTTTGCCAGATCCCCGGGAGTTCAATAACTGCCGCCGCAGCCGGATCTGCGCCAGCCATTGTGTACCACTGTCCTACTTCTAGCGGGTCCATGCCGGTCTTTTGGCGTGTTCGCTTGCTGTATCAGGATCCCGGACGAGAACCCCCACGTGTAGCGATACCTCCAACTAAGAAGGCCGCAGATTTAGTTGGGCCCTGAAGACAGCTCCGCCAACCCCCGGCAATCTGCTCAACCCCCTACTGGCACAGCTAGTAAGGGGAGATAGGACCGCGTGACCGCAACTCTAGGTGACGCAGTCCTATGGCAAACACACACACAGTGATATACTTTAAAACTTCTATTTAAGTAAGTGAAACTGACACCAATGTACTTGACCCAGATATTTTACTGAGGCTAATGGGCAAGTAATAAACAACAGTATAACAAGTTGCAGATCCCTGCAATAAACAGTAATAAAGATAAACAGAGTAATCAGAATAATAAAATATTGCTATGCAACTCTAGCGCTGCCCTTTTACAGCTACTTCCCCTCATGGGTAGACTAACACCCAGCAATGTCTACCTATGCAGTCAGGCCTGACTGATCTAAATGGAAGTTCAGTGAAACAATATTCGCTAGAAATCTTTCGGTGGTGCACTTGAAGAACAACTTTGTAATCCGAACGAATAGTAAAGATAAAAGTATCTGTCTTTAAACAGCTCTCACCACCCGGACAAGTCCAAGTCCGTTTCCTCCATCGATTCGTCTAGGAACAGGAATCCACCGACATCCAAGTCTTCAATCCTTCTGGTGTACTGCAGCAAGGATGAGAAGATGTCTCTAAGGCTCTGCTAGGCTGGCAGAGGGGCTCTTTGGAAAGGAGCACAAGGCCCAGGCTTCAGGCCTTGTGCACACAGCAGTTCAGCACAGAGATCCTCTTGCTAGGAGAGGGGTGTCCAAAGAGACCGAACAAACTCCACCTCCCCTTTATAAAGTCTGCCCCAGCAGTCTCTGTTCCGGAGCAATGTACCCTGGGTGCTGCAAGATGTACTGGGAGATGTAGTCTCTCTCTCTCCTCTGCTTTCACTTCCAGTAATGTCCTTTCTCTACTTCCTCCTGACTCACCTCTCCCCTAGAACTTCTTGTCTCTCTGCATTAAAGGGGAACACCCCGCTACACACTCAACCGGTTTTCATGACCAATCTAAAAAATGGCTGTTATCTCATCAAGAAAATTACTTTAGTTTTTTATTTTTACTTCCCTCCACCTAAAAGATTTCAGTTTGTTGTTCAACTGAGTTGTACAGTTTATAGGTCACATTAAAGGTGGAAAAAGTTCTGAAATGAATAATCTTTTTCTCATTTTTTTACATCACAGAAACCTGACATTTTAACAGGGTGTGTAGACTTTTTATATCCACTGCATCGTGATTTCTTATTATAGAATGCTTAACAGGGATCAGTCCACAGCAATTTCTGCTCCATGGGGGTTTGCAATATAATTCATTACTGCAGTCACATGCTGAGGCCAATTGATTATATGCCAAGCAGCCTAACATTATGTGCTAGTAAGGAAACCAGACCACATCCACACACGGGCCTGTCAGCCCTCCTGACTGAAGCTGCCTGACTTTACTGCCCATGACATCACAGTCTCTCCTGCTGGCTCTACATCCATCTCAGACTGCACACTCCCAGTCTGCTCCAGCATGCCTCCCCAGCTTTCCCAACTGTGCCTGTCACTCACCAGCCCTCCTGGCTGCACTCCGGTGGATCCCTCATGGAGACTTGCCCAGCAACACTAGCTCCCATTGTCCTTCTCGGTCCCTCTCTGTGCCTCTTGTCCATATCCTTCTTTGTTTTTTCAGAAAGGCTCTGACTTGCACCTGAATCCCACAGGCCCAAGGTCACCCCCCCTCCCAGACCGGGGGGCACCTCCAAGGCCCCGACAACCTAGTGCTCCATCTCCAGCTTCTTCCACCCGACAATTCCTCCCCAGCTGGGCTTACCCTGGGTATATCAAGGAGGCCTGCCCCCTGCTAATCATAGTTGGGGATTGGTCAGGGTTCCCTGAGACACCCCAGACAACTCCACCTCTCTTCCCCTCCATCCTTCTAGAATCCTCTAGAAGCAGAAGGGAGGTAACCTAAAGATGATGATATCTGTGAGTCACCAGCCTACATTAAGCCACTACCAGCCCACACAGATCAGCTTACAGCTAGGCCTGATTAAATTTACCTGCTCTGACAAAAATCCTACTTCTAGCACCTACCTAAAGTAAAGGGGGCTACATGTGAATTGTTAGATTTTAAGACCATGTGCTGTTTTTTTGAAGTTAGGCCTCCCCTATTGATATGCTAACAAACCTGTTGGGCTAATTTGTGAAGCTCATTGCAGGAAGTGAGGGGAGGGGAAAAGGACTTGTGTGCAACCATGTGGTGAGAGACAAAAGAGCAGTTGTTCTGTAGACAAAGGTGGAGGCAGTTGAGCTGGACTCTAAAAACAAGGAGCCATGAGAAAAATTCAAGTTAAGTAGCTGATTAGTATACTTATGCCTATCACAGATCATTATTCATGCTCATTCACTAGGAAGGATAGCTAGTGTTTGTGCATGCTTGTTGTAGGTATAATGTAGCTCTTTCATGGTCTTCTCCATTGTCTTCTTCCCTCTTCTCTTCTTCCCATGTTGACGCGACGCTCCCTCCCGCTCTAATGCCCGATGCACCACTACTTAAATTGGCATGGGGCAGGGTCACCGGAGGCCCGACCCTTATGACGTCACTACCCATCATGCCCCGGGCGGTGACATCATAAGGGGTGGGGACTCCAGATGACGTCACATGGTGACTCCGCCCCATGCCAATATAAGTAGTGGCACATCGCGCATCGGGCATTAGAGTGGGAGAGAGCGTTGCTTCAACATCGGAAGAAGAGAAGAGGGAAGAAGACAGTGGAGAAGACCAGGCAAGAGCGAGCAAAATAGCGGGCAAAAGAGCAGAAGACAGTGGAGGAGACCCGGCAGAAGACAGCGGACAGAGGGAGAAGAACCGAAGAGAGAGTGGAGAAGAGCCAGAGAGGGCAGAATAAGTACCCAATACTCATTCAGATAGGGTGGGGGGCCGGGATCCGGGGGCCCCCCTTATTAAAGGGGGCTCTCAGATTACGATAAGCCCCCTGCCCGCAGACCCCAACGGCCAGGGTTGTCGGGAAGAGGCCCTTGTCCTCATCAACATGGGGACAAGGTGCTTTGGAGTGGGGGGTGCAGGGCACCCACCTGACCCAAGCACCCACCCCCCCATATGAGAGCATGCAGCCTGGTACGGTTCAGGGGGGGTGCTCGCTCGTCCCCACCCCCTTTCCTGACCGGCTGGGTTGCGTGCTCGGATAAGGGTCTGGCATGGACTTTGGGGTGACCCCCACGCCGTTTTTTCGGCATAGGGGGTTCCCCTTAAAATCCATACCAGACTGAAGGGTCTGGTATACTCTTAGAGGAGGAACCCATGCAGTTTTTTTTTATTTATTTCACGTGGAGTTCCCCCTAAAGATTCTTACCAGACACAGTGCCTGGTATTGTCAGGGATCGAGGTTGGATCCCTGTTCATTGAAGTCGGATGCATGTCGGACTTCAAGTCGCATTGCAAACTCGGATCCAAAGTAGTACGACTGTCGTGTAGTACCTTAAGACGATGGGGGACAAATGCAGCATCGCATCGATGCTGCATACACCTAGGAAAGTATGATTGTAAAAAAAAAAAACATACTCATCCCATCCCATCTGGAGCAGGCAGAGCAGATGACCAGGCCAGATGGGATGAGGCAGACTAGAGGAGGAGATGAGAATGAGGAAGATGCGGATGATTTCCTGATGGCAGCTGAATTGGAGTAGACTTTTATCTGAGCATTTCCTTATGGTCTGGAGGGCAATAGACTTTCATCTGGAACTTTTCTTCCATCAATGTTATACAAACTGCTAAAGGCATTGCTAACTCTGCTGAAAGGAATATTGCAGCTTTTCCAGGGACATAAGTCTGATCGCCCAGAACATGTGGGAGTCAAAAAGGGATTTATTTTCCTTCCATTTACAATACAGGGGATTTATTTTCACCCTGGCAAGATAGCTGTTTAGGACAAAATGGCTTCATTATAAGAATTGTAATCTGTGCTTGTTTCTTTCCTTTACATGTACACTGGTATATTTCAAAAATAATTATGATGACTATCCAAAGCCTATGATTTATGTTTTGAGGACCTGTGGCAAAGCTAGTTCCTTGAAAGCCCATCTGGACGACTATTTTTTGAATGACACCCAAAGCCACAAAAAAAAAACCATGATGACTTCTTGATAAACCATGATGATAAGACAATTAACCTAATGTTTGCTGTAATCATATTTATCTTTGATTGGTCAGTTTCTTATCTTGACACAACTTATATTACATAAATCAATCTGAGTACATAATCTGAAGCGGCAAAAAAATTAAGCAGATCAACTCAATCAAACTCCTTGACTCTGTTCTTTGTAGCTACTTATTATCTCTTGAATTGGGTATCACTGACTAACAGGGGTCATGTATCTGTATCTGAACCAAAAGATCCCACAACATCAATGGCAAGCCAAGCAGGAGACAGAGACAAGGAGGGAAAGTGAGCAGAGGATGGACAAAAGGAAAGTAACTAGCTACAACTGCAGGAAACTGGGATATTTTGCAGAATACTGTGGCTCCCCGGCAAGCAAAAATCTCCCACAGAGGACCAAAACAGTGACTAGGCTTTCAGACAACTCGTGTCGATCTATCCCATCAGAGCTCCTAAAACTTGAACAGAAGCGAAAATTCAGCTGATTTTTAAACTGTTGCCTTTTGATACAAGGAAATCTTTTTTATTAACACAGGGGCGGCTATAAGTATCATTAAAAGAAAAAAGTGCCTAAAGAGTTACTGAGTAACAAGATGGTAGAAGGTGTGCGACTGGGAGGTACTCCCTGCCTTCTTCAGGAAACGAAGGAAGTGACTACAGATAGGGAAACACACTGAGCTAGTGACACAGCTGCTAGTGTCTGATGCTATTCCCAATAATCTGCTCGGAGATGACATTATAACAGCCATAGGAGCGAATATCACTTTTCACAATACACAGATTACAGTAACAGGACAAATTGCACCAGAGATTTAAAAAATCATGTTTGCACATGATTACCCCAGTGGCGTATCATCCATGACTGCAACGTGTGCACTGCACACAGGCCTCGAGGGGGGGGGTCCACTGTGTTCTGACTCATACTGCACCCATGGATGCCTGTGTAGAAGGATCCCCTGCACACTCCACCAAGGGCAACAGCACAGTGAGCAGGCATGTCCCAGAGAGAGAGGGTAGGACTGGTCCGCTCCATCACGAATGAGAAGTGCTTCTCATTTGAGCAGTGGGGAGCCCAGCCCACAGGTATATTGTTGGTGATCCCCACAAAGTGCCCGCCCTGCTGCCTGGATGGAACGGGGCTCAGACAGGGGGCAGTGGGAAGGAGGAGAGGGGATCTGGGTATCAGAGGTGAGCAAGGGACACAGGATGTCTTTGGTGGCTCAGCTCTCTCTGGCATGTCATGTCTCAGTCAAAGAAAAAGACCAGAAAGGGTAAACGGTGCATGATCTGAGAGCAATATATCAGGTTATTGAAATTGCTGCTCCAATCGTCCAAGGTTGCACAATTTTCCTTTCTACCGAGTATGCTAACAAACTGAAAGAGGTGATAGATTGGTGGTCTCCAACCTATTCAGAGACAGCACTGATCCAGTACATGGGCAACTTGTTGGTTTGTTGCAACAGTTTGGAAATATGTGAGAGGGACACCATCAGCCTGCTCTGTTTCCTGACTGAGACCAACAACAAAGCCAGTAAAGAGAAACTACAGTACTGCCAAGAAAAAGTTGTTTTCTTGGGGCATTGCATTTGTCATGATACCAAACACCTGACAACTGAAAGATTTTCAGCAATAAAAGAATATCAGACTCCTGAGAATGAGAGACGGTTGAGGGCATTTCTGGGGCTGGTGGACTACTGTAGAGACTGGATACTAAATGCTTCCCAGAAAATACCCCCCCCCCCTTCCAAAGCCACAACAAGACAGACTTTCTTCTTATGCCCCGTACACACGATCGTTTTTCATGCCGTTAAAACTGCCATTTTAAAAAATGGCCCTGAAAAATGATCGTGTGTATGCTCCAGAGCATTTTTAACGACGTGAAAAACGGCCATTAAAAATTCCAGACATGCTCTCTTTTTTCACGTAGTTTTTCATGTCGTTTTTTTAACAACGTGAAAAACGATAGTGTGTATGCTTTCACGACGTGAAAAAAAACGCGCATGCTCAGAAGCAACTATGATACGGGAGCGCTCGTTTTGGTAAAGCTAATGTTGGAAATGGAGATGGCACATTCGTCACGGTGGAATTAATAGCATCGTTTTAATGCTGCGCATTCCGTTCTTCTTTTGATAATGCTTTAAAATTACCCTCTTTTGATAATGACATTGAGAGTTATGCCAAACTTGTTTCTAAGGTAATTCCAAATTGCTCTAATGATTGTAAAACATTATTTATAAGCCGCACCTCCCTCCTAAATAATACTAATAATAATAAAATAATGTAATTCTCCTTTTTTCTTTAAATTTTATTTTCCTATTGTGTTTTTTTTTGTGGCCTTTTTTTTATTATTTAGGCTTAAATTATTCTTGTGTAAAGTTACCACAACAACCTTCCAAATGTGTCTCATTTGGCCTCAGGGAGGTTTGTGTCCCCTGATAATAACAATAATATAATTTGAGATGTCCCTGCCTGCTTCCTAGCAAGCTCTCTTTTGAAATACAAATCACATAGTCAAGTATTTTAAGGGCACTAAAAATTTTTTTATTTCAGAACATTAACAAATTAAAGTGGAAGGCAGCACTGGAGAGCCTGCTTGCATTTGTGCATCCCTTTGACCCCACAACAACCATCCAAGATGTCCAAACCAAAATATAGATTAGATCTCCAAAAAAAAGGAGCCCAATCTTGTCTTGAGCTCCCAGAGGTCAGGAGCCACAGCAGATAAGTCCTATATGTCCCCAGTCTGTGGTACTACAGCAGGCATTATTTTCTCCTCTTCCTTGTAGCCTTCTCTCCAGCCTTCTCTGCAGCCTTGGTTGGTTTCTTCCTTGGAGGCTGGGGATCAGGAGGAGAGGTTGTGGCAGGAGGAGTAGTAGGAGGAGGAGGAGGAGGTGAAGGAGTAGGGACAACCTCCGTTATGTCCGTGTACCTAGTGAGTTCACCCAGCACGCCCTTATTGATGACTTTCAATAGCAGGGTCTCACTGAAATTTTTTTGCTGCAACTCCATTTGCCCTAGTTTGTGGGCGAGGACTGCGGCAAATCCCTCATCAACAGAGGGTGCCTCTCTGAGGGCCGCTGTTGCCTCTCTGAGGAAGGCCCTGGTTTCCTCCTCCACCTGCCTACCTCTCCTTGGCCCTCGTGGTTTAACTACCAGGGGAGGCATCTGGGCTCTTGTGCTGGGCCAAGCCTCCTCCTGGGTGCCACTGGGCCCAGCCTCCTCCTGGGTGCCACTGGGCCCTGCCTCCTCCTGATCCCCAACATCACCCTCTTCCTGGCTCTGCTCTGGCTGTAAAAAAAGAAAGGGACATTATTTATTTTGCCACATCATCAATCACAGACATTGTTCACCTCTAGACATTGTTGAAATCAATGCCAAAAGTTATGTCATTTTCATTGATTCCGCATCCTGGTTTTGTTGTCTTGTGCACATAAAATTAGGCCACTACTGTATCTTGCTCTTCACAAACTTTATTGGTAGAAGTGTACATACCTTTAACAATACTAACATCTATTTAAATTCTACAATTTTGTAAGATATAAATATAGATATCAATACTTTACCTGGCTCCATATCTCCAAATCTGCCTCCTCAAGGCCCTGATCTTGATCCTCAGAGGAAGCCAGAGCAGGGTTGACAGGAAGGCTGGAGGACTGGCTGCAGGGAAGGCTGGAGGGTTGGGTACAAGGAAGGCTGGATTGACCTCTGGGGGGAAGGGTGGAGAGAGATTCCCGCACTTCCAGCTGGTCATCCAGAAAAGCAAGCTTACTGTAGTACCACAGACTGGGTTTATAAACCTTATCTGCTGGTGCACCTGACCTCTGGGACCTCAGGACCATAGTCCTCTGGGTCCTGTATGTCCCTCTGATGGTCGCAATTTTGTTTTTGACATCTTGGAGAGTTGTTGTGGGTATCTTTGTTTGCACAAATGCAAGCAGGCTCTCCAGTGCTGCTTTCCTGGCGTCTTTATTTTTATTACCGCCACTTTTTGTTTGCCATAATATAGGGAGCTCTTGCCATTTGTCGATGAACTCCCCCATGAAGTCTGGGTTTTTAAAAGTATTCATGATATCTGTAAAAGCGAGAAACCAAAAAAAATATATATTTCAGGCAACATTCCTCAACTGTGCATTCTCTACATATTTTGAGCACACAAATCTCCTCGTCTGATGAACCTCAAAAACTAAAATTGTTAGGTACCTTTGTCACGACGTTTGTTGCTAACTCCCTCTCCCGACAAATGAACATATTTCCCAGACATGGATCTTCACTTGATATACACAGCGCATGCGTGAAACTCCGCACGCTTTCCCCGCCCCTGACGTTCGATATTGTACTTTCCCCGCCCCTTCTCGCTCGTAGTGCTGAACAAAACATGGCGGAGACACAGGTGGCTGAGATTACCTCTACAGAGGATGAAATTACAGAGGAGCCCAAATCAAGACCCAGGAGATATAAGGCATCCAACATGTCATTCGAGGAAATGGTGGAGATGGTCGCCATTTTAAAGAAGGAGGATTATGATGCCAAGCATGGTCTGTATAAAAGGCCTAATCTGGTCAAGTCCAGAATTATGGGCAAAGTGGTCAAAAGTCTTCACAAAAAAATTTGGGGTGTGCAGGACGAAGGAACAGCTCAGAAAACGATGGTCAGATCTGAAGTTGCGGGAGGCCGACCAATATAAAAGAATCAAGAAAGTTATATTAAAAAGTAAGTAATTTTTTTTTAGTTTCCATGGTTCATATTATTTTCTTGTATTCTGTCGTGTATTTTTAACTTTCATATAGTACACTGAAAGATACCATCTTTCAGGTTCGTCCGCACAGTAAACGGACGTATTAAACCTCTTTCTCCGTACAGTTCCTCAAACGATGTTTTAGGATCATCCAGTGTGAACACCCATGTATTTTGGTTTATTTGGGGGAGTAAATTTGGGCCTCACTTATTTTTTGGGTGCTAATCCAAAGGACATTTGTTCGTTTAAAAAAAAGATATGCATGGTAATGTTAAGGGAGTGAATGCTCAGCAGCTGATGAAACATCTGAACGCAGTAGTACAAGTGTGGGCCTAAAGCCAAAAAGCTTGAGGGTGTCACACACAGGTGATCCTGTGTAGATACTTTGGGGTGTTACAATGTGTCAAATTTGTGTTCAAAATGTATATGCACCATGTATCCAATCATTTGTCCCGGTTGGCACAGGGGGTAAAATTTAAAATGGAGCATGCTTCAAAAGAATGATTACAAAGTATTTTTTCATGTTTCTTATTTTAGCAAAATTGAGTCGCTACTAATGAAACTATTCCTTTTATTTCAATCTCCCTAGGGATTCGAAAAGCTACCTCAGATGAGACGAGAATTGCAACACCTACAACAATACCCCCAGAACCCCAGGATGGAGAGGAATGTGATGTTGTGGAAGTGGAAAGTGGCACCACCACAGGTCAGAGAGAAACCAGACACATGCATGTTAAATAGATGTAGGCCTACATATTCTATCCTACATATTTCTTTTTACATTTAGGTGCAGTTCTGGCCGAAGACCCCAATAAGTTGACACATCACAGTGCCCAGATCCTGATCCAATACCTGATGGTCTGCTGTCGTGACCTCGAAAAAATTAAGGGAGACTTGCTAGAGATCAGGGCAAATACAAAGCGGGTGGAGGAAAGGCTCCAAAATATCATGGCTGTGCTTGGGCGTGTCTAATGTTTTTACACCAAATAACGTTTTACTAGCAGAGTTTTATAAGTTTTTTTGTTATTTTACCCTTTAATGACTAGCACATGTTTAGCTTTTTCAAAATTTTGACGAATATAGTTTGTTTATGCATGGCTGGTCATGCGTTTTAATACACCCGAAATTAAGGGAACATCCACATTTCTAAGGAAGTTTCCCACCTAAAAAAAGAAATAAAGGTATTTTTACATAACAAATCATTGTGGCTTTATTATGTAAATGTGGTGCTGAGTGAACTAATCAATGTTTGGTGTTTACACTGACAATGAAGGCTAATTAAAAGATTGTTTAATCCACATGGCAAAACAAGTGCACTAGGTAAACCTACCAGAAACATCAAACATTATACAATAAAAAATCCAAACCAATCTTTACTCAAGAAAAAGTTTTATTTTTTTGGTAGAAAATTATTATAGATTGTCTGGCATTTCAATGGCCCCCCTACCCATAAAATAGTCCACATATTGGTTACGGACCTCACGTCCGGTTGGGGGGGCCAAGCCAGGACGGCCAGGTTCCAGGGCCACCAAAGTTTCTGCATTGATTAAAGAGGCCTCAGGCCCACTCAAAGATATATAACTCGTTGAATGCACCCTTAGGAAATTATGCAGCACACAGCACGTCATAACCACATGGTTCCATTTGTATGGGGCAAGGTGGATGGAGGTAAGGAAGAGGCTAAATCGGCTGGCCATGATCCCAAACGCATTTTCCACCACCCTTCTGGCTCTGGCCAGCCGATAATTGAACACCCTCCTCTCAGGGGTGAGGGTGCGTTGCGGGAATGGCCTCATCAAATGGGGTCCCAGGCCAAACGCCTCATCCGCCACAAACACAAAAGGTAGTCCCTCCACATTCTGCTCCGCTGGTGGCAAGGCCAGCAGATCCAAAAGGAGCCGTTCTCCAAACTCTGTCTGGGCAAAAACTCCTCCATCAGACATCCTGCCATTCTTGCCAACGTCCACATAGAGGAACTCGTAGGTGGCCGACACCACTGCCATCATCACGACGCTGTGGAACCCCTTATAATTATAAAAAAAGGATCCCGAATGGAGTGGTGGGACGACCCGAACATGTTTGCCGTCGATGGCTCCTCCACAGTTCGGAAAGTTCCATCGCTGGGCAAACTCGGAAGCCACATTCTGCCATTCATGTGGCGAAGAAGGGAACTGTGGAATTAAAGAAATAACAAATTAATACTTGGAGCCAGAAACATTGAAAGCTGATTTCATACACACATTCATGGCCAACATTGGTAGAAACTGTTCAAAACATAAAAAATTGGAAGCAAGAAAAAAAAAAAATTATGGGGGGGGGGGGGGGGGTTGAAGATGAGTTGGGAATATCACACATGAAGGCTGTAGCACTCTGTATTGAAGTTAACAAAAAAGAAACATTCCTAGGCAAAATTTAGGGTGCGTTTTGGGTAAAGCACTACGATGGAACATAGAATAAAAAACATGGAAATGACTAGGCAAGGTAGGTATGGCCCCAGGATAGCATGCTGGAGAGGTTAGGTAAGCCAAATTTACAGGTAGGCCTCAAACCCCAAACTTTAAATAATAAAACATGGGGAGAAAGGGGACATTCCCTGCAGCTAAGAATCATGTGAATTAGGGACTGCAAATAAAGCAAATTAAAATTATCCAAAAATAAAAACCATACAATGTGAATTTTTGAAGAAGAACACTTACCTTAATATAGTCCTCCTGCAAAACTTGAAGGATGGCAGAACAAGTCTCTGGTATAATGATCCCCAGAGCCTGGGGGGATATGCCTATGGAGAACTTAAGGTCCTGCAGGCTTCTCCCAGTAGCCAGGTATCGCAACGTGGCGATGAGCCTCTGCTCAGCACTGATGGCTTCCCGCATAACGGTGTCCTGCCTGGTAATATAGGGGGACACCAAAGCCAACAGCTGCTGAAATACAGGGTCAGACATCCTGAGAAAATTCCTGAAATCATCAGGATTATTCTCCCTGATCTCCCGCAACAAAGGCATGTGACAGAATTGGTGCCGCTGGAGCAACCAATTCTTGGTCCATGAACTCCTCCTGACCCTGCTCATGGCATGGAGTCGGGATACAGCATGAACCCCTGCACCAACTACAGCACGAACTCTACGACGAGTACGTAGCCGCAACATGGCTAGATAACGGTCGGCTGAACAGAACGAACTAGAAGAACGCACGGAAGAACAGCAAGGCCTATGAAGAACAAGCTGAAAAACACGAACGTGCAGAGCAGGCCGCACTGAATAAACAGATACGAACTAACTACAAGCAGTGCTAAACAGATACGAACCCACAGGCGCAAACTGAACTCCCGAAAACGATCTTCAAAGCACGAAGACTGAAAAGCGCGAATCGTCTCTCACCAAACTTTTACTAACATGCGGTAACACGGAATTAGCAAAAGCGTCCCAAAGGGTGGCGTCATTCGAACGGAACTTCCCCTTTATAGTACCGTCGTACGTGTTGAACATCACTGCGCTTTGCTTGATCGTTTTTTTTAATGATGGTGTGTACGCAAGGCAGGCTTGAGAGGAAACATGAAAAAAAACGAGGAGAAAAACGTTGGTTTAAAAAATGACATTAAAAACGATCGTGTGTACGGGGCATTAGACTAGGAAAAGCTGGACTATCTGTCTGAATTGAAGGAGGGTTTGCAGGTAGCACCTGTGCTCTCTCTCCCAGACTATACCAACCCCTTTACTCTGTTTTGCCATGAGCTAAATGTGCATGCAAACAAAAACCGCTAGCATATGTCTCTTGCCAACTTGATCCTGTGATCAAGGAATCCCTGAGCTTTGTGCGGGCCATGGCAGCTTGCAAGGAACTGTTGGACAACTGACATGGAGTTAGGTCACTTACTGACTATCATGGTTCCACATGCAGTTAAGGAAATACTCCACAGATCACAGACCAGACACATCTCTTCAGCCGAGCAGGTTCCAGAGGGGTAAGAGGGAGACAATGAGTGGTTTGATACCCCTCATGACTATTCGGAACTAATAACAGCGGAGTCTGAATCTTTGGGCACTTTCAAAAAAACTCCTCTCCCAGACCCAGACAGGCCATGTATGTAGTAGTAGTAGTAGAAAAAGTAAACCTGTAGTTGGGTATGCAGTAGTGACAGCAAGTAAAACAAAATGTGCAGAAGTACTAAACCCCAAGCTTTCAGCACAAGCAGATAAGTTAATAGCCCTAGCTAAAGCTTGTGGAATTTCCAAGGGACACACTTACAGTTAATAAGCATTTGGGGTGGCTCATTACTTTGATCCTATATGGAAAGACCACGACTTTTTGATCTCAGCCGGTAAGCCAATAAAGCATGCAGATTCAATAGAGGGGATGTTCTTGGTCTTCCAGTGTCTGTGTAGACATTTTTTTCAGGATGGTCAGAGGCCTGGCCAGTGTCCAGGGGTACAGCTTAAACCAGTGCAAAAAAACTCCTGTCTGAGATAGTGTGCATGTATGAGATACCAGAAACCATTAAAAGTGATATTGGGGGGGGCGTGTCCTGGCTATGGAGGAGTGAGGACGTGCGTCTCCACAGCTCCGTCTCATCGCCGCACTTCATCACCGCTCAGGGGGAGAATCTCACTCCATCGGCCTTCTACTATGCCTCAGAAGTCCCAGGCATCCTCGCAGCCACCGTGGACCGACCGTACCAGGCAGGAACAGCTTGGTTTCTTCCCCGAGAACAACGGGCGAGGCCGCGAGGCTGCAAAGATGGCGTCGGAAGCAAAGGCCCAGAAAGCCACCAAGGCCTCCCAGAACGCATCTGCCCATTCGCAGCAACAGACTGGCTCTCCTGTACCATCCCCGGGATCGGTGAGTGACACGGTCCCCCCGACCTCCCCGGGCTCCCCTTCTCTGCGGGCGGATGAGGCGGCAGGCCCAGATCCCCTGGAGGAGGCGGATATCAGGCGCCATATTTGGTCGCTCCCCACCAAAGCAGATTTGGAGCGCTTCGCTGATAGGGTTGAGAAGGCCCTAAAAGAGGACATTGCCCAGCTCAAAGCTGACACATCTCACCTGGGGGGAAGGATGGAATCCTTAGAACAGAGATTTGAGGAGGCACTCCCTGTTATCGCCATGCTGCAAGACAAGTGCACCACTCAGGACCATCAGATTGAGGCCCTGCTCTGTCAGTTAGACGACATGGAGAACCGTAGCCGCAGGGCCAACATTAGGATCAGAGGCCTGCCTGAGGCCACCGGTGCTAAGGACATTGTCCCCACCCTAGAAGGAGTCTTTAAGGAAATATTGGGACTGCCTGCTACAGCCACCATTGAGATAGATCGCGCGCACAGGGCCTTGAAACCCCCCTCCCAAGATGTGAATAATCCCAGAGATATCATTTGTAAGCTGCACAAGTACACAATAAAAGACCGCATCATGCAGAAAATGCGGTGTGACAGCAGGAAGGTAAAGTCACCTGGTTGCATCCAGGGGGGTAGATATATTTCGCCCAGATTCAGGCTTTACGCCGACTTATACAACTAGGTGGAGAGTTGTATAAGGCTAGTGGGCTCATGGATGACTCATACCTCTAGGGAGAGGGCTGGGCGTCGTGCAGACAGGGAGTTGATGAGACCAGCTGAAGCTTGTCAGCTCATTTAGGCCTCTATAAGAACTCCCAGCTTCATTAGATGTTAGCTCATGCCTGGAACCAGACCTGTGTGGACTGTCTAGGGAGAGTGAACCCCTGTGCGGTGAGAAAAAGCCTGTGTGGCTATTTGCTTGGACATTTAAAACCAGGGACTTAGGGACTAGGACAGCACTAGGCTGATCCCAGTTGTTAGTTAGGAAACCTGTATGTTTAGTCAGAGGTCAACTTGACCAGGATTTATTTTGGTTATGTTTCTTTTGCTTTGCTGTGTTTTGTCACTGTAAATAGAAAATAAACCGCACCTTTTTTGATTTTGAAAACCACAACCTCCGTTTGCTGGGCCTGTTTTGTGTGGGGAGCCCATCCCGGGGGTCACACACACCCGCTGCCGAGCTAACCCCCTCACAGTTGGTGGAGAACCAGTGGCAGTTTTTTTTAAGCCAGCATGGAGGAGATACTGAAGCAGCTGGCTCTAGCAAATGCCAATCAACAGCAGACAAATGCAGGTTTGCAAAGGAGCCTTGCAGCCCAGCAGCAGACAAACGCAACTTTGCAACAGAGTCTGGAGGCTCAGCAACGAGCCCAGCAGCAATCTGAGGCCCGCTTCATAGACCTGTTGCAGAAGCAAGAGCAGAGACTACAACAACAGATGGAAGCAGTAATGCAGCAACGTCCGCAGACCAGTGAGGAAAGCCGTCCCACTAATACCACGTCCTTTGGGGTGAGTCGTTTATTGACAAAAATGACTGGAGAGGATGATCCAGAGGTATTTTTGACCACATTTGAAAGGACCGCTGAAAGAGAAAAGTGGCCTGAGGAGCAGTGGGCTGGACTGGTGGCTCCTCTGTTAACTGGTGAATCGCAGAAAGCTTACTATGACCTAGAGCCTAACCAAGCAAAAGACTATGTGATGCTAAAAGCTGAAATCTTGGCAAGGCTGGGTGTCACCCAGGCTGTCCGGGCTCAGCGTGTGCATAACTGGACTTTCCAGCTTGGAAAACCCCCCAGGTCTCAAATGTATGATCTCATTCACCTGAGCAGAAAGTGGCTACAGCCAGAGACTTTGTCCGCACCAAAGATTGTGGAACGTGTTGTAATGGATCGGTTTTTGAGAGCTCTTCCTACTGCCATCCAAAAGTGGGTAAGCCATGGAGACCCAGAGACGGCCGATGGTCTTGTGGATCGTGTGGAGAAATACTTGGCTACAGAGAACCTGACGGCCTCTTCCAGAGACACTCGGACTTTCCACCCTAAGACCAGACCATCCCCAGGGGCGGATAAGAGGATTCCAAGGGGTAAGGGTGGAGAGAGTGAGAGGGTGGGAGCTCTACCCCAAGTTTGGCGAGAACAGCCTGGGAAATCAGCGGCTCAAGAGGCGGCAAGAAGGATCGTTTGCTACCGCTGCCGGCAAGCGGGACATATTGCAGCCAATTGCCCGGTTGTGGAGGAACCCATGCAGTGTGACTTTCTGACGGGCAGACGTCAGTCGCTGTGTGCGACAGTCGCATGCACTGCCATTCGAGGAACTGAGAAACATTTATGCAAAATGTGTGTTAATGGTAGAAATGTTGTGGTATTGCTGGATTCAGGTAGCCTTGTGACCCTGATAAAGGCTGAGTTAGTTAAAACAGAGGTCTCTGGGAATAGCAAGGTAGCTGTTATTTGTGTGCATGGGGACACCCGAGAGTATCCAGTGACTACAGTGTGTTTCGAGACCCCCAAAGGTACCCTCTCTCATCCAGTGGGCTTAGTATCTCAGTTACCGCATGACGCCATTGTGGGAAGGGATTTTCCAAAGTTCTGGGAACTGTGGGATGATCCTGAGCCCCTCACTGGTGCCCCTATGTACCAGGAATGTGATAGCCAGAACTCCCCTGAGAGTGGTGAGGACTCTCCGGAATTTCCCTTATCAGTATTGGCAGGGGAGACTCAAGAAACTGGAGAGGAGCCCACCTCCTCAGACGAAAACCTACCGTCTGTGGAGTTTTCTGATCTTGAGGTTCACAGGGAAAACTTTGCCACAGAACAGTTGAAAGACCCCGCCCTAATAAAGGCACGGGAAAACGTAGTGAAAATAGATGGCGAGTTAGTGAACCCAGATAATACCTGCACTTACCCATACTTCAGTGTAGAGAAGGACCTACTGTATCGGGTGGCAAAAAGGGCAGAAGAAACCGTTGAGCAGCTTGTGGTGCCCAAACCTTACAGGAAGTTGGTGTTGGAGTTGGCCCATGGGCACATTCTTGGAGGTCATCTGGGGACAGAGAAAACCCGAGAGAGGGTATTACAGAGATTCTATTGGCCGGGGGTGATGAAGGACGTAGAAAATTATTGTTCCTCCTGCCCTGTGTGTCAGAGGTTGGCCCCGATGCCACATTTCCGTAGCCCGCTGGTCCCTCTACCCATCATTGAGGTCCCGTTTGAGAGGATCGCCATGGATTTGGTAGGTCCTATAATCAAGTCCGCTAGGGGGCACCAGTACATATTAGTTATAATGGACTATGCCACCCGTTATCCAGAAGCGATCCCTCTCCGAAATACCTCGGCCAAAACCATAGCCAAAGAGCTATCTCTTGTTTTTAGCCGGGTGGGTATTTGTAAAGAACTGCTTACGGACCAAGGTACACCCTTTATGTCCCGGGTTATGAAAGAGCTGTGTAAATTGTTCAAAGTGACGCAATTGCGTACGTCTGTGTATCACCCCCAAACCGATGGGCTGGTTGAAAGATTCAACAAAACCCTAAAACAAATGTTGAAGAAAGTGGTGGATAGAGATGGAAAGGATTGGGACTGTTTACTTCCTTATTTGATGTTTGCTATTAGGGAGGTGCCCCAATCCTCTACGGGATTCTCCCCCTTTGAGTTACTGTATGGGAGACACCCAAGAGGGCTGTTGGATATTGCCAAGGAAACTTGGGAAAGTGAGAGTTCTCCCCACAGGAGTGTGATTGAGCATGTCGCCCTGATGCAAGATCGAATTGCACAGGTAATGCCCATCGTGAAGGAACATTTGGCCCAAGCGCAGTTGGCACAGCAGAGAGTGTACAACCGTGGAGCCAAGACCCGTACCTTTTCCCCGGGGGATAGGATATTGGTACTTGTCCCTACGGTTGAAAGTAAATTCCTTGCCAAATGGCAAGGCCCCTACGAGATAATGGAAAAAGTGAGCGAAGTGAATTACAAGGTCAGACAACCAGGAAGGCGAAAGCCCGAACAGATCTATCACGTTAATCTGTTGAAAGCCTGGAGGGATAGAGAGTCCCTAGTCGCAGACACTTGGTCACCAGCTCAAACTGGTTGCGTGATTCCTGAGGTTGGAATAGCAGCCACCTTGTCACAACCCCAACAACAGGGGGTTAAGGAGTTTGTGCTTCGCAACAAGGAGGTATTCTCTGAGCTGCCGGGACAAACATCTGGGGTAGAGCATGACATCATTACCCCGCCCGGTGAAAGGGTGAAGTTAAAACCCTATCGGATCCCAGAGGCTCAACGGGAGGCAATACGGGAGGAAGTACAGAAAATGCTGAACTTAGGGGTGATAGAGGAGTCCCAAAGTGATTGGTCTAGTCCCATCGTGTTGGTGCCTAAACCGGATGGGAGCTGGCGATTTTGTAACGATTTTCGTCAGTTGAACAAAGTTAAAAAATTTGACACCTACCCCATGCCACGTATAGATGAGTTGATCGACCGGCTGGGAACAGCCCGATACATGACGACTCTTGACCTCACAAAAGGGTATTGGCAAATCCCCCTGGCCAAGTCGGCCAAAGAGAAAACCGCATTTGTAACCCCAGACGGGGCGTTCCAATATAAAAGAATGCCGTTCGGGTTACAGAATGCGCCGGCCACATTCCAGCGGAAAATGGACCAGATGCTGAGGCCCCATCGGAAGTATGCTGCGGCTTACCTGGATGACGTAATTGTCCATAGCACAGATTGGGCCTCACATCTGCCAAAAGTGCAAGCAGTCCTGGACTCTGTTCGGGAAGCGGGGTTTACGGCTAACCCCAAGAAGTGTACCATTGGGCAGGAGGAGGCCAAATATCTTGGGTACACCATTGGGAGGGGAGTAATAAAACCCCAACTCAACAAAGTCGAGGCCATCCAGAGTTGGCCACGTCCCAACAGCAAGAAGCAGGTACGAGCCTTTCTGGGAATCGCTGGGTATTATCGGCGATTCATTCCCCACTTTGCTTCTAAGGCTGTGCCCCTAACCAACCTGACGAAGGGGAAAGGGTCGGTCATGATTAAATGGACCCCCGAGGCTGAGGCAGCATTCCAATTCTTGAAACAAGCCTTATGTAGCCAGCCAGTGTTGTACTCACCCGACTTCTCTAAAGACTTTGTCGTACAAAGTGATGCGTCAGATGTGGGGTTAGGAGCAGTATTGTCCCAGGTCTGGAACGGGGAAGAGCACCCAGTCATTTACCTCAGCAGGAAGTTAAAGTCCCATGAGGTAAATTACGCCACCGTTGAAAAGGAGTGTTTAGCGGTGAAGTGGGCTCTAGATTCCCTTCGGTACTACCTGCTAGGTAGGCACTTTGACATGGTTACGGATCACGCTCCGTTAAAGTGGATGGCTCAAAACAAGGAAACAAATAGAAGAGTGAATAGGTGGTTCCTGGCCCTCCAGGAATTCAACTTCACAGTAAAGCATCGCCCTGGCGTTCAAATGGGGAATGTGGATGCTTTGTCTCGAGTACATGAATGCCTGATTGCTGGTGTTCCAACCCCGAGGTTAAAACAAGAGGGGGGGGTATGTGACAGCAGGAAGGTAAAGTCACCTGGTTGCATCCAGGGGGGTAGATATATTTCGCCCAGATTCAGGCTTTACGCCGACTTATACAACTAGGTGGAGAGTTGTATAAGGCTAGTGGGCTCATGGATGACTCATACCTCTAGGGAGAGGGCTGGGCGTCGTGCAGACAGGGAGTTGATGAGACCAGCTGAAGCTTGTCAGCTCATTTAGGCCTCTATAAGAACTCCCAGCTTCATTAGATGTTAGCTCATGCCTGGAACCAGACCTGTGTGGACTATCTAGGGAGAGTGAACCCCTGTGCGGTGAGAAAAAGCCTGTGTGGCTATTTGCTTGGACATTTAAAACCAGGGACTTAGGGACTAGGACAGCACTAGGCTGATCCCAGTTGTTAGTTAGGAAACCTGTATGTTTAGTCAGAGGTCAACTTGACCAGGATTTATTTTGGTTATGTTTCTTTTGCTTTGCTGTGTTTTGTCACTGTAAATAGAAAATAAACCGCACCTTTTTTGATTTTGAAAACCACAACCTCCGTTTGCTGGGCCTGTTTTGTGTGGGGAGCCCATCCCGGGGGTCACACACACCTGCTGCCGAGCTAACCCCCTCACAGCGGGGTAAGCCCTACTTTGATTTTGATGGCGCACACTTGGCCTTCTACCAGGACATTTCTCACCGCACTCTCATGCAGCGCAGATCTCTACGCCCCCTCCTGGTGGCTATCCAAGATGCGGGTCTCCAGTACCGTTGGGGCTTCCCCTTCTTTCTTCAGGTCACCAAAGATGGCAAAACGGTGACTCTCCGCAATAAGGATGATCTCCCAAATTTTTTGTCCTCTTTAGACCTGGATCCGGTGGACTTTCCTGACTGGAGGGGAACACCAGACTTTTCTGCTACCAGGCTACCGCCACCTCAGCCGTGGCAAGCATCCAAGCGCAAGACTCGCAGACGAGATCGCAGACGACATCCTTCTGAATCCTCCATAGGCCCAGTCTCCTCAAGAGACTAACAGTGTGACTCGTTTTGAGGAGGGTCCACTCTCTAATTTGCCTTCCCTTTGATAACCAAGCCATAGACTCCTAGGTCATGCCTTGAGCACCTACAACAGGCTTTGGTGCCCCAATATCCTCTGTTTTTCGCCCACAAGAGGTATCCCCTCTTCTACCCCTCCCCACTGCAACGTGTTAGATGCGATGGGCGGGGCTGGGAGCCCCCCTCACCTGCTCCCCTATGTTGGTACACGTACCCCCCGTAGGCCACAATTTTTTGGGATCTGATCCCCATAGGGATCGTGGGCTAGAACTCGGGCCCCCTCCCCTTATAGGGGACGGGATCCCGAGCATGGCCCTTAGAGGTTTTCTATGTTCAGATGGCTCCGGCCACTATGCTATGTTAGTGCTGCATTTTGTATTTGTCTCATGTGTTTTTTCTTCTTTTTTTCCTTCCCCCCCCCTCCTTTTCTCTTCCCTATCCTTCTCTTTGCATTCAGGAGCGACCTGCCGTTGCGTCACCCACACCGAGCGCGCCACCAATCTACGAGCTTCGACCATCTTTCCTCTCCCTATGGCTAAGCTACAGGTAAGCTCATATAATGTCAGAGGTCTTTGCTCACCCCACAAGCGTAGTAAATTGTGGTGGGAGTTAAAGCGCCTGAAAATGCAGGTGGTCTTCCTTCAGGAGACCCACTTTACGCCGCAGTCCCTTCCAAAGCTACCTACTCATCTTTTTAATCAATGGTTCCTTAGCAACTCCCCTACACCTAAGTCTAGAGGGACGGCCATTGCTGTCCACAAATCCTGCCCCTTCCAACCCTCTGACAGTAAAATAGACCCCCTAGGTAGATATGTGTTTCTTAAGGGCAGTATTGCTGGGCAGGCGTATACGTTTGCGACGATATACGCCCCAAATACGGACCAACTCACTTTCATTGACTCTACTTTGGAGCGCTTGGCTGACTTTAGAGAAGGCTTCTTGATTCTTGGAGGTGACTTCAACATCAGCCCTGACCCTCTGCTCGACACGTCCCATGCGAGATCCCCACACTCCTATGTGTTCCTTAAACACTTTCGCAAGACGCTCCAATCCCATCTCCTAACAGACTGTTGGCGAGTTATACACCCTTCGGACCGTGACTTCAGCTACTACTCTAAAGTACACGACGTTTACACACGTATAGACCACATCTATGTGGATGGTAAGACTCTAGAACTCCTTCACTCTGCGTCCATTGGCACATCTCCATTTCAGACCACGCCCCGATAACGGTTGCCTTCACCCTACCTTCGGGCACACACCGGGCCTGGACGTGGAGGTTGAATGATAATCTGTTGGACGATGTGGTGGTGGTGAAGGAAGTGTCCGACACCTTGACCCATTACTTTAGTGAAAACGCGGGAGATGCTCTGACAGAGGGGGTGATCTGGGAGGCCCATAAGGCTGTGGTCCGAGGTGAGCTGATCTCTCAGGGATCCAGACTTAAAAAGGCTCGTGGGACAGAATTCTTGAGGGTACACGCTGCCCTCCAGAGGGCTGAACTTCAACACAAGGCAAATGGGACCTCTGAGGCGTTGACGGCACTGACTGAATTGCGGGAACTGTTCCTGCGCCTTCTTGACCGCCAAACCCGTAAACAGTTTTGCTATATGGCCCACAAATACTACGAACATGGGAACAAATGCGGGCGGATGCTAGCGCGGGCCCTTAGGAAAAGACATGCCCTGACGTACATACAAAAACTGCGCTCCTCCTCAGGGGGAATGACGATGCAATCTTCTAAGATTGCCTCAGAGTTCCGAGATTATTATGCCACCCTTTATCACTTAGACTCTGAGCTCCCTCCTACCACACATGAAGCTAGACAACAAGCGATCCGGGAATACCTTGCCTCGGCCGGTCTCCCCCCCCCTCACGGAAGACCAATCCTTGGCCCTGGAGCTACCGATCACAACGACCGAGCTTGGGGCAACGGTGGAGTCCTTGCCCAATGGGAAGAGTCCTGGCCCTGATGGGTTTACTAAGGCATATTACAAGACCTTTTTTTCTCAATTGGCGACCCCCATGTGCAAATACTTTAACTCTATAGCAGGGGGGAAAGACATCCCCTCTGAGGCCCTCTTGGCCCACATCACCGTGATTCCAAAGGAGGGCAAGGACCCCACTGTCCCCCAGAGCTACCGTCCCATTTCCCTCCTTAATTTAGACATAAAACTCCTGGCAAAAATACTAGCAAACAGACTTAAACACCTTATACCTGAGATTGTCCACCCAGACCAAACCGGCTTCATTACAGGCAGAGAGGCCAGGGATAACTCCCTCAGAGCTGTCCATCTCGTCCACTGGGCCCAGACCCGTCCGAACCCACAGCCATACGTAATTCTCTCGACGGACGCAGAAAAGGCCTTTGACCGTGTAGACTGGTCTTATTTAACAGCAGTACTTAGGTCAATAGGGTTAGGCCCGCGGATGATGGCGTCGGTTCTGGCCCTGTATTCCACGCCTTGCGCACAGGTCAAAGTCAATGGGACCCTCTCCTCTCGATTCCCCATTAGAAACGGCACGAGGCAGGGGTGTCCCCTGTCCCCCCTTTTGTTTGCTCTGGTGCTGGAGCCATTACTCCGCACAGTGCGTGCCAGCAAAGACATTAAGGGATTGCAGGTGGGGATCACAGAACATAAGCTCTCGGCATACGCCGATGATGTCCTCTTCCACCTTTCAGACCCCCTAATCTCGTTGCCCAACTTGATGAAGGAACTGAAACTCTTTGGGTTGATCTCCAACTTCAAGATCAATTTCACGAAGTCGGAGATTCTTCCCATTTGCCTGCCCTCCCACTTAGTCTCGAGTCTCAAAGCTGCCTTCCCTTTTACCTGGGCCACATCGTCTATACGCTACCTGGGTATACAACTTACAGACCGATTTGACACCCTATACGCCGTTAACTACCCCCCGCTGCTGGCCTCGGTCAAGAATGATCTCTCGCACTGGACGCGTACTGCCTTTACTTGGACAGGCCGGGTGAACATAATAAAAATGAACGTGTTACCGCGCATACTCTTTTACCTACAAATGCTCCCAGTCCCGCTACCCGGACTTTTCTTTGACCGTCTATCTAGCATGCTATCTGACTTTGTATGGAACGCGCGTAAACCCAGAATAGCTCTGAAGGTGCTACAGTGGCCAAAGCGGGGGGGCGGCATGGGGGTCCCGGACATTAGGAGATACTACCAGGCTATAGCCCTGCAGAGGATCCTCAATTGGCATTTCCACACTCACTCGAAACTCTGGGTCTCCCTAGAGAAAAGCATGGCGGGCAGGAATTTGTCCTATGCGCCATGGCTATCTCGGGAACATAGGGGGCTATCCGAGACGACCTCCCCACTGACGACTCAGGTGTTGTCGGTGTGGGACAAGATCAACCCACTACTGAACTTGGCCCCCCCTGTGTCCCCGCTGACCCCGTTGGGCGGTTTCCATTGGTTCCCCCCAGGTGAAAAAATTGCCTTTTTTGGGCCATGGGTGGATGACGGAAACGCTAGTTGTGGCAAACTCATGAAAGACGGCAAACTCCTGAGTTTTGAGGCTCTCCAGGCCGGACATCAGGGCCCGCGAATGAATTTCTGGAAATACAGGCAACTACACCATTTCTTCGAGGTAAATGGTCACACAATTAGAGACACATCGTCCCTCACCCAATTTGAGCGCCTTTTCATTGCAGAGACTCCTGCCCCTCACCTGGTGTCGGAACTGTACCGACTTCTAGACTCGACTGCTTCTCAGCCCAGGCCCGCCTACATCCGGCGCTGGGAAACCGACCTAGGACACGTTCTTACGGACACACAACTGACTCACTTATACTACCTCACCCACTCGTCCTCCATTGACTCCAAGACTCAGGAGACAAACTTTAAATTGCTGTCCCGGTGGTACCAAGTGCCAGCGGAGATGGCCCGCATTTACCCCTCTACATCCGAGCTCTGTTGGCACGGCTGTGGACTCCGAGGTACGTTCCTTCACATATGGTGGGACTGTCCCCTAATTAAACCATTTTGGGAAGACTTACGAGACCAAATAAAATTAGTAACAGGGATAGATGTTCCTTTTTCTCCTGAGCATTTCCTTCTGCATGTCCCCCCGATTTCACTCAGCCGATTCAAGAAAAGTGTGCTGCCCCACCTGCTTAATGCAGCAAGGTGCCTGCTCCCAATATATTGGAAAAAGCCCCAAATTCCTACTCGGACGGAGTGGATCGGTGGGGTGAATGCGGTGCGAGAGGCAGAGGACTGGATAGCGACTTGTCGAGGCTCCCGGGACCGGTTTGCCGACGTTTGGGCACCCTGGTCTGAATATGTTTCTGACCCGGACTGCGTACCCTCCAGTTTGGATATTGCCTTACTGGAATTGGCAGACCCCTCCCTTAAAACACACAGGTTACGGCGCACCTAGAAGACAGAACGACACTCCCTCAGTAAGCTGCAGACATTGGCACTTGGCTATACAGATGGCCTGATCCTGGCGTGGCGTGCTCGGTGTGGATCTGAAAGCAGCCTTTTCCTAGACCGCAGGTACGCCCCCCCTTCCTCTTCTTCTCTCCCCCCCCTTTTTTTTTTTTTCCTTCCCCTCTGTTCCTTTCCTATTTTATCTTACAAGATCTATGGTGACCTTATTATTATACTGGTGTTGAGTTCGAATACCTATTGTTTAGCTGTGGGAGAGTGTCGATGCAGGAGTCCCTCTGTGCTCACGGGACCGACCCCTGACTATACAGGGGCACTGGCGGCCCCGAGGGGGTACACTTAGACGCCTTTTGGTGCCCTTGGCGCGCGGGGAGGGTGGGGGGCGGTTTGATGGAGGCCTCTGGGCCCCCCCTGCCCTGGTCGCGGGCCATGGTGCCATACATGTAGTACATTTTGGGAAACAGCCCCCAGGCTCGTAGCCGGGGACAGGGCTGTACAGGGACAGGTCAAGAAGCTATATATTTTGCCCACACCCCCACAGCTATTTTCTATGCCAAGGTCCCCTTTGGGCCCCCATAATGCTTGTCGGCCCAGTAGACACAGGGAGCACCCCATTAGGTATCTGTCACCATGGCTTTGTAATTCTATGTATACTTCCCTGTTCAACCTATTTTTTTATACCGCTCTCTCTATCGCGGCCCTGCGAGGTCGGTGTTTTCTATTTTATCCACCAACTGTTGAACATGTCCTGTTATATGTCTTTTTTTGAAAACAATAAAATACTGATTATATAAAAAAAAAGTGATATTGGTACTCATTTCACAGAAAAGGTAATACAAGAGATATTATATGCACTAAACATTGAACAAGCCTTCCATACTCCATGTCACCCACAGATAAGTAGTAAGGTAGAAAGACTGAATTGTACAATAAAAAAAAACTGAGTAAAATAATGGCAGAGATGGGGTAAACATTGGCCAGAGTACTTACCTATTGTGTTGCATTCAATCAGGAACACTCCCAAAAGAGGCCCAGGTCTCACACCATATGAGGTGCTTTTTGGGTGCGCTTCTAACTCAGGTCTGTACTTCCCACAACAAATACAGGCCATGCATTTAGATCTCATGGGATATGTTGCTGCACTTCAGAAGCAGTTGACAAAGATACAACTATGTGTTTTCCTCCTTACCAGATTCAAACGAGGATACTCAAAGTTACAAGTCTTGAACCCTGGTTTGAAGGGCCACTAAGTGTGCAACTGGTCATGCCCGCATCCCTCAAAGAAGAAGGAAGGGACACATTGATACACATCAGCCATTGTAAAAAGGTGGTACAATGAATCTCTTCCCATTTCCAACAAAGGAATAGACAACCCTAGGCCTACTGCATTGCTAAGACTTAAATATCAGGTGGGAAGGAAGTCAGGATACTCAGGGACCCTGAGACCGTGACCATACCTGAACGATCAATGTACGGGATATGGGATTTTAACGGTGCTAGATACAAAAATGTATTCAACAAAATGTTATATATAAAATTAGAAAAGTATTTATTAAACGCTGATTTTTATAAAAAACTGATAAATACATATCAAAAACTCGTCATAGGCATACACCTAATACCCAACAAGTGACAGTGATCAATTGTATTCAGTTTGAAGTAGCGTCATTTTATCAACAGTTTCGCCTATAAGGCTTCTTCAGGATTAGAGAGCAGAAAGCACTCAAATAGATGTACACAGAAATTTCCAACTTTCGGTGAGGAAATAAAAATAAAAAAGGAGAACAAATCAATCACTTGCATTACACATAAATTCATAGCACTTCTTGGTAAGGCACATATCTGTGTTATCTACTGAAATGCAACTAAACAAAAAGAATAATCTTCCTACCTCCATGATTCACGGAAGCAGGTGCAGTGGAAGGAACTCTCCCTCTCTCCAGGTGCTCGTGCATACACTCCACTAGGCTCCGTCATACAGTGGCCATGTCTCCCGTGAGGGGGGATGAAGAGTATACAAAGTAAACATCTAAAAGTGCCTGGAATATATATTTATATAGAATAAGTAAACAGAAGTATACATTGAGGGAGCTGCGCATGTCCAACCACTTGCATAGATAAATGGGACTGCACTCACCTCCATCCTATCATTCAGTTGTATATCCAACATGGGAGCTCATAAGGACCAAAGGACACTATATGGACATGCTCATTAAAACAGACTCCTATCCAGGTTAATCTAGATGGTACC
This sequence comes from Rana muscosa, assembly GCA_029206835.1. Lineage (NCBI taxonomy): Eukaryota > Metazoa > Chordata > Amphibia > Anura > Ranidae > Rana > Rana muscosa. The sequence goes on along the minus strand of CM055122.1, from coordinate 691,581,383 downwards.
ACAAAGAGACCCCTTAAGTATCATGCATGTGGTCAACCTGTGGCCAGATTGATAGCACGGGCATTGGGAAAAGAACATTACACTTCTCACCCAAAAAGAGGGGTCCCGCAAGGCTTGAACCAATACCCCATCCGGGGTCCCTTAGGGTTTCTTGGCAGCGATGAAGCATGCAGGAATAAATGGATACACCAATGAGCAAAAGCCTCAAAGGAGGTAAATATTCCCCCTATAAGTAAAGGATATGCATGACTGAATCAATTGTTACACCTCGTGTGGTATTGCACACAAAGGTGACTGAATAGCTACCTGTAATGGGCGTCCTGATCCGACATGAGCTCCCAGAATGATCCCAACATGGCTGATGCCATGTGGGATTTAAATATCCCCCCCGAAGTGCCAAAGGCGTGGCGTGTGATGTCACGCCGTACTGGCACATCACGGATGCAAAAAGGGGAGGGGCCTGTAGCTGTGGACTGATCCCCGGGAACCAGGAAGTGATGTAACTTCCTGACCGTGCATCCTTGAGCACAGGATGACATTCTGTGCAGACACTGAACAGCAAGTGTTCAGGTAACAACAGGCATTGATGGTATAAGCCGGAGGTTTGCGTGTTCCACAGGGAGCCACGCACCATAGGTCCCTCTGTGTGGGCAGACACTTGGTCATACTCTCAACTAAGCAAGATGATCCAGTGAACGCCCTTGGGTGTCCGTATGGGAATATGGCACATAAACGGAGCCTGATTGTGGAGTTGCACATCCGAGCAGATCCACTGTCAAAGATAAAAAGATGTTAAAAAGTAAAATAAAAATAAAACAAAAACCAGATGTCAAAATGGTTCGCACACATGACAGCAGAAAGAACACAGGCTAAAGTATCCCCCAAGAAATGCCAAAGAACAGTGACTCTATAAAGGAACTACAATCACATAATTTTTAACAAAAAATGAAAAAATACACACATAGTTACTTAAAAAATATACAGTAATAACATAATTGTATTGTTACCTCTCCAAAAAGAGAGATATTGCTGGCATGGTGTGTCTGAAACAACTCCCAGGTAACATGTCCCACCCCAGGTAGCCACCGGGTACAACACTACAGCCTCCACAGATGGTATGAGAGAGCAAAGAGAGGAAAGGAGGCTATGTTGTGGATATCAGGAAAGGGGGAAAGAATAAGGGGGAGGGGAAGGGAAAGAGGGGGTGGGAAGGAAAGGAAAAAGAAAGGGGGGGAAGGAGAGGGAGGGAAAAGGAAAAAAACAAAGGAAAATGAGGGGGCCCCTTTGTCAGAGCAAGAGCCCAGGAAACTGGGCAGTGTTATAAAAAATAGTATATCCTACAAAAAGGGTTTGTAGCTAATTCCCTCATTTAGACCAGAAAAGCGAGTGGCCTGTAACAAATAAATCTATCTACTTTCCAATTGAAGGAGTGTCAGGGTCACCTGTGGCCAGGTGACAGATGCACACCGTAGGGGGACAGGAGTGCACCGCGAGGTAGTGAACCCTATGGCTGGCTTCTGCGGATAGAAAACTGGGTGGTTGTGGAAAGCGGGACCAGAGGAGCACAACCGGGATCCCAACGGAAGCGAGAGCCAAGATTCCCCAGGGCGCGGAGTCTAAGACCCAGCTGGTCTTCTCCAGGGCCTCTAGTGGTGAGGATGTTACGCTGCAGGCTGGGACCAGGTCGCGGCCCCTGGAGTTTCCTAGCTCACGCCCCGTAGGATAAGGGGAAAAGAGGGGAAGCAGCAGCACACGATAGAGAGAACCGAATAACAAGCTGAAGGTCAGGGGCCACAAGCAGACAAGGATAACGAAGAACGAGCCGAAGGTCAAGGGTCACGAGCAGACAGGGATAGTCGGGGACAAGCCAATAACGTAACAGAGAGACAGACGTAGCACACGGCAGGCAGGAACCCAAACACACAATGCCTAACAAACACGTTGATCAGCAAAGCAGGCTTGCAGTGCACAGGTTAATATAGTGTTCAGTGATAGGGCCTGGGGTGGAGTCAGGCTGGGAGGAGATTATAAAGGAAGCCAGGTGAAGGAGGTCTGGTCTCTAGATGAACACATGAGGAGGAAGGTAAGATGGCAGACAGACATTAATGCATATCCATGACAGTACCCTCCCTCTTACGAGGCCTCCCCCTTCCCCGCCTGGGCCCAGGTTTAGAGGGAAACTTCAGATGAAACTCCTTTAACAGACGAGGTGCAAAGACCTCAGATGCAGTGATCCAAGACCTCTCCTCAGGACCAAACCCTTTCCAATGAACGAGGTACTGAAGAACGCCTTTACAGAGTCGGGAGTCCAGAATTTGACTGATCTCGTACTCCTGATTATCCTCAGAGACAGGCGCCACAGTAGGGAGAGGACGAGAGAATTTATTGAGGACTAAAGGCTTTAGAAGAGCAACATGAAAGGAGTTAGTGATTTTAAGGCTCTTAGGAATCTGGAGTTTGAAACAAACCGGATTCAGTTTAGCAGTTACCGTGTATGGACCGATGAATCGTGGAGCAAACTTCAGAGAAGGAACTCGGAGCTTGATGTTCCTGGTAGAGAGCCAGACTTTGTCCCCTGGCTGAAGAGAAGGCGGTTTACGCCTGCGGCGGTCGGCAAAGCCTTTGAATTTTTCAGCAGCTGCCCGGAGGGAATCATGAACGTGACCCCAAACGGAATTGAGAGACTCCTGAACCGAAGCCAAAGCTGGAATATCTGGAGAACAGATCATGGGAAGAGGAAGTTGAGGGTGTTTTCCATAAACTGTGAAAAAGGGTGTCTTCTGCGAACTGGTATTCACATGATTGTTATGGGAGAATTCTGCCCACGGGAGTAGAGAGGACCAATCGTCATGGTGAGAAGACACAAAGGTGCGAAGAAAGACCTCTAACTCCTGATTAACCCTCTCAGTCTGTCCATTGGATTGGGGATGGTAAGAAGAAGAAAAATCCAAGACAATATTGAGGGATTTGCAAAAGGCTCTCCAAAAACGAGACGTGAATTGGACTCCCCTGTCGGAAACAATATGAGAAGGGACCCCATGTAGGCAGAGAATTTCCCGAATGAAAATGGGAACCAAGGCAGGGGCAGAAGGAAGACCAGGAAGAGGAACAAAATGAGCCATCTTGGAGAAACGATCGATTGCCACCCAAATGACTGTATTATTCTCAGACAGTGGGAGATCGGTGATAAAATCCATGGCAATATGGACCCAGGGTTCCTTAGGAATGGGCAAGGGCATGAGGAGACCAGCAGGAGCTTGTGTGGAGGATTTGGACTGAGCACAGACATGACAAGCTTTAACGTAGTCTTTGACGTCTGAGCGGAGATTAGGCCACCAGTAGTGACGACTGATGAGTAGGAAGGATCGGAGGAATCCAGAATGCCCTGCCACCTTGGAATCATGTCCCCAACGAAGGATCTTAGCTCTTAGCTCAGTGGGGACAAAGGTCTTACCAGGCGGAATTTTAGACTTCAGGGTGGTAGAGTGGGCAACAATGCATGAGGTGGGAATGATCGGCTCAGGTTCAGGGGCGGACTCCTCGTCCAAAGTGTCAAATGACCTAGAGAGCGCATCAGCCCGACCGTTGCAGGAACCAGGTTTGTAGGTAATCGTGAAATTAAAACAGGCAAAGAAGAGACTCCACCTGGCCTGTCTAGGATTCAGACGTTTAGCATTCTGTAGATACTGTAAATTCTTGTGATCGGTAAAGATCGTTATGGAGTGAGGGGAACCCTCCAAGAGATGACGCCACTCCTCTAACGCCAATTTAATTGCGAGAAGTTCCCGATCACCGATGGCATAATTCCTCTCTGCCTGAGAATTTTTTTTGGAGAAGAACGCACATGGTTGGCGTCTCTTCTCAAAGATTTGAAGAAGCACAGCTCCCACCCCCATTGAAGAAGCGTCCACTTCAATAAAAAATGCATTCCCAGGATTTGATCTCCTCAAGAGGGGGCCAGAAACAAAGGCCTGTTTCAGGTTGTGAAATGCAGAGACAGCTTCGGGAGGCCAGTCTCTGGCATTCACACCCTTCTTGGTCAAAGCGATAATAGGCGCGGCAATGGAAGAGTAATTCCTTCTGAACTGCCTATAATAATTAGTGAAGCCAAGAAAGCGCTGTGTGGCCTTGAGACTAGCAGGAAGAGGCCAGTTGGTGATAGCCAAGACCTTCCCAGGGTCCATACGAAGCCCCGAACATGAGACGAAGCACCCCAAAAACAGGACCTCAGAACATTCAAAGGAACATTTCTCCAGCTTGGCATAGAGATTGTTCTCTCTAAGACGTTGAAGTACAGTGCGGACATGGTTTCTGTGGACGAGCAGATTCTCAGAAAAGATCAGAATGTCATCCAGATAGATGACAACAAACTGGTACAGCAGATCTCTGAAGATTTCATTGACAAAGTTTTGAAACACGGCTGGAGCATTACACAGACCAAAAGGCATCACCAGATATTCATAATGCCCGTCTCTAGTGTTGAATGCAGTCTTCCATTCGTCACCCTCCCGTATTCGAATGAGATTGTACGCGCCTCTGAGATCCAACTTGGTGAAAATGGAGGCACCCTTCAACCTATCGAATAGCTCAGATATTAAGGGTAAGGGGTATCGATTTTTAATAGTAACCGCATTTAAACCCCGATAATCGATGCAGGGTCTTAAGGTACCATCCTTTTTGGCAACAAAAAAGAACCCTGCCCCTGCAGGCGATGAGGATTTCCGGATGAAACCTCTCTCCAGATTCTCTGCTACATACTCCGACATGGCCTGGGTCTCTGGGATGGACAGAGGGTAGGTACGACCCCTGGGTAGAGTTGCTCCGGGGACAAGATCAATAGCACAGTCAAAAGACCTGTGGGGAGGAAGCACCTCAGCTGATTTTTTACAGAACACATCCCGGTAATCGCTGCATGCGGCGGGAAGATCAGAAGAAACAGAAGTGGCAGCAACCGGAAGACTCTCCTTGGGGGTCACCTTGAGAAGACACGACGAGAAACATGAGGAACCCCAGGCCAGGATCTGCCCAGAGACCCAGTCCACATGTGGAGAGTGGAGCTGTAGCCAAGGGAGGCCCAATACAACTGGGGTAGAGGCCTTGGGTAGAATAAGAAAGGATATCCACTCCTGGTGGAGAATCCCTACCGACATCCTAATGGGTAGCGTCTGGAAGCGAATAGGGCCCCCTGGGAGAACAGTGCCATCAATTGCCGAGACTACCAATGGGGTAGTGAGAGGTGAAAGGGTAAGCTTCATAGAAGAAGCAGTTCTCCAATCCATAAAATTGCCGGCAGCCCCGGAATCCAGGTATGCAAGGGTTGACTGAGGAGAAGTGCCTACATGAAGGAACACCGGCAAGAGCAGGCGAGAAGGTGATGTTTCTGGGTCCAATACTCCACCTTCCAAATGTATTAGACCCGAGCGTTTCCCGGACGAAGCGAGCAGGAGTCACGAAAATGACCCTTGCCCCCACAATAGAGGCACAAGCCCAGAGTTCTGCGCCTAGCACGTTCTTCGGGGGTTAGTCTGGTCCGGCCCAGCTGCATAGGTTCTTCAGCAGGTAGAGGATGCTCCACGGAATGAAGGGAGGGGAGCTCAGACTGGCTAGGACCCAGAGAGTGCTGGCGTCTTTTTTCTAAGGACCTCTCTTGAAAACGAATGTCGATCTGGTTGCATAATGAAATTACATCATCCAGACCGACGGGAATGGCTCTTCCCGCTAATTCGTCTTTCACTCGGTCAGAGAGGCCATGTAAAAAGGTAGCGACCAGGGCCTCATTATTCCAGCTCAATTCAGCTGTGTGGATACGGAACTGAAGAGCATATTGCCCCACTGAACTAGATTCTTGGCGAAGACGTAAGACAGCACTAGCCGCTGAAGAAGCCCGAGCCGGCTCTTCGAAGATATTACGAAAGAGCTTCAAGAATTCGGACAGACTGGAAACCACCGGATCGTTCCTCTCCCACAGGGGGGCAGCCCAGGCCAAAGCTTCACCGGAGAGGAGGGAAATGATATAGGCTACCTTAGCCCGGTCAGACAGGAAGCTTTGAGGCTGAAGCTCAAAATGAATAGTGCATTGGCTGAGAAACCCCCTGCAGGCCTTGGAGTCCCCAGAGAAACGGAACGGAGCTGGCAATCTTAGTGAGTGTGAGGCTGCGACTGGTGCGATAGGTACAGCCGCTGGTTGTACTTGGGGTTGCGGATTCAGGGTTCCCAAGGAGACCTGATGCTGCTCGAATCGAGAAGCCAGATCCTGGAGGAATCGCATCACCTGGGTCTGATTTGATTCCTGGGTCTCAAGTCTGCGAACTATGCCCTGCAATGGATCATCCGCGGGAAGCGGGATGTCAGCCGGGTTCATGGCTGATCAAACTGTCAGGGTCACCTGTGGCCAGGTGACAGATGCACACCGTAGGGGGACAGGAGTGTACCGCGAGGTAGTAAACCCTATGGCTGGCTTCTGCGGATAGAAAACTGGGTGGTTGTGGAAAGCGGGACCAGAGGAGCACAACCGGGATCCCAACGGAAGCGAGAGCCAAGATTCCCCAGGGCGCGGAGTCTAAGACCCAGCTGGTCTTCTCCAGGGCCTCTAGTGGTGAGGATGTTACGCTGCAGGCTGAGACCAGGTCGCGGCCCCTGGAGTTTCCTAGCTCACGCCCCGTAGGATAAGGGGAAAAGAGGGGAAGCAGCAGCACACGATAGAGAGAACCGAATAACAAGCTGAAGGTCAGGGGCCACAAGCAGACAAGGATAACGAAGAACGAGCCGAAGGTCAAGGGTCACGAGCAGACAGGGATAGTCGGGGACAAGCCAATAACGTAACAGAGAGACAGACGTAGCACACGGCAGGCAGGAACCCAAACACACAATGCCTAACAAACACGTTGATCAGCAAAGCAGGCTTGCAGTGCACAGGTTAATATAGTGTTCAGTGATAGGGCCTGGGGTGGAGTCAGGCTGGGAGGAGATTATAAAGGAAGCCAGGTGAAGGAGGTCTGGTCTCTAGATGAACACATGAGGAGGAAGGTAAGATGGCAGACAGACATTAATGCATATCCATGACAAGGAGTTTATTATCTATCTCTCCCCTTCGTTCGTGTTTGGGTATGTGTTCCAGACTATAGAATCCTATTGATTTGAGGTTGAAGTCATGGTACAAACAAACATGGCGGCTAATCAGCGTTTCCATTTTACGCTTTGCGATCAGGGAAACATGATCCCTGATCCTGCAGAAAAGAGGCCGCTTTGTCTTTCCTATATAAAAAGCTCCACAGGAGCATTTCATTATGTAGACCGCTCCAATTGACTGGCAATTCATCCTATGTTTGGGTATCCATGTGGAGTTATTGGGGAGGACTATACTTCTGCCTCCCGGGAATAAATGCACAGAAGTTGCATTTCCCGCATGGGATACGTCCCTGGTACTTGTGCTTTTGTTGTACCCCTATTAGTGTGGTGGCTCGACACTAGAGTGTCCCTCAGTGACCTAGACCTTCTAAAAGTAATTTCCGGATAGGGTTTGATGAATCGGGAGATCCTCTCACCAAATCAAATTCACATACACTTTTGATTTGGTGAGAATCACGTTTTTGGACGTGGCAATCTTCTTTAATGACAAAGGTGAACTGTGTTCTACTGTGTTCAGGAAGCCTTCGGCTGGCAACAGTTTGCTACACGCAAGCAGTTCCCATCCTGAGCAGTTGAAGAAGAGTATCCCTTACAGCCAGTTCTTAGGGGTTAAACGTAACTGCACTTTGGATGAAAAAAAGAGGCAGATTCACTGAGTGAACACCTCTTAGTTAGAGGCTATAGTAAGACCTGTTTGAAGAAAACCTTCAACAAGGTAAAAAATCTTAATAGAAACCCTTTAATATATAAGTCTAGACAAGAGAAATCAAGTACGTCTACGAGAGTTATTACTAAGTTCAACCGACAGCACACCAAAATAAGAACGATCTATAACAAATTCTGGTATCTGCTAACTGCAGATCAAAGGATCTCCCGATTCATCAAACCCTAACGCTGATTAGCCGCCATGTTGGTTTGTACCATGACTTCAACCTCAAATCAATAGGATTCTATAGTCTGGAACACATACCCAAACATGAACGAGGGGGAGAGATAGACAATAAACTCCTTCAACTGGAAAGTAGATGGATTTATTTGTTACAGGCCACTCGCTTTCCTGGTCTAAATGAGGGAATTAGCTACAAACCTTTTTTGTAGGATATGCTATTTTTATAACACTGCCCAGTTTCCTGAGCTCTTGCTCTGACAAAGGGGCCCCCATTTTCCTTTGTTTCTTTCCTTTTCCCTCCCTCTCCTCCCCCCCTCTTTTTTTTCCCTTTCCTTCCCACCCCCTCTTTCCCTACCCCCCCTTCTTCTTTCCCCCTTTCCTGATATCCACAACATGGCCTCCTTTCCTCTCTTTGCTCTCTCATATCATCTGTGGAGGTTGTAGTGTTGTACCCGGTGGCTGCCTGGGGTGGGACATGTTACCTGGGAGTTGTTTCAGACACACCATGCCAGCAATATCTCTCTTTTTGGAGCGGTAACAATAAAATGATGTTATTACTGTATATTTTATAAGTAACTATGTGTGTATTTTTTAATTTTTTGTTTAAAATTATGTGATTGTAGTTCCTTTATAGAGTCACTGTTCTTTGGCATTTCTTGGTGTGGTAGATACTTTAGCCTGTGTTATTTCTGCTGTCATGTGTGCGAAGCATTTTGGAATCTGGTTTTTGTTTTATTTTTATTTTACTTTTTAACATTGACAGTGGATCTGCTCTTCCCTGGCGCTCGGATGTGCAACTCCACAATCAGGCTCCGTTTATGTGCCATATTCCCATACGGACGCCCAAGGGCATCCACTGGATCATCTCGCTTAGTTGAGAGTATGACCCGGTGTCTTCCCACACAGAGGGACCTATGGGGCGTGGCTCCCTGTGGAACGGGGGGGGGGTATTTAAATCCCACATGGCATCAGCCATGTTGGGATCATTCTGGGAGCTCATGTCGGATCAGGACACCCATTACAGGTAGCTATTCAGTTACTTTTGTGTGCAATACCACACAAGGTGTAACAATTGATTCAGTCATGCATATCCTTTACTTATAGGGGGAATATTTCCCTCTTTTGAGGCTTTTGCACATTGGTGTATCCATTCATTCCTGCATGCTTCATCACTGGCAATAAACCCTAAGGAACCCCAGATGGGGTATTGGTTCAAGCCTTGCGGGGCCCCCCTTTTTGGGTGAGAAGTGTATGGTTCTTTTCCCTATGCCCGTGCTATCAATCTGGTCACAGTTTGACCACATGTATGATACTTAAAGGGTCTCTTTGTGGTACCGTCTAGATTAACCTGGATAGAAGTCTGTTTTGATGAGGATATCCATATAGTGTCCTTTGGTCCTTATGAGCTCCCATGTTGGATATACAACTGAATGATAGGAGGGAAATTAGTGCAGTCCCATTTATCTATGCCTGTGGTTAGACATGCGCAGCCCCCCCCCCAATGTATACTTCTGTTTACTTATTCTATATAAATATATATTCCAGGCACTTTTAGATGTTTACTTTGTATACTTTTCATCCCCCCTCACGGGAGACATGGCCACTGTATGACAGAGCTTAGTGGAGTGTATGCACGAGCACCTGGAGAGAGGGAGAGTTCCTTCCACTGCACCTGCTTCCGTGAATCATGGAGGTAGGAAAATTATTATTTTTGTTTAGTTGCATTTCAGTAGACAACACAGATATGTGCCTTACCAAGAAGTGCTATGAATTTATGTGTAATGCAAGTGATTGATTTGTTCTCCTTTTTTCTTTTTATTTCCTCACCTAAAGTTGGAAATTTCTGTATACATCTATTTGAGTGCTTTCTGCGTCTAATCCTGAAGAAGCCTTATAGGCGAAACTGTCGATAAAAGGACGCTACTTCAAACTGAATACAATTGATCACTGTCACTTGTTGGATATTAGGTGTATGCCTATGACGAGTTTTTGATATGTATTTATCAGTTTTTTATAAAAATCTGTGTTTAATAAATACTTTTCTAATTTTATATATAACATTTTGTTGAGTACATTTTTGTATCTAGCACCGTTAAAATCCCATATCCCGTACATTGATCGTTCATTAATTAAGGGATGTTGGTGCCATAAGAGATATGTCAATGTCTATGCTGATCTCTGCCCATTATTATTGACTACCTGACCATACCTGTCTTGGTAAATCCACTTACACTGGAAGACTTGAATACGGCTACGGTTCAGAGTTCATACAGAAAAATTACCAGTGCACGTAGAGACATGTCAGTCACTCTAAATGTTGCATTTTTAATTAAGGATCCTACAGTGTGTATAATGTTCCATGGGAATAAGACTAATGTAGGAAAAGTGGATTGCTCACAAGTACTGATCAACATCTCTTGTGTACAATTAATTGCAGACAGACTTCAAAATAAAATTTGCATACATTACATAAATGAAATAGTAAAACATACAATCAACCCCATGCTGTATGACAACATGGACACATATTGCTTCTGTATTGAACTGTATTGTAATCGTACTGTCCCCCTCTACATTGTTAACAGCTGTGTAAACAGTTGGCGCTATATAAATCCTGTATGATAATAATAATCATCACACTTAGGTGAAGCACTTAGATTCTTGATGTTCAGACAACAACTAGAGTCTTATTATGAAAAGCTGACCAATGCCTGTCCATGCCCATGGGTGGCCACACTTGGATCAGGAATCTAATATGTCTATGGCAATTAGGCATATAGTTGATTTCTGAGCAGGCCTCTGGAATATGTACCATAACTTCCCTGATTCCCTTGGTATCTGCTCATCCTGATGACCACAATCCCTTAGAGGTACTGCATTACCCTGAATATCTCCTAAAATACAGAAGCAGGACCACAAGTGTACATTTCACTACCGCTGACAAGGCCTGGTCCTGGTTTCCAGCCTGGACAGGATGAAGAATTGAACTCACGACTAGACTAAACAACTATTTAACCATCGCTGGTAAAGTGTTAAACATCACCCAGACAGGCATACACCTGTTAGATGTTTAATTTTGCCTTTGGAAATAAATGTTAATTCCTCTAGGAGATAGAGGAGGTCATCTTTACGTACCCACTGAGATAAAGTGGGAATCTTTGGTTGATCCCATAGTGTGGGGATAAGGGCCAAAGCAGCATTAAGTTGTGGTATAATGAAATGTTTGTATGGGCCAACTGGTTTGACATTACAATAGAAAAACACTGCCGAAGGGGTAAAGGACAGTGTGGTCCCAGTATTTAAATGGATATGCTGGAGGACATCCTGCCAAAATTAGTGAGCCAGGTCCACCAAATATGTGCATGGGTGGCTCTACTTCCACAGTTTCTCCAGCAAAGGGGGGAGTGTGATGGGAACATGGAATGTAACTTGGAGGGGGTATAATTTCATCTAGTAAGAAGTTTGTAGTTGGTCTCCGGCTCCGCTACTTTAGAAGATATAGAAGAGGTATAGGAGAGTTGTAGAATTGTATCCTTCTGTTTATCAGTGAGGGTAGCATCAAATTCAGTTTCCCATTTAGTGAGGTAACTCGGGTATGCAATTCCCAGAGGGAAATTAGTGTTATGTAGAACTGGGAAATGCAGTGTAAAGGAGGATCTTTTGGGCAAAAGAGGGACTCCACGGAATTTAGGTCATGCATATCCCGTATAGGTTGAGGCAGGGAGAGGACAAACTGCGTCAGTTGAGCGTGTCTCCATTTGTCCATGAAGGTAACAGGCCTTGTTCCCAGGAAAGATTGTAAGGGTTTAATTGTATGATTAAGGTGGACGTGGTGTAATAGTAAAGGTCCATCTGGGTTCCATGATTTGAATCCATGGTCCATGGAACCAGGGAGGAAAAAATAGTGGTTTAGGAGTGGCATTAGGGGAGAGCTGAAAGACCATGAATGCCGATTATGTAGATGTCCAAAGTAGAGAAGGTAATGAATGTTGTAACACTTATAACATTTCTAAAGAAATTCCAGACTTTTCTAAGGCAACATGGTACCAGGGTAGAATAACTACAAGTTCAGGCCCACTTCATTGACAGGGATGGTTGGAACCCCTTTAGGATACTGAGGGAGGTTGGGTCTTGGTGTTTTTGTTTCTTGGATTCCTTTTGATTAAGATGGTCCTGTATCTGGTTGACAAAGCTACCCAGGCTAAGGTAAAGCCCTATTTCACCTCCCTGATAAGACATAAAAAACAGCTGATGACAATGAGTATGCTGTAATGAGACATCTGTCATCTCAACCTCTTCAGTATGAAGATGCAATCTCCACCTCAGAACCTCAGCAAGAATTGGACACCCCCAATGAGGGTCGCCCTCTAGGCCAGTGTCATAAAAGTAAGAGGTGATCCCTTGGGGGGGAGCTGAAATGTGGATTAGTTAGTTAGGGCGATCACACGCCAATCAGTAAATAAAGAGAGGGAAGATGAGGCAGCAAGATGGCTGTTTAGAACAAAATGGAAACTGAAAGTGACGATTTGCGTTCCACCTGCGCTCCAACTACTGGAAATGACGTGTCCCAGAAGTCCTGTCCAACGCGTTTCATCAGCAATGTCTGATGTCATCGGGGGTCACATGTCCGGACACATCATTTCTCATATTTATAATTTACAGTTTCCATTTCCATGCTGTGATATTCCTGAATAATTTTAACTGATGTAAGTGCAATTTTAAACAATTCCTTATAAATATGTGATATTACTAAACTAGGAGAGATTCCTCTACCTTTGTCCATGGTGAGGGAGCTTTGTACAGATTCTCTTAAACGCACAGGAGCACCATTGTTCATATAGTGGGATTGAGTCGTTCATATGTACAGGACATCATTAGGTGGCTGAAAATCTTAGAATGCATATGGAGATACCTGTTTGGGATACCTTAAGCAATATTTGACCTTCTTTGATAAAAGAGGTCATATTTTCCTGGTGAGTGCAGTGTGCTTCTGCTGGGAAGAGAAAGAGCACTATTCCCCTGGGCGGCACTTTTCTTCATGTTTAAATGCATTTATTTGCCATGAGCACTTTAACCAGTTGTCAACCGGCCGCCGTCAAATCACGGCGGCAGGAAGACACTGTTATTCTGGGCGGACGTCATATGACGTTGCGCCTTTAAAATCCACTAGGGGGCGCGTGCACACCCGCCGCATCACTGGGGACCCGATGCGCGTGCCCGGCGGCCACGATGCCGCCGGGCACCCGCGGTTGCCCAGTAACCAAGCAGAACCGTGGATCTGTGTGTGTATACACACAGATCCACGTCCTGTCAGGGAGAGGAGACCGATGGTGTGTCCCTTGTACATGGGGACAACTATCGGTCACCTCCCCCAGTCAGTCCCCTCCCCCCACAGTAAGAATCACTAATAGGGAACACATTTAACCCCTTCCTCGCCCCCTAGTGTTAACCCCTTCCCTGCCAGTCATGTTTATACAGTAATCAATGCATTTTTATAGCACAGATCGCTGTATAAATGTGAATGTGTCCGCCGCAATATCGCAGTCACGATAAAAAACGCTGATCGCCGCCATTACTAGTAAAAAAAAAAAATGCTATAAATCTATCCCCTATTTTGTAGACGCTATAACTTTTGCGCAAACTAGTCAATATACGCCTATTGTGATTTTTTTTACCAAAAATATGTAGAAGAATACGTATCGGCCTAAACGGAGGAAAAAAATTTAAAAAAAAATGGATATTTATTATAGAAAAAAGTAAAAAAATATTGTGTTTTTTTTAAAACTTAGCGGTCTTCTTTTGTTTATAGCGCAAAAAATAAAACCCGCAGAGGTGATCAAGTACCACCAAAAGAAAGCTCTATTTGTGGGGAAAAAAGGACGCAAATTTTGTTTGGGTACAGCTTCACACAACTGCGAAATTGTCATTCAAAGTGTGACAGCGCTGAAAGCTGAAAAATGGCTTGGGCAGGAAGGGGGTTTAAGTGCCCAGTAGGGAAGTGGTTAATTAGGATTGCTATTATGGACTTTTTGCTAAATAGTTTTTTGTCTATATGATGTTTACATATTTTATGCATATTGAGCGCATTATTTAGAACTTAATAGGCTTTTTTGCACAATTGTTGACTGTTTAGAGTGCAGCCTTTACTATTTTTCTTCATATTTGGGGCTTATTTAAGCTGAATGACGTGCAGCTTTTTTGTATGTCATTTTATTTATTCATTAGGTGATATGCATTTATTCACAATTTAGTCACATTTGTGTTTGCAAAGGTGTAGATTGATAGTTTAAGCATTGGTTTTAAATAGTTGAACCCTTTCTCATCTGTCATCTGTGATCTGTTGATTAGCACTCCTCAGCATAATGCTTATGCTGAGGAAACATCAACATCAACATCAACCTGTGTGCCACTTTGGAACTTAAAGCCGCAATCTCCTAGTTCAGGCACTTTTCGGGCACAGACATGTGCCCTACATAGTGACTACAGGAGCTTGTTTACAAAACAAATGCCTTAGAGCGCATTTACTCAGGGGCGTCTTTGGATCCGACTCCAAATCGCCCCTAGTCGCCTCAAGTCGCGCTGGCTGAAGAAATCAATGTAAGTTAATGGAGCCGTCCTTATGCACACTACTGCAGTCACTCCGACTTCAAAAAAGGTCCCTGTACTACTTCAATCCGACTCCTAGGCGACCTGTAACCATTCATTTCAATGGGAGTCGCCTCTCACTGTCTACACAGAGAAAGACACATTGACAGCAGCAGATGGAAAGCTGCAGAGGTTAAAATGATATACAGACTAAAACAATAAACACATCATTAACATTTTTGTAAAATGTATAATAAAATAAAACATAATCAGAGAATTTATTAAAACAATCTACAAAATAAAATTCATATCTGTCCATAAAAAAATAATAATTAAAAACTGAAAAATTATTAGATAGGCAAATTATCTTTAGAGTTATGGTTAAAGTGGTTGTAACCCTAAAAAAAAGTATCCTGTTACTTTAAAGCATGAATAACCGCACAGTGCTTGTGCTGTGTAATTTGGCCCTTTGTATCATCTAAAATACCTGGCTGATCCTGCATGGTGCTGTCTTTCCCTCTGTAAACTGACCACATTTAACATGACTGCTGAGCCCTGATACTGTGATCACTTTACGTGCCTCTGTCATCCCGCTGTCTCTCCTTGCTCCCTCTCCCCCCTCCCTCCCTGCCTGTCAGCTAGTGTTTATTGCCGATCTGCTCCCCCCCCCCCTCCCCTCCTGCTGCTATCATAACTGTGTGATATTGCTACAATCCACTGTGTTATACTAAATGATGTGCAACAGTGTATGCATTTTTTTTTAAATATGCCACTGTATACCTTATTTCATAACACCACTCAGCACTCAAGTTACCGCCCGCCGCTCTCCTCCACTCCTCCCCTCCTCCTGGCTGACTTCAGCGGGGGATTCTCAGCCCCTCCCGCTGTAGTTATCAGATCGGGAGAGGACACCGGCGAGCAGTCAGGTGAGCGCCGAGCGGCGCTATGAAATAAGGTATACAGCAGCATATTTTTTTTAAAACACATACTCTGGGCACATCATTTAATGTAACAGAGAGAATTGTAACAATATCACACAGTGGCTTTACAACCACTTCAAGTTAACTCATGCATACTGAAACTGCTAAATTTGAGGTGGGCTTTCAGGCATTAATTACCTCTGGTCACAAAAGGGTTGATTATGGATAAAAAAATAAAATGAAAACTGTAGAGAAAAGCTTAATTTTAGCTAGAACACATGCTGTATCTATTGAACTTAACTCTACATTATCGCTGAGCATAGTTAAAACAAAAAAAATAATATAATTTTACTATCTTGTTAAAAACAACTCATCTGTGTATCTATCAATATTTGTTAAATTGCAATCTTTTTAGGCGCCTTTCACACGGACGGCTGTTTTGCCGCAGTTAAAAAGCATGTAAAATGTTCTGTGAAATTCAAGGCTCCATGCACTGCATTTAGCTGCATTTGTACATTGTGATTACCTGCGTTTACGTGTGGCTACATGTGGCCGCATTTAGCTGCGGTAGTCATTCCCATAGCAATCCTTTTTATACCTACTGATTATGATGTGCTTCCTGTTGGTTTTTTTTTTCTCACGATGCTATCCACAGTTGACACAAAAGACTGCGATTATCTGCGGTTATGTGCATATAGATGCGCTACATCGAACCTGGAAGCATTCAATTCTATTTTTTCTATTCGCACCAAACCGCATGTAACGAAATCGCAGCTAAACGCTGTGTGTAAATGGGGCCATAGGAAAGCATTGTGTGCTTTTAGCTAAAATAGATAGAAAACCATAAAATCCACAGCTAAAAGCACCATTCTATCCTTCCGTGTGAAAGGGGCCTGAGGCCTCGTACACACGACCGAGTTTCTCGGCAAGAACCAGCAAGAAACTTGCTGGCAGAGATGTCTTGCCGAGAAATTCGTTCGTGTGTATGGTTTCTCGTCAAGAAAAGCGACAAGTAATCTCGACGAGAAAATAGAGAACCTGCTCTCTATTTTCTCGTCGAGATTCTCGTCGGCATGTTTCTCGACGAGAAAAGTGAGTGTGTGTACACTTACCTGTCCTCCAGGAAGCCCGCGCATGTTCGAAATGAATTTGACGCATGCGCGGTAGCTTCCTAGGCATAGGTAGGGTATACCAAGATGGCGGCGACGGCATCGAATGTGACGAGCGCATGCTCGTCGTAGTCGATGACGTCACTGCGTACGCTCCATTCAAAGAACCGCGGGTTCTTTGAATCGAGCGTCTGTACACTCGGCCGGGACAAGTTTCTTGTCCAAGAATCTCGTCGAAAAAAACGACATGTTTTTTCGACGAGAATCTCGGCCGTGTGTACGAGGCTTTAGAGTCTAATAATTGGGAAAACTGAAGTTGTTTGTTGGCATTTACATGTCCAAATACTATCATTTAAGCTTGGCTGTATAGATGTTCAGGTGCTATATGCCATGTACATCTGAGCATCATTTAGGTTAGAGAAGATGAAAGGTAATTAATAATCGAAATGTTGAATCACAAGTGCCTTTAGTTTGGGTCTTTAAAAAAAAAAAGCAGACCTTGTTGTTTATTCAGTCTCAGCTTACTGAAATCAAAGACGGTGATGACTACAAACGCAAAGAATAGAGAGAAAAGTTGAATGACATTTGTGTGGATATGATTGATTTCTCCTGACAATACCCTGCAGATAAGAATTTGTCAGTTTCATATCATATAATCTCCTAGTCAAACTAGCGTCCAGAATTCTTGGGAGAAGAAAACTGTTTTGAGATGCAATAGGCACATTAAAATAGATAGCAATACAAACATTAGGGTTTGTGCAGTAATAAATAATCTACACAGTTATATACATCAATGCCAGAGAGACCAGTTATACCACAAACACAGTATTAAGTGGTAAAGAGGAATGAGCTTTACTGATTAAACTCAGACCAAATTGTCCCAGTTTTCTCATGATTTTAAAATGGCTGAGGAATGGAACTGTAAATTTCACTACAGATTACAACTATACTACATAAGTCACTACATAAATTAAAGTATAGGCTGGGATTTGACTGGGCTTGCCCAAATTTGCATATTTGCAGGAATCAGCAAACAACAGGAGCAAGAATCACTGATTTTTATCTGTCCAGGTCTCACCTGCTTCAGTATTACTCAAGTCCAGTGCTCCTCTTTTTATGTACTTATGGATAACTTATCCATGAAAGCCATATCATGGCCTGGAACCTATTAATTGCTGCAAAGAATTAGACACCTGTATGGTATATTTAACGCACACGGGGGAATATAAGACTCCCGGACAAAAAAGACTTTCTTGCAAATTGAAAAAAAAAAATGAATACTGATGTCTTTACAAAAATGTACTTTTCTCCATATAAGAATTCATATGGGTGCCCCCTGAAATCAGTGTAGCTACTGTATGTTTAAAAAAACTTTTAAGAGGCGGCTGTAGCACACCCTTGGCTTCAGGAAGGAGGTCAACCACATTGCTGGAGCATTTACCTCTTACCTGCTCAGACAGGACTGTGCAGCCACCTGCGGAGAGAGGGAGAAAAATGATCGTCATTGGTTGCTGCGGTGGATGGAAGCCCTGCCTACCATAGGAATTTTTTGCGCTAAAAACAAAAAAAGAGTGTCAATTTTGAAAAAAAAAGAATATTTTTTACTTTTTGCTATAATAAATATCCCCAAAAAAATGTATAAAAAAAACCCAAATTTCTTTCTCAGTTTAAGCCGATATGTATTCTTATACATATTTTTGGTAAAAAAAAAACGCAATAAGCGTATATTGATTGGTTTGCGCAAAAGTTATAGTGTCTACAAAATAGGGGATAGTTTTATGGCATTTTTATCATAATTTTTTTTTTTTTTGTAATGGCGGCAATCTACGATTTTTATCATGACTGCGACATTATGGCGGACATATCGGACACTTTTGACGCTATTTTGGGACCATTGTCATTTATACAGCGATCAGTGCTATAAAAATGCACTGATTACTGTGTAAATGACACTGGCAGTGAAGGGGTTAACCAATAGGGGGCGAGGAATGGGTTAAGTGTGTCCTAGGGAGTGATTCTAACTGTGTTGGAACTGGGCTACCTGTGACAATTATTGCTGAGAAGGACAGTGAGGGAAAGTGTCAGTGTGCTATTCTGTGCTAAAGCAATCTTGCTGAACCATATTTGAAATCCTTGAGTTTAGGGACAGAGAAGGACACTCGGGGAAACTGTCAGTGTGCTATTCTGTGCTAAACCTTGTTTGTAGGGACAGAGAAGGACAGTGAGGGAAAGTGTCAGTGTGCTATTCTGTGCTAAAGCAATCTTGCTGAACCATATTTGAAATCCTTGAGTTTAGGGACAGAGAAGGACACTCGGGGAAACTGTCAGTGTGCTATTCTGTGCTAAACCAATCTTGCTGAACCGTATTTGAAATCCTTGAGTTTAGGGACAGAGAAGGACACTCGTGGAAACTATCAGTGTGCTATTCTGTGCTAAACCTTGTTTGTAGGGACAGAGAAGGACAGTGAGGGAAACTATCAGTGTCCTATTCTGTGCTAAACCTTGTTTGTAGGGACAGAGAAGGACAGTGAGGGAAACTGTCAGTGTGCTATTCTGTGCTAAACCAATCTTGCTGAACCATATTTGAAATCCTTGAGTTTAGGGACAGAGAAGGACACTCGGGGAAACTGTCAGTGTGCTATTCTGTGCTAAACCTTGTTTGTAGGGACAGAGAAGGACAGTGAGGGAAAGTGTCAGTGTGCTATTCTGTGCTAAAGCAATCTTGCTGAACCATATTTGAAATCCTTGAGTTTAGGGACAGAGAAGGACACTCGGGGAAACTGTCAGTGTGCTATTCTGTGCTAAACCAATCTTGCTGAACCGTATTTGAAATCCTTGAGTTTAGGGACAGAGAAGGACACTCGTGGAAACTATCAGTGTGCTATTCTGTGCTAAACCTTGTTTGTAGGGACAGAGAAGGACAGTGAGGGAAACTATCAGTGTCCTATTCTGTGCTAAACCTTGTTTGTAGGGACAGAGAAGGACAGTGAGGGAAAGTGTCAGTGTGCTATTCTGTGCTAAACCAATCTTGCTGAACCATATTTGAAATCCTTGAGTTTAGGGACAGAGAAGGACACTCGGGGAAACTGTCAGTGTGCTATTCTGTGCTAAACCAATCTTGCTGAACCGTATTTGAAATCCTTGAGTTTAGGGACAGAGAAGGACACTCGGGGAAACTATCAGTGTGCTATTCTGTGCTAAACCTTGTTTGTAGGGACAGAGAAGGACAGTGAGGGAAACTGTCAGTGTGCTATTCTGTGCTAAACCAATCTTGCTGAAGCATATTGCAAATCCTTGTGTTTAGGGACAGAGAAGGATAGGCAGGGGACAGTGTCAGTGTCATTGCTGCTAAGCCTCCTGCACAGTATACACCTGAAGGTAGTCCTTATTGCTGTTTTTCCCATCTCCCTGCAGGCCATCTATTAAAATGTCTGGAAGGCAAACAAGGAGAGGCAGACAGTCAAGAGGCAAAAAAAGAGGGCAAGCAGGCTCTGTGTCTGGGGGCAACAGTGCTGGTCGTGGACGCGGTGCATTGTCATCAGCAAATGGCCATGGGACACGCTTGTCCTTCTTTTCGGCAGCTGTACATGTTGAGCCACATCATGCCGAAGACTTGGTAGAGTGGATGACCAAGCCCAACTCATCCTCCTCATCCTCTCTCACCCAGGCTCAAGGTACTGGCAAAGCAGCTGCCAAAGCGTCCTCTTCTCTGGTATCAATGTCATCATTAGTCACTCCTTCCCTAGACCCACCATGTCCTCCTCCTGAGGAGTCCCCCGAACTGTTTGAGCACAGTGTTGGGTACATGCTCCAGGAGGATGCCCAGCGTTTCGAAGGATCTGATGATGATACCCAGCTAGAGGAAGGCAGTAGCGTGAGAGCAGAGAGAGGGGATGCTCAAGAAGGACACCAATCTGGCAGTCATGCTCCAGCAGCTGCAGCATACTGCCAGATTGGCTCCAGTGATGAGGAGGGAGGGGATGATGAGGTCACTGACTCCACGTGGGTCCCTAATAGGAGAGAGGAGGAGGAGGAGGAGGATGAGGAGGAGGCACATCTCCAACGAGGCAGGATGCCCTTGGGTGGCCAGCGTATGGGCAGCACACCGACGGAATCACACCGCAGAGCTCCGCCTGTGCAGGGCGCTGCCTCTGCCTGTCATTCAAAAAGTTATTTGGTGTTGGCCTTTTTTGAGGTGAGTGCATCAGATCGCACAGCTGCTGTTTGCAACATATGTCTCAAGCGTATATCGCGTGGCCAAAACATCAGCCGCTTGGGCACCACATGCTTGATCAGACATATGTTGACCTGCCATGCAGCTCGTTGGCAAGCCTACCTTAAATACCCACACCAAAGAACAAAGCGGACCTCTCCTTGCACCGCATCAGCTGGGATCTCCAACCCCACTATACCTTCAGTCCTCTCTGAAACCTGCACTGAGAGGAATGAAGGTGTAGAATTAGGTGTGTCACAGCCAAGTACTTGCGGCCACTCTGCTAGCAGTACACCGACGTCCGATTCTAGCAGGCAAATTTCCCTGCCCCAGCTGCTGGACCGTCGAAAGAAGTTCACTCCCAGCCATCCACATGCCCAGCGGTTGAATGCTAGCTTGGCTAAATTGCTAGCGCTTCAACTGCTGCCTTTTCAGTTGGTAGACTCAGCCCCCTTCCGTGAGTTTGTGCAATGTGCGGTTCCTCAGTGGCAGGTTCCCAAACGCCACTTTTTCTCACGGAAGGCGATTCCGGCTCTCTACAGGCATGTGGAAGGCAATGTCTTGGCCTCGCTGGACAGGGCGGTCAGTGGTAAGGTGCATATTACCGCTGACTCATGGTCCAGCAGGCATGGACAGGGACGTTACCTTTCTTTCACGGCCCATTGGGTCACTCTTTTGGCAGCTGGGAAGGATGCAGGACAAGGTGCAGTAGTGTTGGAGGTTGTTCCACCGCCACGCCTCCAAAATGCTACTACTGGTTGTGACACACCTCTCTCCTCCACCCCCTCCTCTTCTTCTTCCTCCATGGCCTCTTCCTGTGCTTTGTCCTCGGAACCAGCAGTGCTCCGTAGGCGTTCAAGGGGCTACGCAAGTACGCAGGCAAAAAGATGCCATGCCGTGCTTGCGCTGGTGTGTTTGGGGGACAGAAGCCACACTGGGGCAGAGGTCCTGTCTGCTCTGCAGGGGCAGGCCGAGAGGTGGTTGACGCCACGCCAGCTTAAGCCAGGAATGGTGGTTTGCGACAATGGCACCAACCTCCTCTCCGCCCTCCGACAGGGACAACTGACCCATGTGCCCTGTGTGGCTCACGTCCTTAACCTGGTGGTGCAGCGGTTCTTGGGCAGGTACCCGGGCTTACAGGATGTCCTGAGGCAGGCCAGGAAAGTCTGTGTGCATTTGCGCAGATCTTATAATGCCAGTGCTCGTCTGGCTGAGCTGCAAAAGGAGTTGAACCTGCCCAAGAACCGCCTTATATGTGACATGCCCACCAGGTGGAACTCAACGTTGGCCATGCTGCAGCGGCTGCACACGCAGCAGAGGGCCATCAATGAGTACCTGTGCGACTACGGCACCAGGACAGGGTCAGGGGAGCTCGGGTTTTTTTCACCACGCCAGTGGGGCATGATCAGGGATGCATGCACTGTCCTGGCACCATTTGAGGAGGCCACGAGGATGGTGAGCAGTGACAGTGCATGCATCAGTGACACTGTACCTCTTGTCCACCTGTTGGAGCACACGCTGCGTGGAATAATAGACAGGGCACTTGAGGCAGAACAGAGGCAGGAAGAGGAGGACTTCCTTGCCTCTCAAGGCCCCCTTTACCCAGACAGTGTTCCTTCTGTCCCACCCATCGCACAGGAAGAGGAGGAGGAGGAGGAGGAGGAGGATTGTGTCAGCATGGAGGTGGAGGCTGGCACTCAGCATTATCAGCAGCAGTCTTTTAGGGATGATTTACAGTCCCAACAAACCAGTGGACTTGTATGTGGCTGGGAGGAGGTGGCTGCGGATCATGTCGTCCTTAGTGACCCAGAGGACTCCGGACTGAATGCCTCAGCTAACCTACGCTGCATGACCTCCCTGATCCTGCAAAGTCTGCGGAAGGATCCTCGTATTCTTCGGATCAAGGAGAGGGACCATTACTGGCTGGCCACTCTCCTTGATCCACGGTACAAGGGTAAGGTTGCGGGCCTTATGTTACCGTCGCAGAGGGAGCAGAGGATGAGATAACTCCGGGAGGCCTTGCAGAAAGGTCTGTGCAACGCGTTCCCAGAGGCTGGGAGGTTACAAACTCCTGGTCCTGGACAACGAGTTGCTGAGGCTTCGGGCAGTCAAAGAAGGAGCGGTGGGGAAGGTGGCCGTCTGACCGATGCGTTCAGACAATTCTTTAGTCCGCAGCCCCAAAGTATGATCGGTTCCAGCAACCATCGCCAGCGTCTGATATACATGGTGCAGGAATACCTAGGGGCAAGGTCAGACTTGGACACCTTCCCCACCGAAAATCCTCTGGCTTACTGGGTCTTGAGGATGGATCACTGGCCAGAGCTTGCACAGTATGCAATTGAGCTACTGGCCTGTCCTGCATCCAGCGTTCTTTCAGAACGCACATTCAGTGCTGCTGGAGGATTTGTCACGAATCACAGGGTGCGCCTGTCCACCGACTCGGTTGATCGACTGACTTTCATCAAGATGAACCAGTCTTGGATCACCACCAGCTACCACACACCTGATGCTGATATAACAGACTAATTGATTTTAAAATGTCACATCCCTTCAAGACTGATGCTGATGCTGAGTGCCTGTGCTGTTATGTTGACTATTTATAAAAAAATTAATTAAAACCCGCGCTTACAGACTGTGCAGTGATAATTGATATATAAATTGATAGCTCCGCAGCTGCTGCAACAAGAGGTCTAACACCTCAAAAAGGAAAAAATATTGGGTATTTGCAGCGCTTGCAGAAAAGTAAGTGAGCAAAGAAAATGTGTCACAAATGCTTGTAGCACAAACATCTATAAGTAAATAACTTATCTGACATATCAACAATTATGGTATAAAACAATAGTGAACAAACTTAGAGTTCATTAAATAGCAGTTATATCACTCCTGGAGAACTGAGTGTTTCCACACCAGAAATCAGTTGTTGGTTCCTAGATGAAAAATTCCTTCTAATGGCCCCGCTCATCAGATAGGGAAATAATAAGAGATCTCACCAACTAAAGTCCAGGCAGACTTCATCTCATGTAGATGGGCTCCATAGTGCCAGCAGCAAAGACATTTAAATGACCATATGGAAAGAAAAGGAAAACATACATGTGAAGTACCGCTAGTAAACAGACAGCATGGCGCTGCTCGCAAAGAGACTCACAGGACTGCAGTGATAAACGAGCGTCAGTGTTGTTTCCTGGGTACACAGCGTGCGTTCCACCGAAACCGGAAGTAGCGTCACTGGTTCTGAATTGGCCGGAAATTACGTCAACGCGTTTCGCCCCTCCTCCAGGGCATCATCAAGGACATCACTTCCGGCCAAGAAAGTGAGAATTTATATGCGCCGAGGTCTCCGCCTCTTTAACACATAAACCAATTAAAATAACAACAGAACCTCTAGGCGTAAAAAAACGCCCACTTCCTGATCACATCATTGCCCATCACTTGTCAAGAAGGAAAACTTTAATATAACAAAACATTGACAATGATAGCAATAGAAACGATCCGATAGAAGTTCATTTAAACAGTAAAAACACTTATTGCATTATAAAAATCAATGTAAAAAAACAATATAAAAGTTATGCAATTAAATGGGGGCTGATTATAAACAAGGTTAATTATATATAATAGATTAGTAGATATTTCGTTGGTGGACATACACATAGAAATAAATATAAAAATAAATATAAAAATAAAAATAATAATAATAATAATAATAATAAAAAACAATAATGAATAAATAAAATAAAAAATAAATAAAAAATAAATAATAAATAATAAATAATAAATAATAAATAAATAATAAATAATAAAAAATAATAATAAAAAAATAATAAAAAATATATAAAATAAAATAAAAAATAAAAAATAAATAATAAATAATAAAAAAATAAATGAAAAATAAATAATAAATAAAAAATAAATAAATAAAATAAAATTAAATAAAATAAAAATAAAATAAAATAAAATAAAATAAAATAAAAATAAAAATAGATTATAAAATAAAAATAAATAAAAATAAAATATAATATATAAATAAAAATAAAAATAAAAATGAAAATAAAAATAAAAATAAAAATAAAAATAAAAATAAATATAAAAATAAAAATAAAAATAAAAAATAAATAATAAAAAATAAAAATATGAAAATAAAAATAAAAATATGTGTGTGTCCAGCAACAATCACCAATTAGATAAGAAACAATTTAAATCTAGTTCGATGTTGAGGCCATTATAAAGAGGTTAGCCACTGATGGGGCATACTTCGTGCCCATTGCAACCCCTCTTTTTTGCCTATAGTATTTTTTCTCGTGCCAAAAAAAATTATGGCTCATAGCCAGCTCTAAAGAACACTGGCCTTTGTTACTAAAAGATAGAGATCTAACAAATATTCTTCCTGTTGCACCCCATTTTATTTATACTAAACCTCCAACTTTGAGGCTAAAATTGGCACGTAATGTTGTAAACCCCCCCAAGAAAACTTTTACTTTTCTAGATCAGACAGGTTTCTTTAGTTGTGGGAGATGTGTGATCTGTCGCACCTCCAGAAATAGAGTGAGAAAAACCACTCATTTTTCTATTCATGGCAAGACTTATGAAATTAAAAAATGTATTACTTGTGGAACAACTCATGTAACCTACCTATTATCTTGCCCATGCGGGCTCCATTATGTGGGAAGAACCACAAGAAAATTAGGTGTTAGGTTAAGGGAACATGTAAATAGAATAAAGAAAGGGTTTAAACATCATAGCCTGTCTAATCATTTCAGACTATTCCACAACAGAGATCCGAGAGGATTGAAATTTTGTGGAATTGATAAAGTGGAAGCTCATTGGAGAGGTTCCAATCTTAAACAAGCAATTTCACGTAATGAAACCCAGTGGATACATAGGCTAGGCACTTTAAGCCCGAATGGCCTTAACATTGAACTAGATTTAAATTGTTTCTTATCTAATTGGTGATTGTTGCTGGACACACACATATTTTTATTTTCATATTTTTATTTTTTATTATTTATTTTTTATTTTTATTTTTATTTTTATATTTATTTTTATTTTTATTTTTATTTTTATTTTTATTTTCATTTTTATTTTTATTTTTATTTATATATTATATTTTATTTTTATTTATTTTTATTTTATAATCTATTTTTATTTTTATTTTATTTTATTTTATTTTATTTTTATTTTATTTTATTTTATTTTATTTATTTATTTTTTATTTATTATTTATTTTTCATTTATTTTTTTATTATTTATTATTTATTTTTTATTTTTTATTTTATTTTATATATTTTTTATTATTTTTTTATTATTATTTTTTATTATTTATTATTTATTTATTATTTATTATTTATTATTTATTTTTTATTTATTTTTTATTTTATTTATTCATTATTGTTTTTTATTATTATTATTATTATTATTATTTTTATTTTTATATTTATTTCTATGTGTATGTCCACCAACGAAATATCTACTAATCTATTATATATAATTAACCTTGTTTACAATCAGCCCCCATTTAATTGCATAACTTTTATATTGTTTTTTTACATTGATTTTTATAATGCAATAAGTGTTTTTACTGTTTAAATGAACTTCTATCGGATCGTTTCTATTGCTATCATTGTCAATGTTTTGTTATATTAAAGTTTTCCTTCTTGACAAGTGATGGGCAATGATGTGATCAGGAAGTGGGCGTTTTTTTTTACGCCTAGAGGTTCTGTTGTTATTTTAATTGGTTTATGTGTTAAAGAGGCGGAGACCTCGGTGCATATAAATTCTCACTTTCTTGGCCGGAAGTGATGTCCTTGATGATGCCCTGGAGGAGGGGCGAAACGCGTTGACGTAATTTCCGGCCAATTCAGAACCAGTGACGCTACTTCCGGTTTCGGTGGAATGCACGCTGTGTACCCGGGAAACAACACTGACGCTCGTTTATCACTACAGTCCTGTGAGTCTCTTTGCGAGCAGCGCCATGCTGTCTGTTTACTAGCGGTACTTCACATGTATGTTTTCCTTTTCTTTCCATATGGTCATTTAAATGTCTTTGCTGCTGGCACTATGGAGCCCATCTACATGAGATGAAGTCTGCCTGGACTTTAGTTGGTGAGATCTCTTATTATTTCCCTATCTGATGAGCGGGGCCATTAGAAGGAATTTTTCATCTAGGAACCAACAACTGATTTCTGGTGTGGAAACACTCAGTTCTCCAGGAGTGATATAACTGCTATTTAATGAACTCTAAGTTTGTTCACCATTGTTTTATACCATAATTGTTGATATGTCAGATAAGTTATTTACTTATAGATGTTTGTGCTACAAGCATTTGTGACACATTTTCTTTGCTCACTTACTTTTCTGCAAGCGCTGCAAATACCCAATATTTTTTCCTTTTTGTTATGTTGACTGGCTATCCTCCTCCTCCTCCTCAATGATCCGATTAATGATGATAGCTTGGAAGATCATTTTGGTTTATGGGTGCCGCCACCAGTGGCTAAGGCCCAATTTTTCAGCCCCTGTTTAACAGGGGCGTGTAATTACAATTTTTGATGCAATACTTTGCAACAGGCCTCATTGCTGTGCTCCAAGTACAGTATCTGTGAGGGGTTGCAGTGTTGTGCCACCAGTGCCTAAGGCCCAATTTTTCAGCCCCTGTTCAACAGGGGCATGCAATTATAATTATTGATCTAATAATTCACAGCAGGGCCCATTGCTGCACCCACCAAGAGTAACTGTCAGGCCTTACAGTGTTGTGGCACCACCATCAAAGGCCCAATTTTTACTACCACTGTTCAACAATTATATGTAATTACAATTCCTGATATAATAGTTGACAGCAGGGCGTTCCAGCACCAACCAAGAGTAACTGTGAGTGCTTACAGTGTTGTGCCAACACCAACAACTAAGGGGCCTATTTCTGCAGAGTATATACGGCAGGTCCCTACTTTCAAACATCCAACTTACAAACGACTCCTACTTGCAAACGGAAGAAGACAACAGGAAGTGAGAGGAAATCTACCCCTAGGAAGGAAAATTCTCTCCTGTAAGAATTAATATGGGAGAAAGGTGTCTCCTCTCTACTGATGCTTTATCACCAATCCTTGTTTCAATAAAAACACCACATTTCAAAAACAGTTGTCATTGGGATGCAAAGTGAGGTGAAATGTTCTGAACAGGGGCACAGACAGCAAAACAAATGTTACAGGGGTGATAACCCTTCCCTATGTTTTCCAAAAAGCTTAAAAATAGATTTTTTGGCTGGAGCTACACTTAAACAATGTACGTGTTCAAAATTACAAACAGATTCTACTTAAGAACAAACCTACAGTCCCTGTCTTGTTTACACCGGTCTTGTTTACACCGCCTGTATACTGCTGTTCAGAGTATATAGGGCCTTTTTTATTTTGTGTTGCGGGGTTCCCCTTAATATCCAAACAAGACCCAAAGGGGCTGGTAATGGGCTGGGGTAGGGGGGGGGGGTGATGGGGTAGCTATGCCATTTTTCTTAAAGATTTTCATCCATGGGGGGCGTGTCCGGATGTGAGGAAGAGAGGACGTGTGTGAGAGAGCTCCGGCTCCTGGGTTAAGAATCCTGTGAATTTCTCCTGCGCTGAGCGGCATCCGGGCCGGTGGACAGCTGCTCCGTGCTCGGGGTCACCTCCGGAGTACACCGATGCCATCCAGGAGGAAATCGACCAAGAAACAGCCGCCTCCTAAGACGCAGGGCTCCCCAGCGGTGACACGTGCGGCGGCCATCTTGCCCTCCAGAGCGGAGCGTGCAGTAGCCATACAGACAGCCCTGCAGCTTCTGAGGGACATGGAGCAGGTGGATGGTGACCCGCAGCAGCCCCAAGGTATGGAGAAATCTGAGGGCACTGCCTCCACGGCAGTCATTTTGGCGGCCATTGAGGAGAGCAAAACCCTGGTTATGGGGAAAATAGACACACTGGCCATGGAGTGTGGCCTCATCAGGCAAGATATGGACAAGTTTAGAGGCCGTGTAACTGCTGCTGAGACTCGTATCTCAGATATTGAGGATACCGCGGCTATAACATCCCAGAATGTCGCTGATCTGCAACGCACGGTTAAAACCTTGATGGCGCGGTCTGAGGACGCCGAAAATAGGCTGCGCCGCAATAATGTGCGCGTGGTGGGCCTGCCTGAGGGTGCGGAGGGCTCGCAGCCAGCCAGCTTTGCTGAAACCTTTTTCAAGGATATCCTGGCGTTACAGCATGTCTCCTCTGCGTATATTGTGGAGCGGGCTCATAGGGTCCCCACAGGCCCGAGACCACGGGGCGCATTGCCTAGACCATTCCTCGTGCGGTTTCTAAATTACCGCGACAGAGATCTCATTCTGGCGGAAGCCCGGAAGTCACCACAGCTCCGGTTTGAAAATACCAATGTGAACTTCTTCCCGGATTTCTCCCCAGAGTTGCAGAGGCGCCGTCGCACGTTCGTGGATGTTCGGAAGAGGCTCCGGGACAAGGGCCTCAAATACAGCATGCTATACCCCAGCAAGCTCCGTGTTGAATACCAGGGCTCTGTGAAATTTTTTGAGGTCCCCTCGGATGTCTCGGATTGGTTGGAGACTCTGGCTTAATGTACAGCATTTATTTTACTTTGATTTATTTTTTCTATTTTTGGCATACTCTGTTTGGCCACCCTTACATCTGCTTCTGCTTGAGTGCACGCTGGTAGTCACATATACTTTGACTTTCATCCTACCCCATGTTACCCCCTCCAGTGAGCTTAGTATTGGTGTGCCTGGATGGTGGAAGTGATCTGGACTGTCCTTGTTTTTCCTGTACAAAATGTTACTTTCAGGAGGCTGCGGGGTGCATTTGGCTGCTTAGTGCTGCATGACCAATGGAGCCGGATGCTCTCTCTGCTGCGCTGAGTAGTCGTAAAAGGCGTACGGTGTCAGCACTCACCTGGTTGACACTTTAGTCCCCTCCAAAGGGGCATATGGAATAACTCTATAGAACACTTTTCCATTTTTTGGTTTTGGTTTTGGGGATTAAGTCTGCTGGCGCTAGTTGTTTCCCTTTTTTTTTTTTTTTTGTGTTTTTTTTGTTTGCTGGCTAGACAGGGGATTACTAAGATGGGACTGTTTATGAGCAAATGTTTTGGTTTTGTTTTTTTTTATGTTTTGTCTGTTTGTCTCTGCTCCATTTTATTTGGGGCTGCTGGTTTGTGGTGTCATCCTCGGTGTTCCACAATTGGTGGGCCAGGGGACACTCAAAAACGGGCTCAGGCACAAAGTACTGTCTGTAGAGATGTTATAGTTATTCTTCAGCTTGTTGTATGGCTCTGTGTACTTCTGGACCTCTCCTGTGCTCCTAGGCCCCCATCTTGTGGCAAATTTCGGAATTACAGTCATGTCTTTAAAAGTTAAAATCACCTCTTGGAATGTCAGGGGATTGAATTCTAAATACAAGAGAGCTTTGGTGTTGAAATTTTTGCAGGCCCAACATCCTCACATAATGTTTTTACAGGAAACGCATTTATTAGGCAACAAAATTCTGGCCATGAAGCGTCCCTGGATGCACAGAGCCATACATGCCACCTATTCGTCATATGCTAGGGGTGTATCTATTTTGTTAAACAAGTCCTTACCTTGCTCCATAAATACAGTGATCACCGATCCTGGAGGAAGGTATTTAGTGGTCATAATTGAAGTTTACTCTAGGAAGTTGGCCCTGGTAAATGTATATATTCCCCCTCCTTTTACAGGCAATATCCTGTATGAGGTGTTGGAGAAATTGGCACCTCACGCTCCATTTCAGTTATTGATGGCTGGTGATTTTAATAATGTTCTCAATTATACGTTGGACGCGTCCAACCCACATAGGGCTCCAAACCGTGAATTGTCACAGTGGGCGGATGCTGCGGGTCTTACTGAAATCTGGCAGTGGAAGCATCCTACGGACAGATGCTATTCTTATCTGTCCTCGGTACATGCTTCGTCCTCCAGAATAGACCTGGCGTTTGCTAATGGAGCAATGTTGCCTCTGGTGGCTGAGGCGTCCTACCTTCCGGGGGGTGTCTCGGATCACACTCCTCTCCAGATCACTTTGCAAGTGGGTTCCCAGAATTCAAGGAGAGTCTGGCGTTTATCACCTAGTTGGGTGGGGGAGCCCTCTGTGGAGGAGATGCTGCAACCACACATTGACACATTTTGGCAGGTTAACGAGGGATCGGCCACATTACATATGGAATGGGAGGCCTTCAAGGCCACTACTAGGGGGGAATACATATCAGCCATAAAAGCCCTGAGAATTGAGCGGAATAGTGTAGAAAAACAACTCCATGACAGGGAGCGGGAGTGCGCTAAGGCTCATGCGGACTCACCTTCTCCTGACTCGTTGGCTCAGTTGCGGTTTGCAAGGAGGAACGTTTCTCTCCATTACCGAGAGGCGACTACTTGTCATCTGCAAAGGAGTGCGGCGCGTGTTTTTGAACAGGGGGATAAAAACGGTAAACTATTGGCTTTTTTGACGGTTGGGGACACGTCCCCAACGGTAGTGCCTTGCGTAATGTCCCAGTCTGGACACCTGTTGAGAGACAGGGAGGACGTAGTACGGGAGTTTGTATCGTTCTATAAGTCTCTGTACTCGCCTATAGATCCCTATGACGCGGGTGACCTTGGGGTCACATTGGGGGCCCTGCGGTTGCCTGAGTTGTCAGAGGAGTCTCGTAATTTTCTTGATGCCGAGTTCGGGGAGGATGAGGTGGTCTCCGCAATTGGGTCGTTTCCTGGTGGCAGGGCTCCGGGTCCGGATGGTCTGCCTATTGACTGGTACCGTCGTTACTCGGAGATCCTGGTGCCTAGACTACTGCAATTGTATGCCGACTGTTTTTAGAAGGGGGGCCTCCCCCCTTCCTTTTATGAGGCTCATATTGTACTGTTGGCCAAGCCGGACAAAGACCCAATGCTATGTTCTTCGTATAGGCCCATTTCTTTACTGAATATGGACTTCAAAATACTTACTAAGATGTTGGCTACTAGACTTATGTCGGTCTTGCACCATGTTATCTCCCCTGACCAGACAGGTTTCATGCCCAGGAAAGCCACGGATATCAATCTGCGGAGGGTTTTCACCCACACGCAGTTGGGTCCGGACAGTTCCAGCGGCAGGATACTGGTCTTTTTGGATTTGGAGAAGGCCTTTGATTCCGTTGACTTGAATTACATGAGGGTGGTGCTGGAGGTATTCGGTTTCGGGCCTCATTTCAGGAAGTGGATCGACATTCTATATCATTCCCCTACAGCGGCCATTAAGTTAAACAATATGTTGTCGGAATTTTTTTCAGTGCGGAGGGGCACTCGCCAGGGTTGCCCTTTGTCCCCGGGTCTATTTTCCATCATGATTGAACCCGTGGCTGCGGCCTTGCGGGCCTCTGAGGAGGTGCGGGGGATCATGGTGGGTGACTTGAACGAAAAGACGGCACTTTATGCGGACGACATGGTTCTTTTTCTGCGGGACTCCGGAAATTCCTTGTCGGCAGCACTAGATATCCTGAATTCTTTTGCACGTTTTTCGGGTCTGAAAGTCAACTGGGGAAAATCCCAAATTCTATCTCTCAGGACGCCATCCCCCAGGTGCGAGATTCCTGTTGATTGTCCTTTACAGCGGGTGGAGGTGCTCAAATTTCTGGGGTTAAACATTTCTAATTCCGTGTCCGATTTTATTGCCTTAAATGTCGATCCACTTTTGACTAAACTGAAATCCAGGCTACAGGCATGGCAAAACTTACCTTTGACGCTCATTGGTAGGGTGAATTTAGTGAAAATGAAATTTTTACCTTTGTTTTTGTATATATTTCGGAATTCCCCTGTTTGGATACCGAGATATGTTTTTAAGAAAATAGATAGTCTCATAACAACTTTCTTATGGCAGGGAAGAAGCCCTCGAATTAAATTCCGGGTGTTACAACTGCCGTGGAAACAAGGGGGACTGGCGGTCCCGGATTTTCACAGGTATTTCTTAGCTGGTCAGCTGGTATTTGTCCACAGGTGGTTCACTCTACCTGAGGACGACACTGCTAATACACTGGAGGCGGCGGTTGTGGGTTCGTATGAGGCACTGAAGCATCTCCCGCTTCGGGGAATCAGGGCTCCGTATAGGCTCACGATATCCATGCGTGCCGCTTGTAGGGCATGGGTGGCAGTGAATAAGGTGGGTGGTGCCTCTGAAATTTCTCCTTACACACCACTTTGGAAGAATCCTCAGCTACCACACTTTTGTGAGTACCCCTATCCAGTCACCTGGACTAAGTATAGCATTAAGACTCTGAGGGACATAGTGGGGGGTGGGAAACTCTTACAGTTTGACGCCCTTAAAGCCAGGTTTGATCTGCCCAATACGCACTTGTTTCGTTTTCTTCAGCTCAGACATGCATTTAAGGCCCAATTTGGAGATATTGGTATCACCATGCAAACTAGTGATATGGAGTCTTTACTGAGAGAGGACACTTTAGACAAGGCCTTGTCTACAATATATAAACAGCTGTTCAGTGAGGGAGGTGATCTCCTGGCAAAGTGTAGGGCGGCGTGGGGTGAGGTGTTCCCCCAGATGGACAGGGATGACTGGGATGATGTATGGGACATTAATTTTACTAGATTGGTCTCTGCCAGGGACCATCTCATCCAATTTAAATTCCTGCATCGCATCTATCTTACGCCGGCTAGACTGGCCAAGATATTCCCTACACAGTCTCCTTGTTGCTGGTGGTGCAGTTCCCTCACAGCCAATTTCATGCATGTCTTTTGGAATTGCTCATTCATCCAAAGGTTCTGGAGAGGGGTTGCCGACTGCATAGCTGGGGTGACCACCATCCAGTTACAGCCTTCTATTGAGGTATGCCTCTTGGGTCTGGTAGACAATCTAGCCCCAAGGAGAGCGACTCGGGCTCTGTTGACGATTCTCATATATTACGCCAGGAAACTGATAGTGTTATCATGGAAAAAGCCCAATCCGCCCACTGTGTCAGCATGGAAGGGGGTGGTGAATAGAGCTGTACCGCTGTACAAAGCTACGTATGCTAGTAGGGGCGCACCTCAGAAATTTGATAAAGTATGGGGTGGTTGGATGAATAGTGAACTTACGGTGGCGGATTGAGGGGCACCCATTATAAATGCACTTGCAGTAAGAGTTGATTATGATTGTGATTATGGGACATTTCCAAACAACATATGACTGTGATTGAGTTAAAGTGACTTTATAACTGTATTATTCCTGTTGATGGGTGGGGGTCTGGAGGGAGGGAGAGGGAGCCAATGCTGAAGATTTGTATTTAGTTTGTGTTGGACCATTGGGTCTGTTTGTTTTGTCAAAAGCTATAAATAAAACTTTTCAAAAAAAAAAAAAAAAAGATTTTCATCCATATTACCGGGACCAGACATTACATTAAAGCCGCAAGCAGTTTTAAATGGCTTTTTTTTCCTTTAGAAATGTAATTTGTGCAGGGACAGTTCTAAACACGGGAAACACGTGGCACTTCGCAGGCATACTTTAGACACCCCCCAGGTACGATATTTAAAGGAATATTTGACTTTTTTTTTTTCACTTTATGCATCATTAAAATGACTGCTCCCGAAAAACGTCCGTTTTTAAAACTTCTTTTTGCATTGATACATGTCCCCTGGTGCAGAACCCGGGTTCCCAAACTCTGTTTAGGACAATAACATGGATAATAGTCATTATAATTAGCACTTTAGAATTCGAACGTTCGCATCCATTGTATTTAATAGGGTTCTAATGTTCGTGCGAACTTTCGGTCCGTTCGCGGGTTCTGGTGCGAACCGAACCCGGGGGTGTTCGGCTCATCACTAGTCAACACCAATGTTGGCTCAAGCTGCCTTACAGACAATGGATGAACTGTAAGGTGTATATGACACGCAAAACTTAATAATCCCAAATGTATTAACAGACCATAATGATATTGACCAAGGAGTGTCGATAAGGAGAATTTGTTTGTACAGCTGGACTGGTCTCCTGTTCTCAGTAAAAGACAGTCTGAAGTCCACTTCCAACAACCAAGAAAGATCTCCAAGTCCTGTATAATTTTTCTTATGTATCTGTATATATAGATATATGATCATAAGTGATGCATATGCTACTTCTCAGACATTTTAAGAAAACACCTGTATACATGTTGCATTATTAATACACATGATATTATAAGTAAGAATATGATATGTTGATATGGGACAAATGAAAAATTGTGTTTAGATACCCATCATGGTTTAAAAGATTTGAAGTCATGCAAGACAGAAACATTTTAAAAATACCCACATGTTATTATAAGACATTTCAATTATCTATGATATT
Organism: Rana muscosa; assembly: GCA_029206835.1. Taxonomy (NCBI): domain Eukaryota; kingdom Metazoa; phylum Chordata; class Amphibia; order Anura; family Ranidae; genus Rana; species Rana muscosa. Next base: position 691,546,215 of record CM055122.1, on the reverse strand, counting down.
TGTAGGTCACAAAAGATAATTATAATTTTAGTATCTGATGATCTAAGAACTTTTCTATAAGAAAAATATATATGAAAGTAGTGATTATAGTAGAAATGTTTTAAAAAGCAAATTAGCATTATAAAAGACACCAATCATGATTATAACCATACAAGACTTAAGCATATGTTTAGATTAACACATACTCATCAGATAGATCACCACGCCAGCTTCAGCTAGGAATGGTTGTATGCGACAATGGCACCAACCTCCTCTCCGCCCTCCGACAGGGACACTTGAACCGTGTTCAGTGTTTGGCTCACGTCCTGAATTTGGTGGTGCAGCAGTTCTTGTGCAGGTACCCAGGCTTACAGGATCTCCTGAGGCAAGCCAGGAAAGTCTGTGGTCATTTCTGCCGGTCATATAATGCCAGTGCTTGGCTGGCTGACCTTCAAAAGGAATGCAACCTGCCCAAGAACCGCCTCATTTGTGACATGCCCACCAGGTGGAACTTAACGTTGGCAATGCTGCAGCGGCTGCACACGCAGCAGAGGGCCATCAATGAGTCTCTGTGTGAGTATGGCACCAGGACAGGGTCAGGGGAGCTTGGCTTTTTTTCGCCACGCCAGTGGCTACTGATCAAGGATGCATGCAATGTCCTGTCACCATTTGAGGAGGCCACGAGGATGGTGAGCAGTGACAGTGCATGTATCAGTGATACTGTCCCTCTTGTCTTCCTGTTGGAGCACACGCTACGTGGAATAATGGACAGGGCACTTGAGGTAGAACAGCGGGAGGAAGAGGAGGGCTTCCTTACCTCTCAAGGCCCCCTTTATCCAGATAGTATTCCTGCGGGCCCGCCGATCACACAGGAAGAGGACGAGGAGGAGGAGGATTGTGTTAGCATGGAGGTGGAGGATAACACTCAGCATCAGCAGCAGTCTTCAAGGGATCGTTTCGAGACCCCAGTAACCCATGGAGTTGTACGTGGCTGAGAGGAGGTGGCTGCGGATCATGTGTTCCTTAGTGACCCCGAGGACTCCGGATCGAAATGCCTCAGCAAACCTACACTGCATGGCCTCCCTGATCCTGCAAAGCCTGCGAAAGGACCCTAGCATTTATGGTATCAAGGAGAGGGATCATTACTGGCTGGCAACCCTACTTGATCCACGTTACAAGGGTAAGGTTGCAGAACTTATCCAGCCTTTGCAGAGGGAGCAGATGATGAAACATCTTCGGGAGGCCTTGCAGAATGGTTTGTGCAATGCGATTCCAGAGCCTGGGAGGTTACAATTTCCTGGTGCTGGACAACGTGTTGCTTAGGCTTTGTTCAGTCACAGAAAGAGCGGTGAAGAAGGTGGCCATCTGGCCGATGTCTTCAGACAATTCTTCAGTACGTAGCCCCAAGGTCTGATCGGTTCCAGCAACCATCGCCAGCATCTAAATTACATGGTGCAGGAATACCTAGGGGCAAGATCAGACTTGGAGACCTTTCCAACAGAAAATCCACTGGGTTACTGAGTCTTGAGGATAGACCACTGGCCAGAGCTTGCACAATATGCAAGTGAGCTACTGGCCTGTCCTGCATCCAGCGTTCTTTCTGAACGCACATTCAGTGCTGCTGGAAGCTTTGTAACCGATCACAGAGTGAGCCTGTCCACAGACTCTGTTGAACAGCTCACATTCATAAAAATGAATCAGTCTTGGATCGCCAGCTACCAAACACCTGGTGCTGATGTAACCAATTGATTTTTCTATGGATGTGGGATCCCTTGAAGACTGCCTATGCTGAGCGACTATCTTATTATGCTGAGTGACTATCCTATTCCTCCTCAATGTTCATGTTGATAGCTTCTAAGAATATTTTTGTTACAGGGCACCACCACCACTGCCTAAGGCCCAATTTGTCTGCTCCTGTTTAACAGGGGCTTGTAATTAGAATTGTTGCTGTAATATTTCACAGCAGGGCTCATTCCTGCGCTCAACTAGAGTATTTGTGAGGGGCTGCAGTGTTGTGGCACCACCACCTCTGCCTAAGGCCCAATTTTTCTGCCCCTGCTTAACAGGGGCACGTAATTAAAATTTTTGATCTAATATTTCTCAGCAGAGCCCATTCCTGCGCTCAACAAGAGTATCTGTGAGACTTTACAGTGTTGTGCCACCACCGCCACCACCACCGCCTAAGGCCCAATTTTTCTGCCCCTGTTTAACAGGGGCGTGTAATTAAAATTTTTGATCTAATATTTCACGGCAGGACCTGTTACTGCGCTCAACAAGAGTATCTGTGAGGCTTTACAGTGTTGTGCCACCACCACCACCACCACCACCTAAGGCCCAATTTTTCTGCCCCTGTTTAACAGGGGCGCATAATTACACTTTTTATGATCTAATATTTCTCAGCAGGGCCCGTTCCTGCGCTCAACAAGAGTATCTGTGAGGCTTTACAGTGTTGTGCCACCACCACCGCCACCACCGCCTAAGGCCCAATTTTTCTGCCCCTGTTTAACAGGGGCACGTAATTACACTTTTTATGATCTAATATTTCTCAGCAGGGCCCGTTCCTGCGCTCAACAAGAGTATCTGTGAGGCTTTACAGTGTTGTGCCACCACCACCGCCTAAGGCCCAATTTTTCTGCCCCTGTTTAACATTTAACATTTAATTAAAAATTTTGATCTAATATTTCTCAGCAGGGCCCGTTCCTGCGCCCACCAATAGTAACTGTGAGGGCTTACAGTGTTGTGGCACCACCACCAAAGGCCCAATTTTTCTGCCCCTGATCAACAGGGGGCATGTAATTACAATTCTTGATATAATATTTCACAGCAGGGCCCGTTCCAGCGCCCACCAAGAGTAACTGTGAGGGCTTACAGTGTTCTGGTACCCCCAACACCTAAGGCCCAATTTTCTGCAGAGTATATAGGGCAGGCCGTATAGTATATACAGGCGGTCCCCTACTTTCAAACATCCGACTTACAAACGACTCCTACTTACAAACGGAGGGAGACAACAGGAAGTGAGAGGAAATCTACCCCTAGAAAGGGGAATTCTCTCCTGTAAGAGTTAATATGGGAAAAAGGTGTCTCCACTGATGCTTTATCACCAATCCTTGTTTCCCTAAAAACCCCAAATTTTTTAAATCCAATTGTCATTGGGACAGAAAGTGAGGTGAAATCTTCTGAACAGGGGCACAGACAGCAAAACAAATGTTACAGGGGTGATAACCCTTCCCTATGTTATCCAAAAAGCTTTAAAAAAAGCTTTAGATTTTTTGGCTGGAGCTACACTCAAAAAATGTACCTGTTCCAAATTACAAACAGATTCAACTTAAGAACAAACCTACAGTCCCTATCTTGTTTGGAACCCGGGGACCGCCTGTATACTGCTGTTCAGAGTATATAGGACCTGAGGGACCCACACCTTTTCTTTTTTAAATTTGGGTGCGGGGTTCCCCTTAATATCCATACAAGACCCAAAGGGCCTGGTAATGGGCTGGGCCCATGCCGTTTTTCTCAATAATTTTTATCTATATTGCTGGGACCCGACATTACATTACAGCCGCAAGCAGTTTTAAATGACTTTTATTCCTTTAGAAATGTCATTTTGTGCAGGGACTGTTCTAAACACGGGAAATAAGTGGCACTTTAGAGGCATACTATAGACACCCCCCAGGTATGATATTTAAAGGAATATTTCACTTTTATTTTTTCACTTTAAGCATTTTTAAAATCACTGCAAAAAAACTGCAGTTTTTAAAACTTTTTTTTGCATCGATACATGTCCCCTGGGGCAGGACCCGGGTCCCCAAACACTTTTTATGACAATAACTTGCATATTAGCCTTTAAAATTAGCACTTTTGATTTCTCACGTGTGGGTCCGATGGACTTTAACGGTGTTCGAATGTTCGTGCAAACTTTCGGTCCATTTGCATGTTCTGCCGCGAACCGAACCGGGGGGTGTTCGGCTCATCCCTACCTGTGATCCATTAAGAGACTGCTGCTGCTGGGTGGGTGAGAGTCAGCTGTCTTTTCCTTCCCCTCAAGGGCAGAACCGGCTGAAAGTGCTGCAGGATGCTGACTCGAGAGGAGGACCTTCTGCTGGCCCTAGTGGGACTGCCCAGACCCAGAAACCAATTTACAGTGGTGAGAGGTCTCTTGGCCACTGGCTTTCTGTGTTTGGAAAATAAGTGGGATAGTCACACCCCTTTGAGGTGGATCACTCTTTAACAAACTCTTATGAAATCCGAAATGGAACATAGGTTATTCCCAAGTAAATGGTTCAAGTAATTCCCAAACATTAACCTTAAAAGTACCACCATATATGTATAAAAGCATCCTGTCAGCAAGTGGTTATATCGAGATCATGGCTTCTGACATGATTTCGCATTAAAGAGTACCAGTCACCTGCCCATGCTATCATATAGGAGGCTTTTTCACCCCCTTGTGATAGCAATTACATTTTTATTTTATTTTTTTTAAAGCGTAAAAAATGTATTTGAATAAAAATAAAGAAAAAACCCGAAAAGCACCCCATCCACCTGTACATACGCATAAATGCAATCATGAGCGTATGTCCAGCATGAGTATGTAAACAGAAATTGCACCGCACATGTGAGGTATCTCTGCGAGTTTTAGAGTGAGAGCAATAATTCTGGAGCTAACTCTAAACTTATTACATGTACAGGCTTTTAAAGTGTCAGCTAAGCAACATTTTGGGTACCATAGTTTCTCACTATTTCTCTGGTGCATACAATCTTTGAGACTTGACATGTTTGGTATCTACCTACTCAACACAACGTCACCTTTTACATTATTGTACCAAAAATGGGTATTATATTGTTTGTGTGCACTAAAATAATTTTAAGTGTTTTTTTTTTGTTTTTTTTGTGTTGGATGCACAAATATTGTGTGATAGTAAGTAATTTTCTTGCAAAAAATCCAGATTTTAACATGTGTGTGAAAAGTAAAAAAAAATGCCCCGGACATCAAGTCCTTAAGGGCCCCAATTCTAGCAGGACTGAGTTTAATACTATTGATCAGTACGATATCCAGGTATTTGTTATCCCTTAGTTAGGTTTTGTGGTTTGTGATCACCTAATCACTGATTGGCTACACACTGATCAGTCATTGTGCAGCCCAGTCCTGTGTTTCTTTTTGCTCCTCTTAAATGGAGAGAAAGATACATTATTATACAGTATCTTGTTTCCTGCTAGAGGACAATAATGTAAACCAAATTAAATATGTTAAAAAAAAAAAAAATCAAGGAAAAAATAAATAGATCAGAATTTGATCTAGGTTAGGGTTAAAGTTAGGGTCAAGGTCAGTGTCAAAAGTCAGAGTCAGTGTATTTCAGGTTGGATTAAAAAAAAAACGATATTTGTTATGTGTTACTCTCACGCTACCACTCTGTGTGTGGGGGGAAAAAATGTGTAGCAAGCCTGCCGCCTTCACCTAAATAGCTTATCCTTGACTATTCATAAATAGATTGTTAGAGACTAGTGAGGCGCTGACCGTTCTCAATTTAACCAATATGTGACGAGAACTCTTGTGGTAGGTAAAACCTAGTTAATAGATAACCATCAAAATAAATATTAATATAAAGTGACTTCAGTGCATAAACCAATTGAACATTAATGGGTGTGACCTCAAGGCTAAAAGCAATCACTCTGTGATGCCCCTAATCATCCAGCGATTGCCACACTCTTTACACTGTGGTAAATCAGCAGCAATAGAAAATAACTGTATAAACATGCAATATAAATAATGATCCAAAACATGTAATAAAAGTGATCATGGTGCATAAATAATAACTTGTGTCTCAAGGCTGGACACCTAGCACACAAATCTAAATAGCAAGTTAATGGTGCATGTCCATTGATACAAGTCCTTATATAAAAAGTCCTTTTTGTGAGGTAGTGCACAATATCCCTACACCCTAAGCAGTGTTTATTTATAATATAGGTGAAAATCTTGCTCCCACATCACCACCATGCTCTCTAGCCTCTCACCTCAGTTAAGTATTAAATCAGAATAGCCTATGGTTCCTTGGATGGTGTACTTATGTGTAGTCACATCTTGGGGTCCTCTATAGTTGTATCCGATGATCTGCTCTCACATATGTTGTGTCTCTGTTTTCTCCCAGGAGGTTCCCTCTAATGTCCTCTCAAAGGGGTATATATAAAGGAAGAAGAGCGCTTTCGTAGTGTAGTAGCTTAGAATGAATTTATTAAAATCATGACATCATACAGTGCACTCACATTAAAAAGCAGAGTAACGGCGTATATCCACAAGCTTGTTCCACAATTGCATCACTTCCAGTATGCCTCCACTCACGCCCTACGCGTTACATCACGGTCACGTGACTTCATTAGGGGATAGTGGGGGACAAGGGAAGCGTGTTTATATAGTGTGCTACAGTCATTGTTTGCGTCCATTTTCCTGTAGTACTATGTTGTATCTCACGGCAAGCCATTTTTTAATAGATCCCTAATCATCTGTATAAATCTCAGCCTCTCTTTAACCTAATCCTTCCTGTTCTCCATTTTGTTGGAGGTAAAGCCTTTCTCCTCCAGTATAAGGCTTTACCTCCAACAAAATTCTCATATATACACAAGCTCTGAGCTCGTAGATATACGCCGTTACTCTGCTTTTTAATATGAGTGCACTGTATGATGTTATGATTTTAATAAATTCATTCTAAGTTACTACACTATGAGAGCGCTCTTCTTCCTTTATATATATTCCTTTGAGAGCACATTAGAGGGAACCTCCTGGGAGAAAACAGAGACACAACATATGTGAGAGCAGATCATCAGAAACAACTATAGAGGACCCCAAGAGGTGACTACACGTCAATACACCCTCCAAGGAACCATAGGCTATGCTGATTTAATACTTAAAGTGGAGTTCCGCCTAAAAAAAAATATTAAAAGTCAGCAGCTACAAATACTGCAGCTGCTGACTTTTAATAATCGGACACTCACCTGTCCCAGGGTCCAGCGATGCGGGGGAACGAAGCCCCACTTGTCTCCCCCTCCTCTCTGCGGAGCCGACATTGTCACTGTGGGCACCCGGCTGTGGCTTCACAGCCGGGAACGCACTGCGCATGCACGCGCCGCGCTGCGCACCGTGACTGGCTGAGCAATCAGCTGGGACCTGTGACGTGTCCCAGATGATTGCGGAGAGGGAGGGGTAGAGGTGAGCTTATTTCCACCGCCGCCGCCCGGGAGGAAGTTGGAGCTGGAACCCTCTAAAAACAGGGTTTCCACCCCCCAAAAAAAAAATTACATGCCAAATGTGGCATGTCAGGGGGTCACCTTTCTTTAAAGTGGAAGTTCCATTTTTGGGTGGAACTCCACTTTAACTGAGGTGAGAGGCTAGAGAGCATGGAGGTGATGTGGGAGCAAGATTGTCACCTATATTATAAATATTCACCACTAAGGGTGTAAGGATATTGTGCACTACCTCACAAAAAGGACTTTTTTATATAAGGACTTGTATCAATGGACATGCACCATTAACTTGCTGCTCAGATTTGTGTGTCAGGTGTCCAGCCTTGAGACACAAGTTATTATTTATGCACCAGTATCACTTTTATTACATGTTTTGGATCATTATTTACATTGCATGTGTAGCACACAAACCTTTTTCACGCCTGGCTCACTTGCAAGTCAAGGCACACGTGCTATATGCCCGTACCCTCCTATTTGAGGAGGTTAAGCAGTGTTCACAAATTTTGGGTCCTGCAGCGAGTTACCTTCTTCCACTGGTTCTCTTCCCCAGAGTATGGGTTCAAGTCTCTATTTCTTCCCCCAAAGAAACCAATGTCCAGAAACACTTTAACTCCAACAGAGAGTTTTTTTTTTTTTTTTTCGTTTAATATCTTTATTTTTCTTTTATACCAACAAGAAAAAGAAAACAAAAGAACAGAAAATAAAAGGGACATTCCAACAGAATATTTTCATGGTTACAATTATATACATGATAACTCATATTCAATTTATCCAGATATACATCTACGCATATATTTTGTCCCAAACTTCATTCACTCTCAAAGTCTGCTATATCTAAATCCTTCTACAGTATCTACCCAGGTTAACCTTTGTTCCCATCTTTCATCTTTATCACCCTCTCAATTTCTCTAGGATCCTCTTCTTCTCGTTTCCCTCTTCATTACAAACCCCTATTTACCTCCCGCCTCCCCCCCCAAAGAAAAAAAAAAAGGACCCCCCAAAAGATGGAGAGAGCAAATTTCTATTTCTATTTCCTCTCATGTGCAGGTACGCATTTCATATTAGACCATCCCCACTCCTCGCTTGCCTCATCTATCATTCTCTTTCCTTCTTCAGAATACATATATAAATTCCATACTGTCCAAATACTGTTCTCGCTTATTTTGGGCGGAGAGAACTAAATCCTCCATTGCTCCTATTTCCCGCACTCTATTAAGCCATCCTGCTATAGAGGGTGGTCTAGAATCTCTCCACCGTAAGGTCACTCCAGCTTTTGCTGCGTTAATTAAATGACAAATCATTGATTTCCTATACTTCTGTACCGGGATCTGTGAGCAATGTAAAAGAAAAAACGCAGGGTCATCTGGTATCTGAAATTCTGTAAATTTTTTAGATATTTTTTAGATATTCTCTGCACTTCCCGCCAATAATGTCACATTTTTTCACAAGACCAGAATATGTGTAATAATGTTTGATGGTATGTGAGTACCCAGATACTTTAACTTAGTTTCCCATTTAAACCTAAAATTTAATTGTATTGTTTTACACATCGAGGCGGGCATTGCCACACTCATTGCCTCAGATTTAGTATGGTTTATTTTCAAATTTGAAAGCCTACCGTAACTGTCAATCTCCCTCACAAGGTTGGGGAGTGAAATATGTGGATTAGACATGGAAAACAACAAATCATCCGCATATGCCGATACTTTATGGATTTGATCTCCTATTTGAACCCCCTGTATATCCAAATTCTGGCGAATTTTATTCAATAGTGGCTCTAGTGAAAGTGCAAATAGTAAAGGTGAAAGGGGACATCCCTGTCGTGTTCCATATGTGATCTTAAAAGATTTTGAATACATTCCATTTACCCTTACTGCAGCGCGTGGGGTCGTATAAACACCCATGATCCAACTGAGCATACGTTCCCCTAAACCCACGCGTCGCAGCACTTCAAAGAGAAAGCGCCAATTCACTCTATCGAATGCTTTCTCAGCATCCGTATTTAGGAACACGCAAGGGATGTCCCTCTCGTTAGCATAATGGACCAGGTTAAGGACTTTTATCGTATTGTCTCTTGCTTCCCGTGTAGGGATGAATCCCACCTGGTCTAAATCTACTAGCTGAGGAAGCCATGGTTGAAGTCGTAATGCCAGTATTTTCGTAAACAGTTTTAAATCCGAGTTCAGTAATGAAATCGGCCTATAACTGCCGCATTCCCCCGGGTCTTTCCCCTCCTTTGGAATCACCGTAATATGTGCTAAAAGAGCATCCGGTGGGAATGCCGCTGTCTAGCCCAGTGCATTAAAGAACTTCACCATCTGACCTCTCAATAATGTGGCAAATTCTTTATAATATCTTATAGTATATCCATCCGGGCCCAGAGCTTTTCCGGAATTAATCTTTTTTAATACTGCATTCAATTCCTCCCTAGTGATAGGGGTTTCTAAACTACATCGAGCTGGCGATGAAAGCCTTGGAGAATCTGCCCTCAAAAGATATTCCTCTATAACTGACTGCGGGACTGGTTCTTGTGCCAGGTTATATAGTGAGGAATAATATTCTCCAAATTCCTCGGCTATCTCTTTTGGTTTCCGTAATAGGTGTGCTTCTTGCCCTCTGATTTGTGGGGTATATGTTGACCGATTTTTTTCTTTTAATTTCCCAGCTAGCAATTTGCTACACTTATCTCCCAGTTCGTAATTTACTTTCCTTCCTCTTTGTATTATTGCATGGGCTTTAAAACGCAGGACCTCTGCCAACTGTCTTCTCAACTGACCAAGTTCCCTTCCCATGGAAGGTACTTGTGTCTTTTTATGCTGAGATTCCAATTTCTGAATCCCTTCTAACAATTCTCTAATGTGTTTTTCTCTCTTCTTCTTCAGTATTGATCCCTGTTTAATCAGGACTCCCCTGATCACTGTCTTGTGCGCCTCCCACACCATTCCCGGGTCGCTCCCCGGCGTATCATTAACTTGAAAATATGCTGTCATTTCTTTAGCCACGTCTTCCCTTACTTCAGGGTTCTGTAGCAAGCTCTCATTTAATCGCCACCTTCTTTCTTGGGAGAGAACCGTATTGGATAGGGAGAGGCACAAGCTGATCGGGGCGTGATCCGACCACGTTATATTTCCAATCATCACTTCTGATACTAAGGAAATCATATAATGGGGAATCAGAAAAAGGTCTATGCGGGAGTACACTTGGTGAGGATTAGAGAAAAAGGTACAATCCCTTTCCTCTGCATGCATTATCCTCCAGATAGGTTTAGCTCACCCGATTAGTCCTCTCTCACAGTCCTAGCAGCCGGTGTGGAGCTCAAACTGTTCTTTCACCCTATCCCCTCCAGGGACAGGTACAGGAAATCCTCTAACCTCTGTAGACTTTTAAGAACAGGATAATGCCAATGGGCACTCTACAGGTTAGTCCTCCAAAACATGGAATCCTTCCCTCTGACAGGTCACCAAGCCTCTCCCGAGACAGCAATCTTCCATTACTCATCTCCTTAGTGGGACCGATCCTCCCCTGGCTTCCTCACGGTCAGAGTGGTTACCCACACCTGGGCACCCTGGGACTCCAATGGGCGAATTGTAGACCCAGTTAAAGGTATTGGGCCTACCTGGAATGTTGCAGCCTCGGGCCAAAGGTGCCCGAGACTTCTTGGCCAGTCATCGCATCCCTGAGGGGCACACCCCTCCGGCTCCTCCACTCCAACTCGACCTCCAACTCCACTCCCATTTCACACAAAGATGGCGTCTGCCCCTTATGTACCCTCTCCCGGCATGAACAGCAGGCCAATCACGCCCACTGTACTGCAGCTGAGAAAGGACACCCTAAGGCGCAGCAATGCCACCCATGGCTCAACCCTGACCTGATATGGCAGCGTCACCTACAGACCACAGGGAACCATACACCAGGCAGCATCACATAGGCAGAAGCAAATACCTCGCAATCAAAAATGATCCGAGCCTTGCTACCAGCTCAGACCAACCCCTAAATTTAGGCACGTAACACCCCTAAAAAGTAAAGGCCCGCTACATACGCCCCCTCCTAAAATAGACACTGTCCCCAGTGTCTGCAATAAATGCACAACCCCTCAAGCCTGAGCAAGCGTGAATTTATTCCAGAAAAATTATGTACAATTTGTTGAGTTGTTGTGCCTGAACCAACATAGGGAAAAAGGGACAAGAGAAAAGAAATAGAGAAGGAAAATATAGAGAACAAAACACAGTATTTGACATCCATTCTCAATGTCACATTTTCATATCACACTGTACATATTCCACCCCCTCCTAAATAACTACTCCACCCATTCTCCGGCAGAATTGCTTGTAGTTCACCTGTAGAGGGAGAGAAAACAACACAACACACAGAATCAAACATCCTAACTTCTAGAAACAGAAGCAAATCATTTCCCCAAGAAGGAATGACCGGTTTCTGTAGCATAATTTCCTGCAGAACACCACCACCTAGTGGCAGCACATATTACTACACTAGCCTTGGTGCGCATAGGCACGTATCAATACACAAGGACACCCCCTTAATCATGACGGCTTCCTGCTTTGCCCTGACTTAATCTACCCAGTGTTCAGTTCTTTTCTTGAGAAGAAAAAAAAACGTTCTCCTCTGCGGGACTGAAAAGGGAGAAAACACAAACAGTCCTCCGATTCCTCACAGAGTATATTCCCTCTTGAGCAGAGAGTCAGATCAGCAGTTCAAGGCAAGTTCCCCGAAGTGGAATAAAAAACAAACAAATTCCCACTTCAAAGATAGTACTTGGGATCAGCGAGAACAAGGGTTTTCCACTGCTTGTCCAATGTTTCTATGTAGTAAATAGCATCGTCTCTGTCCTTGCTGCAGATGACTACACGGTCCGCGTGAATGTGCCGACCATAAGTCCAGTCCTTGCGACAGCCTTTATAACGATCAGCCATTACAGCAGAGCACTTTAGATATCGATAGCCTCTTGGTACTTTCACATGGTCCCATACAAAGTCAGCGTACCAACGTTCACGAGAGGCCTCAATCTCGTAAAGAAGTTCTTTAGGAACATAGGGATACTCCCAACCATAGTCAGCGGCAACCTTTTTGTGTAGGAGCAGTTGCAATCAGGCTAGGGGTGGCATGGCGGCTCGATCTCCCGCTCCTGGGAAGACAATGGCGTCCGGAGACCTTCTCAATGGTGCAGGCTCCAGCTGCGGCAAAGGTGGCTGCAATGGTGCCCGGACATACGCAACAGCAGGCACAGAAGATGCCGGAGCTGGCAAAGCGGGCATAGGATCAGTCTCCTCCCTTGCAGCAGAGACTTCCACTCGGGGTGTAGTTTCCCCAGAGTCCATTAATGAAACTCCACCTAAACTGCAGGGTGAAGTTGCCGGGATTCTATCCCAACCCTTTTTTTCAAATACTTCATCCACATCATGATCATCTCCCACATCTGAAGATGAGTCCAACTCAGAAGTATTATACTCCTCCGCCGGTAGATAACTGGCGGTGGAGACAGACACAACGTCCTTGAAAATGGAGGGTCTTTGCGGGCTGGTTGTCCACACATCCCCTGTAGCGTGGGGTGTGGGTTTCCCTTCCCTCTCCAACAAAGTCAATGTCCCTTTTCTCCCAGCCTCCTTACCTTCCCCCGATGCGGATCTCCTGGAGGTCCCTACGGCTTGAAAATCCGGTTCAGGCAGGCGCTGGGGCAGGCTTCGACCGCGGCCACGGGAGGCCTTTACGTATCCCACCTTCCGCTTGGCGGGTGGGAGAAAGTTCTCTGTTGTAACGGAGACAGCATCCGCGATGACCTCCGTTGCAAGCTCCGCAATGGTCGGAACTGCATCCTCCACATCCGTGGCAGTCAGAGCTGTGCGCGTCGGCTTGGCCGTGGGAGTACTGGTTTCCTCTTCCAGAGTAGCGACACCTGTAAGGCAGTTGACCCGGTAACCCTTTGGTTTCTCAGTCGGCTGGTCCACTTCAAAAAATAGGATTTTTATAACAGCTTACCTGTAAAATCCTTTTCTTGGAGTACATCACGGGACACAGAGTGACATAGTCATTACTAATGGGTTATATAGATACCGTCAGGTGCTGGCACTGGCAACTTCCAAAACCGGAAGTACCCTCCCCTATATAAGCCCCTCCCATCCGGGAGCACCTCAGTTTTGTAGCAAAGCAATAAGTGTCCCTAAAGAGGGGCGGGAGCTCTGTGTCCCGTGATGTACTCCAAGAAAAGGATTTTACAGGTAAGCTGTTATAAAAATCCTATTTTCTTTCTCGTACATCACGGGACACAGAGCGACATAGTCATTACTAATGGGATGTCCTAAAGCAATGCCAAATGAGGGGGGGGATACACCATATATAAGCTGAGCGCTATCAGACATGAGGATCTTTTGCGGCCTGCAACACACTGCGCCCAAAGGCGACATCCTCCTGACTTCTAACGTCCACCTGGTAGAACCTAGTAAACGTGTGTACCGAAGACCATGTTGCGGCCTTACAGATTTGAGCCAGGGAGGCCTGGTGATGCACTGCCCATGAAGTTCCAACTGCTCTCGTGGAGTGCGCCCTAACTTTGAACGGAGGCGGTCTACTTCTCAAGCCATAGGCTTGTATTATGACCTGTCGAATCCACTTGGCTAAAGTAGATTTTGACGCTGCCTGACCCTTTCTGGGGCCTTCCGGCAGAATAAACAAAGTATCCGTTCTGCGAATCTGAGCAGTGGCTTTTAGATAAGCTTTAACTGCTCTTACTACATCCAAAGAATGCAATAACTTTTCCTCTACCGAAGTAGGTTTGGGGAAAAAAGAAGGAAGAACCACATCTTGGTTCAAATGAAACCTCGATACCACCTTAGGAAGAAAGGCTGGATGAGGACGTAACACTACTCTGTCCTTATGGATAACCAGATATGGCTCCTTACAGGACATAGCTGCTAATTCCGACACTCTTTTAGCCGAACAAATGGCTACTAGAAAAATCAATTTCCTGGTGAGAAGAACCAAGGAAATATGCTGTAGTGGTTCAAATGGTTGTTTCTGTAGAACCGACAAAACCAAGTTTAGATCCCATGGACATATGGGAATATTAACCGGAGGACTAATACGCATCACTCCTTGTATAAAGGCTTTGACTAGTGAATGCGAAGCCAAGGGCCTTTGAAAAAATATTGACAAGGCCGAAATCTGACCCTTGATAGTACTCAAGGCAAGCTTCCTATCTACAGCCCATTGTAGGAAGTCCAGAATCCTACCTATTACGTATTTACGTGGATGCCATTTCCTGGCCTCACACCAGGCGATGTACGCCTTCCAGATTCTATAGTAGATCTGCCTGGATACCGGTTTCCTGGCATTGATCATGGTAGACACCACAGCATTAGAGAGCCCTCTCTTTTTTAGAATGTGGGCTTCAATAGCCAGGCCGTCAAACCTAGGGCTGGTAAGGAAGGGTGGTATATCGGTCCCTGCGAAAGCAGGTCCGGACGATGTGGGAGGGTCCAAGGACTCCCCACAGACATTTTTACAATCTCCGCGTACCATGCTCTTCGGGGCCACGCTGGAGCCACCAGAATCACTGGTTTCTTTTCTACCCTGATTCTGCGGAGTAATCAAGGTAACAATTGTGGCGGTGGGAATGCATATATCAGCTTGAACTGATCCCAAGGGAACACTAGGGCATCCGAGCCGCAAGCTAGGGGATCCCTTGTCCAAGAGACAAACCTGTCCACCTTTGCGTTGAATCTGGATGCTAGCAGATCTACATCCGGTGTTCCCCACCGCTGACATATTGTCCGGAAAACCTCGGGATGAAGGGACCATTCCCCTGGGCATAATTGTTGGCGACTTAGAAAGTCCGCCTTCCAATTCTCCACCCCTGGAATGAATACCGCAGATATGGCTGGGACATATCTTTCTGCCCATCTCAGGATGTAATTTACTTCCCTTTGGGCTGCACGACTCCTGGTGCCCCCCTGACGATTGATATATGCCACTGCTGTGGCATTGTCTGATTGAACTCTGACAGGGGACCCTTGGAGTTTGGATGTCCATGCTACTAGGGCATACCGGGCTGCTCGTATCTCTAAGAGATTGATGGGCAGGGCCTTTTCTGCTTCTGACCACTTGCCCTGGAGAGACCATTGCTCCAGTACTGCTCCCCAGCCTATAAGGCTGGCATCTGTAGTGACCACCTTCCAGGAAATCGGACTGAAGGATTTCCCTCTTTCCAGATTCTGGGGAACCAACCACCAGCGGAGGCTCTTGCGAACGGAAGGGGACAAGGACATTGGTAAGTCCAGAGCCTGAACTTTTTTGTTCCAGGCTGACAGTATGGCCCTTTGCAACTTCCTTGAATGGAATTGACCGTAGGGTACTGCTTCGAATGATGCCACCATTTTTCCCAGCAGCCTCATGCACAGGCGTATGGATGGCTGTCTTTTTGTACCCACTAGGTGGATCAAATCTCTCAAAGACAACACCTTTTCTTGAGGCAAGAAAATTTTTCTCTGGTCTGAATCCAGCCTTAGCCCCAAGTATTCCAGACTTTTGACTGGTTTTAGGGCTGACTTGTCTCGGTTGATAATCCAACCGTGATATTCCAGATACTTGATTGTCTCGTGAACAACCACTTCTAGTTTTTCCACTGAGTGGTCTATCAGCAACAAGTCGTCTAGATATGCCATTATCGTTACACCTCGTGTTCTTAGATTGGCCAATAATGGGGCCAAAATTTTTGTGAACACTCTTGGTGCTGTGGCCAGACCGAAGGGTAAGGCTCTGAACTGAAAATGGCGGCCTTCTACCGCAAAGCGTAGAAATTTTTGGTGGGCTGGAAAGATGGGAATGTGCAAATAAGCATCCTTGATGTCGATCGAGGCTAACCATTCCTCCCCTTGTAGGGCAGTGGCTACCGATCGGATCGACTCCATCCGGAAAGTCCTGATATGCAGGAATTTGTTTAGCCCTTTTAGATTTAGTATGGGCCTCACGTCCCCGTTTGGCTTCGGAACTGTAAAGAGGTTTGAGTAAAACCCGAACCCCCACTCTTCCAGGGGAACCTCTATAATTACTGCTTGAAGCAATAATTGTTCTAGTGCCAACAGGAGGGATCCTCTCTTCTGGGGATCCCTTGGCACGTTTGACCTTATAAAGCGGGAAGAAGGGGAGTTTTTTAACTCCAATTTGTATCCCAGATTTACTGCGGAGAGCACCCATCTGTCTCGGATCGTGTCCCGCCAGGTCTCTGTGAACAACTGAAGTCTTCCCCCCACCTGATTGGGTGGGGGCAACCCTTCATGCATTTGACTTTGGGGGAGGTTTTGTACCTCTCCTGCTCCAGGGCTTTTTGTTACCCTGCAACTGTCCCTGATTTCTACCTCCGGGATTTGACCGAGGAGGCCGTCGGAACTGTTTCACAGCCGATGTCCTAGGGACTGGAGAGGCCGGCCTTTTAAAAGAGGGACCTCTAACTCTATTTTTAACCGGCAAAAGTGTACTTTTACCGCTGGAAATTCTCTGGATATACTTGTCCAGGTCTTCCCCGAATAAGCGCTCCCCATGAAATGGGAAGCTGACCAGCAATTTTTTACAGGGAGCTTCAGCAGACCAGTTCTTGAGCCATAGAAGCCTGCGCATATGTACTACAGACAGCGTAAGGCGGGAGGCCTGATGGATTGAATCCTTTATAGCGTCCACCGCAAAGCATAAGGCTCTAGGTAGATCAGCTAGGGCAAGAGCCTGCTGATCCGGCAAGTCCCTTAAGACCTGTTTCAACTGATCCTTCACTGCTTGGCAGACCCCAATAGCTGCCACTGCTGGTTGTGTCACCAATCCTGCTGTAGAAAAAGCAGATTTTAATAAGGACTCCAATTTTTTATCTATTGGGTCCTTGAACATTTGGACATTTTCCACCGGACATGTCAGTGATTTATTCACACAAGAGATGGCTGCGTCCACTGTAGGGACCCTCCATTTTCTGATGAACTTATCCTCCATGGGATAGACCACCGGAAATCTCTTGGGGGGAGTAAATATTTTGTCAGGATGCTCCCAATCCTGGTAAATGAGCCCCTCCAGTAAAGGATGGATCGGAAAGGAACAAACAGTCTGGGGAGCTTTTAGCGACCCCAACGAGGAGACAGAAGTGGAGGATGGCTCCGCAAGTGGCATTTTAAATGCTGATCGGACCATATTAGTCAGGGACTGAACCCATAACCTTTCAGCATGTGATGCTGAGAACGGCTCTTCCACTGTTGATTCCTCTGCAACCGAATCGACCTCATCCTGATCCCCCTCAGGTAGGTCGACCTCTGTATGGGACTGTTGCTCTGTTAACAGGCACTCTGAGGGGGGAGACGGAGATCGAGCGCTTTTCTCCTGTGACAGGGAAGCAGCAATCAATGCTGACAATCTCTCTTCCAGCCCTCCCAGAGCTGAGGAAAAAACCTCCTCTGTTACATACACAGGAGCAGGTGAACTGAGGACAGCCACAGTACCAGGTACTCCTGAGGGTGCTCTACGGTCACTAACCTCTGATTCTTCAGGGGAGACTGGTGCAGCCAAAGCATGCCCAAGATCCTCAGAGCCCGATGGAGACCCCCTATTCCTCCTGGAATTTCTAGTCCCGGAGTTTTTAGACGGCATATTCCTAAGCCACAAAGCTGAGGTATTCCAGCCGAAATACACCAGTTACTGATAATAGTCTAGCATAAATGCTGCTATAAGAAACAGTTGGTGTCTACTAATGTGCCTTTCTAGGGGATGCCTGTATCAACCGCTTGCTGTATGCCTTTAAATGTTGCCAGCTCTGTCTCTGTACTTCATAGCCAGCTTACTACAATATTGTGTTTTTTTTAAACTGCTGGGACGCCCGCACATGCGCAGAAGCGCTGCGGCGCGCACAGAGCGTCATCCCCCAGGCTCCGCCCCCTTTCCCGGCTCACCTCTATATATAGAGGCGCGTGCACGCGCGCGGCCACGTGCGCCTTCGGCGCTAATTTCAAAAATGGAAACAAGGGACAGGAGCCAGGGCCCCTCTTTGCCGCAGGCCGGGGGATGGACGAGCACTGCAACATGGCAGAGGAAGCAGTTTCCTATAAGAGAACTCACCATCTGCCTGGACTTTGCTCTGCTGAGAAGAAACTAGTCCACATGACAAGAAAACATTCCACAGCGGCCTCTAGTGGACAAACACAGGTACCGCAGTCTAATATATTAAATATATATATTAAAAATTTTTTTTTTTTTTTTTTCTTGACCACCATTAAAAATTATTACATTTTTTTAGTAGTTACAGGCATGCACAGAATTTTGCGGGAATACCATTAGGTAACAGACAGAAAGACAAATTAGGCTTGGGGGTCCCCCAATAGAACCAAGTTCCTGGGGGCCCCCACTTACCTGTTCCCCGCCGCAGGACTTTGTTTGGTCCACAAAAGCCCAAACTTCACCTATCACGGCAGGCATTGTAATCAAACCTTCAGGGACCGGGTTCCCAAGGATTCCACTCCCCTGGACCTGTATAGCACCCTGCACAGAAAACATCTTGGTCGTGGGTATGACCAGAGCTCTGGATCCCAGGGTCCAGCTCTCCTAAGAGAAGCATTACAGGCAAAACCTTGCTCTTCTCTGCAAGGCCCGGGTACCGACCGTTTAGCTATGAAGCTTTTTTGGTCGGAGCCGGAATAGCTTACTGAGGCCCAAAAGAACCTGTACGCAAGCTCAGTGAAAAACACATGTTTCTTCTTGGCCAACACCTTAGACACTGGCAAAAAACTGAGGTGCTCCCGGATGGGAGGGGCTTATATAGGGGAGGGTACTTCCGGTTTTGGAAGTTGCCAGTGCCAGCACCTGACGGTATCTATATAACCCATTAGTAATGACTATGTCGCTCTGTGTCCAGTGATGTACGAGAAAGAAAGGAACTTTCCACACGTAGCACACCTTCCAAAAGGCCGAAGCTGCAGCGCCAGTCCTTGGCACTTAGGACAGAGAATGCCCAGGGCCTCCGCATCCCTGCACGTATAAAGCACGAAGCGGCCCCTAGGCTTGAGCCAAATCCCTGTATCCGTCAGGGGGGCAGCAAAAGAAACAATGTCCATGGCTGTGGTAGGTGGGAACATCCGTGGTCCCGGTGAAACAGAATTCCATGGGGCGGCAGACATGTTGCTTCTTCACTAGTTCAGCTCGTACTGTCCTTTGGCGCCAAACTGCCACGTGCAACACAAGTTGACGGGGGCTCCTCCCCCTTTCCTTCTCTTTCTGCACGTAGCTCATGGGCTTTTCTATACTTCAGACACACCCACGAACTACGCAGTTAGGAAATCCAGCATAGGTCTTGGCCTGTACCTCCATTTCTCTTACAAGTGACGCAGTTCACTTTTTCCCGAAATGGCCGGCCTCCACAGAATCACACCGGGGAAAAACATAAAGTCCAGCTTCAGGGGTAGCTTCAAAGTACATAATGCCGGACTCGAGCCCCCACTTGTAGCACACAAACCTTTTTCTTGCCTGGCTCACTTGCAAGTCAAGGCACACCGTGCTATATGCCCGTACCCTCCCGTTTGAGGAGGTAAAGCAGTGTTCACAAATTTTGGGTCCTGCAGTGAGTTACCTTCTTCCACTGGTTCTCTTCCCCAGAGTATGGGGTCAAGTCTCTATTTCTTCCCCCAAAGAAACCAATGTCCAGAAACACTTTAACTCCAACAGAGAGTTTATTTTCTATTTGCTGCGTAGTAGAACGAGACAGATGGATGAAAGAAGGAATAGTGTGAGGGATTAGATCCAGGCACAACCAGTAACCTCGTCGCCACTCGATCCCGAGTGGGTTTAGCTCACCCGGATAGTCCTCTCTCACAGTCCTAGCAGCCGGTGTGGAGCTTGAACTTTTCTTTCACCCTATCCCCTCCAGAGACAGGTACAGGAAATCCTCTAACCTCTGTAGACTTTTAAGAACAGGATAATGCCAATGGGCACTCTACAGAAACATGGAATCCTTCCCTCTGACAGGTCACCAGGCCTCTCCCGAGACAGCAATCTTCCATTACTCATCTCCTTAGTGGGACCGATCCTCCCCTGGCTTCCTCCCGGTCAGAGTGGTTACCCACACCTGGGCACCCTGGGACTCCAATGGGTGAATTGTAGACCCAGTTAAAGGTATTGGGCCTACATGGAACGTTGCAGCCTCGGGCCAAAGGTGCTCGAGACTTCTCGGCCAGTCATCGCACCCCCGAGGGGCACACCCCTCCGGCTCCTCCACTCCAACTCGACCTCCAACTCCACTCCCACTCCACATAAAGATGGCGTCTGCCGTTTTTATGTACCCTCTCCCGGCATGCACAGCAGTCCGACCACGCCCACTGTACCGCAGCCGAGAGAGGACACCCTAAGGCGCAGCAATGCCACCCATGGCTCAATTCTGACCTGATATGGCAGCGCCACCTACAGACCACAGGGGACCATACACCAGGCAGCATCACATAGGCAGAAGCAAATACCTTGCAATCAAAAATGGTCCGAGCCTGGCTACCAGCTCAGACCAACCCCTAAATTTAGGCACGTAACACCCCTAAAAAGTAAAGGCCCGCTACACATGTCTATACACCTATTTTCTATTGCTGCTGATTTAACACAGTGTGAAGAGTGTGGCAATCACTGGATGATTAGGGGCATCACAGAGTGATTGCTTTTAGCCTTGAGGTCACAACCATTAATGTTCAGTTGGTTTATGCACTGAAGTCACTTTATATCTATATTTATTTTGATGGTTATCTTTTAGGAGTGATTAACTAGGTTTTACCTAGCACAAGAGTTCACGTCACATATTGGTTAGATTGAGTTAACTGTCAGCACCTCACTACTCTCTAACAATTAGTATCAGTGGCATTTATTGTCAGTTTCATTATCTTTTAGGTAGGTAAAAAAAGCAAAATGCACACTATTGTTTCTTGGCCTTACTACAGGTACAACAAAGAACATATATTTTAGTATTGCTGCAAATGTCAGAAACAGGAGAATTTATTTGGGGTTTTCCTTTGGTGGTGCGTTATGGTAATATATACAGTATACAACATGTTGTGCTATCAAAAATAATCAGTGATAGTTCATAATAAGAAAATTTTTAATTCATAGTAAAAAATGTCAAAAGAAAGTAAACAGACCCATATAGATAATGTTGAGAAATTAATTACCTAAGTAGCCAAGATCGAAGGTGCAATTTCTTCCCTTCATCATAAAGGCCAATCACCAACACCCAGATAAGATGTCCTCTTACCAGAGCTCAAGGACCCCCTGATAACAGGCAGGTCAAACAGGCTTTTTGGGACTTTCTTCCCGTATTAATGCTCCAGCCGATTTCAACCAATCACAGGAACGATGCCTTGACACAGTTTTTTTCTTTTTTGCATGTTATAAAAGTCCATTGATACCCAATGGTGTGTCAGAAAGTCTAGGATAAACAAAAAAATAATAAAAAAATAAAAACAGTTCAGCGCTAATCACATAAATAAGAAAATTAACGAGAAATGAGAAAACTGAAATTTTTTAGATTGGTCGTGAAAACCGGTCGTGTGTATGCTCCATAGCAGTTTTCTCGACGAGAAAACTGCCTGCAAGAAAATTTGAACCTGCTCAATTTTTGTCTCGCCGTTTTTCCCGTCGTTCTTTTTCTCGTCGCGAAAACCGCTCGTGTGTATGCTTTTCCAAGGGGAAAAAACGTGCATGCTCAGAATCAAGTATGAGACGGGAGCGCTCGTTCTGGTAAAACTAGCGTTTGTAATGGAGATAGCACATTCATCACACTGTAAGGGACTGAAAAGCACGAGGCTGAAAAGCGCAAATCGTCTCTCACCAAACTTTACCAATAAGAGATCAGCAAAAGCATCCCAAAGAGTGGCGCCATTCGAATGGAACTTCCCCTTTATAGTGCCGTTGTACGTGTTGTGCTCAAGCATTTTTTTTCCTGAACGTGTGTATGCAAGGCAGGCTTGAGAGGAATCACGACGAATCACATCGAGAAAAACTTTGTTTTTTTGCATGACAGGAAAAACGGTTGTGTGTACACATGAACAAGAGAAAAGTGACAATCATGTGAATTGTAAAGCACAAAAGTGGTGGATATCTATAACATATACAGTTGACTATCATACATGCTCACAGGAAATGTGAGCTGAAAAATTGCAGTTCAAAATATAAAAGTATAGTGAACAAATCCACTCAAACGTGTGTGTTAGATGGTCAGAATGGTAATCCAAGATATGAAGTCCCAAGATTTAAAGAATCACCACAGTGAAGGGGTCTGC
Source organism: Rana muscosa (assembly GCA_029206835.1). Classification (NCBI taxonomy): domain Eukaryota; kingdom Metazoa; phylum Chordata; class Amphibia; order Anura; family Ranidae; genus Rana; species Rana muscosa. The sequence goes on along the minus strand of CM055122.1, from coordinate 691,523,716 downwards.
CACTAATGAGATATGAGGGGGCTTACTGGAACACGTGGACCCAATTAGCTTATACAAAATGGGTCTATACAGGCAGTGGTGTTAAACACCTGGTAAGAAATCGCCACTCCACGCATCACCGGACGAACTTTGAACGCTGGGGGGGGGTGGATTATCAGCTTTCACCGTAATTGATGCAGTAAAGTTGCACACTGCTATGCAGGACCATCAAAGTCAATTTCAGAGGTGGGATCCTGTCACCATCACTCCATTAGCATATAAATCCATGGAGGGAAGACAGAAGACTCCATATAGTGTAAAACCAAAGAAAATATAAAACACACACATTTCAGCAGATATGAAAGCGCATATTTATTTTAAATAGTAGACAAGATGTAATGGCATAGACAGGACTGTAGAACTGACGTGTTTCGTCTTAAATAGATATCATCCGAATCCACAAAACATCACTTCCGGTTTTCAATTGGAACGCACGCTGACGACGTTCGCCTGCTGTTTTAAACTGTTGCTGGATTCATGCTTATTTTTAACCTTCAGTTTGTAAGTTCTTGTCCACTTGCGCAATAAATCTCTTGGTCAATAGTACTTCACTATGGCACCTTTTCTTTTTCATATTTCTGGTGTCATGATTAGAGTTGAGCGGACACCTGGATGTTTGGGTTCGACCGTTCGGCCGAACTTCGGAAAAAAGTTCGAGTTCGGGACCGAACTTGACCCTGAACTCGAACCCCATTGAAGTCAATGGGGACCCGAACTTTTGAGGACTAAAATGGCTCTAAAAAAGTAATGGAAAGGGCTAGAGGGCTGCAAATGGCAGAAAAATGTTGTTAAGAGCATGGCAAGTGTTCTGCAAACAAATGTGGATAGGGAAATAACTTAAAATAACACAAAAAAATTAAAAATAAAAATTATATGCTGGAGTCCCCCTTCTCAGCAGAAGAGGTACAGGAAGTCATTAAGAACCTCAGAAACTCAACGGTACGATGCCACACATACGGTGGGAATGCCCCAGAATACGCCCTTTCTGGAAAAAATTATTCAATTTAATGGATAAGCTAGAGGGAAAATAAAATACTTTGAAATTAAAAAAATTAAAAATTATAATCTTGACCTAGGAGGACAAGGTCCATATGGATTAGGAGGTTGAGGTGGCGGTGGATGTGGCTGTGTAGGTGGAAGCGGCGGTGGAGGAGGACGAGGTAGCCAACACTGGTTCAAAAATACAACAATGGCTGGGTAAGGCCAGTGATTTGTCGAATTCTGTCCCCCGTCGGATAGTGTCCGCCCTGTACTGCGCTTGCTCAGTACGTAGGACAAGGGGAATTCGAAAATCTCCGAAGACGAACGGCGCCTGCGCGGTGAGTCCAGGTTCAAGCCACACCATCCGAGGTTCAAGCCGAGCCAAGCGAGGCCGTGCCCGAAGCGTGGCGAGCGAAACTTGGCGAGCGAAGCGAGCCCGTGAGGGGCCCTGTTACTATGTGCTACCGTATGTCCACTAGGATAGTGGGACTTGAACCTGCGCTCACAGAGCAGGTGCCGTTCATCTTCGGAGATTTTGTGAATCTCCTTGTCCTCCGTACTGTGCAAGCGCTGCGCCTGCGCAGTACGGGCCGGACACTATCCGATTGCCGGACAGTTTTTGTCAGAACACCGGTATACATGTCTATTCTGCACAAGGTATGGACAAGTCCTGTGGGATCCATGCCTGGTTAATTTTAATGACCGTGAGCTTGTCCACATTGGCTCTGGACAGGCGGCTGCGCTTGTCTGTGATAACGCCTCCTGCCGTGCTAAATACACGTTCAGATAATACACTGGCTGCAGGGCAGGCCAGCACCTCCAAGGCGCAAAGGGCAAGCTCAGGCCATGTGCCCAATTTGGAGACCCAGAAGTTGAAGGGGGCAGACCCGTCATTCAGTCTGTGTAGGTGTGTGCACACATACTGCTCCACCATGTTGGTGAAATGCTGCCTCCTGCTAAGACGTTCCATCTCAGCTGGTGGTGCTGGTTGTTGTGGCGTGCTGACAAAGCTTTTCCACATTTCGGTCATGCTAACCCTGCCTTCTGAGGTGCAGGCGGTGCCCCGGCTGCGTTGGCGACCTCTTCCTCCTCCTCTGCCTTCGCCTTGTGCTTCCACCGTACCCCGCTGTCAGGTGGGAATGCCACCACCAGCGCGTCTACCAGCGTGCGCTTGTACTCGCGCATCTTACGATCATGCTCTAGTGAGGGAATTAAGGATGGTACGTTGTCCTTGTAATGGGGATCCAGCAGGGTGGACACCCAGTAATCAGCACCAGTTAGAATGTGGGCAACTCGGCGGTCGTTGCGGAGACACTGCAGCATGTAATCACTCATGTGTGCCAGGCTGCCCAGAGGCAATGAAAAGCTGTCCTCTGTGGGAGGTGTATCGTCTGTGCCCTCTGTATCCCCCCAGCAACGCACCAGTGATGGCCATGAGCTGGTCTGGGTGCCACCCTGCTGTGAACGTGGTTCCTCCTCCTCCATCTCCTCCTCCTCATCCTCCACCTCGTCATCCTCCAGAACTGTGCCCTTGCTGCCGGACAATTGTGTACCTGGCGTTTGTTGGTGCAGGAACCCACCCTCGTAGCCACTTGTGAATGACTGCCCTGAAAGCCTTGGAAATGATCCCTCTTCCTCCTTCTCCTCCTCCTCCTGTGCCACATCTCTTCCATCATCGCCCAAAGCGTTTTTTCAAGGAGGCATAGAACTGGGATAGTAACGCTGAGACCGGCGTCATCGGCACTGGCCATGTTGGTGGAGTACTCGAAACAGCGCAACAAGGCACACAGGTCTCGCATGGAGGCCCAGTTATTGGTGGTGAAGTGGTGCTGTTCCGCAGAGTGACTCACGCGTGCTTGCTGCAGCTGAAACTCCACTATCGCCTGCTGCTGCTCGCACAGTCTGGCCAGCATGTGCAAGGTGGAGTTCCACCTTGTGGGCACATCACATATGAGGCAGTGAGCGGGAAGGCCGAAGTTACGCTGCAGCGCTGACAGGCGAGCAGCAGCAGGGTGAGAACGCCGAAAGTGCACACAGACGGCCCGCACTTTCTGCAGCAGCTCTGGCATATTGGGGTAATTTTTCAGGAACCTCTGGACCACCAAGTTCAGCACATGCGCCAGGCAAGGGATGTGCGTCAAACCGGCTAGGCCCAGAGCTGCTACGAGATTTCGCCCATTATCGCACACCACCAGGCCGGGCTTGAGGCTCACTGCCACCAACCACTCATCTGTCTGTTGTTCCATGTCCCTCCACAACTCCTGCACGGTGTAAGGTTTTTCCCCCAAACAGGAACGTTTTAAAACTGCCTGCTGTCGTTTACCCCTGGCTGTGCTGAAGTTGGTGGTGAAGGTGTTACGCTGACCGGATGAGGAGGCGATAGAGGAAGAGGAAGCAGAGTAGAGAGTAGGAGGAGTTAGCAACAGGAGGCAAACTGAAGCGCCCTGCAATCCTCGGTGGTGGAAGGACATGCGCCAAACTGCTATCTGCCTCAGGCCCAGCCGCCACTGCATTAACCCAGTGTGACGGGTATAACGTCCCTGACCGTGCTTACTGGTCCACGCATCCATAGTTAGGTGGACCTTGCCACAGATGGCGTTGCGCAGTGCACGCCTGATTTTGTCCCCCACTTGGTTGTGCAGGGAAGGGATGGCTCACCTGGAAAAGTAGTGGCGGCTGGGCACGACGTACTGTGGGACAGCCAATGCCATCAGGTATTTAAAACTCTGCATCTCCACCAGACGGAATGACAGCATTTCAAAGGCGAGGAATTTTGAAATGCTGGCATTCAGGGCCAGGGATCGCGGGTGGCAAGGGGGTACTTCCTCTTCCGCTCCAGTGTTTGGGAGATAGAGAGCTGAACGCTTCCATGGGACATTGTGGAGATTGTTGGTGACCCAGGTGCTAGTGTTGCTGGCAGATCCTCTGTTTGCGGGTTGGCAGGTGCCACTGTCACTACAGAGGTGGATGAAGAGGCCGAGACTGCAGCAGAAGAGGAAGCAGGAGGAGCCAGAGACCTTTCTTGGTTTTTGAGGTGTCTTCTCCACTGCAGCTCGTGCTTTGCACTTAGATGCCTGGTCATGCAGGTTGTGCTCAGGTTGAGAACGTTTATGCCTCGCTTCAGGCTCTGATTGCACAGCGTGCAAACCACTCGTGTCTTGTCATCAGCACATTGTCTGAAGAACTGCCACGCTAGGGAACTCCTTGGACCTGGCTTTGGTGTGCTCGGTCCCTTGCTGCGTTGGGCAGTAGCAGACGTACTGTCTAGGGGAGGGACGCTCCGCTTTTGCACCCTGCTCCCTCTTCTGCTGTGCTGGTGGCTCTGTGCGACCACCGCCTCTTCCTCCGAACTACACTGTTCACCTGCATGACGTTGATTCCATGTGGGGTCGAGGACCTCATCGTCCTCCACATCATCTTCCACCCAGTCTTTACCCCTGCCCTCCTTGTCGGTCTGCACAATTGTAAAAGCAGCAGCAGTTGGCACCTGTGTTTCTTCATCATCTGAGACGTGCTGCGATGGTCCTCCCATGTACTCATCATGAAACATAAGTGGTTGGGCATCGGTGCACACAATCTCTTCCACTTCTGGGGCAGGGCTAGGTGGATGGCCCTGGGAAACCCTGCTAACAGAATCATCGAAAAGCAGAAGAGACTGCTGCATGATTTGGGGCTCAGACTGCTTGGCTGATTTGCAAGGGGGTGAGGTGAAAGACTGATGGACATGGGCTGCAGGTGCCAACTCTGATCTTTCATCAGGAGACTGGGTGGGAGACAATGTGAAGGAACCAGAGGCACTGTCAGCAACCCAATCTACTATCGCCTGTACTTGTCCTGGCCTCAACATTCGTACAGCCTCATAAGGCGCGACCAAATACCGCTGCAGGTTCTGTCGCCTACTCGCACCTGAGGAAGGTGTTTCACTTGTGCGTGTAGCTGGCACAGATCTACCACATCCTCTCCCTGCAACAGGAGCTCCACCAGCAGCACCATGACCGGGACCACGTCCCTTCTTTGACGTTCTCCTCATATTTTCCAAATTTAGGATCTTGCCCTAAATGGGTGTTTTTGCAATAGTAGAATACACCCACAGTATGTAAACGGTGTATCTCACACCTACAGAAATGCAGAAAATGCTATTCCAAAAAAATGTTTTTGCCCTAAAAAAATATATTTGAATAGCACAATAGAAGAAATATATATAAATTGTGTATCTCATGAAAGGTACCGGTTCTCTTGGACCTCTTGGCTCGAGCTGGACTCAGGATCTGTGGAAGTAACTCTCTGACCGGTCGGATATTCAAGACACCAATACACAGTGAATGGATATACAAGAATATATTGGTTTATTGGCAACATGTCTTTTTATGCATAACAAGGAAAGTTGCATCCCTCGTATGGACCAATCAGCAATGAGCAAATACATCATGAGTTAAACAAAAATAGATTCTAACAAGTTTTAGGTTTTTTGCAGAAGTGGTCATTTAACATACGTCATTGCGGTCAGTCTAAACATGTGTCTCACATTTGAAACAGGAAGATAAGAACATCATACGTCAATGCGGTCAACCTGGCAGTTAAAGCAGAAGAGAGAGATAAGAACTTTTTCTCAGAGTAAGCTTAACCACAAAGTCACATGTCAACCTAAATATATATGCCTGTCAGTTAAAGCAGAAGAAAGATAGGCTTGACCACAAAGTCACATCCTGCTTTACACTTCAGAAAAACATATTCTGTACTAATACATATATTTCAACATATATATTTAAGAAGACTAATAATCATGATTATTAGTTCATATTGGTTCATACCTTACAATCCCTCCTTTTGATCATGGCTTCAAGAATTGAAGCCCATAGATCATTAGATTATTCATTATACCATTTTTGTTTAGTATGTACCGTGGACATCATCAAGATTGTTTCCTTAGAACCCTGTCTCTTTTTACGAGTGATCTTTCCAATTACCCAGACAATTAATTTAAATACTAAATATAACAGTAGAATGAAGATTAACACCATTACTACTGTTATAGCCATTTGTCTGAGAAATTAGAGAATACCTGTGCCCCCGAATCCTCCCTCTCCAAAGGGGCTCCATGTTTTCACGATATCCCTCGCTTCCTGTTGAAATTGATTTACCTCTTTCCTATGTTGGGCAATTACATCATAGTAATCAGGAATCTCAACAGATGTGTTGTGGATCCAAGTGCAGCACTCATAGTCCTCCGTAACTTCACACAGGCCAGTGAGTGCAGCACTCATGCTTTCAATAGCAAGATCATGAAGTTCTAATTGTTTTCTGATTGCTCTAGTTTCAATGTTTAAACTAGTAATATCATCAGAATTCTTTACCAATACATCATCTATAATATTTGTATAATTATTAAGCCTTTTCATTAAATCTATCCCCCAACCTGTCCAGGAAGGGAACCAGGCCCAAGCCATATCTTTTTCGAGAAATAACTCCCTTTTATTTCGGTGTTTGAGGGGGTACCTAGGATGCATGCTAGCTTCAAGGAGGTGTGTTCCCTTGCTATCTCCTACTATGTCCATAATGGGGACTAGGGATGCAAGATAACTCCATTCTTGGGGTTCAGTGGAGATCCAAGGGTGACAACTTTTTCCACAACAAATATAAATACTGTCTCCTAGAGCTAAAGGTCGTTTGTTGAATATTGTCATCATTTCATCAGAAAAACCAGAAAAGGTTAAACTTGACAATAATTTTCCTACTGTGGAAGTGGAACTGGAGTTAAGAAAGTTTATTAGAGTGGTGTTTAGGGCAGGTTCTGAAGTGTGAAAGAAAGGGCTTTCAATTGAAGTCATTGAAAAGTTAATTGTAGCTTGTTGGCACACTTCAGCTCCCTTTGTGGAGTTACCCAACCTAAAACACCAGTCTGGGGAATGACTTCTACCAATAATTTGGAAAGTAAGGTTATTATCTGAAAGCGTTCTTGTGAAATTTGTAAGGACGACAGGTGGTGTGCCGTTTAGGAGAGGGGTGAAGTTTAGAGGTACTGCCATTAGGGGGATCCTAGCAGTGCTAGGATGGAGTTTACTACATATCCAACATTTTTCATATCCTGATTTTTGAGCATAAGCATATTTAAATTTAAGCAGCAGCATTTTACCACTAAAATTGTCTTCCATACTTCTTTTTGTTCTGTTAGAATTATCTGACCAACAGTGTCCTATAATTATGAGCATTAAAATAAACAATGTGGTCATTAAGGAAAAAATAAAAAGTTTCCCCAAAGTGATCCCTCCTTTTGGACCATTAGTGTCTATGGGTATGGAACTCTGAGTTTCTTGTTTTTTATGGTCCACTAGGGAGTATTTTCCGGATCCTTTTCTGGAATACTCTCCAAAACAGAGGTCTTTGTCTTCTCCTTCACCTTCTTTCAGTTTCCCTTCGGAAATGTCTTTAGTCTGGATGCATGGATCCATTGTGGTCCTTGATCTGTAAGAACAGCTGTTCTGGCAACCTTCAGAATTTCAAATGGTCCTTGGAAGATAGGGCCTGGTTGTTTCCGGACAGCAAGTTGTTTTATCAGTACTTTGTCTCCTGGGATATACGGATGTGTAGGCTCTGTGGAGAGAGGAGGGAAAGTGACAGCAACGTTGTCCTCTGTTTCACTAAGGCTACTTACCAGATGTTTCACATACTCTTCCTGTAAAGAATAAAGATTAACCTCCTCTCCCTCATCAGGTTTCCTCTGTGCTGGCCTACCCATAAGTATTTCAAATGGTGACAATCCTGTTCTAGAATTAGGGGCTGTCCTAATTAGAAACAAAACTGCTGGTAGGTAATCAATCCACCCTTTCATGGTTCCTCCTGTTGCCTTTTTAAGTTTATCCTTTATATTTCTGTTCATTCTTTCCACTATTCCTGCGCTTTGTGGATGATATGGAATAATTTCCATTGAATGCCCAGGAGTTTTGCAAGATCCTGGGTAAGAGCAGCTGTAAAAGCTGGACCTTGGTCTGACCAGATTTTGGCTGGTAACCCATACCTCGAAATCCAGTGATTTATTAGTGCTCTTGATGCTATTTTGGCTGTCTCTCCTGTAGTTGGGATAGCCTCGACCCAAGAACTAAACTTGTCCACTATAACTAAAAGATATTTTATATTTCCTTTCTGTTTTGGCATATGTGTAAAGTCTTTTTGTAGATCTTGGAGGGGTCCTATTAGGGGGGGGCAAGTTTCCATGTATACCCTGCTTCTTGCACTGTACATTGTTTTGTGCACAAGTAAGACATGAGTCTATCAACTGGGCAATGAGGTGTGTATCATTGACTGTGCTGAAAGACTGTCTGTACATTGTCAAAACTGTTTTCCTTCCTAGGTGACCTGGACCATGTAAGTAAGAAATCAAAAGAGGGGCAGCTAATAATTTGTAATGCAGACATTAAATCCCTTCCATGAGGGACAGGGGACAGTCTGGTAGAACTGCAAAGGACATTTCAGTAAGGTAATTATCTTGCATGTCCGTTATTAGCAGTGGCGGTGTGATTTTGTGGTTGACGCTTGTCCCATTTATTCCCATAGAGCATCCCTCTGTGCATTCTTCACTTTCAAAGTGGGGGTCTTTAACACACAAGGTCGACGCCCCTGTGTCTAACAGAAATTTAACCACCCTGCCTTCTACTTTTAATACCACTTGAGGCAGGGTTTTCCAGTGTGAGGAGAAAAAATGCATCACCAAGGATGGGTACTGCCCCGGGCATCCCTATTGGGGTTTTTTGTCCTGATATCCTGGCCAATGTACCTGTATCTCTTCTATGGTGTTTCTGGGTGATCTTGTTTGGTATGGCTGCTGCTGTTGCCTATATTGGGGGTGTACTGGAACTGACTGGGATCTCTGTTGTGGCTGCTGTTGTTGTGTGTCATGTCTTGGTTGGGGCGGATACTGAGATCTTGGTTGAGATCTCACTCTGTAGCCTCCGCTACCTCTCCTAGGAAAGTTATCCCTGGCTCCCTTTCTCTGGGGACATTCTGATTTCCAGTGGTTTGGATCCCCACAAATAAAACAACCCTGATCTTGATTATGGGGAGGATAATTCCTTCTAGGTATGGCTCCTGAACTTGGTCCACTGACCATAGCTATGTTTGGATTTTCTTCTGTAATAGAGGTAAACAATCCTCCTTTGGTGTTAAATACCCCTGAGGATGCCCTCTCCTTTATGTCAGCTATGAATCTATCTGAGGTCATTACCGCCCATTTTGTGTTTATCAGTTTGATTATTTGGGTGGCCCTTGGATCTCCATTATTTATGGCTGTACTCACAAATAGTTGATTATTGTCTATTCCACAACTTTTATATAATTTATGTAATCTACTGACAAAGGTGTAGAAATCCTCTCCTGACTGTTGTTTGCAAGATATCAAATCATGCAACATAGTGGTGTTTTTATATGCCTTGAGCCAAGCCTGTAACAATGTGTTCCAAAAAACATTCCAATCCTCCCCATCCTCATATAACTTTGCGTCCTTGGCCCATTGACCTATATTTATGTCAGCTTGGGAATCGGGGTCTACATTTTGAAGTATGGTATTAAGATCTTTAGGAGACATTCTTGTTCCTGAACAGTATCTTTGCAGAAAGGTCACCGCCTGTCTGGGGTCCTTTCTTGGTTTGGGACATGTGTCTCTAATTTCCTTGACCGTACCCAATGGTAATGGTATTTGTACCTGTGTATCTCCCATTGTAATGAAAGGAAAAGCCCGACTAATTGGAGCTGTCAGATCATTTTCATCATCTGATGATGTGGGTGCCTGGTGTTGAGGGGGTGCCTGGTGTTGAGGGGTCCTACTGAAGCTACTCTGAAAATCCTTACTTAACCCATCTCCAGATATATAATCAGCCTTCTTCACTAGATTGGTTTCTGGGTAGCCCGAGTTTCTAAATCCACGTATTATCCCCTTTATTTCTCCTAATCTATCTCTACGTTCCTGTAACTCTCTTCTATCTCCTTCTATCACTTTTTCTTCATCTTCCTCTTTTTTAATACACTGTTCTTCCTCCTTTACTAATTGACTTAAACGTTCCTGTATCTGTCTTCTATCTTCCCCCTCTCGTAACCAATTAGTTCCCTTTTGTTTAGCTATGGTTAATACTCCTGCTATAACATTTGGACCTAACAAGGGGTATATTTTCTTTGGGACAAGGGATTCATCTTTTACCATAGCATATGGAGGTGGTTTTTCTTGATAAAAATGCCCAAATCTTACAACATTTAGTCATGTAATCTTTGTCAAAGTCTTTTATGGGATAATTATACTGTTTATGTTGGCCACATATTCTGGTCACTTCCTCCCACTCTTCCTCGGAACATGGTCCGTATTCACTTAACCCCGACACCTCAAATTGGTGTGCTCTTTTTAGAACTAGTGACCAAAAAGGATCAGTATAATTTTTCCCATAATTGACTTTAATGTAATCAATCGGAGAGGGTTGGTGGTGCTTACCTTCAGCTTCCTTTCCTGTTTGATTACCCATTTTAACAAACAATAATATTTTATTCCTATACTTTAAAATTAAAACATTTCTGTCTTGCTTTCTCTATTTCGTTCCAGGGGCGGAAAATGTCCTCAACCTCATGACAATTTATAGATTTATGACAAGGAACCCAGTGTTCTCCTTTTTTAAATACAACCAGACACTGTATTTCTGCTACACTTAGTCCCTCGAACACCGGACTGGGGGGTAGTATGTTGTGTATATTAAACCTTAACATATGTTGTTTTGATCCCTGGAACATAGGACCCTTGCCAATTTTGACATGATACCCCCCTGGAACAATTGCCACTAATGACGTGGTCTTCCCTTTGTGAGCAAACAATAAACCAGTTTTACATTCAGGACAACAATATACAGTTGACATTTAAAAAAGTAACCCTTTTTGTGTACACCTTTAAAAATAGAGTTTCCACAGATCCGTCCTATGTAGAGAAGAATTTAAGATTCTTTCTCAATCTTATAACCTGGTCTGGCCAACCTAGCGAGACCCTCTGTATCTATTCTAAATCTACCTTTCAATCTTAACAGAGTCCCAGAAAACTTGTAGTTTTCTCGAGAGTCTACTTTATGGTGAACCAATTGACAAGGCAAGACTGTTGTTCCCAATAATAATTAAAGGGGGTCTTACCTGTTCAATTGGATCATCCCACTTCTGACACCACTGAAAGGTACCGGTTCTGTTGGACCTCTTGGCTCGAGCTGGACTCAGGATCTGTGGAAGTAACTCTCTGACCGGTCAGATATTCAAGACACCAATACACAGTGAATAGATATACAAGAATATATTGGTTTATTGGCAACATGTCTTTTTATGCATAACAAGGAAAGTTGCCTCCCTCGTATGGACCAATCAGCAATAAGCAAATACATCATGAGTTAAACAAAAATAGATTCTAACAGGTTTTAGGTTTTTTGCAGAAGTGGTCATTTAACATACGTCATTGCAGTCAGTCTAAACATGTGTCTGACATTTGAAACAGGAAAATAAGAACATCATACGTCAATGCGGTCAACCTGGCAGTTAAAGCAGAAGAGAGAGATAAGAACTTTTTCTCGGAGTAAGCTTAACCACAAAGTCACATGTCAACCTAAATATATATGCCTGTCAGTTAAAGCAGAAGAAAAGATAGGCTTGACCACAAAGTCACATCCTGCTTTACACTTCAGAAAAACATATTCTGTACTAATACATATATTTCAACATATATATTTAAAAAGACTAATAATCATGATTATTAGTTCATATTGGTTCATACCTTACATCTCACACCTGCAGATATGGAGAAAACACTGCAAAAAAATATTTTTTTGCACTAAATGTGTGTTTTTGCAATAGCAGAATACACCCAGAGTATGTAAATGGTGTATCTCAAAACCTACAGAAATGCAGAAAATGTTATTCAAAAAAAATGTTTTTGCCCTAAAAAAAATTTATTTGAATAGCACAATAGAAGAAAAATATATAAATTGTGTATCTCACACCTCCAGATATGCAGAAAACACAGCAAAATATATTTTTTTGCCCTAAATGGGTGTTTTTGGAAGAGCAGAATACACCCACAGTATGTACAGGGTGTATCTCACAGTAACATATGCAGTGCTGGTGCACTGAGCTTGCAGATAAAAGTTATATTTTCTCTGGCACTGGGCTCATGGCAGTGTGAAAAGACTGTGCACTGCAACCCAACCAGGTAAATCTATGTAGATCGCTGAATTATTAGAATAGATTTCTGAATCCGGACTCCTAGATAATTCTCTCCCTAAAAGCAGCAACAGGAACCTTGCCCTACACTGTCTATCTTTTCTCTCAGTGCAGTGTAAAAAGCTTGTGCACTGTACCCACACAACTGATGTTTACAAATTACGGAGATCTTTTTGATGTACTGATGTGATCTAGCCATCCCTGGCCAACTTCTCAAAGCCTGAACAACCCCCAGACTAAAAAGCTAGGGGTCCATTCCATCCGGTGAGTGGGGACACAGGAGGGAGTGTGGCGCACCTTGAGTTTTGGAGCACGGCTGCACTTTAATATTGGAGCACATCATATATTAACATTTTGGACTTTTATGAATTACTTATGAATTATTGCATCTAATGTCTGTATTTTATTTTATTATACTTATTTGCGAGCGCTGTAATTCTTTTTAGTTATTCATTTTTCAAGTGTTAGCACTTTGTATACAGCAGCTGCAAATTTCACTTGTTACACCTGAATTATTTTATTATCTTTTATCTGTACTTTCAGCACGAGTTATATATTTAGATATATTTTTGTTCACAAGAAGGTTAAACTTAGACAATAAATGTCAGGATCCCCACAGAACCAAGTATATTATTAAATGATTAATACATAATTAAAAATTATATATATAAAATTGTAAGAAAACCCAAATGGAATATGTTTAAATATTTAAAGGGCCATCAAATTGATTCATGCCTTATTAATAAAAGAAATGATGTCCGACTCCATGTTCCTACCGAACGGGGAGTGGGACCGTAGCTCATAAATCCAAAATGTTTCAAGTTGCGATTCACCCCTAGAGCTAGCTCCTCCTCTACAAGGCAGTATAACACAATAACACAATCGATAATTAAAAATGATGTACCACTTGGATCTCGGTTATGATATTTCAGTGCTTAGGTACACTGTGATTGGTTGCTCCCTTTCTGATTTTGGTTATATGCTCAATAATAACCCTTATAGAAAATGAGAGGATAGTTCTGCCCACATATTGTTTACCACACTGGCAAGTAATTAGGTAGACAATATTTGTAGTGGCACAGGTAAAAAATTGTTTCATAACATAAACGCGGTTAGTGACCGTAAATTAAAATTGTTGTGTTTTCACTCTGCCGCATGTATTGTGTTGACACACATTACACTTTTTGCAGGGGTAATAGCCAACTAACTTATGAAAGAGATAAATAGAAAGAGGTAAATAGAGACCACTTCAAGATGTCATCTATATTTTGGTGAGGCTTATCCACCAGGGGAGCCTCTATCTACAGCAAGGGTCTTCTGTAGTTCTAAATCTACCTCTTCTTGATTATAAACCTTATCTAAAAATCTCTGTCTAAGTACGGAGGCCTGTCTAAAATCATGCGTCTCAGTACAATTCCATCGTAGACGTAAAGATTGGCTGCGAGGAATGGACCGCAGCCTCGAATTGTGGTGGCAACTATTGACAGGGATAATGCCATTATGGTTGGTTGGTTTAAAATAAGTCTTAAACCTTAACTGTTGATTGCACATTTCAATTTCCAAGTTGAGAAAGGTATTCTTGCTCGACTGGACTCATGTATAAATATGATGCCCTGATCATTCTCATGCAGTGATGTGAAGAACTGATCCAAGGAATCAAAAGTGCCATCCCATAGGAGGAGGATGTTGTCTATATATTTGGCCCATAGGACCAGGTTTGTACTATTCTGAGCATAGACAACATCCTCCTCCCACTTAGCCATAAAAATATTGGCCAAGCTAGGGACACATTTAGCCACTATTGTAAAAATGGAAAAGAATCCGCGCTCACCGTGATTAAACTTGGAATTAGTGAATTAATTAAATAAAGGAACCATTATATATATAAAAATAATAATAGTAAAATTAATACAGTGAATCGGTGGGTGCTGCAAAAAAATATATAATAGCTAGAATAACCACTACACAAATATATGCAAGAAAAAATATAAATGCGCTACCCTTCAACAAGCAAAAAAGGTGCTAATGATTCATATGTGTTCACACACACTAAAGAGCAAAACAGAAAAAAAGTCCTGTGCTGAAACACGGCAATATATCTGTGGTATCACCTGTGCACAGATAAATAAATACATGAAAAAATAAAAAATTATAAAAAATAAAAATAAATATAAAAAATGTGAAAGAGAGAAGATCCAAATGAAGTTCATAAACAGAACAAAAAAAAAACACATCTGCTGATGTATATATAACAGGCTCTTCAAGGCAGCTGTAGGCGAAATATCCACATCCAACTTGCTCAGACAAATTATAGAAGAAATAGCAGCTTACCAGATGTAATAGATCTCTGTCACTGAGATCTATAGGGGCTCAGATTTATATGATGATCCCACCGGACATTCAGCCACGAAACACTGGAATCGAACGGTATCCTCCTCCTCCTGGATATTTATTCCAAGAAAAGAGCTCTCCCTGCAGATATCAGCTGATGTGATTAGCTCATGCAGCACAATGAATGTTTGATGATATGGAAGAAAAATAAATAAAACCTCATGGTGCAGTATTCCTTATAAAATAGGATACCCTTCATTTATCCTGGGTAAAAAATGACATCCAGCAGGTTTTCAAAACAAGAGTGGCAAAACTGGGAGCCTCCTTTCCCAGTGGACGCCTCTTACGACGAAACGCAGCATCGGGTGGAGCTAACGAACGTGACATCACTACGCTACAGCTGATCGGCACAGACCGCAGCTGAGTACTAGCATTCGTTTCTTTGGAGTTTTGCCGCTCTTGTTTTGAAAACCTGCTGGATGTCATTTTTTACCCAGGATAAATAAAGGGTATCCTATTTTATAAGGAATACTGCACCATGAGGTTTTATTTATTTTTCTTCCATATCATCAAACATTCATTGTGCTGCATGAGCTAATCACATCAGCTGATATCTGGAGGGAGAGCTCTTTTCTTGGAATAAATATCCAGGAGGAGGAGGATACCGTTCGATTCCAGTGTTTCGTGGCTGAATGTCCGGTGGGATCATCATATAAATCTGAGCCCCTATAGATCTCCGTGACAGAGATCTATTACATCTGGTAAGCTGCTATTTCTTCTATAATTTGTCTGAGCAAGTTGGATGTGGATATTTCGCCTGCAGCTGCCTTGAAGAGCCTGTTATATATACATCAGCAGATGTGGGTTTTTTTTGTTCTGTTTATGAACTTCATTTGGATCTTCTCTCTTTCACATTTTTTATATTTATTTTTATTTTTTATAATTTTTTATTTTTTCATGTATTTATTTATCTATGCACAGGTGATACCACAGATATATTGCCGTGTTTCAGCACAGGACTTTGTTTCTGTTTTGCTCTTTAGTGTGTGTGAACACATATGAATCATTAGCACCTTTTTTGCTTGTTGAAGGGTAGCGCATTTATATTTTTTCTTGCATACATTTAGCCACGCCCCGTTTGTTGCAAATAAAAGTGGCTATCAAACCAAAAATAATTGTGTTTTGTGGCAAAATCGAATACTGTATTTATCGGCATATAACACGCACTTTTTTCCCTAAAATCAGGGGAAAATCGTAGGTGTGTGTTATACGCCGATCCCCTCTGTCTCTGAGGGGAAAAGGAGCAAGCGCCGCCAAAATAGACCAAGCCGAGTGTACTGTGTACTGTGTACCCCAGTCCCGCCTCCTAGCCTTTACGTCCCGCCATTGGACCAGTGTTGTGTCCATCATAGGAGCCGGGCCAAGGGACGGGATGGGGCGGGACTGCGAGAGGAGCCGAGAGGAGCCGAATACACAGGACATCCGGCTCTGTGTATCTCGGCGGCGCTAAAAAATTTAAAACCCATCATGCTGCAATTATGGGCAAGGCTTCAGATGGACACTGGGCAAGGCTGCAGATGTACACTGGGCAAGGCTGCAGATGTACACTGGGCAAGGCTGCAGGTGGACACTGGGCAAGGCTGCAGATGGACACTGGGCAAGGCTGCAGATGGACACTGGGCAAGGCTGCAGATGGAGACACTGATAAGGCTGCATTGATGGGCATTTAAAATTTAAGTTTTTTTCCTTAAACCTCCCTTCGAAACTTGGGGTGCGTGTTATATGCAGGTGCGTGTTATACGCCGGCACGTGTTATACGCCGATAAATACGGTAGTTCTATGATGTAACTATGCTGAGAACGGGATAGTGAATTATCCTGGGCCAAAAAAAGTTAAACTGCCTCAATACCTAAATGATGAGGTATACAGGTATAGAGAGGCTATGTCAGCCATAGCTAATATGTAGTCTTCTGGGATATTAGCATTTTCTAATAACCTGATGGTATCTTTGGTGTCTTTAAGATAGGAGGGGGTTTGACTAGTGGCTGTAGATAAAAATTGATATAGCATCCTATACGTACAGTGATTGAATAAATCCCAATAGGATGACTGGGAGGATGCCATGGGTAACTTTTGGTAAATAATACATGGTCGGAATTCTGGGGGCAACTGGCACCAAAAATGCATTTTCCTTTTTGTTCAAAATGTTTTAATTGAAACCTCTATCGATAATTTTAATCAGATCCTTCTTATATATAAAGGTGGGATTGTTAAGCAAATCTCTATATGTACCTCGATCACTTAAGATCCTATTCATCTCATTCTGATAGTCCACTTTATCCAAAACGACAATGCCACCCTCCTTATCAGCAGGGCAGTTGACCAGGTCTTTCCTTTCACATAAAGACTTTAAACCGATGTTCGTTTTAGTTTGACCAAACTTTTTTTTAGGTCGTTTTTCTAAGTCCTTGAGAACCAAATCTTTAAAGAAGTTAATAGCTGGAGCAATTGGACCTGGAGGGTTGAAAAGGGATGCATTAGATAAGCTGGAATGAACCTTTCTAGGTGGAACAATTTTTGGATAAGTCCTAGTTGGATTAGAAATCAAATATCAATGGATATTTAACTTACAGATGTATTGTGTATGCCAATAAAAGTGCCAAACTTGTCCATCTTTTTAAGAGGGGAAAATTTTAAACCTTTATCAAGAATTATTTTCTCTTCCTCTTTGAGTTCTTTAGTACTAAGTTTAAATACTCCTTGATTGGTTATGCTCTAATTATTCTTTCCTCTGAATTCGCCTCCCCCCTCGGGAGCCTCTCTTTGTTCTGGTCCTCTTTTTCTCCCTTGAGTATGCCCGGGAAAAACCTGATTGTCACGATTGGGATTATGTTTGTTATAACTATATGGAGAACGGTCACAACCATCAAAATTTCCTACCATATATGGGTATTGTTCATCATGATAAGTATCTCTTAGCATGGAGTATCTATTATGAGTAGAAACAGTTGGACGATTGGAGTAGTATTGACTAGAGTTGTATGATGTCTGATAATTGTCATACCATGTAGGGGAGACTCCTAAAATGACCACCAAATCCATGGTTATTTATTGGTTTGTGCAGTTGGGTCAGTTCTGGGCTGGTCATTGTTGGTGCAGGACAGAAAAACCCAAACAAGGCTGCAGTGGCATATTGGGTGAGTTATAGGCAGAGTGGATCTTAAGAATATAGCTCATCTCAAGAGGAGGGGCGGAACTGACGGTGAAAGACATCCATTCTTCTCAGGTCTTCATGGCTTCCATGGACACCTAAATGACAGGGTAAATAATCAAAAACTACTCCATAATCTTCCCTAACGCCCTGGGAACATAATAGTATGGTTTTTTGAGTGACTTGCAGGAAAGCCAAGACAAAAACACACAAAGAAAAACCTCTCAGAGGCTCTAATGTAATGGCACTGTCTAATTCACCTCACACAGCTAAAGCCCGCGCTGACAGAAAACAGCTGAGTTCTTCACAGGACTCAAATTACACAGAATATGAACAAAGTTTTGGTTCTTTAACACAACAAACTGCTGGTTCTTTAACACAACAAACTGCTGGTTCTTTAACACAACAAACTGAGACATTACACCCAAATATTTTTAAACAAATAGAGAAGATGCTTCATAAGAGCCCATTCACACGGGGCAACACGACTTCCAGCGTGATTTTATGAGGCAACTCAGACACGACCTGAGTATGAATCACAGCGCGACCTGGAGCTATTTACAAGGCAACTCCAAGTTGCCTGCAGGACAAGAGACATTCCAGTGGCCAATCAAACAAGAATCAGCTCTGTGGGAGGGAGGGGGGAGAGAGAGTTTTGCAGGAGAAATGTATGTTATCTTCCTGGAGAGTCGCTCCTATTAAGACAGGGAGAGGCGACTCCCATTGAAATGAATGGTTACAGGTCGCCTAGGAGTCGGATTGAAGTAGTACAGGGACCTTTTTTGAAGTCGGAGCGACTGCAGTAGTGTGCATAAGGACGGCTCCATTAACTTACATTGATTTCTTCAGCCAGCGCGACCTGAGGCGACTAGGGGCGACCTGGGGCGATTTGGAGTCGGATCCAAAGACGCCCCTGTGTGAATGGGCTCTTAAGCTCTGTAACAGACCTCTGACCAAATAACAGAGAAATTGACTAAACAGATTCGTGACTTAGGCCAACATACTGCAGACTTAGAATGCAGAATGGATGACATTGAAACCAATGTAGTTTCCCATGACAACGAATTTGAGCTACACAGAGATGAAAATTTGACTTTGCAAACACATTTGGAAGACTTCGAAAACAGAGCACGACGGTCAAACCTCCGCATAAGAGGTATACCTGAATCAATCACTGATCTTCAATCGTCCATGACAGCACTCTTTCAGGAATTTTCCCCTTCCATCCTTATTGAGAGACTGGAATTCAATAGAATTCACAGGGCATTAGCACCACGCAAAACAGAAGGACCTCTGCGTGATATAATTATTAAATTCAATTTTTTCCGTACTAAGGATCAGCTTATGGCCGCAGCCCGGATTGAAGAAACCCTAACTTTTCAAGGACATTCTTATCAAATATTCACAGATTTATCGCCAAAAACAATAGCCAAACGACGTGAGATGAAACCTCTACTTCAAAATCTCCAACACCACCACATCCCTTATCAATGGGGATTCCCATTCGCTGTTCGATTCACCCACCAAAGAACCAAATACACAAGTAGATCCACGGAAGAATTACAGACCACACTGCAAAAACTCCAGCTATACAACAAATCATCTACAAGTCCTTGCCGGCACACGCTATCCAGCTCTCCACAAAATTCATCAAAACCTGAAACTGACAGAAGCAGACAAGCTACATCCAAAAGAGGTCGCTTCAACTCCCCAGAATTGGATCTTCCAGACTCTATGGACTGAATAATCTCTACATTATACAAAGAACTCCCTCAACTTCATGATTGAATTATCCAAACTCTAATTTGGCCTATGTATTGAACTCAAAACACATCAGTTAAGATTTCCTAATCACAAAGGTTAAGTATAAGAGTCTATGGTCACATATCCCTTATTTACTTCTAATTTCTCCCTCTTTAATCCCTCTCCCCTTTCCCTACCCCTTATTTCCCCTCCTCACTTAGCTCCCTAAACCCCCTCCCCCCTCCCCTACCCCATCCCCTCATTTTTTTTTTCCCGATCTCCCTCTCCATTTGTAAACTACAAAACTAAACTATACTCCAAATGCTCCATCTACTTAATTGAATCATTTCAACAAATACTCTATCTCTCACTAATCTGACTCCAAAAGTATAACCTACCTTTCCCACCTCTGATAACCCTAGGGCAATTAACCTAATACTTCTGAATAGAAGTATACGATAAAACGCACATTACTGAACTAAAATAATAGTACCTACTTTTTATTTAATTATTTTAGTCATTAACCACTTAAGCCCCGGACCATTTGGTAGCTAAAGGACCAGAGGTGAATTCAGAATTTTGCACTGCGCTGCTTTAACTGTATATTGTGTGGACATGCAATGTTGTACCCAAACGAAATTTGCGTCCTTTTCTTCCCACAAATAGAGCTTTCTTTTAATGGTATTTGATTGCCTCTGCGATTTTTATTTTTTGCGATATAAACGGAAATAGACCGAAAATTTTGAAAAAAAATGATATTTTCTACTTTTTGTTATAAGAAAAATCGAATAAACTCAATTTTAGTCATACATTTAGGCCAAAATGTATTCAGCCACATGTCTTTAGTAAAAAAAATGTCAATAAGCGTATATTTATCGGTTTGCGCAAAAGTTATAGCGTTTACAAACTAGGGTACATTTTCTGGAATTTACACAGCTTTTAATTTATGACTGCCTATCTCATTTCTTGAGGTGCTAAAAATGACAGGTCAGTACAAACCCCCCCCAAATGACCCCATTTTAGAAAGTAGACACCCCAAGGAAATTGCTGAGAGGCATGTTGAGCCCATTGAATATTTTTTTTTTTTGTCCCAAGTGATTGAATAATGACAAAAAAAATAAAAATAAAAGAAATTACAAAAAGTTGTCACTAAATGATATATTGCTCACACATGCCATGGTTATATATGGAATTGCACGCCAAAATACATTCTGCTGCTTCTCCTGAGTACGGGGATACCACATGTGTGGGACTTTTTAGGAGCCTAGCCACGTACGGGACCCCGGAAACCAAGCACCGCCTTCAGGATTTCTAAGGGCGCAAATTTTTGATTTCACTCCTCACTACCTATCACAGTTTTGAAGGCCATAAAATGCCAAAATAGCACAAAACCCCCCCAAATGACCCCATTTTAGAAAGTAGACACCCCAAGGAAATTGCTGAGAGGCCTGTTGAGCCCATTGAATATTTTTTTTTTTGTCCCAAGTGATTGAATAATGACAAAAAAAAATAAAAAATTACAAAAAGTTGTCACTAAATGATATATTGCTCACACATGCCATGGTTATATGTGGAATTGCACCCCAAAATACATTCTGCTGCTTATCCTGAGTACGGGGATACCACATGTGTGGGACTTTTTAGGAGCCTAGCCACGTACGGGACCCCGGAAACCAAGCACCGCCTCCAGGATTTCTAAGGGCGCAAATTTTTGATTTCACTCCTCACTACCTATCACAGTTTTGAAGGCCATAAAATGCCAAAATAGCACAAACCCCCCCAAATGACCCCATTTTGGAAAGTAGACACCCCAAGCTGTTTGCTGAGAGGCATGGTGAGTATTTTACAGCTCTCATTTGTTTTTGAAAATGAAGAAAGAACATTTTTTTTTTTTTTTCAATTTTCAAAACTTTGTGACAAAAAGCGAGATCTGCAAAATACTCACAATACCTCTCAGCAAATAGCTTGGGGTGTCTACTTTCCAAAATGGGGTCATTTGGGGGGGTTTTGTGCCATCTGGGCATTCAATGGCCTCCGAAACTGTGATAGGCAGTGAGAAGTGAAATCAAAAATTGACACCCTTAGAAAGCCTGAAGGCGGTGCTTGATTTTTGGGGTCCCGTATGCGGCTAGGCTCCCAAAAAGTCTCACACATGTGGTATCCCCGTACTCAGGAGAAGCAACAGAATGTATTTTGGGGTGTAATTCCACATATGCCCATGGCATGTTTGAGCAATATATCATTTAGTGACAACTTTGTGCAAAAAAAATAAAAAATTGTATTTTTTCCGCAACTTGTGTCAACATATAAAATATTCCATGGACTCGACATGCCTCTCAGTATATAGCTTGGGGTGTCTACTTTCCAAAATGGGGTCATTTGGGGGGGTTTTGAACTGTTCTGGCATTTTATACACAACATTAGGAAGCTTACATCCACTCTTCTAACCACTTGAAGACAAAGCCCTTTTTGACACTTTTTGTTTACATGAAAACATATTTTTCTTTGCAAGAAAATTATGTTGAACCCCCAAACATTATATATATTTTTAAAGCAAAGGCCCTACAGAATAAAATGGTGGGTGTTGCATTTTTTTTTTCTACACAGTATTTGCGCAGCGATTTTTCAAACGCATTTTTTTGGGAAAAAATGCACTTTTTTTAATTTTAATGCACTAAAACACACTATATTGCCCAAATGTTTGATGAAATAAAAAAGATGATCTTAGGCCGAGTACATAGATACCAAACACGACATGCTTTAAAATTTCGCACAAACGCGCATTGGCGACAAACTACATACATTTTTAAAAGCCTTTAAAAGCATTTACAGGTTACCCTGTTAGATTTACAGAGGAGGTCTACTGCTAAAATTACTGCCCTCGATCTGACCTTCGCGGTGATACCTCACATGCATGGTGCAATTGCTGTTTACATATGACGCCAGACCGACGCTTGCGTTCGCCATTGGGCAAGAGCAGGGCAGGACAGGGGTGCTTTTTTTTTTTTTTTTTTTTTTTTATTATTAATTTTGCTTTTTTATTTTATTTTTAAACTGTTGCTTCCATATTTATTTATTTTTATCACTTTTATTGTTATCTCAGGGAATGTAAATATCCCCTATGATAGCAATAGGTAATGACAGGTACTCTTTTTTGAAAAAACTGGGGTCTATTGGACCCTAGATCTTTCCTCTGCCCTCAAAGCATCTGACCACACCAAGATCGGTGTGATAAAATGCTTTCCCAATTTCCCAATGGCGCTTTTTATATCCGGGGGGGGGACATTCCATCCCACTGCTTGTAAAAGCAGTCCAGAGGCTAATTAGCCACTAGGATTGCTTTTACATGAAAGCCGGCTGCTGGCTGAAAAGAATGATACCAAGATGATACCTAAACCCGCAGGCATCATTCTGGTATAAACATTCAAAGTCCAGCAACATACCAGTACGTTGCTGGTCCTTGTTGGACATGTATTGTAATCTTTTTTTTCATGCAGCCTGTTGGCTGAACGAAAAAAAAAGATTGATCGGTGGGTATGCCCACCATTAGAATACCGCCCTTCATCCACCCACTTCTAATGATGGGCATACATGCACCATTTATATATGCCGAAGCATGGGGGCATCTTCTCGCAAAAGTTATGCCGCGTACACATGGTCAGACTTTTCCACGGGCAAGCCTCCGTCGGAATTTCGACCGTATATACGCGGCATTAGGAGCAAAATCGCTCCTCCGCTCCTGCTGCCCCAATGCTTTGGCATATATGCTTTTTTTTTTTAACTGTGGTGGTGAAATTACCTCCTACAGCACTGGAGTCGCAGGGATCAGGCCTGTCTCTGCGAACGCTGCAGTTATGTGTGTTGTGTTTTGCAAGTGACAGTGATCGATCGATACTGCACTTGGGTGGCCTGGGCTGGACGGAGGGGCAAAACGCAGGTGCTAGCAGGTATCTGGGCTGATCCCACTAACAGTGCGTTTTTGGGAACCCTAAACTGCTGGGGGCGCTAGTATAGATCTGATCAGATCAGATATTGAGCTGATCAGATACTATACCACTAAGGGGGGTGTATGCTTCACGTGTGGGTGTTAGCGCTACTGGCACTAACCTGACGCTGCCTGGGGTGTGACGCAGACCCTCTCTGACGCTAAAACCTAACTGATATCACCCGCCGGGCGATCAGGGGGTTAAACCTTTATTGGGTTATATACGGCGGGTGCCCTGACACTATAAAAAGCAAACTAACTAACCAGCGTCACCCGTAACACTTATATGATGATCACTGGTGAAAGGGTTAACTAGGGGCAATTAGGGGGTTAAAACCTTTATTAGGTAATATATGGGGGTAACTGACGCTATATAAAAACCTGACGGCGAACCTAAAAAAAAATTACTGGCTACCTATCGGCATCACCGACACTAAGACAACGATCATAAAAACGATTGCTTAGCGACAGTGGTGATAGGGGGTGAAAGGGTTACCTGGGGGGCGATCAGGGGGTTAAACCTTTATTAGATAATATATGGGGGTACCTGACGCTATAAAAACCTGCGGCGAACCTAAAAAAAATTACTGGCTACCGATCAGCATCACCGACGCTAAGACATCGATCAGAAAAATGATCGCATAGTGACGGCGGTGCTAGGGGGTGAAAGGGTTACCAGGGGGGTGATCAAGGGGGTTACACCTTTATTAGGTAATATATGG
The DNA here is from genome assembly GCA_029206835.1 of Rana muscosa. Lineage (NCBI taxonomy): Eukaryota > Metazoa > Chordata > Amphibia > Anura > Ranidae > Rana > Rana muscosa. The sequence continues at coordinate 691,499,478 of CM055122.1, read as the reverse complement.
GGGTACCCGACGCTATAAAAACCTGCGGCGAACCTAAAAAAATGACTGGCTACCGATCAGCATCGCCGACGCTAAGACATCGATCAGAAAAATTATCGCTTAGTGACAGTGGTGATAGGGGTGAAAGGGTTACCTGGGGGGGCGATCAAGGGGGTTAAACCTTTATTAGGTAATATATGGGGGTACCCGACGCTATAAAAACCTGCGGCGAACCTAAAAAAAATTACTGGCTACCGATCAGCATCACCGACGCTAAGACATCGATCAGAAAAATGATCGCATAGCCACGGCGGTGCTAGGGGGTGAAAGGGTTACCTGGGGGTGATCAAGGGGGTTAAACCTTTATTAGGTAATATATGGGGGTACCCGACGCTATAAAAACCTGCGGCGAACCTAAAAAAAATTACTGGCTACCGATCAGCATCACCGACGCTAAGACATCGATCAGAAAAATGATTGCTTAGTGACAGTGATGATAGGGGGTGAAAGGGTTATCTGGGGGGTGATCAGGGGGTTAAACCTTTATTAGGGGGGGTTAGGGGGCTACACTGGACCTAAAACTAAATGTAGTGACACTTTTACAGTCACAAATGTCACTGATTGCAGTGATCACTAAATAAATGGTCACTGCAATCAGTGACACTGTGACTGGGGGCTGGGGGGTGATCTGGGGGTGTCTGGGGGGGCCTGGGGGGGCGATTTATGTGCCTATGTGTCCTGGTGTCAGTGTGCTGTTTTGTGTACTAACCTGGCATCTTCTCCTGTACGGCGCTCGGTATATGTGAGCGCCCCAGGAGAGATGACATCACTTCCTCCTTCCTGGCAGGCAGGGGAAGCTCTCTCATTCGCTGGGAGCGATCGAGAGGGGGTGGCCAGAATCGAACGGCCGTCCCCTCATGCCGGATCGCTCCCGAAGGTAAAACGACCACCCACTGTAAAGAAGGGGGGTCCGATCGGACCCCCCAACTATACAAAGGCAATCACGTACATATACGTGATTCTGCCTGTCGGTGCCATTCTGCTGACGTATATTTACAGTGGGCGGTCGTTAAGTGGTTAAACAGAGAATTATCAATTTATTTATTTTTGTAATTCTTTATTTCTATATTTTATTTCCTACAGGTATTTTCATAAACACAAAAGAAAGTACATTACATCAGCTATACCATCTTACTAATAAATAAACACAAAGATTAATTACCTGTATCTTTCCTTTCCCCCTCCCTCCCCCCACATTCTACATCATCAATCATCCACACCCATCCCCCTAACCCCGAAAAAAAAAAAGGGGGGGGACACTCCCCACCCTCTGCCTGCAGGGCTCGGTAGACGGTTGGGTAACTCTGCTAATAAGCTTCTAGGTCCCATTCCTAATATTATTCTTCTCTATCTTCCCTGAATAACTTTTTCCCTTCTTCCGATTTTACAAATTCTTCCCAGGGCGCCCATATTTCATTGGTTTGTTCCTGTCTATCTGTTGCTCTGGGCCATAGATTTTCCATTATCCATATTCTTCTAATTTTATTCAGCCACATAGTAATAGGAGGTGTTTGTATTTCTTTCCAGCACAAGGAGATGCAGCTTTTTACTGCGTTCACCATATGGCATATTATTGAATTCTTATACTTTTTAATCAGGATTTGGGAATTTTGTAATAAAAAGAAGGCTGGATCATCAGGGATTTGATATTCCGTAAACATTTGAGTTATCCTCTGAACTTCCAGCCAGAACTGTCTGATCACTGGGCATTGCCAAAAGATATGCAAAATTGTTCCTCGCTCCCCGCAATTTCTCCAGTATCGATCTGTAAATTCCGGGGAAAATTTATTCAGAGTTGATGGGGTATAGTACCAACGTGTTAGTACTTTATAGTTGGACTCTTGTATCTTAGTGCATCTAGAGGCACTCAGTGCCAACTGTACCATATTCCTACTCTGAGTCGGAGAGAACCTTTGATCCAGATCTCTTTCCCATTTGCTCAAACTTCTAATTTTATAATCCTCTGGGGGTGTTACCAAGAGGGTATATATTTTGGAGATGACATGGAAGAGGGGTTCCTCTTCTTCACAGTATGTCTCAAATTTTGTACGTGGTCTTCAGTATTTCTCCATTGGGCCCAAGGAAACCAAAAAATGCCGCATTTGTCGTGCCTGCCAAGCAGACATTTCATACTGACCTCCTTGTTGGGTCATGGAGTCTATAGATGGCCAATTATCCGAATTTGTGAAATGTGAGACTTGGAAAAAACCCTTCTCCCTAAGTCCCTGAAACCTTCTTACTTCTAACCCTGGTGGGAAAGCTGAGTTTCCCAAGATAGGCATCCAAGGCGAATGTTCTGTAGATATTCTAAATTTTTTGCTCTTATATAAGTTTATATCTAACTATATTACCAAAAAGGTTGTCTAAGATTAACTGTAATATTTTTAGATTTTTGCCATGAAGAACCTGGGAAGCGGTCACTGTATCCCCTTTTTTTCGGTCTTGGGACTCTCCTCCACTTCAGTTGTGGTGAGGGGGCTCCCCAGACAGACTTTGTGCCTCCAGGTCTGCTAGACATGCACACCTGGTACGCCAACATTTTATTTTTTATCACATATTTAAACTACTACAACTTGACTATATATATACTTCCTATTTTCTTTTTCTTCTTTCATATTCTGTTTCTATTTCTTTCTTTCTCTCTGTCCTTCTCCGGGGTAAGTGTGATGGTACAAGCTATACCTGATATGTTGAATTATAACCTACTTAAGATTTATATATGGCTCTTTTAAATTTACTTACATTGAATGTACAAGGCCTAAACATTCCCCAAAAACGAACAAAAGTGTTCAGGTCGTTGTCTTCATCTAAAGCTCACATAGTGTGTCTCCAGGAGACATACTTTACTGATTCTTCAACACCTAAATACTTTGGTTCAAGTTACCCCCAGGTTTTTACTGCCAAATCCAAACACTGAGGTGTATTAATAGCTTTCCATCGATCCACACCTTTTTTCCCCCTTAGAAGAAATCAAGGATCCAGAAGGCCGTTACCTTATACTCACAGGTCATCTATGTGACATCCCAATTACAGTAGTCTCTTACTACGCTCCAAATAAGAGACCAACATAATTTCTCTCCCATTTACTTCAAGTAATAGACACTGATAAACAAGGTACACTCTTAATATGTGGAGATTCAAACCAAACACTATACCCTTACCATGATAAATCCCCAACTCCAGCTACGTCCAATTCTCAATCCAAATCTTTCCAAAAACTCCTCCTACAATATTCATCAATAAACTCATGGCGTGAAATTAACCCAACCAGACGTCAATTCTCATTTTACTCCCACCCGCATAGATCATTCTCACGCATTGACCATATATTAATTTCTTTGAGCATGTCCCCAGAATTAATAGCCTCATCTATTAAACCGTATACTTGGACTGACCGATGTGCTATTATATCTACTTTTACCTCACTAATCCCCCAAAAAATGACCCCACCTGGCATATTAATGACTCATTGTTGTCTCACCCGTCAAATTCCGCTGAATTAGAAATCGCTATTAAAGAATGCATTGTCAACAATAAATCTCCAGACACATCTCCAATAACATTATGGGAAGCACACAAGCCTGTTCTTAGAGGTTATTGTATACGCCAAGCATCATATATTAAAAAGGAGAAGCAAAAATTACAGCGAGAACTAGAAAATGAGTTTAATAAATGCCATAGTGTTTTTCAATCTAACCCTACTGCAACAACAAAGTCACAACTAGATAAAGCTAGCTTAAAACTTGACCTCTTCTTATCAGAATCAGTAGACAAAACACTACGTAAATCTAAACAAAAATTTTATTTTTAAAGCAAATAAACCAGGTACCCTCCTTGCCCGAGCACTCAAAAAAATAAATGTAGCGGTACCCGCAGCTTAAGCGAGCCGCAAGTTTTGATTTGGGCCCTGAGTACAGCTTCCCCAACCCCCCGGCAATCTGCTCCACCCGCTCTGGCACAGTTAACCACAGCAATTTCACATAAACAATCACTTATGCTTTAAATGTGGGTGTGTGGATTGATAACTCAGACTCATAGACAATGTTGTAAATAATAACTGAGTTTACTGCTGGTGGTAAGATAAAAGGGGATAACATGCATGTAACATTTGGTTCACAACACATAAGCAGGTCCCTGCAGTTATAAATCACAATACTGTGTGTGTGTGTACCAGCAATGGAAAGGGGACGGAACGCCACGTGGGGCGACCGTTACCTAAACACCCTGTGGTGTGATAACTAACTTATAACTATCTAACGGATCAGGCCTGATCCCTAACCATGAAACTCAGTCTTAGAAGAAACACAAATCTTCACCGGCACAGGATCTGTAAAGGTGGTGCACTTGAAGTATTTAAAACCATGTATTTGTAATCCAATAGGGGGGGGGGGGGTAATTCTCCCTCACCGGAGGTGTTAGGCCTCGGAAGTCTAGTAGGCACAAAGTATAAAAGTAACAGTTTAAAGATGAGCTTTCGCTCGCTCACCACTCCGGAACACTTCCCTCAGTCCGGAACTTCCACCGGCTGTGTCGGTCCTCGTCCACAGCGGCTTCTGCGATCGGATCCCCGATCCAGATAACTTTGGAAGAGATGAGTCTGGATGCCACCCAGGCTCGCAAAGGGGGTGGAAGGCTCTTTGGTTCGCTCCACAGGCCCCAGGCTTCAGGCCTGGAACAGCCCAGATCCGCACAGGTGTATCTCTCTCTGCCTCCCCGTGTCCAAAGAGAAAGAGCTAGGCCTCGCCCCCTCCTTATATTCCTTCCCCCCGACTCCCCTCTCTCCGGAATTTCCTGTCTCTGATTAAAGGGGAACACCCCGCTACACACTCCCCCCACTTGAACTCTTTGGTCCCCAAAGACATCTAACATTTTTTAGATCTGCAAAACATTTTAGCTTCAATGCGGTTGCATAGGATTGACAGAGGAGCCTCCCACCAATCATCATAGGATGGGGAGCTGTCCTGTCTACAGGTCGCTTCAGTGGGGGCGACCTGTCTAACTGTGCCAGAGAGTGAGCTGGGGTTGCCCTCCACCAAATGAACAGTGGAAGGATGGGAGCACTCGGTACTTCTTCTAGCGGTGGTAACAGAGTCCTCTGAGCTCTTTCCCAATTGAGGGTAGGTTAACTTCATGGGAGGCCTCACGACTCTGCGAGCTCTCTGCTCCCTTGGGACTTCAGGCTCTGGTGCCACAGGCTCTGTTTCAGGAACACTCTCTGACATCGTCACTGGTTCTGGGGCCTCTGTCTCTTCTTCATCTGAGTACAGGCCCGGAATATCTTCCCAGCATTCAGGCACGCCACTGGATGGAATGAACTCTGTAGCTTCTGGGTTCAGGGTCCCATCCTGCATATCCTCAGTGGGTGGAAAGTCTATGGTGGGATTTTCCGGGGTTGAAGAAGGCCATAGCCACTCCAGTTCTCCTCTCCCATCTTCACTTGGTTGAGAAGCCTGTCCACCTCTAGATCGAGAGGTCTGAGACCGAGTGTTGGGTCTGGGAGTATCCAAGATGGAAACAGATTCCGGTAGGTTCCTCACTGGAGGTATCCTGACTGCTTCTTTAAGCGGGAGTAAGTGGTTTCTGTGCCAGGTCTTCAAGGGTCCCACTCTCCCCTCTGGCTTTAACTTGTACACCGGTAGTCCAGGGAGTTTCCTACAAATAACGTAAGGCTCAGACCTCCACCTATCAGCAAGTTTGTGCTTCCCTGGGATCCCTAGGTTGCGTAGCAGAACACGGTCTCCAGGCTGCAGGTCTTGCACTCGAACCTTCAAATCATAGTTCCTTTTATTTCGGGCCCCTCTCTGGTCTGAGGCCGCTTGGGCTTGTTCATAGGCCGCTTTCAAATTATACCTAAGTCTGTCTACATATCCTTTGTGGGAGGTAGCAGAGGTATAGTCTAGAGAAATGCCAAAGGCCAGATCCACTGGCAATCTTGCTTCTCTCCCAAACATGAGGCGGTAGGGAGAGTAACCCGTCACATCACTGGTGGTGCAATTGTAGGCATGCACCAAAGTGGATATGTGTTGACTCCAATGCTGCTTCTTCTCTGTCTCCAGAGTCCCAAGCATGTTTAGCAAAGTCCGGTTAAATCTCTCAGGCTGGGCATCTCCTTGTGGATGATAAGGGGTAGTCCTGGTCTTTTCCACTCCCAGGGAGTCCAGTAGGTTCCGGATCAGGCGACTCTCAAAGTCCCTTCCTTGGTCGGAGTGGATTCTCTGTGGTAATCCATAGTGGACGAAGTATTTTTCTACAAGCACCTTGGCTACAGTGGAAGCCTTCTGGTCTCTGGTGGGGAACGCCTGTGCATAACGGGTGAAATGATCGGTTACCACCAGAACATTTCCCAATCCACTCAAATCGGGTTCGAGGCAGAGAAAGTCAATGCATACCAGTAGGGATGGGCCCGCTGCTCGATTCGAACCCATGTTCGAATCGAGCATCGGGCGTTCGCTCGCTCGTCGAGCCCAGAACTATTTGGGCCGTTCGCATCACATTCGTGTGATGCGAGCGGCCCCGCAATGCATTGCGGCCGGCGCGGCCGGCGCAGTGCATTGCTGGCTGATGATTGGCCAAGCATGCACTGTGACCCCGCATGCTTGGCCAATCACAGCGCCCGAAACTCGGAGAGCAATAATTGGCTACAGGCAGGACGCCTGTAGCCAATTACAGCTCAGGGGCTTTAGTACACGCCCCACCATTTAAAAGGCCACCACGCCATCGGCCCCGGTCACATGAGTTCCGGCTTTAGGAGAGATTAGTCTGCTGATTCTGTCTTTGCTTGATACTGAAAGATTTGCTCTTCTTTGCTAAACCATTGGCTATTTCTTTGCTAAACCATTGCTACCTAAGTCATTGATCGTTCATTGCTGCTGATTGCACAGTTAGTGTGTTATTAGCTGCTGCTGGGGATTAGTCTGGTGCGTGCTTACTGTTAGTACAGTATTGCAGTAGTACCAACCGCAGTGCTGTTAGCACAGCATTGCACCCCAACAGCACCCATAGGACTTCTAGTGTGTTAGTGGCAGCAAACAGAGCTCCTATATTTTCTTCTCAGCAGCACCCATAGGACTTCTAGTGTGTTAGTGGCAGCAAACAGAGCTCCTATATTTTCTTCTCAGCAGCACCCATAGGACTTCTAGTGTGTTAGTGGCATCACACAGAGCTCCTATATTTTCTTCTCAGCAGCACCCATAGGACTTCTAGTGTGTTAGTGGCAGCAAACAGAGCTCCTATATTTTCTTCTCAGCAGCACCCATAGGACTTCTAGTGTGTTAGTGGCATCACACAGAGCTCCTATATTTTCTTCTCAGCAGCACCCATAGGACTTCTAGTGTGTTAGTGGCAGCAAACAGAGCTCCTATATTTTCTTCTCAGCAGCACCCATAGGACTTCTAGTGTGTTAGTGGCAGCAAACAGAGCTCCTATATTTTCTTCTCAGCAGCACCCATAGGACTTCTAGTGTGTTAGTGGCAGTAAACAGAGCTCCTATATTTTCTTCTCAGCAGCACCCATAGGACTTCTAGTGTGTTAGTGGCAGCAAACAGAGCTCCTATATTTTCTTCTCAGCAGCACCCATAGGACTTCTAGTGTGTTAGTGGCAGCAAACAGAGCTCCTATATTTTCTTCTCAGCAGCACCCATAGGACTTCTAGTGTGTTAGTGGCAGCAAACAGAGCTCCTATATTTTCTTCTCAGCAGCACCCATAGGACTTCTAGTGTGTTAGTGGCAGAAAACAGAGCTCCTATATTTTCTTCTCAGCAGCACCCATAGGACTTCTAGTGTGTTAGTGGCAGCAAACAGAGCTCCTATATTTTCTTCTCAGCAGCACCCATAGGACTTCTAGTGTGTTAGTGGCAGCAAACAGAGCTCCTATATTTTCTTCTCAGCAGCACCCATAGGACTTCTAGTGTGTTAGTGGCATCACACAGAGCTCCTATATTTTCTTATCAGCAGCACCCATAGGACTTCTAGTGTGTTAGTGGCATCACACAGAGCTCCTATATTTTCTTCTCAGCAGCACCCATAGGACTTCTAGTGTGTTAGTGGCAGCAAACAGAGCTCCTATATTTTCTTCTCAGCAGCACCCATAGGACTTCTAGTGTGTTAGTGGCAGCAAACAGAGCTCCTATATTTTCTTCTCAGCAGCACCCATAGGACTTCTAGTGTGTTAGTGGCATCACACAGAGCTCCTATATTTTCTTCTCAGCAGCACCCATAGGACTTCTAGTGTGTTAGTGGCAGCAAACAGAGCTCCTATATTTTCTTCTCAGCAGCACCCATAGGACTTCTAGTGTGTTAGTGGCAGCAAACAGGGCTCCTATATTTTCTTCTCAGCAGCACCCATAGGACTTCTAGTGTGTTAGTGGCAGCAAACAGAGCTCCTATATTTTCTTCTCAGCAGCACCCATAGGACTTCTAGTGTGTTAGTGGCAGCAAACAGAGCTCCTATATTTTCTTCTCAGCAGCACCCATAGGACTTCTAGTGTGTTAGTGGCAGCAAACAGAGCTCCTATATTTTCTTCTCAGCAGCACCCATAGGACTTCTAGTGTGTTAGTGGCATCACACAGAGCTCCTATATTTTCTTCTCAGCAGCACCCATAGGACTTCTAGTGTGTTAGTGGCAGCAAACAGAGCTCCTATATTTTCTTCTCAGCAGCACCCATAGGACTTCTAGTGTGTTAGTGGCAGCAAACAGAGCTCCTATATTTTCTTCTCAGCAGCACCCATAGGACTTCTAGTGTGTTAGTGGCAGCAAACAGAGCTCCTATATTTTCTTCTCAGCAGCACCCATAGGACTTCTAGTGTGTTAGTGGCAGCAAACAGAGCTCCTATATTTTCTTCTCAGCAGCACCCATAGGACTTCTAGTGTGTTAGTGGCAGCAAACAGCTCCTATATTTTCTTCTCAGCAGCACCCATAGGACTTCTAGTGTGTTAGTGGCATCACACAGAGCTCCTATATTTTCTTCTCAGCAGCACCCATAGGACTTCTAGTGTGTTAGTGGCAGCAAACAGAGCTCCTATATTTTCTTCTCAGCAGCACCCATAGGACTTCTAGTGTGTTAGTGGCAGCAAACAGAGCTCCTATATTTTCTTCTCAGCAGCACCCATAGGACTTCTAGTGTGTTAGTGGCAGCAAACAGAGCTCCTATATTTTCTTCTCAGCAGCACCCATAGGACTTCTAGTGTGTTAGTGGCATCACACAGAGCTCCTATATTTTCTTCTCAGCAGCACCCATAGGACTTCTAGTGTGTTAGTGGCAGCAAACAGAGCTCCTATATTTTCTTCTCAGCAGCACCCATAGGACTTCTAGTGTGTTAGTGGCATCACACAGAGCTCCTATATTTTCTTCTCAGCAGCACCCATAGGACTTCTAGTGTGTTAGTGGCAGCAAACAGAGCTCCTATATTTTCTTCTCAGCAGCACCCATAGGACTTCTAGTGTGTTAGTGGCAGCAAACAGAGCTCCTATATTTTCTTCTCAGCAGCACCCATAGGACTTCTAGTGTGTTAGTGGCAGCAAACAGAGCTCCTATATTTTCTTCTCAGCAGCACCCATAGGACTTCTAATGTGTTAGTGGCATCACACAGAGTTCCTATATTTTCATCTCAGCAGCACCCATAGGACTTCTAGTGTGTTAGTGGCATCACACAGAGCTCCTATATTTTCTTCTCAGCAGCACCCATAGGACTTCTAGTGTGTTAGTGGCAGCAAACAGAGCTCCTATATTTTCTTCTCAGCAGCACCCATAGGACTTCTAGTGTGTTAGTGGCAGCAAACAGAGCTCCTATATTTTCTTCTCAGCAGCACCCATAGGACTTCTAGTGTGTTAGTGGCAGCAAACAGAGCTCCTATATTTTCTTCTCAGCAGCACCCATAGGACTTCTAGTGTGTTAGTGGCAGCAAACAGAGCTCCTATATTTTCTTCTCAGCAGCACCCATAGGACTTCTAGTGTGTTAGTGGCAGCAAACAGAGCTCCTATATTTTCTTCTCAGCAGCACCCATAGGACTTCTAGTGTGTTAGTGGCATCACACAGAGCTCCTATATTTTCTTCTCAGCAGCACCCATAGGACTTCTAGTGTGTTAGTGGCAGCAAACAGAGCTCCTATATTTTCTTCTCAGCAGCACCCATAGGACTTCTAGTGTGTTAGTGGCAGCAAACAGAGCTCCTATATTTTCTTCTCAGCAGCACCCATAGGACTTCTAGTGTGTTAGTGGCATCACACAGAGCTCCTATATTTTCTTCTCAGCAGCACCCATAGGACTTCTAGTGTGTTAGTGGCAGCAAACAGAGCTCCTATATTTTCTTCTCAGCAGCACCCATAGGACTTCTAGTGTGTTAGTGGCAGCAAACAGAGCTCCTATATTTTCTTCTCAGCAGCACCCATAGGACTTCTAGTGTGTTAGTGGCAGCAAACAGAGCTCCTATATTTTCTTCTCAGCAGCACCCATAGGACTTCTAGTGTGTTAGTGGCAGCAAACAGAGCTCCTATATTTTCTTCTCAGCAGCACCCATAGGACTTCTAGTGTGTTAGTGGCAGCAAACAGAGCTCCTATATTTTCTTCTCAGCAGCACCCATAGGACTTCTAGTGTGTTAGTGGCATCACACAGAGCTCCTATATTTTCTTCTCAGCAGCACCCATAGGACTTCTAGTGTGTTAGTGGCAGCAAACAGAGCTCCTATATTTTCTTCTCAGCAGCACCCATAGGACTTCTAGTGTGTTAGTGGCAGCAAACAGAGCTCCTATATTTTCTTCTCAGCAGCACCCATAGGACTTCTAGTGTGTTAGTGGCAGCAAACAGAGCTCCTATATTTTCTTCTCAGCAGCACCCATAGGACTTCTAGTGTGTTAGTGGCAGCAAACAGAGCTCCTATATTTTCTTCTCAGCAGCACCCATAGGACTTCTAGTGTGTTAGTGGCAGCAAACAGCTCCTATATTTTCTTCTCAGCAGCACCCATAGGACTTCTAGTGTGTTAGTGGCATCACACAGAGCTCCTATATTTTCTTCTCAGCAGCACCCATAGGACTTCTAGTGTGTTAGTGGCAGCAAACAGAGCTCCTATATTTTCTTCTCAGCAGCACCCATAGGACTTCTAGTGTGTTAGTGGCAGCAAACAGAGCTCCTATATTTTCTTCTCAGCAGCACCCATAGGACTTCTAGTGTGTTAGTGGCAGCAAACAGAGCTCCTATATTTTCTTCTCAGCAGCACCCATAGGACTTCTAGTGTGTTAGTGGCATCACACAGAGCTCCTATATTTTCTTCTCAGCAGCACCCATAGGACTTCTAGTGTGTTAGTGGCAGCAAACAGAGCTCCTATATTTTCTTCTCAGCAGCACCCATAGGACTTCTAGTGTGTTAGTGGCATCACACAGAGCTCCTATATTTTCTTCTCAGCAGCACCCATAGGACTTCTAGTGTGTTAGTGGCAGCAAACAGAGCTCCTATATTTTCTTCTCAGCAGCACCCATAGGACTTCTAGTGTGTTAGTGGCAGCAAACAGAGCTCCTATATTTTCTTCTCAGCAGCACCCATAGGACTTCTAGTGTGTTAGTGGCAGCAAACAGAGCTCCTATATTTTCTTCTCAGCAGCACCCATAGGACTTCTAATGTGTTAGTGGCATCACACAGAGTTCCTATATTTTCATCTCAGCAGCACCCATAGGACTTCTAGTGTGTTAGTGGCATCACACAGAGCTCCTATATTTTCTTCTCAGCAGCACCCATAGGACTTCTAGTGTGTTAGTGGCAGCAAACAGAGCTCCTATATTTTCTTCTCAGCAGCACCCATAGGACTTCTAGTGTGTTAGTGGCAGCAAACAGAGCTCCTATATTTTCTTCTCAGCAGCACCCATAGGACTTCTAGTGTGTTAGTGGCAGCAAACAGAGCTCCTATATTTTCTTCTCAGCAGCACCCATAGGACTTCTAGTGTGTTAGTGGCAGCAAACAGAGCTCCTATATTTTCTTCTCAGCAGCACCCATAGGACTTCTAGTGTGTTAGTGGCAGCAAACAGAGCTCCTATATTTTCTTCTCAGCAGCACCCATAGGACTTCTAGTGTGTTAGTGGCATCACACAGAGCTCCTATATTTTCTTCTCAGCAGCACCCATAGGACTTCTAGTGTGTTAGTGGCAGCAAACAGAGCTCCTATATTTTCTTCTCAGCAGCACCCATAGGACTTCTAGTGTGTTAGTGGCAGCAAACAGAGCTCCTATATTTTCTTCTCAGCAGCACCCATAGGACTTCTAGTGTGTTAGTGGCATCACACAGAGCTCCTATATTTTCTTCTCAGCAGCACCCATAGGACTTCTAGTGTGTTAGTGGCAGCAAACAGAGCTCCTATATTTTCTTCTCAGCAGCACCCATAGGACTTCTAGTGTGTTAGTGGCAGCAAACAGAGCTCCTATATTTTCTTCTCAGCAGCACCCATAGGACTTCTAGTGTGTTAGTGGCAGCAAACAGAGCTCCTATATTTTCTTCTCAGAAGCACCCATAGGACTTCTAGTGTGTTAGTGGCATCACACAGAGCTCCTATATTTTCTTCTCAGCAGCACCCATAGGACTTCTAGTGTGTTAGTGGCAGCAAACAGAGCTCCTATATTTTCTTCTCAGCAGCACCCATAGGACTTCTAGTGTGTTAGTGGCAGCAAACAGAGCTCCTATATTTTCTTCTCAGCAGCACCCATAGGACTTCTAGTGTGTTAGTGGCATCACACAGAGCTCCTATATTTTCTTCTCAGCAGCACCCATAGGACTTCTAGTGTGTTAGTGGCAGCAAACAGAGCTCCTATATTTTCTTCTCAGCAGCACCCATAGGACTTCTAGTGTGTTAGTGGCAGCAAACAGAGCTCCTATATTTTCTTCTCAGCAGCACCCATAGGACTTCTAGTGTGTTAGTGGCAGCAAACAGAGCTCCTATATTTTCTTCTCAGCAGCACCTATAGGACTTCTAGTGTGTTAGTGGCAGCAAACAGAGCTCCTATATTTTCTTCTCAGCAGCACCCATAGGACTTCTAGTGTGTTAGTGGCAGCAAACAGAGCTCCTATATTTTCTTCTCAGCAGCACCCATAGGACTTCTAGTGTGTTAGTGGCATCACACAGAGCTCCTATATTTTCTTCTCAGCAGCACCCATAGGACTTCTAGTGTGTTAGTGGCAGCAAACAGAGCTCCTATATTTTCTTCTCAGCAGCACCCATAGGACTTCTAGTGTGTTAGTGGCAGCAAACAGAGCTCCTATATTTTCTTCTCAGCAGCACCCATAGGACTTCTAGTGTGTTAGTGGCAGCAAACAGAGCTCCTATATTTTCTTCTCAGCAGCACCCATAGGACTTCTAGTGTGCTAGTGGCATCACACAGAGCTCCTATATTTTCTTCTCAGCAGCACCCATAGGACTTCTAGTGTGTTAGTGGCAGCAAACAGAGCTCCTATATTTTCTTCTCAGCAGCACCCATAGGACTTCTAGTGTGTTAGTGGCATCACACAGAGCTCCTATATTTTCTTCTCAGCAGCACCCATAGGACTTCTAGTGTGTTAGTGGCAGCAAACAGAGCTCCTATATTTTCTTCTCAGCAGCACCCATAGGACTTCTAGTGTGTTAGTGGCATCACACAGAGCTCCTATATTTTCTTCTCAGCAGCACCCATAGGACTTCTAGTGTGTTAGTGGCATCACACAGAGCTCCTATATTTTCATCTCAGAAGCACCCATAGGACTTCTAGTGTGTTAGTGGCAGCAAACAGAGCTCCTATATTTTCTTCTCAGCAGCACCCATAGGACTTCTAGTGTGTTAGTGGCAGCAAACAGAGCTCCTATATTTTCTTCTCAGCAGCACCCATAGGACTTCTAATGTGTTAGTGGCATCACACAGAGTTCCTATATTTTCATCTCAGCAGCACCCATAGGACTTCTAGTGTGTTAGTGGCATCACACAGAGCTCCTATATTTTCTTCTCAGCAGCACCCATAGGACTTCTAGTGTGTTAGTGGCAGCAAACAGAGCTCCTATATTTTCTTCTCAGCAGCACCCATAGGACTTCTAGTGTGTTAGTGGCAGCAAACAGAGCTCCTATATTTTCTTGTCAGCAGCACACATAGTACCTATAGTGTGTTAGTGTCAGCACCCATAGGACCTACAGTGTGTTGTGAGCACACATAGGAGTTCTATTTTTTATACTATATACACTACCGACTACAATGGCTGGAAGACCGCCAAGGAGAGGCAGAGCGTGCCGAGGCAAGAACACAGGGCAGGCAGGCTCTGTTTCTAGAGACAACAGTGCTGGCCGTGGACGTGGTCGTGCATCGTCATCAGCACGTGGCCATGGGACATGCTTGTCTTTGTTTTCGGCAGCTGGACATGTGGAGCCGCATCATGCCGAAGGCTTGGTAGAATGGATGACCAAGCCCTCCTCATCCTCCTCATCCTCTCTCACCCAGGCTCAGGGTACTGGCAGAGCAGCTGCCAACGCGTACTCAATGGCATCATCAGCCACCCCTTCCCTAGACCCACCATGTCCTCCTGAGGAGTCCCCCGAACTGTTTGAGCACAGTGTTGGGTACATGCTCCAGGAGGATGCCCAACGATTCGAAGGCTCGGATGATGATACCCAGCTTGAGGAAGTCAGTAGTGTGCGCGCAGAGAGAGGGGATGCTGAAGGACAGCAATCTGGCAGTAGTGTTTCACCAGCTGCAGCTTACTGCCAGGTTTGCTCTAGTGGTGAAGAGGGAGGGGATGATGAGGTCACTGACTCCACGTGGGTGCCTGAAGGGAGAGAGGAGGAGGAGGAGGAGGATGCAGCGTCACATGTCCAACGAGGCAGGATGCCCCCTGGAGGCCAGCTAGAGGCCAGCACAGCAACTGTACCACACCGCAGAGCTCCGCCTGTGCAGGGCGCTGCCTCTGCACGTTATCACAAAAGTTCTTTGGTGTGGGCCTTTTTTGAGACGAGTGCATCAGATCGCACCACTGCTATTTGCAATATTTGTCTCAAGCGTATCTCGCGTGGCCAAAACATCAGCCGCTTGGGCACCACAAGCATGAGCAGACATATGTCGACCTGCCATGCAGCTCGTTGGCAAGCACACATAAAAGACCCACACCAAAGAACAAAGCGGACCTCTCCTTGCTCCTCATCAGCTGGGATCTCCATCCCCACTATATCTTCAGTCCTCTCTGAAAGCTGCTCTGAGAGGACTGAAGGTGTAGAATTAGGTGTGTCACAACCAAGTACTTGCAGTACACCGACGTCCGATTGTAGCAGGCAAATTTCCCTGCCCCAGCTGCTGGACCGTCGAAAGAAGTATACTCCCAGCCATCCACATGCCCAGCGGTTGAATGCTAGCTTGGCTAAATTGCTAGCACTTCAACTGCTGCCTTTTCAGTTGATAGACTCGGCCCCCTTCCGTGAGTTTGTTCAATGTGCGGTTCCTCAGTGGCAGGTTCCCAAACGCCACTTTTTCTCACGGAAGGCGATTCCGTCTCTCTACTGGCATGTGGAAGGCAATGTCCATGCCTCGCTGGACAGGGCGGTCAGCGGTAAGGTGCATATTACCGCTGACTCATGGTCCAGCAGGCATGGACAGGGACGTTATCTTTCTTTCACGGCCCATTGGGTCACTCTATTGGTAGCTGGGAGGGATGCAGGACAAGGTGCAGTAGTGTTGGAGGTTGTTCCGCCACCACGCCTCCAAAATGCTACTACTGGTTGTGACACACCTCTCTCCTCCACCCCCTCCTCTTCTTCTTCCTCCATGTCCTCTTCGAGTGCTCTGTCCTCGGAACCAGCGGTGCTCCGTAGGCGTACAAGGGGCTACGCGAGTACGCAGGCAAAAAGATGCCATGCCGTGCTTGCGCTGGTGTGTTTGGGGGACAGGAGCCACACTGGGCCAGAGGTTCTGGCAGCTCTGCAGGGGCAGGCCGAGAGGTGGTTGACGCCACGCCAGCTTAAGCCAGGAATGGTCGTTTCTGATAATGGCACCAACCTCCTCTCCGCCCTGCGACAGGGGCAGCTCACCCATGTGCCCTGTATGGCTCACGTCCTCAACCTGGTGGTGCAGCGGTTCTTGGGCAGGTTCCCAGGCTTACAGGATGTCCTGAGGCAGGCCAGGAAAGTCTGTGTGCATTTCCGCCGATCTTATAATGCCAGTGCTCGGCTGACTGAGCTGCAAAAGGAGCTGAACCTGCCCAAGAACCGCCTAATATGTGACATGCCCACCAGGTGGAACTCAACGTTGGCCATGCTGCAGCGACTGCACACGCAGCAGAGGGCCATCAATGAGTACCTTTGCGACTACGGCACCAGGACAGGGTCAGGGGAGCTTGGCTTTTTTTCCCCACGCCAGTGGAGCATGATCAGGGATGCATGCACTGTCCTCTCACCATTTGAGGAGGCCACGAGGATGGTGAGCAGTGACAGTGCATGCATCAGTGACACTGTACCTCTTGTCCACCTGTTGGAGCATACGCTGCGTGGGATAATGGACAGGGCACTTGAGGCAGAACAGAGGCAGGAAGAGGAGGACTTCCTTGTCTCTCAAGGCCCCCTTTATCCAGACAATGTTCCTTCTGTCCCACCCATCACACAGGAAGAGGAGGAGGAGGAGGAGGAGGATTGTGTGAGCATGGAGGTGGAGCCTGGCACTCAGCATCAGCAGCAGCAGTCTTTTAGGGATGATGTACAGTCCCAACAAACCAGTGGACTTGTACGTGGCTGGGAGGAGGTGGCTGGCGATCATGTCATCCTCAGTGACCCAGAAGACTCCGGACCGAATGCCTCAGCTAACCTACGCTGCATGGCCTCCCTGATCCTGCAAAGCCTGCGGAAGGATCCTCGTGTTCTTCGGATCAAGGAGAGTGACCATTACTGGCTGGCCACTCTCCTTGATCCACGGTACAAGGGTAAGGTTGCGGACCTTATCTTGCCGTCGCAGAGGGAGCAGAGGATGAGACATCTCAGGGAGGCCTTGCAGAAAGGTCTGTGCAACGCGTTCCCAGAAACTGGGAGGTTACAAACTCCTGGTCCTGGACGACGAGTTGCTGAGGCTTCGGTCAGTAGCAGAAGGAGCGGTGGGGAAGGTGGACGTCTGACCGATGCGTTCAGACAATTTTTTAGTCCGCAGCCCCAAGGTATGATCGGTTCCAGCAACCATCGCCAGCGTCTGATATACATGGTGCAGGAATACCTAGGGGCAAGGTCAGACTTGGACACCTTTCCCACCGAAAATCCTCTGGCTTACTGGGTCCTGAGGATGGATCACTGGCCAGAGCTTGCACAGTATGCAATTGAGCTACTGGCCTGTCCTGCATCCAGCGTTCTTTCCGAACGCACATTCAGTGCTGCTGGAGGATTTGTCACCGATCATAGGGTGCGCCTGTCCACCGACTCGGTTGATCGACTGACCTTCATAAAAATGAATCAGTCTTGGATCACCACCAGCTACCAGACACCTGAAGCGGATATAACGGAATAATTTATAATGTCACATCCCTTCAAGACTGCCTATGCTGATGCTGAGTGACTGTCCTGTTATGTTCACTGACTATCCTCTTCCTCCTCCTCAATGATCCATGCCACCACACCAGTGCCTAAGGCACAATTTTTCAGCCCCTGTATAACAGGGGCGTGTAATTACAATTTTTTAAAAAGATGCTTCGCAACAGGTGTGACTGCTGTGCTCAGAGTACAGTATCTGTGAGGGGTTTCAGTGTTGTGGCACCAGCACCAGTGCCTAAGGCACAATTTTTCAGCCCCTGTTGGGGCGTGTAATTACAATTTTTAGGCAATGCTTTGCAACAGGTCTCATTGCTGTGCTCAGAGTACAGTATCTGTGAGGGGTTGCAGTGTTGTGGCACCAGCACCAGTGCCTAAGGCACAATTTTTCAGCCCCTGTATAACAGGGGCGTGTAATTACAATTTTTTAAAAAGATGCTTCGCAACAGGTGTGACTGCTGTGCTCCAAGTACAGTATCTGTGAGGGGTTGCAGTGTTGTGGCACCAGCACCAATGCCTAAGGCACAATTTTTCAGCCCCTGTTTAACAGGGGCGTGTAATTACAAATCTTGATCTAATAGTTCACAGCAGGGCCCATTCCTGCGCCCACCAAGAGTAACTATGAGGGCCTACAGTCTTGTGGCAACACCGTCCACCACCACCACCACCACCAAAGGCCCAATTTTTCTGCCCTGTTCAACAGGTGCATGCAATTACAAATCTTGATCTAATAACTCACAGCAGGGCCCATTCCTGCACCCACCAAGAGTAACTGTGAGGGCTTACAGTCTTGTGGCAACACCGTCCACCACCACCACCACCACCACCAAAGGCCCAATTTTTCTGCCCGGTTCAACAGGTGCATGCAAGTACAAATCTTGATCTATTAACTCACAGCAGGGCCCATTCCTGTGCCCACCAGTCTTGTGGCTACACCAACATCTAATAGGGCAAATTTCTGCAGAGTATATACGGCAGGCCCCTACTTTCAAACATCCAACTTACAAACGACTCCTACTTGCAAACGGCAAGAGAAAACAGGAAGTGAGAGGAAATCTACCCCTAGGAAGGAAAATTCTATCCTGTTAGATTTAATTTGGGAAAAAGGTATCTCCTCTCTACTGATGCTTTATCACCAATCCTTGTTTCAATTAAAACCCCACTTTTCCAAAAACATTTGTCATTGGGACGGAAAGTGAGGTGACATGTTCTGAACAGATGTGCAAAGACAGCAAATGTTACAGGGGTGATAACCCCTCCCTATGTTCTCCAAAAAGCTTAAAAATTGATTTTTTTGGGATGTAGCTACACTTCATAATGTACCTGTTCAGATTCTACTTAAGAACAAACCTACAGTCCATGTCTTGTTTGCACCACCTATATACTGCTGTTCAGAGTATATAGGGTTGTAGGTATAGGGTTTTATTTTGGGTGCGGGGTCCCCCTTAGTATCCATACAAGACCCAAAGGGGCTGGGGTGGGGGGGGGGGTGATGGGGTAGCCATGCCATTTTTCTCAAGGATTTTCAGCCATATGGCGGCCAGGACAAGACATGACATTAAAGCCGCAAGTGGTTTTAAATGGCTTCTTTTTTTCCTTTACAAATGTCATTTTGTGCAAGGACAGTTCTAAACACGGGAAACACATGCCACTTCACAGGCATACTTTAGACACCCCCCAGGTACCATATTTAAAGGAAAATTTCACTTTTTTTTTTTTCACTTTATGCATCATTAAAATGACTGCTCCCGAAAAAACTTTAGTTTTTAAAATTTCTTTTTGCATTGATATATGTCCCCTGGGGCAGGACCCGGGTCCCCAAACCTGTTTTATAACATTAACATGCATATTGGCCGTTGTAATTAGCAATTTTGATTTCGAACGTTCGCGTCCATTATAACGAATAGGGTTCGAAAATTCGCGCGAACTTTCGGTCCGTTCGAAGGTTCTGGTGCGAACCGAACCCGGGGGTGTTCGGCTCATCCCTACATACCAGATCCATTGGGCCTTGACTCTGTAGGTGGCCCATTGGGGCAGCTTGATGGGGTAGAGTCTTCCTCTGGATGCATCGTGCACAGGAGTGGCAATACTCCTCCACTTCAGCCCTCATACAGGGCCAATAGAACCGGCTTCTGACAAGTTGGAAGGTTCTTTCAACTCCCAGGTGACCATGCTGGTCATGTAAGGCAACCAGCACAGTCTCTCGGTGCTTCTCTGGGAGAAACAACTGCCATTTATCCTCGGAGTCATCAGAGGGGCCCCTTCGGTAGACCACTCCCTGATGGACCTGTAGCTTGTCTAGCTCCCTCCATAGCAGACGAGCCTCCTTGGAGGGGTGATGTCGAAGTTTCTCTGGACTCTCGTTTTCCAATGCTTCAAAGACCAATCTCCCCATGGGGTCTTCCAATTGGTCGCACCTCAGCTCCTTCTTAGACAGCTTCGGCAAGCATTCCTCTTCAAGTTGAGTCACCCCGCAGTAGTGTTTTGGGACTCCCACTGTGGTAACTCCTATCTCCTCGGCTCTGGAGCCCCCTCTGGCTTGAAATTCAGCCCCCCGACAAAGGGCTCGCACTCCCTCCGGTGCTACCTGAGTCCAGTCCTCCCAGTCATCAGCCATGGTATGAGATCTTCGGGACAGGGCATCTGCATCCCTATTTCCAGTCCCTGGTCTGTATTTAAGACTGAAGTTGAACCCAGATAATGCAGCCAGCCACCTGTGTCCTGTGGCATCCAGCTTGGCAGTGGTGAATAGGTAAGTCAGAGGGTTGTTATCTGTTTTTACTGTAAACTCTGCCCCATAGAGGTAGTCTCTTAGTTTGTCCACCACTGCCCATTTGAGGGCCAAGAACTCCAACTTATGAGTGGGGTAGTTCTTCTCCGAGGGGGTCAGACTCCGACTCACATAGGCCACTGGTCGCAGTTGCTCTTCATACTCTTGGTAGAGCACTCCACCTAGGCCTTCATGACTAGCATCAACATGTAACTCGTATGGTCTGGTGGGATCAGCATAGGCCAATACTGGGGCTGTGGTGAGGCTCCTCTTCAGGGTTCTGAAGGCCTCTTCACACCTGGGGGTCCACTGATCTTGAACCGACTCCCCGGGTCTTCTGGGTCCCAAGCCATCCTCTTCCCCTTCAGTCTTGAGCAGTTCATTTAGGGGCTTGGCAATACGGGCAAACCCATCCACAAACCTCCTATAGTAGGAGCAGAAGCCCAGGAAAGATCTAAGTTCGGTGACTGTTGTGGGTCTTGGCCAGGAGGTAACTGCCTCCAACTTCTCAGGATCAGTAGCCACCCCCTTTTCAGACACTATGTGTCCCAGATAGTTCACCGAAGACTGGTAGAACCGACACTTCTCAGGCGAAAGCTTGAGTCCTTCTTCACTTAGTCTTCTCAACACTTTTTCCAGCCTCTCTTCGTGTTCTTCCAAGGTTCTCCCAAAGACAATGACATCGTCCAGGTATACAAGGACTTCAATAAGGTTCATGTCTCCTACAGTCTTCTCCATAAGACGTTGGAAAGTAGCTGGGGCTCCAGACAGACCTTGGGGCATCCGATTGAATTCAAAGAACCCCACTGGGGTTATGAAAGCTGTCTTCTCCTTGTCTTCTGGATGCATAGGGATCTGATAGTACCCGCTCTTGAGGTCCATAACGCTGAACCATTTGGCTCCAGAGAGGCTCTGTAGGGCATCTTCTATCCTCGGAGTGGTGTATTGGTCGGGGATGGTTTTTCTGTTGAGAGTCCTGTAGTCTATACAGAGCCTCAATGACCCATTCTTCTTTCTAACCACCACTATGGGAGAGGCATAGGGGCTCCTGGACTCCCGTATCACACCAGTCCTCTTGAGTTCTGCAAGTTGTTCCCTTAGATCCTCCAGATCTGCTAGGGGGACCCGCCTGACTCTCTCTCGGAAGGGCTTGTCTTCCTGGAGGCGGATCCGATGGGTGGCACTCCTTGCACACCCCACATCGAACTCATCTCTGGAGAATATCTTCTCCCATCTAGTTAACTGGGTCTTGGCTCTCTCTTTCCAAACCCTGGATAGATTCAAGTTCTCCATGGACAGCTTCTCCCAAAGATCTCCTCTTTCACCCGTCCCCTTTACTTCTGACAGGGTAACCGGGGCAGCAGGGCTCACCTGGCCCAGCAGCATTCTGGCAGGGATTTCCATGGGGCCTCTGGTAGTGTTTCTAACACTCACTGGAACTCTACAATGGGCCTTCTTCAGAACCTTCAGTGGAATCACTTCTGGTATCACTTCCAGACCTGAGGACTCTCCTTTTGGGTCGGATTCCAGCACGACAAAGGGTCCAGGCTGCTCCCAAGTAAGCTTCACAGTGGCTCTGAGACAGGTTACTTCGCCAGGCTGCAACACTACCCTTCCTCTTCCAAGTCTCCACACCTTCCCTATCCCCTCCACCGGGGTCTTCTGCTCTAGGACCAGCCTTTGGTAAGCCGTCCTCAGCATGGGATGGATCTTGGTGGCTGCTTGCCCCTTCTCTTCCACTAAAGGGGTCAGGAGTCTTCGGACCAGGTCCGTGTTCGTCCCTATTATAAGGGAGCTCTTGTTGGCCCCTGGCGGCCGAGGGCACACAACTGCCAGGGTGTCAAACACTTCGGCCTTCCCAGCCACAGATGGGTCAAAGGTCATCCGGATGGGCAGATAGCCATCATAGGGGAAACTCTGGGTTCCAATTCCCCATATTTCCAGCTCCTCTAGGTTCTGGATGGGCAGATGACTCAAGTGCGTATCGTAGAAATCCCGGTATAGTAGGGACACCTGTGCCCCAGTATCCAAGATGGCTCTGGTGTAGACTCCCTCCACTTGAATGGACACTACAGGAGATGGGCCTACCAGTTTCTCCGGATATGGCCTGGCAGGAGTCGCCTTCTTCTGGTCCTTTCCCTTCGGACTCTCTCTCGTCCATCTCCCTTTTGACTTTAGTCTTTCTTGGGCCTGGTATGCATCGATTTCCCTCCTTTTAATGGGCGCACAGACCTGCTGAGGGATATTATAGTTTTTCTTAGGTGTGCATTCCCTTTGGGGAATGCTGTGCCTCTTCTGAGGGGTCTGGCCCTCTCTCTTTGGGGTGTACCCCTGCTGAGGGATACTATAGTTCCTCTGAGGAGTTTTGTCTTTTCTCTTCCTTAGCTTCTCATTCAGTTTGGAACTCACTGAAAATGATGGGCACCCGGTCGGCTCCTTCACCGGGGCCCGCTGAAGTTTCCCGCCAGCTGTTTGGACTTTTCCTCAACTACCAGGCTTGGGCATACTCGCCTGAGATGTCCTTTTCCCCCACATTTGAAGCAGGCTCTCTGTATTGGTTTCATAGGGCGGTTAGTGGTAGGGGTCTTTGGTGCCATGAGTGGTGAGACCTCTTCTGTCTGGGGTTTCACCAGACGAGTCATCAACATCGTCATCATCTCTAGTATTTCTTTCTGGGTCTGTAACAGCCCCTCCAGTCCAGTCTGACTTGTGGGGAAATGGTGAATAGGTGAAGACCATGATCCCTGTTCAGTGCTTGCTGTCAGTACACTAAGCTCCCGAGTGTCTGAAGGGACATCTATCTGTTGTACTTTGGCACTTGTGGTGCTAGGAGATTGAAGTTTCCTCTGTTTTTGGTCCTTCTCAATCTCCATCTTATCTGCTTCATTCATTTTCTCAATGAGGACCTCATCCGGAGTTGAGGGATCTTCCAAATGCTGCTTCAGCTGTAGCTTGATGTAGTCACTCCTCAATCCCGTAGTCACAGATCTCCGAAATTTCTTTTGGACTAGCTCGACTCCAAAATGCTCCCCATTTCCTTCATCCTTGGATGCAAACAACAGGCGGTCCGTGAGCTCAATGGCCCGGAATAGGAAGTTCTGAGGAGTCTCTCCACTCTCCTGGATCATATTTATCAGTCGATGAAATAACTCAGCAGCATCTTCCTCCTCATAGTAGCTTTTCACTATCCTCTTTAGCTGGTTCAGGGTCAATCCACCCTTCCTCTCTAACATGCCCCTGACACTTGAACCTGGGTTGATGGCATGGATTACAGCCTCTCTAATTTCAGATTCCTGATATCCTTTCTGTAACCCCAACTCTATTTGGTGTAGGAGATTGGTGTAGGACAGTTTGTCCTTCTGCCCTCTTTCTCCTATCTGGCCATCAATGCGGAAATCCTTCCGGATGGTTACTTCCTGCAGGCGACCCTGAGCTCGTTTCTTCGGTACCTTCCCAGGTTTGGGCTTTATCTGACCATCTTTCTGATCCTCAGGAGCGACACGTAACTCCTTAATGCGTTCAGCTATCATACTGGAAGTCTCCTGAAACCTCTCTTGTATGTCACGGTACTGTCGTTTCAGATCAATCAGCTGTTGCTCTGCCTGCGATTTAACAGCAGCCCCTGCTTTCCTGTCCAAGGGTTCTAACTGCTTCTGACTAGGATGTGTCAGGTGGAACTCAGTCTTTTCGGACAATTTTATACTGGCACCGTGGAAGTTTTCAGGGACATCCTGTCCCCACTCTATCAGTGCATAGGTGCAGTTGGTCCTTGAGTCTGGTCTCATTGCGACCACGTAAGCCTTTCTATCCGGGGACAATATTTGTACCACTTCTTTAATTTGTTTCTCTCTCCAGTCACTCCCTGGAAGTTCAATGGCCACGCTCGCTTCTGAGCGTGTCCCTTCTGCTTCGCACCATTGGACTACTTTGGTGGGGTCCATGCCGGTAAGTCTTGGCGGGCTCTCACCGCTGTCTCAGTAATCCCGGATGTACGAGCCCCCACGTGTAGCGGTACCCGCAGCTTAAGCGAGCCGCAAGTTTTGATTTGGGCCCTGAGTACAGCTTCCCCAACCCCCCGGCAATCTGCTCCACCCGCTCTGGCACAGTTAACCACAGCAATTTCACATAAACAATCACTTATGCTTTAAATGTGGGTGTGTGGATTGATAACTCAGACTCATAGACAATGTTGTAAATAATAACTGAGTTTACTGCTGGTGGTAAGATAAAAGGGGATAACATGCATGTAACATTTGGTTCACAACACATAAGCAGGTCCCTGCAGTTATAAATCACAATACTGTGTGTGTGTGTACCAGCAATGGAAAGGGGACGGAACGCCACGTGGGGCGACCGTTACCTAAACACCCTGTGGTGTGATAACTAACTTATAACTATCTAACGGATCAGGCCTGATCCCTAACCATGAAACTCAGTCTTAGAAGAAACACAAATCTTCACCGGCACAGGATCTGTAAAGGTGGTGCACTTGAAGTATTTAAAACCATGTATTTGTAATCCAATAGGGGGGGGGGTAATTCTCCCTCACCGGAGGTGTTAGGCCTCGGAAGTCTAGTAGGCACAAAGTATAAAAGTAACAGTTTAAAGATGAGCTTTCGCTCGCTCACCACTCCGGAACACTTCCCTCAGTCCGGAACTTCCACCGGCTGTGTCGGTCCTCGTCCACAGCGGCTTCTGCGATCGGATCCCCGATCCAGATAACTTTGGAAGAGATGAGTCTGGATGCCACCCAGGCTCGCAAAGGGGGTGGAAGGCTCTTTGGTTCGCTCCACAGGCCCCAGGCTTCAGGCCTGGAACAGCCCAGATCCGCACAGGTGTATCTCTCTCTGCCTCCCCGTGTCCAAAGAGAAAGAGCTAGGCCTCGCCCCCTCCTTATATTCCTTCCCCCCGACTCCCCTCTCTCCGGAATTTCCTGTCTCTGATTAAAGGGGAACACCCCGCTACATAAATAACCCTTTTAAACCAATTAGACTAAAAATCTCTCAAGATAGATACACAAGTAATCCTGTAAAAATCGTATACACCTTCCATAAACATCTCACCTCTCTCTATAAAAAAGAAGGATCTTTTGACCAATCCAATGCAGAATCATTTTTCTCACAATTAAGTCTCCCAGCTCTATCTCAGACACAATACGACAGTCTTGAATATCCCATTACCCCTAGTGAAATTGAACTGGCAATCAAATCCCTCAAACCAAACAAACGTCCAGGACCTGACGGGTTCTCAGCCTTCTACTACAAAAAATTCTCCCATGTATTAACTCCCATGCTGACAATCCCTTCTTAATAATCAATCTTTTAGATCAGAAACCCTTACAGCAATAATAACAATGATCCCTAAACCTCAGTCAGATGACTCAGCCTGTGCAAATTATAGGCCAATATCTTTATTAAATTTAGACATAAAACTACGGTACTAGCCAAAGTTATGGCATTTTGGCTGAATAATATAATTGGTTCCCTAATCAACAAAGAACAAGTAGGTTTCATCCCCTTTCGCCAAGCTTCAGATAATGTCCGTAGAACAGCCCTATTGATCCAAGCAGTTAAAACTAGACAAATACCTACATGCCTTGTATCACTAGACATCAAAAAAGCTTTTGACACGGTATCATGGTCATATTTACATTTCGCTCTACAAAAATGGGGTTTTGGCCCCCACTTTCTAAGCTGGGTTTCATCATTATATAATAAACCCAAAGCTTATACTAAATACGTAGGATACAAGTCTGACATGTTTGATATCAATAGAGGTACACGCCAGGGATGTCCTCTCTCCCTACTCCTATTTGCCCTATTAATTGAACCCCTTGCCCAATCCATTCGTGCAGATCCCTCAATCAAAGGTATAGAATTAGCAGGTCATCAACATAAACTTTGCTTATTTGCTGATGACATCTTAATTTTTATGACTTCCCCACATATTACTGCCCCTAATCTTATCAACAAATTAGACCAATTTGCCCGAATATCAGGTTTAAAAATAAATTCACAAAAATCTACAGCTCTAAATATTTATTTATCTCCAGATACATTACAGCAAGCGAAAACGTCCCTCCCTTTTACATGGTCATCTACACACCTCACTTATCTAGGTATTAATCTCACTCCTGATCTCACCGACATATTCTCTGCTAAATATCCCCCACTATTACGGAAAATTACTAATTATCTAAAACAATAGTCTACTCTCCCAATATCAAGATAGGCAAAATGAATGTCATAAAAATGACTATACTTTCAAAAATATTATACCTTTTTCGTGTTTTACCCATTCCAATACCCTCATACTTCTTGAGAAATCTTCAACGCAAAACACAAGCATTTATATGGAACTCTCTAAAATCTTGCTTACACTCACACACTCTATATCTCCCAAAATTGAAAGGTGGACTAGGCTTTCCCAATTTTACCACCTATTTCCATGCCGCACAAATAGCAAATATCCCCAAATATCATAAAAAATATGAAATCCCTCTTTGGGTAGCAATTGAAACAATTGATAGTAACCCAACATCCTTACCTAATCTAATATGGTCTACCTCTTCTGACCATAAAATAATTGAAAATAAAATAACCAAACATACAATTACCATTTGGGATACATTTAAAATAACCAAAGGTTTGCAATCTCCACATACACCTTTAATATCATTTATCAGAACCCCAAAATTTTACCCAGCCCACACATACCCTAATACTTTCAAAAAATGGACTTCTGCTGGCCTAACACAATTAGCAGATTTTTTAACATTAAACTCATTCCCTGAAATATGTGAACATGACAAACTCCCGGCTTCTGAACTCTTTCGCTACTTACAAATCAAAACATTTTTTGAACCTTATTTACATGATACTAATCAATTAAGTAATATGTCACAATTCGAACGTATATGTAAACAAGGCCCTCATACCAAAGGTCTTATTTCAATGTTATATAATCATCTGATCACTACTTCTCACTCAAAGCTACCTTCATATGTGGAAAAATGGGAGAAAGAACTTGGAACTAAAATCGACATTTCCGACTGGAATAAAGTCTGGACCAATACAAAAATGTCTTCTCAAAATATAATTGCTTTGGAAACAAACTATAAAATAATCATGCACTGGTACTTGGTTCCTGTTAAAATTGCAAAATATGCTCCTCAATGCTCCCAATTCTGTTTTCGTGGCTGTGGTGGTATGGGAACGCACTTACATACATTCTGGGATTGTCCGATTGCAAAAAAGTTCTGGAATGAAATTTTCCTCATGGTATCTAAGATATTTAAGATAGCTATCATTCCAGACACAACTATTGCGCTTTTAAATATAAAACCAGTTCATATTTCTTTCACTCAATTTAGGCTCTTTCTCCAGATCACCACAGCCGCAAAGCAAACCATTGCCAAAGCTTGGAAAACCAATACATTAATGATCTCTGAAGCTAAAAACAGAATAAACCAAGCAATGATCCTTTCCAAATCAGAAGCCATAGCCAACTATACTATACAAAATTTTGAGAAAATATGGAATCCTTGGATGACGTATTTTCTTCCTACAATCCCTGACAATTCCCTATTAAGACCTTGATATACTATAATACTATAATATTATACAACAATATGAGTGGAAACAAGTATTAAACATGAACATTTATCTTCTGTACTAACTTAATAATATTCTTACAATATAGATGCTCTGGAGAAATTTCTTACCCTAGACTCTTTTCTCTCTTTCTTACCTTCATTCTTTCCCTTTTACTATTAATCTGTCCTTTTTTTTCTATTTCCCTATTTTTTGTATTACCATATTTAAATGGTAATGTATTATACATAAATACTATATTTAGTTTTTACTTACAATAATTATAAATTTTTGAAGTTTTTATTGAATTAGTTCATTTCCAATTAGCTTTCTTTCCATAGTGGCTATATATTAATTGAGTATGCCTGGAACTAAGTGTATTAGCACATATTTACATATTACATTTTTCAATTGTTTATATTAACTTAACATTTCATTTTCGAGTTGATTACCTGTTTATGTAAAATATCTAATCTTCAGATATGTATAATTCCATCCAATTTATTATCATATACTTAACTAATATTACCATTTGTTGTAACTATTTATTACTAATTGTAACTGTCTTTATTATTTAATATTCAATAAACAAAATTGACAAAGAAAGAATAAAGCTCATCTCTACACATATAAAAAAAAGTAAAGAGATACAACTTTATGAATGCTTTCTCA
Source organism: Rana muscosa (assembly GCA_029206835.1). NCBI lineage: Eukaryota > Metazoa > Chordata > Amphibia > Anura > Ranidae > Rana > Rana muscosa. The sequence goes on along the minus strand of CM055122.1, from coordinate 691,470,908 downwards.
TATCAATTAAGTAAGCTATAGGCTTAACATATGCAAAATAAAAGTAAGGAAAATATGCCCAGAGATACCAAGCAGGTTTCTTCTTTTATTAGACAGCTTGCACTGGGAAAATGATTCAAGGAATTTTATGCAGATGGATGTTCCAGGAAATGTTTTGCAAACAAGCAGAATGTTAGATATAATCCTTTGCCTAAAGTACAAGCTACCATGAGCAATATTCATATTCAAAACCATAGGGTGTAATTGTTATTTATCACTGTTATTATATAAATGTGACCAATCAAGCACAAATGTGTTTCTTACTTCGATGGGCACAGTTCTCTGCTCTCACACTTGCGCCTTCTAAAATGCTTTATTTTACACATTATGTTTTTTCTATCTTCCTTTAACTTTTCCTCTTATTTTCATTGGAGGAAAATTCTTCTTCTTTATTACATCGTTCCCTGCCAGATAACTTCCATCCCTTCTAGATGCTGAAGGCAGTGGTGCGTAAAGATAGGACAGTGAATCTCGATTTTCTTTTGTTGTGCATACTAAGCATGATGGTGGATGGAAGGAATGGAACTAGTTATTGAATGCTTTCTTGGTACACCAATTCAGCAGAAAGTGGTGATTAGATAATTAAAGTGTTGCATATTCCCTCGTTTTCACTTATGGTTACAGTGATCACTAGGAGAACTAAAAGGAGTAAATAACTTTAGATACACTTTACCTGTCCTGTTACTATGCCTATAAAAAATTTACCTCTAAGATGGACCTTACATTTTAACATTGTCATTTGTTTTGAACACATGTCTATATACAGAAAGTGGATTTGTAAAGACCGTACCTGTGTCGTGCCTTTTTTGCACTATTCCCAGCCTCACCTATCCCTAATTGCACTTAACAGAACCTAATTCTGAGTATTCATGGTATGGTGGTCTTGCAATATATGGGGTTTGATTTACTACAGGCAAACTGGCTGTTGCAAATGACTATGCCCTTAGAGCTCAGTGAATGAAGAGAAGCTCTGTCAACTTCCATTATCCCATCATGTAGAAGTATGCATGCTCTTCTTATTTTTTATTTTTTCTTGCATGTAATTCTTCACCACATTCACTAGCTCTGGGGCAAATTCCCTTGCATATTGAATATCATATTTTCCTTTAGCATGTCAACCCCATGGTGTGAGCCATTTTCCTCACAGTGGCCAAGAGACCTCTCACCACTGTAGTCGGTTTCTATTTCAACTACTTTGGTTAAAAACAAAGGTTTGCATACATTTGCAAATGCATATGGAAACCATACTGCTGCATCAAGGCACTTCTGATAAGTGTGGTCCTTAACTCTGCACTATCTCTATTCTCAACTATGGGACATATACAGTACTGCAATGCATAAACCTAAAGCAGGCTCACCTTGAGGCAGACTATCCTCTTTAGGTACAGTAACATACCAAACCAGGGACAGGACAAGAGGTGGGCAGGAGGGGTGGCTGCCCTGGGCACTGTGGTATCATGTGAGGTGCTTAGGCACGACAAGTAGATTTGGAGTAGGGGATTTGTGTTGGAATGGGGAAATTGTTTTTGGGAGGGGGATTTACACTAGTAGGGATGATTGGGGGGGGGCTTTTGTGCTAGGATGGGAAATTGGGTGGAGGGAGGGATTAGTCCTAGGATGCGGAATGGGGGGGATTTGTGCTGGGAGGGTGGATTTGGAGTGCTTAGAGGGGAGAATTGAGGGGTAGGGGATTTGTGCTAGGAAGGGGGAATTTTTTCTGAGGGGGCATGCAGATTATTGCTACATTTTTGGGGAGGATTTTTCCTGACAAATAATGCTCATAAATCTTGGGGGGGGTGCAATTTAGCATATTAGCCCTGGACTCTAGATGACCTTGTCCCGGCACTGCACCAAACTTATAGACATAGCTTTTGCAAGGCAACTTAAGATTTCCAGTGTGTGTTTGCACCAAATCCCAAAAGGCAATAAGGGCAGCTACTTTTATCTGTTTGAAACTAGCAAGAAAGGGACGATTGCACATGGGCAGGTAAAAATACAAATGTATAAGGAATATAAGGAATATATATATTGTGAACTTTTGGGGATTATAGCTCCACGGGACTAAGTGCATAAACCGTTGACTTTTAAACAGAAAGGCTTTTATTTGTGAATAAAGCAAAAATAACGCTTAATTCAGCACACAGAAAAGTATAAACTAAAGTCCACTTATCTTCCAGCATAAATCAAAAGTCCTGCTTGTCTTCAGCACAAAAATAAACCAAAGGAAAAAGACACATACAGTTTTGTAGGGGAACTTCCAGAGCCCTTGCTGAATCTTTCCAAGCTCCCAGCAAACAGACAGCTCCTCTCCACAGGTGCAATCCTCATACTCCTTCCACACACCTCTAGCATCACTTCCTGTTTTATGAGCTGTCTTCCTGGAAGCCCTTAACCCCATGTGTGCTGACTCCCAGTGGTCAGGAGTGGAGGCTCTATCCCACCCGAATGTCACTTTAGAGCCTCCGAAATTCCGGGCCCCAAATACCTCTCTATTAAGACAAAGAGGACTGCGAGCCAGTCCTCTCTGGACTATTTATTTTGCCAGGAATTCCTCACCCATTGGGTGGCCTCCTGAACACTATTACCACTCGTTAAAGGGACCAGAACCCAAATATTGGTGCTACATAGCACCCATCCAGGACCCAACCTTGGCGTCCTGTACATTTCCCCCCCTCTGCCTCAACGCGGAGGTGTTGGAGGCACCACTCGACACCATACAATGGACTCGGGAGAGGGCATCGGCATTCTGATGTTGTCCCCCCGGTCTGTGTTCTACCACGAAACTGAACTCCTGGAGAGAAAGGAACCACCTTGTCACCCTGGCATTGGTGTGCTTGTTTTGCCTCATCCAGGTAAGGGGAGCGTAGTCTGACATCAAGCGAAACTTCCTACCTAGGAGGAAATATCGTAGGGAGTCCAAAGCCCACTTGATGGCGAGACACTCCCACTCTACCACAGCGTAGTTTTTCTCAGCTGCTGTCAGCTTCCTACTAAGAAAAACTACGGGATGCTCTTCCCCATTGCTTTCCTGCGACAGGACTGCTCCCAATCCCTCACTTGAAGCATCTGTCTGCACTACAAAATCTTTTGCGAAATCCGGAGCTACAAGCACCAGATCCTGGCACAATGCCGTCTTAAGCTTTTGAAAAGCTTTCTCGGCCTCGGCATTCCACTTTATCATCACTGACTTTCTGCCCTTGGTCAAGTCCGTCAGCGGTGCAGCAATGGTGGCGAAGTTGGGGACAAACCTCCTATAATAGCCAACTATGCCCAGAAACGCTCTGACCTGCTTCTTGGTTAGGGGACGGGGCCAGTCCTGTATGGCTTCCACCTTACTCATTTGGGGCTTCACCAACCCCCTACCCACAATATACCCTAGGTACTTGGCTTCCTCCATCCCAATGGCACACTTCTCCGGATTGATGGTGAACCCTGCTCTTCTCAAGGAGTCTACCACTGCCTGAACCTGGGGAAGATGGGACTCCCAATCAGTGCTGAAGATGACTATGTCATCTAAGTAGACGGAAGCGTACTGTTGATGTGGGGGCAGAGTTTTGTCCATGGCCCTTTGGAACGTGGCAGGGGCAGAGTGTAGACCAAATGGCATCCTTTTGTATTGGAAGTGGCCTTCCGGGGTAGAGAAGGCCGTTTTCTCCCTGGCTTCCTTGGTCAGGGGAATCTGCCAGTACCCTTTTGTGAGGTCCAGCGTGGTGATGTACCTGGCAGGACCTAACCTCTCAATTAGCTCATCTACTCGTGGCATGGGATACGCATCAAACTTGGAGACTTCATTAAGTTTTCTGAAGTCGTTACAGAAGCGGAGGGTGCCGTTGGGTTTGGGTACCAACACGATTGGACTCGACCACTCGCTTTGTGACTCTTCAATGATTTCAAGTTCGAGCATTCTTTTAACCTCATCAGATACCGCCACCCTATGAGCTTCTGGGATACGGTAAGGCTTTAACCGGATTTTTACATTGGGTTCGGTTACGATGTCATGCTTGATGACGTTGGTGAGACCAGGCAATTCTGAAAACATGACCCTATTTCTTTGCAGAAACTCTTTTGCTTGCTGGGTTTGGGGTCTAGTCAGGGTGGCAGCAACCTGCACCAGGTCGATCCCTGCATGGTCCCCTGACTGTACCCCTACCACCGCAGATACCTATTCCCTGTCTCTCCAGGGTTTCAATAAATTCACGTGATAGATTTGGTAGGGTTTTCTTTTCCCTGGCTGGTGTATCTTGTAGTTCACCTCACCTACTTTCTCTACTACCTCAAATGGGCCTTGCCACTTGGCCAAGAATTTGCTCTCCACCGTGGGTATTAGAACAGCCACCCGGTCTCCTACTTGAAACTGTCTAATTTTAGCCGACCGGTTATACACTCTTCTTTGGGCATCCTGAGCCTTCTGCATGTGCTCCCTCACCAGCGGCATCACCTTAGCCACCCTCTCTCGCACTTGAGAGATATGTTCTACCATGGTTTTATGTGGTGAGGACTCACTTTCCCATGTTTCTTTTACTAGGTCGAGCAACCCCCGGGGCCTTCGTCTATACACTAGCTCAAACGACGAGAAGCCCGTTGATGCTTGTGGAACCTCCCGGATGGCAAACAACAAGGCAGGGAGTAACATATCCCAATCCTTCCCGTCTTTCTGGACCACTCTTTTCAACATGGACTTTAGAGTTTTATTAAATCTCTCGACTAGGCCATCGGTCTGCGGATGATAAACGGACGTCCGCAACTGCTTAATCTGAAACAGTTTGCATAAGTCCGCCATCACCTTTGACATAAAAGGGGTGCCCTGGTCCGTCAGTATCTCTTTGGGGAACCCAGTCCGTGAGAACATTTGAAACAACTCCCGGGAAATGGCCTTAGAGGAAGCTTTCCTCAAAGGGATTGCTTCTGGATACCTAGTTGCGTAATCTAGTATGACCAATATGTATTGGTGCCCCCTTGCCGACTTTACCAGGGGTCCCACCAGATCCATAGCGATCCGCTTCAATGGGACCTCAATAATTGGCAAGGGTACTAGAGGGTTTCTATAGTGGGGCATTGGGGCAGTTAACTGGCAAATGGGACAAGATGCACAATATTTTTTTAACCTCGGCCTTCACTCCTGGCCAATAAAACCGGTCAGTTATCCTGGCCTCTGTTTTCTCTGCCCCCAGGTGTCCTCCTAGTGCGTCATTGTGGGCTAGATCAAGGAGCATCCGCCGATATAGTTGGGGAACCAGCAACTGCTCTACAGTTTCCCCTCAGCTCTCAGCTACTCAATATACCAAGTCCCCCTTCAATGCAAAATGAGGAAACCTCTGATCTGCCCCTGGCATTTGTAAGACCCCATCAATAACAGAAACCTGCTCTCGAGCATTGATCAAGGTAGGATCCTGTAATTGGGCGGTGCCGAATGCACCCCTGGATACATCCAGGTCTGGATGCACTGGCCTCGAGGATGTTTTCCCCTCATCCTCCTCAGCCGGAGAGAGCTCCTCATCTTCCTCCCCCAGCATGACTTGTAATGGGAAAACTTCCCCCCCCTCAGAGATCAACTCGGTTTTAAGACCTGGAACAGAAACATTATCACCCACATTAGTATTCTCTGTAACTTCACTATCAGTGACGGGTATCTCCATATTAGAGGGGTGTGTTGTGGGGGTTTCAGGCCCGGATCCCTCAGACTCTGTCCCTTCCAGGCCCAGTGTCCCCAGTACTCCGGGCAGCCCCATCTGTACCTGGTTCCATAGTTCAAGAAATAGTGGACAGTCCCGCCCCACTATGTTGTCATGTATTAAGCTTTTCACCACCCCAACCTCTTGTGTAACTGAAATATGGCCATAGGAAACCGTTACTGGGACCAGGGGGTACTCCCTGGTGTCCCCATGGATACACACTACCCGTAGAGTCTTATTCACTGGGCCGAGTCTCCCGAGCACCCTGGCATGTACCAGTGTTATCATGCTGCCGGAGTCCAGTAGCGCCTTGGCAGGAAGGTGGTTCACCCACACTTCACACTCGAACCGTCCTTCAGCCAGATCAAGATGAGTGGTACACACTCTTTGCACATAGAAGGAGCTTCTCCGACCGGTCCCACAGTCCATAGGCTCCTCCTGCAGCGGGCACTGTGCCCGGGTATGCCCCCAGGACCGACATCGCCAACACTGTAGGTCCCCCATCCGTGGGACAGGAACCAACCTTCGTGGTTCTGCGGAGGATGATGCAGGTTTGCGGGTTCCAACGTCAGGCAGGGCTTCTCTCCTCGGTGCTGTGGCTCGTCTGGTTGCCCTTGGTGTGGGTTCCCGACACTTGGCAGGCCCAAGCAGGTCCTCTACCACGGTGTACCTTTCGATCAACTCAACCAGCTGGTCAGCAGTTGCAGGGTCTCCGTGGATTACCAAGCGCTGTAGGTCATCTGGCAGGGACCGCAGGTACCAATCCATCACCACCCGTTCCACCATTTGTGGGCCTGACAATTTTTCCGGCTGCAGCCATTTTTTCACCAGCTGCACTAGTACGTGCATTTGGGACCTAGGTGGTCGGTCAGGTTTGTACCGCCAGTGATGCACCCTCTGAGCCCGGACGGCTGTGGTCACTCCCAGGCGGGCCAGGATCTCTGCCTTCAGCCGTTCATAGTCGCTGATGTGCTCAGATGGGAGATCAAAATAGGCCTTTTGCGGGTCACCGGTGAGGAAAGGGGAGATAATGCCAGCCCATTGGTCACGGGGCCACCCCTCTCTCTCCGCTATTCTTTCAAAGGTGGTGAGAAAGGCCTCTACATCATCGCTGGGTGTTAGTTTTTGTAAGAAATGGGTGGCTCTCACGGACACTTGGTTGCCAGCGGCAATGACCGCTTGCTCTCGTCCCTGAGCCAGCCGCTGTACTGCCTCCTGCAAGGCAGCCACCTGTGCTCGAGTGGACTCCTGCTGGGCCGTAAACTGGGTAGTTAGCAGCAGTGTGCTTTCCTCATGGCGACGGTTTGCCTCTGCTAAAGCTTGCTGTTGGGTCGCAATGACTTGTTGCTGGGTCGCAGTGGCTTGCTGCTGGGTCGCAGTGGCTTGTGCCAAAGCCTTGATGACCTCCTCCATGCCTTTGTCTGCTGTTTGCAATGTCTGAGCTGACTTCACCCAAGACATGCCATAAGCCCACTGTTTCTTTAAATGTCAGTTTGTTTTTAAACGGTTTTTGCAGCTGCAAATGCACTTTGCCCGCATTCTCCACCAGTTGTGAACTTTTGGGGATTATAGCTCCACGGGACTAAGTGCATAAACCGTTGACTTTTAAACAGAAAGGCTTTTATTTGTGAATAAAGCAAAAATAACGCTTAATTCAGCACACAGAAAAGTATAAACTAAAGTCCACTTATCTTCCAGCATAAATCAAAAGTCCTGCTTGTCTTCAGCACAAAAATAAACCAAAGGAAAGACACATACAGTTTTGTAGGGGAACTTCCAGAGCCCTTGCTGAATCTTTCCAAGCTCCCAGCAAACAGACAGCTCCTCTCCACAGGTGCAATCCTCATACTCCTTCCACACACCTCTAGCATCACTTCCTGTTTTATGAGCTGTCTTCCTGGAAGCCCTTAACCCCCTGTGTGCTGACTCCCAGTGGTCAGGAGTGGAGGCTCTATCCCACCCGAATGTCACTTTAGAGCCTCCGAAATTCCAGGCCCCAAATACCTCTCTATTAAGACAAATAGGACTGCGAGCCAGTCCTCTCTGGACTATTTATTTTGCCAGGAATTCCTCACCCATTGGGTGACCTCCTGAACACTATTACCACTCGTTAAAGGGACCATAACCCAAATATTGGTGCTACATAGCACCCGTCCAGGACCCAACCTTGGTGTCCTGTACATTATATATATATATATATATATATATATATACACGCATATATATTTCTCCACATATAGCAAGAGCTTTCTGTGCTCCTTCTTGCTATGAATATTGTACTACAGCTTGTAGCTGTGGCCCACATTCTCTGCATGCCCCACTGAATCCCTGCTTTCTATAGTACAGAAGATTTAATGTACACTTCTCTGTCTTGCCAGTGGTCAGAATACTGTTAGCACTGGAAATAGGATGGCCCTTTGTACTAGCAAAGCAGCAGGCTACACACTAGAAAGATACATTAGATTGAAGTCAAGGCCAAAGAGGTGGAAGAATTACACAGTTATTAGGACAGTTTTCAAATTGGAACAAATGCTAAGTGTCTGTCTGGGCACAGAAATAAGGATCATAAGGATGATAGCCACTCCATTTTCTAATGTGTCCAATGCAGGTGCTTCACTGCTTACTGGCCCAAAAGGGGAACGCAGAGCATATTGTGGAGGAGACAATGACACTCTGGTTTTTATGTCATTATGAAGGGAAATGGAATATTATTTACAGATAGTGTTTTTACTATAATACTCATATAGCAAGATACACTTTTTTTTTATCTAAGAATGTGTGTTGTGCCTTCTCTATACTAACTTACTGCCTGATTAGGTCAGAAACAACCTTTTTTTTATTTCTGCCTATGTCTATTTTATATTAACTTGTCTCCCTTTTGTTTTATCTTTTCTGTTCATTCTTTCTTTTGTATATTATGATTGTCTTATAAGTACAGAAAATGTTCCTTATGTATTTTATGGTGTTTCATATAGCGCTACTAAATCATTTGATTTGCACTGGTCTTCCAGACTACATTAGCAGAAAGCATGAACATCTTATGGACAGATTTCATGTAGCAGATGGATAGACATTTATAATTGTGTTCTCTGCCTCCACAAGTTACAGTGATGGATGAATTATGTTCCTCTGTTTTCTATAGCATTTATATGTTGGATCTGTTACCAAGGAAACACAGAACATTTAAGATTTGTTCACATTGCATATTCTCACCTGGGACATGAAGCTGCCTGCAAGAGTGCTGTACGTCTCTATTGTCTTCTATCTAATTTTCATTCCGGTTAAATATCACAGGTGTGCGATGACATATCACTACGCACAACCAGTGATGAAATGGAAATCATGACTCTTTCCTAGCAAAATTAATGATTCCAAATGTCTAGCTGTATTCAAGTATCCAAATACAGACTGATTTAAAGGCAGATTAGGCCTAATCTGGCAATGTAACTGTACATTATGAGCTGATAACTCCAAAGGACAACAATTGTTTATCCAACTTTCACTGGTATATATAGTTACACGGTAACAGCATCAGTCAGTGTATACCATATATCTATTAATGTGTAGTCACATTATATGATTGCTTCTATTGTGTGCTGTGTGATTCTACTTAAAAATGTATACAGTATGTAGTCATATTTGTGAAAAGTTCATTCATTCGACACTTGAGATCTAGGACATGTTGCTGGATTTTAGGGTACAATAAAATTTTAATTTATATTAATTTGTTAGTAAAAGCTTTGCATTACCTAATGACTTGTACACACAATAGTAATTTCGGAAATTCCTACTGTGTGTTTGCCCCATCGGACTAATTCCGATGAATTTCATCGGAGTTTAAAAATAGAACATGTTCTCTTTTTCTCGTCGGAATTCCAATGTGCTTTTGGCCGGAGAATACTCCGACCGTGTGTACGGGGCATAAGTGTAGCTGTGCTGATGCTCTGAAATGTCCATGTTGACATCCGCTATGTACTGTATATTATGACATATAGGGGGATGTAAGTAAATAAAAATTTTATATTTTTTATATTACCCTGTGCAGTTTTCTATATACCATATCTCACAAAAGTGAGTACACTGCTCACATTTTTGTAAATATTTTATTATATCTTTTCATGTAATAACACTGAAGAAATGACACTTTGCTACAATGTAAAGTAGTGAGTGTCCCCTCAAAATAACTAAACACACAGCCATTAATGTCTGAACCGCTGGCAACAAAAGTGAGTACACCCCAAAGTGAAAATGTTCAAATTGGGTCCAAAGTGTCAATATTTTGTGTGGCCACCATTATTTTCCAGCAGTGCCTTAACCTTCTTGGGCATGGAGCTCACCAGAGCTTCACAGGTTGCCACAGGAGTCCTCTTCCACTCTTCCATGATGACATCACGGAGCTGGTGGATGGTAGAGACCTTGCGCTCCTCCACCTTCCGTTTGAGGATGCTCCACAGATGCTCAATAGGGTTTAGGTCTGGAGACATGCTTGGCCAGTCCATCATCTTTACCCTCAGACTCTTTAGCAAGGCAGTGGTCATCTTGGAGGTGTGTTTGGGGTCATTATCATGTTGGAATACTGTCCTGTGGCCCAGTCTCCGAAGGGAGGGGATCATGCTCTGCTTCAGTATGTCACAGTACATGTTGGCATTCATGGTTCCCTCAATGAACTGTAGATCCCCAGTGCCGGAAGCACTCATGCAGCCCCAGACCATGACATGCCCAACACCATGCTTGACTGTAGGCAAGAAACACTTGTCTTTGTACTCCTCACCTGGTTGGCACCACACACGCTTGACACCATCTGAACCAAAAAAGTTTATCTTTGTCTCATCAGACCACAAGTAATGGTTCCAGTAATCCATGTCCTTCGTCTGCTTGTCTTCAGCAAACTGTTTGCAGGCTTTCTTGTGCATCATCTTTAGAAGAGGCTTCCTTCTGGGACAACAGCCATGCAGACCAATGTGATGCAGTGTGCAGCGTTTAGTCTGAGCACTGACAGGCTGACCCCCCACTCCTTCAACCTCTGCAGCAATGCTGGCAGCACTCCTACGTCTATTTTCCAAAGACAACCTCTGCATATGACGCTGAGCATGTGCACTCAACTTCTTTGGTTGACCATGGCGAGGCCTGTTCTGAGTGAAACCTGTCCTGTTAAACCACTGTATGGTCTTGGCCACCGTGCTGCAGCTCAGTTTCAGAGTCTTAGCAATCTTCTTATAGCCTAGGCCAGTGATGGCGAACCTTGACACCCCAGATGTTTTGGAACTACATTTCCTATGATACTCATGCACTCTGCAGTGTAGTTGAGCATCATGGGAAATGTAGTTCCAAAACATCTGGGGTGCCAAGGTTCGCCATCACTGGCCTAGGCCATCTTTATGTAGAGCAACAATTCTTTTTTTCAGATCCACAGAGGGTTCTTTGCCGTGAGGTGCCATGTTGAACTTCCAGTGACCAGTATGAGAGAGTGACAGCGATAACACCAAATTTATCACACCTGCTCCCCATTCACACCTGGGACCTTGTAACACTAACAAATCACATGACACCGGGAAGAAAAATGGCTAATTGAGCCCAATTTGGACATTTTCACTTAGGGGTGTACTAACGTTTGTTGTCAGTGGTTTAGACATTAATGGCTGTGTGTTGAGTTATTTTGAGGGGACAGCAGATTTACACTGTTATACAAGCTGTACACTCACTTCTTTACATTGTAGCAAAGTGTCATTTCTTCTGTGTTGTCACATAAAAAGATATAATAAAATATTCACAAAAATGTGAGGGGTGTACTCACTATTGTTAGATACTGTACATCAAGAGTACTGCTCAGATAATGCAATGAAGCATGTACTAAATAGAAATTGATGTTGATTGCCCTATGGCACTCCCCAGACCACAGTTTACATGAACCTATTTACAGGTACAGAGGCTGCAGTAGAATAGCCTGTGATAAATTAAGTAGCAAAGAAAATGTATCAAGAACATCCAGCAATGACGGGCAGCTGGTTATAATTAAGATCTTCTTATACCATATTCTAATTCCATATCCCAATCTATATCAGATGTATGTAACATACTCAATTGATATTGTGTACAATATTTCTCAAACCCCTTCTCCATCCCTACACACTATGTAGGATTTCTTAATATGATTTTTCCATAAAGCTAAAAGTATTGATGATAATGTATTCCGCTAAAGTCTTCTAGGAGGAAAATGTAACTAAATTGCCTTTAAAAGGGGAGATCTGTTTCCACAATAACAATATTCCAACTCAAAACAAAATATTCCCTTTCTACTTCAGAAGCTGAGTCATTTAAATTTATTGTTTTCCTGCTGATACCATAGAAATTTAGTTTGATTCAGCTATTGCTGCCAATACTGTTTCATAATTCATAGACGCACTGCATTTGTAAAGTGCAGGGGAAGATTTATAGAATGTTTATTTAATTGGTTTCCTATGGTAATTTGCCATATAGTGAAGGAGATACATATGTATGTATCTGCACCAATCCAGCTTGTGAATATACATCTGCTTTTTTTTAAGCAATTGATCTTCTAAGAAAAAGGCTCTGCTTAAAGAGAAATATGGAAACAATTTAAAGCCATGCTACTAACCTATTGCATTTTTCTAAAGTATTTTGCATAGCTAAGAAGTTAAATATGCCACATTTTAGAGTTACAGTATGCAAACAGATATAAAATATCTATATTTGTCACTATTGTAGCTAAAGGCAAACTCCTATAAAGATCAACCACTGAATGTGTCCACGTTTGTTTTATTACATATGTTACCTCCTAAGGCCGGGCAGAGGACAATGTCAGAATGTCCAAAATGTGATCTATTTTACAGACCAAAGGACATTTTCTTCAACAAGCCTTGTCATTTACACACCTCTGCCACACTGCCTAGTCAGGCAGGTGACACTATTGTATGTTCTTTCAGCTTTGCAGTATAATAAAGCTGTTTATTGTCCCATGAACAGTCAGATGACACAGGAAACTGCAAAGTGGTTACATGACCTTTGTTCTCAGTTGCATAAGGGGCTTGGAGAGGTGGAAACTACAAAGTGTGTCAGCAGAGGGAGAGAAACAGCAGTGCACTGATCTTCTCAGTGAAGAGTTTTGCAGGGGGTCATGCCAGTAGAAACCTTGGCCATTGGAGGACAGGCAGGCTGTGCTTCCACTACAGCCAGAAAACTGACCACACTGGGAAAGATGTGCATCTATGTCTAGCGTGGTCAGTTTGAATTAGGAAAGCAGGGGAACAGGCAGGGTCACCAGGTATTTCAGACAAAGGTAACAATGCAAAGAGCAGAGGGGGTTAGGGGACACCAGAATGCCTGTGATGTCAGAAAAAAAAAGAAAAAAATTGGTTACGTTTTTGCATGACCATCAGATGTGCATTAAATAACCTATTTTGCCACATTAGTGCCAGTACAGGGGGAATTGGAGGAGAATTGGGCCAATCAAATAGAATGGAATAGATTTTAGAAACAGGGGACACCTTTCTTGGTTGGCATAGAATTGTCATGCTTTAGAGTGTAAGGAAATCTCTGGAGAGGGATTTTTGGAGAAATACATGATGATTATAATACATCAATAGTGTTTAGTGCTGGATACATTATAGGTGTCCACCAATTCCTCTAGGCGCTTGGGCTAATGTACATACAGTATGTCAGTCACTGCTGTAATATCTAATCTTGGCCAAGACTGAGTCGATAGCTGTGGTATGAGAGCGTCAGGTACAGAGATAGCCAACTGAATACTACTGTTGGATGTACTACAGGGTGATAGAACTTGAAGAGCTCTTCGCTCTAGTATAGATGCTTGGGCTGTTAATGTCAGATTGCCCAGGTATAGTGGTTTCCATAGATCTGCTAATAGGAGAGAATGTAAGTCATTACCGGGTACTAGGGCTGCGGACAGATTCAATTTCTCCAGATATTTCTCCAAAAATCCCTCTCCAGAGATTTCCTTACACTCTAAAGCATAAGACATTTGCCAAGGGTCTGAACCAATGTTTAAGTTGGTCTAGGTGCACTGCTAAATAATAGTCCCTGATATCCACAAAGCCCATATCTCCAGCATTCATGTGTTTAATCAGTTGTGTATAGGAGCATCTGGCTTGTTTATTTTAACAGATATAATTTTGAACAGGGAGGTCATGGACCAAACCTTAAACCTAGTGAGATTTAAGAGGGATGATGAGAATTCCAAATGGGTACAGGATCTGAGGGAGGATCATCATTTTAAAAGATGCCAATCTGCCTAATCATGAGAGCTCAAATTTAAATAAGTGTTTGGTTTGATTGTGGACACTCAGGTCCAGTATAAGAGACTTAGTATTAAAGTAGGCATAATATCCATTACCATCTGGTGCCAGGACAGTGCATGCATCCCTGATCATGCCCCACTGGAGTGGTGAAAAAAACCCGAGCTCCCCTGACCCTGTCCTGGTGCCATAGTCGCACAGGTACTCATTGATGGCCCTCTGCTGCGTGTGCAGCCGCTGCAGCATGGCCAAAGTTGAGTTCCACCTGGTGGGCATGTCACATATAAGGCGGTTCTTGGGCAAGTTCAACTCCTTTTGCAGCTCAGCTAGGCGAGCACTGGCATTATAAGATCTGCGGAAATGCACACAGACTTTCCTGGCCTGCCTCAGGACATCCTGTAAGCCCGGCTACCTGCCCAAGAACCGCTGCACCACCAGGTTAAGGACGTGAGCCACACAGGGCACATGGGTCAGTTGTCCCTGTCGGAGGGCGGAGAGGAGGTTGGTGCCATTGTCGCAAACCACCATTCCTGGCTTAAGCTGGCATGGCGTCAACCACCTCTCGGCCTACCCCTGCAGAGCAGACAGAACCTCTGCCCCAGTGTGGCTCCTGTCCCCCAAACACACAAGCGCAAGTACGGCATGGCATCTTTTTGCCTGCGTACTTGCGTAGCCCCTTGAACACCTACGGAGCACCGCTGGTCCCGAGGACAAAGCACAGGAAGAGGCCATGGAGGAAGAAGAAGAGGAGGGGGTGGAGGAGAGAGGTGTATCACAACCAGTAGTAGCATTTTGGAGGCGTGGCGGCAGAACAACCTCCAACACTACTGCACCTTGTCCTGCATCCTTCCCAGCTGCCAAAATAGTGACCCAATGGGCCGTGAAAGAAAGGTAACGTCGCTGTCCATGCCTGCTGGACCATGAGTCAGCGGTAATATGCACCTTACCGCTGACAGCCTTATCCAGCGAGGCCAAGACATTGCCTTCCACATGCCGGTAGAGAGCCGGAATCGCCTTCCGTGAGAAAAAGTGGCGTTTGGGAACCTGCCACTGAGGATCCGCACATTGCACAAACCCACGGAAGGGGGCCGAGTCTACCAACTGAAAAGGCAGCAGTTGAAGCGCTAGCAATTTAGCCAAGCTAGCATTCAACCGCTGGGCATGTGGATGGCTGGGAGTGAACTTCTTTCGACGGTCCAGCAGCTGGGGCAGGGAAATTTGCCTGCTAGAATCGGACGTCTGTGTACTGCTAGCAGAGTGCCCGCAAGTACTTGGCTCTGACACACCTAATTCTACACCTTCATTCCTCTCAGTGCAGGTTTCAGAGAGGACTGAAGGTATAGTGGGGTTGGAGATCCCAGCTGATGCGGTGCAAGGAGAGGTCCGCTTTGTTCTTTGGTGTGGGTCTTTAAGGTAGGCTTGCCAACGAGCTGCATGGCAGGTCAACATATGTCTGGTCAAGCATGTGGTGCCCAAGCGGCTGATGTTTTGGCCACGCGATATACGCTTGAGACATATGTTGCAAACAGCAGCTGTGCGATCTGATGCACTCGACTCAAAAAAGGCCCACACCAAAGAACTTTTTGAATAACGGGCAGAGGCAGCGCCCTGCACAGGCGGAACTCTGCGGTGTGATTCAGTCGGTGTGCTGTCCTTACGCTGGCCCCCCGAGGAAATCCTGCCTCGTTGGAGATGTGCCTCCTCCTCATCCTCCTCCTCCTCCTCCTCTCTCCTATTAGGCACCCACGTGGAGTCAGTGACCTCATCATCCCCTCCCTCCTCATCACTGGAGCCAATCTGGCAGTATGCTGCAGCTGCTGGAACATGACTGCCAGATTGGTGTCCTTCTTGAGCATCCCCTCTCTCTGCTCTCACGCTACTGCCTTCCTCTAGCTGGGTATCATCATCAGACCCTTCGAAACGCTGGGCATCCTCCTGGAGCATGTACCCAACACTGTGCTCAAACAGTTCGGGGGACTCCTCAGGAGGACATGGTTGGTCTATGGAAGGAGTGACTGATGATGACATTGATACCAGGGAAGAGGACGCTTTGGCAGCTGCTTTGCCAGTACCCTGAGCCTGGGTGAGAGAGGATGAGGAGGATGAGGAGGGCTTGGTCATCCACTCTACCAAGTCTTCCGCATGATGCGGCTCAACACGTCCAGCTGCCGAAAATAAGGACAAGCGTGTCCCATGGCCACGTGCTGATGACGATGCACCGCGTCCACGACCAGCACTGTTGTCTCTAGACACAGAGCCTGCTTGCCCTCTTTTATTGGCTCCTGACTGTCTGCCTCTCCTTGTTTGCCTTCCAGACATTCTAATGGCCTGCAGGGAGATGGGAAAACCAGCAATAAGGGCTAGCTTCAGGTGTATAATGTGCAGGAGGCACACTCCGCCCGCTGTAAGTGCTGCAAATGCCTGTTAGTGTAACACACCAGGAAAACACAGCAATACGGGCTAGCTTCAGGTGTATATTTAGCAGGAAGCACACTCCGCCCGCTGTAAGTGCTGCAAATGCCTGTTAGTGTAACACACCAGGAAAACACAGCAATACGGGCTAGCTTCAGGTGTATATTTAGCAGGAAGCACACTCCCCCCGCTGTAAGTGCTGCAAATGCCTGTTAGTGTAAAACACCAGGAAAACACAGCAATACAGGCTAGCTTCAGGTGTATAATGTGCAGGAGGCACACTCCGCCCGCTGTAAGTGCTGCAAATGCCTGTTAGTGTAACACACCAGGAAAACACAGCAATACGGGCTAGCTTCAGGTGTATATTTAGCAGGAAGCACACTCCGCCCTCTGTAAGTGCTGCAAATGCCTGTTAGTGTAACACACCAGGAAAACGCAGCAATACAGGCTAGCTTCAGGTGTATATTTAGCAGGAAGCACACTCCGCCCGCTGTAAGTGCTGCAAATGCCTGTTAGTGTAACACACCAGGAAAACACAGCAATACGGGCTAGCTTCAGGTGTATATTTAGCAGGAAGCACACTTCGCCCGCTGTAAGTGCTGCAAATGCCTGTTAGTGTAACACACCAGGAAAACACAGCAATACGGGCTAGCTTCAGGTGTATATTTAGCAGGAAGCACACTCCACCCGCTGTAAGTGCTGCAAATGCCTGTTAGTGTAACACACCAGGAAAACACAGCAATACGGGCTAGCTTCAGGTGTATATTTATCAGGAAGCACACTCCACCCGCTGTAAGTGCTGCAAATGCCTGTTAGTGTAACACACCAGGAAAATACAGCAATACAGGCTAGCTTCAGGTGTATATTTAGCAGGAAGCACACTCCGCCAGCTGTAAGTGCTGCAAATGCCTGTTAGTGTAACACACCAGGAAAACACAGCAATACAGACTAGCTTCAGGTGTATATTTAGCAGGAAGCACACTCCGCCCGCTGTAAGTGCTGCAAATGCCTGTTAGTGTAACACACCAGGAAAACACAGCAATACGGGCTAGCTTCAGGTGTATACTGTGCAGGAGGCTTAGCAACAATGACTCTGACACTGTCCCCTGCCTATCCTTCTCTCTCCCCGCACACGAGGTTTATCAAAGAATATGACACTGACACTCTCCCTGCCTATCCTTCTCTCTCCCTGCACACAAGGTTTAGCAAAGAATATGACACTGACACTCTCCCTGCCTATCCTTCTCTCTCCCTGCACACAAGGTTTAGCAAAGAATATGACACTGACACTGTCCCCTGCCTATCCTTCTCTCTTCCTGCACACAAGGTTTAGCAAAGAATATGACACTGACACTCTCCCTGCCTATCCTTCTCTCCCCCTACACACAAGAATAGCACAAAGAATAGCACAATGACACTGTCCCTGCCTATCCTTCTCTTTCCCTGCGCCGGAACACACTACACAAGGCCGCCGCGCTGGCGGCCTTTTATAGTGTGGGGCATGTGCTAAACCCCCTGAGCTATAATTGGCCACAAGCAACCTGCCTGTGGCCAATTATGGCTCTCCTAGCTGCCGGCGCTGTGATTGGCCAAGCATGCGGGGTCACAGTGCATGCTTGGCCAATCACAGCGCCGGGATTGCACTGCGATGGTGCAGTGTATTGTGGGGCGTTCGCGTCACTCGAATTTGGCGCGAACGGCCCAAATAGTTCGATCTTCGTCGAACGATCGAACAGCCGATGTTCGAGTCGAACACCGAGCTCATCCCTAGTAACAATACATTCTTCAGGGCCGCTGATTAGTTTTGGGTTTTGCATGTTACCTCTTCAGCTGTGTTGTCCGGGTAGGAAAGTCTGTAGTAATGCAATGTCCACACAGATGTAAAACCTCAAACAGTTAGGCTTTATTTTTCTTATGCAGTAAACTTTGAGAAGTAGAAGGTATAGAAGAGTAGGGGAAGGTTCAGGCACTCACCACAAAAGTTGACAAAGGTACAAGTTCAAAGTCACTCACCACTCCTAATGTTAGAGTTGGTATTGGTCACCCGGATAGTCCCCTCTCACATGGCCTAGCAGCCGGGATGACACACGAATCAGCAAGAGGGCAGTCTCTGCCACAGACTGCCCAAGGTGAAGAAGGTCTCTGCCACAGACCTGTTTAAATGTACAAAGTCTCTGCCACAAACCTGTTTGAAGTTGAGCAATGGATAGTCCAGGAATCCTCTGCCACAGGATTTCAATGTCCCAAACTTCCAAACTTACAGTTAAAGAGCCTTTAAGCCAATCCGGCGAACTGCAGGGCTTGTAGTGTAATGGATCCCTCCTTAATAAAGTTTACAGGCCTCACCCGAGACGGCAGCATTTTGCTGGTCTCCTCCGGGGCAGATCCTCCCCTGGTCTCCTTTATTGAGATAATTCCTCTCCATTTGAATGGACAGCTTGGGATACCTTCTCTGGATATAGGCCCCAGCCAGACTAGCTGGGCCTACCAAGTAGCGATGCAGCCTCGGGCCAACGTGGCCCCGAGACCAGGACCTCACGCGCAAACCTCGTGGGGTGCGGGGCGAGAACGAACCCCAATTAATGGCGTCTGCCCCTTAAGTATCCCCTCCCAGCAGGCACAGCGGGTTGACCACTCCCACTATACCACTGCCAAGAGGGGCCACTTAATGTACCATGATCTGCCCATGTTCCAACAAGTGCCTGAGGTGGTAACGCCACCTACAGGCAAAAAGGTAAATCACTACCAGGCAAACCATAACTGAGACAGAGGCGAATTTGAGTGTAATTATCAACCATCTGAGCCCATCTACTGGCTCAGACATCCCTCTAAATTTAAATAGTGTCCCAACCTTTTGGGATGGGCGCTACATACACCCCCCTCTCAAAAAGACACTGTCCCCAGTGGCTGGAGAAAAAAAAAAAACCTCAAGCCTGAGGTTTTGGCGCCTGAACCAAAAAAACTGGGAAGTGGAGAAGAAAAGGAAAGAAAATACACAGTACGCAATAAAAGGAATGGTATAACTCTCCATATTTGACATCTAAATATAATACACAATATATATATATATATACACTACCACCCATCACTGTCTGTCTAATCCCACCCCATTCTCCGATGGTCTTGACAGCAGATCCGGTTCCTAAGAGAAGACAAAAAAACATACATGGCAAACACATAATCCTAAATTATTAGATAACTGTACACAGAAGTAAAACTGTATCCCCGAGAGGATGCAGCTTCCCTTCTTTAAGTTTTAAGTGCTGTGATAGCAATGAAAGTTTTCCCTGATTCAGCAAACCACTGCCACCTAGTGTTAAAGGCATCAAAATGTCAATTTTAAGCAGGGGTTGAATTATATGCACACAGGAACCAATGTTGAACACAGTGTCTTTCTGCAGCCCTTACTCTATCTGACTAAACCCTCAAAGTTCAGTTAGAGGAGGAGAAGACTGTCCTTCAGAGATATAAAAAAAAAACGTTCTCTGTCTCTTTTTTTTTTTCAAAGCAACACTGTTTTAGGGCGGAAAACAAAGTCACCTTTTTCAGAGCGTAGGAAAACAAGAGGTAATGAATAAAGTCAAGTTTCCATATTAAAATATCACAGATAGAAACTTGGATCAGGCAGAGTCACAGAATTCCACTGTTTGTCCAGGGTTGTAATAAAATACACTGTATCCTCCCTTCCTGGACAGCGGAGTACAACCCGATCAGCATGAATGTGCCGGCCATAGCCCCAGTTCAGACGGCACACTTTAAATCGGTCGGCCATAGCAACTGAGTGTTCAAGATTCCTAAATGGCTTGGGTACTTTAAGATAGTCCCAGATGGCGTCCCCGTACCATTGCTCACGGTGAGCTTTGATATTCAACATAAGTTCTTTGGGCACGTAGGGGAACTCCAAGCCGTACTCAGTAGCCACCCGCTTCATTAAGATTCGCTGCAGGCGAGCGAGCCTAGGTGTCAGGGAAGGCATGGCCATGCAATAGGAATCGCACGGCAGACACGCACATTCCCGGCGCATCGGCGCGCGCGCGCACGTACGTGTGTGCCTGTCACCAACATTGCCGCCAGAGGGGCTATTTAAAGTGAGTGCACCAAAGACTCCTTGCTGTATGGTCTGCAGCTTCTGTGTGTCCTGAAACCCATTATCTATGCTGACTTCTGATCCTTGACCCGGCTTGCCCTCACTAACCTTGTCTGTTTGATACCCTGATCTCGGCTTGTTTTTGGACTTCTCTTCTGCCTGCTGCTCTGCCTGTTCCACCAATATGTCTCCGATCCGGCCTGCCTGACTCTGCACCTGTTCCTCCAGTCTGCTGCAGTTCTGCTCTGCAAATCGCACCAGTTCCTATTTCCATCTGCGATCCAGTCTGCCACCGTCCTGGTCCACCCAGCCAACTGGTTGCCTGCTGCATCTCCAGCTACGAGCATTCAGCCACTATATTGGACTGATCCTAGACACTTCTGCGTCACCATGCTTCCGTGGCTGCTGTCTCAACCTCAGGGGCCCGCAAGCCAGTGCGGGAAGAGAGGCTCTCCTCTACACGTCAGGCTCACGATCCAGGTACATGACAGTACCAAACAGCCATGACTGAGCCTGCAGGAGGATCCTCTCCATTGGAAGAGATCTGCCAGCATCTCGCTTCCCTCTCCCAAACGATGACATCCCTGCAGGAAGACTACGCTTGGCTAGAGGATTGCGTTCAGGGACTGGCGACTTCTGCTGCGACTTCTGCTGCCTCTTCCACCATATCCATGCCTGCTACATCCACTGGGGTCTCTGCTTACCCTCCAGTAATGTTGTTACCCCCCGAGCCTCGAGTTCCAGCCCCCGAGAAGTTCTTCGGTGATCGAAGCCACTTTAGAGCTTTTCGGAATGTCTGTCAGCTCTACTTTGATCTGCAGCCAAGGACATTCTCTCTGGAAACCACCAAGGTGGGATTCACCATTTCTTTGCTTCGAGGAGAACCACAGTCCTGGGCTCATCGCCTATTGGAGGAAAAGAACATTCAGCTAAATACTCTACAACTTTTCTTTAAGGCCATGTGTCAGCTATATGACAACCCACAATGAACCGCCACTGCTTAATCTGCCCTAAACACCCAGCAGCAGGGTTCCAGACCAGTCGAAGACTACGTTACAGAGTTTAGACTATGGAGTGCGGACGTCGACTGGAACGACGCAGCACTGCGTCACTGGTTCCATTTGGGTCTCTCAGAAGGACTTAAGGATGAGCTGGCCCGGGTAGGAATACCCAGCACACTAGAGACTATGATAGAGCTTTCGATACAAATCGATCGCCGATTGCGTGAACGAAGGTCTGAGAAGTCTTCCCAGCAGTTCAGACCAACATGGACATTTCCCAAGGCCCCTAGGTTTTCCGACTCTTTGTCTGAAGATCCTGCTCACTCTGTTCCAGAGGCATCCAAACCAAGGCAGTTGGGCTTGATCCACCTGTCACTTTCCCCCAAGGAATGCCAACGTCGACGGACGAGCAACCTCTGTCTCTGCTGTGGGGAACCCGGTCACTACATATGCACCTGCCCAGCTAAACGCCGTAAATGTCCTCCTCTTTCTCCAGCTAAACAACCCAATATATCTGCCAGTTCAGCTCATATATAGTTGTGCCTATATCATTCCAGCTTCCGGGAAGGACAGTGCCAGTAACTGCGATTGTTGATTCGGGTGCCTGCAGTTGTTTTATTGATCTGTCCTTTGCAGCCCAGCAGCATATTCCACTACGACCGAAGGACCAAGGACTTTCCGTGTTCCTGGCAGATGGATCTTGCATTAAATCAGGACTTGTGACCCAAGAGACTCCCCCACTTCTAACCACTGCCAACACCAATCATCAGGAACTACATCGCTTGGATGCGATTTCCTCACCTCTCTTCCCCGTTATCTTGGGCCTCCCTTGGTTGCAGGCCCACAACCCACATATAGACTGGTAATCTGGAAGAATAGAGTTCCTTTCATCTTACTGTCAGAAACAGTGCTGTCCGGCACCACCTCAGCCTCCTGCATCTTTACTTTTCTTGGAGTCGCATGCCGAACTATGCCAGGTAGTCCCCAAATGCTACCATTAATTCCTGGATGTACTGTATTCTGTAAACGGGGCGCAGATACCCTTCCTCTACACAGACCATATGACTGCCCCATAGATCTTCTTCCGGGGGCAGAGATCCCTTTCGGACGCATCTTCCCTCTGTGTGAACGTGAGTTGGAAGTTCTAAAGGACTATGTTGAGGAGAACCTGCGGAAAGGGTTAATTCTTCCCTCCACCTCACCAGCAGGAGCAGGTATATTTTTTGTGGAAAAAAAAGACAAGACCCTGCGACCATGTATAGATTACCGTGACATAAACAAGATCACAGTAAAAAAAACGCTATCCTCTGCTCTTAGTTTCAGAACTCTTTCAAAGACTCAAGTCTGCCAAGGTTTTTACCAAGCTTGACCTCCGAGGAGCCTACAACCTGGTCCAGATTCGGGAAGGCGATGAGTGGAAGACCGTACCCGCTTTGGGCACTATGAGTATCTGGTCATGCCATTCGGCTTATGTAATGCTCCAGCCACCTTTCAGCATTTCGTCAACGACATCTTCAGAGACTTTCTTGACATCTTTGTCGTTGTATACTTAGACGACACCCTGATATTTTCCATCTTGTTAGACATTCACTGAGGGCATGTCAAGAGGGTACTTCTCCGGCTCCGCCAGCATAGACTTTTACGCCAAAGCAGAGAAGTGCGACTTTGAGCAGCAGAGCATCCAGTTCCTTGGGTTAATTATTTCCACTGAGGGAATCAGGATGGATCCCCAGAAAGTATCCGCAATCCTGGATTGGCCAGCCCCTACCGATAAGAAGGGAATCCAGCGTTTCATAGGCTTTGCCAATTTCTACCGTAAATTCATTAGGAACTTCTCAGCCATTATCTCCCCGATCACCCAACTTACCAAGCAAGGCATCCGCTTCCACTGGTCCGCAGAGGCACAAGTTGCATTTGAAACCCTGAAGGAACGTTTTACCACTGCCCCCATTCTCAGCCATCCAGATTCTACCCTGTCCTACATCTTAGAAGTGGATGCTTCAGAGAGCGCAGTCGGAGCAGTCTTGTCGCAGCGTCAGGGCCCCAAGGATGTGATCCATCCGGTCGCATTCTTTTCTCGAAAACCTACCCAACCAGAAAGGAATTACGATGTGGGAGATAGGGAGCTTCTAGCAATCAAGGCTGCATTAGAGGAGTGGAGGTACCTGCTAGAAGGAGCCACTCACCCGATACTAATCTTCACAGACCATAAGAACCTTGAATACTTAAGAACTGTAAAACGTCTGAGGCCACGTCAGGCCCGTTGGGCTCTCTTTTTCTCAAGGTTTGTTTTTCACATTACCTACAGACCCGGATCGAAAAATACTAAACCAGACGCGCTTTCGCGCATGTTTGAGGATCCAAAGGACATACCTCTAACAGACACCATCCTACCAGCCGGGAACTTCCTCCTGTTGCAGTCAGGCCTGTTACCACAATTGCAGCAAGCCTCAGCAGGCACAACCAGTCCGCCAGGGGTCACCTTGCAGGCGAGGAACGGCCTATTATGGAAAGAGGGACACATTTTTGTACCAGAAACCGCTAGAGTAGCGGTCTTAGGACTCTGTCATGACCATCCGTTAGCAGGCCATTTCGGTACCCACAAGACCATAGAATTGGTCCAGCGTACATTTTGGTGGCCTGGGTTGGAGTGCAAGGCCTACGTCAAATCATGTATTATCTGCACCCGGAATAAGACTACCCGAAATAAAGCTTGGGGTCTACTCAGACCCTTACTCATACCTGATAGGCCTTGGAAAATTATTGCCATGGACTTTGTTGTTGAGCTTCCACCTTCTGAAGATTGTTCTGCTATTTTTGTGGTGGTGGATCGCTTATCAAAAATGGCGCACTTCCTGCCCCTGAAAGGAACTCCGTCTGCAGCCGAGACCGCTCAGGTCTTTATCAAAGAGGTTGTCAGACTCCATGGCATTCCAATGAACATCGTATCTGACCGTGGAGTCCAGTTCACATCAAGGTTCTGGAAGGCATTATGTGGATCCCTAAAGATTGAACTATCCTTTTCATCAGCATACCATCCCCAGACCAACGGTCAAACGGAATGGACCAACCAAACCCTGGAACAGTATATCCAATGTTTTACGTCCTTCGCCCAAGATTACTAGGTACCTCTTCTTCCTTTGGCGGAGTTTGCGTATAATAACGCCAGCCACTCTGCCATCAAGCAATCCCCATTTTTTGCAAATTATGGGTTTCACCCAACCTTTTTACCTGACTTGAT
The DNA here is from genome assembly GCA_029206835.1 of Rana muscosa. Classification (NCBI taxonomy): domain Eukaryota; kingdom Metazoa; phylum Chordata; class Amphibia; order Anura; family Ranidae; genus Rana; species Rana muscosa. The sequence continues at coordinate 691,446,183 of CM055122.1, read as the reverse complement.
TCCTGAAACTGCTGTTCCTGCTGTCCAGAGCACTCTGGAATTTTTTTTCTTATAATAACTTGTTGTTACAGGAGGCGGTCAAGAAAGCTCAGGAGGACAACAAGAGAATCTTTGATAAGAGGAGAAGAGGGGAACTGCTGCTACAACCGGGGGACCAGGTATGGCTCGCCACAACGAACTTAAGGATGACTTGCCCATCTAAGAAGTTGGCACCGAAACTCTTGGGACCTTTTCCGGTAAGACGAAAGATTAATGATGTGTCTTATGAGTTAATTTTACCTGAGTCCCTCAAAGTACATCCTGTATTCCATGTGTCCCTGTTAAAGCCGGCAGCACCAGATCAGTTTCCAATCGCAGTTCAGGACCCCCGGCACCTGTTACTGTTAATGGGGATGAGGAATTTGAAGTTGAGGCCATCATAGACTGCAGGAAAAGAAGGGGACAAACTCAATACTTAATTAAATGGAAGGGTTATGGTCCGGAGGAGAACTCTTGGGAGCCCAGTAGTAATGTGCATGCCGCGGACTTAGTTCGCACAGAGGAACCAGTTGGGCACCCAGAGGTTGCCCGTAAGAGGGGATCAATGTCAGGGAAGGCATGGCCGTGCAATAGGAATCGCACGGCAGACACGCACATCCATGGCGCATCGGCGCGCGCGTACGCGTGCGCCTGTCACCAACATTGGCGCCAGAGGGGCTATTTAAAGTGAGTGCACCAAAGACTCCTTGCTGTTTGGTCTGCAGCTTCTGTGTGTCCTGAAACCCATCATCTGTGCTGACTTCTGATCCTTGACCCGGCTTGCCCTCACTAACCTTGTCTGCTTGATACCCTGATCTCGGCTTGTTTTTGGACTTCTCTTCTGCCTGCTGCTCTGCCTGTTCCACCAGTACGTCTCCGATCCGGCCTGCATGACTCTGCACCTGTTCCTCCAGTCTGCTGCAGTTCTGCTCTGCAAATCGCACCAGTTCCTGCTTCCATCTGCGATCCAGTCTGCCACCGTCCTGGTCCACCCAGCCAACTGGTTGCCTGCTGCATCTCCAGCTACGAGCATTCAGCCACTATATTGGACTGATCCTAGGCACTCCTGCGTCACCGTGCTTCCGTGGCTGCTGTCTCAACCTCAGGGGCCCGCAAGCCGGTGTGGCAAGAGAGGCTCTCCTCTACACGTCAGGCTCGCGATCCAGGTACGTGACACTAGGTAAAGTCCCAGGGTCTCCCGTCCCGGGTAACACATATGAGTCCGGTGACCTTTGGACCAAAGCCATAGCAAATTGAGGCCAGGGCCCGTCATTGGGTACAGCCTCCTTCTTTACAACAGGGGTAGGTGTTTCCACCCGGGGTGTAATGTCCCCAGAACTCATGGGTGAACCCTCTCGGAGGCTGCGGAGCGGGGTAATACATCTGTGGTTGTCCCATCCCTTCTCTAGAAATACGGCCTCAATCAGCTCATCATCCCCAACATCTGAGGAGGATTCCAATTCTGAGGAATGCAACTACTCGGCAGATAAGTAGTTTCTGGCAATAACAGTCACTTTTCCCCCAGCCTCCTTACCGGTCCCTGTCGCGGATTTCCCGGAGACTTCACCGCTCGCGAGGTCCGGTTCCGGCAGGCGCTGGGCAAGCTTTGACCGCGGCCGCGGGAGGCCTTCACGTAGCCCACCTTCCTTTTGGCAGGCGGGATGGAGACACAGGTAGAGGCGGTGGCAGCGTCCGCTGCGAGGTCCGCCGGTGACTCCGTGGTGGTAGCGACATTCACTCCGGTCTTCCTTGCCGTGGCATCTGCAGTGCACGCGGGCTGGACCGCAGGGGTGAAGGCGGCCTCCTCGAGAGTGATGGTGCCTGAAATCCAGTCCACCCGATAAGCACGAGTGGTTCGGTGGGTTGTTCCACTTCAAAAAGAAATTCCCCGCAGGTCAGGCCAAAAGGGCGCAACTGCACGGCCAGTCCGTTACATCCAGGGCAGAGCATGCCAAGGGCCTCCACATCCTGACTCGTGTATAGAGTAAAGCGGCCCCCGGGGCTTTAGCCGGATCCCCGTATCAGTAAGCGGGGCTCCGATCTGAGCAGTGTCCATGGTTGTAGGTATATGGAGCATCCTGGGTCTCGTTATAGCTGGGGCCCATAAAACCGACGACATACCGCTCTTCTTGCTCAGTCCACAATCTCTGCCCTTGGCACCAAATGCACCCACATGTAGCACGCAGGTGGCAGGGACTCCTCCAACTTAGTTCTTTTTGCACGTAGCTCGCGGGCTTTCTTCTTTTTGGCCCGCCCACAAACTACGCAGCTCGCAAAGCGATCAGTGCCCCTTGACCCCTTCTTCTCTCGGTAAAAGCACAGTCCAACACTTTCTCAATGGCAGACTTTCCAAATAGCAAAAGAACGGTAACCCGGTTGTTAGAGGCAACAGCAAATATCCCGGATGAGCCCCCACGTGTAGCAATACCCTCTTCAGGGCCGCTGATTAGTTTTGGGTTTTGCACATTACCTCTTCCCCTTTATAGTGCTGTCGTATGTGTTGTACGTCACCGCGCTTTACTCAAACATTTTTTTTCACGATAGTGTGTAGGCAAGGCAGGCTTCAGAGGAAACACAAAAAATCACGTAGAGAAAAATGCAGTTTTTTTCAAAGACATTAAAAACGGTCGTGTGTACGCAGCATTAGGCTTTATTTTTCTTATGCAGTAAACTTTGAGAAGTAGAAGGTATAGAAGAGTAGGGGAAGGTTCAGGCACTCACCACAAAAGTTGACAAAGGTACAAGTTCAAAGTCACTCACCACTCCCAATGTTAGAGTGGGTATTGGTCACCCGGATAGTCCCCTCTCACCTGGCCTAGCAGCCGGGATGACACACGAATCAGCAAGAGGGCAGTCTCTGCCACAGACTGCCCAAGGTAAAGAAGGTCTTTGCCACAGACCTGTTTAAATGTACAAAGTCTCTGCCACAGACCTGTATGAAGTTGAGCAATGGATAGTCCAGGAATCCTCTGCCACATGATTTCAAAGTCCCAAACTTCCAACCTTAAGCCTCGTACACACGAACGAGTTTCTCGGCAAGAACCAGCAAGAAACTTGCTGGCAGAGATTTCTTGCCGAGAAATTCGTTCGTGTGTATGGTTTCTCGCCAAGAAAAGCGACAAGAATCTCGACGAGAAAATAGAGAACCTGCTCTCTATTTTCTCGTCGAGATTCTCGCCAGCCTGTTTCTCGACGAGAAATTTGTGTGTGTGTACACTTACCTGTTGGCCGGGAAGCCCGCGCATGCTCGAAATGACTTCGACGCATGCGCGGTAGCTTCCTAGGCATAGGTAGGGTGAACCAAGATGGCGGCGACGGCATCGAATGTGACGAGCGCATGCTCGTCGTATTCTATGACGTCACCGCGTACGCTCCATTCAAAGAACCGTGGGTTCTTTGAAATGAGCGTGTGTACACTCGGCCGGGACAAGTTTCTTGTCCAAGGATCTCGTCGAAAAAAACGACATGTTTTTTACGACGAGATTCTCGGCCGTGTGTACGAGTTTTTAGAGTTAAAGAGCATTTAAGCCAATCCGGCAAACTGCAGGGCTTGTAGTGTAATGGATCCCTCCTTAATAAAGTTTCCAGGCCTCACCCGAGACGGCAGCATTTTGCCGGTCTCCTCCGGGTCAGATCCTCCCCTGGTCTCCTTTATTAAGATGATTCCTCTCCATTTGAATGGACAGCTTGGAAACCCTTCTCTGGATATAGGCCCCAGCCAGACTAGCTGGGCCTACTAAGTAGCGATGCAGCCTCGGGCCAACGTGGCCCCCGAGACCAGGACCACACACGCACACCTCGCACCCGGAGGGCTGCGGGGCAAGAACGAACCCCAATCAATGGCGTCTTCCTCTTAAGTATCCCCTCCCAGCAGGCACAGCGGGTTGACCACTCCCACTATACCACTGCCGAGAGGGGCCACTCAATGTACCATGATCTGCCCGTGTGGCAACAAGTGCCTGAGGTGGTAACGCCACCTACAGGCAAAAAGGGAAATCACTACCAGGCAAACCATAACTGAGACAGAGGCGAATTTGAGTGTAATTATCAACCATCTGAGCCCATCTACTGGCTCAGACATCCCTCTAAATTTAAATAGCGTCCCAACCTTTTGGGATGGGCGCTACATGTATTTTCAGTAAATACTGCACTATGAGAATCTCACTGGTACATGTTATTTATATGTGAAAGAGAATCATATGGGACATGTCAAAGGCATTGGGAATCACCCAGAATTTGAGCATTGTGACACCCACAGTTAATTGAAAAAGCACAAAATTACCTTCTTAAATTAGGGGTCAGCTCAATGTGGTGAGTGTGCATGTTTCATACACGTAGTGGCACATGTTTGCACTTAAGCAGGAAGAAGGAGGGAGGACCACAAGTGCATAAATGGCCTTTCATGGTGTTGGGTTTACACATACTTTGGACCTAAGCTTTGAGAACTTACTGTTTGAGTACTATTATTGCGTTTTGGATATATCTGTGTTAAGCACTTACTTTTATTAATATGTTTGATTCATAGGTGTATTTTATACACTTAAAGTGGTTGTAAACTCTAAAAAAACAAAAAACAAAGGCATAATGAGCTAGCATCGCATACTAGCTCATTATAAAATACTTGCCTTAAATCTAAGCATGCGTGCAGGAGTCACTGGTCACGGCACAGCTACTGAAAAAACAGCACGAGCAAGCCGTTTTTTTAATGCCCATGTGCCGATGACGTTGGCACATGCGGATACAGTGAATATCTGCTAAACGGTGCAAGTTTAGGAGATATTCACGGTACCTACAGGTAAGCCTTATTATAGGCTTACCTGTAGGTGAACGTGGTAGTACAGGGTTTACAACCACTTTAAAGTGGGAGTAAACTCCCATCTCTGACCTTTACGTATAGGTAAGCCTATAATAAGGTTTACCTATAGGTACTGTAAATATCTCCTAAACGTGCACCATTTAGGAGATATTTACTGTACATGCAGCCAGTGACCTCACCGGTGTATGTGCTCTGAAGGAACGGCCACTGATTATCAGTGACTTGATTATCAGTGCAGTCCCAACAGTGCTTACCAGTGCTGCCAATCAGTGCCCACCAGTGCTGCCAATCAGTGCCCATCAGTGCTACCAATCAGTGGCCACCAGTGCCGCCAATCAGTGCCCATCAGTGCTGCCAATCAGTGCCGCCAATCGGTGTCCAATCTTCTTTAGATTTACCATCAACTCTGTAGTGCAATGGCCTGCCTGATTGGATACAGAGTGATTGGCTAGATAGGTGTTTCCTCCTATTATATACATTTAGTAAACCTAAAAGAAGATTGTACAATCAGATTGTATAGTATAAGGCCACCTTTTTTTTATGGTTGAACTGGATGGACTTGTGTCTTTTTTCAACCTGACTAACTATGTAACTATGTAACTATGTAACCTTTATACACCTAAAACTACCTAGTTGCGCTTTCATTGGCATTAATTGTTAACGGCACACCAAACACAGAATCAAACACACATTTTGCCATGTGAAAAAACGAGTGGCAAATGCTGCAAAAAACACGCAACAAGCAAAAATGTCCCACAAGCCACATGTAGCGCAGCCTATCGAAATCTACAGGCTGCCCTATGCGTGTCACAGAAAAAAACAAGCTACTAAATGTGCGCTTACACTATCCTATGTGTGAATGGGTCCTGAATGTGAAATTTGTGCGTTAACACAAGAACAATGAGGCTCTTTTCACACCTGTGCGATTCCTTGCATTTCAGAAATGTGCTGCACCACTAATCACAGTAAAAAATGCACCAAACTCTGCTTAAAAAAAGTTCTAAAGCTTCTTCGGGGCTGCCCTATGTGTGATGAGTGAAAATGCTCCAAACCCCCTAACCCCCTACCCTACCCGCAAAAAATATGAGTTCCCGCTATGCGAGATGTGAATGGGGCTTGACAGTTGAGTGTTTCTGTCCACTCCCTCCTATGTACTTGTATAAAGATGCCCATACAGTATACAATCTGATTGTACAATCTCTGTTCAATTACATTTAGGTTTACTAGAGCTATGCATTAGGAGTACCCACCTATCTATCCATTCACTCTGTATCCAATCACACAGGCCCTTGCACTACAGAGTTGATGGTAAATCTAAAGTCGATTGTACAATCAGATTGTATAGTGTATGTTGAGCTTTACAGAACCCAGGACATACTTCTCCTGTTTTCAATACTACAGCTCTGCTCCACATCTCCTGCACACTTCAAAATGCCAAATAAACGATCTATGCAAGATTAAAGTGAGGTTGGAAAAAAAAATCGATGCCTGTGTATTTAGTGAGAGGGGTGATCACTGATTGCATTTCATTTAAAAAACATGCACCTGGAAATGGGTGGGTAGAAGTGTGGGTGCTAATGAGGTCAGCTGGTCAACTCCTTCCTGTGTCATGACCTATAGTCTGTCCTGGAAGTAAGGCAGAAATAATGGATACGTGTTTGGAAACATCCATGAAGATAGTGAAGTAAGTGTGTGTAGAATTAATGGAAAGCTTTGATATTTTTGCAAAAGAAGTACATTAATGCTATATTGGTAAATAGGGGAGCTGAATTTTAGAAGAAAAAAAAAGGTGAACTAATGCCTTGTACACACGATCGGATGGACTTTTTTCATCGGAAATTCCGATCGTGTGTGGACCCCATCTGACTTTTTTCTGTCGGTGTTTAGAAATAGAACATGTTTTATTTTTTTTCCGATGGAAAAAAAACGATAGGAAATTCCTATCGTCTGTGTGCAACTCCGACGGAGAAAAAACCCACGCATGCTCAGACTAAATTAGGAGATGTGAGCGCTCGTTCTGGTAAAACTAGCGTTCGTAATGGAGATAGCACATTCGTCATGCTGCAAATTATGGCATCGTTTAATGTAGCGCATTCTTTTCTTCTTTCTATTGCTAGAATAAAGATGTTTTTTTGTTGCTGATATTCACATAGAGTTCTGACAAACGTATTTCTTTATTATTTCTTGTGATCTCATGAATATTTGTATTTGATTTTAAAACTAGATCTCAAAAAAATATTATTATTTTTTTTGTAAAAAAAATCAGAGATTGTCTGGCATAGCAATGGCCCCCCTACCCGTAAAGTACTCCACGTATTTCTCCCGCACTTCACGGGCGCTTTGGGGGGCCAAGCCAATACAGCCAGTATCCAAGCCCGTCAGGGTATTGTCTGAAAGTCCGGCCTCAGGCCCAACTGTTGTAATATAATTAGCAGAATTTCTCCTCAAATAATTATGGAGGATGCAGCAGCTGAATATTATGTGGTTCAGTTTGTATTCCGCCATATGTATGGATGTAAGGAACAGGCGGAACTGACTGGCCATTATCCCGAAGGCATTCTCAACAACCCTTCGGGCTCTGGCCAGCCGGTAATTAAAAACCCTCCTCTCCGGGGTGAGGGTCCTCAGGGGAAATGGCCTCATCAGGTTTGGTCCCAGTCCAAAAGCCTCATCAGCAATAAAAACAAACGAAAGGCCCTCAACGTTGTCTTCATCAGGTGGCAGTGCCAGGCCACCAGTCTGGAGACGTTGGACAAATTCCGTGTGTGCGAACACACCATCATCCGACATCCGGCCATTCTTCCCCACGTCCACATACATAAACTCATACTGTGTCGACACCACCGCCATTAACACTATACTATTAAAACCTTTATAGTTATAAAAGTATGACCCCGAATGGGCTGGTGGCACTATGCGGACGTGCTTCCCATCTATTGCACCTCCACAGTTGGGAAGGTCCCACCGGTGGGCAAACTGGGATGCCACATTCTGCCATTCCTGTGGCGTTGAAGGGAACTGTGGAGTTAAACCAGAAAAATAAATTACCGTATTTTTCCGTGTATAAGACGCTATTTTTTCCTAAAATAATAGCCTGTAATATGAGCTGCGTCTTATACACGGTCAGTCAGCCTGGGAGACAGCCGCGCAGGTGAGTCGCGGCCCATAGCTTGTCAAGCGGCTTCCTCCAATCACGAGGCGTATGTTACTGACGTCAGCTGGAGCTAGAGGTGGGGGTGGAGGTGGAGAGTGAGCAGATGCGATACCATTGGAAGTGAAGAGTGCACAGATGCAACAGGGACCGGAGTGTTCTGAGCCCAAGATGTCAGAAAATAGTAAAAGTAAGTGATTGTCTTACTCTGCCAAATCAAACCAAATGTAGCCTGCTATGCAAAAGAGCATGGCAATAGAGCTGCAGAGAAACAGTTTGGACTTGCCTCCACTGAGTGTATGATCACACAGTGGAGAAAACAGGAAGAACAACCCCTGCACAATATACTGGTATTTAAACGTTACCTGCGGTAATTGCTAAATAAAAATGTGTTCTGTTTTACCTATGTGTAAAATATTGATTTCTTAATTTTGGGTCTTATACACGGAAAAATATGGTAGTACTTTTTCACATAACATTGCAAGCAGATTACACAAAAAACATTCTTGCCCAACATCAGTATAACATTTAGTAAATGGAGAATTTAAAGACAAAAATACTGTCTGATGGCCCATTGGAAAAATTTTAGGGGGGAGGGGTTCTAGCTGAGTTTGGGCCCTCCAAAAAAAGCCTCTGCCACTCTGCCTGAATTTAATGAGAACAAAAACATTTGTACACATTTTAGGGGGGGGGGGGTAAAGCACTACAATGGAGCTGACAAAATACATCGGTAAGTGACTTGACTAGGTGTGTATGGGCCCAGGATAGCATGCTGGAGAGGTTAGTGAAGGTAAATATGCATGTAGGCCAAAAAAGGAGCATTAAAAGCTTACAGCATGCATGAGGACAAAGGGGACATTCACAGCATATTACAATTATGGTAATTAGGGATAGAAATAAAATACATTAGCACACATGAATTACATAGAATGTGATGTTAAAGGAGAAAACTTACCTTAATATAGTCCTTCTGCAGAACTTGAATTATGGCAGAACAGGTTTCTGGGATAATGATCCCCAGAGCCGGAGGGAAGATGCCTGTCGTGAACTTGTGGTCCTGCAGGCTTCTGCTCGGAAGTGATGGCTTGGCGCAACACAGTGTCCTGCCTCATGATATAGGGGGACAGCAAATCCAACAGACGGTGAAAAGCGGGGTCCGTCATCCGGAGATAATTCCTGAAGTCATCAGGATTATTCTCCTGGATTTCCCGCAGCAAAGGCATATGAGAGAATTGGTCCGGCTGGAGCAACCAATTCTTGGTCCATGAACTCCTCCTCACCCTGTTCATGGACTGGACTCAGGTTAAAGTATTAACCGCAACACCAAGCCCATACGCAGCACGAACTCTATGATGAGAACGTACTTCCAACATGGCTAGAAACCGGGCGGCTGGTCAGACCGAACTAAACAGAACGCACTGAGAAACAGCAAGGCCTATGAAGAACAACCTGAAAAACAGAAACGAGCGGACAAGAACGCACTGAAAAACAGATACGACCTGACTACATGCACTGAAAGACAGATACGAACCCACAAACACAAACTGAAATGCAGAAAACGATCTGAAAAGCACGGAGACTGAAAAGCACGAATCGCCTAACACCAAACTTTTACTAACACGCAGTAACACAAAATCAGCAAAAGCAGCAGAAAGGGTGGTGCCGTTGGATTTGAACTTCCCCTTTATACGTCACCGCGTTTTGGACACTAGCTAGAAAGTTTGCAAGAAGCTTGATTATGTCACAATGTAAGACAGAGAGATGTTATTCTGAAGTAAACGTTAGAGTTTATTGTTTCAGAGACAATAGCCACATACAGTATATTGTACAATGGCTGAACAGTACATTAGAACAGGGATGTCCAAACTTTTTTCAAAGAGGGCCAGATTTCATGAAGTGAACATGCGTGAGGGCCGACCATTTTGCTTGACTTTTTTTGAACCATTAAAATTAAATGCAAATTAAATATTTTATGCAAAGTTTATTGCAAACGGCATACTATTAATTTCATAACATTGATGACAATGTATGATGATATATAATATACTGTATAAACTCGAGTATAAGCCAAGTTTTTCAGCCCTTTTTTTAGGGCTGAAAATACCCCCTTGGCTTATACTCGAGTCAGTGTTTTTTTGTACCTGAATTCTTGACAGGCGTCCATTTTTTTTAAAGTCACGGCTTCCTCCTGGCGTTCCGTTCCGTGATAGGCATTTGACACTGTGTTCCACCTATCACGGAGGTCCCCTCATCCTCGGACAGTTTCCCAGCAGACACTGAGTTTAGTGTTCCGCCAATCACAGACGTCCTCTTGTCCGAGGATGAAAGAATGTCTGTGATTGGCGGAACACTGAACACAGTGTCTGCTGGGAAACTGAGTCCGAGGATGAGAGGACCTCCATGATAGGCGGAACACAGTGTCAAATGCCTATCACGGAACGCCAAGAGGAAGCCACGAATTTAAATAAAATGGACACCTGTCAAGAATTCAGGTACTCGGGAACAGTGAGACTGCAATGGGCACAGCGAGGTATCGCACAGTGAGGTTGCAATGGGCACAGTGAGGTATGGCACAGAGTGAGGTATGGCACAGTGAGGTTGCAATGGGCACAGCGAGACTACAATGGGCACAATGAGGTATGGCACAGTGAGACTGTAATGGGCACAGTGAGGTATGGCACAGTGAGACTGTAATGGGCACAGTGAGGTATGACACAGAGTGAGGTATGGCACAGTGAGGTTGCAATGGGCACAGTGAGACTGCAATGGGCACAGTGAGGTATGGCACAGTGAGACTGCAATGGGCACAGTGAGGTATGGCACAGAGTGAGGTATGGCACAGTGAGGTTGCAATGGGCACAGTGAGACTGCAATGGGCACAGTGAGGTATGGCACAGTGAGATTGCAATGGGCATAGTAAGGGTTGCAATGGGCACAGTGAGGCGTGCAAATGGGCATTGTTGACCCTCTTTTCCTCTTACAGTAGCTGCTGCATTCTCACCCTCGGCTTTTACTCAAGTCAATAGGTTTTCCCAGTTTTTTGTGGTAAAATTAGGTCCTCGGCTTATACTTGGGTCGGCTTAAGCCCCGTACACACGGACTGACTTTTGGCCAACAAACTTCATTTTGAGCAAGTTGGACCAACAATCCGACCGTGTGTACGCTCCATCGGACAAACTTTTTTTGCTTTTTTCTTGTTTTCATCGGACAAAAGTTGGGTCTGCAAACGGACAAACTTTTGCCCAACAAAAGTCCGATGGAGCAAAGTCCAACCGTGTGTTCAGAAAACCATCGGACTTTTGTCCGATGGACAAAACAACTAATGTTAAAATCAACCAACAATAGCAGAAGTTGACCAAAGGGTGGCGGTAAAGAGCAGAAAAGAGCAGAAAAAACACGTGATGTTGCAAAAAGTTTTGGGAAAGTTTGCAGAAAAGTCCGAGCGTGTGTATGCTATGGGTGTTCCCGACCAACTCCGTTCGGACAAAAAAACACAGAAAAGTCCGATGTAAGTCCGACCATGTGTACGGGGCTTTACACTCGAGTATATACGGTATATTGAATTGAAACTAAGAGGTTGGGACTTTTGGGTGAGGCCTCCATCCCCGATAGGTTGATATAACAGAACTACATTTTTTGGGACTTTGAATTGAAGCGTGCAGCCAGGAAAATAGCATTGCATGGTACTATAATGCCATCTGGTGGTGGAGCCATATAAAGTGCCATGACATGATACATAGTAATAAATTAACAGAATAGCATAATGACACACTGATAGCATATTGGCCTAGAGCCACAGTAATGACATAATGATGACAAACAAGACTAGTTGCAACATATTCCCACAGTAAGTAAATATATAGGTATATTCCAGTGAACCGTAATCATGGTATCTTGAATAAAAAGAACAGCAGGGAAGGCATCTATTAGCTCGACACGTTTAGTAGCTGTAGCGCTACTCTTCAGGAGCAGATGCAGAGATATTGTCTAAAGATGTTTAAAAGTAGATATGATGAGTGATCATGTAATAAAGACTATAGAAAAATAAAAATAGTAAAAATTGGTCACTCATACTTGCAAGTCAAATCAGAGTCTGGACATGGACTGAGGTAACTGGAGGTAGGCTGGAATGTCAGTCCACCCCGGAACCTGAGGCGGCTAACCCCAAAAGCATCAAGATGGAAAAACCAACCAGGGGAAGAACATTCAGAGGGTAGTTGCCCCATGGGTTGTGAAAAAGACATAAGGGTGTATGACATCTGAAAAAAATTATAATATAATAGTAAATAAATGTAGGGATCAATATAGGAATTATAATATAGTAGATGGTGCATGGCATAGTGATTATTTATGGGTTAAAAAATTATAGCATTTCATCCATTAATATAATAGGTGCAGTGGTAGCTAAATAAGTAATATTGTATTAATGTTAAAATAATAATAACAGTGAAAACCAAAAAATGGACCAATACCCTAGGTGAAACAAAGGGGGGGGGGGGAGAACAACCCCCCAGAAACTACACGGAGTGGAATAAAGTAAGAAAACACAGTAGTGATAAAAAGTGAAATGTGTAACAATGTCATACCTGGATCACCTACATGAAAAGTTAGGTCCAAATAATGGCGTAGAAGTGTACATGGGGGAGGTCCCAGGGAAGGCTTCCTAGGGTGGACTGAAGTAATGAAACTTCAGTGTATAGGGATAGCTGCCAACGTCACGCGGCGGCACACAAGGGAGAGACGGAGCCGACAGCCGAGTGAGGACCGCCACTCGCCTGCCGACCAACCATCGCTGTTTGTATGGCGCTGATGTTATAAGCCTAACCTTTCATATAGGTGATCCAGGTATGACATTGTTACACATTTCACTTTTTAGAAGCCCCTATGCTTCTCCGATAGTGGTGGTGAGGAAGAAGAATGGGTAATTAATGCTGTGCATTGACTATCGGACATTAAACAGAAGAATCATTCCTGATCAGTACACCACCCCTCGGATAGAGGATGCGCTGCAGAGCCTGTCAGGGGCCAGGTGGTTCAGTGGTTCAGTGTGATGGACCTGAAGAGTGGATATTACCAGATCCCCATGCATCCGGAGGATAAAGAGAAAACTGCCTTTATTACCCCAGTGGGGTTCTTTGAGTTCGATCGCATGCCCCAAGGGTTGTCAGGAGCCCCGGCTACTTTTCAAAGACTGATAGAGAAAACAGTGGGCGATATGAACTTAATTGAAGTACTGGTGTATCTGGATGACATCATAGTGTTCGGTAGGACTCTGGAAGAACATGAAGAGCGGTTGGAGAAGGTCCTGAAGAGACTTCATGAAGAAGGCTTAAAGCTCTCTATGGAAAAGTGTCAGTTCTATCAGCCCTCTGTCCACTACCTTGGCCACATCGTGTCTGCTGAAGGGATAGCTACCGACCCTGAGAAGCTGGATGCCGTCACCTCTTGGCCAAGGCCTACCAATGTGACTGAGCTTCGGTCATTTCTGGGATTCTGTTCCTATTACAGAAGATTTGTAGAAGGATTTGTCAAGATAGCCCGCCCACTCAATGAACTACTAAGGAGTGAAGGGGAGGAAGATATCCCAGAACCCGTCAAACCTGTGAAGCCCACAGTAGGGCCTAGGAGGCCTAAAGAATCCATCCAGGACCAGTGGACTTCAAAGTGTGAGAAGGCTTTCATTCAGCTAAAGAGGAGCCTAACCACTGCCCCAGTCTTGGCTTATGCTGACACCAAGCCATACGAGTTACATGTTGATGCCAGTCGTGATGGGCTGGGCGGAGTGTTATACCAAAAACATGATGGTCACCTACGGACCATTGCCTATGTGAGTAGGAGCTTGGTCCCCGCTGAAAGAAACTACCCCATGCATAAGCTTGAGTTGGGCTGTAGTGGATAAGTTAAGAGAATACCTCTATGGGGCAGAGTTTGTGGTAAAGACCAACAACAATCCGCTCACCTACCTCCTCACTACAGCCAAGCTGGATGCCACAGGACATAGGTGGTTGGCTGCCCTCTCCGGTTTCACCTTTAGACTGAAATATCGGCATTGAGTCCGGAACAGGGACGCAGACGCCCTTTCCAGAAGGCCTCATGGCCCCAGTGACCCTCCGGAGGAGTGGACTCAGTTGACACCAGAAGGAATGCGAGCCTTATACCAGGGAGCTGCGCGTCAGGCTGGAGGAGGATCCAGGGCCGAAGAGATTTGAGTCTCTGCTGCTGGAGTACCTAGATGTTATTGCAATGTGACCCAAGTGGGAGATGAAGGCCTACCAAAGCTGTCCAAAAAGGATCTGAGAAAGGATCAGTTGGAAGACCCCATGGGAAGCCTGGCGTTGAAGGCCCTGGAGAATCAATTCCCTGACATGCTTCCCACAGATTCTCCAAAAGAAGCTTGCTTGCTGCACTGAGAGTGGGACCGGTTACAGCTCCACCAAGGGGTGGTCTACTGAAGGGGCCCCTCTGATGGTCTGGAAGAGAAGTGGCAATGGTTCTTACCCAGGAAACACAGGGAGACGGTCCTGACTGCTCTTCATGACAATCATGGCCATATGGGGCCTGAGAAGACTTTCCATTTAGTAAGAGACAGATTCTACTGGCCCTGCATGCGGACTGAAGTCGGGGGGTATTGTCACTCCTGTATTCGATGTATCCAGAGAAAGACCCTGCCTCATTGAGCCGCCCCAATGGGCCATCTTCAGAGTCAAGGACCCATGGAGCTGGTGTGCATTGACTTCCTCTGTCTACAGCCTGATCTGAGTGTGCAGGGAAATATTTTAGTAGTAACTGATCACTTCACCAGATATGCCCAAGCATTCCCAACAAAGGATCAGCAAGCATCTACAGTGGCTAAGGTCCTAGTGGAGAAGTTCTTCGTCCACTATGGCTTGCCCCAGCACATCCATTCGGATCAAGGGAGGGATTTTGAAAGTAGCCTTATTAAGAGACTTCTAAACCTGTTAAACATCAAAAAGTCCAGAACCACTCCTTACCACCCCCAAGGAGACGCCCAACCTGAGAGGTTTAACCGGACCCTTCTTGATATGCTTGGAACACTAAGCTCAGAGAAGAAACAACACTGGAGCAAACATGTGGCTGCCATTGTTCACGCATACAACAATACTGCCAATGATGCTACAGGATACTCCCCTTATCGATTGATGTTTGGAAGAGAGGCTTGATTACCGGTGGACCTGGCCTTTGGCATATCTTTAGATCACACCTCAGCAACCTCCCACAGAGGATATGTCGATCGCCTGAGGAAAAGCCTGAAAACCGCCTATGATAAGGCCCAAGCAAACTCCGACAAGAGGGGACTGAGGAATAAGAGGAACTTCTATCTCAAAGTCAGAGTACAGGACTTACAACCAGGAGACAGAGTGCTTTTGAGAAACCTGGGTGTCCCTGGCAAACACAAATTGACTGACCGCTGGAAGTCACAGCCCTATGTTATCTGCAAGCAGCTACCAGGACTCCCGGTGTACCATATTAGGCCAGAAGGCCATGTAGGCCCAATAAAGACTTGGCATCGAAATCACCTGCTGCCCCTCTCTGAGGCAGTCCGCCTGTCACCAGTAGCAGATTTACCAACAACTCACTCCACCTCTCAGGGGTCTCGGCCAGTCACCAGGTCTCAGTCAATACTCCAGGATGTGGATGATGAAGACACAGAGGATGAAGAGGCGGAATCAGATTGGATGTGGTCATCTCAGCTATCAGAATTTGTGACCTCCCCCCTTTCTTCACCTGAAACGACTGACACTGGGGCTCTCAGACCAGAAGCCCCTGAGTTTGTGCCTCAGAATTTGTTCCCTGAAGAGTTGGAAGATGGGGAAATTTCTGTGCCGATGAAGAATCCAGAAATAGTCTCATCTATTACAGAAGATGAGTTGGAAACTGACATACAGAGAGAGGAAGTGTTAGAAGAAACGGAGTCCAGCATGCCTGAACAAGGAGAGGCTGAGGAAGACACTGAACCCAGTCAGTCTGAAGCACAGGAGCCTAAAGAGCAAAGAGAGAAAAGAGCTATTCAACCAAGGGTGGTTGAATAGCTCTGAAAAGGCTGTGCTAACCTCTAAAAGAACATCCGACCTGCCTGATCATTCCACTCACCATTTAGTGGAGGGAAACCCCAGCTCACCCCCTGGCACATCTGGCTGGGCCATAGCTGTTACGGTGGCCTGTAGACAGGACAACCCCCATCTCTATACTAACTGGTGGGAGGTTCCTCTGTCAGACTTTTATGAGAAAGCAAACTGTTTACTCTCCTATGTCATTTAACCTGATTTTCTTTCCTCGTGTGTTGCACGGAACTTGTAACAGGTCACAGATTGCTGTTGTCTTTAGGGACCAAAGATTTTCAAGTGGGGGGAGTGTGTAGCAAGGTATTACCATTGCAAGCATTGTTAAGGACTGCAATCTGTACTGTGATTATGAACTTGGTTCTTTCATTGGTTATTTCATACCAATTGGTTACAACTTGTTTGATTTAGTTATTAGGAGACAAAGACTCCGTTGCAATGGGTAGCACAGAGACTACATTGCCCACAAGGCCACTGTGCTACCAGAGGGGAGTGTGCCGTGCGGAGCCTGATGGAAGGACCTTTTTAAGGCCAACGCGCTGTATAGCACGCTCTCTCTGGACGCTATCTTCAATCCAGCAGGAGGCCTGTGTTAAGGCCTGCTGTGAAGATACCTAGGCCCGAGAAGCCTGGGCCTATGGAAACTGAGAGCGGATCGCCTAGCCAAAGGGGGATCCCCACGGAACTCGCTGACCAACCGGAGGAAGAACGGTCTACAGCTTGCAGCATCCAGAGCCTTGTGTTCACCGCCATTCAGAGGACGGCCGGGTGAAGGACCAGGAGCCTCGTGACACGGAGGGTTCCGGACAGAGAGGAAAAGCAGCAAGACAAGGCCTCATCTGGTGAGCGGGCACATGCCCATCAATTTAGTTAACTGACTGCCAGGAGTGTGACTATAGCAAGCTTCACTTGTGTTTGCTGGCGTTTATACCTTTGCACATAGGAACTCAATGCCTTGGGGAAACTAGTACCCCTTGTACTGTCGGTCCGTGTGTTTCAATTAACAGTTCTTTCTGCATCCTACCTTTTAGATTACAAACCTTTATGTGCACCAACGTGGCTAGCTGTAGACACCTGACTCTTAAAGGGATAGTCATCTAATTCCTACCCTTGCAAGGGGTTGTTATAGGACATACACCAATTGATCTATCCACAAGGGGGAGTTAAAGAATTGTGATTGTGCATATTAATAATAGCTGTTTGTGTCACTTTGTGTTCCGGCTGCTTGTGTGAGACTTGGTGGAGAGGTGCCCCAGTGTTGATGTTACCACACTGGGAGATTCCTCCACCATACCCTCGCTCAGATCTGGCCCCCAGGCTATGTTAGCAGGGTCGGATCTTAGAGGTATTTTGAACCAATAGTATTTTCTTCATTGAGTTATACAGGGAGCTGTAAGTATTGAATGCCTATTGTGTAATCATTATCCCAATTCCTTTACCAAGTAAAAATATCACCTTCGGTTAAGCTACAACTTGTGTGGAACTCTGTCTTTGCAGCTGAGTGGCAGGTGAACAACATCAAGGTAACAGTTATTTTTATTGCCTATATTGTTGTGTATGTATCTTTGAGGGCCCTAACAGCCAATTGGGGTCCTCAATCATATTATTGCCCATTTGTGCCAGAGGGGATTGAGCCATATTCTGGGGGTTGTCAGGCAGAGTGCAGGCCCAAAATTAAACCAGCAGATCCTACGGGGGTAGTACTACAGAAATATTTCAGACCTGACACATTATATGTGGTAAAAGTGGCAGGTCAGGAGAGGTGGAAAGAGTTGAAAGTGCTGAAAGGCCAGCAGAGGTGGGAGGAGCTGGTAATGGTGGGAGATCAGCAGAGGTAACAGGAGCTAGTAATGTTGGCAGCAGCAGGACAGAAGTGGTCACAGGTGCTGGTATTGATGGCAGGCCAGCAGAAATGGCAGAAACTGGTAATGTGGGCAACAGGCCAGAAGAGGTGACAAGAGTTGGTAACAGTGGAAAGCCCGAAGAGGTGGCAGGATCTGGTAATGTTGACAGGCCAGCAGAGCTGGCAGAAGCTGGTAATGATGACAAGCCAGCCTTAATGGCAGGAGAATTTAATGGTGACAGGCCAGCAGAGGTGGTGAGAGACATAATGGTGGAAGGCCAGCAGAAGTGGTAGAAGTTGGTAAAGGATATGGGGGAGCAGATGACAAGAAAAAAAATGTGGTTGGTAGTGTCAACTGCAAGGGATTGTAATTATTACTGATCCAGCACTCTTTCATTTTTATGAAAGTCAGCTCGTCCACGATGTCGAGGACAGCCAGTTACATCTCTGTAACAAAACTACCTGTTGTAATGAATGCCTTTCCAGACAACACACATTGGCTGCCTGGCAAGCCACGGGGTCCTCATTTAAAACAGTGTCGGCATCAACCTTCAACCCCAATTAGTCTGTAATCACGTGATTGAGAAGCTGCCTGCGACTGCTGCCTGCAATTAGACTCTCTCCTGCAGTTAGAAAAATGACTTAAAAGCATAGCTAAAGAAGGCGTCACCACCACTGTTCCTCTTTTCAGGGATCTGAGAATTGGAGGCACGTAGGGCATGAGAAGGGATTCTGTCTGGAATATTTGGAAATGCAGTCTTGAAGTTCTCCCACATTCTCTGCTCCCTTTTTAATAATAGCATGATGTCTAACATTTTTCCTTTGTATCAAAGATCCAAAAGGATGGCTACCCAGTAATTGTCCCTTTCCTTCATGGACTGAATCTTGCAGACAGTTTAGCATGAAAGAGACAATTTGCCACAAATTACCTGCAGCAGACATTGAGTCCTGGGTGTCCCTAAAGACAACATGGTCATCAACTATCTCACCCCATTCATGTACAACACCCAGGATTTGGGAGGAGTGAAATATTCCCATGGAATTTATTTTTCCTCCTCATCACCAAAACTCCAACCCTCCTCCTCGTACTCCTTCTCCGTCTCTTGCTGCCTCTGCCTTACAGGGATAAATACATTAGTCAAAAGAGTCTTCCGCCCCTGGGAGCAGCAATAAAGCTAGCAGTTTTGTCAAGCTGGCATTAAAATGCTGGGCATGGGGTAAACAATATCTTCTTCCACTCCAGCAACTGCACAACAGACACATACCTAGTCAAGGATACTGCTGAAGATGACAGGGTGGGTTTAGAAAACTTATGATGAAGTTCAGGTCTACACTGGTCCCTACTTTGCATGGTCCAATGCTGACCCTCTTCCTTGCTGTATGTGCCATTACATAATCCTCTGAAACCCTTTTTGAGACCCCCCACCCTCTCCATCTCTTGCTTACTTGGTCACTGAGGTTGCAGGTGGAGAATCTTGTGGGGGGGGGGGGTTTAACATGAGGAAGAAGGAGGAGGAGGAATGTGGGCCTCTTGCTGCTGACTGGTGTTGTTGAAAAGTGAATCCTAGCAGGCTTTGTGATGTAGATCTACAGTATGTGTCCCATGCATGTGGTTCCCAAATGATTGATAGGTTTACCTTAGCTGATAAGTTGCAGGCCAGAACGCAGCTGGGGCAGTGCCATATAGCTGCTCTTTCCAGTCCTTTGCAAGCTGCCCACCACAATGCAATTTCAAGTAATATAGCATAATGCACTGTGTATAGTAGTGTACGTAGGAATGAGCCAACAGTTTCTAGATTCACCTAAACATTGGCTGGTTTGGGCATTCAGAGGAACACTCAAACTTTTGCCCTTTCAGACACCTGCTTGGACGGAGCAAAACAGCTCAGGGAGCTGTCATTAACCACTTAAGCCCCGAGCCTGTTTTTCAGACTCGGTGTTTACACGTTTAAAAAAAAAATTTTTGCTAGAAAATTACTCAGAACCCCCAAACATTATACATTTTTTTTTCTAACACCCTAGAGAATAAAATGGCGGTCATTGCAATACTTTTTGTCACACCGTATTTGCGCAGCGGTCTTACATACGCACTTTTTTTTAGAAAAAAATCACTTTTTTGAATTAAAAAATAAGACAACAGTAAAGTTAGCCCAATTTTTTTTTATATTGTGAAAGATAATTTTACGCCGAGTAAATTGATACCCAACATATCATGCTTCAAAATTGCGCCCGCTCGTGGAATGGTGTCAAACTTTTACCCTTAAAAATCTCCATAGGCAACGTTTAAAAAATTCTACAGGTTGCATGTTTTGAGTTACAGAGGTGGTCTAGGGGTAGAATTATTGCACTCGCTCTAACAATCGCTGCAATACCTCACATGTATGGTTTGAACACCGTTTTCATATGCGGGTGCTACTCACATCTGCGTTCGCTTCTGCGCGCAAGCTCGTTGGGACGGGGCGTTTAAAAAAAAAATGTATTATTATTTATTTTACTAAATTGTATTTATTTTTACACTGTTTTAAAAAAAAAAAAAAAATTGGGTCACTTTTATTCCTATTATAAGGCATGTAAACATCCCATGTAATAGAAAAAAGAATGACAGGTCCTCTTAAATATGAGATCTGGGGTCAAAAAGACCTCAGATCTCATATTTAGACTAAAATGCAATAAAAAAAAAATTGTCATTTGAAAAAATTACAAAAACAAATTGGCCCTTTAAGACGTATGGGCGGAAGTGACGTTTTGACGTTGCTTCCGCCCTGCTATGGTATGGATACGGGTGGGGGCCATCTTGCCCCCACTCGTATCCATGCCCAGCATGAGAAAGGACCCGATCACCTCCGCCGCTGCCGACGGCTCCAGTAAGCAGCGGGAGAGTGGCGGGAGGGGGGCCCTCTCCCACCGCCGATACCGGTGATCTCGCAGCGAATCCGCCACAGAGACCACCATTATCGTTTACAGGACCGCCGCCTGAAGAGATGGATATGTCGGTTGTGGCAGCAGCTGCTTCCGTTACCGAGATATCCCTCTTCAAAATCAGGACGTATAAAGTCGTATAAGTTGTGCTAAGTTTGGTCATTACATTTTTTTTATTTTTGGGGATAAGTAGTTATACTATGTACCCTTTACTTATTCACATGGGGGGATTGGGGGGATTGGTGTCTAGGGACCTCCTTATTTTAAAAGGGGCTTCCAAGGTCCAACAAGCTTCCTGTCCACAGGGTTATGGGGAAGAGGTCCTTTCCCTCATCAACATGGGGACAAGATGGTTTGCCAAGGGGGGCCCAGAACTTATATTAGTTGGTTGCTATGGCAGCGATGGCCACATTAGTTCTTGGTGTCCATGAACTATGAAAAGGTTGGGCTCACCAGGCGCCCAACACAAACCTGAACCCAAAGCTCATCCCTACAACAAAGCATGTCAGAGATTTGTCCAATACAAAGTTAAAAATATGTAGTGTTATTTCAATGAGCTGTTTATATTAAAGACATACTAATCAGGAGTAAGCTTAAATGAGAACAATTATAAACATGACTAAACAGAATAAAGGCACAGGATTTTTTTTTTCCATAAGTGAAGTTGAAAGTTGTAGACTGAACTATGAATATTAAATATACATTAATAAAAATGGAACATATTCATTACCATTTGACAATCTTGCTTCCTCGAAATGCTTAATTTTTAGTGCATGTGGCTCTTTGACACTGCCAATTTGAAACATTTAATAAGATGAATGATTGAATTCCAGAACTCTTCAGGTCAGTTTCCTAGGAGTAAACTGAATTGTTTAACTTTTGCAGGCTTAGAAACTGTTTCAGTCTAGATATGGGAGGAGGTAAGGTGAGGGTCCAACACCAGCTACAATGAGAATTACAACTACAGTCAGGTCCATAAATATTGGGACATCAACACAATTCTAATCTTTTTGGCTCTATACACCAGTGTTTCTCAACTCCAGTCCTCAAGGCGCCCCAACAGGTCATGTTTTCAGGCTTTCCATTATTTTGCACAGGTGATTTGATCAGTTTCACTGTCTTAGTAATTACCACAGCTGTTTCATCTGAGGGATATCCTGAAAACATGACCTGTTGGGGTGCCTTGAGGACTGGAGTTGAAAAACACTGCTATTCACCACCACAATGGATTTGAAATGAAATGAACAAGATGTGCTTTAACTGCAGACTTTCAGATTTAATTTGAGGGTATTTACATCCAAATCATGTGAACGGTATAGGAATTACAACAGTTTGTTTATGTGCCTCCCACTTTTTAAAAAACTGCCATTTTTTTAGATTGGTCGGGAAAACCGGTCGTGTGTATGCTCCATAGCAGTTTTCCCGTCGAGAAAACTGCCCGCAAAAAATTTAGAACCTTCTCTATTTTTTCCCGTCGTGTTTCCCGTCAGTCTTTTTCTCGTCGCGAAAACCGGTCGTGTGTATGCTTTTCCGAGGGGAAAAAAAACGTGCATGCTCAGAGTCAAGTATGAGACGGGAGCGCTCGTTCTGGTAAAACTAACGTTCGTAATGGAGATGGCACATTCGTCACGCTGTAACAGACTGAAAAGCACGAGGCTGAAAAGCCCGAATCAACTCTCACCAAACTTTTACTAACACGAGATCAGCAAAAGCAAACCCAAAGGGTGGCGCCATTTGAATGGAACGTCCCCTTTATAGTGCAGTCGTACGTGTTGGACGTCACCGTGCTTTGGTCGAACGTTTCTTTTAATAAACATGTGTATGCAAGGTAGGTTTGAGAGGAATCTCGTCGGGAAAAACGTCGGGTTTTGGCATGTCAGGAAAACCGGTCGTGTGTAGGGGCATAAGTTGCTACTTTAGGAAGAGGTTTGTGATTTTGTAAAACAAGAATGCAATGGTGTATTCACTCAAACAGCTGTATGAGCTGTCCAGCTGCTGCAGTGTTTGTGTAAAATATTATATAACGTAATTTCTTGCCGAAAGTTGAAAACTTCCCATGTCCCTTCAATTAAACAAAAAAGCTGCTCCAGGTGAGTGAGTCTCTGGTTAATGTCCCTTCCCATGTCTCTTCCCCTGTGTAGACCAACGGAGTTTTCATATTTATAGCGGAACTTTACCCATAACAGCTTGATAAAAAATAATGTTCTTTAGCAAGGAACATACATTCCCAATTAATAATTATGCTAACAAAATGAGTGTGTGCTGTAAATTGCATCCAGCATTACTCCTGTTTCTTCTTGCTGGAGGCTGCCATTTTGCTGAAGCCCAGAGCCCCTGAACAGTAATAAATCATTAAGTGGAACTAAACCCATGCATTTAATGGTTTTAAAAAAACTGTTACATTCCTGGAATGCCGGGATTGCTAACTGTCACATTTGTTGTGTCCTCAATCAAACTGTCAAACCATCAAATGGCTGGTGTCATAACTGACCACATGTGCAGCAACATGGTAGTTGCAGATCACAAAGAGACAAAGATGGCTGCCTCCTTGGCTGAAAAGGATTAGGAGGGTATAATTCAAGGCTGTCAGCAGATAAAAATGCCTAAAATGGAGAGCAACTGAGCATGTGCAGAGCAGGGTGAGACAGTGTATTACTGCATTTTACACAGTATAGACACTTATTTTTGATGTTTTAAAAAAAAGGGGCCAGCCTAAAGTTATCTAGCAGGACCACTTAAAATCAACAGTCAATCAGGGGCGGATCCAGGGGGGGGCAACAGGGCAATTGCCCCCCCCCCCCCGAGACCATCTGTCACACTCACTTGCTTGCTCTTGTTTTTGTTTTTTTTGTGCCTGATCTCCCGGACTTTGGGGACCCGGTACCAGCCGGTCAAACTTGGCACACATGTAGCCCCATGTCTCCTCTACAAGTGTTTAAAGTTTGGTGTCTGGGAGACCTACGGCCGGGGGGAACCGATTTTTCAAAGCCGGTCACTCCTTCCATAGACTACAATGTTAAACGGTCATTTCTCCGGTGACTTTGCGGACCCGGTACCGGCCGGTCCTAGGTCCCCTCCTTCCATAGACTCCCATGTTAAACATCAGTCTAGTCATGGGCACAGTGAAGCATGGGCACAATGAGGCATGGGCACAGTGAGGCAAAGTGAGGCACAGTGAGGCATGCAGATGGACACCCTAGGCTTATACTCGAGTCAATACGTTTTCCCAGTTTTTTGGGGTAAAATTAGGTGCCTCGGCTTATATTCGGGTCGGCTTATACTCGAGTATATACAATACTTGTTCTGCGGCTGCCGCTACCTCTCTGAGTCTCTCTCTCAATTTCTCACATCAGCCGATCAGCGGCACCAAGAGAGAGACTCGTCTAATGTAGTTACGCAGTGCAGTGACACGATACCAGGAGCGGAGGAGGAGGTGGGTGGAGCCTCTTCCCTCCACTCGTTGCTAACGGCTGGGCCGCTTGGCGTCTAGCAACGAGTGACATCAGTGACTCACGTCGGGCCGCTCTGCAGGCAGGTGCGATAGCGTGCGGCTCCACAGACGGGTAAGAAAGCGGGCGGCTCCGCTTGCGGCGCGGTTTGTGGGCGGGCGGCGCGGTTCATGGGCAGACTGTGCTGCTCAGTGTGTTGGCAGCGCAGGTGAGAGTGAGAGAGCAGGCTCAGTGTGGCAGCTGGCCAATCAGCTAGCCGGGAGCGGGGGAGCAGAGAGATGAGATCATCTCTCACCGCCCGTGCCTGCCCTGCATTCCTAGGGTGACTTCCGCCCTCACTGTTGAGGCAGCAGAGAGATTACATTATCTCTCTGCTGCCTGACTCTGGGAGTCTGGGACACAGCAAGAGACAACCAAAACTACACCTTAGCAGGCAAGTTAGTGCATCTGGTGGCAGGCAAGTGACAATCAGCAAGGTGTGGCAGGTGAGTGGCAAGTGACAATCCGCAAGGTGTGGCTAGTGACAATCCGCAAGGTGTGGCAGGTGATGTGGCAAGTGACAATCCACAAGGTGTGGCAAGTGACACGCTCAGGGCTCCCACTAATTGCAGGCGACGGTGGCAAGTGACAGACTCTGGGCTCCCACTGATTCTGCATTGAACTATTTAATTTTATATTACAATGTAATAATAGAAATAATGCACTTTAATCATCCTGACACCTTAACAACCATTGTGCCGGGATGATTGAAGCGCCGACACCAGCCATTTCCCAGATAAATTTCCCACAAAAAAAACATATTTTTTGGCAGTGCCCCTCCCGAGAAAAGACTCTGGATCCGCCCCTGCAGTCAATTAGTTGATTTTGGAGTTTAAAAACAGATCCAAAGCAGCTTAGTCTATTTTGGAATGAAAGAATGTCCTGCTTTGCTTTTAATGGTTTACTATTGCATAATATGATTTTGCCTTTTAACATGCAAGCCCATAAAATACTGTGATAAGCATTATTTAGATGCATAGTGTGAAGTGTATTTGATATTCCGTCAAAGTGCACAACTTAATATTTCTAAATTTGTGTTTCCAACACATTTTCCATCAGAATCATATAACACATGCCCAAGTGATCATAGCACTCTGCAGCCGGATGAAATCAGAATTGACTGACGTATGCTGTGTCTTTTAGCTCTTTCAGCCTTTTTGATTATTATATTGACATTTTGTGATTCAACTGATGTGAGCAATAAACACAAGCATGGGCAGCAGCAGATGCTAGAAAACAAAACATGTATTATTAGTGGTTATTTTGTTGCTATTATTACTCAAGGGAATTGCCAAATAAACTTCAGAGAAAGATCCAGATGCGCAGAATAAATATCCGTGTAAGCAAACTAACACCCCCAATTTGCTATATGAATAAATATGTACAAAATAGAAACAACTATCCTTGCATACATGATATGTCATGCAATTTGGGGCAACAGCAAAGCATTACTCAAAGCAACCAGATTACAGAATTTATTTTTCTTTTGGGGGTAGGAAAACAATAGCTAAAACTGAAATGCCAATCATATTAACCGCTTAAGGACCGCCGCACGACTATATACGTCGACAGAATGGCACGGACAGGCATAAGGGCGTACAGGTATATCCCCTTTAAGATGCCGCTGTGTGGTCGCGTGCCCGCTGCTGGCGGCACGCTCGCGACCCTGCCGCGATCTCCATGAGCCCGGCCGTGGGTCCTGCGGACTCAATCGCCGCGGGGAGTCCCGCGATCATCTCACGGAGAGATAGAGCGGGGAGATGCTAATGTAAACAAGCATCTCCCCACTCTGCCTAGTGACAATGACACTGATCTCCGCTCCGTGTAATCGGAGCGTAGATCAGTGTCATGTCACACACAGCCCACCCCCCCCCTACAGTAAGAAACACTCACCAGGTCACACTTAACCCCTACAGCGCCACCTAGTGGTTAACCCCTTCACTGCCAGTGTAATTTTTACAGTAATCAGTGCATTTTTATAGCACTGATCGCTGTAAAAATGACAATGGTCCCAAAATGGTGTCAAAAGTGTCCGATGTGTCCCCCATAATGTCACAGTCACGATAAAAATCGCTGATCGCCGCCATTACTAGTAAAAAAACAAATATTAATAAAAATGCCATAAAACTATCCCCTATTTTGTAGACGCTATAACTTTTGCGCAAACCAATCAATAAACGCTTATTGCGTTTTTTTTTACCAAAAGTACGTAGCACAGACACACCGCCAGCTGGATCGAGAGGAGACGAGCTCGCTGCTTGTAGGATATTGCACCTCGCTGTATACTTGCAAATGTGATTTTTTTTCCTATCTTTTAATAAAATGCTTAGCGGTCACGGATCTACACCATATATTTTTTTCTTCCTTTATTTAACTCTGTGACTGCTCCTGCTGTTATCTGAGGATCGCACCAACTGCACCATAGACGCACACCCATTTCCCTATTGGTACGAGCGCGGTGTTCGTTTGGATTGAAGTCCACGCTCACTATACACCAAGTGAGTGTGTGAACAAACGTATTAGCGATCCATCCTGCTGCATTCACAGAGTTGTGCTATTGATGCTCTTCCCTTTTGTGTTTTTTACATGCATCCCAATGAGTGATATGGAGATTATGTTATAAAGACTGTGTTATAAAGACGTTATACCACTCTCCACCGCAGCTATCTGCTCCATACTGCCCCCTCCGAGTGGGGAGGTAAGCCGTTTGTGATCACTGGGTGGATGTCACATAGAAACTTCCAAGCACAACTGGTGATGGGACTTCCTCTGTATAAATGACTTCATTCATATTATATTTACCTACTTTACATTTTTATACCACAATAGGTTTTGCTTGGCACTTCTTTCTATTTTCCCTCTTTTTTGTGTGCCAATTTGATTTATGGATATGTTTTGTTGATTATTTCATCACTTTTTAGTGAATTTACCTATTCATTATTAGGATACCACGCCTGTTTTTCACTGGACTGTTCAGGCACCGTTGCATAGTTTCATACTTCAATTATTTTGTATATATTAGTAGTTCACATTTATGCTTATTTGTGTCACTGTGCACATTGCACATCATTGTTACCTAGCTGATCCCCAGCTAGTGACCCCAAGACACCCCCCCCCCTCTTCCTCCCCCTTCCCCACCCTCTCCCCATTATTTATTCCATTTAGATTCACCACAGCACAGCCACCATCACGATATTAATGTAGAAGAATACGTATCGGCCTAAACTGAGGAAAAAAAATGTTTTTTATATATTTTTTGGGGATATTTATTATAGCAAAAAGTAAAAAATATTGTTTTTTTTTCAAAATTGTCGCTCTATTTTTGTTTATAGCGCAAAAAATTAAAAACCGCAGAGGTGATCAAATACCACCAAAAAAAGCTCTATTTCTGGGAAAAAAAAGGACATCCATTTTGTTTGGGAGCCACATCGCACGACCACGCAATTTTCAGTTAAAGCGACACAGTGCCGAATCGCAAAAAGTGGCTTGGTCTTTGACCAGCGAAATGGTCCGGGGCTGAAGTGGTTAAGCAGCATTTCACAGTTTGCAGAAGGTTTACAGTTGAAAATGAATTTAAAAGGATAGTTTCCCTTTACAAAAAAAAACTGCCTATGCAGGTAAGGGAGGTTTGTAGATTAAAAACAAACTTTGCAGCTCTGACTAAAGATGAATAATGTTCTTGCTATAGGTGTAGGCCATTTACATACCTTTATGAAGCCTGACTGGAATACTCCCAGGACATTGCTAAGTACTCCCAGGACATTGCTAAAGGAGGCCTAGTCATCACTGGTCACCTTTACCATCACAGGAGTGAGCTCTTTCTCTGATTCAAACCCCCTTAAATACCCTTTCTCTCCCCTGATGCTGTAGCTCTGAGCTCAGCATTTGAGAGCTCACTCCTGTGATGGTGGAGGTGAGCAGTGATGACTAGGCTTCACTTAGCAACGTCCTGGGAATACTTAGTAACGTCCTGGGAGTATTCCAGTCAGGCCATTGGCTCCTGCTGCTGTCAATCAAATTCTGTGCCGAGCGAGTGGGGGCCGGGGCTGAGCCAACGCTCTGTGTCAATAGATGCAGACAGGGTTCGGCTCGGCCCCACACCCTGCTCTATGTCAACAGACGCAGACAGGGCAGCTCAGGAGCGAGCCAGCACTGGTGTCTCCATGGAAAGTGGCTTTCTATAGGAGGGCACTTGCCAAAGAAGAGCAGCCTGGAATGGCGATGAGGACCCCAGGAGAAGAGGATCAGACCAGCCCTGGTACCATTTGATCTCTGTTACCAATCATAATGATCATATATCAGCTTTATACAACGACTGTCATTCCTAGCCATTCATTTTGTACTATTGTGATCTCTGTGGTTGATCACAGCATTCACACTGAAGTGGTTAAATCTGATCCTTCAATAAAATAATACCTGGTTATACTACCATGAAGAGTCTTGTTCAGGCACTTGCTGTTATAGGGTGACAGTGGTCTCTCCATTTCACTCTGTCACATTGGTTTTGAGTGGGAACTGCAGGAGGCCATTTCAACACATATTATTATACAGAAATGGTCCACTAATGTCACCATCAGGAAACCCAACCTGAAAGACTTCATACAGCCATCAGTGGAGTGCATGCATGTAGATAGGAAGTGGCTACTAAGAGGCTGCAAGGGATCGACTGCACTGATATACATCATAAACAATTGTCTTTATTATTAAATAAAATACTGTTTATTTATCCTTTGTTGCATAATGATTTAGCAAACGCCATTCAGTTAAGATTTAAATCTACTTGAACAGTGCAAATTATCCTACCATGTATATAATTCTTTCTGCCAGGCAGCTGAACACTCACTTCTGTCATGCTATCCGTGCCCCCTGCGGGCTCTGCTCCAATCCGGACGCGCATTGCCTACACCCCCCATTTGATGTGTGGGCAGGCACTGCGTGTCTACGTCACGCCTCTCTCGCCGCACACGGGGCACTGTCTCCATGCGGCTTTTCAATCTGACAGCTACGAGTAGTGTGGGGAGTGAATTTAGCGCCAAACTACCAGGCGGCTCTTCCTCCCCACCCCTTCTTGCATGCGTGACGTTGGCGGGATTTTTGAACGGTGGTGCCTATGTAAGGGCGTTACCCATGGCTGGTTCAGGCATCTGGCTCTTTACACTTCACAGACCAACACGCAGTACTTCTAGCCCACAGGTATCTCCTCCTTCACTTAGCACATCATCCCTTCCCACTGGCTCCCTTTTATTTTAGTTCACTATTCATTGCTTCCCCTTTTTTTCATGTATTTTATTATTTTTTCTTCCTTTTTTTCACCACCTTCAGTCAAGCATTACCTCTCACTTTTTCCTCATTTACAGCCATCACTATCCACTGACTCAAGTCCATACATCACTACATGCCTGATGTCTGTCCGACCTGGGTGCGCCCTGTGTGGGGGCCGTTTGTCTTTGGCATCCTGCCTCAGTCCCCGGCAGGGGCTGTCCCAGCCCTTGGGGGTTTGTTTTGGCCTGACTTCCATGCCGGCAACATATGGATACCCGGTGAGTACCACACTGGGACTCTGACCATTGTTCACAGTCCCCATAATGTCAGATGCCCTGGATTAACCTGAAATGTGTCCATGTCGTTACAGAAACATAATGCATGCTGGCTCCTGATGAGCGACTAAAGTCGCGAAACGCGTAGAGCTTACACCTTCATGCTCCAAACATGTATCACTGCAATATTCCATTATTGTATTTTATGTCTGTGTATATGGGTTCCTGTTTTTGAACAAATTATCCCCCAACAAAATCTGTGAA
Organism: Rana muscosa; assembly: GCA_029206835.1. NCBI lineage: Eukaryota > Metazoa > Chordata > Amphibia > Anura > Ranidae > Rana > Rana muscosa. The sequence continues at coordinate 691,416,066 of CM055122.1, read as the reverse complement.
TTTTAAATCTGTTATCTTCCTGCCCCTTTGCTGCTATATGGGTATCTAATATGTGTATGTTAATCTATTTCTTCAATAATGCAATATAGTCATGTACGATGAATTATGTGAAAGTATTAAAATATTAATTATACAATGTATTCTAGTTATGCTAATTACCCCCAACCAATCCTATTTTTTCCCGCACTTGCTTCATACAAAGTCCAGCCTTTTTTTTGTTTTCTTCTTTATTATTCTGCTCTACTATCAGAACCCAGAATGTTAGACACAAACCGCAAACATTGCTGTGCATATGGGCATTAAACAGCACATACAGTCCATGACAAATATCCTCCCTTCCACCAACCAATATCTGCTCCAATCCATCCCAGTCAAGCTACGTTTTTTCTTTAAGCTTCTATAGGCAAGACCCATTGAACCTGATTCAAAGGGATAAAAATCATTTGTAGTACCCTTACCAACCAATCCTATGCTTTCCAAAGTTTAACTTTTACATAGTAGATTATTTAAAACAGAAAAAGAGAAGTAGACATTGTATATATAGCTACCCTGACACTTTTTACAAGACCATCCTCATATCCTCAAAGAAAGGCCAGAAGGTGTCGCCACACAAATTCACCCCTTTTGGTTGCCTTTTCACAAGATTCCTAATTCCAATCTTTACCACAGAAAGGGAGTGGGGGGGGGAGGAAGAGCATCTCTTGGTCTTCTGCACCCTTCTAAATGCTTGGGCTGCCTCAAATGCCGCCTATCCTGGATTTGCATCTTGATTTTAAATGGTGCTGATGGACGGCCCACCTGAACCATGGGAACTTAGCCTGGGGTGCTTTCAAAGGGTGCCATGAAAAAAAGGTTTGAAAACACTAGACTATATAAATAACAGATATTTTTTTCTACTCTTCTGGATCTTTTGCAACAGCAAAGTCAGTTCCACAAGATCCTTGGAAGCAGTAACCCATAGGCTTATGTCAAACAAGGAGGTGTATGGTGCAACAATCTGCTTCCATATGTGGCCAGCCTTTTTAACATTTTTATAGAAAAAATGTTTTTGAAATGTACAGATATTCTAACTTTTTAAGAGTATGCCAATAAAATACAGCTACACTATTTTGCCAAAAGTATTGGCACACCCGCCTTTACACGCACATGAACTTTAATTTCACCCCAGTCTTAGTCCGTAGGGTTCAATATTGAGTTGGCCCACTCTTTGCAGCTACAGTCAGGTCCATAAATATTGGGACATCAAAGCAATTCTAATCTTTTTGGCTCTATACACCACCACAATGGATTTGAAATGAAACAAACAAGATGTGCTTTAACTGCAGACTTTCAGCTTTAATTTGAGGGTATTTGCATCCAAATCAGGTGAACGGTATAGTAATTACAACAGTTTGTATATGTGCCTCCCACTTTTTAAGGGACCAAAAGTAATGGGACAATTGGCTGCTCAGTTGTTCAATGGCCAGGTGTATGTAATTCCCTCATTATCCCATTTACAAGGAGCAGATACAAGGTCCAGAGTTAATTTCAAGTGTACTATTTGCATTTGGAATCTGTTGCTGTCAACTCTCAATATGAGATCCAAAGAGCTGTCACTATCAGTGAAGCAAGCCATCATTGGGCTGAAAAAAAAAAAAAAAAACATTAGGTGTGGCCAAATCCAACAGTTTGGAACATCCTTAAAAAGAAATACCGGTGAGCTCAGCAACATCAAAAGACCCGGAAGACCACGGAAAACAACTGTGGTGGATGACCGAAGAATTCTTTCCCTGGTGAAGAAAACACCCTTCACAACAGTTGGCCAGATCAAGAACACTCTCCAGGAGGTAGGTGTATGTGTGTCAAAGTCAACAATCAAGAGAAGACTTCACCAGAATGAATACAGAGGGTTCACCACAACATAGAAACCATTGGTGAGCCTCAAAAACAGGAAGGCCAGATTAGAGTTTTCCAAACAACATCTAAAGAAGCCTTCACAGTTCTGGAACAACATCCTATGGACAGATGAGACCAAGATCAACTTGTACCAGAGTGATGGGAAGAGAAGAGTATGGAGAAGGAAAGGGACTGCTCATGATCCAAAGCATACCACCTCATCAGTGAAGCATGGTGGTGGTAGTGTCATGGTGTGGGCATGTATGGCTGCCCATGGAACTGGTTCTCTTGTATTTATTGATGATGTGACTGCTGACAAAAGCAGCAGGATGAATTCTGAAGTGTTTCGGGCAATATTATCTGCTCATATTCAGCCAAATGCTTCAGAACTCATTGGACGGCGCTTCACAGTGCAGATGAACAATGATCCAAAGCATACTGCGAAAGCAACCAAAAAGAGTTTAAGGGAAAGAAGTGGAATGTTATGCAATGGCCAAGTCAATCACCTGACCTGAATCCAATTGAGCATGCATTTCACTTGCTAAAGACAAAACTGAAGGGAAAATGCCCCAAGAACAAGCAGGAACTGAAGACAGTTGCAGTAAAGGCCTGGCAGAGCATCACCAGGGATGAAACCCAGTGTCTGGTGATGTCATCGCGTTCCAGATTTCAGGTTGTAATTGACTGCAAAGGATTTCCAACCAAGTATTAAAAAGTGAAAGTTTGATTGATGATTGTTAATCTGTCCATTACTTTTGGTCCCTTAAAAAGTGGGAGGCACATATACAAACTGTTGTAATTCCTACACCGTTCACCTGATTTGGATGTAAATACCCTCAAATTAAAGCTGAAAGTCTGCAGTTAAAGCACATCTTGTTTGTCTCATTTCAAATCCATTGTGGTGGTGTATAGAGCCAAAAAGATTAGAATTGTGTCGGTGTCACAATATTTATGGACCTGACTGTCCACAAGGTTTAGGAGTATGTCTACGGCAATGTTTGACCATTCTTTCAGAAGCACATTTGTGAGGTCAGGCACTGATGTGGATGAGAAGGCCTGACTCGCAGTCTCCGCTCTAATTCATCCCATAGGTGTTCTATCAGGTTGAGGTCAGGACTCTAGGCAGGCCAGTCAAGTTCCTCCACCCCCAAACTCGCTCATCCATGTCTTTATGGACCTTGCTTTGTGCACCGGTGCGCAGTCATGTTGGAACAGGAAGGGGCTATCACCAAGTCTGGGGTGGAGGAACTTGACTGGCCTGCACAGAGCCCTGACCTCACCCTGATAGAACACCTTTAGGTTGAATTTGAGCGGAGACTGTAATCCAGGCCTTCTTGTCCAACATCAGTGCCTGACCTCACAAATGTTCTTCTGGAAGAATGGTCAAACATTCCCAAAGACACACTCTTAAATCTTGTGGACAGCCTTCCCAGAAGAGTTGAAGCTTTTATAGCTGCAAAAGGTGGGCCCTATGGACTAAGCCTGGGATGCCATTAAAATTAATGTGCGTGTAAAGGCAGGTGTCCCAATATTTTTGACAATATAGTGTATATGGCAATGATAACTACACTGCAGAGTGCATGAGCATCATGGGAAATGTAGTTCCAAAACATCTGGGGTGCCAAGGTTCACCATCACTGGTATTTGGGAACACTGAGGTAATTAAAGCGATATTAACCCAAAATCAAAAATGTTATATTTTGCAGCTTACCAATCTTTAGATGTGGTGGCTGCATTAGTTTTATTTTTTTAGGCTTTTTTCCTCTGTTTTTGCCTGGTTATTTGGCCACTAACACACCTCCTGTATTAAGCCGCGTACACACGATCTGAAATTCCGTCGTAAAAAACGTAGATGGTTTTTCCGACTGAATTCCGCTCAAGCTTGGCTTGCATACACACGGTCACACAAAAGTTCTCTGAACTTTTGAGCGTTAAGAACGCGGTGATGTTCAACACTACGACGAGGCAAGAAAAAGAATTGTTTCCGAGCATGCATGTTTTTTTTTTCCCGTCGGAATTGCATACAGACGAATGGATTTTCCGCTAGAATTTTTTTCCGTCTGAAAAATTTTGAACCTGCTCTCTATCTAAGTCCGTCAGAAATTTTGACGGGAAAATTCTGATAGGGCATACACACAGTCGGAATATCCGACGAAAAGCTCCCATCTGACTTTTTCCATCGGAAATTCCGACCGTGTGTACGCGGCATTAGAGTGCCTAAACTCTGGATGAATGAGCACTGGGGTCACAATTAAATAGCAGCATTGTCAGTCTGGGGGGGAGAGGAGTGTTAGATGTATTAGCAGATTTAAATGCACTAACAAATTAATGCCAATTTTGTAAGCAGTTTCAGCAACTGTTTTTTTTTTCCTTTGGGGATAAAGGTTTTACATGAACAAATAAAAGCTGATCATTGTAAGCACCCCTGGCTGTGTTAAATGGTTTGTCTCATCCCTGTAACTGACACATCTGCAAGAGAGCTTGTTCTTTTGAAAAACAACGGACTTACTAGCCAGATCACCAAATGAAAACACAGGAAAGAATGGTAAAAAAAACGAATGCAACCATCGCATCTAAGAATTGGTAATCTGCAATATACTAAATGTTTGCTTTCAGGTTAAAAAACACATTAAGGCCCGGTTCACACAGGGGCGATTAGTCAGGCGACTCGGTCGCCTGACGAGTCGCGTCCCACTCTGTGCTATGGAACCGTTCTAATAGGAGCGACTCAGGTCGCTCCGATTTAGAAAAAGGTTCCTGTACTACTTTTGGGGGCGACGCAGGGCGACTTGCATTGACTTCTATACAGAAGTCATTATGCAAATCGCCTCGGCGGGCGTCTCAAGTCGTCTTGAGATCGCGCCGCCGAGGTCGCCCCCGAAGTCGTGCCACCCCTGTGTGAACCGGGCCTAAGAGAAAAGTATTCACATTAAGGTAATAATCTATAAATAACAAATTAACTAGTATACATGGGGTCCCCGGGTTACGAACCCGTTAGGGATTTTCCTCCTGTTTGTAAATCGGAAATGTTCGTAAGTCGGCCGCGCATGTGCAGAACGACAATTACGGACATTTCCGATGTTTTCCGATGTTCCGTCGAATGCCGTTCTGCGTATGCAATTACGGACATTTTCCCTGGCTCCGTCTGGCCGCGCATGCGCAGAACAGCAGATAGACTGCGAAGAACGGCAGAGGGTCCCCGCAGCACCCGGATCGTAAGTAGGAGGGGTTCGTAAGTCGGGCGTTCGTAAATCGGGGACCCCCTGTAAAACCCTTCTTTTCTGAGCTGTTCTATGTGAATATCTGTGCTAATATGTGCACAACCCTTCTCCTTAGGACACAAAGGACATAATAACATCTTGAATAGGGACATATTAAACCATTTTTAAATGCTAACGTTAAATAGAGGATTGCTGCATCAGCAAGTTGGGTTGATAAAGGTTCAGGTTGTATTTACATTCATCTTGTAAAGGGCCTGAGATACATCCTACAATTACATATAACATAAAGTGGCAGTGTGCCCAAGATATCAAAGCTTTAAGTGAGACATTTATTGGATTCTGTCTGAAAATGAAACCACTTTGTGAATACTAATTTTCTAAAAGGTTCTTAACTACCTAATAAATGTTTTTTTTTTTCGTTTTTTTTTTCCTTTAAGCCTTCTGAAGTGTGTGCAAACTGACAAAACTAGTAGCTGCAAAGCAAACATGCTATGAGAATGGGAATACATTGCAGTGAGACTTTAAAGGTGAAAAAGAAGTGTTCACTGATGGTATGACAAGCAGTGTCGGTATCTTCAAACACACAGAACAGTGACAACAGGAATCCATCAGGAGGATATTTTAAAATTCTGCTCACCTACCAGCTAACATTCTCTCTCGCTTTTTTCTAAAGGTCTTCTTAAAAAAAAAAAAAAATACATGCTGCTAAGGCTGGGAAACAAAAATCTTCTTGGAATGTATAGCCTTCTAACATGCAGCAGACTGAGATTCAAACACAGTAGAGAACACACAGACAGTTTTTAAGGAAAAATACAAACTCTGCGTAATGTAGGTATTATAAATATCTGATAGTACTTTGAATGTGTATTTAACCATCTGCCTACCGGGCACGAAAACCCCCTTCCTGCCCAAGCCATTTTTCAGCAGTCAGCGCTGTCACATTTTGAATGACAATTGCGTGGTCGTGCGACGTGGCTTCCAAACGAAATTGACGTTCTTTTTTTCCCCACAAATAGAGCTTTCTTTTGGTGGTATTTGATCACGTCTGCGGTTTTCATTTTTTGCGCTATAAACAAAAGAAGAGCGTCAAGTTTGAAAAAAAAAAACACAATATTTTTTACTTTTTGCTATAATAAATATCCATTTTTTTTTTTTTTATTTACATTTTCCTCAGTTTAGGCCAATACGTATTCTTCTACATATTTTTGGTAAAAAAAAATCGCAATAAGCATATATTGATTGGTTTGCGCAAAAGTTATAGCGTCTACAAAATAGGGGATAGATTTATAGCATTTTTTTTTTTTTACTAGTAATGGCGGCGATCTGCGATTTGTATTGTGACTGCGATATTGCGGCGGACACATCGGACACTTTTGACACATTTTTGGGACCATTCACATTTATACAGCGATCCCTGCTATAAAAATGCATTGATTACTGTATAAATGTGACTGGCAGGGAAGGGGTTAACACTAGGGGGCGAGGAAGGGGTTAAATGTGTTTCCTAGATGTGTTATAACTGTGGGGGGAGGGGACTGACTGGGGGAGGTGACCGATGGTTGTCCCTATGTACAAGGGACACACCATCGGTCTCCTCTCCCTGACAGGACGTGGATCTGTGTGTTTACACACACACATCCCCTGTCCTGCTCGGTTACTGGGCAATCGCGGGTGCCCGGCGGTCATCGCTGCCTGCCGGGCACGCGCATCGGGTCCCCAGCGACGCGGCGGGCGCGCGCCCCCTAGCTGCTTTTAAGGGCAGGACGTCATATGACGTCCTGTCAGAACAAGAGAGTCTTCCGCCCGCTGTCATTTGATGGTGGGCGGTAGACAACTGGTTAAATTACATATGGTGAGCAAAGATAAGGTATAGATCTATAAATATGTAACTTACTTTTATTCCCCAAAATGGGTTAAAGGGCATTTACACTTTAAACAATACTGTTTCTGATGATGGCATTGAGGGTGGAGGAATTGCATTGCTTGAATGTCTGGAGCCTTTCTGCATCTGATTGTTTCCCTATTATTGATTTGCCATTCTCTGTTGACTTAGGGGGGTTATTTACGAAAGGCAAATTCACTTTGCACTGCAAGTGCACTTGGAAGTGCAGTCGCTGTAGATCTAATGGGGACATGCAAGGAAAAAAAACAGCATTTTAGCTTGCACATGATTGGATGATAAAATCAGCAGAGCTTCCCCTCATTTCTGATCTTCCTCTCAGATCTACAGCGACTGCACTTCCAAGTGCACTTGCAGTGCACTTGTAGTGAAAAGAAAAAACAATTGCGCTGTCCCATGACCATTCAATAGTGATTGAAGGTGAACACCTGTGAGTCAACCCAAAATTTGATTGACTCTAGATGACTTGTGATAGTGATTAACACAAATTATAAAAATGTGTGGACATAACATTAATGAAAAAAAAATATTAACAAAACAAAAAATTATTTGTGAAAAAAACTTTTTGTAGAGTCCATAAGTGAGCAAACACAACAGTGTCCAAAAAACAATTAGGTGTCTATAACCCAAATTAGTAATCAAAACACCAGTGCTCTGTGAAGAAACATTGTCCATGTAGTGAATGACACATCCAAAATGAAAGCGTGTAGGTCCACCACCATTCAGTAGAAGTTGCCTCTTACCAGCTGGTGTTGATCCCCCATAACAGAGGATCAGAAATCGCATGTAACCAGACCACTCTCCCCACCAATCAGCAGATGCAGATGCGTTTGTCAGACCACTTTCACACTGAGGCGCTTTTACGCTAAAAACAGCACCTAAAAAGCTCACAAAAACGTATTTCCATTCAAATCAATGAATGCTTTCACACTGGGGCAGTGTGCTGGCAGGGCTGTGAAAAACTCCCCTCTCCGTTGAAATTAATGGAAAGCTCTTCAAAAGCGCCTGAAAAGCGCTTCAAAAGCGCTCAGTGTTTTTACTGGCAGTTTAGCCTCAGTGTGAAAGTGGCCTTAGGCAATAACTCCCGATCAACAGACCATCAGCAGGTACATCCTTGTGCTGTATATCTGCAGACATGTAACAGCATGGTGACAGATATTCTAGTCACGCACCGCTATGAGAACACAAACTCCCAACTGACTCTCCAGCTTCGTACTCTGACACTGACATCCTGCAGATCTAATGGGGACATGCAAGGAAAACAAAACCAGCATTTTAGCTTGTACATGATTGGATGATAAAATCAGCAGAGCTTCCCCTCATTTCTGATCTTCCCTCGGATCTACAGTGACTGCACTTCCAAGTGCACTTGCAGTGCACTTGTAGTGCACAGTGGATTTGCCTTTCGTAAATAACCCCCTTATTGTCGCTGTGTGGAGGACGTCATCTTGGTAGAGACAGGGCTTTGCTTTTTCATTTCAAACCTGCTTGCTGATGACTGGTAATCTGATGACTGAAGGGGTATGACCAAGTAGCAGCAGAAGAGGTGACATGAACAAAATTCACTGCTAATGTCATCCAACAAGCAGTCAAAGGCAGCAGAGTTTTTCCCACTGCAGATATACAGTTTTGATTAGAAGTTGTATTTCTACTGCTTCTATGTAGCACCCTCTAATTGTGCTAGGATGTGTGCAGTTAGATTTTTCAGCAGTGTAGGAAAATGTAAGCAGGCTTGGCTGGCCAAGCCTGTGTGTTTGATTCTGGATTGGCAGGAAGCCAGGAGGAGTTTGGGTGACTCACAGGTAGCATCACTGAGACCTCACACTTCTTTCCAGAACATGCTAGAATCTTCTGGAAAGGGAGGAGGAGAGGTGAGGTGGAGCTGCCTGGAGTATTCTAAGGGCCCTGACCAATCCCCAACCTGGATTGGCAGGGGGCAGGCCTCCTCAAATACTCAGGGTCAGCCCAGCTGGGGAGGAATTGTGATCAGATAGAAAATGGAGATGGAGTATTAGGCTGTCCGGTGCCTTTTTGGGGGGTGCCCTTGGGCATAGGCTTGGGTGCGGATGGGACCCTCTTACAACCCAAAGAGGTGTCCTGACAAGGAAGCACAGGAGGAGCAAGAGAGGACAGCAGGAGAACACTGCCTGGCAAGTCTCCAGGAGTTCCCCAGAGGCAGCCAAGAGGGCTGGTGAGTGTTCACACAGTCAGGAGGACTGGGGAGGGATGCCTGGGAGGACTGAGAGAGTGCAGTCTGGGATGAGTGCAGATCAAGTTGAGTGGACTGTGGTGGCATGGGCAGTAAAAAGGGGCAGCTGCAGCTGCAGCCAATGCTTTACAGGCTCCAAAAAAAGTAATAAATGCACATTTGTTTACCTGCAAAAAAATGTGCATTTATTATTTTTCTCAAAAATATTTTTAAATATTTTTAAATATCCTTTAAAAAAAATTGCCATTTGAAAATTTTCACTTTAGGTATTAAAAAAAAATCACAGGTCCTGGCCAAATGAAAATTGTATTTTTTTTTTTTTTGCATGTTCCTCAGTGTCAACCACCCATGCTTATTTTTTACACCCCCTTGCCTATTAGTCCAGATGGGCTTTTTTAATTTAACAGAATCGTCTCCCATTGATTTCCATAGAGTTCGGGTTAGGCATTCGAAATGTGTCGAATAACGATCAAACCAAACCCAGGGCACTTCAGCTCATCCCTAGCTATGATGCTTGAGACACAAGAGTGCCTAGACACAGGAAAGACATCGCTATTTCTCCGAGGAGAAATGCAAGAAAAAGGATATATTTTTCCGAATACTGCTTAGGCACAATTAACATTTTAAATGTTCCCTATAAGAAAGCAAATCTGTACATTTTGAGTTAAGGTCCACTTTAAATTGACACATTTTTTTCAGAGACCTGTACTCTGGTTGTCAGTCTTACCTAGCAGGAGGGCTTTTAAGTATTCATTTTCAGACCTTTGAGAATGGAGGTGTATCATATGTGTCACTTACTATAAACATCCAAGTGGAAGAAGCTTTAAGATTTCATCCATGAATCATAGTTTCATGTATTTAAAGCACTTCAGCTGCAGGCACTTAGGCCATTGAGGTTTTTTTTGCTGTAAATTCACGGTTATCATTTGACCTGGTGGCAAAAGGTTGAATTTAAAGTGATTGGTAACACAGTTAAGACTCTTTCAGCATTACCAGTTAAAATAAAAGAGCCCCTTTGAAACAGAGTAATATCTGTATGTCCCATTTTCATCACAACCCAAAAATAAAGACTTTGCTCCTTATTTTAGGACAATGGGTGGAGCCATTTAAATGTATATAATCTAATATTTCTGAGCCATTTATTCCAGACTGTAGGGCCAAAAAATATTCGCGTTGCTCTGCCTAGGACATCCTAAACCCTATACATGTATTAGTGAGTACTGTACAATTTAAACGTATCAGTTTATATTAACTGCTTGCCGACCAGCGCACGACTATATACGTCGACAGCATGGCACGGACAGGCAGAAGGACGTACCTGTACGTCCCCTTTAAGATCGCGGCATTGTGGACGCGCACGTGCCTGCCGCGAGCTCCGTGAGCCCGACTGCGGGTCCCGTGGACTCAATCGCCGCGGGGATACCCGCGATCGTCTCACTGTGAATTAGAACGGGGAGAAGCTGATGTAAACAAGCATCTCCCCGCTCTGCCTAGTGACAATGACACTGATCTCTGCTCCGTGTAATCGGACCTGATTTTACCACAAAAAAACTGGGAAAACGTTTTGACTCGAGTATAAGCCTAGGGTGTCCATCTGCATGCCTCACTGTGCCTCTCTTTGCCTCACTATGTCCATGTGCCTGCCTCACTGTGCCTCGCTGTGTCCATGCCTCACTGTGCCTTACTGTGTCCATGCCTTACTGTGTCCATGCCTCACTGTGCCCATGCCTCACTGTGCCCATGCCTCACTGTGCCCATGCCTCACTGTCACTGTGCCCAATCTCCCTACCTGATCTCCTGCACTGTGTGACTAGACTGACGTTTAACATGGGAGTCTATGGAAGGGGTGCCCGGCTTTTAAAAATCGGTGCTCCCCGGCCGTAGGTCCCCTGGACAACAAACTTTGCACACTTGTAGATGAAGAGTGTGGCTACATGTGTGCCAAGATTGGACATGATCAGGCGCACAAAGGTGAAGATGGACACAGACTTGAGTATAAGCTGAGGGGGGCATTTTCAGCACAAAAAAATGTGCTGAAAAACTCGGCTTATACTCGAGTATATACGGTATTATAGCAAAAAGTTAAAAAAAAAAAAAAAATTGTCATTCTATTTTTGTTTATAGCGCAAAAAATAAAAATCGCAGACGTGATCAAATACCACCAAAAGAAAGCTCTGTTTGTGGGAAAAAAAGGACGTCAATTTTGTTTGGGAGCCACGTCACACGACCGCGCAATTGTCAGTTAAAGTGACGCAGTGCCAAATTGTAAAAAGACCTCTGGTCTTTAAACTGACAAATGGTCTGGGGCTGATGTGGTTAAAACATCATGTGGTGCTCACCCTTGAAGGAGCCACTGAGAATGTACCCAGGTCTCAATTGCTAGTACATAGGCTGCCTTCCACAGACACAGTTCCATGCACACCGGCAATACAGGCTGTATCTAGGGTATGTCTTTTTAAAATGTATTGCTGAACAACTTGAACAGGACAGGGGTTCAGGGATAAGGATACTCCAAACGATAGGAAAAATAATATATGTAATAATAATAAAATCTTCTCTAAGCAGCCTTTCCTGGAGGTAACAGGAGAAGTCCCAATCTATATAGCATCTTCTGGAACTTAGACCCTTAATAGCATCTGCACACCCAAGAGTCTACAGCAAGGTTTTTGCCCACAATGTCCTAGGAGCTGTCTGCCACTTAGCATCAACAAGTAGTTCCCCAGTGAGGGAGACAAAATATCTTTCTCCAGACCAGGACTCCAGGATGATGCTCTTCATCAAATAATCCTTAAGCAAACGTCTCCAGGTCCAGCACCTGCTGAGGCCCAGACTGTAATTTATGTCTCACTAGCTATCTCCCAGGGACAGCAGCCACAGGAGAACAAGGTCTCTCCATGAAGAGGAAAGAACACTCTGGAAAGGCCTCCCAAATATTTATCACCCCCCCCCCCAGTCACCTTCTGGATGGGTTCTTATGGGGAATGGCTGTTGCAAGATAAATATTCATGCAGGTCATTTGACTCCCCCTGCCCTTTACTCTGGAAACTTCTTCCAGAAGCAGTTGGGAAAAACCAAACATCCAGATACGAAACCATCACCAGACAAAAACAATCAATTGCTGCACCACTGATTACAGTGAAGCCAAAAACTAAATTTAGCCTAACCGCCTATTTAGAGGAGGACACTGCATTACCATAAATTTCAATAAGCCGACTGTATAAAACGTATTACTTTTATACAACTTGATCAGAAGGAAAAGAGAAATAAATAGTATCTGGTACCCTGAGTAAGGATAGGTAAGATAGATAATCTATGCTGAGCAAAGCCAAAATTTGGATTGCCGCATGCTGAGTAGCATTACTAGATAACCTCATGGTTAAGATTAGGGATGAGCCAAACGTAGCTGGGTTTGGTTCAAGGCAGGTTCGTAGAACATGACTAAACTTTGGGTGCTGTATCCAAACCCTACTGAAGTCCGTAAAAGCCAAAGCAGAACCAAGGCAGAAAACATTTATAGAAAATTCCATTTGGCCAGGAACAGTGACTTTAATAATGCTTTAAAGTCAACTTTTTTATATAAATTGTGTTTTTATTGAAAAAAAAATCTGTCAAGTTAACAATTACAGACATTTCAGGTACAATAGAATGGTAAACAGATGCAATGTTCACATAAACAATACAGAGAATTCATTTTTGTAATCGGAAAAGAGAAAAAGACAAAAAAAATATTAAAATTAAACAGTGGGGGGGAGAATAAAAAGGTCGACAAACATAATCAATTAAAGGTTCGGGGAACAAATTGCAGCAGTTAGGGTCACAACTACAAAGCTTGCAACGGTTTGCTGTTTGTCTATCATAGTGGTGGTTTCAAACATATGGGATTGTCCTCTCAGGGCACGCCTTGGACTGAGGAACATACAGCTAAAGAAGGGGGGCGGGGAGTCAGGGTGTACAGGGGGCGGAGGTCACCGCAGTGAAATCTATGAACAGATTGACGTAGAGACAACAGGAGGCAGTGTGGTCGGAGGAGGTAAACCAAAAGTCAAGTTGTCCCAAGGGGCCCAAATCTTGTCAAACCTGTCGATCTTATCTTCTACCATAGCCGTTATGTGCTCCATCCTGCGGATATCTTTGATGCACCGCACCAGTTGGCTTTGAGTTGGGGGTAGAGAGGATAACCAGTTGGCTGGTATAGTTCTTTTAGCTGCCAGTAAGATGAAGGAAGCTAATTTGTTTGACGCCTTATCTATCGCGGGGAGGGGGTGACCTAAGAGGAGGTATATTGGGTCTACTGGGCTGGGGATAGAAAATATCTGTTGCAGCATTAGCGATACCATAGACCAAAAGGGGGAGATCAGGTCACATTGCCAAAATATGTGGAAATGCGTCCACCTGGCCTTTCCACATCTCCAACATAGAGGAGACAGGGAAGGGTCATAGCGATGGATGACCTCAGGGGTCCTATACCAGAACATTAAAACTTTATACGCTGTCTCCTTCTGTGCCACACATCTGGATGTTTTAGAGGTGGAGGACCAAATTTTGGACCACTGAGGGATCGTAATTTGTTGCTGTATGAGCTGTGACCATTTATGCATATAGGAGTGAGAGTGTGCTGTGAGCGTGGACTGCACTTGGAGTATTTGATAAATGCTAGAGATGAGTTGTGCCTGATAGGGGCCTTGGGAACAAATAAGTTCGAAGGGCGTCGGTTTGGTGAGTGTGAGGGTGGGGGAAAGTCCCGAGAAAAAGTGGGAAATCTGGAGATAAGAATACTGCAGGTGGCTTGGGATTTGGCTTTTAGATTGGAGGGCAGTGAAAGGTTTAATTTTACGTGTGACAGGGTGTACAAAGTGATGAAGCTGAAACAATCCCTCTTTTGCCCAGGGAAACATACAAATGTGTGAGAGACTGTCAGGGATCAGAGGGTTAAACAATACATTAGAAAGGGGGGGACATGGGGACGAGAGAGTAAATTTGGAGAGGCAGGCGCGCCATATCCTGAGAGTAAACAGCATGGGACCCAAACAGAGACCCTGGAGTCTGGGGTCAGATGCTGCAGCAGGCGACCAAACCAGGGAACAGGGATGAGTCGGGTAAAGGGAGCCCATCTCAATCTCTGTCCAGCGGCTCGGGGGCCTCAGGCTGGACCACAACACCACCGCACGCAGATGGGATGCCAAGTAATATTTATAGACTTCAGGGGCACCCATACCACCCTGATCTCTGGGAGCAAAGATAACCGTGCTGAACACTCTGTGGGCTCGACCTCTCCAAATAAAGTTGAGAAACCATCTCCTTAGTAGTTTAAACTGGGCCATTGGGATGGGGACAGGGAGGGTTTCAAAAAAATATAATAGTTTCGGCAGAATGGACATCTTCAGTACATTAATCCAGGACAACGGGAGGGGGTTCCAACGTGTCAACATGGTGTTAATAGATTTGAACAGGGGTAGGTAATTAGTCGAGTAGAGGGAGGAGTATGAAGTCGTGATTTGTACCCCTAAGTATTTGAGGGATGTAGTGCACCATCGATAGGAATAAGAGCTTTTTAGTTTTGTGAGATCCTCCGGGGGTAGATGAAGTGGGAGGGCTTCTGTTTTTGAAGTGTTTATCTTTTAACCCGATAGGGAGCTAAATTGGGATAATAGGGCGTGTAAGGATTGGAGGGAAGTATGGGGTTTAGTTAGAGTGAGGAGGACATCGTCCGCGAATAGGGACAGCTTGTACTCCCTTTGACGCATGGGAACCCCAGTTATGTCGGGGTGGGTTCTAATGGCTTCTGCTAATGGTTCTAGGCATAGGATAAAGAGAAGTGGGGATAGGGGGCACCCTTGCCTGGTTCTATTTGACATGGAGAATGATTGGGAAGTGAAAGAGGCTAGTCGAACCTGGGAAGACGGGTTGGAATAGAGGGATTCCAGGGCCATAATGAAGGGGCCCTTAAGCCCAAACTTAGTGAGTGTTGCGAACATGTAGGGCCAGCTTAATCTATCAAACGCCTTTTGAGCGTCTAGGCTCAGAATTAGGGCGGGGCGTTTGACTCTGTTCAGCATGTCAATTAGATCAATCGTACGCCTTGTGTTGTCCCCTGCATGTCTGGTAGGAACGAAACCCACCTGATCTCTATCAATTAGTTTAGTCAGGAATTGGGATAAGCGGTTGGCCAGGATTTTAGTAAACAATTTATAGTCAGAATTTAGAAGCGCGATTGGCCTGTAGTTGTCTGGGAGAGTCGGGTCCTTATCCGGTTTCGGTATGACCGAGATGTAGAAATGCAAAAACTGTTGGTGGGGTGCCTTGGAGAAGGGAGTTATACAAGGAGACTAGGTGTGTCGACAAAATGGGGAGGAAGGTTTTATAGTAGGAGTATGGGAGGCTGTCTGGACCAGGGGATTTGTGGGCTGGAAGGGACTTGACAGTGTCTGATACTACTTCCTCTGAGATAGGGGCATTTAGCACTTTAACATCTGAGTCCGATAGTTTAGGGAGGTTTAAGTCAGACATAAATTCTTCGAAAGCCGCTGAATCAAATGGAGGGTGGAGACTAGGGGTGAGGCAGTTATAAAGTTTGTCATAAAATTCACCAAAAACCCGGGTCATGGTCTGTGGGCAGAAAGTGGGGGTCCCATCGGGTTGTTTGATGTGGTCTGGAAATGTGTGAAAGGGCCTGGGGTTGAGTCTAGAGACCAACATCCTGTGAGGCTTATCTGAAAACTCATAAAATTTTTGTTTAGTCCACAGGAGTGATTTACCTATATTGGACATGTCAAGGGATTTTATGCTGTGTCTAAGAGAGGTAACTGTGCGCAGCCGGCCCACCGTGGGAGACCGAAGCAAAGCTTTTTCTGCAGTTTGAAGCTCCGACAGTAGGGAGGATTTCAGGAATGCTGAGTCTTTTTTTTTGTGAACCGACGGCAATACACTGCCCTCGGATAAACGCCTTATGGGCCTCCCAGAGGGTGGACGGACCGGGCACAGAGCCTTTGTTTAGCTGAAAAAATTCAGTTAGGGCTGCTGCAAGTTTACTTGTAGTGTCGGGGTGCTTTATCAGAGATTCATTGAGCCTCCAGTGACACCTCCGTGGAAACGCCGCCGAGAGGCCCAAGTCTAGGGTAAGAGGGGCGTGGTCCGACCAGGTAATTGAACCCAGGTCGGAAGCCACTAAGTGTGACAGCAGGGGGGCAGTAATGAGAAAGTAGTCTAATCTAGAGAACATCTTATGAGGGGGAGAATAAAATGAAAATTGCCTACCAGAGGGGTGCTTGATTCGCCATGCATCTAGAAGATGGTGCGTTCGGATAAATTTTCGAAAGGAGGCGGCCAGGGAGTTCGAAACAGCGGAAGGTGCGTTGAGAAATAAAGATTTCCTGTCTCGAGTGGGAGAGAGCACAGCGTTAAAGTCACCTCCTACTACTGTAAAGGGGTGGGAGAGTTTCTGTAATCTTTCAAGGGCATCATTGGGGAACTTAACCTGTCCCGAGTTGGGAGCATATATATTCATGATCGTTATAGGATTGGACAAGTATGTACCCTGTAAATTTATATAATGACCATGAGGATCCAAGTGAGTGGACTTAATCTGGATAGGGCAGGAGTGTCTGATCAATACAGCTACTCCGGCTTTTCCAGAGGGGTCCGATGCCAAATAGGATAACGGAAATTGTTTAGAAGCGAAATTCAGAGAGCCCCCGGCCCGGTAGTGGGTCTCCTGGACCAGGATCACATCCGCGCCTGAGGCCCTGAACTCTCGTAAAGCTAGCCATCTTTTCTTTATAGAGTTCAGACCCTTTACATTATAAGACAAAAATTTCAAAGCCATGTTGGGTAAGGGTAATTAAGCCACGTAGAACTCGGATTAGAGAGCGGAAGTTCCGCCATAACCTGGTGTAGGGGGAGCCACAAGGTATACCATATCTTATCTCTTAATACAATATAAGTAAGACAATCAGCAGTACTGCAAATAATGATAATGACAACGAAAAAATAAAGATAAAAGTGAACCCATTGACAAGAAAGAGAGAGGCACATATGAGTAATAATAAAAAAAATAATAACAAAAAATGAGATGGGGGGGGGGGGAGAAATTAAAAAAAAGGGGTAAGAAAAAAGAAATAGATTGTGACCAGTTGAAAAAAAAAGGGTCGTGGATTGATCCAAAAAAAGGGCCCACAGGGTTAGCGTAGTGTAGCAACAATGAGGCCTATTTGGCCTAGAAAAAAAAAAACAATCAACATGAGAACCTGTGAGGAACAGTCCTCCCAGGGGTCCTCGGCCGCGGCCTAAGGACATGTGAGGGAGCATGGAAGTCTCCAACATGGGGAGAGATCCGAGACGTCCCGTCTCGGTGATCTGGTGTGTTCGGTGACATTGCTGGTGATCCCTTTTGCCTCCCCGTCAAAAATAGGAGAGAGAGGGGAGAGCCAGCGTAAGAAAAATAAAATAAAAACTCGGCATAACAAAAACAGGTAGAGTTAACTAGACCGAGCTAGTGGAGAGTCTTTGGAGAAAACGGAGAAGTACATCCTGATGGGAAAAAAAAGTCATAATTAAACTTAAACTGTCCCCCACGGGGGGGGAATCGCCCCAGGAGACAAGACTCCCTGTGGGGAGAGAGAAAAGAGAAATGTGAACCAGATGGGGGATCAGGCAGGTCATCAAGTGGGTGCTTTGGATCGGTGGGAACGTTGAGGTGTGGAGTAAGCTCTGGATCCTCTTCCTCTCACTGGGGTCCAGAGACTGGTAGGAGCCGAGACATGTCGCAGGGTGGTTGGGGGTGCCTGGTCAAATTCCGCAAGGGAGTGGGGGTAGGCCCAACCACTTAAGAAATGACTCCCCCTCTTGAGGGTCACGTAGGGTGTGCTGGACCCCCTCCATGGTGACATTTAGACGGAAGGGAAAGCCCCAGTAATAAGGGACATCAAGCTCTTGAAGATGAGAGGTGACGGGCCTTAAGGAGCGTCGTTTGGCCAGGGTGATGGGAGAAAGGTCGCTGAACAATTGGATTTTGTCCCCCTTGTACTCAATGTTAGGTTTGTTGCGAGTGGCCCTCGTCAGGGCCTCTTTGCTCTCAAAAAAGTTGAAACGAACCACTATGTCACGAGGCCTGGTTTAGGTGCCAGGGACCTATGAGCCCGATCGAGATGCCAATCAATGTCTACTATTTCGGGTGCTAGGGCGTTGAAAAGGCAGAGGAGATAAGGCCTTATATTGTTGTCAGCTACCTTTTCAGGGATGCCACGGATCCTGAGGTTTTGGCGCCTGTCTCTATTCTCGAGGTCCTCCTGTTGCAGTTGTAATTGAGAGACAGAGGTTTTAAGGTTGGCATTTTCCTCTTCAAGAGCCTGCACATATTGTATAGTGTCGTCAAATTTTGTTTCTAGGGTAGCAGTGCGTTTCCCCAGGGCATCAATTTCCCCTCTGAGCTCTCTGGAAATCCTCCCCATCTCCTGGGCAATGTCCCTGGTAACTTGCTGAGCCAGGGCCTGTAGTTTCAGGTCCATCAGCTCTGGGGTAAGAGCAGTGGCGTATCCAGGGTATGGCAGACATAGCAAGTGCCATGGGCGCTACATGAAGGGGGCACTGGTGAGTGGCTGGCAGTCTACACACTGCTCAGAGATGACCCCAAGCAAAGCACACAGTCGGTGCTCTCCTCTCCGGGAAGGTCTGGAAAAGTGTTTTTAGTATGTGGGTCAGGTGACTCCCCCCTCGGCACATCCCAGCAATGTTCTCCCTGCATAGTGGGCGCTCACTCTCCGCGGCCGTGCAGTGTATACGAGTGGGCAGCGGGAGGAAGTTGCTGCACATGAGAAGAGCGGAGTTGTTGCACATCAGTGCCCCTCCCCCCCCCAATTACGATAGTCACGGCAATTGCAGAGCGATTCTCTGTGTGTGTGTGTGTGTCTCCCTTCCCCTCCTGTAAGCTCTCAGCTGCTGGAGGGATAGACACACAGAGAATCGCTCTGTACTGTGTGAAGAAGGGCTCACAGCACAGCAGTTAGTAAGATTCAGAGCTGCATGATGATATTTCAGTGTCCCGACTCCCGACCATCACAGGGAGGGGGGATATTTGCATCTCATCTCGTCAGCCAATAAAACTTTGCTCATGTTGTAGCCCCTCCCACCCGCCACATTTTGACTTCACTTCCAGGAAGAAGCCAGAATCAGTCCTCAGTGTGCCAGCAGCCATGTGAGTTTTTTTCTTTATGTTTACTTAAGTTCAGGGAGGGGGAGAAGGAGGTTCTGCAGCAGCAGACAGTCATAGATTTGTGCTTTTAATGCAGGTGATGGAGGAAGAGGGGATCAGGACCAGTATTCTTTTATCTATTCATGTTGTCATATATTTACTCTGACACTATACCACCCTAACCTGGCACACTACCACCCTAACCAGGCACTCTACCTCCCTAACCTTGCACTCTACCACCCTAACCTGGCAGTCTACCACCCTAACCTGGCAGTCTACCACCCTAACCTGGCAGTCTACCACCCTAACCAGGCAGTCTACCACCCTAACCAGGCAGTCTACCACCCTAACACTACCATCCTAACCTGGCATTCTACCACCCTAACCTGGCACTACTGTATATCACCTAACCTGGCACTTTGTGTGGGTCTATTACATAAAATCCCAATAAAATACATTTTTGGTTTTAACATGACAAAAGGTGGAAAATTTCAAGAGGTATGAATACTTTTTCAAGGCACTGTGTGTGTAGGTGTGTGTGTGTATATATATATATTGTAATGTTCGGGGAACCAGCTAGATCGCAGGACACAGGCTTTTCAAACAAAAGGACGTTTATTTAAACTTAAATGGCTTCACAGCAGCAAAACAAAAGAAATGACAGTCTCACCGACTTGTAGAGTTTATAACTGCTGTCGCAGTTAAACAGTCCTTACTTGGTGTTGCAGGTAAGTTTCCCAGCTAGCAGGCTTCCCTGCAGGCCACTGCCATGTACATTCACAGCTTCCCAAAGCTTTTTCCAGCCTCCACAGCTTTTGCAGTGTCCACCATTCACCATGCAGACTTCACTACACTCCTTCACACTCTCACCTACAACTTCCTGTCTCTCTTAAACCACTTCCTTGGACAGGTGTGTTAACCATTGCTGTTCCCTTAAAGGAACCACAGCCCAAACAGAGGGGAAATATAGCGTCCTTCCAGGACCCAGCCACGGCGTCCTGTACATATCCCCCCCCTGTGCCCCAACGCCAAGGAGGTGGAGGCAACAGTGGAGCTAAAACAATGGACTCGGGAGAGGGCATCTGCATTTTGATGCAGTCTCCCGGGCCTATGCTCCACTACAAATTTAAATTCCTGGAGCGCCAGGAACCAACGTGTAATTCTGGCATTAGTCCCTTTACCTTGCCTCATCCATGTTAAAGGGGCATGGTCAGAAATTAACCTAAACTTCCTTCCCAAGAGGTAATATCTGAGAGATTCCAGAGCCCACTTAATGGCCAGACATTCTCGTTCAACTATAGCGTAGTTTTTCTCCGCTGGTGTCAACTTCCTACTGAGGAAGACTACTGGGTGCTCCTCACCATGAACAACCTGTGACAACACAGCTCCCAATCCTACATCGGAAGCATCAGTCTGGACAACAAACTCGTTTGAAAAATTGGGTGCTATCAGGACAGGGTGTTGGCACAGTGCTGACTTGAGCTCCAAAAAAGCCTTTTCAGCATCTGCATTCCATTCCACCATGACCGATTTCCGTCCCTTAGTCAGATCGGTCAATGGAGCCGCCAATGTGGCAAAGTTGGGTACGAATCTCCTGTAGTATCCCACCATGCCCAGGAATGCACGTACCTGCTTTTTTGTGAGGGGGCGGGGCCAATTCTGTATAGCCTCTACCTTGTTAACCCGAGGTTTCACCACCCCTCTACCTACAATATAGCCCAGGTATTTCACCTCCTCCATTCCCAAAGCACATTTTTCAGGGTTTATTGTAAACCCCTCCTTCCAAAGAGAGTCCAGTACTGCCTGGACTTTGGGCAAGTGTGATTCCCAGTCTCTGCTAAAAATGACTATGTCGTCCAAGTACACTGAAGCATACTCCCGGTGAGGTCGTAAAATCCTATCCATTGCTCGCTGGAAAGTGGCTGGAGCAGTTTGTAGTCCAAAAGGCATTCTTTTGTACTGAAAACTCCCCTCTGGGGTAGAAAAAGCAGTTTTCTCTCTAGCAGCCTTAGTCAACGGGATTTGCCAATACCCCTTGGTAAGGTCTAATGTTGTAATATACCTGGCTGGACCTAGTCTCTCAATAAGCTCATCTACCCGGGGCATGGGGTAGGCATCAAACTGTGAAACCTCATTAAGTTTCCGGAAATCATTGCAGAATCGCAGAGTCCCGTTGGGCTTTGGTACCAACACAATTGGGCTCGACCACTCACTCTGCGACTCTTCAATGATCTCCAGGTCCAGCATCTTCTTCACTTCCTCTGAAACGGCCTTCCTTTGAGCCTCTGGGATGCGGTAGGGCCGGACAAAAACTTTGACTCCAGGTTCCGTGATAATATCATGTTCTATAACACTAGTTAGCCCTGGCAAGTCTGAAAACTTTTCTTTATTTCTCTGCAAGAACTCCTTTGCCTGCTGACTTTGGATTTTAGACAGGGTACTTGCTACTTGGACACTCTCCACCCCAACCTGAGGCTCAAGTCTTGCACTAGCCAGAGAGGTCACCGGTTCCCTGTCTGTCCAGGGCTTTAACAAGTTGACATGATATATCTGATACGGTTTCCTCTTGCCTGGCTGGTGGACTCTATAATTTACCTCTCCCACTTTTTCCACAACTTCAAAAGGGACCTTGCCATCTGGCCAAGAATTTACTTTCCACAGTGGGAATTAGCACCGCTACTCGATCCCCCACTTGGAAGTGCCTTATTTTAGCAGCCCTGTTATAGACCCGTCGTTGAGCCTCCTGGGCTTTTTTCAAATGCTCTTTGACTAGTGGCATCACAGTTTGGATCCTTTTCTGAATTTGGGAGACATATTCAAGAACACTCTTATGCTGAACAGGTTCACTTTCCCATTCCTCTTTAATAAAGTCAAGTAGTCCGCGAGGTCTCCGCCCATATACCAACTCAAAGGGCGAAAACCCAGTGGAGGCCTGGGGCACTTCCCTGATAGCAAACAGGAGAGCTGGTAACAGGCAGTCCCAGTCTTTCCCATCCCTTTGTACCACTCTCTTTAGCATAGACTTAAGGGTCTTGTTAAAGCGTTCCACTAACCCGTCCGTTTGGGGATGGTAGACCGATGTGCGCAGCTGTTTAATCCGGAACAGCTTGCACACATCGGCCATAACTCTCGACATAAATGGGGTGCCCTGGTCTGTGAGTATTTCCTTGGGAAAACCCGTCCGTGTAAACAACTGGAATAATTCCCGGGCAATAGCCTTAGAGGAGGTATTCCGCAGTGGAAGCGCCTCAGGATATCGGGTGGCATAGTCAAGAATCACCAATATGTAGGAGTAACCTCGAGCCGACTTTACCAAGGGACCCACTATATCCATGGCTATCCTCTCGAATGGGACCTCAATTATGGGCAGAGGGACCAAAGGGCTCCGGAAGTGGGTCACCGGAGCGGTCAACTGACAGGTGGGACAAGAGGCACAGTATTTCTTTACCTCTGCTTTCAGACCTGGCCAGTAAAACCGGTTGGTGATCCGTGCTTCCGTCTTCTCAACTCCCAGGTGTCCCCCTAACACATCATCATGGGCCAGGTCCAGAACCTTTCGTCTATATTGTTGGGGTACCACATTTTCCCTCACCTTGGTAACCCGATACAATAACTCATTATACATTGCGAAGTGTGGCCACCGCTCATTTGCACCTGGCTCTTGGGGAACCCCATTTACTACTACAACTTGTTCCCGTGCACGGGCCAAAGTGAGGTCCTGCATCTGAGCAGTACCAAACGCTCCCTGGGGAACACTCAAATCTGGCAGGGCAGGGGTAGAGGCCACTTCCTCGTCCTCTTCCCCCAGCATTACCTGAAGTGGGGAAGATCCTCCCCCCTCAGTGTTTTGGTAGGTCTGTGGACCACATGTCTTGACATTATCAACAGTATCAGCTCTACTTTCATCACCATTAACCCAACCATTAGCAATTTCATCATTTGGATCCACATTAAGAACATTTGGCAGTTCAGGGTTATTCCTCTCAGCAGCAGGAACAGGGAGGCTAGTTTCTCCCCAATCTCTGAACTGTTCTCCTTGTTCCCACAGTTTTGTAAACAACGGACAGTCTCGTCCTATTATAACATCATGTACCAAGTTCTTTACCACCCCCACCTCTTGAGTACCAGTGCCACATGCTGAGGAGATGGTCACCGAGATGAGAGGGTACTCTCTAGTGTCCCCGTGAATGCACACCACCCGTAAGGTTTTTCTTACCGGACCGATCTTCCCAATTACTCTAGGATGAACCAGGGTTACCATGCTTCCAGAGTCCAACAAAGCCCGGGCAGGGAGGTGGTTCACGTGGACTTCACACTCAAATTTTTCCTCACCCAGGTCGAGCTGTGTGGTGCATACTTTATGGGCATAAAAAGACCCCCTCCGAAGAACCCCGCATTCCATGGGCTCCTCTTGCAGTGGGCAGTGTGCCCGGGTATGACCCCAGGAATGACATCGCCAACATTGTACATCCCCTCCTCTCCGAACAGGAACAGAACGCTGAGGGGGTACCGGGAATGACTCTTGACCTTCCGGGGTGTTTGCTCCAGGACTCCTTGGAACATCCTTTCGAAGGGCAGCAGTTGGTCGAACAGGCCGTGGTAGACTGGGGCCTATGCGCTTGGTAGGTCCGAGCAGGTCCTCCACCACTGTATATCGTTCCACCATCTCGACAAGGAGGTTTGCTGTTTTGGGGTCTCCATGGCTGACCCACCGTTGAAGGTCGTCTGGCAGGGATCGCAGGTATCGGTCCAGCACAACCCGTTCCACGATTTGGGGGCCCGACAACACCTCAGGCTGCAGCCATTTTTTTATCAGTTGCACCAGGTCATGCATTTGAGACCGGGGTGGCCGATCTGGACGATACTTCCATTGGTGTACTCGTTGGGCCCGAACGGCCGTAGTCACCCCCAGACGAGCCAGAATTTCTGCTTTTAACTTTGGATAGTCTTTAGCATCATCGGGTGGCAAGTCAAAGTAGGCTTTTTGAGGATCTCCGGTGAGAAAAGGAGCAATGAGGCCGGCCCACTGGTCCTGAGGCCACCCTTCTCTCTCTGCCGTCCTCTCAAATGTAGCAAGAAATGCCTCTACATCATCGCTCAGGGACAATTTCTGCAAAAAATGGCTTGCCCTCACAGTCACCTGGTTGCCAGGGGCAATAGCCACTTGTTCCTGAGACAGCTTCTGTACTGCTTCCTTTAAGACAGTAACCTGCGCCTGCATAACCCCTTGCTGGGTCGCTTGCTGGGCTGCCAACTGGGCCACCAAAACTCGAGTATTTTCTTGCTGCAGAGCCAGCGCCTCTTTGTGGTGATTTTGTTGTACCTCCAGCTGGGTTGCTAAGCGCTGATTAGCTTCCTCATGGCGAGTCTGCGCTTGCATATTAGCCAGGGACAGCTGTTTAATTAGCTCCTCCATTGTTTCAGATTTCAATGTTTGTGCAGCTTTAACCCAGGACATAAATCCAATGTACTGTCCCTTTAACTGTTCTTCTTATGCCTGTTATTCTGTCCTGCCCGCATTCGAGCACCAGTGTAATGTTCGGGGAACCAGCTAGATCGCAGGACACAGGCTTTTCAAACAAAAGGACGTTTATTTAAACTTAAATGGCTTCACAGCAGCAAAACAAAAGAAATGACAGTCTCACCGACTTGTAGAGTTTATAACTGCTGTCGCAGTTAAACAGTCCTTACTTGGTGTTGCAGGTAAGTTTCCCAGCTAGCAGGCTTCCATGCAGGCCACTGCCATGTACATTCACAGCTTCCCAGAGCTTTTCCCAGCCTCCACAGCTTTTGCAGTGTCCACCATTCACCATGCAGACTTCACTACACTCCTTCACACTCTCACCTACAACTTCCTGTCTCTCTTAAACCACTTCCTTGGACAGGTGTGTTAACCATTGCTGTTCCCTTAAAAGAACCACAGCCCAAACAGAGGGGAAATATAGCATCCTTCCAGGACCCAGCCACGGCGTCCTGTACAATATATATATATATTGTGACAGCAGGAAGGTAAAGTCACCTGGTTGCATCCAGGGGGGTAGATATATTTCGCCCAGATTCAGGCTTTACGCTGACTTATACAACTAGGTGGAGAGTTGTATAGGCCCAGCTAAGGCTAGTGGGCTCATGGATGACTCATACCTCTAGGGAGAGTGTGGGGCGTCGTGCAGACAGAGATGAGGAGACCAGCTGAACCTTGTCAGCTCATTTAGGCCTCTATAAGAACTCCCAGCTTCATTAGATGTTAGCTCATGCCTGGAACCAGACCTGTGTGGACTGTCTAGGGAGAGTGAACCCCTGTGCGGTGAGGCAAAGCCTGTGTGGCTATTTGTTTGGACTTTTACTAAACCAGGGACTTAGGGACTAGGACAGCACTAGGCTGATCCCAGTTGTTAGTTAGGAAACCTGTATGTTTAGTCAGAGGTCAACTTGACCAGGATTTATTTTGGTTATGTTTCTTTTGCTTTGCTGTGTTTTGTCACTGTAAATAGAAAATAAACCGCACCTTTTTGATTTTGAAAACCACAACCTCCGTTTGCTGGGCCTGTTTTGTGTGGGGAGCCCATCCCGGGGGTCACACACACCCGCTGCCGAGCTAACCCCCTCACAGTTGGTGGAGAACCAGTGGCAGTTTTTTTTTAAGCCAGCATGGAGGAGATACTGAAGCAGCTGGCTCTAGCAAATGCCAATCAACAGCAGACAAATGCAGGTTTGCAAAAGAGCCTTGCAGCTCAACAACAGAGCCTTGCAGCCCAGCAGCAGACAAACGCAACTTTGCAACAGAGTCTGGAGGCTCAGCAACGAGCCCAGCAGCAATCTGAGGCCCGCTTCATAGACCTGTTGCAGAAGCAAGAGCAGAGACTACAACAACAGATGGAAGCAGTAATGCAGCAACGTCCGCAGACCAGTGAGGAAAGCCGTCCCACTAATACCGCGTCCTTTGGGGTGAGTCGTTTATTGACAAAAATGACTGGAGAGGATGATCCAGAGGTATTTTTGACCACATTTGAAAGGACCGCTGAAAGAGAAAAGTGGCCTGAGGAGCAGTGGGCTGGACTGGTGGCTCCTCTGTTAACTGGTGAATCGCAGAAAGCTTACTATGACCTAGAGCCTAACCAAGCAAAAGACTATGTGATGCTAAAAGCTGAAATATTGGCAAGGCTGGGTGTCACCCAGGCTGTCCGGGCTCAGCGTGTGCATAACTGGACTTTCCAGCTTGGAAAACCCCCCAGGTCTCAAATGTATGATCTCATTCACCTGAGCAGAAAGTGGCTACAGCCAGAGACTTTGTCCGCACCAAAGATTGTGGAACGTGTTGTAATGGATCGGTTTTTGAGAGCTCTTCCTACTGCCATCCAAAAGTGGGTAAGCCATGGAGACCCAGAGACGGCCGATGGTCTTGTGGATCGTGTGGAGAAATACTTGGCTACAGAGAACCTGACGGCCTCTTCCAGAGACACTCGGACTTTCCACCCTAAGACCAGACCATCCCCAGGGGCGGATAAGAGGATTCCAAGGGGTGAGGGTGGAGAGAGTGAGAGGGTGGGAGCTCTACCCCAAGTTTGGCGAGAACAGCCTGGGAAATCAGCGGCTCAAGAGGCGGCAAGAAGGATCGTTTGCTACCGCTGCCGGCAAGCGGGACATATTGCAGCCAATTGCCCGGTTGTGGAGGAACCCATGCAGTGTGACTTTCTGACGGGCAGACGTCAGTCGCTGTGTGCGACAGTCGCATGCACTGCCATTCGAGGAACTGAGAAACATTTATGCAAAATGTGTGTTAATGGTAGAAATGTTGTGGTATTGCTGGATTCAGGTAGCCTTGTGACCCTGATAAAGGCTGAGTTAGTTAAAACAGAGGTCTCTGGGAATAGCAAGGTAGCTGTTATTTGTGTGCATGGGGACACCCGAGAGTATCCAGTGACTACAGTGTGTTTCGAGACCCCCAAAGGTACCCTCTCTCATCCAGTGGGCTTAGTATCTCAGTTACCGCATGACGCCATTGTGGGAAGGGATTTTCCGAAGTTCTGGGAACTGTGGGATGATCCTGAGCCCCTCACTGGTGCCCCTATGTACCAGGAATGTGATAGCCAGAACTCCCCTGAGAGTGGTGAGGACTCTCCGGAATTTCCCTTATCAGTATTGGCAGGGGAGACTCAAGAAACTGGAGAGGAGCCCACCTCCTCAGACGAAAACCTACCGTCTGTGGAGTTTTCTGATCTTGAGGTTCACAGGGAAAACTTTGCCACAGAACAGTTGAAAGACCCCGCCCTAATAAAGGCACGGGAAAACGTAGTGAAAATAGATGGCGAGTTAGTGAACCCAGATAATACCTGCACTTACCCATACTTCAGCGTAGAGAAGGACCTACTGTATCGGGTGGCAAAAAGGGCAGAAGAAACCGTTGAGCAGCTTGTGGTGCCCAAACCTTACAGGAAGTTGGTGTTGGAGTTGGCCCATGGGCACATTCTTGGAGGTCATCTGGGGACAGAGAAAACCCGAGAGAGGGTATTACAGAGATTCTATTGGCCGGGGGTGATGAAGGACGTAGAAAATTATTGTTCCTCCTGCCCTGTGTGTCAGAGGTTGGCCCCGATGCCACATTTCCGTAGCCCGCTGGTCCCTCTACCCATCATTGAGGTCCCGTTTGAGAGGATCGCCATGGATTTGGTAGGTCCTATAATCAAGTCCGCTAGGGGGCACCAGTACATATTAGTTATAATGGACTATGCCACCCGTTATCCAGAAGCGATCCCTCTCCGAAATACCTCGGCCAAAACCATAGCCAAAGAGCTATCTCTTGTTTTTAGCCGGGTGGGTATTTGTAAAGAACTGCTTACGGACCAAGGTACACCCTTTATGTCCCGGGTTATGAAAGAGCTGTGTAAATTGTTCAAAGTGACGCAATTGCGTACGTCTGTGTATCACCCCCAAACCGATGGGCTGGTTGAAAGATTCAACAAAACCCTAAAACAAATGTTGAAGAAAGTGGTGGATAGAGATGGAAAGGATTGGGACTGTTTACTTCCTTATTTGATGTTTGCTATTAGGGAGGTGCCCCAATCCTCTACGGGATTCTCCCCCTTTGAGTTACTGTATGGGAGACACCCAAGAGGGCTGTTGGATATTGCCAAGGAAACTTGGGAAAGTGAGAGTTCTCCCCACAGGAGTGTGATTGAGCATGTCGCCCTGATGCAAGATCGAATTGCACAGGTAATGCCCATCGTGAAGGAACATTTGGCCCAAGCGCAGTTGGCACAGCAGAGAGTGTACAACCGTGGAGCCAAGACCCGTACCTTTTCCCCGGGGGATAGGATATTGGTACTTGTCCCTACGGTTGAAAGTAAATTCCTTGCCAAATGGCAAGGCCCCTACGAGATAATGGAAAAAGTGAGCGAAGTGAATTACAAGGTCAGACAACCAGGAAGGCGAAAGCCCGAACAGATCTATCACGTTAATCTGTTGAAAGCCTGGAGGGATAGAGAGTCCCTAGTCGCAGACACTTGGTCACCAGCTCAAACTGGTTGCGTGATTCCTGAGGTTGGAATAGCAGCCACCTTGTCACAACCCCAACAACAGGAGGTTAAGGAGTTTGTGCTTCGCAACAAGGAGGTATTCTCTGAGCTGCCGGGACAAACATCTGGGGTAGAGCATGACATCATTACCCCGCCCGGTGAAAGGGTGAAGTTAAAACCCTATCGGATCCCAGAGGCTCGACGGGAGGCAATACGGGAGGAAGTACAGAAAATGCTGAACTTAGGGGTGATAGAGGAGTCCCAAAGTGATTGGTCTAGTCCCATCGTGTTGGTGCCTAAACCGGATGGGAGCTGGCGATTTTGTAACGATTTTCGTCAGTTGAACAAAGTTACAAAATTTGACACCTACCCCATGCCACGTATAGATGAGTTGATCGACCGGCTGGGAACAGCCCGATACATGACGACTCTTGACCTCACAAAAGGGTATTGGCAAATCCCCCTGGCCAAGTCGGCCAAAGAGAAAACCGCATTTGTAACCCCAGACGGGGCGTTCCAATATAAAAGAATGCCGTTCGGGTTACAGAATGCGCCGGCCACATTCCAGCGGAAAATGGACCAGATGCTGAGGCCCCATCGGAAGTATGCTGCGGCTTACCTGGATGACGTAATTGTCCATAGCACAGATTGGGCCTCACATCTGCCAAAAGTGCAAGCAGTCCTGGACTCTGTTCGGGAAGCGGGGTTTACGGCTAACCCCAAGAAGTGTACCATTGGGCAGGAGGAGGCCAAATATCTTGGGTACACCATTGGGAGGGGAGTAATAAAACCCCAACTCAACAAAGTCGAGGCCATCCAGAGTTGGCCACGTCCCAACAGCAAGAAGCAGGTACGAGCCTTTCTGGGAATCGCTGGGTATTATCGGCGATTCATTCCCCACTTTGCTTCTAAGGCTGTGCCGCTAACCAACCTGACGAAGGGGAAAGGGTCGGTCATGATTAAATGGACCCCCGAGGCTGAGGCAGCATTCCAATTCTTGAAACAAGCCTTATGTAGCCAGCCAGTGTTGTACTCACCCGACTTCTCTAAAGACTTTGTCGTACAAAGTGATGCGTCAGATGTGGGGTTAGGAGCAGTATTGTCCCAGGTCTGGAACGGGGAAGAGCACCCAGTCATTTACCTCAGCAGGAAATTGAAGTCCCATGAGGTAAATTACGCCACCGTTGAAAAGGAGTGTTTAGCGGTGAAGTGGGCTCTAGATTCCCTTCGGTACTACCTGCTAGGTAGGCACTTTGACATGGTTACGGATCACGCTCCGTTAAAGTGGATGGCTCAAAACAAGGAAACAAATAGAAGAGTGAATAGGTGGTTCCTGGCCCTCCAGGAATTCAACTTCACAGTAAAGCATCGCCCTGGCGTTCAAATGGGGAATGTGGATGCTTTGTCTCGAGTACATGAATGCCTGATTGCTGGTGTTCCAACCCCGAGGTTAAAACAAGAGGGGGGGGTATGTGACAGCAGGAAGGTAAAGTCACCTGGTTGCATCCAGGGGGGTAGATATATTTCGCCCAGATTCAGGCTTTACGCTGACTTATACAACTAGGTGGAGAGTTGTATAGGCCCAGCTAAGGCTAGTGGGCTCATGGATGACTCATACCTCTAGGGAGAGTGTGGGGCGTCGTGCAGACAGAGATGAGGAGACCAGCTGAACCTTGTCAGCTCATTTAGGCCTCTATAAGAACTCCCAGCTTCATTAGATGTTAGCTCATGCCTGGAACCAGACCTGTGTGGACTGTCTAGGGAGAGTGAACCCCTGTGCGGTGAGGCAAAGCCTGTGTGGCTATTTGTTTGGACTTTTACTAAACCAGGGACTTAGGGACTAGGACAGCACTAGGCTGATCCCAGTTGTTAGTTAGGAAACCTGTATGTTTAGTCAGAGGTCAACTTGACCAGGATTTATTTTGGTTATGTTTCTTTTGCTTTGCTGTGTTTTGTCACTGTAAATAGAAAATAAACCGCACCTTTTTGATTTTGAAAACCACAACCTCCGTTTGCTGGGCCTGTTTTGTGTGGGGAGCCCATCCCGGGGGTCACACACACCCGCTGCCGAGCTAACCCCCTCACAATATATATATATATATATATATATATATATATATATATATATATATGTATATGTATATGTATTATGTATATGTTAGTGATGAGCCGAACACCCCCGGGTTCGGTTCGCACCAGAACCCGCGAATGGACCGAAAGTTCGCACAAACTTTAGAACCATATTAAATACAATGGATGCGAACGTTCGAAATCTAAAGTGCTAATTATAACGACTATTATGCATGTTATTGTCCTAAAAAGGGTTTGGGAACCCGGGTTCTGCACCAGGGGACATGTATCAATCCAAAAAAAAGTTTTAAAAACAGCCGTTTTTCGGGAGCAGTCATTTAAATGATGCATAAAGTGAAAAAAAAAAGTCAAATATTCCTTTAAATATCGTACCTGGGGGGTGTCTAAAGTATGCCTGTGAAGTGCCACGTGTTTCCCGTGTTTAGAACTGTCCCTGCACAAAATGACATTTCTAAAGGAAAAAAAGCCATTTGAAACTGCTTGCGGCTTTAATGTAATGTCTGGTCCCGGTTATATGGATGAAAATCTTTAAGAAAAATGGCATAGCTACCCCATCACCCCCCCCCCCACCCCAGCCCATTACCAGCCCCTTTGGGTCTTGTATGGATATTAAGGGGAACCCTGCACACAAAATAAAAAAGGCCCTATATACTCTGAACAGCCGTATACAGGCGGTGCATACAAGACAGGGACTGTAGGTTTGTTCTTATGTAGAATCTGTTTGTAATTTTGAACAGGTACATTGTTTAAGTGTAGCTCCAGCCAAGAAATCTTTTTTTAAGCTTTTTGGAAAACATAGGGAAGGGTTATCACCCCTGTAACATTAGCTTTGCTGTCTGTGCAGTGTGAACCTGTTCAGAACAGTTCACCTCACTTTCCGTCCTAATGACAAATGTTTTTTGAAAATTTGGGGTTTTTATTGAAACAAGAATTGGTGATAAAGCTTCAGTGGAGAGGAGACACTTTTTTTCCCATATTAACTCTTACAGGAGAGAATTTGCCTTCCTAGGGGTAGATTTCCTCTCACTTCCTGTTGTATCCTTCCGTTTGCAAGGAGGAGTCGTTTGTAAGTTGGATGTTTGAAAGTAGGGGCCTGCCGTATATACTCAGCTGAAATTTGCCCCTTACATGTTGGTGTTGCCACAACACTGTGAGCCCTCACAGTTACTCTTGGTGGGCGCATGAATGGGCCCTGCTGTGAATTATTAGATCAAGAATTGTAATTGCATGCCCCTGTTGAACAGGGGCTGAAAAATTGGGCCTTTGGTGGTGGTGGGGGTGGTGGTGTTGACACAACACTGTAAGGCCTCACAGTTACTCTTGGTGGGCGCAGGAATGGGCCCTGCTGTGAATTATTAGATCAAGAATTGTAATTGCATGCCCCTGTTGAACAGGGGCTGAAAAATTGGGCCTTTGGTGGTGGTGGTGGTGGTGTTGACACAACACTGTAAGGCCGCACAGTTACTCTTGGTGGGCGCAGGAATGGGCCCTGCTGTGAATTATTAGATCAAGAATTGTAATTGCATGCCCCTGTTGAACAGGGGCTGAAAAATTGGGCCTTTGGTGGTGGTGGTGTTGACACAACACTGTAAGGTCTCACAGTTACTCTTGGTGGGCGCAGGAATGGGCCCTGCTGTGAATTATTAGATCAAGAATTGTAATTGCATGCCCCTGTTGAACAGGGGCTGAAAAATTGGGCCTTTGGTGGTGGTGGTGGTGGTGTTGACACAACACTGTAAGGCCTCACAGTTACTCTTGGTGGGCGCAGGAATGGGCCCTGCTGTGAATTATTAGATCAAGAATTGTAATTGCATGCCCCTGTTGAACAGGGGCTGAAAAATTGGGCCTTTGGTGGTGGTGGTGGTGGTGTTGACACAACACTGTAAGGTCTCACAGTTACTCTTGGTGGGCGCAGGAATGGGCCCTGCTGTGAATTATTAGATCAAGAATTGTAATTACATGCCCCTGTTAAACAGGGGCAGAAAAATTGGGCCTTAGGCACTGGTGCCACAACACTGCAACCCCTCACAGATACTGTACTTGGAGCACAGCAATGAGCCCTGTTGCAAAGTATTGCATCAAAAATTGTAATTACATGCCCCTGTTAAACAGGGGCTGAAAAATTGGGCCTTAGCCACTGGTGGCAGCACCCAGAAACAAAAATGTTCTTCCAAGCTATCATCACCAATCGGATCATTGAGGAGGAGGAGGATAGTCAGTCAACATAACAGGACAGTCTCTCAGCATCAGCATCAGTCTTGAAGGGATGTGACATTTGAAAATAAATTACCGTATTTATCAGCGTATAACACGCACAGGCGTATAACACGCACCCTAACTTTAAGAGGGAAGTTTCAGGGAAAAAACTTTCCACAGCCCCCTGCATATAACACGCAGGCACAGTTTACCCTCTATTTTCAGGGTAAAAAAGTGAGTGTTATACGCCAATAAATACAGTAGTCTGTTATATCAGCTTCAGGTGTTTGGTAGCTGGTGGTGATCCAAGACTGGTTCATCTTTATGAAGGTCAGTCGATCAACAGAGTCGGTGGACAGGCGCACCCTGTGATCCGTGACAAATCCTCCAGCAGCACTGAATGTGCGTTCTGAAAGAACGCTGGATGCAGGACAGGCCAGTAGCTCAATTGCATACTGTGCAAGCTCTGGCCAGTGATCTATCCTCAAGACCCAGTAAGCCAGAGGATTTTAGGTGGGGAAGGTGTCCAAGTCTGACCTTGCCCCTAGGTATTCCTGCACCATGTATATCAGACGCTGGCGATGGTTGCTGGAACCGATCATACCTTGGGGCTGCGGACTAAAGAATTGTCTGAACGCATCGGTCAGACAGCCACCTTCCCCACCGCTCCTTCTTTGACTGACTGACCGAAGCCTCAGCAACTCGTTGTCCAGGACCAGGAGTTTGTAACCTCCCAGTCTCTGGGAACGCGTTGCACAGACCTTTCTGCAAGGCCTCCCAGAGTTGTCTCATCCTCTGCTTCCTCTGCGACGGTAAGATAAGGTCCGCAACCTTACCCTTGTACCGTGGATCAAGGAGAGTGGCCAGCCAGTAATGGTCCCTCTCCTTGATCCGAAGAATACGAGGATCCTTCCGCAGACTTTGCAGGATCAGGGAGGCCAGGCAGCGTAGGTTAGCTGAGGCATTCGGTCCGGAGTCCTCTGGGTCACTAAGGACGACATGATCCGCAGCCACCTCCTCCCATCCACGTACAAGTCCACTGGTTTCTTGGGACTGTAAATCATCCCTAAAAGACTGCTGCTGATGATGCTGAGTGCCAGGCTCCACCTCCATGCTGACACAATCCTCCTCCTCCTCCTCCTCCTCCTCTTCTTCCTGTGCGATGGGTGGGACAGAAGGAACACTGTCTGGGTAAAGGGGGCCTTGAGAGGCAAGGAAGTCCTCCTCTTCCTGCCTCTGTTCTGCCTCAAGTGCCCTGTCCATTATTCCATGCAGCGTATGTTCCAACAGGTGGACAAGAGGTACAGTGTCACTGATGCATGCACTGTCACTGCTCACCATCCTCGTGGCCTCCTCAAATGGTGCCAGGACAGTGCATGCATCCCTGATCATGCCCCACTGGCGTGGTGAAAAAAACCTGAGCTCCCCTGACCCTGTCCTGGTGCCGTAGTCGCACAGGTACTCATTGATGGCCCTCTGCTGCGTGTGCAGCCGCTGCAGCATGGCCAACGTTGAGTTCCACCTGGTGGGCATGTCACATATAAGGCGGTTCTTGGGCAGGTTCAACTCCTTTTGCAGCTCAGCCAGGCGAGCACTGGCATTATAAGATCTGTGGAAATGCACACAGACTTTCCTGGCCTGCCTCAGGACATCCTGTAAGCCCGGGTACCTGCCCAAAAACCGCTGCACCACCAGGTTAAGGACGTGAGCCACACAGGGCACATGGGTCAGTTGTCCCTGTCGGAGAGCGGAGAGGAGGTTGGTGCCATTGTCGCAAACTACCATTCCTGGCTTAAGCTGGCGTGGCGTCAACCACCTCTCGGCCTGCTCCTGCAGAGCAGACAGAAACTCTGCCCCAGTGTGGCTCCTGTCCCCCAAACACACCAGCGCAAGCACGGCATGGCATCTTTTTGCCTGCGTAATTGCATAGCCCCTTGAACGCCTATGGAGCACCGCTGGTTCCGAGGACAAAGCACAGGAAGAGGCCATGGAGGAAGAAGAGGAGGGGGTGGAGGACAGAGGTGTGTCACAACCAGTAGTAGCATTTTGGAGGCGTGGCGGTGGAACAACCTCCAACACTACTGCACCTTGTCCTGCATCCTTCCCAGCTGCCAAAAGAGTGACCCAATGGGGCGTGAAAGAAAGGTAACGTCCCTGTCCATGCCTGCTGGACCATGAGTCAGCGGTAATATGCACCCTACCGCTGACCGCCCTGTCCAGCGAGGCCAAGACATTGCCTTCCACATGTTGGTAGAGAGCCGGAATCGCCTTCCGTGTCATTTGGGAACCTGCCACTGAGGAACCGCACATTGCACGAAACTCACGGAAGGGGGCCGAGTCTACCAACTGAAAATGCAGCAGTTGAAGCGCTAGCAATTTAGCCAAGCTAGCATTCAACCGCTGGGCATGTGGATGGCTAGGAGTGAACTTCTTTCGACGGTCCAGCAGCTGGGGCAGGGAAATTTGCCTGCTAGAATCGGACGTCGGTGTACTGCTAGCAGAGTGCCCGCAAGTACTTGGCTGTGATACACCTAATTCTACACCTTCATTCCTCTCAGTGCAGGTTTCAGAGAGGACTGAAGGTATAGTGGGGTTGAAGATCCCAGCTGATGCGGTGCAAGAAGAGGTCCGCTTTGTTCTTTGGTGTGGATCTTTAAGGTAGGCTTGCCAACGAGCTGCATGGCAGGTCAACATCTGTCTGGTCAAGCATGTGGTGCCCAAGCGGGTGATGTTTTGGCCACGCGATATACTCTTGAGAGATATGTTGCAAACAGCAGCTGTGCGATCTGATGCACTCGACTCAAATAAGGCCCACACCAAAGAACTTTTTGAATAACGGGCAGAGGCAGCGCCCTGCACAGGCGGAGCTCTGCGGTGTGATTCCGTCGGTGTGCTGCCCTTACGCTGGCCCCCCGAGGGCATCCTGCCTCGTTGGGGATGTGCCTCCTCCTCATCCTCCTCCTCCTCCTCCTCCTCTCTCCTATTAGGCACCCACGTGGAGTCAGTGACCTCATCATCCCCTCCCTCCTCATCACTGGAGCCAATCTGGCAGTATGCTGCAACTGCTGGAACATGACTGCCAGATTGGTGTCCTTCTTGAGCATCCCCTCTCTCTGCTCTCACGCTACTGCCTTCCTCTAGCTGGGTATCATCATCAGACCCTTCGAAACGCTGGGCATCCTCCTGGAGCATGTACCCAATACTGTGCTCAAACAGTTCGGGGGACTCCTCAGGAGGACATGGTTGGTCTAGGGAAGGAGTGACTGATGATGACATTGATACCAGGGAAGAGGACGCTTTGGCAGCTGCTTTGCCAGTACCCTGAGCCTGGGTGAGAGAGGATGAGGAGGATGAGGAGGGCTTTGTCATCCACTCTACCAAGTCTTCGGCATGATGCGGCTCAACGCGTCCAGTTGCCGAAAAGGACAAGCGTGTCCCATGGCCACGTGCTGATGGCGATGCACCGTGTCCACGACCAGCACTGTTGTCTCTAGACACAGAGCCTGCTTGCCCTCTTTTATTGGCTCCTGACTGTCTGCCTGTCCTTGTTTGCCTTCCAGACATTCTAATGGCCTGCAGGGAAATGGGAAAACCAGCAATAAGGCCTAGCTTCAGGAGTATATTTTGCAGGAATCACACTACGCCTGCTGTAGGTGCTGCAAAGGCCTGTTGGTGTAACACACCAGGAAAAAGCAGCAATACAGGCTAACTTCAGGTGTAATATGATCAGGAGGCACACTCCGCCCACTGTAAGTGCCGCAAATGCCTGTTGGTGTAACACACCAGGAAAAAGCAGCAATACAGGCTAACTTCAGGTGTAATATTATCAGGAGGCACACTCCGCCCGCTGTAAGTGCCGCAAATGCCTGTTGGTGTAACACACCAGGAAAAAGCAGCAATACAGGCTAACTTCAGGTGTAATATGATCAGGAGGCACACTCCGCCCGCTGTAAGTGCCACAAATGCCTGTTGGTGTAACACACCAGGAAAAAGCAGCAATACAGGCTAACTTCAGGTGTAATATGATCAGGAGGCACACTCCGCCCGCTGTAAGTGCCGCAAATGCCTGTTGGTGTAACACACCAGGAAAAAGCAGCAATACAGGCTAACTTCAGGTGTAATGTGATCAGGAGGCACACTCCGCCCGCTGTAAGTGCCGCAAATGCCTGTTGGTGTAACACACCAGGAAAAAGCAGCAATACAGGCTAACTTCAGGTGTAATATGATCAGGAGGCACACTCCGCCCCCTGTAAGTGCCGCAAATGCCTGTTGGTGTAACACACCAGGAAAAAGCAGCAATACAGGCTAACTTCAGGTGTAATATGATCAGGAGGCACACTCCGCCCTCTGTAAGTGCCGCAAATGCCTGTTGGTGTAACACACCAGGAAAAAGCAGCAATACAGGCTAACTTCAGGTGTAATATGATCAGGAGGCACACTCCGCCCGCTGTAAGTGCCGCAAATGCCTGTTGGTGTAACACACCAGGAAAAAGCAGCAATACAGGCTAACTTCAGGTGTAATATGATCAGGAGGCACACTCCGCCCCCGCTGTAAGTGCCGCAAATGCCTGTTGGTGTAACACACCAGGAAAAAGCAGCAATACAGTCTAACTTCAGGTGTAATATGATCAGGAGGCACACACCGCCCGCTGTAAGTGCCGCAAATGCCTGTTGGTGTAACACACCAGGAAAAAGCAGCAATACAGGCTAACTTCAGGTGTAATATGATCAGGAGGCACACTCCGCCCGCTGTAAGTGCCGCAAATGCCTGTTGGTGTAACACACCAGGAAAAAGCAGCAATACAGGCTAACTTCAGGTGTAATATGATCAGGAGGCACACTCCGCCCGCTGTAAGCGCTGCAAATGCCTGTTGGTGTAACACACCAGGAAAAAGCAGCAATACGGGCTAACTTCAGGTGTATAATGTGCAGGAGGCTTAGCAACAATGACACTGACACTGTCCCCTGCCTATCCTTCTCTCTCCCTGCACACAAGGTTTATCAAAGTATATGACACTGACACTCTCCCTGCCTATCCTTCTCTCTCCCTACACACAAGGTTTAGCAAAGAATATGACACTGACACTCTCCCTGCCTATCCTTCTCTGTCCCTACACACAAGGTTTAGCAAAGAATAGATTTGACACTGTCCCTGCCTATCCTTCACTTTCCCTGCTCCGGAACACACTACACGAGGCCGCCGCGCTGGCGGCCTTTTATAGTGTGGGGCGTGTACTAAACCCCCTCAGCTATAATTGGCCACAGGTATCCTGCCTGTGGCCAATCATTGCTCTCCTCGCTGCCGGTGCTGTGATTGGCCAAGCATGCAGGGTCACAGGCATGCTTGGCCAATCACAGCGCCGGGATTACACTGCGATGGCGCAGTGTATTGTGGGCCGTCCGCGTCACTCGAATTTGGCGCGAACGGCCCAAATCGTTCGTTGTTCGCCGAACGCGCGAACAGCCGATGTTCGACTCGAACACTGAGCTCATCCCTAGTATATGTATGTGTATGTATATATATGTGTGTGTGTGTTTGTATGTGTATATATGTGTATGTGTGTGTGTGTGTGTGTGTGTGTGTATATATATATATATATATATATATATATATATATATATATAGTTGGGCCCCCTACTTTTGTTCCTGTGCCCCCCCCCTAAATCCCTAAATATGAATGCTAGCGATACCACTGTTGCACAGAAGACAGAGTGACAGCGCAGCAACAGGAGATTCAGGGGCCACTTGTGCAGAAATCGGTGGCACAGCGCTGTCCCGGATTGATCGGTGGGGACAGATGGTGTGGGGTGCCGGGCACTGATCGTACCGCTGCTCGAGTATCGCTATGTCCTGTGGCTCGGGATCACGCAGAAGTGTGTGTGCTATAACGAGGGTTACGCTCTGTACCTAGCTCCCCTGGCCTGCAAAGAGGGCACCAAGAGGGGGCAACTCAGCAAAGAGGCAGCCAAGACCAACAGTTAGCACGACAAGTGGTTTGCCCTCTTCTGCTTCGAGGGAGAGCAGAGCACCTGACCCTCCAGGCTCTACATGCTGGAGGGTGCCAGCTGTGAGAGGATCCCACCACACCCATAGTGGGCAGCGAGGGCAAGGAGAGCATGGAGAAGCAGGTATCCACCTACCAATGTCTATATATATATATATATATATATATATATATATATATATTTTGGGCTCCATTCCTGCCCAGGACACTAGCTACATGAAGTTAGCATGTTCTCCCTGTGTGGTTCCTCTCCTACTCCAAACACGTGCAGGTAGGTGAATTGTATCCTGTGTACAGACCGGCAGTGTACATGGCTGATCACATTAAAATTGAAAATAATACCTGTCACCTGTATCTCATAGGCACCACATCCCTTCATTACGAAGCTATATAGAAATATGAAGGTATTGGGACTTTTAAGGTGCAACAACTACACAATATTCATTATAAAAAATATAATTTTATTACAAAAAAAATATGAAAATTCATATGTACAAATATACATGAACCATCAAAATAAACATAATAGAGTTTCCAAAGTGCATACAGACAAAATTCTCTACATGTTTCGCCATTTTGTAGGCTTCCTCAGGAGTTTGTCATGCAAATACTGGAAACAAAAAAAGAAAAATAATAAATACATAATATTATTTACTCAAATTTCAAACTCAAAATTACAAAACAGAATATTATTAAGAAAAAAAGGGATAACTGAAAACCATAACCAGCCCAATGGTTGCTCAAAAGTTCATCTCAAAATTAGATCTATTTATTCAAGGTATATGACCTTATTAGTATCAGTTGTAAGTACATTACCTGTAAATTTTGATGGTACAATCTAAAATGAAGAATGACCAGATAGCCAATGAGCTATCCCACACGGGGGCGCCCGTAAGGAGGGGATCATATGGTGTATCATAGAGGGGGAGAAATACTGGCACAAATAACCACCCGGATATTACTAGCACAGGAACAGAGGGCCATCTGGGGGAAATTACAAAGAAAATTCGAATGAAGTCAAATAACAATCTATGTATAAGAGTAAAGGCGTCTAATCTAGTTATACGGCACATACCCCATCAGTATTTACCTGTTTATGGCTGTTGATAGTAAAAAATATAAATTAGAATAGGCAAAAAAGGGGGCAGTATCTCCAAAGTACCCCAATCAGTGTCCACTCTAAAGGAAACAGAAATAGTGAAAATTACTATAAATATATATAATAATCCCCTCTAGTTGGTAATCAGAATTTTAATTTTTAGCCATATACTTGCTAGCTGATATATACCTGGTTAATCCAATTGGATAAAGTGTGTCCACATTAGGGCATCTCTGCCGAAAAACTTGTTTTACAAAACCGATCAATCAGTTTACTGAAAAAATATAAAATATAAAAACCATTTGGGATTAAAGACCAAAGTAAACCAGACAACAGGATAAAAACCAATGTTGCCCATAAAGAGATCTAGTGCCTAAGTAATTTACCTTTGACTGATATCTAAGAACGTCTTCTCCCCAGAGTGTTGGTCATGCTACTGATTTACAAGGCTGCGATCCGGACTATATACCCCCCTCCCCCTTCCCATTGGACGCACAATGGCGCCAAATCAATGGGCGGAGCGGGCACGTCAGTTCCGACATCCGCCCATCGTCAGATCCGACCCGGAAGTGACAATTCCACCACTGAAAAACCGGAGACGTCCGCCGGAAGCACCACCCCGCTCATCAGGAGAAAACATCCTGACGAGCTGGACGCACCATAAGACGGATCCGGAAGGGGAAAAAACATGCCTAAAGTATAGAAAAGGGCAGACTTCCTTTTAAAATCACGGCAGAAAGGGCACATTGGATGTTAAAAAATGGGGCCAGGATATCCGGTGGGCTTAGTCAGATGGCGCTCAGATTGTCTCCCAAAGGAGAACAAAGAGAAACGCCCTGGGCGCCCATATGATCACCAAATCCCCCCCAAAAAAGAAAAGGGAAACGCCACCCTAAAAAATGTGGTAAACTCAATTGAAATCAATTACATATAATGTAGATTTATCAATGATTAAAGAGAGCCCCTATGGAATATAGAAATGGTACATTCAGTCACCTGTACATAAAGACAAATTTAATAAACAAAAATAAAAATAACAAAACAAAATTTAATTTGTTTTAAACAGAGTCTACATATACAGCATAACGATTTTTTTCCTACAAAAAGGGTTTGAAACTGATGGACTCATTTAACCCGGGATACATAGTAGCTCTCAAGGTATGTATCCATCTGGTTTCTCGTTGTAGGAGATTTTTGTCCACATCCCCACCTCTTTCATTAAGAGGTATGTATTCTAAAGCAAAGAATTTAATCTTTGACAGATCGAAGGAGTGGAAAAGACCACTATGTCTACTAATAGGAGTCTCCATTTTTTTCTTTTGAATGAGAGATACATGGTCTCTCATTCTGTGAAAGAAAGGCCTCTTCGTTTTACCAACATAGAAGGCCTTACAATCACAGATCATCAAATAAATTACGCCAATTGACTGGCAATTGCTAAAGAAATTTGGTCTATACGTAACTCCATTAGGGAGAACTATTTCAGTAGAATCATATATAAACCTGCAAAATTCACAATGACCACATGGGGCCGAACCCTTTCTACTCTCAACCCTCTTGATTTGGAGATGGCTATGAACTAGTTGATCTTTTAAAGACCTAGATTTTCTATAGGTAATTTGGGGAAATGGCTTAATATATTTGGAGATAATCTCATCTGTTGCTAGCAAAGGCCAGAATTTTTCAATAATTTTTCTTACTTTCTGATGTTCACCAGAGAACCTGGTAATTAATCGTACCGTTTGGTCAGTAGTTTGAGGTTTCTTAGGATGTATTAGATCTTTCCTGTTTTTATTTTTTGCTCGTTTATAAGCTTTTTTGAGGGTTGAATGACTATACCCTCTAGCAATTAGTCGAGATTGGAGGGCAGAGGCCTCCGTCTCGAAATCTACTTCCTTACTACAATTTCTTCGAATTCGTAAATACTGACTGTATGGGATACTTTGTACCAGAGTCCTGGGATGAGAACTTGTGGCATGCAGGATGGTATTGCCTGAAGAGGGCTTTCTATATAATGAAGAGCCCAAGGTGCCATCAGAGTTTAAGTAAATAGAAATATCCAGAAAATTTATCACATTCTGGTCACAAATCATCGTAAATTTGAGATTAAAGGAATTTTCAGCTAATGAAGACATAAAAGATGTCAATTCCTCTAAGGAGCCAGTCCACACAACAAAAATGTCATCGATAAAGCGTCGCCATATCAAGACTTTATCAAAAAACATTTCAAATGATTCTAAAGAAAAAATCTCCCGTTCCCACCCCCCCAGGTACAGGTTGGCGTACGACGGGGCACACTTGGTCCCCATCGCAACACCCTGCACCTGGAGGTAGTGGGAACGGTCGAAAACAAAAATATTGTTGGTAAGTATGAACAGCAACAATTCCAAAATGAAATTGTTGTAGGGCCTGGCTCCAGGTCCTCTCTCAGAGAGGAAGCCGTCTATAACTTTAATACCCCTAGTGTGGGGGATAGAGTTATAGAGGGCTTCAACGTCTATAGCTACTAGCCATGACCCCGGTGGTACACATAGACCATCCAAAGATCTCAGTAGATCGGCGGTGTCTTGAATGTAGGAACTTAAAGAACCTACATGGGGCCTCAAATAGTCGTCTACCAGCTTACTAGCTGGTTCTGTAAGGCAACCAATCCCTGACACAATCGGACGGCCAGGGGGATTTTCCAAATTTTTGTGCACCTTTGGCAGAGCATAAAACGTGGGAAGTCTTGGCTTATCAATAACCAAGAATTCACACGTCTTTTTGTCTATAAGGTTATCACAAAATGCCCGATTAATGAGAATACGGTATTTTGTCTCCGCATATTTTACCTGTGCAAAAGGAATAGAGCGATACCAACTTTTATTTGAAAGGAGGTTCATGACCATCTGCTTATATTTGTTTAAATCCATTACCACTATGTTACCTCCTTTATCCGAGGGTTTTATCACTAATTGTTCGTTCTGTTTTAAAGATAACACGGCTTTTTGTTGGGATGGCTTAAGGTTGGTATTTCTTCTAAACCTTTTCCAATTGGTACTCTGTAGTTCCTTAGTAACTTGTTGGGTGAATGCCCAAATGTTGGGGTTTCCTTGGAGAGTAGGAAAGGTCCTGGATTTCGGTTTATATAGATTAGGTGGAGGAAAAATTCTCTCCGTGGAAATCTCATCTACGAGGCCAGACTGGGGTTCCTCAAGGGGGTCATCTAGTGGATTACCTTCTTCCCATAATTCCATTAATTCATTTATTGCCTGAATCTCCTTAATTGTTTTATTTTGCCAAAGATCTTCCCCCATGGAATCCATGGGAGAACGTTGATAATCCCTGTCAAACATAATCTTAAAAGTAAGTTTTCTCGCAAAGAGGTTGACGTCCTTTATAATTTCAAAGGCATCAACCTCCTGATCAGGACAAAAAGTCAGGCCAAGGCCCAAAACCTCCGTCTGATCCGGTGTAAGTAAATGTGAAGACAAATTAATTACTTGGAAATTACTTTGGAAGTTGCTTTGAGTGCCTGTGAAGGAATGGGTGTCTTTTTGTTGTCCACAATTGGGGGTGGTGAAAAGATTGGCGCAGTGCGAAGATCCCCTATATTGGGGATTTGAAAGTCCCCCGA
This sequence comes from Rana muscosa, assembly GCA_029206835.1. NCBI lineage: Eukaryota > Metazoa > Chordata > Amphibia > Anura > Ranidae > Rana > Rana muscosa. The sequence goes on along the minus strand of CM055122.1, from coordinate 691,372,156 downwards.
AGGGGTAACTATTGATTGATTTAACTTCGGTGCATTAAGAATATTAGAAAAACTGGGTGTGAATAAATTAAGGTGACCATCACCTGTGGGATGAGTGGGAGGGGGTACATTTTTGGACTGTGAACGTAAACCCTGACGATTCATGTCCTGTTGAGTACGTCTCCTTTGGGAGACAATCTGAGCGCCATCTGACTAAGCCCACCGGATATCCTGGCCCCATTTTTTAACATCCAATGTGCCCTTTCTGCCGTGATTTTAAAAGGAAGTCTGCCCTTTTCTATACTTTAGGCATGTTTTTTCCCCTTCCGGATCCGTCTTATGGTGCGTCCAGCTCGTCAGGATGTTTTCTCCTGATGAGCGGGGTGGTGCTTCCGGCGGACGTCTCCGGTTTTTCAGTGGTGGAATTGTCACTTCCGGGTCGGATCTGACGATGGGCGGATGTCGGAACTGACGTGCCCGCTCCGCCCATTGATTTGGCGCCATTGTGCGTCCAATGGGAAGGGGGAGGGGGGTATATAGTCCGGATCGCAGCCTTGTAAATCAGTAGCATGACCAACACTCTGGGGAGAAGACGTTCTTAGATATCAGTCAAAGGTAAATTACTTAGGCACTAGATCTCTTTATGGGCAACATTGGTTTTTATCCTGTTGTCTGGTTTACTTTGGTCTTTAATCCCAAATGGTTTTTATATTTTATATTTTTTCAGTAAACTGATTGATCGGTTTTGTAAAACAAGTTTTTCGGCAGAGATGCCCTAATGTGGACACACTTTATCCAATTGGATTAACCAGGTATATATCAGCTAGCAAGTATATGGCTAAAAATTAAAATTCTGATTACCAACTAGAGGGGATTATTATATATATTTATAGTAATTTCCACTATTTCTGTTTCCTTTAGAGTGGACACTGATTGGGGTACTTTGGAGATACTGCCCCCTTTTTTGCCTATTCTAATTTATATTTTTTACTATCAACAGCCATAAACAGGTAAATACTGATGGGGTATGTGCCGTATAACTAGATTAGACGCCTTTACTCTTATACATAGATTGTTATTTGACTTCATTCGAATTTTCTTTGTAATTTCCCCCAGATGGCCCTCTGTTCCTGTGCTAGTAATATCCGGGTGGTTATTTGTGCCAGTATTTCTCCCCCTCTATGATACACCATATGATCCCCTCCTTACGGGCGCCCCCGTGTGGGATAGCTCATTGGCTATCTGGTCATTCTTCATTTTAGATTGTACCATCAAAATTTACAGGTAATGTACTTACAACTGATACTAATAAGGTCATATACCTTGAATAAATAGATCTAATTTTGAGATGAACTTTTGAGCAACCATTGGGCTGGTTATGGTTTTCAGTTATCCCTTTTTTTCTTAATAATATTCTGTTTTGTAATTTTGAGTTTGAAATTTGAGTAAATAATATTATGTATTTATTATTTTTCTTTTTTTGTTTCCAGTATTTGCATGACAAACTCCTGAGGAAGCCTACAAAATGGCGAAACATGTAGAGAATTTTGTCTGTATGCACTTTGGAAACTCTATTATGTTTATTTTGATGGTTCATGTATATTTGTACATATGAATTTTCATATATTTTTTTGTAATAAAATTATATTTGTATAATGAATATTGTGTAGTTGTTGCACCTTAAAAGTCCCAATACCTTCATATTTCTATATATGATCACATTAAAAGCTGACCCTACAATCATAGAGGACATATCTATGTATACTTCCTGAAGCAGGTGATATCGCCACCCAGGTGTACTTCAGGTAAATGCAAGATCATTTTCAGTGACCCCCGGATCCGTGAGAAATCAAAATGACACTTGGAAACGGATAGTGTGTTCATTAGATCTCTGGCCTTTATTGAATTTTGAGTGGTTTTTATGTAAAATAAAGATAGGAGGGGCAATGTCTTAACACATACGTTTCTAAAAATAATACAAACTCAGTATATTCTTATCTTGTATTAAACTAGATTCAGCAGTCTACAAGAGCTAAAAGATGACTTTGCTTATACCATCAGGCTGACCCATGAATATCAGTAGCAGGGTGTGACTATATGCAAACTGTCAGTTAAGCTAAGTATGTCAAAGTTCATTTCTACTTAAAATGGAGTTGATTATTTATACATTCTATTACAATCCCCTCTTTTATCACGAACGTGATAATCACAAACCCTGAAGCCCCCGACATTCACCTGGACTACTTTCTCATAAATGTATCATTATCCTAAGCATGTAACAATAAACAGATAATCTCAGCTTCATAGCAATTGTCCATGAAATACAAAGGGGGAGGGGCGTGACAGTCCTTAAAAGCAAGTGGGAGGGGCATGAAAGCCTTTAGGCCAAATAAAAAATTGTCCCAAAGAAAAGCACAAAAAAATCTCTTGTATGGCTTCTGAATGTCCAATAAATTCATGAAAGGGAAGGAAAAAGATGTCCACATTATAATTCTCATTCTCCTAAACTTTTCCCAAAACTTTTGGTTCAATTCTGTGTTTACACATATTTTACAGAGATCCTTCTACCCCAAAACCCTGCCTCTTTGTAAGGATAGAACTCGATATCCACAGACAGACGGGAACTGATGCATTGGGCTAGACTTGGGTCTCCGGGCTGGCATATCTGGATCACTTCCTTGTGATGCTCACTGGAATTTCGTAGACCTTGGGCGTGCGTCATGGCTAACCCTCAAGGTGTCGTTCCAGGAATATTTTCCAGCAGGTGTCCGCCTTTACTCATCTCAGCATCTCCCATGGCATTTGAACAACAAAGATGAACAATGAAGATTTCCATGTAAAAGCTGTAGTCATCTCTTCATCCGGATAGGGTATAAGGCAGGGTATAAATGGGGTATAGGGTAGGAATGGGATGGGCATTTCTTCTGGCTGGCTGGGGCGGATATTCCTCATCCAACATGAATAATCACAGAATCTACCTGATCAATTAAGGCCTTAACCATTGGAGGTATTAAAAATAATATTCCTTATTAACTCAAACATAAGTAAAGCATGCAGAAATATAAAATGTTTCTCAGCAACAGTCTTCATTATATAGATTCAATATGTTTAAACTAAACATTTTTCTAATCCAGTATTACAGCAGGACTTCAATAAAACTTAAACAACTTTAGTTTCTTCTATCCCCGGGACCCAAGTGGACCCGAGGAACTCAGAACTGAACATTTTACCCAAACACATATTCACACTCAGAAGTCAGCCTCCTAACTTTTCAAATATATCTGATCATCAGCAACAAACAAAACATTGATGGATAAACTTCATTACATCATTAACATATCTTCATGATTGAAACTCTGGGAATTCAAAAGGTAAATATAACCAGAATAGTCACTCTGACTGTTATTCAAACAAACTTTCCCATCATATTTTAGTACCTCATGGACTCAATATATGCAGCAATTTATTTTGTATATCCTGGTTACTTAACCCAAACTTTTAGAGAAATATATATTATCAGGAACATGGGCCTAATAATTTTTACTCCCTGAACAAGAAAACACAATATAAGACGACTCTTTGTGTACATTTTAAACAAACACTTAAGATATTTTACTAATCAAATAATACCTTGTGCATTCATTAAACACGATACAACCACTTTCTCCTTTTATTCACATCCATTTGGCCACTCCATTCATTCTTCATTTAGAAATGTTTTCCATATTTGCCCTTTGAACAGCTTTTAAACATCTTTTACCATTACTTTTTTTTTTTTCTCGTATTTTTCCCTAGTGCATAGGATTACACAAACCTTAAGTTACTTCCTTTTTTTTTTTTACCAACCACAATTTCTCTGGCGTAGCGCCAGGAATACATAACTTCCTTGGATGAGGCTGGCTCACACACCTGCGGTGCATTCGCACTCCGCACTACCCAAAAAGTGTGCGTTTTCTAGGCAGTGCGGTCCGGCTTACATGCGAATTCAGGGCCATTGACTTCTATGGGAACGCTTCTGAATCGCACATGTCATTCAGTTGTGAACAGTATAAAATCCTGACCTGATCCTGATCAAAAACTGACATGAAGCGCTGAACAACTACTTTGTCAATTAGCTGTGAAAGCAGAGCTCAAACTCGCTCTGCATATGTGTGAACCCAGCCCTAAAATTGTATTTAACCAAAAAAAAAGAAAATCAAACATTTTTAAATCCCCAATCATTGTTCATACAGCCTAAACACAAATTAAAACCATTTGCACAAATATCCATTCCCTTGTCTTGTAACAGGCAATGTCCTTATACAATGCAAAAGTTCCCTTTTTTTTTTCTCAACATCAACAAAACCATAATACCATTCACTGAACACCGGAGCCCAGGGCAATTATATCACATTTGTCGATACTGAAAAGAAAACAATACCTTTTAAAACAGTCCCCAAAGTCAGGCTCTAAGGCTCTGTTTCCACTACTGTGAGTTGCTGTGCGACCTGACACAAGCGAAGACGCATGACAAGTCAAAAACCCATGTAATTCAATGGTCCTTGTTTTAATTTGTGCGACTCAAGTCGCAGCGACGCAAAAAGGTTCTTGCACTATTTTGTTCCTACTTCGGTGCAACCTTTTCTCACACTTTTGCATGACATTGCATCAAAAATCGCATTGCAAAGTCGCACTGCAAATCACGCAAATCTGGGGTTGCAATAGTGGAAACAGAACCTAACTGAAATAATCAAAATACCCCATGTATAAGTTGAAATGCTACTCTAAAAAAAATTGTATCTGATCAGATTCCTCAAAAAAAAACATTTGGTACCAGCGCATACATGTAATTTATCAGTGACGTCACATTCCCCTTTTAATGTTTCCAATTAACTATGCATTTGACATGGGAGTATGTGCCCAACACATTTCATGAATAGGCTGACAATAGTTGCAACATCTTAACAATAAACATGTATTTTTTTAATCTATATAGACAACTTTTCTGAATCAAATCCTTCTTTAACATTTTCTCCACCTCAGCAAGTCTCTCGGACTCGCTGAATATGGAATGCAAATATAGCAGTATGCTTTGCGCAAAAAGCGTTGACGAAGGTATGGTCGGTTGTTTGATCCCCTCTTTCACTTGAAGTGAAATAGCAGATTTATGCAAGCGGACATATACCTCTGTGTATTGTGCTAAATAATACTTTGGATAGGAGGAATCACTCAAATAAAGCACCACACACAGATGAGTACCCTACTCTGTCCCTCTCACCTGCCCACTTTAGCAACGCTCTCCTACTTGGCGGGATCAAAGGACATATCAATTACTCAACAATCCGTTTGCATTCAGAAGAAAAAATAACTTATACTTTAAATTGGAATTCCAAGACAACAACAAACAAACACATAAAATTTAAGCATTTTTCTCTGAGCAGATGGAAGAGAATTCCCTATACTAACAACAACTTTCCCTTAACCTTGGCTTGTATAGTATAGCAAAAAAACCTTTGTCCCATCTGCACCACAGCGACAACATTTATCATACATACAAAAGTACTTACCACTCTCATGATATTTGGATATAAGCAAGGGAGATTTCTAATACTGTAGACCACTTTGAATGTTTAACCTTAGGGCCAGTTCACACCACATGCAGTCCAGTGAGTTTAAAAAAAATAAAATCATAGTTCACACCAGTGCTTGCAGTTCCAGTGCACTTCAGTTCAAGCATGCTGCAACCTTCCTGCACTGGAACGCTGCAAAAATGCATAAAAACGCACTGGAGGGGTGAAAAAACACTGGACTGCATAAATAATGCACAAAAAAAACGCACTGGAACGCATCAAAAATGTGCATGTAAAAATACCACCTGGAACGCATACGGACTGCATTTCTATGGTGCAAACCGCCCCCTACAGTCAGTGTATCTACACAACAAATTATCTTATTACATCTATGCGACAGATAGAAAAGCGAAAGTAGGTTGGGTCACCGAAATATAATCCTCATTTACCATTTCAGCTCCTTGCCAAAAGGACTGTCGTGTACACTTTTCTACAGCGTTCCCAAAACGCTTCTCTTAGGACCTTCTGAGAGGTACTTTCCAGCGTTCCCAAAACGCTTCTAATTAATTAGGACCTTCTCAAAGGTACTTTACAGCGTTACCAAAACGCTTCTAATTAATTAGGACCTTCTCAAAGGTACTTTCAAAGGCGGATCTTCCCAAAAAATCCCCTATACACCAAGGTGTGGTTCGTATCCCTCTTCTACATAGTTCTAGATGAAATTTAAATCAGAGCTAAGGTAAGAGAAAACAGTCTGTCTAAAAGACAAAAAGATTCTTCTTACCAAAGGTGATTTTTTCATCTCCACCACTGCCACCATCTGAAGCAGGTGATATCGCCACCCAGGTGTACTTCAGGTAAATGCAAGATCATTTTCAGTGACCCCCGGATCCGTGAGAAATCAAAATGACACTTGGAAACGGATAGTGTGTTCATTAGATCTCTGGCCTTTATTGAATTTTGAGTGGTTTTTATGTAAAATAAAGATAGGAGGGGCAATGTCTTAACACATACGTTTCTAAAAATAATACAAACTCAGTATATTCTTATCTTGTATTAAACTAGATTCAGCAGTCTACAAGAGCTAAAAGATGACTTTGCTTATACAATCAGGCTGACCCATGAATATCAGTAGCAGGGTGTGACTATATGCAAACTGTCAGTTAAGCTAAGTATGTCAAAGTTCATTTCTACTTAAAATGGAGTTGATTATTTATACATTCTATTACACTTCCATTCAGTCCTGTCCAGCTCTTGGTGGATTTTGGGCCATTGCTCATCTTGGATCGTTTTTCGGACATGGGGTGATCACCCATGTAGATTGCCACTTTATACAGACAGGGGACCATCACCTACCAACATGGCTTTGGAGTATGCCCACACCAAGAGAACATGCAAACTACATGCAGATAGCTTCCTGGCCCAGATTCAAACCAAGTGAAGCAAGTCCCAACCACTAACCTACTGTTCTCCCTATATACCTGTATATACTGACAGTATTATCTGAAAGACGGGTTTCAAATGTTTTGACAGGGGCGCAGTTTAAGTGTTTGCCTTAGGCGCCATTTTCACTAGATACGCCTCTGGGAAAGAGTCTGCTGTGAGGAGGGGAGCAGCTGCTCCGGGGGTGGTTGCTGTGAGGAGTCTCCAGACATAAGCGTGCTTACATAGTCCTCCGGTTCGCCCTGCGGAATTGAGGCCGGGGATGCGGGCCTAGTCAGGAAGCGGTCCATAGTGGAAGTAGGCCACGAGAGTTGCGGAGCACGGTAGAATGATCACTGGTCTCCGATTTTTCCCATGTAGTGTCAGGGGGGGGGGTTAGGGATGCTGAGAGGCTTACCCCCAACTCGAATTTAGTCCGCGTTAGCTGATGAGGGGTCTCAGATCGTGAGATGGGACCGGAGCTCACGGATCATGCGTCCGCCATCTTGGAAAGCCGCGCATGCGCCAAGGTCAACTTTAAAAATTCCTTTAAATAAAGTCCTTGAGGTTGGATTTGGTTTGTGTGACAGAACACCCTGTCACTGTGTGTTTTGGAGGGGGCTGTGGGCTGGCCTCCTACCCACAGACTATGGCCCAGCAGAGAATGGGAGATTTGGAGGGCTATTTGCCGTCTACCACCACTTGGAGAAGATGCCACCTCCAGACATTTATGTCCACGGACGCCGGTTCATCGGAACCGGGTGAATGCGGTATCTGTGGCTGGGCTCGTGGAGTCGTTTCCGGCTACATAAACCTATGGGCCCGGCTGGGCTAAATATATACTTTTGTTCCACAAACAATGTACTTTTAGCTGATAAAGGCATATACAAGATGGCGGTATTCCCAAAGCGTGGGGCTATGAGACTTGGGGACAAAATGACGTTGGGATAATGTAATGAAGGCCCCTATATCAGCTGCAACCCACCCCCCCCTCTTGTTATTGTGTTAATTATGTTAGGTCATGGCATGTAGACAAAAGGTCTGGAGACACATCCCAGCAGGGGGTGTGTAAGGAGGGGCTGCCTGCTTATCAGAATCCCTTTATGTGTTTCAACTGTAGTTTCTGTTTCAATGTACAAGTGTTGAGTTCCCATTGGTTCTTCCTTGTCCCCTACCCCCTCTATGACAAGGCTAAGGGGTGTGTCCCTAACTGTGTTCAAAGGTGTATGTTTTGCATCTAATAAACAGTTTATGCTCTGCATGTTTAACTCTCAACTCCTGTGTGGCTTGTCTTGTGATTGAGGGGTTAAGGGCTGGTTATGGTGAGTCTGCAGGCTGTGGGTGCATTTGGAGGACAGGAGACACAGGTCTGGCGGAGGTGCCCAGCCGGAATATCCGAGATGTGTCACAGTTTGGATCTGGAATTAATTTTAAGGGGAAACCCGCACAAAAAAACAAGAAAAAAACAGTGTGGGGTCTCCCCAAAAATCCATACCAGACCCCTATTCAAGCATGCAGCCTAGTTGGGACAGGAAAGGGGGCCAACATCTGCCCCAAACCCCCCGAACCACACAAGGCCATGAGCCCATGAGTTCTCATCATGTGGGGGTGCCTTGCTAGAGGAAACCTTCTGGCAAAGCACCTAGTCCCCATGCTTATGTGGACAAGGGCCTCTTCCCCACAACCCTGGCTCAGTGGTTAAGGGGGTCTGCAGGCGGGGGACTTTACCGTAGGGGGTCCCCTAATACTGCCCCTCTCCTATGTGAATGAGTATGGAGTACATACTCCTACTCATTCTTACAAAAAAGTAAATAGTAAATAAAGACATTTACACAAGAAAGTCTCATGATGAACTCTACATCCATCATCAATCATGTTGTCCAGCGATGCAGATCCATGTCAATCACAATGAACAATGCCTGCCAAAATAAAAAACATCCTGTAGCTGACTCACACTGAATTACATCTCCTGGGGCCTGGTGCTCAAAGTAAACAAAGGGACAGGGTCTCCCAGGTGACATCATTGACAAATATGACCACGACCATGCCATACTATCTCCACCCCTTTGTTTACATGATCAAAAATCCCAATGAATGGAGCCAGGTTACATCACTGGTTGCCAAGTACACATCGAGTGTCAACCCCCATCAACCCCCATCTGTTCCCTAGCAAGCATTGATTGATAGGTGGCTGTCCTATATGGTAGTGGTAGACATACTGCTACTATATCTGATGTTCAGCATCCACCCAACAAGCTAAAAGTCAGATGTTCAGACAAATGCCTTAACAGCCAAAGCTCAGTCTGAACTTGTACTCAGACTGAACCTTGAGCTCATCTATAGTTAATACTAGCAGGAAAGTGATGTTATGTTTTTGTACTTTTGAAGGCCCAGTGATGTTGTCGCCTGCCCTATAAAAAGAGGAAAAGGTAGCCAAGAAGATAATCATTTGTTATGAATTACAGAAGGATTGATGACACCCTTTAGAATTATGTTGGGTTACCACACATGAATCTGTCAAAGCCCTACACACTGAACACACCTTCCTTAGTGTGCCCCCTCCCCAGCCAATGCTCCTATCACACTGACAGGCACGTGCAAAGTTTTGTAGTGCAGTCGGCAGAGCCTCATGAGGAACTGAGGAACTAGTTCTCCACCAGGTTTGCCATGCTGTTGAATTACAGCACATGGCATTGAGCAGATTCATAGCTGCTATACAATCCATTATTAGCATTCAAATCTGCCCACTGCCATCTGTTTCAATCAAAAGTAAGGTGGACCTGATGGAGAACTGGTCTCCCACTTCTCCATCCGGTTCCATCCACCCAGTGACTCAAATCATTTCCCGAATATGGACATTTCTTTATTTGGGTAATGACATCACCTGTTTACCCACTTAAGCCCCGGACCATTGTGTTGCTAAAGGACCAGGCCCCTTTTTGCGATTCGGCACAGCATCGCTTTAACTGACAATTGCGCAGTCGTGCGACGTGGCTACCAAACAAAATTGACATCCTTTTTTTCCCACAAATAGAGCTTTCTTTTGGTGGTATTTGATCACCTCTGTGGTTTTTTTTTTGCGCTATAAACAAAAATAGAGCGACAATTTTGAAAAAAATTACATATCTTTTACTTTATGCTATAATAAATATCCCCAAAAAATATATAAAAAAAAAATTTTTTCCTCAGTTTAGGCCGATACGTATTCTTCTACATATTTTTGTTAAAAAAAATCGCAATAAGCGTCTATTGGTTTGCGCAAAAGTTATAGCGTCTACAAAATAGGGGGTAGTTTTATGGCATTTTTATTATTTTATTTTTTTACTAGTAATGGCGGCGATCAGCGATTTTTATCGTGACTGCGACATTATGGAGGACACATCGGACACTTTTGACACATTTTTGGGACCATTGTCATTTTTACAGCGATCAGTGCTATAAATATGCACTGATTTCTGTGAAAATTACACTGGCAGTGAAGGGGTTTACCTCTAGGTGGCGCTGTAGGGGTTAAGTGTGACCTTATGAGTGATTCTTACTTAGGGGGGCGTGGCTTGGCGTGCGACATCACTGATCGTTGTTCCCTATGACAGGGAACAGACAATCACTGACATGCCAATAGGAAGAATGGGGAAAGGTTTGTTTACACTTACCTCTCCACGTTCTTCAGCTCTGTGACCCAATCGCGGGACACCGGTGCATGGAGCTTCGGACCGTGTCACGAGCGCGCCGCCAGCGGTGCTGTTCTTAAAGGGGACATACGGATGGGATGGGTTCTTAAAGGGGACATACCTAGGTCGGGGCTGGTCTTAATTATTGTCAGTTTCCTAATCTGGCCGCAATTCTTCAAGAACCTGTTGATGCTGTAGTGGGAGGTTCTTAACGTGGAGGTAGTGAGAACTATCTTAATTTAATGCATGTGTCAGTAATGTTACCAAAACTGGTGCAAATGCTTGCCTGAAATAGGCACAGGTAGTTCTATAGGACAATACCACCATAAAAGTGTTGATACGGCTTTATTAAATTCCCCTGACCCTGTTAAGGCCCTTTCACACAGGTGAGGACTCGATTGGACCCTCTAGTCTCCTCTATGGAGCGGCGGGTGTAAATGGACATGACATGTGATCCCATTCTGTCCGCTGAAAGCAGACGGACTGGAATTTGTTCCCCCTCCATCTGGTTGATCGGATCGGATGACAGTCAGGTGTAAACCGACAGGCAGTCTATTTACTTCCGACCTCCCATAGAGGAGAGCGGGCTGTGCCTGTGTCCGCTCTGCATAAGCGGAGCTGATACGGACCAGCCATCTGCCTGCTCAGCGGGGATCAGCAGAGAGATTCCCTGATGAGCAGGCAGACTCCAACGGAGCCCGCCCTGTGTGGAAGGGGCCTTATACATTTCACAAATCTGAAAAAAGAAGTTGGTAATATTTGGCAAAATAAGCATTTTTAATACAAAATATAGTGTATAAACATAGACTATATTCAATGTTACCATTTTCTAAATACAGTATATTACACTTTTTTATTATAAAGATAGTTACATACAGTACATAGTTACATAGTTAGTCTGGTTGAAAAATGACACAAGTCCGTATAGTTCAACCAATTAAAAAAATTATATATATATATATATATATATATATATATATATATATACACACACACACATATAGACCATTCAGAGTAAGAATCATTAACCCCTACTCACTGAATACAGACTTTTAGCCAGTTTTCTATCCATTTACAAACTGATTTTTCCAATCCTGTAGCCTTTACCTTCCACATGAGCCGTGTGTGGGGAACTGTATTGAACGCTTTTGCAAAATCCAAGTACACCACCACCCCTCTGTCCAAGAGTTTACTTACCTCTTCATAAAAATAACTCAGGTTTGTCTGACAACTTCTGTCTTTCATGAATCCATGCTGTCTGTTGTTTAAAATATATTTTTTTTCAGAAAGAACTCTATGCGGTCTTTTATTAAACTCTCCAGTATCTTCCTAACTATAGAAGTTAAACTAACAGGTCTATAGTTACTTGGTAAAGACTTTGATCCCTTTTTAAATATAGGCACCACATTGGCCTTACACCAATCCAGTGGTACTTTTCCAGTCATTAAAGTGGTGTAAAGACTTAAGGTTATTTTATCTTCATGCATTCTATGCATAAAGGTAGAAAACCTTCAGTGTGCAGCGCCCCCTCTCAGTCCTCCCTAATACTTACCTAAGCCTGATCTAGATGGGTCTCAGGACTGAGCCGTGCTCTCTCTGTCTTATGATCGCAGAGACCTGACTCGGGAGTAAGCACGCATGAGTGCCCCCAAGCAAGTGGCTTGCTATGGGGGCACTCGGCAAAGGGGAGAGGCCCAGAGCGCCAGCGAGGGACCTGAGAAGAGGAGGATTGGGGCTGCTCTGTGCAAAACCCCTGCACAGAACAGGTAAGTATGACATCTTTATTTATTTAGTTTTATTATTATTTAAATTTTTTGCTTTACAATCACTTTAACTCCTTCAGATCAGTAAACTACAAATTGCTAAATACACCTGGGGAAGAATACGTACCGGGATTTATTCAAAAATGTATTCAAAAATGGGAACAGGACCTAGGAACATCGTGGGATAACACACAAAGACAGCGGATTTTTAGGCTTATTCATAAAACATCAATTTGTGTAAATTGAATTGGAAGGAGAAATAAACTATAAGATTCTTAGTCGATGGTATAAAACTCCAGAAAAACTGAATAAAGCCTTTCCGGAACGTTCAGATTTGTGCTGGAGATGCCAAGGAAGCAAAGGTACTACTCTCCATATATTCTGGAACTGTCCTAAACTAAAACACTTTTGGACAGTAGTGGGACATACGCTTCAGAGATTTACTGGCCATATGCTACCAGAGCCTTTTTCCTTTTTTCATAAATCATATATACCGGAAGAAATATATAAAAAATCGATTATAGGCCACCTCTTGGAAGCGGCAAGGGCATGTATTCCTCTGAGGTGGAAATCAGTACTGCCACCAACGGTAAGGATGTGGCTAGATAAGGTTAAAGAAATTAGTAGATTGGAAGACTTGGTATTTTCAGAATGACATCAACAGGAATTATACGATAGAAGGTGGTCAGAATGGAATGATTTTGTAATATCAGAAGGGAAAATTCTCTATGATAATAATTAGGAGGAACCTCAGGAATCTTGGTCTCCGACGTGTTTGGTCCCCCTCCTTTTTTTTCTTTTTTTTTTTTTTTTGTTTGTGGGTTTTTTTATGGGTTTTTTTTTTTTGGGGGTAAAATGGAATAACACTTTTTGGTCAATGATGAGAAATAGAGATTTTAAGAAATTTGAAGAAACTCCTTCAGATCCGCGCTATAGCTGAATGACGGCTACAGCACGGACCTACTTGCCGGGAGGGCGTCAATAGACGTCCTCTCTTTGCATGCTCCCCGCGCGCCCCCTGCAGGGCTGTGAGACTCGGGTGATTACAGATTCCGATCCCGGCCCCTTACCACGTAATCAGCTGTCAACCAATGACAGCTGATCACGTGATGTAAACAGAAGCTCGTAATCTTTTTTTTGGGGTGCCAATCAGTGTCTCATCAGTGCCACCTATCAGTGTCACCTACCAGTGCCGATAAGTTCCTATCAGTGCCCATCACTGCCACCCATCAGTGCCCATCAATGCCATCTATCAGTGCCCATCACTGCCAGCTATCAGTGCCACCCATCAGTGCCACCTCTCAAAGTCATCTCTCAGTGCCCACCAGTGCCGCCTATCAGTGCCCATCAGTGCCGCCTATCAGTGCCCATCAGTGCCACCTATCACTGCCCATCAGTGCCGCCTTATCGGTGCCCATCAATGCAGCCTATTGGTGCCCATAAGTGCAGCCTATCAGTGCCCATCAGAGCAGCCTATGTGCCCATCAGAGCAGCCTATGTGCCCATCAGAGCAGCCTATGTGCCCATCAGAGCAGCCTATGTGCCCATCAGAGCAGCCTATCAGTGACCATCAGTGCAGCCTCATCCGTGTACATCAAGGAAGGAGAAAAATGACCTGTTTGGAAAATTTTATAACAAAATATAAAACGGTTTTGTATTTTTTTCGTTCAATTGTTGTTCAAAGAGTGAGAGCCCTGAAAGCTGAAAATTGGTCTGGGCAGGAGGGGGGTTTAAGTGCCCAGTAAGCAAGTGGTTAAAGAGTCCCTGAAAATTAGAAAAAATGGCTTTGAAATGACAGACCTCAATTCTTTTAGGATTCGTGGGTGTATGCCATCTGGTCCAGATGCTTTATTCACCTTTATTTTGCCTAAATATTTCGAGACTATTATCAGTTTGGATAACACCCCAACCTTTAGCGAAAGAAGAAAAAAAAATGAGAAACAAGTGTACCAAATAGAATGTACAAAATTCAGAGCAAAGGCTTCTTCTGCTCCATAAATTCCTAAATAGTGCCAGGCAGCTACAAATGTAGATCTCAGCTCAAATACAGCCAAAAATAACCAGCTCAGAAGACTTGGATCCAGAAATCTAAAATAGCTTTTTTATTGCATCCATTAGATCAGGCAACAAATTGCAAACATTACTCAATTTTCCTAGTTGAGTTTCTGGCCACAATACAACCCTCCAAACTTAACAAAGGGATGGATCGTTGCCCAAAAGGTAGCTATGAATATGGAGATTTATATATAACTTGTTGCCTGGTCTTATTGATGCACTAAAATAGTTATTTAAGATGTTGGGCTAATTTCTTTAAGACATAAAAAAGACAACAGACTAGACAAAAAAAGTAGACAAAAACAGGAGGAAAAGGAGATGCGTAATGGTGATTGAGATTAAGCTCTGCTTGATATTATTATGACAGTCCTGTAGCACTGAATTAGTCTTCCTTTTTTGAATATTATCTGCATCATATACTGTATTCTCATCAATATTAAAGCCTCATGCACACAAAGCATTTGCCCGTCTCTCCTAGATGCCTTTTCACCTGGCAGCAGAGTTTTGGCAGAAAAAAACACTTGGTGCTTTCAAACAGACATGTTTAGGTATGTCAAACGCTTGGGCAATAACTAATTTCATTGGCCAGAATAATAATGTATTCTGGCCATTAACATTTTTAACGCTCAAGCACTTGACAAACCTAGCATTAACACATATTTTGCATGCATCAAGCTTTTTTTCTGCCAAAACGCTGCTGCTCATGGAAGTGCTGGTAGTTTTTTTTTCGCCTCTAAACACCCCTGCTACTAAATGTCTCTAAACATCTTTGTGTGCATGGAAACATAGGCTAACATGCAGGGCCATTTATAGGCAGAAAAAAAGTCACATATCCCTAACAGCAGCTTAAGCCCTGTACACACGGGCGGGAATCCCATCTGTTTGAAAACCGTCGGTTTTCTCGATGGGATTCCTGGCAAGCTTGTCTTGCCAAGCCCTGTGTACAGACGGTCACTTAAAAAAACGCAGTTCTTTTGAATGGCAAGAACGCGGTGACGTCATCGACTACGACGAACTGGCACTCGTCAATGTTGTCGCCGCCATCTTGCTACACCCTACACTACCCTTGTATGCTACCGCGCATGCGTTGAAGTCTCATCGAGCATGCGCGGGCTTACCTGGGACAGGTAAGCATACTCACAAACGTTTTTCTCGGCAGGAAAACTCTGCAGAGAATCCCGACGAGAAAAATAGAGAGCAGGTTCTCTATTTTTCTCTTCGAGATTCCCGGCAGTTTTCCTGTTGAGAAACCATACACGTGAACGGTTTTCATAGCAAAAAGCTCTTCCAGCTGTTTTCTTGCTGAGAAAACCTGTCGTGTATATGAGGCTTAATGCCTTATTTTATTTTTTTCTTTGTACAATTAGCATTAAAAACTTTTGCATGAGGCGTAAAGTGGAAGGAGAGCCATGCATTCAAACCCTTCCCACACTTGAGTGTCCTCATTCATTAACAAGCATGTGGGGTCATGAATGGGAGGGAACTGCTCAGGGTGGATTGGGGCATGGTTGAGCAGGAGAGGGCATGGCTTTGAGTTGCTGCTTGAACAGACCGTGATAACGGTACCAGAAAGTGCAGAGAGGAGGTGGACGAGAGGAGGATTTTTGAAATGTCCAGTTGTTTCTAATTAATCAGTTAGCAATTCAAACAATTTTTAATATAAACCTTTATTATATTATTCATGCAAATAAACAGTTTGTGTTTAGTTTTAGGTGGAATTCCACTTTAAGCCTCTAAAATGCAAATTGTTATTATCTTACAATAAAAATTGGTATTATTATGGTCAAGACTAGGGTCTATTTGACACTATTTGATCCCTGTCCCTGTGTTTATATATCTGCAGCACCTGGAATCTGTCATTAAAGCGGTTGTATACCCGCTGCTGCTTTTTTTTTCTTTTTTACATACCTGAAAGGCAAAAGTCATAATGAGCTAGTATGCACCGCATACTAGCTCATTATGAAATACTTACCTTAGAACGAGGCGTCGGTAACTTACCTGGTCCACGCCAAGGGAGATGTCACCTTGCCTCGGCGTGTCTTCCGGGTATCGGCGCTCCAGCGCTGTGAGTGGCTGGAGCGGCGATGTCGTCACTCCCGCACACTTGCAAGGTCCGGCGGCTGCTGAGCTTTAGCCGAGAATCCCCGCTGCGCATGCGCCGCTGCAGTCAGTGGCTCATTGCGAGGGGAATATCTCCTAAACCGTACAGGTTTAGGAGATATTTTCTTTTTACCTACAGGTAAGCCTTATTATAGGCTTACCTGTAGGTTAAAGTTAAAAAACAGGGTATACAACCGCTTTAAGGATCCGTTCAAACTTGGGTGATTAGCAATCACATCGTGAATGGCACCCCAAACACAGTAGGATTTTGCCACGATTGTCTTGTGAGAATTGCTGAAAACTCGGTGCAAATTAAAAAAGAGTCCTGTGCGTTTTCTGAGCACTGCGCAGTTTAAGGCTCATTGCCTTATATAGGAATGCTTCTGAATTGCACATGTCATCAGTTTTAAACACAAATTGAGGAAAAAAAACAGGCCCTTTGGATCTTATATGGCTTTTAAAAGGGGAACCCCGTGCCAAAAAAACAAAGAGTGGGGTCCACCCAGGTTTACATTCAGCTGTCAGTGGGAAACCCACTAACAGCTGATAAGTCATCGGTTGATAAGGACGTGGCGGCCGGCTTCCCGACCCGCTCCTTAACAACCAGCTATTGTTAAAGATGCCGGTGGCCGCCCGCTCCTAAAAATTGCATCTGAACCATATCTAAAATTGTAGCTGAACCGCTGAAAAGCTGCTTTGGAAATTTGCAGTGAAAATGAACCTGAAATTCGCATCGTACATGTGTGAATCCGGCCTTAAGTAAATGAGCTCTCCCTGGGCGATACATGGAAACACTTGTGAATCACACTTTTAAAATCAGTAACTGGAACCTGCGTTCCCACTAAGCGTTATGTGTACAAGGCCTTAGCGGCAGTTTATCAGAATTAAGACCCCTTTTACATTGAGTCAGTTTTTAGGCGTGTTAGTGCTAGAAATAGTGCCTGTAAAGCACCTGAAAACTGCCTCCCATGCCGCCCGAATGTGAAAGCCTGAGTGCTTTCACACTGGGGCGGTGTGCTTGTGGGATGTTAGAAAAAGTCCTGCAAGCATCATCTTTGGGGTGGTTTGGGAGCGCTGTCAACAGCGCTCCCAAAACACCCATGACCATTACTTCCATTCATGAATGGGCAGCCTGAAAAGCACTTCGGAAGCGCTGCAACACGGGCGTTTTTAACCCCTTCTTTGGCCGCTAGCCAAAGCGCCCCGCTAGCGGGTGAAAAGTGCTGCTTAAACAGCGGTAAAGCTGGGGCCACCCGTGCGTTAGCGGTAAAGCACCGCTCGTTTTAGCAGCGCTTTACCGCTAAGGCACGGGCGGCCCCAGTGTGAAAGGGGTCTAAATGGTCAAGACATCATATGTGATGATGAATTTACATTGCATAATTACATTATTAGATTTACATCAGCAGACATTGTTTTATTGTATTTATTTCATAGTATAAATAAAGGACTTTTTCACAAGGTTGTTTGTATATTTACATTTTACAATTTGTGGAAATGAGTTAGGCTACATGTACACGGGCATATTAGAATATGCCAATTTATACTTGATCTTTCTGCCAGGAGCTGGGTTGTATTTACGTGCACTGATGCATATACAGTAAACCCCCGCTCTATCGTGGTTCAGTTTTTGCAGTCCCGGTATATCGCGCTATTTTAATTAGGAACTATTAATTCTGATATCGGGTGTAATATTTCGCCATTTCGACGTTATGTAGCGGTGAATCAGTACTGTACAGTATACTGTTAGCACAATATTTTTGTGTTTTACAATGCTCTTGCTCTCTCTCTATTTATTATGTGTTTCTAATGCTTAAAAGTGTTTAAAGACCTTTAAATGCTATTAAAAAGTTAACAAAACATGCCTAGGGTGTATTTAAATAGGGTCTTTCTATTTCGCGGATTTTCACTTTTCGCGGGTGGGTCCGGAACATAACCCCAGCGATGGAGGGGGGTTTACTGTATTTATGTGCGTTCATGTGCTTAAGACATATGCACGTAGCAGGGCCGATCCTAGGGTCACAGACGCCTGGGTGCAGAAATATTTATGGCGCCCCCACATGGCAACGACTCAAACACAGAGATGCTCCCCTAAGAAGTCTTTGTTACCCTAGGATCCTCCCATGATCTTTTAACAATAAAGAAAATACAGGAAGAGTGTACACTAATGAGACCTGGAGGGGAGTCTCTCTGATACACACAGAGAGGGCTTCTGTTAGAGAGTCTGTTAGAAAGTGCTCCAAGACATACTACAGGAGATGCTCAGAGACTGCAGACATGATACAGGAGACGGTCAGAGACTGTAGACATGATACAAGAGACGGTCAGAGACTGCAATCATAGTACAGGAGATGGTCAGAGAGTGCAGACATATTACTGGAGACGGTCAGAGAGTGCAGGCATATTACAGGAGACAGTCAGAGAGTGTAGACATATTAAAGGAGACGATCCGAGAGTGCAGACATATTACAGGAGATGGTCAGAGACTGCAGACATATTACAGGAGATGGTCAGACTGCAGACATACTACAAGAGACGGTCAGAGACTGGAGATATAATACAGGAGATGGTCAGAGACTGCAGACATACTACAGGAGACGGTCAGAGACTGGAGATATAATACAGGAGACGGTCAGAGACTGCAGAAATAATACAGGAGATGGTCAGAGACTGCAGTTCCTATGGACATTAGTAGATAATGGCCGATCGGCCCTCTTACCTGACCCAGCGATACAGCAACAACGGTTCCTCTGATCAGGAGTCAGCTCACTCTGAATTGCCCGTGGCGACTCCTCTGGGTAGAGCCCAGATCTGTATTCTGGCAATGACTCCATTCATTTTTCCACCAGGGATGGCGCTAGGCTGTGTGGCTTTCACTCTGGTGGTGCAGGGCAGCGGGGTTCTCTCTCTGATGGTGTTCTCTCAGCACTGTCCTTTCCCTCTGGAGTCCTGGGTGCACTTCCCTGAAAGCTTTCTCTGGCTCCTGGCTCTCTCTCTCCCATTCAGCTGGGCATGCTGTGTGGGCTGCAGTTTCTTTGTTACAGTGGGGCTGCCAGTCCTCGAACTACATGTCCCGCAATCCTCTTCTCTGCTCCTTTTTCTATTCTATTTCTTCCCTGGCGGATATGAAGGCGGGGGAAGAAACATAGTGAGCGCCTTTGCTGGCAAGCGCTGCTCACTAGTACAGCATATCGCGCAAGGAGGAGAGTAAGAGGGAGTGGGAGGAAGAGAGGGAGGGGGGAAAGAAGAGCCCGCAGCTGCAGTGGCGTCACTAGGGTTGGTGCCACCCGGTGTGGTAAAACATGGTGTCACCCCCCTTCCACCACCTATAGTCGCCCCTCAGTACAGACCCACTCCACTAAGTATAGACCCCCTCCGTCAGTGCAGACTCCCCACTAAGTATAAACCCCTCCCCCAGGACAAACCACCCCTCCATTAGTACAGACCCCCCCTCCATTAGTACAGACCACCCCCCTCCATTAGTACAGACCCCCCTCTAGTAGTAAAGACCCCCAGGACAACCCCCCTCCATTAGTACAGACCCTCCAGGACAAACCAATCCCCCTCCATTAGTCCAGACTCCAGGACAAACCCCCCCATTAGCACAGACCCCCCAGGAAAAACCCCCCATTAGTAAAGACTCCCCCCAGGACAAACCCCCCTCCATTAGTACAGACTCCCCCAGGACAAACCCCCCCATTAGTACAGACTCCCCCCAGGACAAACCCCCCCTCCATTAGTACAGACCCCTCCAGGACAACCCCCCCATTAGTACAGACTCCCCCAGGACAAACCCCCCCATTAGTACAGACTCCCCGCAGGACAAACCCACCGCATCCATTAGTACAGACCCCCCCAGGAAAAACCCCCCTCTCCATTAGTACAGACCCCCAGGACAACCCCCCCATTAGTACAAACTCCCCCCAGGACAAACCCCGCCTACATTAGTACAGACTCCCCCAGGACAAACCCCCCCATTAGTACAGACTCCCCCAGGACAAACCCACCCATTAGTACAGACCCCCCAGGACAAACCCCCCCTCCAATAATACAAACCCCCCAATTAGTACAGACCTCTCCAGGACAAACCCCCCCATTAGTACAGATTCCCCAAGGACAAACCCCCCCATTAGTACAGACTCCCCCAGGACAAACCCCCCCTCCATTAGTACAGACCCCCAGGACAAACCCCCCTCTCCATTAGTACAGACCCCCCCAGGACAACCCTCCCATTAGTACAGACTCCCCCAAGACAAACCCCGCCTCCATTAGTACAGACCCATCCAGGACAACCCCCCCATTAGTACAGACTCCCCTGAGGACAAACCCCCCTCCATTAATACAGACCCCTCCAGGACAAACCCCCCCATTAGTACAGACTCCCCCAGGACAAACCCCCCATTAATACAGACTCCCCCCAGGACAACCCACCCATTAGTACAGACTCCCCTCCAGGACAAACCCCCCCATTAGTACAGACTCCCCCAGGACAAACCCCCCTCCATTAATACAGACCCCCCAGGACAAACCCCCCCATTAGTCCAGACCCCTCCAGGACAAACCCCCCATTAGTACAGATTCCCCAAGGACAAACGCTCCCCATTAGTACAGACTCCCCCAGGACAAACCCCCCCTCCATTAGTACAGACCCCCCAGGACAAACCCCCCTCTCCATTAGTACAGACCCCCCCCAGGACAAACCCCCCATTAGTGCAGACTCCCCCCAGGACAAACCCCCCTCCATTAATACAGACCCCCAGGACAAACCCCCCCATTAGTCCAGACCCCTCCAGGACAAACCCCCCCATTAGTACAGACTCCCCCAGGACAAACCCTCCCTCCATTAATACAGACCCCCCAGGACAAACCCCCCCTCCATTAGTACAGACCCCCAGGACAAACCCCCCTCTCCATTAGTACAGACCCCTCCAGGACAACCCCCCCCATTAGTACAGACTCCCCCCAGGACAAACCCCCCCTCCATTAATACAGACCCCTCCAGGACAAACTCCCCCAGGACAAACCCCCCCATTAATACAGACTCCCCCCAGGACAACCCCCCATTAGTACAGACTCCCCTCCAGGACAAACCCCCCCATTAGTACAGACTCCCCCAGGACAAACCCCCTCCATTAATACAGACCCCCCAGGACAAACCCCCCCATTAGTCCAGACCCCTCCAGGACAAACCCCCCCCATTAGTACAGACTCCCCCAGGACAAACCCCCCCTCCATTAATAATACAGACCCCCCAGGACAAACCCCCCCATTAGTCCAGACCCCTCTAGGACAAACCCCCCATTAATACAGACTCCCCTCCAGGACAAACCCCCCATTAGTACAGACTCCCCCAGGACAACCCCCCCTCCAATACGGTACATTGTGGCAGCTGGAGAGGAGAGGACAATATGCAGCCACGCCGCCCGGGTGGAGCAGAGATCGCAGCAGCAGTAGGCAGGAGTTTTAGACACAGAGGAGGAGGAGGAGGAGAACACGTGTCAGGCACGGACCGCCCCCTCAGCGACGTCACTGCGCGGCTTGTCTCTCCACACAGAGACAGCCGCTCCGATCTCCGGTGGCTGCTTCGCTCTCCTCCAGTGACAGGAGGAGGGAGGGGGGACGCCAGGCTTAGTAAACACAGGGGTGGCGGCGACCGGCGGGGAGAGCCGCCTCTCGACATGGACAAGGAGAGGAGGTGGAGGAGAATAGAGGGGAGCACTCTGGCGCCACAGCGCCCCCACCTCTGTGGCGCCTGGGTGAACTGCACCCCCTGCACCCTGTCTAGGATCGGCCCTGGCACGTAGTGTCATTCTGGTGGCTAGAATACTCATTTGTCCTAACCACTAGGCTAAAATGATGCACATACACATAAATTATGCCACAGTGCTGGCACAGGCATGCTAGATTATGTACATGTATGTTATCCAGCATGTTCCGGGCTAGGGGTGTGCAGTGTGCCCCGCCAGTGGCTGCTGTGTCCAGTGGATTTAGCACTGTGCTACTTTAACTGGAAAAGAAAAAAGGAAGATTACGCTACAAATAGTCTGATATAGGTACTGGACAAACTATTGGACAAATTAATACATTATTGAAAATACGTCATTGAAATTATATCATAAAACAGTCCCATATGGTGCTCAGTGCTCAATAGATGTCTCCTATGGATAGGTGCTCAGACCGGGTGCCCCACATAGATGTACACTCACCCCTGGGTGTGGACCACCTATCTCTAGTGTGGTCTTGTAAGCACGTGGGGATACCCCAAAACGTTAGGATGACGTCTCTGAAGTTGAGATGTGCCTCATAAGAATGGATGGGGATGATAAGAGCAAGAAGAGAGCCTCAAAATGTACTAGTTCCACAAAAGTAAAAAAGTTACACTTACATTGCTGAGTGCCTGATAGTCCTGGCATCCGTCGTGTATAGCAGGCTATTAAATAAAGGGTAATCGGCCCTGAACGAATAGCCCCTGTATTGGCGTCCTGGTGCACAGTTCCCGGGTGTATTCAATTGGGCGGAAGTAACGCGATGACGCGGTATTACCTCGACGTTTCGGCTAATCACAAAGCCATCATCAGGAAGTAGTCGCTTTTTTCATTTATTATTGCTTTGTTGACACCTAGCAAGTTTATTTTGCAGCTGATATCTGTCTTTATAGGTACACATCTATATCCATAGGCGCTTTTAGGTTTTTATATCTACTTTAACTAGAGCTTTATTTTGGTGGTACTTAATCACCAGTTTTTTTGCTATATAAATGAAAAAAATAATGAAAATTTGGGAAAGTTATACAATTTTGCAAACAAATAATCTTTCTTTATTTATTTAATCTGTGTGGAAGTTGTTGAGTCTACAAACTATGGCATATTTATCAGAAAATTGATCAATCCTGATGTACTGGACAGTCAGAGGCGTAACTAAAACCTTTAGGGTCCTAGTGTAAGAAAGCACAAAGGGCCCCCCTGATCCCCCCCTTCCATCGGACCCGGGGCTCTTCCCTCTGAGCATGGGGCACTTCCCACTAATCCCAGTGGCATGGCATCATATCCCCTGCTGAACTCAACCCATTCAAGTGAATGGTGCTGCTCTGCAAGCGCCCCACAACCGCATGCAATGCACATGGTTATGGCATTCTAGTGCAGAGTTGAAGGGGTTAAAGCAGGCGGTGCAGAGGCAATTTGATGCCTCCTTACTGCCTGTCAAATGATCTATGAAGAGCAATCTGAATGCTAATTGCTCTTCAGAGACCAAAGCAAGCCCTCATTTTTTTTTTTTTTTTTTTTTAGAACTTTAGAATTTTATTTATTGACTTTTTTTGTTAAACAGAAGTTTGGCTTTGGTGAAACATCAGGGCTCTAAACAGACCCATGATGGCTCACTTTTGAGATTGGAACACCATGTGGCACCATGTTTGTGAAAATGTATGTGTTAGCAGATGTGTGGGGGTGCTATTAACAATTAATGGCACTGCTGTGTGTCTATTAAAGGACAGTGTGTTTGTGTGTGTAAGGAAAGCCACAATTGTGTCCACATTCCTGTCTTGCAAAAAGTACGAAACTACCCTCATAGTGGGCTTACATTTGGGTGCTGTAATTTGTCATTGTATGTGTGTTTTACATGTGGTTTTAGGTGCGCTCCCATTGAATTCTATTAGGCAGTGTGTTTTCTGAAAGCACATCAAATATGTAGCATGCAGGAATTTGATGTACTTTCATGAAAACGCATGTCCTAAAATAATTCATTAGTAGTGTACCATAAACCGCATGTAAACTGTTCATGCAATCACACTGTGGCCAAACCGCAGCACACTGATGTGAGTCCACTATTAGGCCCTTTTCACATGAGTGGACTGATTGGGTCAGCGTGTCAGTTTTTCAAGCAGACCCAATTGGACCCTCCATTCTCCTCCATGGAGTGACAGGTGTAAACAGAAATGCGCCCGTTTACACCTGCTGACATCCAATCCGATAAAAACAGACGGATGGGGATCCCCATCTGTCTGGTGGATCGGATTGGATGGCAGTTGGGTGTAAACAGATAGGTGGTCTGCTTACATCTTCCCACCCATTAAGGAGAACAGGCTGTGTCTGTGTCTGCTCTGCATAAGTGGAGTGGACATGGACCAGCCATCAGCCTTCTCAGTGGGGATCAGTGGACAGATACTTTACTGAGCAGGCAGACTCCTGGCAGAGCCCAACCTGTGAGGGCCTTAGAGGTAAGAAAGGGGTGAATAGGTGGGGGTCTAGGTAGTAAGAGTACATGAAGTATAAGTACCCGAAATAAATAAATAAATTAAGTAGTACAGAGAAAGTGCTAAGGCTGCATTATAGGGACAGGTAGTAGAGGAATACACTGGGATGGAAAGGGTGTCAGACATATGGAAGTGTGGAATGACCATAGCTGAGGGGGGGGGGCTGCAGGGGCGTGTGTAGTGCAGATTTATGGGTGGTAGAGCAGATAGGAGAAAAAAAGGATAAAGTTAAAAAAAATTCAAGAGTATCACTGCTAACTTACTGCATGACTGTGGAGGGAAGGTAGAGAGTGATGCAGACCGCTGGAGAAGATGAGCAGATTAAGTGAGACAGAGGAAGAAGGGGAAGTGATGAAGTGATACTGGGAAGAGAAAATGTTGAGAACGGGGGGGGGGGGGGGGAGTGAGTAATAGTTGCAGAAAGAAGGAGACATAAGGCAAAGTTGGAGTGACTGGAACTGCAGTGTTGGGGAATCGGCACATTGTGTATATGAGGGAGAATAACAATCTCTCCTGTCAAAAGGGAGAAGTGGCAGAAGCTCACTGTGTCCCTCACTCCCCCCTCCTCACCTAACAGATTAAGAGTGCCCAGGGCAGGCTCTTCACTGAGCGTCCATACTGTCCTTCTTGCCTTCTTGGGACCCCTCACAGAGTGACAGAATGCAGGGGCCCAGTCGCAAGTGCGACTGGTGTGACCCTGGTAATTCCGCCACTGTGGACAGTAAAATGTCAGGACAGTACAAAAAACAAAAACAAATTACCCCTTTTTGGGAAATAGACAGCCCAAGGTATTTAGTTAGAGGCATGGAAAGTTTTTTGAAGTTGCAATATTGTGTCACAATTTTTTTGGAAAACGAAGAATTTAAATACTTTTTTTCACTTTTTTTTATTTGCAGTACAGAGTCATCATATAACTGGTGTGGCAGAGATCAGGGATACTGACTGGTGACAGTATGTTAAAAAAAGTTAAAAATATTTTTTATTCAATAAAAAAATAATAATCTTCTTTTTACTATTTTTGCTTACATTCTGCCATTAGAGTAGTTTTACTACACTGTACTACCCTGTACTACACTGGGGGTGATCAGGGACTTTTTTTTACACTATTATTGCTTATAACAGTGATGATCAGTGTTATAAGCAATCATTTTATCTGTCATAAAAGGCTTTCATTCATGGCAGCTTGATTACTATTGTGATCTATGATTGGCTACAGCTAATCACATTGTACAGGGTGCTGTGATTGACCCAGGTACCATGTGATAGTTGTAGGCCAATCACAGCATCACAATAATTATCAATACAGTCATGATTGAAAGCCATCAATGTTTTGCTGACATTGTAATCATGTGATCTCTATGTACTGATCACCATAACCCTCAGGTCGCGCCCCTGCGCACCTTAGGGGGTGCACCAGTGCTCAGCGACATACCATTATGTCGCTGAGCCTGCAGCTACTTACCGTTTGCAGTTTAATTACTGTGATTGGGTCAGAAAGTGGTTAATTTCTATGTTGAGGGGCCCCCCAACTTGAAGTGCCCCCCCTGAGGTCTAAATCCGGCACTGCCTTTATTCGCTACCCTGACCAATAAATCAGCAGCATGTCCATTAAGTAGTTTTTGATAACCGATGTAAGTGCATGAGTTAATTATAGAGGTAATCGCACAAAAGCGTACATGCTTTATCTTGTCTCCTTTGAGTGTTTGTCCTATGTTATCCCATGAAATAATATTATTATCAAATACTGTATATGAATTTCACTAGAGAAGGTGCACCAGTCAGTTGTTTTTCACTCTGATCACATATTCAAGCAAATGGTGAAAAAAAAAAAAACAATAGTCAACAAAATGCATACTTTTGTTTTTCCTTTATATCTAGCATATCATTTTGGCAAAATTGATCTATAATCTTACTCTTCAGTCACAGTTAATTGCACAGCATGAATGTATAAATATAAGTTATGACATTTAACAAAACAAATCAAGTCTGCAATATTCCATTTAAATTTTAAGTTGATAGCATTGTCTCTGTGAAGTCCTGTATATCTATATTACCTGTATTTTGAATAGTACTGATTAGGTTTTCAATGGACCAAGCCCATTTGATAGCGATAATTAGATATGTTATAATTCCCTGCTATTATAAAATCACATTTCTGAGTACCATTATAAGCTCCGAGTTGCACAATCAATAAAATGTCTGCAATACAGTGTGCAATAAATGTAAAAGTAAACCTTGACTGCCATCTGTTGTCTGCTGGAAGACATTGCCACGAGATTTAGAGGAAACAAACAGAAAAGGATCAGCGCTCTAACATACATTGTCAGAAATAATTAACCATCTTACCTCTACAGGGACATATGTCATTGTTTTTGCTTCTATTTTATCGTCAACTTAATTATTTTGAATTGACCCTTATAAATTGCTGCTGTTTTCACTTGCTTGAAAGAGCCAAAGATGTATTATCTAATAAATGCTAAAAGCTCATATCATTCTTAAATGAAGCTCAGTTTGCTGATAAATTAAGGTTAATGAAACAAATAATGATAAATGAGAGCTAGCGTCCTCTGCAGAAATCTTTTCTGAAGAAAGGAAATCAGGTCAGCACTCAGCACCTTGTTGGACTGGCAGGACTTTCTGAAATATTGAATTTATTTAAAGGCAAGCAGGCTTTCTCTGTGCAGCTGAGCTGGTCTCGGATTCTTCTTGCATTTATATCATTGGGTTACCTGCACATTGACTGCACTTCATTAACCTCTTTCTCAAAAGAAAGTAATGCTGGGAAATGTTAAACTTTTATGACAAAGCCCAATGATATGCACATGAGCATTCATGACCGTGGAAAAGGAGAATTAAGGGAAATAGTTTTATTTCTGCCTATTCACAAGTATGGATTTGTGGGACACTCGTAATTCTTGACAGTGCCTAAAAACAGTGGAGAAATAAAAAAAAAAATAAAAACAAAGGAAAAAGGTATGCTTAAAGTGGTTGTAAACCCCGTTCATGAAATCTGACCTGGGCACATATATCTGTAGTTTACTTATCTCTCTCCAAAGCTCTAAGTGCTGTGTCTTTCTGCTGCTCCGTTCCTCTGTTATCTTATCAGCAAGTTCCCCGACGCATGAGATAACAGCAGCTGAAAATTTGTTTTGGGAAGGGTGCTTAGAGGTAGATTAGCCAAGAGATTGTTTATTCAGAGTACAGCTCTGCAGGTTCCTTCCTTTCTCTGCCTATTTGGAGGGGAACGAGTGTAGAAAGGGAAAGACAGCAGATATACATGTAAAACTTATGTAGAGAGATTTGTTTCATCTCTGTGTATCATCTGAGGCTATTCACTTCACTGGGTATAGGAGAGGGTTTACATCCACACTATGTTTTTCATTTTGCTTCCACAAACATGTACAAACCTGTGCCGACCCTTAGAATATGAGCTTTTGCAGACAGTCAATGAACTTTAAAATGTATGCTTTGTTTCCCCCCTCTAATTAAGTGGGACATATTGCACTCCAGCTAAATATTTAACTTTTTAATGGAACCTGGTGATTGCAATGCCTCTGTGAGTAATTCATTCTTCATAATATAAGATAAATACAGGCAAGAGCAAGACCCACTTACAATGGCTATGAATTGGATTAGTTGAGAGAGTTGGTAGGTGGTTTAACTACTTGACTTTACCCACAAACGAAACATAAGTCTTACATTTTAAGCTATCTTTTCCCACAAAATGATACAATACTGAAGATTTTGCACCGCCATTTGATACAGCTCCTTGCGGCTCGCTCATGGTAAAGAAATACCCACTTTCCTCCACGTAATAAAGTATGGGAATTGGTAAAAACCCCTGTCAGTTAAGGAGGAGCAAATATGTCCAGGTGAATTTGCATAGGGTTCAGCAAATCCTGTTAGTAGGTTCTGCCCATTTTTAGAGCTAATTGGAAAACTGGTAATAAAGAGAGCATGGAAAGCTAAGCATTGCTATGGTGGGCATGTATCAAAACTAGTTTAAAAAAAAACAGTAGGAAGAGGGTCCTTTTCATGTGGCTTAAAGGGTAATATGGAAAAAATACAGATTCTTTAATCAATATGACTCTGAGGAGGGGATATTGTATTGATATCACATTGATATGGAGATATTCTTTTGCTTTTTCTAGCCCTGATGAAGAGGTTGCTCTTGAAACCCCAAAACACATTGGCTACCTTCTTTGGATTGTACCCCTATTTTTATTGTGTGTCTGGGCTTCTTAGCGGTGGTGTAGTGCTTCAATTTACATTTTTGTTACATTACACTACAAGCCAGGAGACTGTGGAGAGTAAGGCCCCTTTCACACTGGGGCGTTTTTCATGCGGTTTAGCGCTAATAATAGCGCTGTTATACCGCATGAAAAAATCCTGCCCTGTGCCTTCAATGTGAAAGCCCGAAGGCTTTCACACTGAAGCGGTGCGCTAGCAGGACCGCTCCAAAAGTCCTGCTAGCTGCTTCTTTACAGCGGTAAAGGAGCGGTGTGTTCACCGCTCCTTTACCGCGGTCTCCCATTGAAATCAATGGGACAGCGCGGTAATACCGCCCGCAAACCGCGGCAATAGCCGCGGTTTGCGGGCGGTATTAACCCTTTTTCGGCCACTAGCGGGGGTTAAATTAACCCCCCTAGCGACCGCATACCGCGGTAAGAACGACAGTATAGCAGCGCTGAAAATCGCGCTGCTATACCGCCACCGCTCCTGCCCGCCCCAGTGTGAAAGGGGTCTTAAGAGTTGCCTGTCGGTGAACCAGAACGTTTACATCAACATTAATACTTTAAGATAGCAATATCAATGAGATAACCCTATGGTCCCAGTGTTATTTTTGCACTTTCCTCAACAAATCATTGTGGATGAAACAGCAAAAATAGTAAGCCAGATGGAACATTATACTATATTTCCTGTTCCAGTAGATATGTCTGCAACTGGGAGCAGGGCTGGCCAAAGACATTGTGCTGCCTGGGCCCAAGAATGAAATGCTGCCCCCCCCAAAAAAAATCCTATGCCCATCCAGCAAAGAGACGTTTCCATAAAGCAAAGAGACAGCCCAATATATTCAGCAAGAGACATCCCATATATTCAGCAAAGAGACATGCCCCTTCTAGGGTGACCACGCATTTTGCAGGTCTGTCCCGGGCACATTCATTCCAGGACAATACAGTGTCCCGGAATGAAACTGACACAGCCACCCCCCTAGGCCAATCTGATGCCCCCAAAAAAGGCCGCCACATCACCTCTTTACTCACTGACAGTACTTGTCCTGGCCGGGAATGCCTGGAGGAGCACAATCCCCGCCCCCTGCATGTGATTGGAGAAATCATAAATCCCACCTCTTGTGTCCAATCACTGTGCTGTGATTCGTTACAGAACAAGCTGATGTTTGGGAAGGGGGGGTGTCCGTGAATAGTAGTTTAAAAATGTGGTCACCCTAGCTCCTTCCTGCAAAGAGTATTGTGTAGCACCACGAAAGCTCCCCCCTTTCTCTCCACTTCCACCGACCAGCTACGCTCTGATCCCAGCTCAGTGATGCAACATGCCGCAACAACAGCGCTGCATTGACCACATTTCCAAACTGCCATTCAGGGATACCGCCCTTCCTTCCCAAAAAAAGATGAGGGGGGGGGGGTGTAGTCTCGCTGACAGGGAATTTGGCAGCGGGTGATTTGTCGGGCGAATGGCTGGTGTTAGCACTTAAATCATCCTAACATTATGATTGATATGGTGTCAGGATGATCAAATCACATTATTTCTATTACTACATTGTAATATATAATGAAATAGTTTAACTCACCATAATGCAGAATCAGTGGGAACCCTGAGCTTGTCATTTGCCACCATTGCTTGCCACCAGATGTAGCTTATTGCTTGCCACCGTTGCCTGCCACCAGATGCAGCTGTGCCACTTGCCACCCATAGCCTGCCACAACATGCAGCCTGTCACTTGTTACCAATGCCTGTCACCAGATGCAGCCTGTCACTTGTCACCAATGCCTGTCACCAGATGCAGCCTGTCACTTGTCACCAATGCCTGTCACCAGATGCAGCCTGTCACTTGTCACCAATGCCTGTCACCAGATGCAGCCTGTCACTTGTCACCAATGCCTGTCACCAGATGCAGCCTGTCACTTGTTACCAATGCCTGTCACCAGATGCAGCCTGTCACTTGTCACCGATGCCTGTCACCAGATGCAGCCTGTCACTTGTCACCGATGCCTGTCACCAGATGCAGCCTGTCACTTGTCACTGATGCCTGTCACCAGATGCAGCCTGTCACTCAGCCTGGCTCTCTCTCCCTTCCCTTCAGATGGGCATGCTGGGGGCTGCAGTTTCCCCCCTAGAATTGCAATGGGCCAGCCATTTGCACTACATATCCCATAATCCTCTTTTCTCCTTTTAGTTTTTTTCCCTGGCCAATGGGAGGAAAAGGGGGAAGAAACATAGCGGTGGCTGTCCTAGGAACAGCAGCATGAGGAGGAGAAGGAGGGGGAGAAGAGCCCGCAGCTGCTCTCTCTCCACACACACAGCCGCTCCGATCTCATGCTGTTACATACAGGGAGGAGGTGGGTGGAGCTAGCGGAGGAGGAGGAAGTGAAATACTCTCTGCAATGAATGATGGGCCTCTCTCTCCTTACGTCACTGGTTGCTAGACACAAAGCGGGCCGCAGCTAGCAACCAGTTTGGGCAGTGAAGCAGGGGCCGCTGGAGAGACCCTTGAAGTGCGTCTTGCCACTGCGGCCAGTGACAGCGGCGCCGGCGATGCAGTACAGTATGACATTGACAATGCACACTAGATGGAGGGAAACCCAGGTCCTCAGGCAGGCCCGGATTTATTCCCTTTGCCGCCCCAAGGCCGGGTCCTCCCTTTTGCCGCCCCAATGCCGCGGGTTGACGGGTTGAGAACTGGGGGGGGGAGATGTGCTGGCCGGAAAAGTCCAAGTGACCTCTCCTCTCATCTCTCCCCTCCTCTTCTGCCCCTCGAATTGAGAAGTGGGGGGGGGTTGCTGGGTTGCTGCCAAAGGTCCAAATTACATCAGAGCCCCCCTTACATCAGAGTCCGCACAGAGCCCCCCCTTACATCAGAGTCCGCACAGAGCCCCCCCTTACAGAGTCCGCACAGAGCCCCCCTTACATCAGAGTCCGCACAGAGCCCCCCTTACATCAGAGTCCGCACAGAGCCCCCCTTACATCAGAGTCCGCACAGAGCCCCCCTTACATCAGAGTCCGCACAGAGCCCCCCTTACATCAGAGTCCGCACAGAGCCCCCCTTACATCAGAGTCCGCACAGAGCCCCCCTTACATCAGAGTCCGCACAGAGCCCCCCTTACATCAGAGTCCGCACAGAGCCCCCCTTACATCAGAGTCCGCACAGAGCCCCCCCTTACATCAGAGTCCGCACAGAGCCCCCCCTTACATCAGAGTCCGCACAGAGCCCCCCCTTACATCAGAGTCCGCACAGAGGTCCCCCTTACATCAGAGTCCGCACAGAGCCCCCCTTACATCAGAGTCCGCACAGAGCCCCCCCTTACATCAGAGTCCGCACAGAGGCCCCCTCTTACATCAGAGTCCGCACAGAGGCCCCCTCTTACATCAGAGTCCGCACAGAGGCCCCCTCTTACATCAGAGTCCGCACAGAGGCCCCCTCTTACATCAGAGTCCGCACAGAGGCCCCCTCTTACATCAGAGTCCGCACAGAGGCCCCCTCTTACATCAGAGTCCGCACAGAGGCCCCCTCTTACATCAGAGTCCGCACAGAGGCCCCCTCTTACATCAGAGTCCGCACAGAGGCCCCCTCTTACATCAGAGTCCGCACAGAGGCCCCCCTTACATCAGAGTCCGCACAGAGGTCCCCCTTACATCAGAGTCCGCACAGAGGTCCCCCTTACATCAGAGTCCGCACAGAGGTCCCCCTTACATCAGAGTCCGCACAGAGGTCCCCCTTACATCAGAGTCCGCACAGAGGTCCCCCTTACATCAGAGTCCGCACAGAGGTCCCCCTTACATCAGAGTCCGCACAGAGGTCCCCCTTACATCAGAGTCCGCACAGAGGTCCCCCTTACATCAGAGTCCGCACAGAGGTCCCCCTTACATCAGAGTCCGCACAGAGGTCCCCCTTACATCAGAGTCCGCACAGAGGTCCCCCTTACATCAGAGTCCGCACAGAGGTCCCCCTTACATCAGAGTCCGCACAGAGGTCCCCCTTACATCAGAGTCCGCACAGAGGTCCCCCTTACATCAGAGTCCGCACAGAGGTCCCCCTTACATCAGAGTCCGCACAGAGGTCCCCCTTACATCAGAGTCCGCACAGAGGTCCCCCTTACATCAGAGTCCGCACAGAGGTCCCCCTTACATCAGAGTCCGCACAGAGGTCCCCCTTACATCAGAGTCCGCACAGAGGTCCCCCTTACATCAGAGTCCGCACAGAGGTCCCCCTTACATCAGAGTCCGCACAGAGGTCCCCCTTACATCAGAGTCCGCACAGAGGTCCCCCTTACATCAGAGTCCGCACAGAGGTCCCCCTTACATCAGAGTCCGCACAGAGGTCCCCCTTACATCAGAGTCCGCACAGAGGTCCCCCTTACATCAGAGTCCGCACAGAGGTCCCCCTTACATCAGAGTCCGCACAGAGGTCCCCCTTACATCAGAGTCCGCACAGAGGTCCCCCTTACATCAGAGTCCGCACAGAGGTCCCCCTTACATCAGAGTCCGCACAGAGGTCCCCCTTACATCAGAGTCCGCACAGAGGTCCCCCTTACATCAGAGTCCGCACAGAGGTCCCCCTTACATCAGAGTCCGCACAGAGGTCCCCCTTACATCAGAGTCCGCACAGAGGTCCCCCTTACATCAGAGTCCGCACAGAGGTCCCCCTTACATCAGAGTCCGCACAGAGGTCCCCCTTACATCAGAGTCCGCACAGAGGTCCCCCTTACATCAGAGTCCGCACAGAGGTCCCCCTTACATCAGAGTCCGCACAGAGGTCCCCCTTACATCAGAGTCCGCACAGAGGTCCCCCTTACATCAGAGTCCGCACAGAGGTCCCCCTTACATCAGAGTCCGCACAGAGGTCCCCCTTACATCAGAGTCCGCACAGAGGTCCCCCTTACATCAGAGTCCGTACAGAGCCCCCCCTTACATCAGAGTCTGTACAGAGCCCCCCCTTACATCAGAGTCTGTACAGAGCCCCCCCTTACATCAGAGTCTGTACAGAGGCCCCCCTTACATCAGAGTCTGCAGAGAGGCCCCCCTTACATTAGAGTCCGCAGAGAGGCCCCCCTTACATTAGAGTCCGCAGAGAGGCCCCCCTTACATTAGAGTCTGCAGAGAGGCCCCCCTTACATTAGAGTCTGCAGAGAGGCCCCCCTTACATTAGAGTCTGCAGAGAGGCCCCCCTTACATTAGAGTCTGCAGAGAGGCCCCCCTTACATTAGAGTCTGCAGAGAGGCCCCCCTTACATTAGAGTCTGCAGAGAGGCCCCCCTTACATCAGAGTCTGCAGAGAGGCCCCCCTTACATCAGAGTCCGCACAGAATTTCCACTTACACTGTAAGGGGGAGCTCTGTGGACTCTAATGTAAACGGGAACCCTAATTTAAGGGGTGTTCTGGGAAACTTGATTTAAGGGGGCATGCTGTGGACTCTGGTGTAAAGGGGGTCTCTGCTCACCAAAGCCTGCCCCCCTCCCCTTTAACAAAGTCCACAGAGCACCCCTTTTTATACACTGGGAGGCAGGAGAGAGGGTGAGCTTACCAGGATGGAGGCTGAGGTGCTGGCTGTCTGACACTTTTCTGGGTTCAAACTTCCTGCCCAGTGCCCTCACATGGGAGTGTGGGTGGGGCAGATTCAGAAGGAGGAGGATCAGAGCTCTATCTCTCCTCTGTCTGTGCAGAGAGAGGGATGTCAGCGCCAGTGTGCTCTGAGGCTAAGCTATGTGTGAGACAAGACATAGCTCAGTCCTGCAGCCCTCCCCCTGGAGCTGACAACAGGCACGGCTGCACAACGGGAAGTGAGTGGCGGCCGTGACCTGTGTTAACAGAGTTCCAGCAGCCTGTGTAGAGACATCTCACCTCTTTCCCTCCCTTCCTCTGCCATGCGGATTGGATTGAGGAGCGGGGGGGGGGGTTTCTACCGAAAGTCCTGACACATCTCACCTCTCCCCCCTCCTCTCTCCTCTGCAGCGGAAGAGGGGGGGGGTGCCGCGGCGCCGCCCCTGCATTCACTGCCGCCCCGAGGCCTGGCCTCTGTGGCCTTGTGGGGAATCCGGCCCTGTCCTCAGGCAGTGCGCCCCTGTTGCCGCCCCTCTTAAAGTGCCGCCTGGGACCATGGTCCCATCGGGTCCCATGGTAGGGCCGGCCCTGACTGGGAGACAAGTGGAGGGCCACATTTTGGTTTCTCAAGCCTCGTACACACGGCCGAGATTCTCGTCAGGAAAAAAACGTTGTTTTTCCTGACGAGAATCTTGACAAGAAACTTGTCCCGGCCGAGTGTACACACGTACCTTTCAAAAGAACCGTTCTTTTGAATGGCATGAACGCGGTGACGTCATCGACTACGACGAGCGTGCGCTTACTACACCCTATGCCTATGCCTAGGAAGCTACCGCGCATGCGTCAAAGTCATTTCGAGCATGCGCAGGTTTCCACGGCGACAGGTAAGTGTACACACGCTCTGGTTTCTCGTCGAGAAATAGGCCAACGAGATTCTCGACGAGAAAAAAGACCGCAGGTCGTCTTTTTTCTCGTCGGGGAATCTGGGCAGTTTTCTTGACGCGAAAACTGAAACCCGCGTACACACAGCCGGTTTTCTCAGCAAGAAAGCTCTCCCGGCACCAGGGTAGTGGTGTGAGCTTAATATCCTGTTTCTTCTGGCTGCAGTGCTTTCTCCATATATTCTTATAGATAATACACTAAGGAATGACACATTTATTGTCTCTTTAGTGTATTCTATAAGCAAATAAATCTTATTTGATTGCAATCAAATATTTATAATTTATTGCTAGCAGAGATTATCTCTTCAATTTTAACCACTTCAGCCCAGAAGGATTTATCTCCTTCCTGACCAGGCTATTTTTTGCAATGCAACACTGCGTCACTTTAACTGACAATTGCGCAGTCGTGCGACGTTGTACCCAAACAAAATTGATGTTATTTTTTCCCACAAATAGAGCTTTCTTTTGGTGTTTTTTAATAGATGTAAAAGGGGGGGGGGGTTATCCGCGCTAACTCCCTGTGCTAAAAACAAAACATATCCTGAGTGTGAATACACTAAGTGCAGGTTGTATTATAAAAACAAAGGCAAAAGAAAACGTGTGTGCATAAATGATATTAACAAAAAACTAGCACAAAAAATTAAATAAGAATATGACTGGTGCTGCAAATAAACCTTTGGCTGGAATACTCAGCCAAAAAACACATATGCATAAATTAAATATATTGCACAACCCTGTAAAAGGCAAAACAAAGTGCCAAAAATATTGATGACCTGAAAAAAAGTGCAACTATATGAATATACACTTAATAAAGTCCAATTACTGAAGCTGCTCCAGCAGCATACACATGAAAAGTTCAAAAGAAAAAATCCATAGAAAAAAATGCCACCAAAGTGTGTAAAAACACCAAAGTGTATAAAAGGACAGCAGATATGGATCTTCAAACATGGGTATAGACTTCAGCGGCAAAGAATGTATACACAGGAGGCTTACCAGAACAGATGGGTCCCTATTACGGGACCAAACGGGCTCAGCAAAAAAAAACGATCAAGGTGTCAGCGATGTGATCCTATAGGTCCTCGCTCAGCTCCAACACCGGTCAGCAAACGTTGGTACTCCCCACAGTAGTGTAAACACTCGTCCAGCGTGATGTTGTTTTCAGAAGGAAAAATAATAAAGAGGCTTCATGGTGTAGATTTGTTTAAAAAGACAAATACCCTTTATTGCAATGTGCGGGTAAACAGACGTCCATACACGATAAAAACAAAACGTTTTCAAAAAGGCACTGCCACCCCGCCAGGCGTCAGCCGATCAGCTGGGGGCGTGGAGACGTCAGGGTCCTGAGCTCCACCCTACGCTGCGTTTCTCCGTAAGAGGCGTCGTCTGGGAAAGGAGAGGTGTTTTTTAATAACCTCTGCATTTTAATTTTTTTGCGCTATAAACAAAAAAAAAAACGACAATTTTGAAAAGAAAAACAATATTTTTTACTTTCTGCATAATACATATCCAAAAAAATAAATATAAAAAAACAAATGTATTCATCAGTTTAGGACAATATGTATTCTGCTACATATTTTTGGTAAAAAAAAAAAAATCGCAATAAACATATATTGATGGGTTTGCACAAAAGTTATAGCGTCTACAAAATAGGGGAAAGATTTAGGGACTTTTTTTTTATTTTTTGTTTTTACTGGCAATTGCGGCGATCTGCAATTTTTAGCGCCACTACGACATTGCGGTGGACAAATCTGGCCCTAAGTGACACTTTTTGGGAACCAGTGACACCAATACAGTGATCAGTGCTATAAAAATGCACTGATCACTTTATAAATGGCACTGGCAGGGAAGGGATTAATCTTGCGCATTGTGTAAAAAGGCTGTTTGATCGTGTCTTCTCTGATCCTCCCCTTCTTCCACTGTCCCCTAACCATCTGCTGATAGTACAGAGCCCTTGGAGTCACTCTGCACATGCTCAGTTAGGTGTGTATTGCTAGAAAGTTTTTTTTTTTTTTCTTGGGAGGGTGCATGTAATTAGCACAGGCCAATCAGAACTGTCCAGAGGGTCAGGGGTCCTGCAGCCTTATAGGACAGTCAGAGTAGAAACTCCTCCTACAGGCTTTAGGCAGACACCGATAGAAGTCACAAGACTGCTATATACTGCTAATGAGAAAAGGTATTTACTGTATTTATTGGCGTATAAGACTCACTTTTTTACCCTGAAAATAGAAGGTAAACTGTGCCTGCGTGTTATACGCAGGGGGCTGTGGAAAGTTTTTTTCCTGAAACTTTCCTCTTAAAGTTAGGGTGTGTGTTATACGCCTGTGCGTGTTATACACCGATAAATACGGTAATTGTATATAGGGTTCTGAAAACATCCAAAACAACCTATCACTATGTTCACCAAGGTTAGTTTGCAATTGGTACCTGGTGCAACCTGCCAACACCAATACATATTGGTATCATCTGATGCCCATGTGTATCTAATATCTTGCAGTAACAAACCGACACAGAATAAATCCAGTTTAATAGACATGGTTTGTTTATGTAGAAAAACTACTATCACACAATTGGTTTATTCTAGGTCACAATCCTTTTGGCAAGTATTTTTTTAGAATGTTTGAGGCCATAGTGATCAATCAATGACAAATGTAAATCTAATTTAAACTTCTGACTAATCCCTTTATCTGAGTATCCCTAAAGCTATTTGTACAAAGAAGAACAGTATTTGCTGACCTTTATCACCCCTCACTTGTTACATTATTATGATTTCACAGAATATGGCTTACAGATTCAGTACATACCTCACTAA
Source organism: Rana muscosa (assembly GCA_029206835.1). Taxonomy (NCBI): domain Eukaryota; kingdom Metazoa; phylum Chordata; class Amphibia; order Anura; family Ranidae; genus Rana; species Rana muscosa. Next base: position 691,333,842 of record CM055122.1, on the reverse strand, counting down.
AGCCAAGTACATACTTAGTGTGTGAGCAGGTAACAGAGACATCAAGCTGTCACTCCTTCTAATAAAAAAGATTTCAGATGAAAATCACAAAGGTGCTAAAGTGAAACTGGGGATGTACGCCTTAATCTCAGCCATAAAACTCTGTACAGTACTCACTAATCCAATGGGTGATTGTAGAAAAAAAATGTCTGCAACGGTTCTACTTCCTTGGTCACCTTACTATCCCCCGGCCTGCCTATTTAACAAAGGGCCGTAGTATTATGATGAGGTTATGCTCTCTGCAATCAAATCCACAGGCTCACGCTGTTGACCCTCCCTCTTTTACTCTCGGCCTTGGTATGGAGGAGAAGGTGGGGGGCATATCAAATGGCATGTTCCAGGTACCTATACTAGAAATACTTAAAATACATTTAATGATTTTGTGATGAATAGCTGTATCAAAAGATACTTGTTAATTTTTACTCAGTGTTCAGTAGAACTCCAGTTTGCATAATGTTTGTCCAAAATGAAAATATATAAGCTGGGATCTATTAGACCCTTTATTCTTTATTACACTACAAGTAGTGTAAAAAAAACAATTGACAACTTTAAAAAAAAAAAAAAAAACATGTTTTGATTAAATGAACCCTAATCTCCCCATTACCCAAAGTTCCCTAACATCTTCATTTTGCAACTTCCAACTACAAAATGAATGAATTTCACATACATTAATTTTAGCACTTTATAATGAGATCCCAGGAGGTTCTATTGTTTCAGTTACATAGATAATCTGGTTGAAAAAAAAACACAAGTCCATCCAGTTCACTCAACAGAGAAAAAAATACCAAAACACACACAAATCGAAAATCTCCATATACACAATCCTATACCCACGGTTGATCCAGAGGAAGGCAAAAAATAAAGCATGATCCAATTTGCTCCAGCAGGAAAAAATATATATCTTCCTGCCCAGTTCCAGTGCCCCTTACATTCCTAAACCCTCATAAGTCCATACAAGGCTGGATTTGTGGGCTCCCGTCTTGAAAAGGCTGCTAGGCCGTGATGGACATACAGGTTGGTTTCAGTAGGCAGGGGGCTCAAAAGCTTGTGCCTCTCTTTATAGGTATAGCAGCCCATTTTTCTAGTGTGCCATTCTGATCTTTCATTTTGGAAGAAGAAGGAACGGAAGATGTGGGATTGGCAGATTCAAGTCCTGAGAACTGGATCCTAGGAACTGCCAGGAAATTGTATTAATGTGCTATTTCCATGGTGTTTGCCATGGAACCCCACCTCTATCTTTGTCATCACATCAGCAGACTGATTCATTGCACGAGTTAGCAAGCACTTACTAATTTTAATTCAACAGAAACTAGGTCTTTTAAATAGGTGCTCACTGACTTAAAGGGGTTGTAAAGGTTCGTTTTTTATTTTCTAAATAGGTTCCTTTAAGCTAGTGCATTGTTGGTTCACTTACCTTTTCCTTTTATTTACCTTCTAAATGTTTTTTTTCTTTGTCTGAATTTCTCACTTCCTGTTTCTCCTCACTAAACTTCACACCATCATCCAAGTGGTGTTGAGTCACCCAGAACAGCTTACTGAACAGCTTACTGAGGAGGAACAGGAAGTGAGAAATTCAGACAAAGAAAACAAAGAAAAAAAAAGTTTAGAAGGGAAATCGAAGGAAAAGGTAAGTGAACCAACAATGCACTAGCTTAAAGGAACCTATTTAGAAAATAAACAACGAACCTTTACAACCCCTTTAAGACCAAAGGCTAGATGTAAGACACCTTCCATTCACAATCATTATCATCAAACACTGCAAAATTGACCCATTATGTAAGGTTTACCAGGAAAGGAAATAATCATTTTGAGTGTCAGTTCTCAGTCTATGATTTCACTTTAGCTGTGTAACCTGTTTTACCTTTAACTTAAAAATATATTTTTCATAAGGGTATATAAAGGATATATAAAGAAGAGATAGGAGGAAGAGAAGATCCTTCATGTTATTTTTTGGGGGTTTTTTTTCCCTTTTTTCCCCCTCCCCCCCCCTTGTTTGGGGAAGACTTCCTCTCCTTGGTGGTTGTGTGTTATGTTTTAAAAGCATATATAAATATTTTTTTTTTCCTTTTGATGCGGATGATACCCTGGAATAGACAAATATAATAGACTGAAATAGACTGAAATAAGGGGAGGGAGGTTGATAATGATAATGAGATGGGTAATGCCTAATATAATCTGGGGGTGGAGCGTTGGGGCTATGGTGATTATATTTGGTTATGCTTTGGGGGGAGGGAAGGGGGACCTCTAGGGTGAAAAAGGGAGAAAAGGGGGGGTGGGATGGTATATGAGATTTGGAGGGGGGTATGGGGTATTGGGTAGGGAGGGGGGGTTGTAAAACACATTGTGAAACACATTTTTGCAACAGTTTATATAAAAAGGGGAATGTTTGGGGGGAATATCATTTCTAATAGAGGGTACAAGAGAGAGGTAAGCACTACAGAGATATGTAATTAATGTATGGTAAAGGGGTACGGTACTCGTAATCACAGTTGGGTTTGGGTTTTTTTTTTTTTTTTTTGGGAGTAGGATGAGGGGAAGATAGTAAGAGAAAGTAAGGGGGGTCACTTAGAACTCACTATTAAAGGGGAGGGGGGGTGGGGGGGAGGGGAAGGGGAAGGGGTGGGGGTTGTTTTTTTTTTGTTTTCTTTGCTTTGTGGTTTTTTTTTTGTATGTAGGGAGGAGGAATCACATAAAGGGTCCTCCGGAACTCCCAGTAACCTAATTAGAGAGACATACAGAAGCTTAGCCCCCGCTCACTCCCTGTTCCCCCTTAAGAATTCCCTAATCCGGGATTTAAATTATCAATTAGATAAGCAATCTTAGCATTAGGGTTTGTGCTTTTAACCATGGCAATGGTCGTGGGAATTGAATGGATTGGATCTTATATTTTTTTTTTTTGGAATAATATATTTTATGTTGAAGGAAGAGAGAGGGAGAGGATGGGGGGAGGGGAGGGGAGAGGAGGGAGGGAGGAGGAGGGAGGGGAAAAGGAGGGAGTGAAACTTTTGTTTATGTTTATGATTCAAAATATATATATATATATATATATATATATATATATATATATATATATTTCCCCTTACCTTAGGGGACATAATATGGTTACAATTTGGTTACAATTTGGTTAATATATGGTTAATATCGGATGCAGAGGGGAAGCTGAAAAAAGTCTAATAGTACTGATGTATATATATACCGGAATATAAGCTGTTTGTAATAGGGCAGACAATAAGAATAATGTTGATGCGATCGGCGGGGAGGGAAGGGGAAGGGAGGGGGGGGACCTCAACCGCATATTCTTGATTGAACCCCCACCTAGGTAAGTACTCACTTAATCGGTAAACCCAAAGTGAGTACAAAAAAGTAACTTTTAATTTGAATCCCTCTACTTCTTAAAGGGGGATACGGGGGTGCTCTTACCCACCGTAACACATTAGGGTTGTTAGAACCCTTTTGCCTTTTTTTTTTTTTTTTTTTCTCGGCTCGGTAGGGGAGATGGAGGAGCTGAGAGTTATCTCTCTAAACTCTAAGGGGCTTAATACCCCAGAAAAAAGGAGGATGCTCCTTCAAGACTTGAAACGATTAAAATCGGATGTGGCATATATTCAAGAAACACATTTTAGAGAAGGCAGAGCACCAATTCTGAAAAATAATCTTTTTCCATTGGTATACCACGCCTTTAATAGGGCAAGTAAATCTCAAGGGGTATCTATATTAATAGCAAGACAAGTACATTGGAAATTAATAGATCAAAGAATAGACACAGAAGGCAGATTCTTGTTTCTTAAAGGCATGATTGAGGGTAATAAAGTGACTTTGGCTACGATATATGCACCTAATACTAATCAAGACCAATTCATTTGCGCCACCCTTAATAAACTTATGAAATTCACAGAAGGGAAACTACTCCTGGGAGGAGACTTTAATCTCCCCCTAGATCCTAAAATGGATACCTCAGCAGGAAGATCCTCGGTAACTAAAGGCCTTCGTAAGAGGGTCTTACAGACCTTCCATAATTTTCAACTCACCGATGCCTGGAGAGCGTATCACCCAGATGAAAAGAACTATACCTTCTATTCAACTCCACATAAGGGTTACTCTCGGATCTATTTATTTATAGTCCCACACAATATGGTAATGGAGATCAAAGAAATAGAGATAGGGAGTATCACATGGTCTGACCATGCTCCGATTACCATGACAATGAGTTTGAATAAACAGTCGGAGGGAAAGATGAGACAGTGGCGACTGAATGAGAACCTGCTTGAGGATGAGGTAACGGTTCAAGAGGTAATGAGAGAAATTGAATACTATTTTCAATATAATCTTATACCAGAGATAGATGCAGGGATAACATGGGAGGCGCATAAAACTGTAATAAGAGGGATTCTTATTAAACATGGCTCTAGGATAAAGAAGGATAGGGAAAAGCAACTGAATAAATTACTTACAGACATACAAGTATTGGAGACCAAACACAAACAAGACCCGAGAGGAACAGGAGAGAGGGAACTTTTAGCCCTACGTAGACAAGTGACAGATCTATTGGCTAAGGCAGCAGTACAGAGATGCCGGAGATATTATTATGAATCAGGAGACAAATGTGGTAGAACATTGGCTAGGGCTATACAAGAACAGAAAACCCAATCATATATCCCTTATTTGGTGGATTCGAAGGGGAACAAGATATATCTCCCCACTCAGATAGCTATGACTTTTCGTAAGTTTTATCAGACTCTATATAATCTGCCTACTACAATGCAACCCCAAAATAATAAAAACAAGATAGAGGAATATATAGCATCGTCAGGTATCCCCCAATTATTAGAACAGACTAGAGAGGACATGGAAGCGCCTATTACATTAGAGGAACTACAGGAGGCCATTAAGTCAGCTAAACCAGGTAAAGCCCCAGGTCCAGATGGATTTACATATAAATACTATCAGAAATTTTTTCCACTCCTAGGTAAGCAGATGGTACAAATATTTAATGCAATAGGACAAGGGACAAGGTTTACACCAGAAACGCTGAAATCACATATCACTCTTATACCGAAGGAGGACAAGGATCCATCAGCATGTGGCAGTTACCGCCCTATCTCTCTACTTAATGTAGACCTAAAAATTTTCACTAAAATACTGGCCATGCGTATCCAACCACACCTAACAGATTTAATACATCTAGATCAGGTAGGTTTTATACCAAGTCGAGAGGCTCGAGATAATACTATTAAAATCCTGAACCTTATCCATGTAGCCAACCTCTCAAACATGCCCACTGTGTTATTAGGAACAGATGCCGAAAAGGCATTTGATCGGGTTAGTTGGCCTTTTGTGTTCTCAGTGCTACGATATGTTGGGATGGGGGAGAGGATGGTTGGATGGATATCGAGTGTATATACAAGATTAGAGGCACAAATTAAAGTAAATGGATTCATATCTGATCCTTTTTCTATTTCTAATGGCACCCGACAGGGATGCCCCTTATCACCCCTTCTTTTCGCGCTGTCGCTTGAACCCCTACTTTGTACAGTAAGGCAAAACCCCGATATATCGGGGGTTAGAACTGGAGATACGGACTATAAGGTCTCCGCTTATGCGGATGACCTTTTGTTTTCTTTGACGAAACCAACAATATCAATGCCGAATTTGATGGGAGAATTGGATCGATATGGTACCATATCTAACTTCAAAATGAATATGATAAAATCAGAAGCAATGGGGGTATCTATGTCAGTATTACAAACTAGTACCTTGAAAACAAATTTTAAATGTAGATGGTCCTCGACGGCCATTAAATATCTGGGCACCTATATGCCACCCAAATTAGATCAAATTTTTGAATTTTATTTTTTACCCCTATTAAGTAAAATCAAAACCCTATTGGCTAAATGGGACAAGGGTACCTTTTCGTGGTTTGGCAGATGTAACATAATTAAAATGTCAATCATGCCTAAATGAATATACTTATTTCAAACACTGCCAATCCATGTACCTGTAGAATTTTTTAAACGGACGAATGCACTGATAGTAGATTTTGTCTGGGGTCATAAGAAATACCAGGGGAAATATACAGTAGATCAATTGTACGTCATCTTATTAACGGTGCTAGAGCATGTATTGCCCGGCAGTGGAGAGATACGAATCCCCCAACAATCTTTCTATGGTTTAATAGAATTGAAGAAGTAAACAAGATGGAGGACTTGACACTCTCACGTCAAGACCGTCATGAGACTTATTCCAAAACCTGGGCACAATGGAACATATTTAAATACTCGGAAGAAGGGAAGACCCTTTTTTGTAACCCAAGAAGAGGTGGGGGGAGCTAGAGCTCATCTACCTCCCTGTCCGACCCGAGAGAAATTATTGTGTTTTTTTTTTTTGTTCTGTTTTTTGGTTAAGGGGAGGTAACTAAAGTTTTTTAGAAGGTGGTGGGTAATAGGAGGGGAAGAATCAAAGGAACAGGAATATTCCAATGGAATTAGATTTATGCTCTATTTAAGATCATAAGAATGTGTTATATGGTTTGGGCCCATGGGGCATTTATTGGTTTAAACTGAAACAGAAAAATGTGCTATTTGATTACTTCCCCTGTATGTTGGATAAAATAGATAAATAAAGAAATTGGAAAAAAAAATATATATTTTTTTTGTCTTACTGTACTTTTGCTAAAAAAAACTGTGTAAATTGTATCAGTGAAGCTAAGTATAGACTTTAGATGGCATTTGGACATGAGCTGAGCACAGTTGCTTAATTTAATGAAGAAGAGAGTAGAATAGAATATCTCATCACCCCTGATTACGATTGTATCTTGTAGTCAACATTAATGAGTGGATTGAAGAATCCACCACAACGCAACAGTTAAATTACCTAGGCATTCCCATTACAGAGTTCTCCCTAACACCAAGGGTTAATGTGATGTTTCCACCAACATATATTGTTGTAATACACTTTGAATACACCACTATGTGATTTTGAGTAAATTTAGACCAGGCAAAGACTCTTTTTCCACTTAAGGCCTTTGCTGATGATCTCCTCATACAATGCAGAATGAATACATCATCATCATTAACATAGGCTGGTGGTGCTGTTCCTGGTATCCTGCCCCATGGTCCGGTCCAAATCTGAATGGAAAATTTCCTTTAAGATGGCACTGTCCATATCCTGGAACCCTGACTCGGTTACAGTCAAGAGGCTGTTGGAACACTCAAAGTCCTTCTACATCCTTAGACAGGTCTCCCTTGCACTTCCCATAGTTTGAACAGAAATCGACTATGAGGTCCACCTCCCATGATATTTATGTAGAGCTAAGTGTTGGGCTACAGCAAATATGTAGAAGGATATTGTATTGCCTTTGATTCTTCTCTCCCACTACTGAGATACTGATGTTATGCTGGACCATTCTCCTCTGGCTAGAAAAATGAGACAAGGAAAGTGCAACCCTAGCGCATTGAAAACATTTAAGAAGTAATGTTAAAAACACAATGAGATTGCACTCACATAATCTAAATGTTAACAGGCATCACACAATGACCAGAAAGTCATTCAAGATGGTAATCTCACTCCAGCTAAAGCTAAATTCTCCAAAATCCAGCTTCTGCCTCTGTCTGCATTCTCCTCCGGCCAGCAGGGGGAGTGCTAAAGCCAAGCCCATAGACTTCTTTGCAGAGCACTGAGGATCCTGGGACCTGTAGTTTGAGACAGCAACCATATAATGGGAAGAATAGACACCTTACACTACAAATCCAAAAATGCACTGTGCAATTGGAGGAGTGGAGAGATGATTTTTATTAAACTGCCTAGGAAAGTTCTTCCACTTGGGACCAAGGGAGTTGGAGAAACAGGGAGAGAGAGAGCACCACTGTCTGGATATTCACCTGCCAGCAGGAGACCATACTAGCGAGATCCAAGACAGAGTAAGGACACACCGGGGCAGTGCAGCATTGCCTACATCACAGCACTTGCATTGCTGCCGCAGAGAGACTGGAGCATCCACTCGCCCTCTGCTTCCCACCGTTGATCACCTGAGGCTTTCGAGGAAAGATTGAGGGGGCCCTCTCCTAAAGCGAGAGGTCACCACAGCATCCTGGGGACTGGTCAGTGGGCTTATTCACCCATCGCTGATACTGCTATCAGGGACTGAGCCACTGAGTGCAGGACACTAAGTGTATCCAATCTATAATGCTCCCATACTACACTTAAATACCTTAAGAAAACAAAGATCATTCTAGGCAAAATGTGACATAATAAGATTTAAAAAATGTTTTGCATTGTTTGAGAGTCAACAGTTACAGAAGTGATGCATAAAGACATAAAATGTTTCTTTGGTATGAAATATCTTTGAGTGAATTCTATAGAGAATAACGAATCTGTTCGTTTATAAAAAAAGGCTTTAAGACTATACGCGTATCATCTTCACACCAAAGGAGTTTGTGATATTTGTTAGAAAAGGAGATCTGCTGATCAGGGAAATAGTGATCAGTCTCTAGTGAAAAACGAAGTCTAATCAATGTACCTAAACCCATTAATTCTTGCTGTAAAAAGGATTACGCCTTTTAATTGCTTTATTCTTCTGAAGTCAAAGTAAGCTAAGCTCAAAAAGCAGCAGTATGCTTTTGTGTTGACACAGGGGAACTGCTGCTGCAGTTTAAGTGTTTGTTGGTGGTCACTGATAAAATGAGAGGCAAATCTACTTCTTTCAAATCAAATATGTGGCATTTAAACATAAAATGTGTTTGTCATTGCTCACCTTTGAAACATCTACAATAGCTTAGTGTCCCTATAAAATGCTTGCCATCGTTTCCAACATTATTCTGGTAAAGTAATACTACTAAGGGGTTAACTTATAAGGATCAACAACAGCATTGAAATATGTGTTCATTATTAAATACAGAGATTTTCCATTGTATTTGAATATTTCAGTGATGGATCAGGCTCCCTTTTCAGTAGATGAAAGGAATGTATGTTTTACTACATGGGAAGGACCTTGCAAAGTTACAATTAGAGGGCAGTTTCATGAATGGGCAAATTTTTCACCATCTGCTGTTCTCTGACCATATGCAGTAAAACCTTGGATTGCAACCATAATTTGTTCTGGAGACATGATTGTAATCCAAAGCCCTTGTATATCAAAGCTAATTTCCCCATAAGAAATAATGGAAACTCAGATGATTCGTTCCAAAACCATTTATTTATAGGTCTTTCAGGTTATAGTACATGTAAAAAGATTCTACCACTGTGATGGGTTGTGTAACTATAAAATGTCCTAATGGCAGCCTCCACAGGGGGATTAGAAGCAAAATCCAACAGGAACTACAGAATATAAAAGAGAAGAGAGGCGCCTCTAAGTGTAGCAATATGGTTAAATTTAATGAAGGAAGATGGTCTATGTCAGTGATGGCAAACCCGTGGCACGTGTGCCACTGCCGGCACGCCGAGCCCTTTCTGGGGGACACCAGGAAAAATTGAGAAACACACCACACCGCAAACTATATCTCCCACAGGTCCCTAGGCTAGCGGCGACGTGTCCGAGTGGGCGTGACAGAGTAGAAACGGGCAGGGGTGACGTGCGTGCGTGCGTGTGTGCGTGCGCACACAAATCCAGTCATAGACGCTGTCTCGTCCACACCGCATCCCCCATCAAACTACAGCTCCCACAAATCTCTGGAGCCAGCGGTGACGTGTCTGGGGTGGGCGTGCCTGAGAGAACATGGCTCCCACACGGCTGGGATCGATCAGGGGTGATGTGCGGGCAGGAATGAGCTGCCAGACCTGGAAACACTGGAGACAGGTGAGAGGTTTATATGGTCAAAAAGTAGAAAACTGGGAACCACACTGTGGAATACAAATATTACAGAGCTCATTCACTCACTATCCAAAAGGAAGTGGGGCTCAGTGGCCAAAAAGCTGCATACAAGGGAGAAGGACTGTGCCAGGGAGAAAGAAACGGTCAAGATGCCACAAAATAGAGCCACAGGGATATAGCAATCAAAAAAATAGAAAACAAAAATGATGGAAAATTAAATGATAAAAATGTATTAATTAAAACAGGTCAAATACAAAAATATGCTTTTCCACCTACAACCATCTAAAAAGACAACGTTGTCTAAAACAAAAACATCTAGGCGCCGTTATGCATCCACATACCCAAGCAATCGTGCAGTAACCATATAACCATGGAATGTATGGCTGGGTATACCCAATGCCCAGCAAATGCATCCCAGCATTCTGAGCGTAACACACTCCTGATCCCTGTATTCTGAGCGTAACGCACTCCTGATCCCTGTATTCTGAGCGTAACGCACTCCTGATCCCTGCATTCTGAGCGTAACGCACTCCTGATCCCTGCATTCTGAACGTAATGCACTCCTGATCCCAGCATTGTGAGCGTAACGCACACCTGATCCCATCATTCTGAGCGTAAACGCACTCCTGTTCCCAGCATTCTGAGCATAACGCACTCCTGATCCCAGCATTCTGAGCGTAACGCACTCCTGATCCCAGCATTCTGAGCGTAACGCACTCCTGATCCCTGCATTCTGAGTGTAACGCACTCCTGATCCCAGCATTCAGAGCGTAACCCACTCCTGATCCCAGCATCCATAGCATAACGCACTCCTGATCCCTGCATTCTGAGCGTAACGCACTCCTGATCCCTGCATTCTGAGTGTAACGCACTCCTGATCCCTGCATTCTGAGCGTAACCCACTCCTGATCCCAGCATCCATAGCATAACGCACTCCTGATCCCTGCATTCTGAGTGTAACGCACTCCTGATCCCTGCATTCTGAGTGTAACGCACTCCTGATCCCTGCATTCTGAGCGTAACCCACTCCTGATCCCAGCATCCATAGCATAACGCACTCCTGATCCCAGCATTCTGAGCATAACGCACTCCTGATCCCAGCATTCTGAGCGTAACACACTCATGATCCCAGCATTCTGAGCATAACGCACTCCTAATCCCAGTATTCTGAGCGTAACGCACTCCTGATCCCAGCATTCTGAGCGTAACGCACTCCTGATCCCAGCATTCTGAGCGTAACGCACTCCTGATCCCAGCATTCTGAGCGTAACGCACTCCTGATCCCAGCATTCTGAGCGTAACGCACTCCTGATCCCTGCATTCTGAGCAGAACGTATTCCTTTAAAAAAAGACATGTTTTTATCTGGGCAGAATCGTACGTTTTTGGTCTCTTAGGGCTCATTCAGAGGGATCATCAGTCCCATCCTCTGTACAGAGCCGCTAGTAGGTTTAATTCTGTGTTGGCACTTTGAAAGAAATACGTTTTGCGTCGCGGTTTGGGCACTCGGGCTCAAAAAGGTTCGCCATCACTGGTCTATGTGGTCTATGTTTTCCCCCAGATGCCTGCATACTTAGATGTGCCTGTTTTAATCATCAACCATGTGAGTTGCTAAATGTTGTACCTTCATTAAATGTAACCATATTGCTACACTTCTCTTTTATACTCAGTTTTGACGTGACTTGTATAGCTAGACATTGCTTTTTTATCAAGTCAAAATGTATTAAAATATTTTGCTTGTCTTCCAAAACACTCTCAAACCAAGTTACTCTCAAACCAAGGTTTTACTGTACAGCTATTGTTGCTGCATCCTCTTCCTTAGTTATCATTAATTTACAATTTCAGGGGCAGTTATCACCAATTCCAATTTTCCAGTGCATTTTAATCATATACCTATGTCAAGAAAATTGGGCAGGGATTGAAATATCTAAACTATAATTCAAGAATTTAGCATCTGTAATTTTGGAAACACTATAGAAAAAAAAAAAACAACACATGAGTAGTTAAAATACCCATAGCAATGATTCTTTAAGGCCCAGCTTATATAAATGAGACTAAAATACACCACATAATTATTTCATATCTAAGTAATAAAATGGGGGCATTACAAGTACTAATGTCATCCAAATTGGGCAAACATTTTCTAAAGTTTATGGATATCGTGGTAACTTGAAAACAATAAGATTACTTTGCCATGTGTCACTTTGCAAAATACGCAAAATGTTGTTAAATAAGGGAGATGTACAATAATAGGAATTAAAGTTGTACTGATTTTTGCAACTTTCATGAGGTCTCCATTTATCTTTCAGCATGAGATATTTTAAAATAATAAAGGCTGTTAATAGAGGACATCAGTAAAAATAATTTAGCTGCTGACTTTTGGGGCAAACATTTTCAACCTGTTTATCTTGGAGGAACCCTTGAAATAAATTTCAGGTCTTAGGCAGCAAACAAATTTGCTCAATTCCCCCATCAACACAGACAGTGTGGAATACCTCCTGCGAAGCCATTGTGTTCTTCCGGCGGGGGGGGGGGGCTGGTTAAGTCGCCCCCGCCAGGAGAAAACAGAGATTATTGCTAGAAGCTATAACAGTCTCTAGCAATAATCACATATAAAACCAGGCAGGCTGGTTGTATCCAAGTTGATTCATTAATCAATTTGGGTACAATTAGCCTGCCCATTCATGGCTTGAATCTTGGCCGGTTCAGCAGAAACCGTCTATGGCCAACTAAGGGGGACTCTTGGTAAAAGATTATTATGTCTACAGCTTGCGTGCAGGAGTTACATCATCACGGCTCAGCCAGTCAAACAGCAGCTGCCCGCGAACCAGGAAGGAAGACCGGGTGAAGATGAAAGCCCTGTCAGCGGTAACAATGGGCCGCTGGAGGGTTTTGTTTTCAGGTAAGTGTTTCATAATGTGCTAGTATGCAATGTATACTAGCCCATTATGACATTAATTTTTTTTCAGTTTAATACCGCTTTAATAAAATTAAAAATAATGTATCATACTAAATGTAGCAAATTTGACACTTTTTTTAACCTCCTTACTTTAGCTAGGATACTATATCCTGAGGGATATGATGCCTTTATAATATAATTATCAAGAGAAGAATAAAATGGTTGGGTTGAAAGAAACTCCAGACTTTTTTGTTTGGTTCTGGATAATGTAGGAAATGTCAGAATCTCTGTCAGGCTTTTTTCTGTCACTGTTCCTACTGGAACAAAGCGTGAGGGTTCATTCCATATCAACAAAAGCTTCACAAAGGATCTAAATCTCCCTCCATTAAACTTCTTCTAGACTAGAACTACACTAAACAAGAGTGAAGTGATTTTTAGTAATTTAGCCCTGCTACAATAGATAGCATTGATCCCTTTGTATCACATTACTTGTATGTGAGCTGCCACACAAAAGTTTTTCAGTAACACATATGAGTAAACAGGGGTGGATTTACATCTCAGGAGCCTATAGGCTGATAATTCTGAATCACCTGTGTTTGATGCCGCAGCAAGACCACAGCAGGTAGCACAGACACAACACAAATGTATGTTTCATATATATAAATGCAAGCGCATTATAACACGGCACTGCCAAGATATAGTGCCATTTATTAACATATACTGCATACCTCCCAACCGTCCCGGATTCCGCGGGACCATCCCGCAATTTGAAGTAAGTCCCGGGGACCCGCGGATATGGGCTGAAGTCCCGGAATCCAGGGCTGGAACTTGTTAGTGGTATTCTCAATGGGTGCAATGTGTGCTCTCACACACAGCACCCATTGAGGATTCCTGGGAGAAAATCTGTCTGCAATCTCTGCTCCCCCAGCCCCTCCTCAATGCAGTCACCGGTTGTTGGGACCGCCGGCGTCCAAGCAACCGATGACATTATTTGCAGGCCTCTCAGCTCCGCCCCCGTCTTCGGCTCCTGATCCTGCCTATTAGCGGCGCTTATGCAGGCTCTCAGTGGCCCCCGATCCTGTGTGCCAACAGCCTCCATGCCGCCTCTCAGTGGCTTGTGGAAGGTAAGTGCAGTGGTGTAGCATGGGGGAGGCAGCTGGGGCAACTTTCAGAGGGGCGCAGAAAGTCCCGTGCGGGTAAGACTGCGGAACAGTGAGTGCAGCAGTAAGACACGTTAGGCTCGGGAACACGTGCCTTATGTCCTGTCTGTACACAATGACTGCGTGTGAGAGGACTGTAGTCATACATGAGAAAACAATGAACCATTCAACAATAATAACTATAGTAGCAACCCCTGGCTACCCTATTATGTCACCTAGAACATTATGTCACATTATGTCACCTAGACAATCCCCTTATAACTCCAGACAGACTATCTCATGACACATACATAAGTTCCTCATTTCTTAAGCAACAATAAATTTACTCACTTGATCAGCAAAATGATACACTTAAAGGCGCAGTCCAGCCTTAGATCGCAAAACACAGTCGGAAGGGGGCTTTTTACATGACCCTTTCAAGTATACTGTAAAATACTATGTAAAATCAATAGTCCCTTCTATACCATGAATTGCAATGTGATTATTAGCGACTATGTTTGTATTTCAGAAAGAGAAAAATCACCCAGAATATAATTTCCCCTGAAGAAGGAATATACACTAATAATTCCGATACATGTTGGGATACATTCAAGAAACCCATATGGACTGACCACAGTACGACTCTGGCAGTACATGGGTATACTTGATAATATTGGGTTTGACTATACCATGTATTTTTGAACTGTGTATACTCACTTTCAAAATTGTTTTGTATATACAATTTTTATGTATTACAATTGTTTCTGGGGCTATCTTTGACCTTTTATCATGTTTTGTATTTAATAAAAGTGGCGTCACTGACTTCTAATGAAATTTACTTTTATTATACTCACTGCCTGAAAAGTGAAAGGGGGTCATCTCATCTGCATTTGATGCATATTCTTCCATGTTAATCAGGATGTTGGTAGCCCCATACACCCTCTCCCCAACACTATTTTGACATTAACAATAATGGTATATTTATTTGTGTTGTTTAGACACCAATGAACTTTTCAGGTCATCAAGGTTTCTGGCTCACCTTCCAGTAACCTAGAAGTTTGGGTATTTGTTTCCCCCTTAAAGAGGAAGTAAACCTATTTTTTATAAAAAAAATTAAAAACCCTGCAAAAGAAAGGCATAATGAGCTAGTATGCATAGCATACTAGCTCATTATGAAGGACTTACCTGAGATCGAAGCCCCCGAACTGCTCCTTGCTCCCCTCTGCCGCCGCCACCATCTTGCCTCGATGTCCCGTCACTGCCGTCAGTGTATCGCCGCTCCGGCGCTGTGATTGGCCGGAGGGGCGATGACGTCACACGCATGGGTGCTTGGGCCGGCAAGATCCCATTCAGAAAACCGGCCCGCTAGTGCGCATGCGTGTGATGTCATCGGCGCTGTGTTTACAGCAAATATCTCCTTAACCGTGTAGGTTAAGGTGATATTTCTTGCACCTACAGGTAAGCCTTAATCTAGGCTTATCTGTAGGTGCAAGTTGTCTAAGTGGGTTTACAACCACTTTAATAGCACCACTTTCACAAAGTGGGGATAATACTGTACCAAATGGAAAAAAAAATACCTCCAGTCAGTAGACAATAAAAGTGGAGGTCATTAAGACCAGCTGTAAGTTGAAATACAGAGAAAACAAAGGGCTTGTCTCTAATTCTGTATAGCACGCGGCATATTTGCCCCCACTACCGACCCCACCCATCACTGGTTGTTAAAAGAGAAGTATGTTTTTTTTTTGCTATTCATACTTGCCTCGGTGGATGGAGCATCAGGCTGATGCTGCAGCTGTCTCCCGGCATCTCTGCACTGAAAACCGAGCCACCGAACCCCGCTGATGGCTCGGTCCTCACTCCTCCCCGAGCAGAGACATGCTGACTGTCAGTCAGCATCGCTTCTGCGTTACTTCTCAGCGCTCATTGGAGCTCTGAGCAGTGGAGGGGCGGGTAGAGGCTGTCTCAGCGGCTCGCTGAGACTGCCATCAGTCAGGGCAGCTGGCGGATCCCGACTTGGAATTCGCGATGACGCGCTGCCCCGACTGATGGCAGTGACGTCAGCGGAGAGCGGACTTCAGAACGCTCTCCGCTGAAAACGGGTCACAGGAGTGCAAATTGAATTGCACTCCTGTGACCCAGAGGAAAAGCCCAGCCTTAAAAGCTCAGGCTGGACTTCCAGACAGCTTCCTAGCAACCAGTAGTGTTGACAGTTGGTGGAGCCTGATGGGAAAGCTGAAACATTAGTTCCCTATCAGGTTCACCCTCTTCTTATGATTAACAACAGGCAGTGGGCAGTTTCTATAGCCCATAGCATGTTGTAAAGCGCTGCGCAAACTGTTGGCGCTATACAAATCTTGTATAATAATACTAATTATAATAATAGTAGGCTTTCACCCACTGCCTACTGTCATTCACAAGATGAGAAGACCTGATGGGGACCAGTGTCTCAACTTCCCCACTAGACTCCAGCCAGCCACACAGCTTCTTAGCGAGACGCTGATTGTGTCGCAGCTGCAGGAGTGTCTTTGGCCTCAGTGCATCTTCACATGAGGTGGTTTTATACCTCATGTTGCCTGCAGTGACATTTTGTCACGTGGGAGCAGGACAAATTTTTAAAGCATTTCATAGATGCTCTTTACAAATTCCCCAGATTTGTTTTTTTATATTTGCCATTGCCAAGAGAGATTTAACTTCTTTGTGCCTACCAAAAAGTGAGTGTCCTTGATTTCTCTTATTCTCCTTTCCTCCTTTCACCTCTTTGTTTACTTTGAAGATAGATCAAACCCTCTATCGCATCACTTACAATTTAACATAGCACCATTGTGGGCAAGGAAAAGAATGTACATTTATGGGAAAGAAATTAGGCTTTTTGTGTTACTAGCAATACATGGTGAAAAACCTTCAATCAAAGTTCTCTAAGCAATTCTCTAAAAATGCATTTATAATGCCAACCCTGAGCAATATTTTCCACATCGCCTATGTTT
This sequence comes from Rana muscosa, assembly GCA_029206835.1. Classification (NCBI taxonomy): domain Eukaryota; kingdom Metazoa; phylum Chordata; class Amphibia; order Anura; family Ranidae; genus Rana; species Rana muscosa. The sequence continues at coordinate 691,316,978 of CM055122.1, read as the reverse complement.
TGAAAACATTTTCTGCATGAATGTCAGCAGAGCAATTACTTTGAATCTCTTTGTTGTCACAGCTCTCTAACTTAATGAGTAATTAAACTTCATTGTTGGCATGAAGAATTTATAATTGTGCACGCCGAAATGTCAGTCCACTGTTTTACAAAAGACCAGAAATACCACTGTCTGGTTGTTTGTTTCAGACCTGCACTTCTACTGTGCCCACTTTTCATGTTTGTTTTTTTTTCCACTCATAACAACTAAAAGAATAAGTGTTTTTTAAAGTAAAGCTTTGGGACACCATGATGGGTCACTACTGAAAAAGTAAATAGCCTAGTTTGTCCAAGCAAGAAATTAGTAGTGAGTATACTATCATAATCTAAGACAGTCTAAAAAAAAATTGGGTTAACAACATATCACAGGGAATATTCGTTCCTGGAGAGGTTCAAACCTATGCATTTTGCAGTTTGTAATAGACTTCAATGGACCAGCACCAAAAACGCAAGTGTTGCATTTTTTATGCCTTTTTACATACGTCACAAGGGGGAGGGACCAACCAGTGACATCAGAGAGTGACCAGTGACCCCACCCCTTAGCTATTTAAGAACTGGCAGACGGTGAAGCTGGCAGGCGGCGGGAGTGGACCGTTTTTTGTTTTTTTCTTCGGGTCAGCAGTGGCGGCAGGACTAATGATTAACAATGGATCTACATCGGGGGGGACATTGTTTTTTATTTTTGTTTTTTAAATAAAGCACTTGTCAAAAACTGCCTACTGTAATTTTTTACACTTTTTTGGGTGAATGAGTAGGGGTGTACCATGTACTCATTCATATGGGGAGGGGGGTGGGATATAGGGCCCCCCTTGTGGAAGGGGACGTTCAGATTCCTATAAGCCCCCTGCACCCCAGAGACCCCCACAACCACTGGTCAGGGTTGTGGGGAAAGGGCCCTTCTCCCCATCAACATGGGGACAAGGTGCTTTGGAGCCCCCCTGCCCCAAAGCACCCCCTCCCGTTGGGGGCATGTGGCCTGGTATGGTTCAGGAGGGGGTCCCCTCCCTTTTCTGACTCGCCAGGTTGTATGCTCAGGATAAGAGTCTGGTATGGATTTTGCTGATGACTCATAGGTTTTTAAGGACACAGTGGCCAGCTTCCCGGCCCCCTCCTTAACAACCAGCTATTCACAGTTTGCTAATGAGGAAAAAAATGAAAAATGCATGAAAACGGCATGCAAAAACGTATCAAAAAGGCAGGCTTAAAAACGCACTGCAAAATGCGCCGGAAAAATGCATTACCGCAGCTGCATAGATGTGAACCTAGAGTTAGGATGGCTAACGTAATAAACACATTCACCAATAACATACCACCCCTATAAAAAACCTTTTGTACAATTAAAGTAAAGCTGGTCATACAGTGATGGAAATTCAGCCAGTTCAGCAGGGTGCAGCCAAATTTTGAGCAGTGTATGGCCGCCCCTGCTCAACAGAAGTCAATTGTTTGATCAACTTCTGTTAAAGAGATATGCTAGAAATTGTTTCTCGATCAGCGGCTGTAGCAACTGATCAGTGTATTCTGACCGCTGCGGTAGATGTCCCAGTGGGGAGGATTCCTCCATCCTCCTAGTTTTTATGGATGGAGGAAGCTCAACTGCAGGCTGAATACAAAAACTAACAGGTATATGGCCAGCTTTATATGATTGACAGCACAGAACCAGATGGGGAAGTAGAGCGCGAGCAAGGCAAGGTTCAGAGGCTGTTGCATAGACAAGGTTGTGAGATGAAAAAATAAAACAAAAGAGAATTAATTTCTCTATACTGTACTAAAGCTTACAGAAATGGTAAAGAGCATCCACAACACAGTCATGGTTAATCGGTTTTGCTGACATTCTGGTAGTAATTCTCTTCTTGGATTTCAATCAGGTAACAACTTAGGTCCTCACTTTAAAATATTTTAGAATCCATGCTGCACTTATAAACACAAGGACTTCCTCACTTGTCTCCTAAGGCCTCATGTACACAGGACAGTTGAAAACCTCTTCTGAACGCTGGAAAATGACAACTGATAACCGACAGTGAAAAATGTCAATTTTATAGATTTGACATACTGAGTTTAATGCAAGTTTAGCAGCAGTTATGAGCATTTGAGGTTAGAAGCATTTTTTAAAGATAACCTCAGGAGACCCTCCTAAATGCCCACTGATAACACTTTTTAAGACCAAGTACAAGTACCTATACTTTTTTCAAGTACTCGCCGATACCGATTACCGATACTTTTTTTTAATGTCATGTGACGGTGGCACTAATATGCAGCACTGATGAGGCGTGGACTGTGTCAGTAGTTTTTATTTATTTTTTTACTATTTTATTTTTTACAACAAATATTTTCATTATTTTTTACAATTTATTATTTTTTTACAAAGCTTTCTTTTTTTGGAGGAAGGGGGGGAGTGGACAGTGTCAGTGTTTTTTTTTAAATTATTATTATTATAATTATTATTATTATTATTATTATTGTTACAATTTAACCTTTAATTATTTACTATTCTCCCGCTTTTCTTTATTTATTTTTATTTATCAGCTCTGTAGCGGGTGGGGGGGGCTTTGGTGGGAGATCAGGGGTCTAAACAGACCCTTAACATTTCCCCTTTGAGACAGGGAAAGGGACTAAGGACATAGATTCCCCAGTTCCTTTCTCAGTAGCTTCAGCTGCACTGAAGATAAATGGACAGGAGACAGCAAATGTTTGGTATCAGTGCAACTCCACCCACAATGCATAAAAAACAAGTAGTATTAACTATTTCAGCCTTTCTATGAGAGAAGAGAGAGCAGTGTGCTTTAACTATGGATTCTCTCTCAGTTTCTCTTTCTGTCTCTCTCTCTCTCTGTCCCTCTCTCTCTCTGTTTAGCTCTCTGTCTGTCTCTATCTCTGTCTCTCTCTCTCCTCCCTCTCTCTCTATCTTTCTCTCCGTCTCTCTCTGTCCCTCTCTATGTCTGTCTGTCTCTCTCTCTCTGTCTGTCTCTCTCTCTCTGTCTGTCTGTGTCTGTCTCTCTCTCTGCCTGTCTGTCTCTCTCTCTCTGTCTGCCTGTCTCTCTCTCTATGTCTGTCTCTGTCTGTCTCTCTCTCTGTCTGTCTCTCTCTGTCTGTTGCTCTCTCTGTCTGTCTCTATCTGCCTGTCTCTCTTTCTGTCTGTCTATCTCTCTCTCTGTCTGTCTCTCTCTCTCTCTCTCTTCCTGTCTCTCCCTTTTTCTGTTTCTCTCTCTCTGTCTGCCTCTCTGTCTGTCTGCCTCTCTCTCTCTCTCTCTCTTTCTGTTTGTCTGCCTCCCTCTCTCTCTCTCTCATTCTCTCTCTGCCTCTCTCTCTATCTGTGTGGCTTTCGCGGTCTGCCTTTCTCTCTGTCTGTCTGCCTCTCTCTCTCTCTGTCTCTCTCTGTCTGTCCCTCTCTCTGTCTGCCTGTCTCTCTCTCAGTCTCTCTCTCTCTGTCTCTGTCTGTCTTTCCCTCTCTGTGTCTGTCTGTATGTATGTCTCTCGCTCTATCTCTGTCTGTCTCTCTCTCTCTCCCTCCCGCTCTCTCTCTCTGTCTCTCTGTCTGTCTCTCTCTGTCTGTTTCTATCTGTCTCTCTCTCCCTCTCTCTGTCTGTCTCTCTCTCTGTCTGCCTCTCTCTCTCTTTCTGTTTGTCTGCCTCCCTCTCTCTCTTTCTCTCTCTGTCTGTCGGTCTGCCTCTCTCTGCCTCTATCTCTATCTGTGTGCCTTTCGCGACCTGCCTTTCTCTCTGTCTGTCTGCCTCTCTCTCTCTGTCTGTCTGTCTCTCTCTGTCTGTCCCTCTCTCTGTCTGCCTGTCTCTCTCTCTCTCAGTCTCTCTCTCTGTCTCTCTCTCTCCCTCCCGCTCTCTCTGTCTTTCTGTCTGTCCCTCTCTGTCTGTCTCTGTCTGTCTCTCTCTGTGTCTTTCTCTGTCTGTCTCTCTCTGTCTGTCTCTCTCTCTCCGTCTCTCTCTGTCTGACTGTCTCTCTCTGCCTCTGTCTGACTGTCTCTCTCTCTCTGCCACTGTCTGTATCTCTCGGTCTGTCTATCTCTTTCTCTCTCTCTGTCTTCCTCTCTCTCTTTGTCTACCTATCTCTACCTCTCTCTCTCTCTGTCTGTCTGCCCCTCTCTCTCTCACACTCTCTCTCTCTCTCTGTCTCTCTCACACTCTCTCTGTCTGCCTCTCTCTCTCTCACACTCTCTCTGTCTGTCGGTCTGCCTCTCTTTCTTTCTGTCTGTCTGCCTCTCTCTCTGTCTTTCTGCCTCTCTCTCTTTCTCTGTCTGCCTCTCTCTCTCTTTTTCTGTCTGCCTCTCTCTCTCTCTGTCTGTCTGTCCCTATCTATGTCTGCCTGTCTCTCTCTGTCTGTGTCTCTCTCTTTCTCTCTCTCTCTCTCTCTCTCTGTCTTTCTGCCTCTCTTGACTGCTGAGAAGCATAGACCAACTAATAAACCAATACCTTGCCCCCCCCCCCCAAAAGACACGGAAGCTGATTAAGTTGGAAATAGGGCAAGGCCACAGCTTTATTGAACTTTTCATAAGTACAAATTTCTAAATATACCAAACAATGCCAGTCACAGTATACCATGAGCACCCATAAATATAAACTCACATAGTCTAAGAGGCCTGTCCTTACCATCAGTGCCAGACAGGCATTAGACTGACCCCAGAATTTAACTTGAGGGCATAGCCTATAAAGCAACATCAATTGCTGGCAAAGTCGGACCCGCCAATAAAGCTGTGACAAAACATCACAACAAGTGGGAGTGTGCTCCACTCTTGTGACAGCTGAATCTCCTCAGAGCAGTTGTATGTGCCTCAGCATAGCCTTTTCCTAGAGTTCAGGCTCGACCCAGTCACATCAGGTCTTGTAGCCAATCCTAAGGGAGCTACTTAACTTCCCTTTTAGATTCACAGCCACAGTGATGCCATGTTTCCAGCAGTCAAGTCTCCCTTTCCCTAAAGACGGTTCAAGGGGCCTTCATTCTGTGTGTCTGTCTCTCTCTCTCTGTCTGTCTGTCTCTGTCTGTCTGTTTCTCTCTCTCTCTGTCTCTCTCTCTCTGTCTCTCTTTCTCTCTCTCTCTGTCTGTCTCTGTCTGTCTGTTTCTCTGTCTCTCTGCCTGTTACTCTGTCTGTCCCCCCCCCCTGCAGGCAACAGCATGTGGTGACAATTGTGTTTTCCCATATTTTACATGTTCCTCTTTAAAACGTGCACAAATTTGGGTTACATATTTTATGCGAGTTTACAAGCAGTTACAAGCATTTGGCGTTTGAAATGCCAGTAAACTACCATCCTGAATGCGATTTATCTGCTTTCAAAAACAATGCCAGTAAACTCAACTGCCCCTAAACTCCTATAAATGACTGAGTGTACCTGTATAGATAAGATAACATAGAGGAGAGTATAGGGGCTGCTGAAATAAACACCCAACTGCTCCAAAAGTCAGTTTATCAGCTGCAGTGTACATGAGGCCCAACTGTCCTTAACCGCTTGCCACCTGCCGGCCGTCAAATGACGGCTGGGAGGTGCGGCTCTTGTTCTGGCTGGGCGACATATGACGTCCTCGGCTTCTTGGCCCTCTAGGGGGCGCGCACCCGCCACATCACTTAGGTACAGATGCGTGTGCCCGGTGGCCACGATGTCCGCCGGGCACCTGCGATTGCCCGGTAACAGAGCAGGACGGTAAGATTCAGCAAGCAGCATTTTTTAGAACACCTAAAACACACAGATGAGAACAGGGTCTAACAAAGGCTTTATTTGCCTATATGTAGGCAAAGCTCACCAGAAACAATTTGGCCCGGGGATTTTCCCTTAGTTAAGTGAATGAGGTGAATAATTTCCATCATTGAACTATGTGCAGATCAAAATACAGTTTTTCCCCCTACACATGTTTGGGTATTCTTTCCAAAGTGAATTTTCACCAAATTCACTTTTAAAATTCTTGTGCAAAATGACCAGGCAATTTGTTTTAAAGCAGAGCATTACCCATTACAGTTTGATAATAATGAATGTTACTTAACAAAAGAACATACATTTCACATTAATAATTATGCTCCCAAAATTAATGTGTGCTGTAAATTGCCTCCAGCATTGCTCCTGTTTACTCTTGTTGGAGGTGGCCATTTTGTTGAAGCCCAGAGCAGTCACTTTCTCATGGAATCTCTCCCCCCTCTCCTTATGCCGCGTACACACGACCGTTTTTAATGTCATTGAAAAAACGACGTTTTTCTCGACGTGATTATTCTCAAGCCTGCCTTGCCTACACACTATCGTGAAAAAAAATGCTCGAACAAAGCGCGGTGACGTACAACACGTACGACGGCACTATAAAGGGGAAGTTCCATTCGGATGGCGCCACCCTTTGGGCTGCTTTTGCTGATCCTCATGTTAGTAAAGTTTGGTGAGAGACGATTTGCACTTTTCTGCCTTGTGCTCTTCAGTCCGTTACAGCGTGACGAATGTGCTATCTCCATTATGAACGCTAGTTTTACCAGAACGAGCGCTACCGTCTCATAACTTGCTTCTGAGCATGCACGTTTTTTTCACGTCGTTAAAGCCTACACACGGCCGTTTTTCACGAAGGGGAAAAACGACGACGTGAAAAACAACGAGAAAAAATAGAGCATGTTCCAAATTTTTAATGGCTATTTTTCACGTCGCGAAAAATGCTCTGAAGCCTACACACGATCGGTTTTAATGACCAAATTACGCGGCATAAGTTGCAAAAACTATATGTCACTTACTACAATTAAAATTTGGGCAGTTCCAGCCTTTATTGTATGTCTTGACTCAAAGCTTAAAGCTGGCCATAGAAATGAAAATTCTTAGGAAAATTTGTAGGTAAATTCTCAGAACGTTTGAATGTCATTTGAAAGATTTTGTTTGCTTTTAACATTTGATTTTGAAATGAATAGACTTCACAGAAAGAAAACCACATACACTGTTAGAAATTCATTCAGGAAACTTTTTTTATCCTGCTCTTTTTCTTGTCACTGAGGTTGAAATAGAATGTTGATTTGACCCACTAATGACTACAAAAATTAACAAACTTTCTTAGAAATTTATTTTTCTTAGAATTTTCATTCAAATTTATATGCATCTATGGCGAGCTTTAAGGCCCATACACACGATCAGAAAATTGTATGAACAGCTTCAGAAACCTGATCACGACAGTTCATCTAATATTATCCGAAAGGACAAACATAATATTTTTTCTTGTTGCATACCAGATTGTGCGATTTTTGTTTAATCAGTACTGCTGTCGTCTAAAAATACAATAACAATACAATACAACACATTACATCAATTCCAAATTGTTATTCTTTCGTAACTTTAGTAACCTCTTCATTTTCAAAATGAGACTAGCATGCAAAAAACAAAACAAAAAAACTGACGATCATTCGTCCAATAATCTCATGGTGTGTACCAGGCATTACTGTGCTGTTGTGGGTTTAGTAACACTTTAACACCTTCCAACCATGACATCCATTTAATAGGGTCTGTACACCTGGGAGGGTGGGAAGGATCAGCAATCATGTGACCACAGTGTATGCAGGTGCCTTACTAAACGTCTTTATTTTGTTGTTATGTTACTCTATTTTTGATACTGTGATGTCTCTTTAAATATCTGTCTGATTTCTCCAGGGTTGGATTGTGTTTGACTTCTTAAATATGCAGCTGTGTCACATCCTGTCTCTACTTGGGATATAAATACTTCTGCAGAGGACAGGTGTTTCGTCAGATTTGGCGACTCGTCAGAATTGGTAATGAAAGTGACGTTCCGTCGCCGCCATCTTGCTACACCCCGCACACACTCCTCCATAGTAAGGATATTCTGAGAAGGGGGAAAGTGGACATCTTGTTACACCCACCAGAGTTTTCCATTTTACACTTATTTTTAACAGGAAAGTGAGTTTATATAGTGAAATACAGTGCTTAGAAATCCGTCTGTCTGGTTAGATATTGAATTTTAAAAGCAGCGAACTTCTGTCAGATTAGCAAACCTGTGAGTTGAGCAGGCTTGCCGCTGCTTTTAAAATTCAACAGCATAACAGTCAGACGGAGTTCTAAGTACTGGATTTCAGTAGCTAAACTCACTTTACTGTTAAATATAAGTGTAAAATGCAAAACTCCGGTGGATGTAACAAGATATCCGCTTTCCCCTTCTCGGTGTATCTTTACAATGGAGGCGGGCAGGTGTAGCAAGATGGCGGCGACGGAACGTCACTTCCGTTACCAATTCTGATGGGTCGCCAAATCTGACGAAACACTGGCCCAGACTGCTGTTGCTTCATGGGAGTACACTTGCCAGGACAGCATGCTGCAATGTAAATTCCTCTCTGCTGCCCTTACCTCCTCTAAATGGGCCCAGCTCAGGGACTTCAATGACTACAAACTTTGCTGCTATGGACATTTCCAACTCAGGTATGGGCCCCACTATGTACCTTATGCACCATAATATTTGTGAACTCACTACAGACAGAGTTTCATATTGCAACACAGCCAATTCTACCAAAATCCAAATATGTGATTTGTCTGCACATGTATGGTGAGATTAATGAAGAGTGCCATCTGTAATTCATTTATCTGCTTCAGTAAAAATTTACTTTATTCTAGAAGAGAAGTGTCTGTGTCTTTTACTTCAGAAGAGCTAAAGCAAAGTTAATTTAACCTTGCTGTATCTAGTGAACTTTATACTGGAAGTCAAGCCATGCAACCCTTTGGGTTAAGCAACCTTGCGCTGCAACAGGACTGTGGACAATGGAAATGTCCTAAGTCAAGTACATCTGCATTATCACACACTTTAAAGTTATTGCAAGGCTTTGTGTTTTATTTTTTATAAATAACAAACATGTCATACTTACCTCCACTGTGCAGTTCGTTTTGCACAGAGTGGCCCCGATCATCCTCTTCTGGGGTCCCCCGGCGGCACTCACGGCTCCTCCTCGCATCAGATAACCCCCTAGGAGAAGCGCTCTCCCATTTGTGTCCATAGACACGTATGCCGGACTCGGCCCCGTCCCAGGTGCCTGCGTCATTGGATTTGATTGACAGCAGCGGGAGCCAATGGCTATGCTGCTATCAATCTATCCAATCAATAGCCGGGACCCCATGCAGAGAGGGAGAGCACGTCTCCGCCGAGAGAATGAAGGGGCTCAGGTGAGTAAAACGAGGTGGGGGCTAGGGGGCCGGTCACTGCCAGAAGTTTTTTCACCTTAATGCATAGGATGCTCCGCTGCTGCATTCTGACTAGGCTTACTGAGGCCGAGTGCAGGGTGTATCAAGATGGGCTCTTGTATACTCACTCTTTTATCAATTTTAATTTTATCATGCCAGGCTGCCAGCAATTATTAGTGCTGCATTTCAGTGCCAAACAGTTCCACCTATCATTGCCCATAAGTGCCAGCTATTAGTGCCCATAGGTGCTGCCTATTAGTGCTGCAAATCAGTGCCCATCAGTCAGTGTCACATACCAGTGCCCATAAGTGCCACCTATCAGTGCCCATAAGTACCACCCATCAGTGCCCATAAGTGCCACCCATTAGTGCCGCATATCAGTGCCCCTCAGTAAGTGCCAGCCATCAGTGCCGCATATCAGTGTCCATCAGTCAGTGCCACCTATCAGTGCTGCATATCAGTGCCACCTATATCATTAGTCTGTATTGTGCTTTGAAAACTGTCACATGACATTAAACAAGTATCGGTATCGGCGCGTACTTAAAAAAAAGTATCGTTACTTGTACTCGGTCTTAAAAAAATGGTATCGGTACAACCCTAATTATTACTATCATTATTATCATTTTTTTATGCCATTTAATTAGTTCAGATTCACAGAGTTTTTCTTTAAGTGGATTTCTACAGGTTTTACTACAGTTACTTTTATGATGAGGATCTATTTCCTCTGCAATTGACCCAATTTTGCTGTTATGTTAAAAATGAAAAAAGACTGTTTCCGGACCAGAAGAGGTATAAAAGGTGAAGTGCAAGATATACAGAATTGTGTTCTTACACTAAAAGATTCCTACTACTGACTAACCCAAATTTTAAATTAGAAACCGCAGTTTAAATGTATTTCTTAGGTGCATGTGGAAGAGATAAATGTGTCCTATTGAAAGCACCATTAAGTGCGTACCTGCAGGGAACACATCCAGTATAGATATCTTTCTGACTGAATCTTTTTTTAAACTTTCCAGCCCGCCCTCTCTCCTATTATGTTTGAAATGTTTAGCAGTATTATTTCTTAGGGTCAGCTGCCTGGAGTCATGAAAAACTACACTCATCTCAGTCCTTTCAAGTAGGATAAAAGAGCATTTTTTTGCCTGTACAATCTCTCTGTAGAATGTAATGTATATAATAGTGGCAAGAGCACAGAGGTAGCATCTTGCATACTAATCAAGGATAGAAGACCTGTAATATTGTCAGCAGTCATTGTTTTTCCCTATCGTGTGCATTATCCATGTCAGTTAAAACTTGAGTTTTATAGCAAAAGCACAAAATTGTCACTGGCAAACATAAAAACTGTAAGCCGCCAACCCTCCTCTATAATAGGCATGCCACAGTATTTTGTTAAGGTCCTAGGAGAATGGAAACCATACTAAAGACTAACCTATTTATTTTTTCTAACAATTTTTTTCCCTTCATTTTTTTTTCTTTTATCAATACTCTTTTCTATATCTCTGCTGGGAAGTTCTCTTCCTATTATCAGCTATCACATTAGCTTTTGGACTGGACCACATTCGAACTCCGCTGGACTGAACATTGCGGGGCTAGCCATGAAGTGATCTTTAGGCATTAGGTTTCACATGGAGCACTTTTTAAACTCTGTTCTGGTAAAAGTCAACTATGAAGCACTTTCCAGGTCCAGAGCCACTGACATTGCACCTGTGTTTGCCCTGTCTCCTAAGACTTTCTTAATGAGTAGGCCACTCAGGCCAAGCACCAGGAGATCTCTAAATTTCTCTAGTCTCTGGGCATCATTATTCCCTGTTTCCTACTAGCTCTGCCATTGAAGGGGTTAACATAATTTTATGGATCAGCTAAAGAGTGTCCCTATGCTTTGACTCAACTCAATGAATGTGAGAAAGCCACCTCTGTTGCCTTTTGCTTGAAAGCCATTGATCTTCTGTAGGGCTTGAGATCTGGATTGGGCTGAGACCCGCATGGTCTGTACCACTGAGTCATTACCTGTCAGTCTGGACATCCAGTTATGTTCATATCTTTGTAAGTGCATTATACTTGCTTTGAATGTCAATGAAATTAGTAAAATCATTATGATTTATTTTTTTGCTTTTTTGATGTATGTAGGATTGCTTCCACTTCCGTATTCCATGATGAAGACTTTATATAAGTTGAAACACGTTGGGTTGACTTGGTGGATATGCAATTTATTTTAATAATTTCATGTATCCCTGTGCAGTCAGTATATGTGTAGCGGCTGCTCCTCACACTCCCCTCTTTGTCTCGCCTTTCTCTTGTCTAGGGGTATCTTAGAGGGGAGGGAGCGGGGACACTACGCCTAGCTTCCACCACAGATGTTAGTGCGGTATAAGCAACAGTTCTGTATTACCTTCGGGTCAGTGCTGTGCACCTGGATCCTCCCTCCAAGAGTCACCGCGAACCATGTCTGTCAGGAAATGAGCTCCACACCATTAAAGTTCAACACTCCTTTATTCTCCTTGTCTGAACACAAACAGTTGAACCCCCTTGATAGAACAGAACAGAAAAGGAGGTGTGGATGCGAACAGGCCCAGACACAAAGTAAGCTGCCACTTCCCTTCCTAGAAGTGTGTCCTGGTCTCCGCACGAGGGTAGATTTCCTTCCAGGCCGTCTCCGACGAGAGACTCACTTGTCACCGGCAATATTCTGCACCGGGTCTTCAAATGAGGAGCTCCCCCCGGTCCATTGCGCCTTCCGGATTCGGGTATCCAATCCCTGGTTACCCTAGGATCTTCTTCCCTCGCGGAACTCAGTGTTGGGCACTGAGCTCCGGACCTCCATCCAAGTACCTCACCCCAGGCTAAAGGTGCCTGAGATGGAACTCGACCTCTGCTGTCCTGTAGGCCTAAGCCACCCAGAGGAGCAACACGACCCACCGTCCGCAAGCTGAAGGTGCCTGGGACGTCCCCCGTGACAAAGATGGCTGGCCCCCTTTATACCCTCTCCCAGCAAGCACGGCGGGTTCCCCGCCCCACCCTACCGCTGCCGAGGGAGGACAAAAAGGAGGCACAGCACACAGCAACGATTCAACCCCAGCCCAGGGCGACAGCCAAATTCAAAATTACACCCGGGAAAGTACATACCCGCTACATATGTATATTGTAGGAATGATATAAGATCAGGATGTTTAGTGTCTAGACCAGCCAATTTTAAATCTTTTGTTCAATACAAGTTTTGTTACTTTTTGTTACACAAATTTGTAATTGTGTGATTTCTATTAGTGCAACAAAGTCCCATGGGAGATATATTTTGACTAGTGTATCAGGGATGGAGCACCCTTTATCCCATGATATAATTGCTACTCTCTACTTACATTCTTATTGCCTTCTGAGCCATCAGCTGCAGAAACTCTGATTCTAAATCAAATCCTTGGGTGTGAAAATTTCAGATGTGATGGCTTACTGGAAGCCTCATGCCATGTTTCTCCCAGGACAATTAGGCTAAATTTATGAACTGGGAAACAGACTTGAAAATAGTGTTTGATCCACAAGCTCTTATGCCACGTACACACGATCACTTTTCTCGTCGGGAAAATTTTCATTTTTTCTCTTGGACGAGAAAAACGGCTGCGTGTAGGCTCTCCAGCATTTTTCCCGATGAGAAAAACGGTGAGAATCACGACGAGAAAAATTAGGACATGCTCTAATTTTTCTCGTCGCGAATCACGGCATTTTTTTCCTCTGCAGTTTTCCCACAGGGAAACACAGCTAGGGAGCCTACACACGGCCGGTTTTCTCCACCAAGAGAAAACATGTCGTGAAAAACGGCCGTGTGTGGGGGACCAAGCCGGTCTTCGTTTTTCCCGTTGGGTTTTACGGCGGTGTTTTCACCGCCGTGAAACTCGATCGTGTGTACACGGCATCAGAAGGACACTGCCTCTTTGGACTGACCTTATCTGTTCTCATCAAAGAGGATACTAGTGGTAGAAACGCAAATTTTTCCCAGTGGAAGAAGCCTAAAAAGCAGATTGCAAAGTAGCTTCTCTCTCTTACTGTCAAGAAACATCCCGTTCATTTCTCTGCATCCCTGACTTGAACATAGAGATACACCAGCTTGTCTTCAAGTCCACCCAAAAGGTCTGTCATTAAATTGTGACAAATCTTCCTCCACATGAAGGTTTGCTCCACAAGCCAGATGCTTGGGTGCAGGAGGTGGTGTGCCAGGGCTACAAAGTTTTTTTCCCCTCACCCCTCCTCTCTTCTCTTTCTCCTCTCTCCTTTCAGACCTTCCTGCATCTCCTCAAGGACTGGCAGATCTCCATTAGATGTTTTAGGGGTCTTCTGGGCCAAGTTGTCAAAGCACAGAGGCCTCTTGCAGGATATTTCTAGGGCTTTTACTTCAACATGTTCACTGTCTCAAAACCGCAAAAGGGGCATTAGCACCATCTCTGACTTCAAAGTCTGAAATATCTACACTGGGGTCCACAAATTATAAATGGAATAAAGAAAAATGGCACTATAGCCAGCCATACACGGTTTGAATTTCGAAAGAATTTTCTTTCAAAAATCGTATCTAAGAATTTTCGTACGAATTTCGCACCGTTAGTGGGCTGCAGCAACAGCCGATTTTCGTGCGGCAATCAAATTTGAGGAATCGGACATGTTGAAGATTTTTTGAAAAACAAACGATTTTCTAATCAATGATGGGAGAATCGTGCGAGAAATGTAATAGAAAAAAAATGCGCATGTGCAAGAAAAGAAAATTCCCAGGGAGAGAAAAGAAAATTCCCGGCCACGAAAATTATTTTCTGTAGCAACATGAAGGCTTGGTTGGCCGAATTTCGAAAATCAATGGTGGCATTAGGGATGAGCCGAACACCCCCTGGTTCGGTTCGCACCAGAACCTGCGAAAGGAACGAAAATTTGCGCGAACTTTAGAACCCCATTACTCGAACGTTCGGAATCAAAAGTGCTAATCTCTGAAAATTTATCACACCTGAAGTACTGACGGCCTATCTCATTTCTTGAGATCCTAACATAATTATAAAAGAGTGCAGCGCATAAATAAGGAAAAATAGATGAAAAGTCCATAAAATCAATAAGAGTCCATAGGGTGAGTGGTATAACAGCATGCGATGTGGAAACGGCAAATTGACCAACAGATCCCTCCACCACACACAGAATGGCCCCTCACCTCTATGCTTCGTCCCGCAAGAGGTCACAAGGCGTAAGATATATATAATCAATGGATAACAGATGTCATCAAATCTCTCAGCCTACACCTCCGACTAGCATATGACAGCACAGCCCAGCATACACTGCAATGATCTCATAAGCATTTCCGCTCCGCTGGTGATTCTCCGGTCTGCCCGTCGCCTGACTGTTCAGCCAACACCCGGTGAGGAGGGAGAGAGAGGGGGCGTCATGTCATGTCAGTCAGGCGGCGAGGGAAGGAGATCCTAGGGTAACCAGGGATTGGATACCCGAATCCGGAAGGCGCAATGGACCGGGGGGAGCTCCTCATTTGAAGACCCGTGCAGAATATTGTCGCTTCTGAATGCAAGCACACAGGGACAGGGGCGCTTTAACATTTTATTTTATTTTTTATTGTTCATTTTACTTTATTTATTTTAGTTTGACACTTTTTTCCCCATAAATACATTTTTTGATCACTTTTATTCCCTTGTAATAGGAATATGGCATGACAGGTCCTCTTTACAGTGAGATGTGGGGTCAATAAGACCCCACATCTCACCTCTAGGCTGGGAAGCCTGAAAAACAAAAAAAACAAAAACGATCCTGGCTTTAATCGTTTTGGTGAGTCGTTAGAAGCACCGGAGGGCGGCCGGAGGGGGGGGATGTCCCCTCTCGCCTCCCGTAAGAACGATCAAGCGGCAGAACAGCCGCTTTGACCATTCTTATGATGTAGGGAATCGCCGGCTGAAAAAGCTGATATCTTAATGATTCCTGTAGCTGCACCCATCATTCAGATATCCCCGCACAAAGTCAAGGATGTCATATGACGGCCGGCAGGGGGAAAATGGTTAAAACACTTTTTTTTTTTTTAACACAAAGTTGTCCATTTATACAACATTTCTAACACATAGCATGTACATACCAAAAATGGCACCCCAGCGGGTGAGGCGCTGAGGCCACCCCAGCCGAACTCTTGGTCTCCTCACACCCCCTTGTGGCTGAATCCTAACCTATCGCAATTCCACACTATCCCAGATCCGCAGGCCTGGGCCAAATACAAAATACTGACCCTCAAACATATCATCACCAACGGAGATCTCACCCCCTTTCACACTTTATGCGCCAAATTTAACGTGCCTGAACGAGCCCATTTTAGATATCTCCAAATTGCACATGCCTACAGGTGCCAATTTTTGAGCAGGCCAGTTGAACTGGCATACTCCGAGCTGGAATCTACCATCCGGGTGAAAGACCTGGAGAAGCCCACATCTCAGATCTATGGATCCCTGCTGGTTGCTGCTATCCCCGAGCTGTCTTCCCTTCGCAGGAAATGGGTGGAGGACATACCGGGGCTGGACGAAGACGACTGGAGGGAGGTTTGGGACTTTCCCTTCTCCCCACTGGTCTCAGCGAGGGATAAATTAGTCCAATATAAAATTGTACACAGAGCTCACTACACACCTTACAGGCTACACCAGATGTCGCCGGAGCATTCTCCGGAGTGCTGGCGTTGCTCCTACCAACCAGGGGGTTTCTTCCACATTTTCTGGGCTTGCCCAGCAATCGTACCCTATTGGAACGAAGTGCTACGGGTGATCACTAAGGCCACTGGGACTTGCGTCCCATATGAACCTATATACTGTTTGCTAGGACTAGTTGATCAACTGCCAATGATCAGAGCCAGAAAAACACTCATATCCCTGCTACTATACTATGCGCGCAAAGCCATTACGATGAACTGGAAACAACCGTCTCCCCCCTCTGTTAAATTCTGGAAAAGATTAGTTAATGCCAGTTTGCCCCTATATAGGGCCACTTATTCGTCCAGAGGTTGTCCGCACAAATTTGAAAAGGTGTGGAGTTGTTGGCTAGAGGACAGAAGCACGGCAAGTGACATGTGACCAATACCTAAACTTGTAATGTATCATTAGATTATCACTTTATTAACCCAAACAAGTTTTTCAGGCTACCCTCCTCTATTGATATCACTTTGAGCATGACTTATCTTGAATGGACCCTCTCCCCCAGTTTGGGGTTATAGTGTAAGTTAAGTTAAAGTGTATGTGTTATTTGTTGCCCTGTGGCGGTATGTTGCCGAACCAGGGTAACGGCCTCTACGTGGGCAGATGTTGTGCCTATGTGTGGGCAAAATGTGTGTGTCTATAAAACTTCAATAAAAAGATTTTACAAAAAAAAATGACACCCCAAAATAGATTCTCCTACTCCTCCTGAGTACAGCGATACCACATGTGTGAGACTTCCAGAGCCTGGCCACATACAGCAGCCGAGTATGGCCGAGTATGGCCAAGTATGGCCAAGTATAGCTGAGTATGGCTGAGTATGGCTGGGTATTGCAGAATATGGCTGGGTATCACTGAGTATGGCTGGGTATGGCAGAGTATGGCTGGGTATGGCTGGGTATTGCAGGGTATTGCAGAGTATTGCAAGGTATTGCAGGGTATAGCAGAGTATTTCAGGGTATTACAGTGTATTGCAGAGTATTGCAGGGTATTGCAGGGTATTGCAAGGAATTGCAGAGTATCGAAGGGTATTGCAGAGTATTGCAGGGTATTGCAGGGTATTGCAAGGTATTGCAAGGTATTGCAGGGTATTGCAGGGTATTGCAGGTATTGCAGGGTATTGCAGGGTATTGCAGAGTATTGCAAGGTATTGCAGAGTATTGCAAGGTATTGCAGGGTATTGCAGAGTATTGCAAGGTATTGCAGGGTATTGCAGGGTATTGCAGGGATGCCTGAGCATGGAGGGATGGATCTGTGACTGCAATTGTCACAGAGCAGCGCTGCTGCCATCCGATCCCTCCCCCTCTCCTCTCTCAATGTACTGATCGATACACAGAGGAGAGAGCGGAACCAGCGTCATCACATGACGCCGGTTTGTTTAGAAGTGATCGCGCCGTCATTTGACAGCACGATCACGTGGTAAACGGTAGCGATCAGCGGTCTTTTACCGCGATCCGTGATGTGCCGGGTCTTCCGGACCAGGCGGTCACGGATATTTCCGGAACAAGATTCTGCGAGGACGTCCAGAGGACGTCCACCCAGAATAGCACGACCGCGCTGTAGCCGTCTTTCGGCTATGGCCCGGTCGTCATGTGGTTAAAGTGAAAAAAAAAAGTAAAATATTCCTTTAAATATCGTACCTGGGGGGTGTCTAAAGTATGCCTGTGAAGTGGCACGTGTTTCCCGTGTTTAGAATTGTCCCTGCACAAAATGACATTTCTAAAGGAAAACAAGTAATTTAAAACTGCTTGCGGCTTTAACCACTTCAATACCATGCACTTATACAGCTTCCTGCCCAAGCCAATTTTAAGCTTTCAGCGCTGTCGCAATTTGAATGACAATTGCGCGGTCATGCTACACTGTACCCAAACAAATTTTTTATTATTTTGTTCCCACAAATAGAGCTTTCTTTCAGTGGTATTTGATCGCCTCTGCGATTTTTATTTTTTGCACAACAAATAAAAAAAAGCGAATTTTTTTTAAAAAACTAAGTTTTTCTTTGTTTCTGTTAATTTTTTTTGTAAATAAGTACCTTTTCTACTTCAATGACGGGCACTGATAAGGCGGCACTGAAGGGCACTGATAAGGCGACACTGATGGGCACCGATGAGGTGGTACTGATGAGGTGGCACTGATGGGCACTGATGATGGGCACTGATAGGCGGCACTGATGGGCACTGATATGTGGCACTGGTATGCGGCACTGATGGGCACTCATAGGTGGTACTGATTGGCACTCATAGGCGGCACTGATTGGCACTCATAGGCGGCACTGATTGGCACTCATGGGTGGCACTGATGGGCACTTATGGGTGGCACTGATAGGTGGCATGGACGGGCACTGATAGGTGGGCACAGATTGGCACGGATGGGCACTGATAGGTGGCACTGATGGACACTAGTAGGTGGCATTGGTGGCACTGGTGCCCAGCAATGCCAGCCACCACACATTGTGAAAGTGCCAGTCAGTGCCCATTTGTGGGCACTGATTGGCATATTTTTTTTAATGTTTTTATTTTATTTATTTATTTTTACTACATGTGGATGGCCATCCACATGATTGGGGCTTCCCTGGTGGTCCTGGGGGGCTTCCCTGGTGGTCTAGTGTGGGTATCCGAGGGGGGGCTGCGCTGATAAACAATCAGCGCGAACCCCCCCTGTCAGGAGAGCCGCCGATCGGCTCTCCTCTACTCGCGTCTGTCAGACGCGAGTGAGGAAGAGCCGATCAACGGCTCTTCCTGTTTACTTCCTGATCAGCCGTGATTCGACACGGCTGATCACATGGTAAAAAGCCTCCGACGGAGGCTTTTTACCGAGATCAGTGTAGCGGTGGGTCAGATTGACCCACCGCTCCACCGATCGCCGCCGGGCGCGCGGCGGCTGTTATCCCGCAGGACATCATATGACGTCCAGTGTGGATAACAGAACCACTTCCCGGACGTCAATCTGCTATTGACGGGGCGGGAAGTGGTTAATGTAATGTGCGGTCCCGGCAATATGGACCACTAACCGAAAATACTGCAGCTCCCTGGCTGTGGTATTAGTATGAGAACACCAGCAATTGTATTCAGGTAGCTTTAGGTGCACACTGTGAAAAGGACACAGTACACTAACTGAAAATACTGCAGCTTCCTGCCGGTGGTATTAGTATGAGAACACCAGCAATTGTATTCAGGTAAGCTTTAGGTGCACACTGTGCAAAGGATACAGTACACTAACTGAAAATACTGCAGCTCTCTGCCTGTGGTATTAGTATGAGAACACCAGCAATTGTATTCAGGTAGCTTTAGGTGAACACTGTGCAAAGGACACAGTACACTAACTGTAAATACTGTAGCTGCCTGCCTGTGGTATTAATATGATCAGAACACCAGCAATTGTCTTCAGGTAGCTTTAGGTGCACACTGTGCAAAGGACACAGTACACTAACTGTAAATACTGAGGCTGCCTGCCTGTGGTATTAATAGGATCAGAAGAACACCAGCAATTGTCTTCAGGAAGCTTTAGGTGCACACTGTGCAAAGGACATGTGAGAAGGGGCGGGTCTATTCATTTATTACACTGCGGAGGAAGTTCCCCATCAGGTCCGCTCAGCCAATGACGTAGGCGGGGTCTGACATACGATGGGGCGGACCTGATGGGGAACTTCCTCCGCAGTGTAATAAATGAATAGACCCGCCCCTTCTCACGTTCCACATCTGGTCCGCTTAGCCTTACACCTACGCCATTGGCTGAGCGGACCTGATGGGGAACTTTAGAAGGGGCGGGTCTATTCATTTATTACACTGCGGAGGGAGTTCCCCATCAGGTCCACTCAGGCTCAGCCAATGACGTTTTGTGTGGACAGCGCTGGACATCGGATCACCGCGGGACACTGGATTTCATCGCTGGAATGTTTTTTTGTTTTTTTTAATAAAGGACTTTCCCAACGGTATCTGTGTTTTTTTTTACAATTTGTTACACTTTCTTTGTGAAATGGTAGGGGTACAATGTACTCCATTACAAATTCACATAGGGGGGCCGGGATCTGGGGGTCCCCTTTGTTAAAGGGGTCTTCCAGATTCCGATAAGCCCCCTGCCCGCAGACCCCCACAACCACCGGGCAAGGGTTGTGGGGATGAGGCCCTTGTCCCCATCAACATGGGGACATCCTCCCCATGTTGAGGGCATGTGGCCTGGTATGGTTCAGGAGGGGGGTGCTCTCTCGTCCCCCCTCTTTTCCTGCGGCCTGCCAGGTTGCGAGCTCGGATAAAGGGTCTGGTGTGGATTTTTGGGGGAACTCCACGCCATTTTTTTTTAAATTTGGGGTGGAGTTCCCCTTAAAATCCATACCAGACCTGAAGGGCCTGGTATGGATATTTGGAGGAACCCCACGGATTTTTTTTTTTAATTTGCGGGAGGGTTCCCCTTAATATCCATACCAGACCTGAAGGGCCTGGTAATTGAATTTGGGGGGACCCCCACGCTTTTTTTTTTTTCCCCAATGACTTTTCTATGTATTGCCGGGAGCCGACATTTCATTATAGCGGCGAGTGAGTTTTAAATGACTTATCTTCCTTCAGAAATGACACTTTGTGCAGGGACAGTTCTAAGCACGGGAAACAAGCGCGACTTTACAGGCATACTATACACACACCCTAGGTACAAAATTTAAAGGAATATTTCACTTTTATTGTTTCACTTTAAGCATTATTAAAATCACTGCTCCCGAAAAAACGTTAGTTTTTAAAACTTTTTTTTGCATTGATACATGTCCCCTGAGGCAGGACCTGGGTCCCCAAACACTTTTTAGGACAATAACTTGCATATTAGCCTTTATAATTAGCACTTTTGATTTTGAACGTTCGAGTCCATTGTATTTAAAAGGGTTCTAAAGTTTGTGCGAACTTTCTGTCTGTTCGCAGGTTCTGGTGCGAACCGAACAGGGGGGTGTTCGGCTCATCCCTAATGATCAGAAGAACACCAGCAATTGTCTTCAGGTAGCTATAGGTGCACACTGTGCAAAGGACACAGTACACTGACTGTAAATACTGAAGCTGCCTGCCTGTGGTATTAATACGATCAGAACACCAGCAATTGTCTTCAGGTAGCTTTAGGTGCACACTGTGCAAAGGACACTAAATCAAAATACTGCAGCTCCCTGCCTGTATTAGTATGAGAACACCAGCAATTGTATTCAGGTAAGCTTTAGGTGCACACTGTGCAAAGGACACTACATCAAAATACTGCAGCTCCCTGCCTGTATTAGTATGAGAACACCAGCAATTGTATTCAGGTAAGCTTTCGGTGTACACTGTGCAAAGGACACTAAATCAAAATACTGCAGCTCCCTGCCTGTATTAGTATGAGAACACCAGCAATTGTATTCAGGTAAGCTTTCGGTGTACACTGTGCAAAGGACACTAAATCAAAATACTGCAGCTCCCTGCCTGTATTAGTATGAGAACACCAGCAATTGTATTCAGGTAAGCTTTAGGTGCACACTGTGCAAAGGACACAGTACACTAAGTGAAAATACTGCAGCTAGCACAATCCTCTACCTGCCTGCCTGTCAGTATATTAGGAAGAGAATAACAGGAACGGATCTAGCTAAACTGAATGCAGTTTATAAATATATATATACACAACACCTAGGATGCATATATATCCTCTACACACTGTAACTGCAGCTAACTGACTCGCCTGCCTGCTCTATCTAACTCAAATTAAATGACACTGTCTCTCTCTCTGGCTGTCTTTAAGCACCACCGCAACACACTACACAAGGCCGCCACGCAGGCGGCCTTATATAGTGTGGGGCATGTACTAAACCCCCTGAGACATAATTGGCCAAAGCTACCCTGGCTTTGGCCAATTATGGCTCTCCATTTTTTCCGCGCTGTGATTTGCCAAAGCATGCGGGTCATAGTGCACGCTTGGCCAATCATCAGCCAGCAATGCACTGCGATGCCGCAGTGAATTATGGGCCGTGACGTGCCACTCGAATTTGGCGCGAACGGCCCATAATGTTCGAAATTCGGCAAACGGCCGAACAGACGATGTTCTAGTCGAACATGGGTTCAACTCGAACTCGAAGCTCATCCCTAGGTGGCATCATCGGATCACAAAAAAACAAACTTTCTAATTTTGAAAATAAAATTTGTTCGAAATTCAACTGTGTATGGCCTGCTTTAATGTTATATAGCTGCTAGCAATTAGTGTAGAAATACAAAACACTGTGATAACAACAACAAAGGAAAATTGCAACGCTCAGCACAATATCAAAAAAATCAAAACACCTGAAGTGCTATGATAGTGAGTCCAACATTGAAACCAGCATAAAAACAAATATATAAAACAATTGTGCCTATAGCACTTACATAAAAAAACGCCAATTCAACCATGGATAATGGCGGCAAGACCTCAAATGCAAAACATCATGTGTGAAATGGTAAGCTTGCACTTACATGAAGTGCCGCCAATCTGAAACAGAGTCTTCCTCTTTACTGATCTTCCCTTCATCTGTGTCTGGTGGTAAAAAAATGAGATCTAGTCACTGGTCATAGCCTTTAAAAAACAGTCTGAGTGGGTCGTGAATCTGGTTGCTGAGGCACCTGCTTCCGTGAGTTGGAAGAGGTGGTTACGATGCCAAGTCTTTAATGGGCTGGTTCTTCCTTCCAGCTAATGTAGGACTAGTATTTCCACCAATCAGTTTGCCTATGCTTCCTGATTCCTTAGCAACACTCAATCACCTGGTTTCAGGTACTGCATCCTCAATCTCAGGTTGAAGTTTCTTTTGTTTCTCAGGCGATCTACATAAACGCCCTGTGGGATATCACAGATATCTGGTCTAGGGACATGCCGGATGCCAGGTCAACAGGTAGCTCTCTCCTGAATAGGAGCATATAGGGAGAGTACTCTGTGGCATCATTCTCTGTGCTGTTGTAGGTATGTACAACTGCTGAGATATGACTGTGTAGCGCCCCCCCCCCAATATTTAGGGGTAGTTTGGGCCAGTAGTTGGGCTCAGACCAATTGATATTTCGTAGTTGCTTCTGCTCTGGGTGTGATGCTGCCTGGCAGTAGTGTTCCCTGTTGCCTGTAGGTGGCACTGTCACCGCCGACATAGGTTGAACCACAGGGGGTATCACAGCACCTTGGATGTCCTCTCTCGGCAGCCGTGCAGTGGGTGTGGTCTACCCGCTGTGCATGCTGGGAGCGGGTACATAAGGGGCAAACGCCATTGGGATTTAATCGTTCCTGGGGACCCATTGGTCCTGTGTGTGCGCCTCATGGCCCGTATGGCACGGGGTGCGCATGTTCTGGCCTGGGCACCTTTAGCCCGAGGCTGCATCGCTGCTTCTTAGGCCCAGCTCTGCTGGCTGGGGACTATGTTTCAAGAAGGGATCCCAAAGCTACCCACCTACGGGGAGCCACGGTTTAGGAAAGGAGTCCAGGGGAGGATCAGTTCCAGAGGAGACTAGCGACGGTACTGCTGTCTCGGGAAGAGGCCTGGGAACTCGCCTAAGGAAGGATCCATAATTATAAGCCCTGCAATACGCCGATCTGGCAATAAAGGTTCTCTTCATTATTGCTTGGCTGGGAGGTTCGGACTTTTTAATCCTGTGGCAGAGGGTTCCCAATCGTATCCTTGATACAATACAAAGGAAAGATTGATTTGTGCTGCATTCCGGCTGCTAGGACAACTAACGGGACTATCCGGGTGAGCAATACCCACTCAGGCTTGAGTGGCGACGAGTGCTGTTTAAGTGTTGCGTGCCTGAACCTTCCCCTGTGTGTTTCTGTCTCGTGTCCTACTCTTCCTCTAAAGTTTAGCCAGCAAAGATAAAAATAAAGCCTTATGCCGCGTACACACGATCATTATTCACGGCGGTTAAAAAAACGCTGTGAATAATGTCATTAAAAACGAGGGAACGGCTTGTTTCCCACACACGGTCGTTTTTCACGTCGTTTTTTCTCTTGTCGAGAAAAACGACTGTCTGTGGGCTCCGCGGCAGTGTTTCCCTATGGGAAACACTGCCGCGGAAAACATGTCGAAAAAAACGACGAGAAAAATTAGAACATGTTTTAATTTTTCTCGTCGTTTTTAATGCCGTTTTTCTCGTTGAACAAAACGACAGAACGCCCACAGACTATCGTTTTTCTCGTCGAATGGGAAAAATTTCGTTTTTCTCGACGAGAAAAACGGCCGTGTGTAGGCGGCATAACTGTTTTGGGTTTTACATGGTGTGGACATTGACTTTTCTAAAGACCGTTCTTACACCCCTGACAACGGAAGCCATGAGGTAATTCGCAGACCCAACAAAAACCAGCAGCTCCCTTAATCTGGGTGTAAGTGCTACACCTGCATCAGTGTTGTTGTTTTTTTTCTCATCAGGAAGTTTCCCAAGCATATCTACTAGGGTGTGGTTGAATCATTCTGGTTGTGAATCTCCATGCAGGTGATAAGGGGTTGTTCTGGACTTATCTTAGCAGTATCTTAATAAGTCTACTCTCAAAGTCTCTACCTTGGTCAGGGGGTAAACCATAATGGATGAAGAACTTCTCTACCAGAACGCTGGCCACTGTATATGCTTGTTAGTCTTAAAGAGGAACTGCAGTCTACTCACATAATTTGTAATAAAAACATCTTTGCCATTCTGAAGCTTCCATCCAAACACTTTGCAAATTATTTTATATATACTGTGATTCTGTACTTGCCAAATTTGCTGCAGAAATTTCCCTCCACTAAGTCTGGCTGAATCCATTTTAACTGTGGGCAGCTAAAACTGCTACCTGTTCACTTCCTGGATTTGCACAGACACACAGAGGCACATCTCCAACTTTGTAGCCCTGCCGCTTTCATTGGCCCTCTTATGACTCATCCCCCCTCCCCTCCTGGTAAACTCTCATGAGAGTGAGAGAGAGCTGTGTATGATGTCCTAAGTCTAGGCTAATGACCAGATAAGAAACAGGAAGTGGGCTGTATAAGGTATTTACTGGAAGAAAAAAATGTTTTACTATCCAAAGTTAAAACAACAAGGGCAGAAGATTTAATAGGTGGAAAGTTGAAAAAATTACTGAAGGTCTGCTTTAAGTTTGAAAGCCTGGGCATACCAGGCATTTCCATATCCACTCGATTCAGGTCAATGCACACCAACTCCATTGGTTGTTGGCTTTGAAGATGGCCCACTGGAGCTGCTCTGGTGGGTAACATCTTTCTCTGTATACATCGTATGCAGGAGTGATAGTAGCCTTCTACTTCAGTCTGCATGCAGGGCCAACAGAAGCAGTTTCTCACCAGTTTTAAAGTTATTTCAGGTGCTAAATGACCATAATCCAGGGGTCTCAAACTGGTGGCCCTCCAGCTGTTGCAGAACTACAATTCCCATGAGGCATTGCAAGGCTAAACAGTTACAAGCATGACTCCCATAGGCAGAGGCATGATGGGACTTGTAGTTCCACAACAGCTGGAGGGCCGCAGGTTTGAGACCCCTGCCATAATCATTATGCAAAGCAACCAACATGGTCTCTCTATGATTTTCCAGCAGGAACAGCTGCCATTTCACTTTGGGATCATCTCCCATGATTCAATGCTGCCAACTAGGGTTGTCCCGATACCGATACTAGTATCGGTATCGGGACCGATACCAAGCATTTGCGCGAGTACTTGTACTCGCGCAAATGCTCCCGACGCTTCACCCGATACTTTTTTTTTTTTTTGTGGCCGGAGAGGGCGGGAGGAGTCAGTGGCTGGGGAGGGCAGGAGAGAGGGCGGGGGAGTGCGGGCGGAGTCTGGCCGGAGAGGGCGGGAGGAGTCAGTGGCTGGGGAGGGCGGGAGAGGAAGGTGCGTGCGGAGTCTGGCTGAAGAGGGCGGGCACAGTCGGTGGACGGAGTCCGCGGGCGGAGAGCGAGTCCCTCACCTGCAGTTGAACCTGGTAAGCTGGCAGGGGTTCAGGGCGCAGCCGCATCAGGATCGGTGACCGGTGCTGTCACATTCGGTCGCCGTCAGCGGCTGAACGTCCCCACGCCCATCTTGGTACACCCTGCACTCGGCTGCAGTAAGCAGCAGCAGACATCTTGTTACACCCAGCCCGAGCTATATGGGCTGGGTGTAACAAGATGTCTGCTGTTGCTTACTGCAGCCGAGTGCAGGGTGTACCAAGATGGGCGTTGCAGCAGTTTTTTTTTCTTAAATCCTGTGTCATTTCCCCCCCACCCCCCGCAGCATTTCAGTGCCAGCCACCTATCAGTACCCACAAGTGCTACCTATCAGTGGAATCAGTGCCATCTACCAGTGCCACCTTTTAGGTGGCACTGGTAGATGCCACTGATTGCACTGATAGGTGGCACTTATGGGCACTGATAGGTGGCACTTGTGGGCACTGATAGATGGCACTGATAGTGCAATCAATGCCATCTATCAGTGCAATCAGTGCCATCTATCAGTGCCCACAAGTGCCACCTATCAGTGCAATCAGTGCCCACAAGTGCCACCTTTCAGTGCAATCAGTGCCATCTATCAGTGCCCACAAGTGCCACCTATCAGTGCCACCTATCACTGCCCACAAGTGCCATCTATCAGTGCCCATAAGTGCCATCTATCAGTGCCATAAGTGCCACCTATCAGTGCCCATAAGTGCCACCTATCAGTGCCCACAAGTGCCACCTTTCAGTGCAATCAGTGCCACCTATCACTGCCCACAAGTGCCACCTATCACTGCCCACAAGTGCCATCTATCAGTGCCCATAAATGCCACCTATCAGTGCCCCCAAGTGCCACCTATCAGTGTCCACAAGTGCCACCTATCAGTGCCCACAAGTGCCATCTATCAGTGCCCATAAATGCCACCTATCAGTGCCACCTATCACTGCCCACAAGTGCCACCTATCAGTGCCCATAAGTGCCATCTATCAGTGCCATAAGTGCCACCTATCAGTGCCCATAAGTGCCACCTATCAGTGCCCATAAGTGCCCACAAGTGCCACCTTTCAGTGCAATCAGTGCCACCTATCAGTGCCCACAAGTGCCACCTATCACTGCCCACAAGTGCCATCTATCAGTGCCCATAAATGCCACCTATCAGTGCCCCCAAGTGCCACCTATCAGTGCCCACAAGTGCCACCTATCACTGCCCACAAGTGCCATCTATCAGTGCCCATAAATGCCACCTATCAGTGCCCCCAAGTGCCACCTATCAGTGCCACCTATCACTGCCCACAAGTGCCACCTATCAGTGCCCATAAGTGCCATCGATCCGTGCCTATAAGTGCCACCTATCAGTCCCCATCTTTCAAACTGTCACATGACATTGAAAAAAAAGTATCGGTAATCGGTATCGGCGAGTACTTGAAAAAAAGTATCGGTACTTGTACTCGGTCTTAAAAAAGTGGTATCGGGACAACCCTACTGCCAACCATCAAGTCACTTGAGCTCCTTCGACTTGTCAGTCCCCCCCCCCCCCCGTGAATAGAAATGAGGTAGTGTTAACCTATTCAGCTAAAGTCCATTGGGAGAACAGAGAGCACTGCAGCCCAGTATCCTAAATAACTCTCTGTCTCTAGCCAAGCACCTGCCTACAGTTACACGACAGAATATTTTAACCTTAAGAAAAGAAAGGTAAGGTACGAAAGATCATTTCTGAAACTAAGCAAAATAAGTTATGGTGCCTGTATAGTTATACGTGTATTAGAAAGTGTCTATAGCATTGTAAGTTTACAACTGCTTTAAGAGACTGAGCTCATTATCAAGGTGACTGTCAAAATCTGCATACAGGTATAATGTGAAGGCACATAGAGGTTCTTTTACATGCCTGTAGTATCTTTCAGGTGCCCCTTGTGTGCTGTCTCCTGCCCTGCCATACATTCTCGTTTGGAGAAGAAGAAATAGTAGGTGTGGCGCTGTTCTATGTAATGTCATAAATAAATGATTAAAAAATATGAAAAAACATCATCCTGTATAAAATATAGATATAAATAGTCCAAAAGTGCATACGTGCTTGGTGCAACTGATACAAATGTGCAATGTATCCAAGTGTGCAATGGATATAAATTAGTGCTCCTGTGTTGGTTAAGCTATGCAATCAATGAATTCAATAAAATCAAGTGCAAACAAAATTCCATCACTATGATGAGACACTGGCCATTGTGTGGGAGGGTGGGGAGCTGAAAGTTTTTTTTTGTTTGTTTTTTTGGTAAAAAAACTATTCCAGGCAACAAGTGTTCATTTAGCTACTGATGCTATTTAGTCAAGTCAAGTCAAACATTCCCCAGAAATTACCTTGTCCTGTGTAATCTGCTGGTTCTATAGCACACAAGAATGTACAGAGGATCAGTGTTAGTGTACTTCTTAAAGCCTGTACTGTTTGCAATCCTGTCTCCTGCATCTTACATTCAGACATCCAAGGCAGGTATATTTGTGATCAATGGCTTTGAGAAACGTGTGACCTTTATTATTAGCATGATGCTTTCTGTGAGTCTAGTACCAGCAAAAGGAAGAAGTTGTAGGACAAGGAAACAGGTTCACTTTGAAGACCTATTTCCCAGTTTCCCAGTGTAGCTCTCTTCTTTTTTTTGGGGGGGGGGGGGGCGAGAGAAATGACTAAACCTGTAGATAAATAAGAAAACCTGAAATCTTCACTAGTTGGAAGAGTGGGTTTGATAATAAAGTTGGCACCCAAGACAAGGCCTCTGCAAACAGAGGGGATTATCTTCTTGGGAAATTAATCAGTTTTCTAATCAAAGTAATTAGAAGCATATTACATTGTGTACATATACCCAGGTATATACAGTATAGTTATTAATAGAGATACCGCCAGATGAATGTTGCAGCAAAGTCCAGTTGCAGGGCCCCTGAGGATGATCACAATGCGGTGTCCGCCTTTGTGTCAGAGACCTGAAGACAAGATCAGCTGTCATGTGGAGATCCTCTAATTGTTGTCCAGCCAACCTGGAACCCAGCTTGTCACACGCAATTGTGGTGTGGCAATGGAACTCAGCGTCAGCCTATCCACTCTGCTCCTTCTTTCCTAGTAGTTTCCTTATATGACATGTACCTGGACCTCTAACTACCAGAGATACTTAACCTGTCTCTAGCCTATGCTGGTTATAGAGCCTTAAGTTAAAACTAGCTATAAAATTCCAGACCAAAAAGGACAAGGTTATCTAAAATAACATGAGCTGTATATAAATTATTTTGGTTCACCTACTAATATAGAAGGTGACCACTACAGTCTTAAAATAGCACAGACCTAGTACAAAAATACTCTGTCTGTCACAAGGATTCAGAAACACACTCAAGAAGCTATTGGCAGCTGAAGTTAAACTATTGTAGCATAGGAATACTTGCATAATAGTCTCTACAGAGCATGTGGCTGAGACTTTCTCTCTCTCTCTCCACTCCCTCCTTCTGAAGTTTTTAAGCCAACCCCCCCCAAGGCAGAATGTTAAATCTAAAGCCTCGTACACACGATCGGATATCCTATGGATTCTAATCCGAAGGTTTTGTCCATCGGAAATCCGATGAAGCTGACTTACATCAGTCTTGCCTACGCACCATCAGTCAAAAAACCGACCGTTCCAAACGCAGTGACGTAAAACACTCCGATGAGCCAAGAAAAATTAAGTTTAATGCTTCTGAGCATGCGTCGACTTGATTCTGAGCATGCATGGGTTTTTTATCCGATGGACTTGCCCATAGACGATCGGAATTTGCTATCGGTTTTTGATCCATCCGAAAAATTTAAAACATGTTCTATTTTTTAAAACCGATGGAAAAAAGACCGATGGGTCCCATACACGATCGGTTTGTCTGATGAAAAAAGTCCATTGGACTGTTTTCATCTGTAAAACCGATCGTGTGTACAGGGCTTGAGTGTAATGGGTACAGTAGATTTATTGTAAACAAAGAGACAAGTGGTATATCAAATAGAGACAGTTAAAATGTGCATATCATCAGACCTCACCTTGGCTAGGGCTCTCAGCAAGGTGCTGTAACAGGAAAGGCCAGATGTTCAAAACCTGAAAAAGCTGAGGGGACACTGCCAATATAGTGATACAGGATAGCACATAAGCAAATGGCAACTCATTTGGAAATGAAGTAAGGCATGTATGTAATGGATAGTAGTAGTAGTGGTAGGTCCATTTGAGCAGCAGGTAAGCCGTCCAGAAATCACGGGTGGTGTGTGGTATTCGGGGGAACTGGGAGCAGCCTTTTCCCTAATGCATAATTATACATATGTAGCGGCCTCACCTCTCTCCCTTTCTTTATCGGTTATATGGCTGTTGTCTAGGGGTACCTGGGAGAGAGAGATAAACACACCACGGCCCATGTCCTCCGTAACTGGGAGGTGAAGGCCAGAGATTGGGCTTTTGTGTAGGTGTCCTAGAGTCAAGTCCAGTCCTTCGTCCCTGACTCCTTTACTTTAGTAACCCAAGTTCCACACAGTGAATAGGTACAACTCAGTTTTATTCTTCTTGCCAAGCAATAAAGCAATCTTTCTCCTTTGGAAAATGGGGACAGATCGAGGCACAATCCTTTCCCTTCTTGCTGCTACCCACTGTGCTGTCACCAGTGGTGAATAGTCACTGCCACTGACTAGGTAATATAGAACGTGAATTACCTTCGCTCACTTTGCCCCTGTCAGAGGAAGAAATCCGTCCAAGGGAGAAGTGGAGGCCTCTCCGTCACCAGCGATGCTGCGCCGGGCTCTTCAGAGAAGTTACTGCGCACCAGTCCTCACGAACTCAGACACAGGCACCCAAGGAGTTAGGGCCCCCCTCGGATTCCTCCACCCTCGCGGAACTCAGTCGAAGGTACTGAGCCCCAGGCATCTGCCATAGTACCTCACCCCAGGCTAAAGGTGCCTGGGATGGACTCCATCCCTGCTCCAGCTAGGCCAAGGGCGCCTAGGCCTGAAACACTGGAACGCCAGCACCCAAGAGAGTCCTCACATAATTCAAATACCCGCTACATTCTCCCCCTGGTGATTTGACACTGGTCCCCAGTGTCTGGCACAAACCCACACCCCACGAAGAGTGGTGTCATAAGTTCAGCCCAGAAACCAACTACACAATTTAGCCCTGAATTGTGCCAAGACCTGAATGGGAAAGGGAAAACTTAAAACAATACAACTATAAAACTTTTCAATAAAACACTTTAAATATCCCACACATTTACATTCTTCCTTCCGGCTATCTAAGAACCACCCACTCTCAGTAGTCTTGACAGACGAGTCTCCTGCAGAGGGAAAGAAAAGACACATACATCCTACCAACATGTGTGTTTGCTTGGAATGAATAGGTCTATCCTAGAAGAAACCCATTCACTCCAATAAGCGCTGCATAATGTAAAAAAAAAAAACACCGCTGCGCAAAATCGCCACCCGGTGACAGTGCCGCGGTCAAGACACTCATCACTTCCAGATGAACTTTCCTCTTGAACATTTTCTCTGTGATCCTACACTATCTAAAACCCAAAGTCACCGATTTCTTCTGAGCGCAAGGAGAAGGAGGGAGAACAAACAAAAACACAGCTCCCATATCTCCAACGAGTAGAACTGCCCAAATACAAAAAAAAAAGGGCACAGTCCCTGTGTTCAAGAAAAGGCACTCCGGAAAGTTCAGCCAGGAATAGAAAAGAAAAGCACACGGGAGTCTTTTTTTCTCCCTTTCAGGTAAAACCTTGGATGAGGCAGTGATATAGGCTTCAAACGATCATCAAAAGCCTCCACATGGTACTCAACACTTTTTCCTTCTTTGCGGCAGATCACCACTTCGTCCGCATGAATGTGCCTTCCCAGCATCCATTTAGATCCACAGTCCCGTAACTTCTTGGTGACCGCTGGCGAACAAGAAAGATACCGCCGTGCCTGCTGTACTTTCAGTTTGTCCCATACAAAGGTATCATACCATCTTTGCCGAAAGACCTCCACCTCATAGAGCAGTTCCCGAGGCAGATACGGGCATTCCCACCCATACTCCCGAGCAACCCCCTGGCCAAAGAGACGCTGCAGCCTTGACAAAGGTGGCATAATAGCTCGGTCTCCCTCTCCAGGTGGAACAATCGCTTCTGGGTGGCGAGGTGCGTTCACCACCTCGGTGGACCTGGGCCTAGGAGCCCGCAGTGACTGACGTTGCAGTACCGCAACAGGAGCAGGTGAAATGGATGTTGAATCCAGAAGAGGAACTTCAGACAAAGGTCCAGCTTCATCCCCTGGCACCGGGGCCTCTACCTGGGGTGTACTTTCTCCAGTAGACATGGGCAGGTCCCTCGTGACACGGGCCAAGGGTAGCTTCATCTTGTCCCATCCCTTCTGCTGGAAGATTTCGTCTATCTCCCCATTATCGCCATTGTCAGACAATGAATCCAGGTCAGAGGTGTCGTAGCACTCAGCGGGCAGATAATTCCCAGTCACTGAACTATCCCCCTTGACGGCCTCTACCGACTGTGGACTACCGCCACTTTCTACCACACAGACAGTCCCAACCCCTGGCTCACCTGGACCTTTAAACGAGCAGGGATGTCCAGGACGTTGTCTACCGAATCCATCCAGGTCAGGCAAGCAGTGGGGCGAAGCTCTTCCACGACCACACGAGGCCATCACCAGGCCGACTTTTCTCTTCGGTGGCCGGAGCAGGGAGCTGCTGGTGACCGAGGCAGCATCCTCGGATTTTTCTCTTTTCACTTCCGTTTGGGCAGTCCCTTCGCCCGGATCAGTGCGCATGGGGAACGCACCAGCATCGATCTCTCCCTCTGGAGTGGCAGTCCCTGTGAGGTAGTTGAGGTGGAAAGCCTGAGGCTTTTCTGTGGATGGTTCCACCTCGAAGAGGAATTCTTTGCAGACCTCACAGTGCCCAAATGGCTTCAGCTGGACCACCAGTCCCGAACAGCCGGGACAGATCACAACGAGGGCTTCCATGTCTCTACAGGTAAAGAGAGCCAATCGCCCCCGGGGCCTTAGTCTTATCCCCGTATCCATAATCGGAGCAGCCAGAGAAGACATATCCGCGAAGGAAGGAACAGAAATCCACGGAGCACTTGAAGCCATCCTCTCTCTTTGCTGCTCCATTGCGCACTGACCCACCTGCGCCGGAATCTCCACGTGCGTACCTCCATGTGGCCAGACTCCTCCCACCTTCTGCACTTGTTTGCTGGCTTTTCCCTTGTTCGCGGGCTTTTCCCTTGCCCCGCCCACGAACTACACAGTTATGGGTTGCCTCGTGGCGCGTTGGCCAATATGGCCGACCTACTCGGAACTCCTCTGGGCAGCAAAGTTCAATTTCAGACACCATACACATATCCCGGATACGATGCCCCCACGTGTAGCGGCCTCACCTCTCTCCCTTTCTTTATCGGTTATATGGCCGTTGTCTAGGGGTACCTGGGAGAGAGAGATAAACACACCACGGCCCATGTCCTCCGTAACTGGGAGGTGAAGGCCAGAAATTGGGCTTTTGTGTAGGTGTCCTAGAGTCAAGTCCAGTCCTTCGTCCCTGACTCCTTTGCTTTAGTAACCCAAGTTCCACACAGTGAATAGGTACAACTCAGTTTTATTCTTCTTGCCAAGCAATAAAACAATCTTTCTCCTTTGGAAAATGGGGACAGATCGAGGCACAATCCTTTCCCTTCTTGCTGCTGCCCACTGTGCTGTCACCAGTGGTGAATAGTCACTGCCACTGACTAGGTAATATAGAACGTGAATTACCTTCGCTCACTTTGCCCCTGTCAGAGGAAGAAATCCGTCCAAGGGAGAAGTGGAGGCCTCTCTGTCACCAGCGATGCTGCGCCGGGCTCTTCAGAGAAGTTACTGCGCACCAGTCCTCACAAACTCAGACACAGGCACCCAAGGAGTTAGGGCCCCCCTCGGATTCCTCCACCCTCGCAGAACTCAGTTGAAGGTACTGAGCCCCAGGCATCCGCCATAGTACCTCACCCTAGGCTAAAGGTGCCTGAGATGGACTCCATCCCTGCTCCAGCTAGGCCAAGGGCACCTAGGCCTGAAACACCGGAACGCCAGCACCCAAGCTAAAGGTGCCTGGGTGCGGCCGCGTCCTCCGACTCTCTCCAAAAACAGGGCGTCCGCCCCTTTTATGACCTCTCCCTTTGCGCCACAGCGGGTTCCCCACCCCGCTGTACCAGCTCCAGGGGAGGACAAAAAGGCACGGTTCGCGGTGTGAGTTCAACTCCGGCCCCAGGCAACAGCGCCACCCAGGGACCCCAAAGAAACCTCACACCACCAGAGTCCTCACATAATTCAAATACCCGCTACACATACATATACTGTGATATTAGCAGTTAACAGTAGAAGGCAGCAGATCCATCCATACACCAGTTTTACATATTCACATTTCCCTTTGGAGTGAAAAAATAAACAGAAACCTCCAGTTATGGGGGAGCATGTGTCATGTCTCTCATCTGACAGTTCTGGTGCTTGGTCCAGTGCTGCCACATTTTGGCAAGAAGAGCATTCGCAGCTCTGTTTAGACTCCAACTAGAGCAACTAGGAGCTTACAGTTGGTTTCCTCTCATCACTCCCAGGGGCCTGCATATAGAAAACACAGAAGGTAAATATGCTTTTGGTGTTAGTTCATTGTATACATACATGTCTCCATAGAGTCAAATGTGAGGCAACAGTCATCTTGCCTGTTGTGATACTTATGGGCACAAAACTAGAATAAGTATAAGTTCAGTAGGAAGAATAGGCTGGTGATAAAAATGTAGTGCTGAGTGTTCAGAGGGACCGTAGATATGAGGACTGCGTCCCAAACAGTAGGCAGACAATAATAATAACATTAAAGTCCACATAAACGTGATGAGTGATAATAATAGTCCATTCAAGAAATAATATGGATAAAAAATGAAGTTGGACGTGGAACCACATAGACCAGTGGTTCTCAACTCCTGTCCTCAGGACCCACTAACAGGCCAGATTTTAAGTATTACCTTGGTGATATGCAGACTAGAATACTGCAATCCCTGAGCAGCAAATTATATCACCTGTGATGCATTTCAGTTATCTTGCAAACCTGGCCTGTTGGTGGGCCCTGAGGACTGGAGTTGAGAACCACTGACATAGGGGCTTGGTTCAACCACTCCACTTATTCCCCCGTTTTTATTGTTCATATTGTGATCACTTTTATGCCTTGTTGGTTTTTATCCAATAAACCCGCAATTGATCTACACTATCGGAGCCCTCTTTTTATTGTATTTTCTCCATGCCTTGGTGAATCGATTGTTTTTGAAGCCTCGCTCCTGTGTGCCTCCCACAGTCCAGATAAGGCACTGATACATTTGTCAGTTTTCCTCCATCTTTTTGAGGACCACACGGATATCCAGTCCACTCTGAGTTCCTTCCTGATCCAGGACATCTTGAACAAGGATTGTCTACAGGTGCAGTTTGGGTCCACGATTTCCATCCATGGTTCCCGACAGTGAGAGCCTTCAGACAAGCCGTAGAGATCTGCCATTTGGATTTCCCACACTCTAATTATCTGCTGTCGCTGACACGTAGATCCACCGGCTCTGGTAAGAGTATTCCACCTCTCCTATTTCTTTACAAGAAGTGCTACTCGATGGTCTATGTGGTTCCACGTCCAACTTCATTTTTTATCCATAATATTTCTTGAATGGACTATTATTATCACTCGTCACGTTTATGCGGACTTTAGTGTTATTATTATTGTCTGCCTATTGTGTGGGATGCAGTCCTCATATCTACGGTCCCTCTGAACACTCAGCGCTACATTTTTATCACCAGCACATTTTGAATTTTAGTCACATTGTATTGGCTGTCTCATTGGCTGTCTCAGTCTTATTTTGCCCCATCATGACTTGATATATTTTACAGCATGCTAACAACACTACACAGTTAATTTTTAAAAGAGTCATTCCTCTTATTAGCTGTCTGATGCACAAAAACATCATGTTTGTCTTCTTTAAGGGCCAATTCACACTATTGCCGTGGCCACATTAAAGTTCCACAGTTTATCTAGATGCAGTAATGCTTCCCTCTCTGAGCTTCACCCTGACAGAGTTAGATCAGCAAGAGACTTATATACTTGATAAAACTGAGCAGTCCTTTTTAGGATCTCCACCAAGTCAGCTAGCAGTCTATTCTTCCTACTGAACGTGAAAAAAGGAAAATGTGCGCTAGTCTTAAACAATTGTGAGAACAAAAAGTGGCTGCAATGAGACTTGACTCAGAGGGAACCCATATGCAACTAATAATGCTCATTGGTTTTGCACTGTGAAAAGAGTCTTCAGTCTTGTGTAAGCTCCATGTAATGACCTACCCAACTACATATTTACTTGCTCTTGAAGAATCTTCGGTGTGTGTCGGATGTTCATTCCCCAATTGCACACTCTAGTTCTATCTGCTGGCCTTACTGTACATCACTGTTGTGTCCTGTAGTGACGCAAAGACAGCAGGTGGAACCCCATCATGCAGCAGAAGTGTTGGATACTGAAAATTCTTAGGCTGGCCTAGGTCTTAAAGAAAGTAAAGATCTGAAGCACAGGGACACATTTTTCTTTACAAGGAGAAATGATTTATGTGGCTTTACTAATACTATACTAGCTTTATTTTTAATTGGCAATGCCCCAAAAAAGTAGGAGCATTCTGCTCTGGAAGAAGGGACAGTAGAGCAAAACGCTTCTCAAAACAAAGGGTTAAAATACTAGTCCCCCCCCCCCCCCCAAATGTGTGGTAAAATAATCATTGGATGTTTATGTACATGAAGCACAGAAAGGTCATTTGTGCAACACATTTTGCATAATTTTCAAAATATACATTTTCTTCAGTATAATGGTATTTTAAAAAATATGACAGCTCCCCTTGCTCTTGTTCAAATATATTTTCTAATGACTAACAGAACACTATAATTACACCCATCAAAAATAATTGTTGCAGGAGAAACTACTGAACATTTTATTTACAGCGATATCAGAATCTAAAGAAGCAAAGCTCTTACTGTGAAATATGTTGAAGCTGTAGTAAACAATCTCCATTTAGCTATGTTAACAGTGAAAAAGCATGACAATTTTGAATAAAAGCAAATGGGAAATCCTTTTATGTCCAACAAACCCACTTCCTAAAGCACAACAACTGCACTTGATGGTTTTGTTTTCTTTTAAAGACCTGGAAGTTCACCTAGCTAAATCTGTCTATGTTTAACAATTGTAATTTTATGGTGATTTCATGCTTAACAATGACTCAAGTTCAGGATGTGATGATTAAATCTGACTGGATAAGAATAAATGCAGACCATGCTTCTAAAATGAGTTACTTGATAGCTTTAAATGAACTCATTAGTGGCTAATGCAGAAAAGCTCTTTATGGCTGTTAATGTTTGCTTGCCTTTGGCTTGGTAATTAATTTAAAGACTGTATAATTATGAGACTTTCCAGATGCCATATGTCAAATTCTTTTATATCATTAGACTATATTTGTTTGTATGTATAGATGGAACACTAAATTAAATTACATGTTGTAAGAAAACTATAAAAAAATTAGGTACATAACATACACTTTTTTATATCAGGATTTTTAAAAGTTTCACAAAGAACACATTTTACAGTAATTCACGCCAAGCAGTTTGAAGGGAATGTAGAATGTTTTTGTATATAGTTTCTTTTAGTCAGGTAAATGTGAATATTTGTATTCACTTCTTTATTTAACAGTTCCTCTGGTACAGATACAACCGACATTAACAGATCACAGCAAGAAACTTACAGAATGGCAGT
Source organism: Rana muscosa (assembly GCA_029206835.1). NCBI lineage: Eukaryota > Metazoa > Chordata > Amphibia > Anura > Ranidae > Rana > Rana muscosa. The sequence continues at coordinate 691,279,384 of CM055122.1, read as the reverse complement.
ATTTTTAACAGTGACAAAAATACATCTACATACATTGCAACTAGAGATGGGCTTGGATGTGTTTGGGATCCTAGTCCCAACCCACCTGCACAATCCCGCCAGGAAGCCGACACTGCACACTGCTAATCACAGGCAGTGAAACATTTCCTGGTCCGCAGCTGCACAGGCCGGGAAATGTCTCACTGTCTGTGATTAGTGGTGTGCAGCTTCCTTGTGGGAATCGGGCAGGTGGGTTGGGACTAGGATCCCGAACACACCCGAGCCCATCTCTAACTGCAATCTGCAGCATAGTGCAATTTGTTGTGCCCAATAGGAGGCCACATGTTTGCAATATTTTTATTTTGTTGTTATAGCCTGATCATCAGTTCAAATATCATTGAGATATAGAGATTATAGTGGAAACAACTTTTTCATTTTCAAATAAGAGTGAACTGTAAGGGGTGGGGGGAAGAGAGAGAAAAAAAATACGCTTTGACTTAGCTCTAAATTCCATATCTTGAAGTACAGTACAGGACACAGGTAACATATATTTATACACCATGGGTTATAATCCTACCCCACTCCATGAATTCTCAGTTTTGTAGCAAGCAATGCAGGGTAAACCAAGGCAAGGGAGGGAGGCCTGTATTCTGTACTGTACGATATGAAAGTTACAGGTAAGTCGAAATTCCTTTTATCTTATTTATGCAGTAGAGGACACAGGCAGCATATTCAACACCATGAAACATCTGCCCCAAAAAACAACAGGAGTCAATAGGCCCAAGTGCTGCTGTGAGAATCTTGCAGTCAAAAGTTGCATCTGCAGAGAAATGGGTGTCCACCTGGGAAAACTTTGAGAAAGTATGAATAAAAGACTTGGTGGCAGCCTTACACATTTGGGCTACAGATGCTAAATTTCCCACGAAACAACCTGGTGGAATGGGCATATAACAGCACAGGATGGGGATTTTTCTTAAGAACATAACCCCATTGCAATCAATTTCCTTATTCACCGTCCAAAGGTGGATTTTGAAGCAGGGAGCCCCTTGCAAGGTTCAGAGGCGAGAACAAAAAGGAATATGTTTTTCTGATTGAAGTAGTAGTTTTGAAGTACGCTGTAATGGCTCTAACAACTTTGAGGCAATGTAGAGATAATTCCTTTGGATGTTTAAGAACGGGAAACAAGGATGGCAGCAGGATGCCTCAATGAAGTGAAACACTGAAACCACTCTTTGAGGAACTGACCATCTTGGGTGTACAACAACATGGTCTTTATGAAGTATGAGGAAAGGCTTGTTACAAGAAAAAGTCGCCAGTTAAGAATCATTACTTATATATGTGATAGCTACCTGCGGGGGGAGGGTGGGGTGGTAGGGGGGAAAACATGGGAAACACCTTGAATAAAGTTTTTTTTACAAGGGAGTGAGAAGCCTAGGGCCTCTGACAGAGAGCAGAGAAGACCAATACTTGCTCTTAAAGGGCAGTCTCTGGGACTGAATTGATTGCATTCAAACTAGGCAAAATAAGATTTCTAGGTACAATAATAGATCTTCCTGGAACTGGCTTTTCTTACTTTTAGCAAGGTAGGAATCACAAATTCAAAAATGCCCCTATCCTTTAAAAAATAGGGTTCAACAGCCATGCTATTAAAGCCAGTGAATGAGAAGCAATATGGAATAGAGAACCCTGAGATAGCAGATCTGCCCTGCTGGGAAGGGACCAGGGATTGTCTGCTAGAAGTACAAGTATGTTTGTGTACTGGGTTCTTCTGGGCCAGCTTGTCTCAATTAGAATCATTGCTGATCAGGCAAGGCAGAATTTGCACTAGAGGGAAGGCATAAATTAGCCTGAATTTTGACCAGGGAATTATTAGGTCATCCGAGGCCAGAGCTAGAGGATCGCTGGTTCTGGCAACAGAGGTAGCTTGTTGTTGAGTCTGGAGGCTTAAATGTCTACCTGGAATCCCCCAACTTTGGCATATCAGAGTGAACAAATGTGGATGAAGAGACCATTCCCCTTGATCCAAACGGTGGTGGCTGAAATAAGCAGCGTGTCAACTGTCCACTCCTGAGATGTGGATTGCAGAAATCACTGGACAACAAGGTTCTGACCACGAGGTAATCTGGTTTGTTTTCTTCAAGACAGCCAGGCTAATTGTACCCTCCTAAAGATTGATATATGTCACTGTGATGCCATTGTCGGATTGGGTGTCTCTTCAGAATCAGGGCCAATGCCGCAGCAATATTCTGACTGCTCTGAGCTCCACAGTGTTGATGGGGAGCTTGGTTTCCTCTCTTGACCATATTCCTTAAAATGGCAATGATTGGAAGGACTTTTCAGTGGTAGGGGAGAAAGTACTTCCCCACTGTTAAGGATGGTGTGGTGATTCACCAAGATTAGGAAGTTCTTGCTTGGCAAGAATAGGAGCATGTTTTTTTTTTTTTTATGGCAGCAAAATCTTTGAATGAGGCGACCATTAAGTCTAGAATGCTCAGAGAATTTCAGTGTGGGATTTCTCTTGGATCTCAGATCTTGAACATGAGCCTCTAGCAAAATAATTTTATTTCCTGGTAGAAAGACTTTTGCTTGGGATGTGTCCATGACCAGGCCAAAGTATTCCAGGTGAAGAGAAGGTTGGGGAGCAGATTTTTTTGATCACCCAGCTGAAAGCCTGGAGCAGATGAATTGTCCTATGGATGTTTTCTGGCAACAAACCAGATGAGTCCTTCAGGAGAGGGTAATCTAGATAACCTGTGACTTGAATGCAGGGCCAGCAGAAGTGCTAAGACCTTTGTGAACACTATTGAAGCAGATGATAGGCCAAAGGGCAGTGCAACCAACTAGAAGCTATTTTCTGCCCCTGTGAAGCACAGAGGACACTCCTGAGGTAGGTAAATGGGAACATACAGATACAGTAGGTATTTTGGATATCAACTGATGCCAGGTTCCATATGAAATTTTAGATTTAAAAAAAAAAACTGTAAAGGGATTTAAGGTCCAAAATGAGGTGAATATTCAATTTGGGCATTGGTAGCATGGACAGGTTTAAGTAGAATCCTTTTAACTTGTCTTGTGGAAGTACTGCCACAATGACAAATCTAACTGTCTTCGGACAGTCTTTGATTGATTTGAAAGTGATGAGGGGGCACAGTTTTGAACTCAATTTTGTACCCAGTTGAACCCACCAGTCTGAGACACCTGTGACCCACAAAGAGACAAACTGTAACATACTCCCCCCACTCTTAGGATTGAGGGTGTCTTATTATTATGAAGAGGGCTTTGGGGAAAGTTTTGTGACTTTTGTGGGCCAGGGCCAAGCCCAAGGTCTGAACTTAGGCTTTGAAGTTGAAGCTTGGGTAGAACAGGCAGGCGCTCTGCATTTTGAAGAACTAGGGGCTCCTGTGGAAGAGGTTTTTGAAATATTCCTTTCTGGAAGTAAAACATTTCCTCTGGTGACCCCTTTGATAAATCGGTCACAAAACAGGCATTTTCCTTAGAAGGGTATATTGAATGTGCGAGGTGCCTTTTGCAGGCAGCTTTATGTGTCCAAGCTTTATTTAAGCCACAAGATTCTGTGCATGTGAACGGATATTAGCGCATGCACACAATAAGCAGAGCAGAAAGCAATTGTTGTAATTTTTCTGTAACAGCAAAATTCTGAAATACTGTACAGGGTTATGTAGGTTGTTCATTGTCCTAATTCAGTTAGCTGCAGTGTGACATCGCAGTGAGAGCTGCAAGATTAAAGAGAGCCTTTGGCAGTGTCTCAAATTTTCTATCTGCAGAACCTTTGAAAGAAGGAAAATCTTTAATAGGAACAGTGAGATGTTTGTTTAGGACAGAGCCTGCCAGTGGCGGCCCGTGCATTAAGGGTATATGGGCACCGCCCCCCTATCCCTGCTTCCGCCCCCCTATCCTTGCCTCCACCACCCTATCCTTGCGCCCGGCCCCTTTCAGGCTGCCGGGTGCATGGATTCCTATTGGCGGGTGTGTGTTTTTAAGCACCTGATTAGAGCCAGAGGCTCTAATAGGCTTCAAAAAAGGGTCGACTTGGGGCGCAGAGAGTGCGCCCTGATCCCACCCAATTGTGTGACCATAGTGAATGAATTTTCGCTATTTTCATACTAAAGTGTAAAACCTGACTCCCGATTGGCCAAAGCATCAGGTGATCCTATTGGATGCCTAGTGTTTTGGCAAAAGAGGAGACACAGAGCGGAGGAAGCATGAGTAGCGAACACCTCTGCCGCTGCTGCTGCCTGCTGGAGGAGACAGTGACAGGAGGAGAGGACACCACAGCCCGGTAACCCGCAGGGGGGATGACTTCAGAGTGCCGCCAGCCCCATGTGTGGGGGAAGGGTTGGGGGGTACTGTCAGTGTCGCGAGCCCCTGCTGAGCTGTGTACTCTCATCTGTAATGCTGGGCTATATACCCTATCTGTAATGCTGAGTTATATACCTTATCTGTAATGCTGGGCTATATACCCTATCTGTAATGCTGAGCTATATACCCTATCTGTAATGCTGAGCTATATACCCTATCTGTAATGCTAGGCTATATACCCTATCTGTAATGATGAGCTATATACCATATCTGTAATGCTGAGCTATATGCCCTATCTGTAATGCTGGGCTATATACCCTATCTGTAATGCTGGGCTATATACCCTATCTGTAATACTGGGCTATATACCCTATCTGTAGTGCTGAGCTAAATACTCTATATGTAATGCTGGGCTATATACTCTATATGTAATGCTGGGCTATATACCCCATCTGTAATGCTGAGCTATATACCCCATCTGTAATGCTGGGCTATATGCCCTATATGTAATGCTGAGCTATATATCCTTTCTGTAATGCTGGACTATATACCCCGATCTGTAATGCTGAGTTATATACTCTATCTGTAATGCTGGGCTATATGCCCTATATGTAATGCTGAGTTTTTTAGCCTTTCTGCAATGCTGGACTATAGGTTCCCCAATCTGTGAGGCTGAGCTATATGCCCTATCTGCAATGCTGGGCTATATACCCTATCTGTAATGCTGGGCTATATACTATATATGTAATTCTGGACTATATACCCTATCTGTAATGCTGAGCTATATACCCTATCTGTAATGCTGAGTTATATACTCTATCTGTAATGCTAGGCTATATACCCTATCTGTAATGCTAGGCTATATACCCTATCTGTAATGCTAGGCTATATACCCTATCTGTAATGATGAGCTATATACCATATCTGTAATGCTGAACTATATGCCCTATCTGTAATGCTGGGCTATATACCCTATCTGTAATGTTGGGCTATATACCCTATCTGTAATGCTGGGCTATATACTCTATCTGTAATGCTGGGCTATATACTCTATCTGTAATGCTGAGCTATATACCCTATCTGTAATGCTGGGCTCTATACCTTGATCTGTGAGACTGAGCCATACACCCTATCTGTAATGCTGGGCTACATACCCTATCTGTAATGCTGAGCTATATGCCCTATCTGTAATGCTGGGCTATATACCCTGATCTGTGAGGCTGAGCTATATGCCCTATCTGTAATGCTGGGCTATATACCCTATCTGTAGTGCTGAGCTATATACCCTGATCTGTGAGGCTGAGCTATATACTCTGTCCTGTGAGGCTGAGCTATATACTATGTCCTGTGATGCTGAGCTGTATACTCCTGACACTAAAGTGGGAGTGGTCAAAAAGGGAGGGCAGGGTTTGCCCCCGCCATCCTAAATCTTCACCAGCCGCCACTGGAGCCTGCAGGATAATTTACAGGTAAATTACACTTTTTCCACTAGATAGAGTTTAGAAAAGATTTGGGGGAGGGAAAATCCTTTCAGGAGTGACCCAATTGTCATGGACTGTACATTTTATCTGTTCATGAACAAGGAAGGTTTTGCAGTACTTTTCAGAACTCATTGTACCCAAGAGGAGCATGAGGAGGCAGAGGAGAGTCAGCTAGCACAATGCAGAGGTTTTTTCGTGCAGAGGTAATGAGCTTTACAACCTTAGCAAGCATGTTGCATGAAGGTCCCTCTTCAACATAATGGCAGTCTAGAGAAGAAAAGTCTTCTGCAGCTTTATCCAATAGTGCCTAGGACTAGCATATCAACTGATGTTGAGAAATGGGGGTAAGGGAAGAAGTGGGGTGTTTGAGCCCTGGACAAAGATGGCTTTAATGCTGGTATTAAGGCCATAATCTATTCTAGAAATTGTGATATACAGTGGTTACGGAAAGTATTCAGACCCCCTTAAAATTTTTCACTCTTTTTTATATTGCAGCCATTTGCTAAAATCATTTAAGTTCATTTTTTTCCTCATTAATGTACACACAGCACCCCATATTGACAGAAAAACACAGAATTGTTGACATTTTTGCAGATTTATTAAAAAATAAAAACTGAAATATCACATGGTCCTAAGTATTCAGACCCTTTGCTCGGTATTTAGAAGAAGCACCCTTTTGATCTAATACAGCCATGAGTCTTTTTGGGAAAGATGCAATAAGTTTTTCACACCTGGATTTGGGGATCCTCTGCCATTCCTCCTTGCAGATCCTCTCCAGTTCTGTCAGGTTGGATGGTAAACTTTGGTGGACAGCCATTTTTAGGTCTCTCCAGAGATGCTCAATTGGATTTAAGTCAGGGCTCTGGCTGGGCCATTCAAGAAAAGTCACAGAGTTGTTGTGAAGCCACTCCCTCATTATTTTAGCTGTGTGCTTAGGGTCATTGTCTTGTTGGAAGGTAAACCTTCGGCCCAGTCTGAGGTCCTGAACACTCTGGAGAAGCTTTTCGTCCAGGATATCCCTGTACTTGCCCGCATTCATCTTTCGCTCGATTGCAACCAGTCGTCCTTTCCCTGAAGCTGAAAAACACCCCCACAGCATGATGCTGCCACCACCACGCTTCACTGTTGGGACTGTATTGGACAGGTGATGAGCAGTGCCTGGTTTTCTCCACAAATACCGCTTAGAATTAGGGCCAAAAAGTTCTATCTTGGTCTCATCAGACCAGAGAATCTTATTTCTCACCATCTTGGAGTCCTTCAGGTGTTTTTTTTAGCAAACTCCATGCGGGCTTTCATGTGTCTTGCACTGAGGAGAGGCTTCTGTCGGGCCACTCTGCCATAAAGCCCCAACTGGTGGAGGGCTGCAGTGATGCTTGACTTTCTACATCTTTCTCCCATCTCCCGACTGCATCTCTGTAGCTCAGCCACAGTGATCTTTGGGTTCTTTTTTACCTCTCTCACCAAGGCTCTTCTCCCCCGATAGCTCAGTTTGGCCGGTCGGCCAGCTCTAGGAAGGGTTCTGGTCGTCCCAAACGTCTTTCATTTAAGGATTATGGAGGCCACTGTGCTCTTAGGAACCTTAAGTGCAGCAGAAATTTTTTTGTAACCTTGGCCAGATCTGTGCATTTCCACAATTCTGTCTCTGAGCTCTTCAGGCAGTTCCTTTGACCTCATGATTCTCATTTGCTCTGACATGCACTGTGAGCTGTAAGGTCTTATATAGACAGGTGTGTGGCTTTCCTTATTAAGTCCAATCAGTATAATCAAACACATCTGGACTCAAATGAAGGTGTAGAACCATCTCAAGGATGATCAGAAGAAATGGACAGAACCTGAGTTAAATATATGAGTGTCACAGCAAAGGGTCTGAATACTTAGGACCATGTGATATTTCAGTTTTTCTTTTTTAATAAATCGACAAAAATGTCAACAATTCTGTGTTTTTCTGTCAATATGGGGTGCTGTGTGTACATTAATGAGGAAAAAAATGAACTTGAATGATTTTAGCAAATGGCTGCAATATAACAAAGAGTGAAAAATTTAAGGGGGTCTGAATACTTTCCGTAACCACTGTAGATGCAGAAAATTCTGCTTTTGTAAGGTAGGCTGCATGTTGCTTGCCTGAAATAGAGCTAGAATCAAGTTTAGAAATCAGTATTACTGGTGCAAAGGACGCATCATCACTCTGCTATAGGAACCTTTGGCAAAGTGAATGTTCACATGAGATTTTAAATTAGCTCCATTTCACCTGGTCTCCCCCATAGCTACAAGTGAGAGAACTGTTAGAAAATACTGGGGGTGTTGGGACAAGGGAGCCCCAACAGAAAATTTGTAGGTCAATCAAACACAACAATTATCAGCTCTATGCAAAAGACTTTATTGTTGGCAAAATCATAGTATCAAAAGACTTTATTGTTTGGCAAAATCATAGTATCAAAAAACCAACTCATCCAAAAAGGTTGTCAAACATCCTAAATGGGAGAAGGGTTCCTCCAGAACATGCAAAACACACCTTAAAAAACATACATGAAAGGTACTGTTCAGATAAAGGAACACCTGGGTAGCAGTGACCATAACATGATTTCATTTGATGTTAGTTGTAAGAGAAAAATCACATACGGGAAAGATAAAAACACTTAATTTCAAGAGAGCAAATTTTCCAAGAATGAGGGCTGCTCTCCAGGACTTAGACTGGGAGGGAATATTGGCATCAATGGGCACAGAACGGAAATGGGAATTCTTCAAAAAGACTGTTTGTGAACTCACTGCAAAGTATATTCCCATGGGCAAAAGGTTTAAAAGGCTAAAAATAAAACCTATGTGGCTCACTGCCAAAGTTAAAAAAGCTATAAACTATAAGAAAAGAGCTTTTAAAAAATATAAAAATGAGGGAACACTAGTGTCATTTAAATGTTACAAAGAATATAACAGGATATGTAAAAAGGAAATCAAGGATGCAAAAATTCAAAATGAACGACAGATTGCAAAAGATAGTAGGACAAACCCCAAAAAACTCTTCAAATATATTAATAGTAAAAAGGTCAAGTCTGAGCATGTAGGCCCTTTACAAAATGATCTAGAGTGGGTGACTGGGGACAAAGAGAAGGCTAATTTATTAAATACTTTCTTCAGTTCTGTGTATACAAAGGAGCATGGGGGAGCTCATGTCCAAAATGGGGGTGGTAGTGACACAGCCCCAAATCCACAATGGCTCAAAAGTGATATAGTCCAGAATCATTTAGATGGAATAAAGGTGGATAAAGCACCTGGACCAGATGGCATACACCCACGGATCCTAAAAGAATTGAGCTCTGTAATTTCAAAGCCATTGTATTTAATTTTTAGGGACTCATTAATGACAGGAATAGTACCACTGGATTGGCGCAGGGCCAATGTGGTGCCTATATTTAAAAAGGGAATTAAGTCTTTACCAAGTAACTATAGACCTGTTAGTTTAACTTCTATAGTTGGGAAGATACTGGAGAGATTAATAAAAGACCACATAGATGAGTTCTTGCTGGGAAAAAAACTATTTAAGCAACAGACAGCATGTATTCATGAAAGACAGAAGTTGTCAGACAAACCTGATTTCTTTTTATGAAGAGATAAGTAAGACCTTGGACAGAGGGGTGGCTGTGGACGTGGTATACTTGGATTTGGCAAAAGCGTTCGATACAGTTCCCCACACACGGCTCATGTGCAAGGTAAAGTCTACAGGATTGGAAATATCAGTTTGTAAATGGATAGAAAATTGTCTAAAAGACAGAATTCAGAGTAGTGGTTAATGATTCTTACTCTGAATGGCCCAAGGTTATCAGTGGTGTACCCCAAGGTTCAGTGCTGGGACCCTTACTTTTGAATATCTTTATAAATGATATTGGGTCTGAGATCAAAAGTAACATTTCTGTCTTTGCAGATGACACTAAGCTATGCAGTGGAATAACGTCCTTACAGGATGTTGCCAGTTTACAAGCTGACCTCAATGTTCTGTCTAATTGGGCGAATATGTGGCAGATGAGGTTTAATGTTGATAAATGTAAAGTTATGCACTTGGGGGCTAAGAATATGAATGCATCATACATGCTAGGGGGAGTACAACTGGGGGGATCCATAGTGGAGAAGGATCTGGGGATTTTGGTAGATCATAAGCTCAATAATGGCATGCAATACCAAGCTGTGGTTTCCAAAGTGAGCAAAGTCCTTTCTTGTATTAAGAGAGGTATGGTCTCTAGAGAGAGAGATATCATTTTGCCCCTGTTCAAATCATTAATAAGACCTCATCTGGAATATGCAGTTCAGTTTTGGGCCCCAGTTCTCAAAAAGGATATCGGGGAACTGGAGAAAGTGCAGAGAAGGGCAACTGAACTGATAAGAGGCATGGAGGAGCTCAGCTATGAGGAAAGATTAGAGGAACTGAATTTATTCACTCTTGAGAAGAGGAGATTAAGGGGGGATATGATCAACATGTACAAATATATAAGGGGTCCATATAGTGAACTTGGTGTTGAGTTATTCACTTTACGGTCAACACAAAGGACAAGGGGGCACTCTTTGCGTCTAGAGGAAAATAAATTTTGTCTCCAAATACGGAAAGGTTTCTTCACAGTAAGAGCTGTGAAAATGTGTAATAGACTCCATGCAGAGGTGGTTCTGGCCAGCTCAGTAGATTGCTTTAAGAAGGCCCTGGATTCTTTCTTAAATGTACATAATATAACTGGGTTCTGACATTTATAGGTAAAGTTGATCCGGGGAATAACCGATTGCCTCTGGGGGGATCAGGAAGGAATTTTTTCCCCTGCTGTTGCAAATTGGATCATGCTCTGCTGTTTTTTTTTGCCTTCCTCTGGATCAACTGTGGGTATAGAATTGGGTATATGGGATTGTACGATATTTCTTATTTTTTCTTATTTTTTATGGTTTAACTGGATGGACTTGTGTCTTTTTTCAACCTGACTAACTATGTGACTATGTACAGTACACTGTTGGGTATGCTAAAAAACAGAGTGGGATTGGCAATCCACCCTCACAAAAGGCTGAAAGTAAATCTACCCCCTGTAGTCCGGACAAAAAATAAGTCAAAATTGCGTGTCAGTTAAGTGACTTATTTTTGTCCGGACTACAGGGGGTAGATTTACATTCAGCCTTTTGAGAGGGTGGATTGCAGATCCCACTCTGGTTTTTAGCATACCCAACAGTGTACTGTACCTTCCATGTATGTTTTTAATGTGTGTTTTGCATGTACTGGAGGAACCCTTCTCCCATTTAAGATGTTTGACAACCTTTTTGGATGAGTTGGTTTTTTGATACTATGATTCAACAATAAAGTATTTTGCATACAGCTGATGGTGGTTGTGGTTGATTCACCTACAAAGCCGCAGCGTTCCAGCCCTGCCATTGATCACCTGCCTTCCCAGGAATGTATCCGCCCACCGCCTATGGCAACCCCAGCTACCGTCCAGTGTGTTCAGCCCCCCAAATACTACTACCCCGTCTCTACCTGTTGCACCTACCCTGCCTTCAATCCACCTGCTTCTTCCCTCCTACCCATAGCCAATCCACAAGAACCTCCTCCAGCCACTGTCCCTGCACCTCTGCCATTTTCTTCCATTTGCTCAATCCCAACCTTTTCATATATTCCCCCCGTTACTTGCAAACCGTCAGTGACTAAATCCAAGAAGACAATCCAACCAGTAACCCAACCTACCTTCACACCCACCAACCTGCTCCAGCCTGCTGTTCCCAAACCAGCCTTCCAGCCTGCGACCCCCGAGCCAGCCTTCCAGCCTGCGGTTCCCAAGCCAGCCTTCCAGCCTGTGGTTTCCAAGCCAGCCTTCCAGCCTGCGGTTCCCGAGCCAGCCTTCCAGCCTGCAGTTCCCGAGCCAGCCTTCCAGCCTGCGGTTCCCGAGCCGGCCTTCCAGCCTGCGGTTCCCGAGCCGGCCTTCCTGCCTGCGGTTCCCGAACCAGCCTTCCAGCCTGCGGTTCCCGAACCAGCCTTCCAGCCTGCGACTCCCGAGCCAGCCTTCCAGCCTGCGGTTCCCAAGCCAGTCTTCCAGCCTGCAGTTCCAGAACCGGCCTACCAGCCTGCAGTTCCAGAGCCGGCCTACCAGCCTGCAGTTCCAGAGCCGGCCTACCTGCCTGCAGTTCCAGAGCCGGCCTTCCAGCCTGCGGTTCCCGAGCCGGCCTTCCAGCCTGCGGTTCCCGAGCCGGTCTTCCAGCCTGCGGTTCCCGAGCCGGTCTTCCAGCCTGCAGTTCCCGAGCCAGTCTTCCAGCCTGCGGTTCCCGAGCCAGTCTTCCAGCCTGCGGTTCCCGAGCCAGTCTTCCAGTCTGCGGTTCCCGAGCCAGTCTTCCAGTCTGAGGTTCCTGTACTAGTCTGCCAGTCTGAGGTTCCTATGCCAGTCTACCAGCCTAAGGTCCTTATGCCGGTCTGCCGGCCTGAGGTCCCGGTGCCCGTTTCCCGGCCTGAGGTCCTGGTGCCCGTTTCCCGGCCTGAGGTCCCGGTGCCCATTTCCCGGCTTGAGGTTGTGGTGCCTGTTTCCCGGCTTGAGGTTGTGGTGCCCGTTTCCCAGCTTTAGGTTGTGGTGCCCGCTTCCCAGCTTGAGGTTGTGGTGCCCGTGTCCCGGCCTGAAGTTATGGTGCCCGTTTCCTGGCCTGAGGAGCCTGCAGCCCAGCTCGATGAACCGGAGCCTGCTGCCCAGCTCGATGACCCGGAGCCTGCTGCCCAGCTCGATGACCCGGAGCCTGCTGCCCAGCTCGATGACCCAGAGCCTGCTGCCCAGCCCGATGACCCGGAGCCTGCTGCCCAGCCCGATGACCCGGAGCCTGCTGCCCAGCTCGATGACCCGGAGCCTGCTGCCCAGCTCGATGACCCGGAGACTGCTGCCCAGCTCGATGACCCGGAGCCTGCTGCCCAGCTCGATGACCCGGAGCCTTCTGCCCAGCTCGATGACCCGGAGCCTTCTGCCCAGCTCGATGACCCAGAGCCTGCTGCCCAGCCCGATGTGTTCCTGTCTGCTGCCCAGCCTGATGTGCCACTGTCTGCTGCCCTGCCTGGTGTGCCCCTGTCTGCTGCCCAGCTTGATGTGACTGTCTCCTGCCCGGATGTTCCCGTTGTCTGCCCGAAGGTGACCTTGCTTGTTGCCATGAACTCCCCCCAGCAACAGTTCATTGTAGCATCCGGAGGCCGCTCCTTTGAGGGGGGTACTGTCAGGAAAGGCTTCACCCGCTGGTGGTGCTGTTGGTCCTTTGGACTGCAGTACTACTGTCCGCCAGCAGGTGTCCTCTTGCAGGCAATATCCTTGTCGGAGGATCTCACCTGCTGGTGGTAATGCATGATACATGGACTGCAGTACCGGCATCCACCAGCGGGTGTATTCTGGCAGTATGGGACAGGCAGCACTTCCTGTGGTCAGCTGTGACCTGAAGCTTAATTACTAGACTTCCTTAAATACCCGGCAAGTGCAAGCACTCCTTGCCCTGGTATCGCTCTCTCCCCGACCTAGGACCTGTGACCCTGACTCGATCCTGCATCCTACCCGATCCCAAACCCTACCTGTATCCTGCTTTACCCGATCCGACCTGATCCCTACCTTTAGCCCTTCCTGCATCTGTCCCTCGGTTACCTTGGTCCCTGCTCTGCAGCCAACCCATCCATCCCCTCCCTGTTCCTGTTTTATTCCCTTCCTACCCACCTGCTGGATCCCCTTGTGTATGACCTCGGCCTGGCTTTTACTACGATTCCGATATTCCCCCTTTACTGTATATATCTCCTTTTGTCACTGTGATTTGGTTTGGTTATTTGCACTGTGTTCTGTTTGAGGTGTTTATTTGTCTGTTTACTTCACTTAATAAATTATTACACTTTTACCTACACCTGTTTGGTCTCCTCTGTAATTGCGCACGAGTGGTAATATCACAACGTATGGTTGGTTTCGCTCTATGCATTTTGTCAGAACTGATGTCATCAGAGGCCAGAAAGTGCAGTGAGTCGCAACTCCTAAGTACTCCATGATTTTTAAGGGCATGGAGGAACCCAGGAGACCGGCACAGCCATTTTTGAATACGCTTGTTGAAGAAAATAATCATAGGTGATAAAAGTATAAACAAAAATATGTTTCATGCCTAAAAACAGACATAAACTGAACAAATGGAAATGGACAGCATCTGTTTAGATCAATATAGATCAGTCTAAGCAGAAAAGGTCTTATTCCATTTAGAAAAAAAATTACCGGACACGGATGTAGGCAGATGTGAACGATGATCATCTATTTACATCCGCAATCTCATAGAAGTGAATTGCAGCTGTGATTTTTTTTGTACCTTTTCCTGGACAAAGTTTTAAATTCAGAAGGATTGTGGCAGGGTCATCAGTTAAAGGAGAAGTCCAGCCTGGGTGTATTTGGCTGGGACTCCCCTAAGAGTCACAGGTGTGCAATTCATTTTACAATCCTGTGACCTGTCTTCAGCAGAGAGCAGTCCGAAGTCCGCTCTCTGCTGACGTCACACAGATCAGTCCAGGCACAGCGTCATCCCGACTCTGGGAGTCTAGATCCCCCAGGTGCCTGGACTGATGGCCATCTCAGCCCCTTAGCAAGCCGATGAGAGGCTGAGACAGCCGCTTCCAGCCCCTCCACAGCCCAGCGCTCCAGGGAGTGTGGAAGAGCAGAGCAGAAGAGCTGCTGATTGACAGGCAGCAGCTCCCTGCTCGCGGAGCCGAGAGAACCAAGCCATCAGCGATGTTCGATCGCTCAGCAGAGACGCCGGGGAACAGATGCAGCATCGAACTGATGCTGCATCCACCTAGGTAAGTATGAATCTAGAAAAAAGCCAAACCCATACTTGTCCCAAAAAGATATGCAATAATGTTCTGTTATGTGCATTACATTGTCAGAATTTGTTGCTCTGCTGTAACAAAAACAAAAAGTTTAGCGAGGACGTAGGAGTTCTGTACCATCATGTCAAACTTTTTTTAACACACATTCTGAATGTAAGTGCCACAATGCATTGCTTGAGCCATCATTGGCCAAGATCAATTTACACCATTTCAACCAATTTTAGTTCACAGTAAAGTTGCAGCCCACACACTATAAAGGTTGCTTTCCCAGCAGCCTTTTGTCAGTGTGTTGGTGGATTATGTGCAAGTGAGGGACAGCTGACATTGCTTTAAGGGAAAGACCCTTAGGCTGGGTTCACACTGATACTACACGACAGTCATACGGCTGTCATCCTACTTTGCTCTGCGACACCAGTCCTACATCGTCCTACTTCGGTTCTACTTCCATCTGACTTGAATGAACAAGATAATGTTTTGCTCCAACTTTGAGATAGTACGACTTGTGCTTTGACCAATCAAAACAATCCCAGTGCAACTTAAATTCCTTTTACTGCTGCTGTAATCACCATGTTGGATGTCACAAGTCGGATGGTTAGGACAAGGATCCTACTTTGATCCGACTTGAATGATATTCAATGATCTGAAGTAGGACCAAAGTCGGACCAAAGTAGTGCAGGGAGAATTTATTTTCAAAGTCGGAATGACTTGTGTCAGAACAAGTTAAGATGGCTCCCATAGGGAATCCTTGATTTGCACACGTCATGCGACAAGAGCTCCCAATGTCGGCGTATATGTCGTACCAGTGTGAACCTGGCCTGAGTGCACTTTTAGTATGATACTATATATAGTACTGCTGTATATTTGCTATTGATGCTTTGTAGTGAATTACAGTTTGTATGGCTAGGAAAAATGGAGTACCAACCCACCTTCAGTACATTCACTGCAATTTAAACTGACCCAACAGTCTTTTTTAGGAGTTTTTTTTTTTATCATCTGCAAGCTCTGTTGCTGTGTACGTGCTGTTTCTACATTATTTACTTATTTATTTTGGGGCTTCTAAGCTTTTTGCTAATAGTAGCTAGTTCAGGGGTTTTTTTCTTCATATAAGCCCCCAAAAAAAGGCGGGGGGGGAATTAGTGTTTTTGGTGGGCGTTTTGGGTTATTTTTTTCCTTTTAGTTGAATTTCTTTTATTTCTTTTTATTGTATTTTGGTTTTATTTTGCTGGGGCCATAGGTATATATTATACACACACTGATTAATCATAACATTATGACCAATGGCAGGTAAAGCTAATAACATTTATTATCTTGCTGCAAGTGAACATGTTGTCCCTAAAGTTGATGTATTTATTGAAAGCAAAATATTTGGCAAGTGTAAGAATTTGAGTGACTTTGACATGGGCCAAATTGTAATGGCTAGATGACTAGGTTAGAGCATCTCCAAAACGGCAGCACATGTGGGATGTTCCCAGTCTGCAGTGGTCAAGGGAGGGAAATCGATGAGAGTATTACAGACAGCCAAGGCTCATCGATGCATGTGGGGAGCGAAGGATGGCCCGTGTAGTCCTAACCTATAGAAGAGCTATTGTAGATCAATCTGCTGAAAAGTTCAAGCTGGATCTGATAGAAAGGTGTCAGAACACACTGCGCGTCTCAGTTTGTTGTGTATAGGGCTGCCTAGCCTCAGACCACTCAGGGTGTCCATGCTGACCCATGTTCACAACAATGGACACATGAGCATCCAAACTGAACCATGGATCAATAGAAGAAGGTGGTATGGTCTGATAAATCCTGGGGTGGAGATTGGGTGACATCAAGTACATGCAGACCAGGAGGTAAACAGACACCCTGTATATATGCCAGATGCCAATGCTAATACTGAGCACTGTATTAAAATGTTTTATCTCTTATGTGCACAGGGTTTGAGTGCACTATTGAATGTGAGTGTAGTGTATGTCTATATGTTGCTGATATAGGATACAAACGCCCTGAGTAACCTCTATCACCGCTGCGCCAAAGAATAAACAATAAAATAAAATAAAAAAATAACTAAAGCTGTCGCTTAATGTGTAAATCTTGAAAGCAGAAAAATCTTAACCCAAAACACCTAAATGAGATAAGACAATAGCAGCGCTACAAAATAGTGCTAAAAATATAATAAACAATAACATATAAACTCAATAACACCATGTGCTAAGTGAAATAAAGTCCATAATGTGATGAAACTGATAGAGAAAATATTGATGATAAATATCTTGATTCTGTGTACCTTCCACCACACCACCGTGCTGTGAAACCTCCCCTCTGAAAAACGCACTCACCAAATAGATTTGCCTTTCACTCTCGTGTTAGGCTGAATCGCTTGTGTATGATCCCTGATCCCATAAATGGAAATACGACTCTCTGCTGGATTACCATGATTACCGTGATGATTCTCAGATTTTCACATGAAAACAAAAAGAAGTGCTCCAATAGTGTAAAATTGTATCACCAGTTTAATTTAAAAAAAACACAATCACACTTCATTTATTGAACTCACATGTGAACCATTAAAAACCAGCATTAAAAAATCCACAGCAAACATCAAATGTTAAATTGGCTTTGCGGTGCTAGGCAGCCTGAGGTGTTTGTTTGATGGAAATAAGCCCACCACACTCCAGATTCCCAGCTTCCAGTAGCGGTAAGTGATCTCAAACAGCAGCGGCCTCTCTAGTCAGTGAAGCTGTAGCCACGTTCCCTAGTGTATGTCTATAAGCAATTGGTTTTAATAAAAGGTCTTAAACATAAAAGCACAATGTAGTTTTTGTTCTTGTTTCTTCCCTGGGAGTTGAAGAGGTTAAAAGGTGAGAGCACACCGAATGGGAAACACAAAGGTGGCAGAAAGTGGTGAAGCACTATATTAATGATGCTGTCAGAAATGCTCCCTGCTACACTGCAAAATTGGTTCAAGAATGGTTTGAAGAACACGAGTTTGCTTCCAAATTTTCCAAATCTTATCCAATCAAGTATCTGTGGCATGTGCTCTAAAAACAGGTCTGATCTATGGAGGGCCCACCTCGAAGCTTACAAGAATTATAGGTTCTGCTATTGATGTCAGTGGCAGATAACACAGCATAACTTCAGAAGTGTAGTGGTGTCCATGCCTCAAGGGGTAAGAGCTGTTTTGGAGGCAAACGGGGGAATTACTTGATATTAAATGGGTGGTCAGAAAAGTTATTGCTGATTGGTGTATCTTGTATATGGCTCCATATTTTTATTACTTTTCAGCTATATTCTTGCTCTTCTATATCGATTACATGCAATCATTTATTTTCTATTTTTATTTACCACTTTTCACCTTGTAGCCTAGGATTCATATGTTCTGTATTGTCTGTATCTGTTATATGCACCTGTTATGGCTTTATTTAGGCTATACCAAAAGCTGAAGGGAACATTTGGGCTTTTTCAGCATAACATTCAATGTTTATTGCCTGCATTCCTACAGGGTGTATTGATTTACCCATGGTAATCTTATCTGTAAGCCAAATATTGATTTGTGATATACCAGCTCTGTATATCTTGCACCAGGCCTACACACCTAAAGCAGCACTTCTGAGAGACTGGAGAGATCTCTAAGCGGAGTAGCAGCTGAGTGGTTTCAGCCGGGGGGGTGCGGAAAACAAACCACCCGCCCCCCGCCACTGGGGGCAGCATACAATACACCCAATCACAACCACACACCCCCCCCCCCCCATGGGTGGTACTCATGCGGCAATGCAGAGAGATCGCTCCGATCAGGACAGTCATCTCCCAGAACTCTCTGTACATCCTCCCTGCCCCCGGTACCGGCCAATACAATAGCTTCTCCTCTCGGCCAATCGGCTCGACCCACTTCCCGATTGGCCAGGAGGAGAATCAGGAATACAATAGCAAATATTAATTCGCTAGTACTCTACGCCCCCGAGTCCACCCTTTTTTGAAGCCTACTATAGCCTCAGGCTCTAATCATGTGCTTAAAAAAATATTGAAATCCATGTGTCCGGCGCCATGCATGAAGTTTAGGGGCCAGATGCATGGATTAGGGGCCATTCCTGTGCCCCCTATGGAGCTGCCGCCACTGTCTAAGCAGCAAACAGACAAAACGAGAAATGTGCTCACAGTGTGTGGATGGTCTCATGCATTACAGTCAATGGTGAATCTGCAGCTGGGAAGAGGAGGCATCCATGATTCCAAGATGGAGCTGCTGCTGCAAGGAGTGGAGTGTGGTAGCTGGGGTGACCAGGCAGCCTCATGACAGGAAGCAGCACATATGGATCAATGGAGCACAGGCGAGGACAGGAAGTGATGTCAAGGGTGGCAACATGTTTCAAAGCAGATGTCTCTTTTTGAAGTCAGGAAGTGGATGAAAATGGGAACTGTATTTATACTCTATGGGCTATGCAGCGTGGGACTACAAGGCTCAGCTAGCATGCTGACAAATGCAATGGGGACACAAAATAAGTGTAAAAACTGACAGTGTCAAAACTAACCACACTAAATTGGTTGAACTAGATGGACTTACTGTCTTTTTTCTGTTTCAACCGTTTTTATTAAGTTTTTTTTTTTCAAGATATAAAAGGAATACAAACTATAGCAACAACAGTAATTTTCTAAGGTAACATACGCAGTAGTGTGGACTCACATAAGGCAACAAGGAACAAAGTTGGAATACTTGATAGTTTGATAAAAGGTCTAGGTAATGATAGTTGGCTGACTCGCAGCAGTTCTATATAATGTGAAGGACCATGAAAGAAAAACAGTGCCCTTCCAAGTAAAAAACATAAGAGCCCTCAAAACCTAGAACATCGTAAAACCTGAGCATCAATGAATATTCTATATAACAACAATATTATCATCTTATAACCAGTAACCTCCCAGGGTAAGGTCCAAACATCTGTTTGACCATGTATTTGGGTCCAAGGACCGCTCTATCGATACCTGGAGGGCCATATACATTTAAAAAAACTTTGAGAAATCATAAAGAAGAGAGGTACTGAGGGAGTATAGAAAAAAGAATAGTAGATCTAAAAGAAGAAAAAGAGAAGGAAGAAAGTGGTTCCGCCCGGGGGATCATGCTATCTCAAGCCTGGGGGTCAGTGTCCGGTACCTGCGAGTAACTAAGCCAGGGGGACCACATTTTTTCAAAGCGCAATTGCTTGTCCTGTAAGACACTCATAATCTTTTCGTTTAGCATGATCCAGGTAAGTTTACGTTTCATCAAAGCAAAATCTATAACCGGACTTTTCCATGCCAATGCAATAGTGATTTTAGCCGCTAAAAAAGTAGATTACTGTCTGTGTGTGTCTTGGGACATTCTCAACTGGCTTTTTCAACAGGGCTATGCTCGCGTCCACCATATGTGTAAAGTACTGCCTATCTGGCCACAACCTCTGAAGCAGGACACCGACAAACCTGGGTACATTTCTGAAAGTCGTTCTTGCACCAAATACCACCTGGCCTGAACTTTGTATCCTGCTTCAATCAGAGCAGTGTTCAGTACACCTTTGTAAATCTATCTCTCATGCCACCTGGCAAGAAGGTTTATCAGGTGGAGTGATAAAGAGCCTGTACAGGTTGGATACATTTCCCCGAAATGGGGTCTCTTGCATACATTTGTTTTCGAATATGGTGTGTACTGTTAGCTCCAGGATGTGATTCTGCAGAGTATTAAGAAAATGGTAAATTTGCTGCAAACGGAAGTTTTCCGATAGGGCCTTTCCAAGTTTTGTGTAAAGTATGATGAGGGACATATCCCTCTGTGGTCTAAGAAGTCTCCTATGCGATATAGGCTCTTGTTCATCCTCCAATGAAATCTATCAGACTGCATACCTGGTAGGAAAAGGGGATCATGAAACAGGGGGGCTGCTGGTGTGTGGGGGTAGCGCAGGGGCCACCTCCTACCGGTCATGTCCCATAGGTTGATTGAGTGGGAGAGCATGGGACATAAGATAGCTTTGCAGAGTTTCTGAGTTATCCAAAGCCATTGAATCTATTGCAGCTGGGAAACAAGCTAGAGCTTCTAAGGAAACACAATCTGGCCTGTAATGTCTACTATGGAGTTGACTCAACTGAGCGATCTGTGCAGCCACATAATACTTTCTGAAATCTGGGACACCCAAACCCCCCAGGTCCCTAGGCGCATACATTGTGGTCCAGGCCACTCTACTACTCTTGGCTTTTCAGATAAACAAAAAAAATTGTGACTGAAACTGTCTTGTAACGAAACCTGAATGGACAAGGTTCTAAATTAATACAACAACCTGGGTAGGATCGTCGTTTTAACCAAGGCAATCCTCCCCATCCACGACAAATCCACATCTGACCACATCCTCACGTCTTCCAAGAGCCCACCAAACAAGGCTGAGTAATTTGCTTTGTAAAGGGAAGAGTCAGTAGGAGTTAGTCTAACGCCTAAATAAGGAAGCAAAGTTTGTTGCCACTGGAATGTATGACCGTAGGTTCCCGAAGAACCGATTCAGGCAAATTAATGTTCATCGCCTCCGACTTGTCACATTTGACAATGAGGCCCGAAATTTCTCCAAATTGATTCAGAAGGGACAGTAGATTCAGAAAGGTGGTGTGGGGAGGAGTGATAAATAATAGCAAACCGTCTGTGAATAGCGCACACTTATAATTCTGACCCCCACTCTCTATTCCCAGAACATTAGGGTCTTGACGGATGGCTAATGCCAGAGTCTCTATAGCTATGAGAAACAGCAGAGGAGATATGGGACATCCCTGTCGGGTGCCCGAAGAGGTGGAGATCAGCTCTGATTTGTGTCCACGCAAAATTATCTGCGCCAAAGGGGTACTGTATAGTGAATGAAGTGATGCCAGGAATTTAGGTCCGAAATTCCATCTCAACACCGAAAGAGATAAGGGATAGGAAGATAAGCATTAATTAACTCAAAATGTTGTTGAGTGGACACATTCTTATCCTCATATAGATTTTTATAGTAAGAATGGAATGCCTGAAGGACCAATTTGGGGTGTTGGGTGAAGGAACCTTTGAACTTCCTAATCTTAGGGATATGGGAGGGGGGCGCCTAGGAGCCAATTTTGTCATTAACATTTTACCAGGCTTATCTACTTGAGAGCAGACTCGTGCCTGGATCCAGCATATGGGACAAGTTATCATTCCCTGCTGTAACTGATACTGGCTTTTCAATTTGACTCTACCTGAAGGAAACTCTACCTTCAGGGGTGCTGGTTTAAGACTATGTGTAGGAACAACTACGTGCTTTTAAGGGGTTAGACCCCTAGTATGTCCTTTACTATTTTTGTAATAAAAAGTTTAATATCTTCAACATTGTATTGACTTTCATTCTGAGAGGGGGTCTTTCAGCACCTTTAAAGTTTTGTTTCTAGTTAATGAAAAGTATGTCCATGTACAGTATAGTATGCACTCAATACTTGGCCGGGTCTCTTTTTGCATGAATTACTGCATCAATGTGCCATGGCATGGAGGCAATCAGCCTGTGACACTGCTGGGGTGTTATGGAAGCCCAGGTTGCTTTGATAGTAGCCTTCAGCTCGTCTGCATTGTTGAGTCTGGTGTCTCTCATCTGCCTCTTGACAATACTCCACAGATTCTCTATGAGGTTTAGCTCAGACGAGTTTGCTGGCCAATCAAGCACAGTGATAACATGATCCTTAAACCAGGTATTGGTACTTTTGGCAGTGTGGGTAGGTGACAAGTCCTGCTGGAAAATGAAATCAGCATCTCCATAAAGCTGGTCAGCAGAGGGAAGCATGAAGTGCTCTGGAATTTCCTGGTAGAGGGCTGCACTGACTTTGGACTTGATAAAACACAGTGGACCAACACCAGCAGATGACATGGCTCCCAAAACAATCAATACACGCTTTATGGGATTTTTTACCAAAGACATGTAGCTGAATACATTTTGATGTATGACAAAATTTGAGTTTGTTGCATTGTTTTATACCAAAAAGTCAAAAATATTGTTTTGTTTCGAAATTCCCAGTCTTTTTTAGTTGATATCGCAAAAAATAAAAATCCCAGTGGTGATCAAATACCACCAAAATAAAGCTCTATTTATGGGAATAAAGGACACAAATTTTGTTTGGGTACAGCGTTGCATTACCGCACAATTACCAGTTAAAGTAGAGCAGTGCCAAATAGCAAAAAATGCTCTGGTCAGGGAGAGGATAAAACGTTCCGGAGGTCAAGTAGTTAATTGAAATATGTTTTATAACAGAAAATTTTAATTTATATGTAGCAAGGTGTCACTTTTGTCACTTTTGCATGTAACTTATGGACTACAGTTTGTGCCTATAAGAACTCAACTATTTTCATTGTCCGTTTGTATCATACTGCTGGAATTTGTTTGGTTCAGCCAGGGCCAGCCCAAGACATTGTGCTGCCTGGGCCCAGGATCAAAATGCTGCCCCCCTCCTCCCTACCACCCCCCCCCAAAAAAAATAATAATAATAATCACGCCCACCAAAAGGCCCCCACATTTATTATTTTATATTATGACAATAAAAAACAAAATTACATTTATTAGGAAGTCAGATTTCCACGTAATAGTGGTGGTGGGGTTCAGACAGAGACAGCAGCGGTTGTGGTGAGGGGGGAGGGGAGGTTAGACACAGGCAGGGGTGGTAGAGGAGATTAGACACAGGCAGGGGGGGTAGGGGAGGTTAAGCACAGGTAGGGGTGGTAGGGGGTTTAGACACAAGCAGGAGTGGTAGGGGAGGTTAGACACAGGCAGGGGTGGTAGGGAGTTTAGATACTGACAGGGGTGGTAGGGGGTTTAGACACAGGCAGGGGTCGTAGTGGAGGTTAGGCACAGGCAGGGGTGGTAAGGGGTTAGACACAGGCAGAGGTGGTAGGGGAGGTTAGACACAGGCAGAGGTGGTAGGGATGGTTAGACACAGGCAGGGGTGGTAGGGAGGTTAGACACAGGCAGGGGTGGTAGGGAGGTTAGACACAGGCAGGGGTGGTAGGGGGATTAGACACAGGCAGGGGTGGTAGGGAGGTTAGACACAGGCAGGGGTGGTAGGGGGGATTAGACACAGGCAGGGGTGGTAGGGGGGATTAGACACAGGCAGGGGTGGTAGGGGGATTAGACACAGGCAGGGGTGGTAGGGGGATTAGACACAGGCAGGGGTGGTAGGGGGGATTAGACACAGGCAGGGGTGGTAGGGGGGATTAGACACAGGCAGGGGTGGTAGGGGGATTAGACACAGGCAGGGGTGGTAGGGGGATTAGACACAGGCAGGGGTGGTAGGGGGGATTAGACACAGGCAGGGATGGTAGGGGGGTTTGACACAGGCAGGGGTGGTAGGGGGATTAGACACAGGCAGGGGTGGTAGGGGGGATTAGACACAGGCAAGGGGTGGTAGGGGGGTTAGACACAGGCAGGGGTGGTAGGGGGGTTAGACACAGGCAGGGGTGGTAGGGGGAAATAGACACAGGCAGGGGTGGTAGGGGGGATTAGACACAGGCAGGGGTGGTAGGGAGGTTAGACACAGGCAGGGGGGTTAGACACAGGCAAGGGATGGTAGGGGGGTTAGACACAGGCAGGGGTGGTAGGGGGGTTAGACACAGGCAGGGGTGGTAGGGGGAAATAGACACAGGCAGGGGTGGTAGGGGGGATTAGACACAGGCAGGGGTGGTAGGGAGGTTAGACACAGGCAGGGGGGTTAGACACAGGCAGGGGAGGTAGGGGGGTTAGACACAGGCAGGGGTGGTAGGGGGAAATAGACACAGGCAGGGGTGGTAGGGGGGATTAGACACAGGCAGGGGTGGTAGGGAGGTTAGACACAGGCAGGAGGGTTAGACACAGGCAGGGGTGGTAGGGGGGTTAGACACAGGCAGGGGTGGTAGGGGGAAATAGACACAGGCAGGGGTGGTAGGGGGGATTAGACACAGGCAGGGGTGGTAGGGAGGTTAGACACAGGCAGGGGGGTTAGACACAGGCAGGGGTGGTAGGGGGGTTAGACACAGGCAGGGGTGGTAGGGGGAAATAGACACAGGCAGGGGTGGTAGGGGGGTTAGACACAGGCAGGGGTGGTAGGGGGAAATAGACACAGGCAGGGGTGGTAGGGGGGTTAGACACAGGCAGGGGTGGTGGAGATGGGATTAGTGACACTTACTTTCTCTCAGTGTCAGCCGCGCCTATAGCGATCCCTCTTCCATCATGGGGTCTCTGCTCAGCCGAAAGCTCCTCCCCCTTTACGCTGTTGTTCGTCAGCTGACTTTCTCGTCAGCAGCATGGGGGGGGAGCCGTGGAGAGGATGGGCGGGCGGCCAGCTGTGCGGTTATGGCAGCGAATGGTCTGCCAATACTTCTAATAGCAGCGGCGCTGGGCCATCCACATAGTGGGATGAAGAGCGGAGCGGGTGGGCGGAGCGGAGCCCGATTGGGCGGGATTACTGTATTTATGGGCGTCAATGTGCCGCCCCTCAGAACCTGCCGCCTGGGACAATGGTCCCATCGGGTCCCATGGTAGGGCCGGCCCTGGGTTCAGCTATGGTAGAACAATGCATGACGGACCTTGTGGTGCGGAGAGACAGAGACTCTATTGCTATGAGAAATAAACTACCACTGTGCTGCGAAGGAGCATGGCACAAGGCACTGCCTGCTGGAAGGATTTATTTAAAGGAAGGCGGGGCCTTTTTTTCGTTCTCTTGGGACGCCATCTTGCAAGAGGCAAGAGGCCTGCAGCGAGGGTGCTTAGGCCAGAGAAGCCTGAACCTAAAGTGACTGAGGCTGGATCGCCTGTCGGAGGGATCCCCACTACAGCCTGGCTGATCGGACCCAGGAGAGGGACAGCTCCACACCCCTGAGCGCCCAGAGTCACCTATCCACCGACGCCTTGTGAGCAGCGATTAATCGGAGGACCAGGGACCATGACTCGTCCGGAGGTTGCGAACCAAGAGGGCCCTGTCGGAGGATACCAGTGAGGCAAGGCCTCATGTGGTGAGAGGGCACCAACATAACTAACTGTGTCGCAGGAAGGTGGCTTCCATACTTTTACTTACGCTTGCTGGTAACTGCAGTACCGCAAGCAGAGACACGCTACATTCAGGATTGAGTTAGCGCCTGGGAAGGATCAGCATTCCACTTGCCCTTTTCACCACACATGTTAAATTGTTTAATCTTTCTTCACCCTTTCTTTGGATTACAAATACTCAAGTGCACCAACAAAAGCTAGCGAAGATTACTGGAGACTTTTAGGATCAATTATCAGTTCAGCTCACTCACAAGGTTGATACAGCGGGACAGGTACCAGTAAAGCTGCCCACCAGGGGGAGTCAGATAGCTTGTTGAATCTAAACGTGTGAATCAACTGTTGCATTTATTTTACTGTCATTGTGCTGTTTAGTGAGCTGGGTTGGGCTTGGTGGAGAAGTACCCCACTGTAGATACCATTGCAGTGGGAGATTCCTCCACTGTGCACTTCTTCAGGTCTGACTCTGGAGTTGGGTTTCCTAGTCTATACGTGAGACCCTGGAACTGTTATGCATATGTATGTCAGTAAACTCTCACAGGGATCTTTACCAAGTAAACATATTCCTTTTTGGTTGAACTACTCCTTGTGTGGGACTCTGTCTTTTGCAGCAGTGTGGCAGGCAAACCACAACAAGGTAACAATATTTAATTATATCTATTGTTGTGTGATATCATTGTGGCCCTCTATAGCCTTTAGGGGTCCACAATCACATTATTTCTATTATTATCCAGTTGTGCCAAGGGGAGTTCAGACAAAATTACAGGGGTTGATAGGCAGAGTACAGGCCCAAAACTTAAACCAGCAGCTCCTACGGGGGTAGTGCTACACGTGGGGGGCTCGTCCAGGATTCCTGTGACTCTGCAACCTAAACCCCTCCCCCCCCCCAGACAGAACCTCTACAGGCACCAACAATGTATTCTGCCGCTGCTATAGCGTGGTGCAAGGAAGAAAATGCCCGCTCAGAGCTCAGCATTGTCCTTGAAATTCCAGGAGAGTCCTGGGGTGAAGAACAGTTAAGTCAAGCCATGAAGACATTGTCCCCAGACAAGAAAGCATGGGTGATTGCTGTAAAAACAGACACAGGGACACCACATACGTATGCATTGATTGAGTGGAAACAGGAAATTCCCGAACACTTCAAGGGTCTGAGTGTAAAGTTGGCCAACAAGGGGGAACTTAATGTGATACATCCAGAGGCACCCAAAGAAGGTCCTTCCTCATCCAGTCAAGCTGACTCTAGCAAACCAGAAGTTTCCGCCAAGTCACCTCTGGCCACCATTGGGCCCGAACTCTGTGCTGTCCTTGGGGATTTTTCAAAAAGTGTCAAAAGGATCCCCAAGCTTTCTCAGCTGCAGGCTACAGGAAGCTCAGGGTTTTCTCAGGAAGGCAGCCGGTACCTTCATCGGAAGACAGTTGTGAAGAATGTCTGGAACAGGCTACCCAAGCCCTGGATGAATGGGACATACCGGAGCCTCAAAAGAAACAAAGGATCACGGAGAGTCTGAAGGGACCTGCCCTGGAAGCCATCCGCAACTTGAAGCTTAGCAAGAAAGACTGTACTGCCCAAGACTACCTGAGTATCTTGCAGGATGTATTCGGCCGCACTGAGAAATCCGCCGACCTCATCCACCAAATGGAACACTTTTATCAGAGAGATGGAGAGAAATTGTCAGAATACATGAGGTGCATGGACAAGATCATACATCAGATCCTGTTGAAAAAGGGCTTAGACCCTCGGCATGTGGACAAGATCCGAGCAAAACAAGTTTTGAGAGGGGCTCAACCTTTAGACCCCATTACCCTCCTGTTGAGGACCCGGCAAGATGGTGGTATCTTGAAATATCCAGACTTGATCCGGATTCTCAGGGAGGAGGAAGTCATGTTGGATAGCAAGAAGAAGAGTTAGAAACCTGAATCTGCTGCCGGAGTCAGAGTAATCAATGCTGATGATGGTGACCCCCAGGTTGAGCTTCTAAAGACTCAATTATCTCAACTAATAGAGATGATGTCCATACT
This sequence comes from Rana muscosa, assembly GCA_029206835.1. Classification (NCBI taxonomy): domain Eukaryota; kingdom Metazoa; phylum Chordata; class Amphibia; order Anura; family Ranidae; genus Rana; species Rana muscosa. The sequence continues at coordinate 691,251,758 of CM055122.1, read as the reverse complement.
GACCAATCAGCCAGCTGGGCTGCCCAGTGAAAACTCTCCAGAAGAGCCCAAGAAGTCTCTCTGCTCTAATGTTGCCCAAGTACAGAGACCAAGGAAGCTGATGACCTGTTTCAACTGTGGAGGAGTCAGACATTATCGGGAAGTATGTCCAAGTCTGGAGAAAGCTGCAGCCCAGTACCGCAAGCCGGCGGAAAACTCCAGAAGGTCCTGGTGAAGGAGTCAACCGGGTGCCCACCAGTTTCAGCTAACTCCATGAAATTTAACGACGTGAAGAGACAACACCGGGAGTCCTGACCCTCAACTAGGACTCCAGTTGTTGCCTCCAAGTGAGCTAATGTCTCCAGCTCCTTAACCCGGCCTGCCCGACGACGGGGAGTCAGTGCACACCAGACCCAACAAGGGTTGAAATACAGCCAAAGCTCCAAGAAAAGAGAAGTAAGGGTGCAAATCACTGAACCGGCCAAGCAGGCCACACTCATAAAGTTTCCTGTCAAGTTAGTGGGGCCCTCCCCAGTAGTCTCAATTAAAGTAGAAGGAATTTACACCAAGGCCCACCTGGATACTGGGGCTCAGGTGACCCTCCTGTATAGAGACTTCTATGATAAGCACCTTAAACACTTGCCTTTTCAGAAGTTGCAAGAAATGGAGATATGGAGCATTGGAACCCAAAACTTCCCCTATGATGGTTATCTACCAATCAAACTAACCTTTGACCCCTCAGTGGCAGGAGAAACAGAGACTTTTGACACTTTGGCAGTGGTTTGCCCTCACCCGCCAGGGGCTGGTAAAAATTTGCTCATCATAGGGACCAACACTGACCTAGTCAGGAGATTGTTGACACCTCTTGCCCAAGAGCGGGGTACTTCAACTGCAGGAATGCATCCCCTACTGAAACAAGCCTACCGGTGCCTAGTGTTAGAACAGAAAGCTCCCACAGAAGGGGTAGGCAAGATCTGGCATTTGGACAGAGGAGAACGAATACTACAACCCGGGGAAGTGACTTGTCTGAGAGCGTCTGTCAAGCTTACTTGGAAGCAACCAGGCCCCTTTATTGTCCTTGAAACGGACCAACACTAGGAAAAAAGGGGGATAAAAATAATCCCTGAAGTGGTTCCATTGAAGGCCCTACAGAGAAATCATGGGAAGGTCTCAGTGAGCGTTCGCAACACAACCACTTTACTAGTGAGGGTACCAGCCAGAATGCTGTTGGGCCAAGTAAGCACCGCTACTCCGGTCTCGCCATCTGACTTGAAGAAGGAGGAGAAGGGTGAGATCCCAGTGGAGAAGTTCTACCCAGAAGACACCACCCTTCCACCAGAATGGAGAGAAAGGGCTAGGGCCCGGAATGCCCGATGGCAGACTCCACTCTCCAAGAACGAATTTGATGTGGGGTGTGCGAAGAGTGCCACCCACAAGATCCGCTTGCAGGAAGATAATCCATTCAGAGAAAGGGTCAGACGGGTTCCTCTGGGGGACTTGGAGGACCTACAGGAACAACTGGTGGAACTCAAAAGAGCGGGGATCATCAGAGAATCCAGGAGCCCCTACGCCTCCCCAATAGTGGTGGTACGGAAAAAAAATGGTTTTATTGAGGCTGTGCATTGACTACCAAACACTAAACAGAAGAACCATTCCTGACCAGTACACCACCCCCGGATAGAAGATGCTCTGCAGAGTCTGTCAGGAGACAAGTGGTTCAGTGTGATGGATCTGAAGAGTGGATACTATCAGATCCCCATGCATCCGGAGGATAAAGAGAAGACTGCCTTCATTACCCCAGTGGGGTTCTTCGAGTTTGACCGCATGCCCCAAGGGTTATCAGGAGCCCTGGCCACTTTCCAAAGGCTGATGGAGAAAACAATAGGCAATATGAACTTGATAGAAGTGCTGGTGTACCTGGACGACATCATAGTGTTCAGTAGAACACTAGAAGAGCATGAAGAGTGGTTGGAGAAAGTTCTGAAGAGACTTCATGAAGAAGGTCTAAAGCTCTCCATGGAGAAGTGCCAGTTCTACAAGCCCTCGGTCCACTACCTTGGCCATATCGTGTCTGCTGAGGGGATAGCTACCGACTTAGAGAAGCTGGATACCGTCACCTCTTGGCCAAGGCCTACCAATGTGAATAAGCTTCGGTCATTTCTGGGATTCTGCTCTTACTACAGAAGATTTGTAGAAGGGTTTGCTTAAATAGCCCGCCCAGTCAATGAACTATTAAGGAGTGAAGGAGAGGAAGATGTCCCAGAGCCACTAAAATCTGTGAAGCCCACAGTAGGGCCTAGAAGACCCAAAGAATCCATCCAGGATCAGTGGACTTCAAAGTGTGAGGAGGCTTTCACTCAGCTGAAGAGGAGCCTAACCACTGCCCCAGTCTTGGCCTATGCTGACACCACCCAGCCATACGAACTGCACGTTGATGCCAGTCGAGATGGGCTGGGTGGAGTGCTATACCAGGAACATGATGGTCACTTACGGCCTGTTGCCTATGTGAGTAGGAGTTTGATCCCCGCTGAAAGGAACTATCCTACCTCTACCGAGTTCATGTTGAAGACTGACAACAATCCACTCACCTACCTCCTCACTACAGCCAAGCTGGATGCCACAGGACATAGGTGGTTGGCCGCCCTTTCAGGTTTCGCCTTTAGTCTGAAATATCAACCTGGAGTTTGGAACAGGGACGCGGATGCCCTATCAAGAAGGCCTCATGGCCCCAGCGACCCCCCAGAAGAGTTGACTTGGCTGACACCAAAAGGATTGCGAGCCCTATACCAGGGAGCTGAACGTCAGGCTGGAGGGGGATTCAGGGCTGAAGAGATTGGAGTTTCTGCTGCTGGGGTACCTAAATGTTACTGCAATGTGACCCAAGTGGGGGATGAAGGCCTGCCCAAGCTGTCAAAGAAGGACCTGAGAAGGGACCAGCTGGAAGACCCTCTGGGTAATTTGGCATTGAAGGCTCTGGAGAATCAGTGCTCTGACATGCTCCTCACTGATTCCCCAAATGAGGCTCATCTGCTACACAGAGAATGGGATCCGTTGCAGTTGCATAAAGGGGTGGTCTACGGAAGGGGCCCCTCTGATGGTCTGGAAGAAAAATGTCAGTTGTTTTTACCCAGAAAACACAGAGAGACAGTGTTGACGGCCCTTCATGATAACCATGGCCATTTAGGGCCTGAAAGAACATTTCATTTGGCAAGGGATCGATTCTACTGGCCCTGCATGCAGGCTGAAGTCGAGGGTTACTGACACTCTTGTATTCGATGTATCCAAAGGAAGACTCTGGCTTCCCGAGCTGCCCCAATGGGCCATCTTCAGGTCAGGGACCCATGGAGCTGGGGTGCATTGACTTTCTTTGCCTGGAGCCGGATCTGAGTGGACAGGGAAACATTCTGGTGGTGACTGATCACTTTACAAAATATGCCCAAGCTTTCCCAACGAAGGATCAGCAAGCATCAACGGTGGCCAAGGTTCTGGTGGAGAAGTTCTTTGTTCACTATGGTTTGCCCCAGCGTATCCATTCGGATCAAGGAAGAGACTTTGAAAGTAGCCTTATTAAAAGACTTTTAGGTATTAAAAAGTCCAGAACTACTCCTTATCACCCCCAAGGGGACGCTCAACCTGAAAGGTTTAACCAAACCCTTCTTAACATGCTTGGCACTTTAAGCTCAGAGAAGAAGCAACACTGGAGCAAACATGTAGCTTCCATTGTTCATGCATATAACAACACTGCAAATGATGCTACAGGTGACTCTCCTTATCGGTTAATGTTCGGACGAGAGGCTTGATTAATAGTAGACCTGGCCTTTGGCATATCTTTGGATCACACCTCAGCAACCTCCCACAGAGGATATGTTTATCGGCTGCGGAAAAGTCTAAAGGCCGTCTATGACAAGGCCCAATCTACCTCGGACAGGAGGGGATTGAGGAAGAAAAGGAACTTTGATCTTAAAGTCCGAGTGCAGGACCTGTAGCCAGGTGATAGAGTACTGTTGAGAAATCTGGGTGTCCCTGGCAAACACAAATTGGCTGATTGCTGGAAGTCACAGCCTTACGTCATCTGCAAGCAACTACCAGGGCTCCCAGTATACCAAATTAGACCTGAAGGGACTGTAGGTCCACTAAAGACATGGCATCGGAATCACCTGCTGCCCCTCTCAGAGGCAGTTCGCCTGCCACCAATGTCAGATTCACAGGAAACTCCCTCAACCTCTCAAGGGTCTCGGCCTGTCACTAGGTCACAGTCTGTACCTCAAGATATGGAGGAGTAAGATACTGAATATGAGGAAGCGAAATCAGACTGGTTGTAGTCATCTCAACTGTTAGAAGAACCCACAACCTCTTCATTGTCCCTACCTGAAGTGTTCGACATTGGGACTCTGAGGCCAGAGGCTCCCAAGTTTGTGCCTCAAAGTGGGATCTTTAGGCTGATAAAGTGTACACACCACATTAGTCAGATGGTAATAGCCAAGGCTGGACTCCCACAGACTCTGTAATCTGTAACAATCTCTCTCCCAGCCTTGCTGTCAATGGATAGTTGTGGCTATTGGCTAATTCCCCTCTCTACTCTTCCCTTGCAGTGCAGCCCAGATGCAGCATTGTCTCCCTGGCAGGATTGTTCCTGCTGACTCCAAGGAGCCGGATTCTCTCACAGGGCTGCTACATCTTGCACTCAGCTTCTGCCCTCAGACTTCCTTCCACCCTCAGGCTGATGCTGCTTCACAGTTGTTTAATCCTCAGGTTGGGGTCACCACTTACCGCACAAAAACATAAGGCGACAGAGTATTCTCCTTGTGCAGCATAAAAAAATGTTTTATTAGAAAGATAAAATCCTACTTACACAGCCACCAGTCTTTCAAGCATTTAAAGGGTTACACATCCAGGATTTACCTCAGTTTGAGGCCAGCACCTAAAGACAGATAACCGAATGTGGAGATCTCACTTTCCACACACTCCCACCAAAAATCCCATTCCTATTCGTAAGAGATCACTTAAAAAAAGTTTCAATCAAAATCTACATTTAAACCTCTTGGGGCTAGAGTGCTGAGGCAGTATATCTACTCACCTTCTCTTTTATCTATAGTGGTGATAAAATCTCCTCCCCTCCAATTCAGTATTACTCTTTGCATCACTAAAAACAAACATTTTTGGGAGTTAGCACCTTGGCAGACTTTAAAATGTTGTGGTACGGCGTAGTCTGTCTTGTCATTGAAGATTTTTCTAGTATGCTCTTCCATGCATTTCACCAGTGTTCTTTTAGTTCTCCCCACACACTGCATACCACAACCACACACAAAGCAGATAGATTACCTGGGTGCTATCACATGTAAGAAAGTCCCTAATTTCGTATTCCCTTTCTGTATAATTGGACTTAAAGCATAACTATAAGCAAAGATTTTTTTTTTTTTTTTTGGATAAAGTAAGGAAGGGTTATAACCCCTGTCAATTTTTTTTCGCCATTTGTGTCCCATTGCAAAGATTTCCCTTGACTTCATGTCCCATAGACAAACAGGAAGTGAGAGGAAATCCCTGCAAATTAAGAGACCCCAAAGCACCAGAACAAGTGTCTCCATTGGAAGATTTCCTCATTATTTTTCTGGGGAAAACCACAAATTTGAGATATACTTTTACTTTCACTTTCAATAATAATGGTAAACAAGATAAATAGAGAGAGTAAATCTCCTTAACGGCAGCTATAGACAGCAATAGTGATGAGCCGAACACCCCCGGGTTCGGTTCGCACCAGAACCCGCGAACGGACCGAAAGTTCGCGCGAACATTAGAACCCTATTAAATACAATGGATGCGAACGTTCGGATTCTAAAGTGCTAATTATAACGACTATTATCCATGTTATTGTCCGAAACAGAGTTTGGGAACCCGGCTTCTGCACCAGGGGACATGTATCAATGCAAAAATAAGTTTTAAAAACTGACGTTTTCCGGGAGCAGTCATTTTAATGATGCATAAAGTGAAAAAAAAAGTCAAATATTCCTTTAAATATTGTACCTGGGGGGTGTCTAAAGTATGCCTGTGAAGTGCCACGTGTTTCCCGTGTTTAGAACTGTCCCTGCACAAAATAACATTTCTAAAGGAAAAAAAGCCATTTAAAACTGCTTGCGGCTTTAATGCAATGTCTGGTCCCGGTAATATGGATGAAAATCTTTAGGAAAAATGGCATAGCTACCCCATCAACCCCCCCCCCCCCCCCTACCCCAGCCCATTACCAGCCCCTTTGGGTCTTGTATGGATATTAAGGGGAACCCCGCACACAAAATAAAAAAGCCCCTATATACTCTGAACAGCCGTATACAGGCGGTGCATACAAGACAGGGACTGTAGGTTTGTTCTTCTGTAGAATCTGTTTGTAATTTTGAACAGCTGCATTGTTTAAGTGTAGCTCCATGCCAAATTCCTTTTTTTTAGCTTTTTGGAAAACATAGGGAACGGTTATCACCCCTGTCACATTTTTTTTGCTGTCTGTGCCCCTGTTCAGAACATTTCACCTCACTTTGCGTCCCAATGACAACTGTTTTTGAAATGTGTTGTTTGTATTGAAACAAGGATTGGTGATAAAGCATCAGTAGAGAGGAGACACCTTTCTCCCATATTAATTCTTACAGGCGAGAATTTTCCTTCCAAGGGGTAGATTTCCTCTCACTTCCTGTTGTCTTCTTCCGTTTGCAAGTAGTAGTGGTTTGTAAGTTGGATGTTTGAAAGTAGGGACCTTCCGTATATACTCTGCAGAAATTGGCCCCTTAGGTGTTGGTGTTGGCACAACACTGAAAGCACTCACAGTTATTCTTGGTGGGTGCTGGAACGCCCTGCTGTCAAGTATAATATCAGGAATTGTAATAACATATAATTGTTGATCAGTGGTAGTAAAAATTGGGCCTTTGATGGTGGTGCTGGTGCCACAACACTGTAAGGCCTGACAGTTACTCTTGGTGGGCGCAGCAATGGTCCCTGCTGTGAATTATTAGATCAATAATTATAATTGCATGCCCCTGTTGAACAGGGGCTGAAAAACTGGGCCTTTGGTGGTGGTGGTGGTGGTGATGGTGTTGCTGGTGCCACAACACTGTAAGGCCTGACAGTTACTCTTGGTGGGCGCAGCAATGGGCCCTGCTGTGAATTATTAGATCAATAATTATAATTGCATGCCCCTGTTGAACAGGGGCTGAAAAATTGGGCCTTTGGTGGTGGTGGTGGTGGTGATGGTGTTGCTGGTGCCACAACACTGTAAGGCCTGACAGTTACTCTTGGTGGGCGCAGCAATGGGCCCTGCTGTGAATTATTAGATCAATAATTATAATTGCATGCCCCTGTTGAACAGGGGCTGAAAAATTGGGCCTTAGGCACTGGTGGCACAACACTGCAACCCCTCACAGATACTGTACTTGGAGCACAGCAATGAGGCCTGTTGCAAAGTATTGCATCAAAAATTTTAATTACACGCCCCTGTTAAACAGGGGCTGAAAAATTGGGCCTTAGCCACTGGTGGCGTCACCCATAAACCAAAATGATCTTCCAAGCTATCATCGTTAATCGTATCATTGAGGAGGAGGAGGAGGATAGCCAGACAACATAACAGCACAGGCACTCAGCATCAGCATCAGTCTTGAAGGGATGTGACATTTTAAAATCAATTAGTCTGTTATATCAGCATCTGGTGTGTGGTAGCTGGTGGTGATCCAAGACTGGTTCATCTTGATGAAAGTCAGTCGATCAACCGAGTCGGTGGACAGGCGCACCCTGTGATCCGTGACAAATCCTCCAGCAGCACTGAATGTGCGTTCTGAAAGAACGCTGGATGCAGGACAGGCCAGTAGCTCAATTGCATACTGTGCAAGCTCTGGCCAGTGATCCATCCTCAAGACCCAGTAAGCCAGAGGATTTTCGGTGGGGAAGGTGTCCAAGTCTGACCTTGCCCCTAGGTATTCCTGCACCATGTATATCAGACGCTGGCGATGGTTGCTGGAACCGATCATACTTTGGGGCTGCGGACTAAAGAATTGTCTGAACGCATCGGTCAGACGGCCACCTTCCCCACCGCTCCTTCTTTGACTGCCCGAAGCCTCAGCAACTTGTTGTCCAGGACCAGGAGTTTGTAACCTCCCAGTCTCTGGGAACGTGTTGCACAGACCTTTCTGCAAGGCCTCCCGGAGTTGTCTCATCCTCTGCTCCCTCTGCGACGGTACGATAAGGTCCGCAACCTTACCCTTGTACCGTGGATCAAGGAGAGTGGCCAGCCAGTATTGGTCCCTCTCCTTGATCCGAAGAATACGAGGATCCTTCCGCAGACTTTGCAGGATCAGGGAGGCCATGCAGCGTAGGTTAGCTGAGGCATTCAGTCCGGAGTCCTCTGGGTCACTAAGGACGACATGATCCGCAGCCACCTCCTCCCAGCCACGTACAAGTCCACTGGTTTCTTGGGACTGTAAATCATCCCTAAAAGACTGCTGCTGATGATGCTGAGTGCCAGCCTCCACCTCCATGCTGACACAATCCTCCTCCTCCTCCTCCTCCTCCTCCTCCTCCTCTTCCTGTGCGATGGGTGGGACAGAAGGAACACTGTCTGGGTAAAGGGGGCCTTGAGAGGCAAGGAAGTCCTCCTCTTCCTGCCTCTGTTCTGCCTCAAGTGCCCTGTCCATTATTCCATGCAGCGTGTGCTCCAACAGGTGGACAAGAGGTACAGTGTCACTGATGCATGCACTGTCACTGCTCACCATCCTCGTGGCCTCCTCAAATGGTGCCAGGACAGTGCATGCATCCCTGATCATGCCCCACTGGCGTGGTGAAAAAAACCGAGCTCCCCTGACCCTGTCCTGGTGCCGTAGTCGCACAGGTACTCATTGATGGCCCTCTGCTGCGTGTGCAGCCGCTGCAGCATGGCCAACGTTGAGTTCCACCTGGTGGGCATGTCACATATAAGGCGGTTCTTGGGCAGGTTCAACTCCTTTTGAAGCTCAGCCAGGCGAGCACTGGCATTATAAGATCTGCGGAAATGCACACAGACTTTCCTGGCCTGCCTCAGGACATCCTGTAAGCCCGGGTACCTGCCCAAGAACCGCTGCACCACCAGGTTAAGGACGTGAGCCATACAGGGCACATGGGTCAGTTGTCCCTGTCGGAGGGCGGAGAGGAGGTTGGTGCCATTGTCGCAAACCACCATTCCTGGCTTAAGCTGGCGTGGCGTCAACCACCTCTCGGCCTGCTCCTGCAGAGCAGACAGGACCTCTGCCCCAGTGTGGCTCCTGTCCCCCAAACACACCAGCGCAAGCACGGCATGGCATCTTTTTGCCTGCGTACTTGCGTAGCCCCTTGAACGCCTACGGAGCACCGCTGGTTCCGAGGACAAACCACAGGAAGAGGCCATGGAGGAAGAAGAAGAGGAGGGGGTGGAGGAGAGAGGTGTGTCACAACCAGTAGTAGCATTTTGGAGGCGTGGGGGTGGAACAACCTCCAACACTACTGCACCTTGTCCTGCATCCTTCCCAGCTGCCAAAAGAGTGACCCAATGGGCCGTGAAAGAAAGGTAACGTCCCTGTCCATGCCTGCTGGACCATGAGTCAGTGGTAATATGCACCTTACCGCTGACCGCCCTGTCCAGCGAGGCCAAGACATTGCCTTCCACATGCCTGTAGAGAGCCGGAATAGCCTTCCGTGCGAAAAAGTGTCGTTTGGGAACCTGCCACTGAGGAACCGCACATTGCACAAACTCACGGAAGGGGGCCGAGTCTACCAACTGAAAAGGCAGCAGTTGAAGCGCTAGCAATTTAGCCAAGCTAGCATTCAACCGCTGGGCATGTGGATGGCTGGGAGTGAACTTCTTTTGACGGTCCAGCAGCTGGGGCAGGGAAATTTGCCTGCTAGAATCGGACGTTGGTGTACTGCTAGCAGAGTGCCCGCAAGTACTTGCCTGTGACACACCTAATTCTACACCTTCATTCCTCTCAGAGCAGGTTTCAGAGAGGAGTGAAGGTATAGTGGGGTTGGAGATCCCAGCTGATGCGGTGCAAGAAGAGGTCAGCTTTGTTCTTTGGTGTGGGTCTTTAAGGTAGGCTTGCCAACGAGCTGCATGGCAGGTCAACATATGTCTGATCAAGCATGTGGTGCCCAAGCGGCTGATGTTTTGGCCACGCGATATACGCTTGAGACATATGTTGCAAACAGCAGCTGTGCGATCTGATGCACTCGCCTCAAAAAAGGCCCACACCAAAGAACTTTTTGAATGACGGGCAGAGGCAGCGCCCTGCACAGGCGGAGCTCTGCGGTGTGATTCCGTCGGTGTGCTGCCCATACGCTGGCCACTCAAGGGCATCCTGCCTCGTTGGAGATGTGCCTCCTCCTCATCCTCCTCCTCCTCCTCTCTCCTATTAGGCACCCACGTGGAGTCAGTGACCTCATCATCCCCTCCCTCCTCATCACTGGAGCCAATCTGGCAGTATGCTGCAGCTGCTGGAACATGACTGCCAGATTGGTGTCCTTCTTGAGCATCCCCTCTCTCTGCTCTCACACTGCTGCCTTCCTCTAGCTGGGTATCATCATCAGATCCTTCCAAACGCTGGGCATCCTCCTGGAGCATGTACCCAACACTGTGCTCAAACAGTTCGGGGGACTCCTCAGGAGGAGGGCATGGTGGGTCTAGGGAAGGATTGACTAATGAAGATAATGATACCAGAGAAGAGGACGCTTTGGCAGCTGCTTTGCCACTACCCTGAGCCTGGGTGAGAGAGGATGAGGAGGATGAGGTGGGCTTGGTCATCCACTCTACCAAGTCTTCGGCATGATGTGGCTCAACATGTCCAGCTGCCGAAAACAAGGACAAGCGTGTCCCATGGCCATGTGCTGATGACAATGCACCGCGTACACGACCAGCACTGTTGCCCCCAGACACAGAGCCTGCTTGCCCTCTTTTTTTGCCTCCTGACTGTCTGCCTCTCCTTGGTTGCCTTCCAGACATTTTAATGGATGGCCTGCAGGGAGATGGGAAAAACAGCAATAAGGGCTACCTTCAGGTGTATATTGTGCAGGAGGCTTAGCAACAATGACACTGACACTGTCCCCTGCCTATCCTTCTCTGTCCCTAAACACAAGGATTGAAAATATGGTTCAGCAAAAAAGTTTTAGAACAGAATAGCACACTGACACTTTCCCTCACTGTCCTACTCTGTCCCTCCCTACAAACAAGATTTAGCACAGAATAGCACACTGATAATTTCTACGAGTGTCCTTCTCTGTCCCTCAACTCAGGGATTGAAAATATGGAACAGCAAAATAGTTTTAGAACAGAATAGCACACTGTCAGTTTCCCTCACTGTAGCTCTCTGTCCCTCAACTCAAGGATTGAAAATATGGTTCAGCAAAATAGTTTTAGAACAGAATAGCACACTGTCAGTTTCCCTCACTGTACCTCTCTGTCCCTCAACTCAAGGATTGAAAATATGGTTCAGCAAAATAGTTTTAGAACAGAATAGCACACTGTCAGTTTCCCTCACTGTAGCTCTCTGTCCCTCAACTCAAGGATTGAAAATATGGTTCAGCAAAATAGTTTTAGAACACAATAGCACACTGTCAGTTTCCCTCACTGTAGCTCTCTGTCCCTCAACTCAAGGATTGAAAATATGGTTCAGCAAAATAGTTTTAGAACACAATAGCACACTGTCAGTTTCACTCACTGTACCTCTCTGTCCCTCAACTCAAGGATTGAAAATATGGTTCAGCAAAATAGTTTTAGAACAGAATAGCACACTGTCAGTTTCACTCACTGTACCTCTCTGTCCCTCAACTCAAGGATTGAAAATATGGTTCAGCAAAATAGTTTTAGAACACAATAGCACACTGTCAGTTTCCCTCACTGTAGCTCTCTGTCCCTCAACTCAAGGATTGAAAATATGGTTCAGCAAAATAGTTTTAGAACAGAATAGCACACTGTCAGTTTTCCTCACTGTAGCTCTCTGTCCCTCAACTCAAGGATTGAAAATATGGAACAGCAAAATTGATTTAGAACAGAATAGCACACTGTCAGTTTCCCTCACTGTAGCTCTCTGTCCCTCAACTCAAGGATTGAAAATATGGAACAGCAAAATTGATTTAGAACAGAATAGCACACTGTCAGTTTCACTCACTGTACCTCTCTGTCCCTCAACTCAAGGATTGAAAATATGGTTCAGCAAAATAGTTTTAGAACAGAATAGCACACTGTCAGTTTCCCTCACTGTAGCTCTCTGTCCCTCAACTCAAGGATTGAAAATATGGTTCAGCAAAATAGTTTTAGAACAGAATAGCACACTGTCAGTTTCCCTCACTGTAGCTCTCTGTCCCTCGACTCAAGGATTGAAAATATGGTTCAGCAAAATAGTTTTAGAACACAATAGCACACTGTCAGTTTCCCTCACTGTAGCTCTCTGTCCCTCAACTCAAGGATTGAAAATATGGTTCAGCAAAATAGTTTTAGAACACAATAGCACACTGACACTTTCCCTCACTGTAGCTCTCTGTCCCTCAACTCAAGGATTGAAAATATGGTTCAGCAAAATAGTTTTAGAACAGAATAGCACACTGTCAGTTTCCCTCACTGTAGCTCTCTGTCCCTCAACTCAAGGATTGAAAATATGGTTCAGCAAAATAGTTTTAGAACAGAATAGCACACTGTCAGTTTCCCTCACTGTAGCTCTCTGTCCCTCAACTCAAGGATTGAAAATATGGAACAGCAAAATTGATTTAGAACAGAATAGCACACTGTCAGTTTGCCTCACTGTACCTCTCTGTCCCTTTATTCAAGGATTGAAAATATGGAACAGCAAAATTGATTTAGAACAGAATAGCACACTGTCAGTTTCACTCACTGTACCTCTCTGTCCCTCAACTCAAGGATTGAAAATATGGTTCAGCAAAATAGTTTTAGAACACAATAGCACCCTGACACTTTCCCTCACTGTAGCTCTCTGTCCCTCAACTCAAGGATTGAAAATATGGTTCAGCAAAATAGTTTTAGAACAGAATAGCACACTGTCAGTTTCCCTCACTGTAGCTCTCTGTCCCTCAACTCAAGGATTGAAAATATGGTTCAGCAAAATAGTTTTAGAACACAATAGCACACTGTCAGTTTCCCTCACTGTAGCTCTCTGTCCCTCAACTCAAGGATTGAAAATATGGTTCAGCAAAATAGTTTTAGAACACAATAGCACACTGACACTTTCCCTCACTGTACCTCTCTGTCCCTCAACTCAAGGATTGAAAATATGGTTCAGTAAAATAGTTTTAGAACAGAATAGCACACTGTCAGTTTCCCTCACTGTAGCTCTCTGTCCCTCAACTCAAGGATTGAAAATATGGTTCAGCAAAATAGTTTTAGAACACAATAGCACACTGTCAGTTTCCCTCACTGTAGCTCTCTGTCCCTCAACTCAAGGATTGAAAATATGGTTCAGCAAAATAGTTTTAGAACACAATAGCACACTGACACTTTCCCTCACTGTAGCTCTCTGTCCCTCAACTCAAGGATTGAAAATATGGTTCAGCAAAATAGTTTTAGAACAGAATAGCACACTGTCAGTTTCCCTCACTGTAGCTCTCTGTCCCTCAACTCAAGGATTGAAAATATGGTTCAGCAAAATAGTTTTAGAACACAATAGCACACTGTCAGTTTCCCTCACTGTAGCTCTCTGTCCCTCAACTCAAGGATTGAAAATATGGTTCAGCAAAATAGTTTTAGAACACAATAGCACACTGACACTTTCCCTCACTGTAGCTCTCTGTCCCTCAACTCAAGGATTGAAAATATGGTTCAGTAAAATAGTTTTAGAACAGAATAGCACACTGTCAGTTTCCCTCACTGTAGCTCTCTGTCCCTCAACTCAAGGATTGAAAATATGGTTCAGCAAAATAGTTTTAGAACACAATAGCACACTGTCAGTTTCCCTCACTGTAGCTCTCTGTCCCTCAACTCAAGGATTGAAAATATGGTTCAGCAAAATAGTTTTAGAACACAATAGCACACTGACACTTTCCCTCACTGTAGCTCTCTGTCCCTCAACTCAAGGATTGAAAATATGGTTCAGCAAAATAGTTTTAGAACAGAATAGCACACTGTCAGTTTCCCTCACTGTACCTCTCTGTCCCTACAAACAAGGATTAGCACAGAATAGCACACTGTCACTGACACTCTCCCTACCTATCCTTATTTGTCCCTAAACACAAGGAATCCAGGATTATGTAAAGGAAAAAAAATGACACTGTCCCTGCCTATGCTTCTCTTTCCCTGCTCCGGAACACACTACACAAGGCCGCCGCGCTGGCGGCCTTTTATAGTGTGGGGCGTGTACTAAACCCCATCAGCAATAATTGGCCACAGGCATCCTGCCTGTGGCCAATCATTGCTCTCCTCGCTGCCGGCGCTGTGATTGGCCAAGCATGCGGGGTCACAGTGCATGCTTGGCCAATCACAGCGCCTGGATGACACTGCGATGGCGTAGTGCATTGTGGGCCGTTCGCGTCACTCGAATTTGGAGCGAATGGCCCAAATCGTTCGATCTTCGTCGAACGATCGAACAGCCGATGTTCGAGTCGAACGTATGTTCGACTCGAACACGAAGCTCATCCCTAGACAGCAATAAAAACTGACAAGTGTTCTAATCCCTAATTTCTTTTAGTTATACTTTAAAGGTTTTGATGGACCTAATGTCATCCCTAGTGTGTCTGTAGGCATAACACCTATGGCCCCTTCTAAAGCCCTCATCACAAGTTGAACCTGTTCTCAAAGGGGGCTTTTTATCCTGAATATAACTTGCTAACAGATCCTTTAAGGTGGGGGCCTTACTAAAGACCACTTTGGGTCTTGGGAGTAATATCGTTCTGAATACCAGATCCTTCCTAAGCAGGGGCCAATAATGCTTAACTGCTGTCATATTACAATAGGCCAGACTGGAGCTCTCTAATTCTGGGTGGACGCCATATTTCTTCCTCCCAGGATCGGGCCGCGCTACGACGCGATCTGTAATCCGATTACAGATCAGTGTACTGGGCCACTGCCAGTACCATCTGATTGCTGTGACCAATCACAATAGATTACATGACAATTGTACACAATGGATGGCTTCCATTCATTGTGTATTATTGTGTTGATCTCAATTATTGGTCACAGTAATCACATGGTACAGACACGGCCTATCAATTTTCTTGACTTGAGCATCAGGTTTATTGAGGGTAGGATTGAAACAGTAGTATACCAGAAAGCGACTAACTGTGGGTTTGTCCCAGTGGATAGTTGCCATCATTGTCCCTGGTTTGAGGCAATCCCTAAAGGACAATTTATGAGGTATAGGAGAAACTGTTCAAATATGATCACTTATCAAAAACTGTCAGAAGCCTTGAAAATAACGCTTATGGGAAAAAAAAGAAAAAAGATAAACCCAAGATTGTGGAAATAGTATATCAAGACACGTTGGAGGTAGACAGTCCACTCCCCTTTGTCACAACAAAAAGGTTTTTCTAAGGATGAGGCATCCCCTGCCTGTATTCTACCCTATTGTGAAAGCAAGGGGACAGTTATAACGATTATTAGGCAATATTGGCCCCTGCTTATGAAAGATCCTGTATTCAGGACAATATTACTCCCCAAGACCCAAAGTGGTCTTTACCAAGGTCTCTGTTAGCGAGTTATATTCAGGATAAAAAGCCCCCTTTGAGAACATTTTTGACTGGTGATAAGGGCTTTAGAAGGTGCCATAGGTGTTATGACTGCAGACACACTAGGGATGATAGGAGGCTCATTAAAACCTTTAAGTCCAATTATACAGGAAAGGAATACAAGATAAGGGACTTTCTTACATGTGATAGCACCCAGGTAGTCTGTCTGCTCGAGTATGGTTGTGGTATACAGTATGTGGGAAGAACTAAAAGAACACTAGCAAAACATTTGTAAGAGCATACTAGAAATATCTTAAATGGCAACACAGACCACAGCATCCCACATTTTAAAGCCTGCCAAGGTGCCAACACCCAAAAATTTTAGTTTTTAGTGATACTAAAATAGGGGAGGTGGTTTGATCACCACACTAGATCAATGGGAGGGAGAGTGGATATATGCCTCAAAACTCTAGCCCCAATAGGTTTAAATATAATTTTAATCTGCACCTTTTACTGATTTTTTCCAAATAGGAGTGGGGTCTTTGGTGGGAGTGCTTGCACAGGGAACATCTACATTCAGTTATCTGTCTTCGGGTGCAGCCTTGAACAGGAGTATATACTGGTGTGTAGAGTTTTGATTCCACTTAGAGGGGAATGACAGAGGTGTTCATCTCCATGAAAGGAATGTGTAGCTGAGAACTGCCTAGCCTATGATAAAAGTAGATCTAAAAGTGTGTGATCTCAAACTTTTTAGCAGATTGCTAATACCAGCATTATTTAAATTGGACATTTGAAGGATACGTTTTTATGTGCAGGGATTATTCAGCGCTGGCCGATTTAGGTATTATTATGTGGTAAAATATTCAGACGTGATGTAAACTGGCTGGCTGTAAGGAGATCCAGTGCATGGAGACATTGTTTATATTGGTACTTTGATGCCTTAACTGATCACAGTCCAGCTCCAGCCAAACCGGAATTGGTAGGGTTGACAGCACACAACACTGAATAGAAGTCTCATAACACTGGAGAGGCAGTTAGGTTGATGAAGGGGGGAGGTCCCTGAAACGCATTCTGATGCCAATTGGAAGGGGGGGTGAAATTCACAGGCACTGCCGGAATTATATCCTCTTCTCTTCTGTGGACTGAGTTACTTCATCTCCTGAGTGCGGCTGTCAGCTTGTAAACAATAATATCATGAGTGCAGCGCTTTCACATATGGTTCCCAATGAAAGTCATTTTAGATGAATATTGCAAATCCAAAGTATGAAATCCAACCTGTACAGTTTTCACACACAAAGGGTGCTCCACCAAGAGTACAGTACACACTGACCCTTACCTTCAGTAATGGACCATTTAATATAATGATCAAACACGTTCAATTTAGCCAGCTCCAAACAGCAAGATCCACAGATGTCTTTACCCACACTGACAGGAGGACTTCCAACACAAAAAGGACCTCAACTCATACAGGGTACAAAGATAAATAGAGGACACTTCAGTATTACTGACAGGCAAAAGGTTTATTAAAATTAATCCAATGTACTTACAAGCTAGGTATAAAACTCGCATGTCAATCCATAAAGAGCTGCAAGAAAGTTTCCAACCATAAAGATGTCCGACTTCCATGGCACAGCGACATCATTGGGAACTATATGTGAAAGCACTGCACTCCAACGCTGTATCCTGGCCTAGGCCAACAAGGCCCAGGCCTAGGGCAGCACTTTGCAGGGGGGCAGCACAGAAAAAGAGTCCCCGCCGGCTTGCACTACACTGTTAGTGTAGCACCAGTCATGTGGGGCGGACTGGGCTGAGAGTCAAATTATGTGGAAGTGCTAATGGTATCAGAATATATAAATTGGTGCCTTCGTCCCATCATATATTGTGTAGAAGGAAGAGGCTTAAATGGACTATGTGGGCACCATATGTGAGACCGATGTACAGTCAAGGGTATAAATATAAAAGGTTTTTATTACACAAATATAAAACAAGTTTACCATGTACATGTTTATAGATAAAAAATCGTTTTGTGACAAACATAAAACCACTCATATAGGCATACCGTTGTTGCCAATGGAATGTCATACATATACAGTAGCATAGTATACAAGACTCAACATGTTTTGCGTTTTATGATTCCGTAGGTTCCGCTTCTTCAGGAGCTAGATAACAAGCAATATTTTTCAGTAGATAAATATGAGTTTTGTCACGTGGCAATAAACAAAGAAACAACATGATTAATGTAAAAATAGGAAAATGTGGATATATAAAATTATATTTTACAATAAAAACATGTATCCATCACATGAACCATAAAACCAGACAGGGCTCCAAAGTCTCACCGTGGGAGCTGGGCCACATAGTGGCCGAGATGCAGATCAGTCAAGTGGGTCCGTCCTGGAGGACAACAGGACCCTCACCAGAGACCACAGATATCCAGAGGTATATATCTAAGATAGAAGTGGTAAATATATCAGTGTATCATTCCATTACTGGCCATAAAGCGGCCGCACTGCTTCTAGTATGCGGGCGGCCAGCATTCCGTAACTGTGTGTGTGTGGGGGGGGGGCGCTGCTTATAATTTTGACTGTCCTATCATCCTGGATCAAAAACCTTCCTCACTGTGCTATATATTTTCTGCTGCACCATTGGCATGGTTATATCTTCTTAGTCCTCTCCATAAAATTATCAGAAATTTGTGCTTAGCCACTTCAATACCATGCACTTATGCACCTTCCCGCCCAGACCAATTTTCAGCTTTCAGTACTCTCACACTTTGAATGACAATTACTTAGTCATGCTACACTGTATCCAAACAAAATTTTTATCATTTTCTTCTCACAAATAGAGCTTTCTTTTGGTGGTATTTAATCGCCACTGGGTTTTTTATTTTTTGCGATATAAGCAAAAAAACAGCAATTTTTTTTAAAAAAAACACTTTTTTTTAGTTTCTATTGTAAAATTTTGCAAATAAGTAATTTTCTTCATAAATTTGTGCCAAAATGTATACTGCTACATATCTTTGGTAAAATGAACCCAAATTAGTGTATATTATTTGGTCTTTGTGAAAGTTATAGAGTCTACAAACTATGGTGGCAATCACTGAAAATGTATCACATCTGATCACGCCTGATGTACTGAAGGCATATCTCATTTCTTGAGACACTAACAAGCCAGGAAAGTACAAATACCCCAAAATTACCCCTTTTTGGAAAGTAGACAGTCCAAGGTATTTACTAAGAGGCGTGGTGAGTTTTTTGAAGTTGTATTTTTTTCCCACAATTCTTGGGAAAATGTAATTTTTTTTTTACACAAACTGGTCATATTAACAGTTTTTTTCTCTCACACAGCATATGCATAATTGCAACTACACCCCAAAATACATTCTGCTACTCCTCCTGAGTGTAGCGATACCACATGTGTGAGACTTTTACACAGCCTGGCCACATACAGAGGCCCAACATTGAAGTAGCACTTTCAGGCGTTCTACAAGCATAAATCGCACATATCCTTTCTCAACCACCTATTACACTTTTGAAGGCCCTGGAGCACCAGGACAATGGAATTTTCCACAAAATGACCCCATTTTGGAAAGCACACACCCCAACGTATAATCTATGAAGCATTATGAGTCTTTTGAATGGTTCATTTTTTTCCAGAAGGTTTTGGAAAATGTGGAGAAAAAATGAAAATGCATTTTTTTTTACACAAAGTTGTCCATTTATAAGATATTTCTAACGCATAGCATATACATAGCAAAAATGACACCCCAAAATGCATTCTGCTACTCCTCCTGAGTATAGCGATACCACATGTGTGAGACTTTTACACAGCCTGGCCATATACAGAGGCCCAACATTGAAGTAGCACTTTCAGGCGTTCTACAAGCATAAATCGCACATATCCTTTCTCAACCACCTATTACAATTTTGAAGGCCCTGGAGCACCAGGACAATAGAATTTTCCACAAAATGACCCCATTTTGGAAAGCACACACCCCAACGTATAATCTATGAAGCATTATGAGTCTTTTGAACGGTTCATTTTTTTCCAGAAGGTTTTGGAAAATGTGGAGAAAAAATGAAAATGCATTTTTTTTACACAAAGTTGTCCATTTATAAGATATTTCTAACGCATAGCATATACATAGCAAAAATAACACCCCAAAATGCATTCTGCTACTCCTCCTGAGTATAGCGATACCACATGTGTGAGACTTTTACACAGCCTGGCCATATACAGAGGCCCAACATTGAAGTAGCACTTTCAGGCGTTCTACAAGCATAAATCGCACATATCCTTTCTCAACCACCTATTACAATTTTGAAGGCCCTGGAGCACCAGGACAATAGAATTTTCCACAAAATTACCCCATTTTGGAAAGCACACACCCCAACGTATAATCTATGAGGCATTATGAGTCTTTTGAACGGTTCATTTTTTTCCAGAAGGTTTTGGAAAATGTGGAGAAAAAATTTAAATGCATTTTTTTTACACAAAGTTGTCAATTTATAAGATATTTCTAACACATAATATGTACATAGCAAAAATTACACCGCAAAATGCATTCTGCTACTCCTCCTGAGTATGGCGATACCACATGTTTGAGACTTTTACACAGCCTGGCCACATACAGAGGCCCAACATCCAAGTAGCACCTCCAGGCATTCTAGCAGCATTAATTGCACATATCATTTTCTGACTACCGATCACATTTTTGAAGGCCCTTCATATATCTAACACATAGCAGGTACATACCAAATAACAAAAGATTACCTGTGGTTTTAGAAGTGCAGTGGTCCACAGAGGAGAGCATCGGTCCAGGCAGCAGGCAGGGATGAGGTCAGCGACAGCAAAAGCAATCATCCAGGCAGCAGGCAGGAATACTGTCCATAGTTCGCACAGGCAGAGATACTGTCAGCACAGCCAGAGCACAGCCAAAGCACAGGTCCAGGTAGCAGGCAGAGGTGTCCCGGCAGAAATGCTGTCCAAAGTCAGTAGAGGCAGCAGGCAGATATATGGTCAACACAGCCAAAGTATTGGTCCAAGCAGCAGGAAGAAACATGGTCCATAATGTCATGGGTCATTACAGGCAGTAATATGGTCAGCACAGCCAAATTATTGGTCCAGGCAGCAGGAAGGACCATCAAGCTTAGGGCCAGGGGGACAGGGGTAGAGGCTTCTCCCACCCAAATCGCTTTGAAGCCTCCGGGCAACCAGACCCTGTTCTTGGAGCACAGAAAACGAAAAATTGGTTTTCTCTACTCAGAACGCTATTCTGAAGCCCCTCACATATGTGAGACCCCTGTGTACTAAAAGTAGATGGCCAAAAGATCAGTCCAAGTGGCAGGCAAAAACATGGTCGATTAACAGGCCAAGGTCGGTACACGTGGAAGTCAGAAACGTGGTTTAAATCGGCAGGCAGAAGCATCGTCGGTAAACAGGCTGAGGTTGGTGCACGTGGAGGTCAGAAACGTGGTTTAAATCGGCAAGCAAAGACATTGTCGGTAAACAGGCCAGGGTCAGTTAATTAACATGGAAGGTAGTTAGTAACATGGTAGCAGGAAAATAGGGAAATGGCAGTCTGTTAATAATAAGGGGAACTAATGGATGTATGATAATTTTTGAAGCAATTTCTGATGCACAGGCCAGGTTGGGAGGGACAATCGGGACAATAATAGCTGGTGTCTCTTCTTACTCCTCCTCTGCTGCATACACGGCATTTCTTTTGGCGTCTTCTTCCAGATTCTGTGGGGGGGATGCTAAAGGGATAGTGTCGCTCGTGAAGCCGACTCACACTATCAGAGCGAATGCTTCCTGGGGCGGGATCTTGTTGGTAAATGAGGGCATCGATGATATCTTCGATATATTGGAGGTAGTGGAGTCGGTGATTTTGAGTTGCTTTTTGGTAGCAAACAAACGAATTAAAAAGGGCCATGTGAAACAGGTGAAACGCAACTTTTTTGTGCCAATAACGGGACTTTCTGGTTGATAAGTAGGGCTGTAGCATCTGGTCGTTTAAATCCACCCCCCCCCATGTACAAATTGTAGTCGTGGACACATTCGGGCTTTACAATGGAGCCGCGTCTTCTTGGGATCTCCACCATGGTGTCATTGTGGATCGTAGAGAGGATGTGGACATCTTTCTTGTCCCTCCACTTCATGGCCAACACCTCCTCGTTCCTCATGGATGCCGATTCTCCAGGTCGCAATTTTTTTGTCAATACATTTTGTGGGGATCCCTTCCGGTTTTTTTTGAAGGTACCGCAGGCCGGGGTTTGTTTACTGTAAAGGTGGCGAAAAAGGGGCAGGCTGGTATAATAATTATCAACATATAAATGGTAACCTTTTCCGAACAGGGGGTATGCCAACTCCCAGACAATTTTCCCACTGGTTCCAATATATGTGGGGCAATCACGGGGCTGGAGCTGGGAGTCTTTGCCTTCGTAGATCCTGAATTTGCAGACGTATCCAGTGGCTCGATCACATAATTTATTTAATTTTAACCCATACCTGGCTCTCTTGCTTGGTATGTACTGCTTGAACTGCAGTCGGCCGGTGAAATGTACGAGGGACTCGTCCACACAAATTTTTTGGTCTGGGATGAAAACTTCTTCAAATCGCTGGGAAAAGGCATTGATTAGGGGGCGTATCTTGTACAATTTGTCGTTGTTGGGATGATCTCGGGGAGGGCACTGTGAATTGTCATTGAAGTGGAGAAAGCGCATAATCATGTCGTATCTTTTCCTGGACATGACAGCGGAATATATGGGCATGTGTTGGATGGGGCGTTTGGACCAATATGAATGGACTTCGTTCTTTTTTGTAAGCCCCATATTGAACATAAGGCCCAAAAATAATTTAAATTCCTCCAATGTTAGACGCCGCCACTGGAACATGCGGGCGTAGGAAGAATCGGGGTTGACAGCAATAAATTGGGATGCATACAGATTCGTTTGATCCACTATATTCTGCAGCAAATCTTGTGGGAAAAATAAACAAAAATAATCAAATTTAGAAAAGTTTGTAGTGTCGGGCTGCACACCTGGCTGTGTGGTGAAAGGGGGGATGATAGCGGATCCTGAGTTTGCAGGCAACCATAAGGGGTTTGCCAGGGCATCGGGAAGGTAGGATTGGGGCTGGATTCTTCGGGTTGGGCGTGCATTTCCATTGTTTGTACTGGGCTCCTCTTCCTGGGGTATGGCGCTGCTGGTGGTGGGCAGTTCTCCTGATCTTGGTGCTGATCTTGGTGCTGATCTTGGTGCCGATCGCATTCTTTTGGGAGGGACGGTTTCCTCCGGGGACTCGGACTCTGAGCCACTATCCTCCACTGGCTCGTATTACGAACCAGAATCGGATAATGGGAGTTCCCCGCTGCTCTCATCATCCGACATGGCAAGAATGGCATATGCCTCCTCAGGTGTGTAAACCCTTTGGGACATTATGGCAGTGCTTATTGGTGGGCCTGTGTAATGGTACTGCTGGTGTTAGTGGTGTCGGTCTGTGTGGTAGTACCGATGGAGGTATTAGTGGTGGGCCTGTGTGGTGGTACCGATGGCGGTATGGGTGGTGGTGGTACCAATGGCGGTACAGGTGGTGGTGGTACCGATGGCGGTACGGGTGGTGGTGGTGGCGGCGGTACCGATGGCGGTACAGGTGGCGGTACGGGTGGTGGTGGTAGCGATGGCGGTATGGGTGGTGGTGGTACCGATGGCGGTACAGGTGGTGGTGGTACCGATGGCGGTACAGGTGGTGGTGGTACCAATGGCGGTACGGGTGGTGATGGTACCGATGGCGGTACAGGTGGTGGCACTACCGACGGTGGTACGGGTGGTGGTACTGGTGGTGGTACCGATGGCGGCACTAGTGGTGATACTGGTAGCGGGCCTGTGTGGCAGTATAGATGCTGGGCCTGGTGGCGGTACTGGTGGTGGTACTGGTACCGATGGCGGTACTGGTAGCCTGTGTGGTGGTGCCAATGGCGGTACCGATGGAGGTGGGCCTGTGACAGATGATTGACAGATGGGCTGATTGATTGACAGATGGGCTGATTGATTGATTGACAGATGGGCTGATTGATTGACAGATGGGGTGATTGATTGACAGGTGGGGTGATTGATTGACAGGTCGGCTGATTGATTGACAGATCGGCTGATTGATTGACAGATGGGCTGATTGATTGACAGATGGGCTGATTGACAGATGGGCTGATTGACAGATGGGCTGATTGACAGATGGGCTGATTGGCTGGGCTGATTGATGTGCTGGGCTGTGTGACAGGTCCTCTTTATGGGGGGGGGCGTGTTGTGCACTGTAAACTTATGTAGACAAACTACACTGAGCTAACTTACTGATCTCTTCTCTCTCCTCACAGATCGGTGTGTGAGGAGAGAGCAGGGATCAGGTAGTAACTCCTGTGGAGTTTGTTTACATTTGTGACCGGCTGTGATTGGACACAGCCGGTCACGTGGTAAACAGCCAATTCCCACTCTGATCGGGGATGCGCTGTGTCCAAGGGACACTCGCCTTCCCCGATCCCCGCTCTGCAAGCCTGTGGCCGAGTTTGTTTTGACAGGTGATCGGCTGTGACTTTGACACAGCCGATCACATGGTAAACAGCCAATGAAATTGGCTGTTTACCGTGATCGGGGAAGCGCTGTGTCCGAGGGACACATGCCGTCCCCGATCACCGCGCTGCGCACCCCCGCGGGCGCGCGCAAGGCATTATCCTGCAGGACGTCATATGACGTCCAGTATCGATAATGCAACCACTTCCCGGACGTCAATTCACTATTGACTGGGCGGGAAGTGGTTAAAAACAGAACTATACGCAACACTTTTTTTTCATTTTGGATAGAGTAAGGGAGGGTTATAGCCCCTATCAGTTTATTTTTTACCATCCCTGTCCCATTGCAGAGATTTCCCTTCACTTCCTGCCCCATAGCCAAACAGGAAGTGAGAGGAAATCTATGCAAATTAAGGGAATCCATCCCCCTCCCAGGCCCTCAGAACTAGTGTCCCCACTGGAAAATGTCAGGGCGGGTCTTAAACAGAAAGGGGTGTGGCCTTGACAGGAAGGGGTGGGTCATATTTAAATTAGGGGTGCACAAGTTTAGTCAGGCCTAGGGCAGCACAAATCCTAAATACACTACTGCTGCACTCATGATATTATTGTTGTATATGCTTCATCTCTAGTGAACTGTACTAGCCACTTTTTTATTGAATTAATCTGTCATATAGCTTAATTGTAAGCGCAGGTGTTTTGTGTTTTTTTACTGTCAGCATGTAAAGGCTGGCACATTACCCAGGTGGAACTGAATGCTCACTGAGTGAGGATGTTTCTAGTACTGTCCTTATGCTGTTCCTGGCCTTACACCTTGGTGAGAGCAATGCTTTTAGCCTTATGCCATGTACACACGACCGTTTTTAATGTCATTGAAAAAAACTGCATTTTTCTCAACGTGATTCTTCTCAAGCCTGCCTTGCCTACACACGATCGTGGAAAAAAATGCTTGAGTAAAGCGCGGTGACGTACAACACATACAATGGCACTATAAAGGGGAAGTTCCATTCGGATGGCGCCACCCTTCATGTTAGTAAAGTTTGTTGAGCGACGATTCGCGCTTTTCAGCCTCATGCTTTTCAGTCCGTTACAGCGTGACGAATGTGCTTTCTCCATTACGAACGCTAGTTTTACCAGAACGAGTGCTCCCGTATCATACTTGATTTTGAGCATGCGCATTTTTTTTCACGTCGTTAAAGCCCACACACGGCCGTTTTTCATGACGAGAAATACGACGATGTAAAAAACGACGTGAAAAATTTGAGCATGTTCCAATTTTTTCATGCCCGTTTTTCACGTCGTGAAAAATGCTCTGAAGCCCACACACGATCATTTTTAATGACCATTTTAAAAAATGAAATTTTTCTCGTCATTAAAAACGGTCGTGTGTACGCGGCATTATTGTAATTTTACCTTGTGCCATTATACAGTATCATCTTTGAAGTGCACAGATACTAAATGCTCCTCTGCTCTCAGAGATGTGATAACCAACCTTTGGATTCCATACAATACTTGGAAGCATGAATGTGTTTGTTTAGGGATTTTAGGTACAGGAAAGGACAAATAGTCCCGCTGAATTTTTGTACCGTAGAAAGGTTTGTCTAGAATCCTTCAAACCTTTCTTCCAAATGGTACTGGAATGACCACTGCCTGGGACAAGAGATGGTTTAGGGCTGTCTGCAATTTTGATTATCCTTGAGTAGATCTCGGTTTGAGAGAAGAAAGTAGTAAGGGTAGAGTTCAAAACAATTTTGTACTCCTTCAAATCCACCGACTAAACCCACAGGTCTAGGACTTCTCTTACCCAGAAGTCCCACATTCTTAGGAGTGAGGGCTACCTTCTTTGGGAATGACCAGAGCATTCAAATGCTCTGTGTTGAAGAGATTGAAGCTCCTGAAAAAGGGTATTCTGGAACCTTTCCTCCTGCGACATCTTTGATGAATTTGTCGAGTGCTTCACAAAAAACATGCTCTTTTTCAAGGGCTTATGTGTTATGCCCTGTACACACGACCGGATTGTCCGTCGGAATAAAGTCAGACGGTTTGTCCGACGGAATTCCGCTCAAGTTGTCTTGCACACTAAAATCCGACCGCCAAGAATGCGGTGACGTAAAACACTATGACGAGCCGAGAAAATTAAGTTCTATGCTTCCGAGCATGCGTGGTTTTTAGTCCGTCGGAATTGCATACAGACGAATGGATTTTCCGATAGAAGTTTTGTCCATCGGAAAAATTGAGAACATGTTCTCTATCCAAGTCCATCGGAATTTCCGAAGGAAAAAGTCAGATGAGGCATACACACGGTTGGAATATCCGATGAAAAGAGCCCGTCTCTGACTTTTTCCATCGGAAAATCCAGTCGTGTGTACAAGGCATAAGGCATCTTTTCCAGGCAGCTTCAACTGTCTAGGCTTTTAGCCATAAGATTTTGCACATATGGATAGAAGTCTGTGCCTTTTGGGAGATGTTTCATGACTTGTTCTAAGGCATCCAAACTAAAAAGAGCAAGGCAAAAACTGCTGTAATTAATTTATAATTTATTTTTTTATTGCTCTAGTCCAGGGGTCCTCAAACTTTTTAAACAGGGGGCCAGTTCATGGTCCCTCAGACTGTTGGGGGGCCGGACTATAGTTTAAAAAAATATGAACAAATTCCTATGCACACATCTTATTTGTAGTGCAAAAAAACAGGAAAAAAATATTTAATATTTAAAACAAAAACTATTTTAATCAACATAAACTTATTAGTATATCACAGAACCCCCTCCGCATCACAGAACCCCCTCATCACAGAACCTCTCCATCACAGATCCCCCATCACAGATTCCCACCATATAAGGTCATCCATCACAAAGCCCCCCATAAAAGATCCCCCATCACAGACCCCCCCATCACAAATCTCCCCATTACAAAGCCCCCCAACATAAACTCCTCTCCATCACAAAGCCCCCCAACATAAACTCCTCTCCATCACAGAGCCCCCATAACAGATCCCCCATAACAGACTCCCCCCTCACAGATCCCCCATCCACAATAGAAATATGTGTATTCCAGAAAGTTTAACAATCAGCAGATAAAGATACTCCAAACACCTGTTGTTAGCGCTTCAATCATCCCGGCACCATGGTTGTTATGGTTTCAGGGTGATTGAAGTGCATTATTGAAGTGTCCCCAGCAGAGTGCTTCCTTACATCTCAGGTGTTACTGTCCCCAGCCAGCGGAGTGCTTCCTTACATCTCAGGTGTCCCCAGCTGAGTGCTTCCTTACATCTCAGGTGTCACTGTCCCCAGCCAGCGGAGTGCTTCCTTACATCTCAGGTGTCCCCAGCGGAGTGCTTCCTTACATCTCAGGTGTCCCCAGCGGAGTGCTTCCTTACATCTCAGGTGTCACTGTCCCCAGCCAGCGGAGTGCTTCCTTACATCTCAGGTGTCCCCAGCGGAGTGCTTCCTTACATCTCAGGTGTCACTGTCCCCAGCCAGCGGAGTGCTTCCTTACATCTCAGGTGTCCCCAGCGGAGTGCTTCCTTACATCTCAGGTGTCCCCAGCAGAGTGCTTCCTTACATCTCAGGTGTCACTGTCCCCAGCCAGCGGAGTGCTTCCTTACATCTCAGGTGTCCCCAGCGGAGTGCCTCCTTACATCTCAGGTGTCACTGTCCCCAGCCAGTGGAGTGCTTCCTTACATCTCAGGTGTCCCCGGCCAGCGGAGTGCTTCCTTATATCTCAGGTGTCCCCAGCGGAGTGCCTCCTTACATCTCAGGTGTCCCCAGTGGAGTGCCTCCTTACATCTCAGGTGTCCCCAGCGGAGTGCCTCCTTACATCTCAGGTGTCCCCAGCGGAGTGCTTCCTTACATCTCAGGTGTCACTGTCCCCAGCCAGCGGAGTGCTTCCTCACATCTCTGGTGTCACTGTCCCCAGGCAGCGGAGTGCTTCCTTACATCTCAGGTGTCCCCAGCGGAGTGCTTCCTTACATCTCAGGTGTCCCCAGCGGAGTGCTTCCTTACATCTCAGGTGTCCCCAGCGGAGTGCTTCCTTACATCTCAGGTGTCACTGTCCCCAGCGGAGTGCCTCCTTACATTTAAGGTGTCACTGTTCCCAGCCAGCGGAGTGCTTCCTTACATCTCAGGTGTCCCCGGCCAGCGGAGTGCTTCCTTATATCTCAGGTGTCCCCGGCCAGCGGAGTGCTTCCTTATATCTCAGGTGTCCCCAGTGGAGTACCTCCTTACATCTCAGGTATCCCCAGCGGAGTGCCTCCTTACATCTCAGGTGTCCCCAGCGGAGTGCTTCCTTACATCTCAGGTGTCCCCAGCAGAGTGCTTCCTTACATCTCAGGTGCCCCCAGCGGAGTGCCTCCTTACAGCTCAGGTGTCACTGTCCCCAGCCAGTGGAATGCTTCCTTACATCTCAGGTGTCCCTTAGCCAGCAGAGTGCTTCCTTACATCTCAGGTGTCCCCAGCAGAGTGCTTCCTTACATCTCAGGTGCCCCCAGCGGAGTGCCTCCTTACAGCTCAGGTGTCACTGTCCCCAGCCAGCGGAGTGCTTCCTTACATCTCAGGTGTCCCTTAGCCAGCAGAGTGCTTCCTTACATCTCAGGTGTCCCCAGCGATGTGCCTCCTTACATCTCAGGTGTCCCCAGCGGAGTGCCTCCTTACATCTCAGGTGTCCCCAGCGGAGTGCTTCCTTACATCTCAGGTGTCCCCAGCGGAGTGCCTCCTTACATCTCAGGTGTCCCCAGCGGTGTCTCCGCTGCCATTACTGAAGGCTGAGGGGGAACAAATACAGGAAGGGAGCCTGCCGAGTGGCTAAAATAGAAATGGGGCTGCGGCACTGCCCACCCGCCACCCCTTTTCACAACAGGTCACAGATGACAGACAGGCTGGGGGCGGGGGGTGGGCAGTGCCGCAGCTCCATTTTTATAGTAGCCACTCGGCAGGCTCCCTTGTCGTTTGCTCGTCTGTGGTCTTCTAGAAAATGGCTGCAATATTAAAGGGGCAGTCCGCGGGCCGGGAAAATTACACTGGCGGGCCGTAGTTTGAGGACCCCTGCTCTAGTCCAAATAGGCTTGACAAACAGAAATTTCAGGAAAAGCTGGTTTCAGAGCTGGGCCTGCAAGAGTATAGAGAACCTTTTAAAGCCTCTCATTTTGTCAACAGGATTTTGAATGAACGAACAAACCTCTATAGGTACAGTAAGATGCTCAAGACTGATATGGCAGGATTTGCTACCTGAACAGACTACTTTTTTTAACCATTTTCCACTGGATTGAATTCTGCAATGATTTTCAGTGGCCTAAAATCTTTTAGGATTGACTTAACCATCATAGATTGCCCCATTCTATTTGTTCATGAACAAGGAATGTCTTTTTAGGCTTAGTAGGTCTCTTAGTATGCAAAGGGGAATGGTGAGACAGAAGAGAATCAAGTGCAGCAATGCTGAAGCTTTTTGCACACAGAAGTACCATATTTATCGGCATATAACACGCACCCCAAGTTTAGGAGGGAAGTTTAAGGAAAACATTTTTTTAGATTTTAAATGCTCATCAATGCAGCCTTATTAGTGTCCATCTGCAGCCTTGCCCATCATTGCAGCATAATCAGGGTCCATCTGCAGCCTTGCCCATCATTGCAGCATGATCAGTCCTCCGTGGAAAATGAAATTAAGGATATTAATGAAGAAGTGCAGGATACACACAAGCATGCGTGGCACGTATTAATCACTGTGCTGGTAAGTGGAACACAAAAGAGGATGGCCGTGTACAGAGCTATGATCAGGGGAAGACAAACTTGGTCACTATATGCGGTAATGTCATTCCTTAACCACTTCCATACAGGGCTTTTTATACCACTTCAATACCGGGCCTATTCTGGCACTTCTCTCCTACATGTACAAATCATCATTCTTTTGCTAGAAAATTACTCAGAACCCCGAAACATTATATATGTTTTTTTTTAGCAGACACCCTAGGGAATAAAATGACGGTCGTTGCAACTTTTTATCTTGCACGGTATTTGGGGGAAAAAAATGGTTTCATGAATTAAAAAATAACAAAACAGTAAAGTTAGCCCAATTTTTTTGTAAAGTATGAAAGCTTATGTTACGCCGAGTAAAAAGATACCTAACATGTCACGCTTTAAAATTGCGCACACTCATGGAATGGCGCCAAACTTCGGTACTTAAAAATCTCCATAGTCGACGCTTTGAAAATTTTTACAGGTTACCAGGTTAGAGTTACAGAGGAGGTCTAGTGCTAGAATTGTTGCACGCGCTCTAACGCACGTGGCGATACCTCACATATGTGGTTTGAACGGCGTTTACATATGCGGGCGGGACTTACGTGTGTGTTCGCTTCTAATCGCGAGCTATTGGGGACGGCCGTTTTAAAAAAAAAAAAATTTTATTTTACTTTTTTTTTTATGATCACTTTTATTCCTATTACAAGGAATGTAAACATGTAAACATCCCTTGCAATAGGAATGTGTGTGACAGGTCCTCTTTATGGAGAGATGCGGGGTCAATAAGACCCCACATCTCTCCTCCAGGCTGGAAAGCATGAGATCGTGAAAAAAATTTCACTGATCTCATACTTACAGCCGCAATGGCGGCTTTGTTTACATTTGAGGATCCGGGCGTGACGTCATCACATTGCGCCCGGGCCTCCGACGATCATAGAGATGACTGGTGACCATCTGGTCACCAGTCATCTCTATGCTCATCACGTGACCCACCACCGGGGCTGACGATTCTCTCCGGGACCCCGATCGCACGGGAGAGCCCGGAGAAGCACCGGATGGCGGCGGGAGGGGGGGTGTCCCCTCCCACCGCCTATAAGAACGATCAAGCGGTGGAACCGCTGCTATGATCATTCTTATTGGGCGCAGGATCGCCGGCTGAAAAAAAGGATATCTGAATGATGCCTCTAGCTGCAGGCATCATTCAGATATCCCCCCTCAAACCCAGGACATCATAAGACATCCACCCGGAGGGAGAGAGGGTTCCTGCCGGCGTCATTCTGCTATGGCCTGGTATGGAAGGGGTTAAGCATTCCATTATTTTTAATCTGCCTGCTGAGGAGAGAACGAGCGCCGCCGAGATAGAGCCGGATGTTCTGTGTACTCGGCTCGTCTCGCAGTTCCGCCCCTTGGCCCAGCTCCTATGATGGACATAACACTGGTCCAATGGCGGAACGTAAATGCTAGGAGGCGGGACTGGGCATGACTGCGAGCGGAGCTGAGTACACAGGAGATTCGGCTCTGTCTATTTTTCGGCGGCGCTCGTTCCCTCCTTCCACCCCGAGGCAGCCGTTTGGCGTATAACACGCACCTGCGATTTTCCCCTGATTTTAAGGGGAAAAAAGTGCGTGTTATATGCTGATAAATACGGTATATCAAAAGTGGTAAGCACATTGCATGAAGCTGTAACTTCATGATGTATAGAGAGCGTGGGAAATCTTCCACAGTCTCCTCTAACACCGCTTTCAGGTTCTCTTCATTTCCTTCTATGTCTATCTCTTCCAGAGCAGACATATCGGGACCCGAGTCAGGCCGAGACAGTATTAGTGGAGAAGGAGCCTGGCGCTTTTGAGCCCAAGACAATGATGGCTGTATTAAAGCTGTTAGTTGTCCAAGGAATTGGATGTAGTTACAGAAATAAGCTCTTTAGTTAGGCAGGCCACTGGAACCTGAGTTTAAATGGGGTCCTACTCCGCTGTATAGAAGTATTGCAAGTCTGGGCAGTTTGTTTTGCAGGCCTATGGCAGACCAAATATTCACCTGACTTTGCGCATAGTTTCTGCTATTGCCATCAGTGAAGGTATTCCTCTTTAGGGTATTTAAAAATTTGGGCACGGAAATTGGGTGTGTCCAAGAGGGAGAATGCAGCAATCCAGGTAGTGACCATACTGTAGCAAATCCTTATGGCAAAAGAACAGGGGTAAAACGCCCAAGTACCATATAAAGACATGGTGGGAAACTGATACCTAATGCACCACTTTGTCACCCATGATGGAATCAATTTTTAAAATGTAAACACTGTATAAAAAGAGAATACGTTACAAAAACATTCCCGGTTTCCGGATAGGTTCAACTTATGATCGCATACTATTCAGCACACACATGCACAATGTATAGCAAGTAACGAGATATTATAGAAGAAAAGAGAAAACCTCAATAGTGCAAACAGAGTGGGTAGAAAAACCCCACAAAAGCCATAGATGTCTATGTGTGAAGAAAATCCAAACATAGCAAGGTCCACTAGAAAGATGGCTGTAGCTATTCTTTTTTGGATATTAGATCTCCTCTGTGCACTAAAAAGACAAATGGACAAAAGTCAGTGCTAAGTGTATCGGTAATAAAAACAAAGGGTGAGATTGCACTCACAGAACTAAAGGAAAGACAGGCATATCATCAGTCCCAATAAGCCGTGTCGGGTTTGGATAAAAAGAGTGCTGAGCACATGGTTGGTGAATCCTAGCGTATTGGACATAATCAAGCTTTTAAAGGGGAACTCTAGCTCACAACTCAAATTGCTTAAACAAATGCAATGAAAAAAATAAAAGAATGAATGATAAATAATAAAAGAATGCATTTCAAACTGAGACAATTAAAAGATTCGATATAAAAAAAAAAACACATCTCAATGTGTGATTATATAAATATGCAATTCTTTAGGTGGAAAATAAATTTGAGACAAAGGAAATGATACGGACACCATTAAGTTTCATAAAATAGTATGAATTTCAAGCGCTTCATTGAGCCCCATTGGAGGTAATGTATTTAACCCCTTGGCACCGACGTAACATAAATATGCAGCCCCACTGGACTGGGCTTTGTGCCATGGGGCCGCATATTTGCATGCCTCCCTTTGCGCTGGGAGTGATTGGGACCCGAAACGTCCGATTATGGGTCACCTGATCGCTGTGATAGCCTCTGATTGGTTATCACAGTGACCATTCACTGTGAAGCCTGCCCCTGTGTCTTCGGTCTCTGTGACTGGACAAGAAAGATACATTGTATCTTTCTTTGTCCTTGCATAGATAGAAAAAAAAGTGTGTAAAAAAAATAATAATTTTTTAAATAAACCTAGATTAAGGTCAATGCAAGGGTTAGTGTTTGCATCAACGTCAGTTATTTTTGGACAGGATTTTTTTTTAATTAGTGTCAGTCAGTATTAGGTAGGATGAAAAAGAAAAGAAAAGAAACAAAATTAAATTTCATTGCAGCAACTCAAAATCGTACTCAGTAGTTTGTATGCCTCCCATGTGCGTGTATGCATGCCTGACAAAATTGGGGCATGCTTCTAATGAGATGACAGATGGTGTACTGGGGTATTTCCTCCCAGATCTGGACCAGGGCATCACTGAGTTCCTGAACAGACTGAGGTGCAACCCGGCTGCGTCGAATGGACCGAAACAATGTCCCAGAGGTGTTCTATTGGATTTAGGTCAGACGAGAGTGGGGGGCCATTCAATGGCATCAATTCCTTCATCCTCTAGGAACTGGATGCATACTCTTGCCACATGAGGCCAGGCATTGACGTGCACCAGGACCCACTGCACCAGCGTAGAGTGCTGGGCAGTGAGCACAGGGCCCACTAGAAGACGTCGGGCCCTCAGACCACACTCTTGAAGCCTGTTTCTGATCGTTTGGTCAGACACATTCACACCAGTGGCCTGCTGGAGGTCATTTTGTAGGGCTCTGGCAGTGGTCATCCTGTTCCTCCTTGCACAAATGAGCAGATACAGGTCCTGCCGATAGGTTAAGGACCTTCTACGTCCCTGTCCAGCTCTCCTAGAGTAACTGCCTGTCTCCTGAAATTTCCACCATGCTCTTGAGACTGTGCTGAGAGACACAGCACACCTTCTGGCAATGGCACATATTGATTGTGCCATCATGGAGGAGTTGGACTGCCTGTGCAACCTCTATAGGGTACAGGTATTGCCTCATGCTACCAGTAGTGACACTGACCCTAGCCAAGTGAAAAACAGACAGAAAAGATAAGCAGGAAGAAGAAAAAAAAACAAAAAAAAAACAGTGGCCTCCACCTGTAAAACCATTCCGGTTTTGGAGTTTGTCTCATTGCTGCCCATCTTAGTGCACCTGTTGTTAATTTCATTAAGACCAAAGCAGCAGAAACTGATTAACAAACCCCTCTGCTACTTAACTGACCAGATCAATATCCCAGGAGTGTAATTGACTTGATGCTATACTTTGATTAAAAAGTGTTCCTTTAATTTTTTTGAGCAGTGTAGTTGTGATATGTTAGAAGGCGGGACCGCAGGTCCTGCCTGAATTTGTAGGAGGAGTCGGAAGGTTTTAAACCTGCCCTCTCTCCTCCTTGCCTGCTGTGACAGGTCATTTCCGGTGCGACCACGACGTCATTTCCGGTTTTCTTTCAGCAAGGAGGATGTGTGGCTGCTGCCATGCTCGCCTCTCCGCTTCTCGTGCGGACACAAGTATTGTTTAGAGGGTCTATGGGCAGGGGAGGGGCCGCCCGCTTATGGTCTATCTCATAGCCCCATGTGTTGGCGTTTTTGGGGGGCCAGGGGCCTGCTCTCCAGGGATGGACTCAGCAACTGATGGTGGTACAGGCGCCAACTCTGACAACCCATAACCTCCCTCTGCCCCACATCTCACACAGCGACCCCGATCAGCCTGTCAATGCTCTACAGATGGACAGTCTGATAGTTTTTCAGTCTCAGCACCCTCATCCACCCATCCATCCCAGCAGATGTTAATATGAGACCTACCTCGTGCTCATCTCCTGTCCGCATCCCGGGGGGGGGGAGGGTGTGTGTATGTACACACTCTGCTTCCTTCGGTTGTGCAGTATCATGTTAGCTGAGTGCTGATTGGCTGAAGGAGCATCCTCCTCCGTATGGCCTATCTCCTTCCCTGTGACATGTCTCCCAGTGTAAGCCCAGTGAGTGCTGAGGGCTCCCTGTCAACGTTGTTGAGTTTTTCTGATTCTGGGGTGTCTGGTGGGGATGTTGGAGGGGCTCTTGGGGTTCCTCTCGGGCTGGGGGAGTTGGGGCTGGGGCAGTGTATCTGTCAGTTACTAAATCTTGGTTAGGGGGGAGTCATGCCATCGGCTTCATTCGATCAATCTCCCCCTGTCCCGGGTACTCTTATCGCAGTTACTGCTCTCTGGTTCCTTCTATGTTTCACCATCTTGCCAAGGCTGCATCTCACATCTGCTTTTAT
Source organism: Rana muscosa (assembly GCA_029206835.1). Lineage (NCBI taxonomy): Eukaryota > Metazoa > Chordata > Amphibia > Anura > Ranidae > Rana > Rana muscosa. The sequence goes on along the minus strand of CM055122.1, from coordinate 691,216,380 downwards.
TTTTCTTCAGGATTCTGGTTGGAGTGTGTATGTGTTCAGCCGATCTGTGTTCAGTTGGTGAGCTCAGTGAGTGCATCTATTCAGTCCGATGCAGGTTCAAACGCTTATCACACCGCACTCACATCATTTCCTTCAGCTGTGCAGTGATTGGCTGAAGTAGCATCTCCCTCAGTTCGGCCTGTCTCCTTCCCCATGGTATGATGTGTCTCACAGTGTTAGCCTGCGTATGCTAAGGTGATGGGGGGGGGGGGGTGAGAGGGGCTATTAGGGGCTCCTCTCAGACTGGGGGCAGTGTTTAAGTCAGCGGTCTTATTTTGGTGTTGGTTGGGGGGGGGTCACGCAATCAGCCTCTATGTTCGATCTCCCCCTGTGTCAGGATTCTGGTTGGAGCATGTATGTGGTCAGTGTTTGTCAGTGTGCTCAGTGAGGGTATGTTTCAGTCAAGATACGGTATTCAATTTACATTTCTATGTTTTTTGCGTTTCTCATGTTTTTGCGGTTCTCTTGTTTTACGTTTCTCATGTTTTACGTTTCTTATGTGATTGTTCCATGTGTTACGTTTCTCATGCTGATGTTCTCATGCGTTTACGTCTCTCATGCTAGTTATGTTCCCATGTGTTGCGTTCTCATGCTAATATTCTCATGCGATTACGTTTCTCATGCGGTTACATTTCATGCGATTTCGTTTCTCAGGCTAGTTAGGTTCTCATGCGGTTACGTTTGTCATGCGGTTACGTTTGTCATGCGGTTACGTTTGTCATGCGGTTACGTTTCTCATGCTAGTTATGTAATCATGTGATTACGTTTCTCAGGCTAGTTATGTTCTCATGCGGTTACGTTTGTCATGCGGTTACGTTTGTCATGCTAGTTATGTAATCATGTGATTACGTTTCTCAGCTAGTTATGTTCTCATGCGATTACGTTTCTCAGCTAGTTATGTTATCATGCGATTACGTTTCTCATGCGGTTACATTTCATGCGATTTCGTTTCTCATGCGATTTCGTTTCTCAGGCTAGTTACGTTTGTCATGCTAGTTATGTAATCATGCATTACGTTTCTCATGCTAGTTATGTTCTCATGCTAGTTATGTTCTCATGCGATTTACGTTTGTCATGCGATTACGTTTCTCATGCGGTTACGTTTCTCATGCTAGCCATGTTCATGCGGTTACGTTTCTCATGCGGTTACGTTTCTCATGCGGTTACGTTTCTCATGCTAGTTATGTTCTCATGCGATTACGTTTGTAATGCTAGTTATGTAATCATGTGATTACGGTTCTCATGCGATTACGTTTCTCATGCGATTACGTTTCTCATGCTAGTTATATTCTCATGCGATTACGTGTCTCATGCTAGTTTTGTTCTCGTGCGGTTACGTTTCTCGTGCGGTTACGTTTTCCTGCTAGCTACGTTTCTCATGTGGTTACGTTTCTCATGCGGTTACGTTTCTCATGCGGTTACGTTTCTTATGCGGTTACGTTTCTCATGCTAGTTCTGTTCCCATGCGTTACGTTTCTTATGCTAGTCACGTTCTCATGTGTTACGGTTCTCACGCTGGTTGCGTTTCTCGTGCGTTGCGTTTCTCGTGCGTTGCGTTTCTCGTGCGATGCGTTTCTCGTGCGATTATGTTCACATTTGTTTGAGTTCTCATGTGTTTATGTTTTCTCATGCAATTTACGTTTCTCATGTTTCTCGTGTAATTTTACGTTTCTCATGAAGGTTCAGTTATGATGTTTTCCTAGTTGGTAGCGCTGATATGTTCATATTAGATTCATGGCATTTCACTGCTGGGGGGGGGGGGTCACCCATCACGTTTATGGGTGCCTACGGATTGAGATGAGCGTTTCTAATTGGCTTGTACGGTGGCAAGTCTCCTCATCCGTTTCTCATACATTTCACATACATTTCATGCATCTGGGCATTTCTTTTCTCATTTAAAGGCCTGACACGTCTTCAGGTTCATCAGGCCTGAGTGTACGTTTTTAATTTGCCTGCTACGCCTCAGGTTGCTCGGCCTGTGCAAATTCTTGGGATTGTTGCTTTCTCAGTCCTGCTCATACTTTGTATTGTTAGTACATTGGTTCATTCTTCACATTGTAGGTTTTGCTACGTCACACCGCGGCAGTTTTCCTATCTCGTTACTCTCGAGACTGTCACCATTAGTCCTGCACTTACCTTCATTTCATTTACTTATATACATGTCAGGGTAATATCTTCACGGTTATCATGACTATACATGACGCTACTGCGTCTTTTAATCAGTCACCTGCATAAGTAGCAGTTAGGGTAGGAAGGGGTTTCCTGTTTCTTAGGGTTCGTTGGTTATTTCTTGTTTTAACGGTATTGGTCTTGTTTGCAGAGGTCGTGTCACGGGCAGTAGATGTCGAAGACTTTGCCGCCATCCATCCTTCGGTTAGGGTCTCTGTACATAGGAGCTCGCCCTCCTTGCAAACTCCCGTTTCGGCCGTCTCTCTGGCAGTGGCATAGGGTTAGGTGGAAGGGTTTTGGTCCTAGGGCAGAAGTTGGATGCCTGCGCACTGGCACTCGGCTGAAGGCTCTCCCATGTAGTAGGCTGTTAGGTAGTTTTCCACTGTCGGGACAGTTTCTTCCTCGTTTTAGTGTCCAAACGGGGTCCTGCTGATCTACAGAAATGGACGTCGCTGAGGTTTGATCAACAAGTCATTTTAAATTTCAGCCTAGGAAGCTCATGACACGGTCCGGGATACCTTCCAGGCTTTTCCACCTGGGTATCCTGGTTTATTTTGTCACGTACATTCGATGTCTACATGCTTTCATTGTCTTTTAGTTTGTTTTTGGCACTTTCAGCTCAAGCGGTCCTACAAGCTGGTGCTCGGTCAGTCTTGGGTCGTCTCGTGATGGCGTCTGCGAACGTGCCCGGGGATGGGCCAATTGCCTTTTCCCTGGTGCGCTCTTCTTCGCTAGCTCGGTACATGACACATTGCTGTTCCCTGCTGCCTAAACCAGGGTTGCTCCTTATGCTCACACCGGCCGTGCTTTCAGGTTAGGTGCAGTGTCTGCTGCTTCTCGCCAGGGGGTTCGCATTCACGTTGTTTAGGAGTTGGGTTGGTGGGATTCAGCATTCATTTCCGGACATGTTCCGCATCCACATGTCAAGTCTTCACAAGCTTTCTTGCATTGGCTGCTCGAGGTTGCATACAGTTACTTTCATTTCAGGCTTTTTGCGAGCTCATCCTACTGTCTTATTTTTGCCCCCTTTTAGGCATACCGACCATGTGACCCCGGCACACCCCAGGTCACTTTCCCTGTTTTCCCCTCAGTCATTTCCCGCATGTACCTTAGACTCCGAGTACAAGTTAGAAGGCGGGACCGCAGGTCCTGCCTGAATTTGTAGGAGGAGTCGGAAGGTTTTTAAACCCGCCCTCTCCTCCTTGCCTGTCGTCATTTCTCTCGTGCCCCACCCACCCTTCCCCTTTTTTCTTGTTATTTCTTCTCCTTTACTTTTACTTGGGTATGCCCCCTTTTAGGCATACCGACCATGTGACCCCGGCACACCCCAGGTCACTTTCCCTGTTTTCCCCTCAGTCATTTCCCGCACGTACCTTAGACGAGTACAAGTACAGTTTTACACATGTTAACACATTACAAAATTGGGCTTAGGCATCTAGATTACCCCTTCGCGCCTAAGCGTAAAACCAAAAGAGAAAATCCAGTATGTCTCCTGTTCACATAATTTTTTTGTATCTTTCTGCTTTTTTGAAGAGTATTTGGGATCTGTTCAATAATACAGATTTGTAGACCCTCAGTGGATTTGGCATGCACATCTCTAAAGTGTCTGGGTACACTACAATTCCTGTTTTTATATTGGTCACCTTGTTCTATGGCTCTCCTGTGCTCACCAAATCTGGTCCTCCCTATTAGGGATGAGCTTCGAGTTCGACTCGAACATCGTCTGTTCGGCCATTCGCCGAATTTCGAACATTATGGGCCGTTCGCGCCAAATTCGAGTGGCGCGTCACGGCCCATAATTCACTGCGGAATCGCAGTGCATTGCTGGCTGATGATTGGCCAAGCATGCACTATGATCCGCATGCTTTGGCCAATCACAGCGTGGAAAAAACGGAGAGCCAGGGTGGCTTTGGCCAATTATGTCTCAGGGGGTTTAGTACACGCCCCACACTATATAAGGCCACCTGCATGGCGGCCTTGTGTAGTGTGTTGCGGCGGTGGTTAAAGACAGATAGAGAGAGACAGTGTCATTTAATTTGAGTTCGATAGAGCAGGCAGGTGAGTCAGTTACAGTGTGTAGAGGATATATATGCATCCTAGGTGTTGTATATATATTTATACACTGTATTCAGTTTAGCTAGATCCGTTCCTGTTATTCTCTTCATAATATACTGACAGGCAGGCAGGTGATTGTGCTAGCTGCAGTATTTTCACTTAGTGTACTGTGTCCTTTGCACAGTGTGCACCAAAAGCTTACCTCAATACAATTGCTGGTGTTCTGATACAAATACAGGCAGGGAGCTGCAGTATTTTGCTTTAGTGTCCTTTGCACAGTGTGCACCTAAAGCTTACCTCAATACAATTGCTGGTGTTCCGATACTAATAATACTACAGGCAGGTAGTTGATTCTGCTAGCTGCAGTATAATCAGGAGATATATATATATATATATATATATATACACATATATATATATATATATATATATACATACATACATCCCAGCTTTGTGCAGCTACATCTCCCTGCAGGCCATTAGTATGTCTGGAAGGACAACAAGGATAGGCAGACAGTCACGAGCCAATAAAAGAGGGCAAGCAGGCTCTGTGTCTAGAGGCAACAGTGCTGGTCGTGGACACGGTGCATCTTCATCAGCACGTGGGACACGCTTGTCCTTTTTTTCGGCAGCTGACAGTGTTGGGCCCCAATATGCCGAAGACTTGGTAGAGTGGATGACCAAGCCGTCCTCATCCTCCTCATCCTCTCTCACCCAGGCTCAGGGTACTTTGTCTGGCAAAGCAGCTGCCAAAGCTGCCTCTTCCCTCGGCTCAATAGCATCAGTCACTCCTTCCCTAGTCCCACCATGTCCTCCTGAGGAGTCCCCCGAACTGTTTGACCACAGTGTTGGGTACATGCTCCAGGAGGATGCCTAGCGTTTTGAAGGCTTCGATAATGGTACCCAGCTAGAGGAAGGCAGTAACGTGAGCCCAGAGAGAGGGGGTGCCCAAGCAGGACAGCAATCTGGCAGTCATGTTCCCCCAGCTGCAGCATACTGCCAGGTTTGCTACAGTAATGCGGAGGGAGGGGATGATGAGGTCACGGACTATGTGGGTGCCTGATAGGAGAGAGGAGGAGGCACATCTCCAACGAGGCAGGATGTCCTCCAGGGGCCAGCTTAAGGGCAGAACACCGACAGCATCACACGGCAGAGCTCCGCATGTGCAGGCCGCTGCTGTCTCTGCGCATTATTCCAAAAGTTCTTTGGTGTGAGACTTTTTTGAGACGAGTGCATCAGATCGCAGCGCTGCCATTTGCAACATATGTCTCAGGCATATCTCGCGTGGCCAAAACATCACCCGCTTGGGCACCTCATGCTTGATCAGACATATGTCGACCTGCCATGCAGTTCGTTGGCAAGCACACCTAAAAGACCCACACCAAAGAACAAAGCGGACCTCTCCTTGCTCCTCATCAGCTGGGATCTCCAACCCCACTATACCTTCAGTCCTCTCTGAAACCTGCACTGAGAGGAATGAAGGTGTAGAATTAGGTGTGTCACAGCCAAGTACTTGCGGGCAATCTGCTATCGGTACACCAACGTCAGATTGTACCAGGCAAATTTCCCTGCCCCAGCTGCTGCAACGCCGAAAGAAGTTCGCTCCCAGCCATCCACATGCCCAGCGGTAGAATGTTAGCTTGGCTAAATTGCTAGCACTTCAACTGCTGCTTTTTCAGTTGGTAGACTCTGCCTCCTTCCGTGAGTTTGTGGAATGTGCGGTTCCTCAGTGGCAGGTTCCCAAACGCCACCTTTTCTCACAGAAGGCAATTCCGGATCTCTACCGGCATGTGGAAGGCAATGTCTTGGCCTCGCTGGACAGGGCGGTCAGCGGTAAGGTGCATATTACCGCTGACTCATGGTCCAGCAGGCATGGACAGGGACGTTACCCATCTTTCACGGTGCATTGGGTGACTCTGCTGGCAGCTGGGAAGGATGAAGGACAAGGTGCAGTAGTGTTGGAGGTTGTTCCGCCACCACGCCTCCAAAATGCTACTACTGGTGATTCTGACACACCTCTCTCCTCCACCCCCTCCTCTTCTTCTTCCTCCATGGCCTCTTCCTGTGCTTTGTCCTTGGAACCAGCGGTGCTCCGTAGGCGTTCAAGGGGCTATGCAAGTACGCAGGCAAAGAGATGCCATGCGGTGCTTGAGCTGGTGTGCTTGGGGGACAGGAGCCACACTGGGGCAAAGATTCTGTCAGCTCTGCAGGGGCAGGCTCAGAGGTGTTTGACGCCACACCAGCTTAAGCCAGGAATGGTGGTTTCCGACAATGACACCAACCTCCTCTCCGCCCTCCGACAGGGACAACTGACCCATGTGCCCTGTTTGGCTCACATCCTTAACTTGGTGGTGCAGCGGTTCTTGGGCAGGTACCCGGCCTTACAGGATGTCTGGAGGCAGGCCAGGAAAGTCTTTGTGCATTTCAGCCGGTCATATAATGCCAGTGTTTGGCTGGCTGACCTGCAAAAGGATTTTAACCTGCCCAAGAACCGCCTAATCTGTGACATGCCCACCAGGTGGAAATCAACGTTGGCCACATGCAGCAGAGGGCCATCAATGAGTATCTGTGCCAATATGGCACCAGGACAGGGTCAGGGGAGCTTGTTTTTTTTTGCCACGCCAGTTGGTCATGATCAGGGATGCATGCACTGTCCTGGCACCATTTGAGGAGGCCACGAGGATGGTGAGCAGTGACAGTGCATGCATCAGTGACACTGCCCCTCTTGTCCTCCTGTTGGAGCACACGCTGCGTGGAATAATGGACAGGGCACTTGAGGCAGAACAGAGGCAGGAAGAGGAGGACTTCCTTACCTCTCAAGGCCCCCTTTATCCAGACAGTGTTCCTGCTGGCCCGCCTATCACACAGGAAGAGGAGGAGGAGGAGGATTGTGTCAGCATGGAGGTGGAGCCTAGCACTCAGCAGCAGTCTTCAAGGGATCAATTACAGTCCCAAGAAACCCATGGACTTGTACGTGGCTGGGAGGAGGTGGCTGCGGATCATGTTGTCCTCAGTGACCCAGAGGACTCCGGACCGAATGCCTCAGCAAACCTACGATGCATGGCCTCCTTGATCCTGCAAAGCCTGCGGAAGGATCCTCGTATTTGTGTGATCAAGGAGAGGGATCATTACTGGCTGGCAACCCTCCTTGATCCACATTACAAGGGTAAGGTTGCGGACCTTATCTTGGCATCGCAGAGGGAGCAGAGGATGAAACATCTTCGGGAGGCCTTGCAGAAAGGTCTGTGCAACACGTTCCCAGAGACTGGGAGGTTACAAATTACTGGTCCTGCACGTGTTGCTGAGGCTTCGGTCAGTCAAAGAAGGAGCGGTGGAGAAGGTGGCCGTCTGACCGATGCGTTCAGACAATTTTTTAGTCCGCAGCCCCAAGGTATGATCAGTTCCAGCAACCATCGCCAGCGTCTGGTTTACATGGTGCAGGAATAGCTAGGGGCAAGAGCAGACTTGGACACCTTTCCCACCGAAAATCCTCTGGGTTACTGGGTCTTGAGGATGGATCACTGGCCAGAGGTTGCACAGTATGCAATTGAGCTACTGGCCTGTCCTGCATCCAGCGTTCTTTCGGAACGCACATTCAGTGCTGCTGGAGGCTTTGTAACCGATCACAGGGTGCGCCTGTCCACCGACTCGGTCGATCGACTGACCTTCATAAAAATGAATCAGTGTTGGATCACCACCAACTACCAAGCACCTGATGCTGATGTAACCGAATAATTTTTTTTGAAATGTCAGATTCCTTCAAGTCTGCCTATGCTGAGTGACTATCCTGTTATGCTGAGCGACTATCCTATTCCTCCTCAATGATCATGCTGATAGCTTGTAAGAACATTTTTGGATCTGGGCACCGCCACCAGTGGCTAAGGCCCAATTTTTCAGGCCCTGTTTAACAGGGGCGTGTAATTACAATTTTTGATGCAATACTGGGCTCATTCCTGCGCTCCAACTAGAGTATCTGTGAGGGGTTGCAGTTTTTCTGGCACCAGTGCCTAAGGCCCAATTTTAATGCCCCTGTTCAACAGCGGCATGTAATTACAATTCTTAATCTAATATTTCACAGCAGGGTCCATTCCTGCGCCTACCAAGAGTAACTGTGAGGGTTTACAGTGTTGTGGCAACACCACCACCAAAGGCCCAATTTTTCTGCCCCTATTCAACGGGAGCATGTAATTATGATTCTTGATCTAATATTTCACAGCTGGGCCCATTCCTGCACCCACCAAGAGTAACTGAGGACTTACAGTGTTGTAGCACCAGCACCACCACCAAAGGCCCAATTTTTCCTACCACTGTTCAACAATGGCATGTAATTACAATTCTTGATATGATAGTTCACAGCAGGGCGTTCCAGCGCCCACCAAGAGTAACTGTGAGGTGTTGGTGTTGCCACAACACTGTAAGCCCTAAGGGCCAAATTTCTGCAGAGTATATATGGCAGACCCCTACTTTCAAACATTCAACTTACAAACGACTCCTACTTGCAAACGGAAGGAGACAACAGGAAGTGAGAGGAAATCTACCCCATAGAAGGGAAATTCTCTCCTGTAAGAGTTAATATGGGAAAAAGGTTTCTCTTCTCCACTGATGCTTTATCACCAATCTTGTTTTACTAAAAAAAACAAATTTTCAAAAAACATTTGTCATTGGGACGGAAAGTGAGGTGCACAGACAGCAAAACAAATGTTACAGGGGTGATAACCCTTCACTATGTTTTCCAAAAAGCTTAAAAATGGTTTTTTTGGCTGGAGCTACACTTTAAATATGTACCAGTTCAAAATTACAAACATATTCTACGTAACAACAAACCTACAGTCCCTGTCTTGCTTGCACCGCCTGTATACTGCTGAGTATATAGGGTCTTGGGCCCCACGCCTTTCCTTTTTTTAATTTGGGTGTGGGATTCCCCTCAATAGCCATACAAGACCCAAAAGGGCTGGTAATGGGGGGGGTTACGCATTCCCTTTTTCTCAATGATTTTCATCCATATTGCCGGGACCAGACATTACATTAAAGCCGCAAGCAGTTTTAAACTTTTTTTCCTTCAGAAATATCATTTTATGCAGGGACCGTTCTGAACACGGAAAACACGTGTCACTTCACAGGCATACTATAGACACCCCCCAGGTATGATATTTAGAGGAATATTTCAATTTTTGTTTTTACTTTATGCATTATTAAAATCACTGCTCCCAAAAAAACTGCCATTTTAAAACTTCTTTTTGCATTGCTACATGTCCCCTGGGGCAGGACCCGGGTCCCCAAGCCCTTTTTAGGACAATAACTTGCATATTAGCCTTTAAAATTAGCACTTTTGATTCCAAACGTTCGAGTTCCATAGACTTTAACAGGGTTCGATAGTTTGCGCAAACTTTCGGTCCGTTCGCAGCTTTTTGGTGCGAACCGAACCGGGGGGTGTTCGGCTCATCCCTACTCCCTATATATAGGGTACCACAGAACACCTGAGGGAATAGATAACATGATCGGTGCAACATGTGAAAAGTTGAAAATGGGGTAATTTTTGCTATTAGTCGCAAAGAACTTGAGGCCATTGGGGACAAAGGCACAAGTTAGACATTTTTTTCTTGTGACATCTGTACATGCCGATTAGGTTGGAAAAAAGGCCCCCCATTGTGGGACCAATGAAAGTGGAGTTTTTAAATTTACCACAGGCTACCTGACTTTTAATGTTCTGTGCCCTACGGTAAGTGAACCACGGTTGGAAGGGTAGGGAATGTTTCAGAATAAGGTCTTGTAGCAGAATTCCCCAATGTTTATTCAAAATCTACTATATATATATATATATATATATATATATATTAGGAAGCAGGGGCGGATCCAGAGTCTTTTCTCGGGAGGGGCACTGCCAAAAAAATGTTTTTTTTTGTGGGAAATTTATCGGGGAAATGGTATGTGTCGGCGCTTCAATCATCCCGGCACCATGGTTGTTATGGTGTCAGGATGATTGAAGCGCATTATTTCTATTATTACATTGTAATATGAAATTAAATAGTTCAATGCAGAATCAGTGGGAGCCCCGAGTGTGTCACTTGCCACCGTTGCCTGCAATTAATGGGAGCCCTGAGCGTGTCACTTGCCACCAGACGCAGATTGTCATTTGCCACGTCACCTGACACAATTTGCGGATTGTCACTTGCCACGTCGCCTGCCACACCTTGCGGATTGTCACTAACTTGCCTGCTAAGGTGTAGTTTTGGTTGTCTCTTGCTGTGTCCCAGACTCCCAGAGTCAGACAGCAGAGAGATAATGTAATCGCTCTGCTGCCTGCACAGTGAGGGCGGAAGTCACTGTAGGAATGCAGGGCAGGCTCGGGCGGTGAGAGATGATCTCATCTCTGCTCCCCCGCTCCCGGCTAGCTGATTGGCCAGCTGCCACACTGAGCCTGCTCTCTCACCCTCACCTGCACTGCCAACACACTGAGCATCACGGTCTGCCCACGAACCGCGCCGCCCCCGACAACAAACCGCGCCGCAAGCGGAGCCACCCGCTTTCTTACCAGTCTGTGGAGCCGCACGCTATTGCACCTGCCCGCAGAGCGGCCTGATGTGACTCACTGACGTCACTCATTGCTAGACGCCAAGCGGCCCAGGCGTTAGCAGCGAGTGCAGGGAAGAGGCTCCACCCACCTCCTCCTCCGCTCCTGGTATCGTGTCAGTGCGCCACGTAACTACATTAGACGAGTCTCTCTCTCAGCGCCGCTGATCGGCTGATGTGAGTAACTCAGAGAGGCAGCCGCAGAACAAGTACTGTATATACTCGAGTATAAGCCGACCCGAATATAAGCCGAGGCACCTAATTTTACCCCAAAAAACTGGGAAAACTTATTGACTCAAGTATAAGCCTAGGGTGTCCTAGGCTTATACTTGCCTCACTTTGCCCATGACTAGACTGATGTTTAACATGGAAGTCTATGGAAGGAGTGCCCGGCTTTGAAAAATCGGTTCTCCCAGACACCAAACTTTTCAAACTTATAGAGGAGACATGGGGCTACATGTGTGCCAAGTTTGGGGTCCAGACGACCTACGACCGGCCGGTACCGGGTCCGCAAAAATCACTGGAGAAATGACCGTTTAACATTGGAGTCTATGGAAGGGGTGCCCGGTTTTAAAAAATCAGAGCTCCACTACCGTAGGTCCCCTAGACACCAAACTTTGCACACTTGTAGAAAAGACATGGGGCTACATGTGTGCCAAGCTTGGGGTCCAGGGGACCTACGACCGGCCGGTACTAGGTCCGCAAAATCACCGGAGAAATTACCGTTTAACATTGGAGTCTATGGAAGGGGTGCCCGGATTTAAAAAATCAATGCTACATGTGTGCAAAGTTTGGGGTCCAGGGGTCCTACGGCCGGCCGGTACCGGGTCCCCAAATTTCGGGAGATCAGGCGCAAAAAAAAAAAAAAACAGAGCAAGTGAGTGTGACAAATGGTCTGGGGGGGGGGCAATTGCCCTGTTGCCCCCCGCCCCCCCCCCCTGGATCCGCCACTGATAGGAAGGACCATCAGAACCCTGATGACCAGATTTGGTGAGCACAGGAGAGCCATAGAACAAGGGGACAAAAATAAAAACAGCAAGTATAGTGTACCCACTTTAGAGATGTGCATGCCAAAGGTTCTAAAAGTCTGAAATATTGAACACAATACTCTCCAAAAAGCAGAAAGATGCAAAAAAATTATGTGAACAGGAGACATACTTGATCTTCTCTTTAAATACTTTAACTCCAATGGGGCTCAATGAGGTGAGTGAAACTCATACTATTTTATGAAATTCTTAAACTGAGGCTAAAGCCTTTTTTTTTTTTTTCTTTAAAAATAACAAACATCTTATACTTCCATGCCCTGTGCAGTAGTTTTGCAGAGCAGCCCGAATCGTTCTCTTCTGGGGTCCTTCTTTGGTGCTCCTGGCCCCTTCCTCCTGTTGTGTGCCCCCACATATTTAAAGAGGACTAAAGGTCCAAAAATAAATCTTCAAGATCAATCGGTCAATTATAAACAGCTTTATAAACTATATTTAGTAAAAATAGAACATGAAAAATTGCAAAAATCTCCGACATAACAAAGTTAAGATGCCAACGTTGTCAAAACCAGACAAGAAGCAGCGGCAAACACCCACACAAATCACACATCCACCACACACTCATCCAATCCGATGGTTGAATCGAAGAGGTACTAATACAAGTGACTGCAGATAGAATATATCGTGGTTTCACCAGTTAGCTAGTCTATGACTTCAATGGTAGTACAGGGCCAGATGTAATGTGGAGTATATGAGGGAGGGATGGATGGCTGAGTCCACTAAAACAGAGTCAATCAGTGGTGCATTTGCATAGTGCAGCCATAGGTACAGGTAAAGGCTGAATTTATTCTGCGCACCGATATACTGAATGTTAGCCCAACAGCTAACTTGGCTGTGTAAGGCTGGACTGTAAGCGGGTGGACAGGTGCAGATAGGAGCTGTGTGGATGCAGTATCTTACTAGGAGGCTGGCTACATATGGGTGAGTCGGTGTCCTATTGACAGTATACACAAAGTCAGTTGCTATCTCACCACTCCCCAGCCATACTGAAGGGGTCCTTATGCCTCATGGACAGGATCCACATGGAGGAAGTCCACCAGAGCACTCTGTTTGTGCAGTTCCGTGTGTGCAGTGTCAGTCCACAGGTAGATAACGTGGGTGTGGGAGTCTGCAGGGTCTGGTCTAGGAATGGATGTCCCAGGGGTAATGATGCCGTGCTGACATGTTTTGCTCATGAACAGCTGGTGCTCCTGACCCCTCCCTCCCGTCAAGTGCCCCCACAGCAAGCCGTTTGCTCTGAGGGCACCTGAGCCGAGCCGCAGCTCTGCTCCCCCCCCCCAGACATGGAGCCGCAGTTCGGCCCCGCCCCTCTCCTGATTGGCTAACTGACTGATCGACAGCAGTGGAAACCAATGGCACCACTGCTGTGGCTCAGCCAATCAGGAGGAAGAGTCCCAGACAGCCAAAGCACTCCTGCACATTGCTGGATAGAGATGGGGCTCAGGTAAGTATTAGGAGGGCTGCTACACACAGGTTTTTATCTTAATGCACAGACAACCACTTAATGCCTTTACAACCACTTTAATGGTGTTCATATTACCGGTAAGTTAACCACTTCCCTACCGCACGCTGTCATATGACATTCTTGACTTTGTGCGGGGATATCTGAATGATGCCTGCAGCTACAGGCATGATTCAGATATAATTCTTTGCAGCCAGCGATTCTGTGCACGTTAAGAACGATCATAGCGGCAGTTGATCGTTCTTATAGGCATCCCCTGCCGCAATGCCAGTGCTTCTCCAGGCTCTCCCGTACCCAGAGAAAGAATCGTCCGGCGACGGATGACGTTAGATCTCTATGACCATCGGAGGCCTGGGCGATGTTAAAGGTGCTTCAACAAAGTTTTTGTTTAACCACTTGACGACCGGGCCATAGCCGAAAGACGGCTGCAGCGCGGTCGTGTTATTCTGGGTGGACGTCCTTGCAGAACGGAAATATCCGTGACCGCCGGCTCAGCCATCCCTGCAATACCCAGCCATACTCAGTGATACCTGGCCATACCCAGTCATACTCGGCTGCTGTATGTGGCCAGGCTGTGGAAGTCTCACATGTGGTATCGCCGTACTCAGGAGGCGTAGGAGAATCTAATTTGGGGTGTTGTTTTTGGTATGTACATGCTATGTGTTAGAAATATTGTATAAATGTACAACTTTGTGTTAAAAAAAAAATGCATTTTAACTAAAGTTGAGTGAACCCGAACTATAAAGTTCGGGTTCGTACCGGACTTTTGGGTTTTTGGGTCCCGGACCCGAACAATTGACTGTATGTTCGGGTTTGGGTCCGGTGTTCGGCGATGTAATGGCGCATTTTTAAAAGCTGCAGGGCAGCCAAACAACTTTAGTTTAACTGGTGTGCCCTTAGAAGCCATACCTACTAATGGCATGGCTGTGATTGGCCAGTGCAGCATGTGACTCAGCCTCTTTATAAGCTAGAGGCGCACAGCACAGCACGTCACTCTGCATTAGACAGGTTAGGGAAAGGTTCCTGGTTGCTGTGAGGGAGAGAATTACATGATAGGAGTCAGTCCTGTTTGTGAAATAGATTCTAATTAGTCAGCGATCTACAAAGATTTAGTTGTGTGGGTGCAGTGCACAAGCTTTTTACGCTGCACTGAGAGAAAAGATACAGTGTAAGGCAAGGTTCCTGTTGTCGCTTTTAGAGAGAATTATCTAGGAGTCCAGATTCAGAAATCTATTCTAATAACTCAGCAATCTACATAGATTTACCTGGTTGGGTTGCAGTGCACAGTCTCTTTACACTGCCATGAGCCCAGTGCCAGAGGAAATATAACTGTTATCTGCAACCTCATTGCACCAGCACTGCATATGTTACTGTGAGATACACCCTGTACATACTGTGGGTGTATTCTGCTCTTCCAAAAACACCCATTTAGGGCAAAAAAAATATTTTACAGTGTTTTCTGCCTATCTGGAGTTGTGAGATACCCAATTTATATATTTTTCTTCTAATTTTTTTTTTAGGGCAAACACTTTTTTTGAATAGCATTTTCTGCATTTCTGTAGGTGTGAGATACACCGTTTACATACTGTGGGTGTATTCTGCTATTGCAAAAACACCCATTAAGGGCAAGATCCTAAATTAGGAAAATATGAGGAGAACGTCAAAGAAGGGACGTGGCCCCCGGTCGTGGTGCTGCTGGTGGAGCTCCTGTTGCAGGGAGAGGACGTGGTCGATCTGTGCCAGCTACACGCACAAGTGAAACACCTTCCTCAGGTGCTGGTAGGCGACAGAGCCTGCAGCGGTATTTTGTCGTGCCTAATGAGGCTGTACGAATGTTGAGGCCAGGACAAGTACAGGCGATAGTAGATTAGGTTGCCGACAGTGCCTCTGGTTCCTTCACATTGTCTCCCACCCAGTCTCCTGATGAAATATCAGAGTTGGCACCTGCAGCCGATGTCCATCAGTCTTTCACCTCACCCCCTTGCAAATCAGCCAAGCAGTCTGAGCCCAAAATAATGCAGCAGTCTTCTGCTTTTCGATGACTGTTAGCAGGGTTTCCCAGGGCCATCCACCTAGCCCTGCCCCAGAAGTGGAAGAGATGGTGTGCTCCGATGCCCAACCACTTATGTTTCACGATGAGTACATGGGAGGACCATCGCAGCATGTCTTGGATGATGACGAAACACAGGTGCCAACTGTTGCTGCTTTCGCAATTGTGCAGACCGACAAGGAGGGCAGGGGTAAAGACTGGGTGGAAGATGATGTGGAGGACGATGAGGTCCTCGACCCCACATGGAATCAACATGATGCAGGTGACCAGTGTAGTTTGGAGGAAGAGGCGGTGGTCGCACAGAGCCACCAGCACAGCAGAAAAGGGAGCAGGGTGCAAAAGCGGAGCGTCCGTCCTAGACCGTACGTCTGCTACTGCCCAATGCAGCAAGGGACCGAGCACACTAAAAGCCAGGTCCAAGGAGTTCCCTAGCGTGGCAGTTCTTCAGACAATGTGCTGATTACAAGACACAAGTGGTTTGCACGCTGTGCAATCAGAGCCTGAAGCGAGGCATAAACGTTCTCAACCTGAGCACAACCTGCATGACCAGGCATCTAAGTGCAAAGCACGAGCTGCAGTGGAGTAGACACCTCAAAAACCAAGAAAGGTCTCTAGCTCCTCCTGCTTCCTCTTCTGCTGCAGTCTTGGCCTCTTCATCCACCTCTGTAGTGACAGTGGCACCTGCCAACCCTCAAACAGAGGATCTGCCAGCAACACTACCACCTGGGTCACCAACCATCTCCACAATGTCCCATGGAAGTGTTCAGCTCTCTATCTCCCAAACACTGGAGCGGAAGAGGAAGTACCCCCCTAGTCACCCACGATCCCTGGCCCTGAATGCCAGCATTTCAAAATTCCTCGCCTTTGAAATGCTGTCATTCCGTCTGGTGGAGACGCAGAGTTTTAAAAGCCTGATGGCATTGGCTGTCCCACAGTACGTCGTGCCCAGCCGCCACTACTTTTCCAGGCGAGCCATCCCTTCCCTGCACAACCAAGTGGGGGACAAAATCAGGTGTGCACTGCGCAACGCCATCTGTGGCAAGGTCCACCTAACTACAGATACGTGGACCAGTAAGCACGGTTAGGGACGTTATATCTCCCTAACAGCACACTGGGTAAATGCAGTGGCGGCTGGGCCTGAGGCAGATAGCAGTTTGGCGCATGTCCTTCCACCACCGAGGATTGCAGGGCACTCATCCTCTACCGCCTCATCCAGTCAGTGTAGCATCTTCACCACCAACTTCAGCACAGCCAGGGGTAAACGACAGCAGCCAGTTTTAAAACTTTCCTGCTTGGGGGAAAAAACCCCACACCACGCAGGAGTTGTGGAGGGACATGGAACAACAGACCGATGAGTGGTTGGTGGCAGTGAGCCTCAAGCCCGACCTGGTTGTGTGTGATAATGGGCTAAATCGCGTAGCAGCTCTGGGCCTAGCCGGTTTGACACACATCCCTTGCCTGGCGCATGTGCTGAACTTGGTGGGCCAGAGGTTCCTGAAAAATTACCCCGATATGCCAGAGCTGCTGCAGAAAGTGCGGGCCGTCTGTGCACACTTTCGGCGTTCTCACCCTGCTTCTGATCGCCTGTCAGCGCTGCAGCGTAACTTCAGCCTTCCCGCTCACCGCCTCATATGTGACGTGCCCACAAGGTGGAACTCCATCTTGCACATGTTGGCCAGACTGTGCGAGCAGCAGCAGGCGATAGTGGAGTTTCAGCTGCAGCACCCACGCGCGAGTCGCTCTGCGGAACAGCACCACTTCACCACCAATAACTGGGCCTCCATGCGAGACCTGTGTGCCTTGTTGTGCTGTTGAGTACTCCACCAACGAGGCCAGTGCCGATGACGCCGATCTCAGCGTTACTATCCCAGTTCTATGCCTCCTTGAAAAACGCTTTGGTTGATGATGGAAGAGGATGTGGCACAGGAGGAGGAACCGGGATCATTTCCAAGGCTTGCAGGGCACTCATTCACAAGTGGCTACGAGGGTGGGTTCCAGCACCAACAAACGCCAGGTACACAATTGTCCAGCAGTAAGGGCACAGTTCTGGAGGATGACGAGGTGGAGGATGAGGAGGAGATGGAGGAACCATGTTCACAGCAGGGTGGCACCCAGACCAGGTCATGGCCATCACTGGTGCGTGGCTGGGGGGGATACAGAGGACACAGACGATACACCTCCCACAGAGGACAGCTTTTCGTTGCCTCTGGGCAGCCTGGCACACATGAGCGATTACATGCTGCAGTGTCTCCGCAACGACCGCCGAGTTGCCCACATTCTAACTGGTGCTGATTACTGAGTGGCCACTCTGCTGGATCCCCATTACAAGGACAACGTACCGTCCTTAATTCCCTCACTGGAGTGTGATCGTTAGATGCGCGAGTACAAGCGCACGCTGGTAGACGAGCTGCTGGTGGCATTCCCACCTGACAGTGGGGGTACGGTGGAAGCACAAGGCGAAGGCAGAGGCGGAAGAGGTCGCCAACGCAGCCGGGGCACCGCCAGCACCTCAGAAGGCAGGGTTAGCATGGCCGAAATGTGGAAAAGCTTTGTCAGCACACCACAACAACCAGCACCACCAGCTGAGATGGAACGTCTTAGCAGGAGGCAGCATTTCACCAATATGGTGGAGCAGTATGTGTGCACACGCCTACACGTACTGAATGACGGGTCTGCCTCCTTCAACTTCTGGGTCTCCAAATTGGGCACATGGCCTGAGCTTGCCCTTTACGCCTTGGAGGTGCTGGCCTGGCCTGCCCTGCAGCCAGTGTATTATCTGAACGTGTATTTAGCACGGCAGGGGGCGTTATCACAGACAAGCGCAGCCGCCTGTCCAGAGCCAATGTGGCAAAGCTCACGTACATTAAAATGAACCAGGCATGGATCCCACAGGACTTGTCTGTACCTTGTGCAGAATAGACACGTATACCGGTGTTCTGACAAAAACTGTCCGGCCATCGGATAGTGTCCGGCCCGTACTGCGCAGGCGCAGCGCTTGCGCAGTACGGAGGACAAGGAGATTCACAAAATCTCTGAAGATGAACGGCGCCTGCGCCGTGAGTGCAGGTTCAAGCCCCACCATCCAAGTGGACATACGGTAGCACATAGTAACAGGGCCCCTCACAGGCTCGCTTCGCTCGCCAGTGTCGCCTCGGCTTGAACCTCGGATGGTGTGGCTTGAACCTGGACTCACGGCGCAGGCGCCGTTCGTCTTCGGAGATTTTTGAAATCCCCTTGTCCTACGTACTGAGCAAGCGCAGTACAGGGCGGACACTATCCGACGGGGGACAGAATTCGACACATCACCGGCCTTACCCAGCCATTGTTGTATTTTTGAACCAGTGTTGGCTACCTCGTCGTCCTCCACCGCCGCTTCCACCTACACAGCCACATCCACCGCCACCTCAACCTCCTACTCCATATGGACCTCGTCCTCCTAGGTCAAGATTATAAATTTACATTTTTTTTTTATTTCAAAGTATTTTATTTTCCCACTAACTTATCCATTACATTTTATAATTTTTTCCAGAAAGGGCATATTCTGGGGCATTCCCACCATATGTGTGGCATCGTGCCGTTGAGTTTCTGAGGTTCTTAATGACTTCCTGTACCTCTTCTGCTGAGAAGGGGGCCTCCAGCATATTTTTTTATGTTATTTTAAGTTATTTCCCTATATTTGTTTGCAGAGCACTTGCCGTGCTCTTAACAACATTTTGCTGCTTTTTGCAGCCCTCTAGCCCTTTCCATGACTTTTTTAGAGCCATTTTAGTCCTCAAAAGTTCGGGTCCCCATTGACTTTAATGGGGTTCGGGGTCAAGTTCGGTCCCGAACTCAAACTTTTTTCCGAAGTTCGGCTGAACCCGAACATCCAGGTGTCCGTTCAACTCTAGTTTTAACCACTTCCCGCCCGCCGGTCGTCATATGACGTCCTTGATTTTGTGCGGGGATATCTGAATGATGGGTGCAGCTACAGGCATCATTCAGATATCAGCTTTTTCAGCCGGCGATTCCCTACACCATAAGAACAATCATAGCAGCTGTTCCACCACTTGATCGTTCTTATGGGAGGCGAGAGGGGACGTCCCCCCCCTCCGGTGCTTCCAACGACTCACCGCTACGATCAAAGCCAGGATCATTTTCTTTTTTTTTTTACAGGCTTCCCAGCCTAGAAGTGAGATGTGGGGTCTTATTGACCCCATACCTCACTGTAAAGAGGACCTGTCATACCATATTTCTATTACAAGGGATGTTTACATTCCTTGTAATAGGAATAAAAGTGATCAAAAAATGTATTTATGGGGAAAAAAAAGTGTCAAACTAAAATGAATATTTTTTTTTAAAGTGCCCCTGTCCCCGTGTGCTCACATGCAGAAGCGAACGCATACGCAAGTCCCGCCCACATATGAAAATGGTGTTGAAACCACACATGTGAGAGCAATAATTTTGGCCCTAGACCTACTCTAACTCAAAACATGCAACCAGTAAAAAAAATTAAAGCGTCGCCTATGGGGATTTTTAAGTAGCGAAGTCTGGCGCCATTCCACGAGTGTGTACAATTTTGAAGGGTGACATGTTAGGTATCTATTTACTCGGTGTAACTTCATCTTTCACATTATGCAAAAACATTGGGCTAACTTTACCGTTGTTTTTTTTAAAGCACAAAACTTTTTTCGGCGCAAATACCGTGCGAGATAAAAATTTGCAACGACCGCCATTGTATTCTCTAGGGTCTTTGCTAAAGAAACATATATAATGTTTTGGGGTTCTATGTAATTTTCTAGCAAATACATTTTTACATGTAGGAGAGAAATGTCAGAATTGGCCTGGGTGCTCCAGAACGCCTGAAGGTGCTCCCTGCATGTTGGGCCTCTGTATTTGTCCACGCTGTGTAAAAGTCTCACATGTGGTATCGCTATACTCAGGAGTAATAGAATGGGTTTTGGGGTGTAATTTGTGGTATGCATATGCTGTGTGTGAGAAATAACCTGCTAATATGACAATTTAGTGAAAAAAAAATCTTGATTTTGCAAAGTTTTGTGGGGAAAAAATAACAACTTCAAAAAACTCACCATGACTCTTTCTAAATACCTTGGAATGTCTTCTTTCGAAAGGGGTCATTTGGGGGGTATTTATACTTTTCTGGCATGTTAGGGTCTCAAGAAATGATAGGCCGTCTGTATTTCATGTGTGATAAATTTTCAGAGATTGGCACCATAGCTTGTGGACTCTAACTTTCACAAAGACCAAATAATATGCACCAATTTGTACTTCTTTTTACCAAAGATATGTAGCAGTATAAATTTTGGACAAAATTTATGAAGAAAAATTACTAATTTGCTAAATTTTATAACAAAGAAAAATTCATTTTTATACAGAATTTTCAGTCTTTTTTCTTTTATAGCGCAAAAAATAAAAAAAAACAACGGTGATTAAAAACCACCAAAAGAAAGCTCTATTTGTGGGAAAAAAAGGACAAATTTCATATGGGTACAATGTTGTATGACTGAGTAATTGTCATTCAAAATGTGAGAGCACCGAAAGCTGAAAATTGGTCTGGTTTGGAAGGGGGTTTGTCCAGTTGTCAAGTGGTTAAGGGAGTGCACACTTATGCAACCACATTGTTTTTTTTTACCTCCCTCCACCTAAAAGATTTCAGTTTATTGTTCAATTGAGTTTTTACAGTTTATAGGTCACATTAAAAAGGTGGAAAAAGTACTGAAATCATTCATCTTTGTCGAATTTTTTTACATCACAGAAACCTTATTTTATGTAGACTTTTTTTTAAAAACAAGAAAAAGAGGCGCCTCTGGGTGTAGACTGTATGATAGGTTTTAACGAATAAAAGAGTTAAGTAGCAACAACTCATTTATGTAGTAAAAACAGGCATGGTATAGTCCCAAACAACGGGGGTCTACAGTGTAGTCAATCCCTTTGTCAGCCTGTGAGTGCTCTCAGTAGTCTCCTGAACCGCTAGATGGTGCTCGGCCGACTGCGGTGGATGGACGTCAAAACGAGGCTTGAGATGCAAGCTGGAATCCAGGCTAAGGGGGATGACGTCACTGGAATGCGACGCGTTTCTGAGCGTACTGGCCGTGAATGACGTGACTGCCGCGCTCCTTTCTCAAGCCGATTCATGACTCTTTATTCATTAAAACCTATCATACAGTCTGCACCCAGAGGCGCCTCTTTGTTTTTTGCAGTGTTTTGGGAATATGGTTTCTGTTCCCCCCGGATGGCTGCTGTGAGCGTGGACTACTCCCCCTTCAAGTACATCCCTCCTCCCCTTTGGGTTGACAAAGGAGCGGATACGCTTGGAAACATGTTGCCACCCACTTTGAGATGTCACCATGCCCAACGTCCTTCCGGTTCTGACCCCAACACTGGCTAGCGTTCCAGCCTGGTTACGATTAGAGCTGGCGGATTCCTCTGCCCAACTGTCCATCCTGCAGAGCGTCTTCTGCCACCACACTTCTATCCACCCACAGCGGGACCCTGGCCAGCTTTACTGGGGCTGATGATATTCCTCTTTCCTCCAGTTCTGAGAGAAATCTTACCCTTTGTTTTTAGTTATACAAATTTAATAAACAGATACACTTAGATTTCAGCGCCTTTTGTCTGTATATTATAGGACAGAAACCAGATGACCCTGTTTTACCAGTCCATGTCGCTGGTCCCTATATAGGATACTGTATTTTAACACAAGGTTGTAGGAGCACTTAAAATATTTTTTGATGAAGGCAGACAAGATACTACACAATAATATCAAAATATATTTTATTCTGGACCTCTTTCAGATCTGAATCAAATTACAGTTGTCAGAGCAATACAATGCAAAAAGGTAAATGCAACAGAAAAAATGTGTCAAAACAAGGCTAAGTAGGGTAGGGGACCTGGAGAAATGTATGTTGTGGAACCAAAATACATCAAAGTGTAATTAACATGGTCCAGGACAGTACAGAACATCAAAAAAAAAAAAAAAAGTAATCTGTTAGACAAGTTATCATGAAAACCAAACAATAAAAGTATTTAACATGTACAAAAAACTGCAGTGGGCTGGTTCAGGTTTATACATTGGTTAGTTGAATAGCACAAGAAAGGATGCAGACTTGTGACTCCAGTGCTGCTGATAGGCTCACAGAATTAGACCCAAAGGATTTGAATTTTCATCAGTATCCATAAAGACGTTCCTTGCTTACCGTATAGCTTTATGGCTACACAACCTAGAAGGCTTTATTAAATAAAAGATCACAATAGCTATCTGTGGTCTAAATTTTATGTGCCTTGTTTAAATGGTTGGAAAAGTAAAAGCATACTGAGGAAGATAATCAGAGCACAGGTTGAAACTTCCAATTAAAATCCAACAGTTGGAAATATTCAGACTAGAAACAGCTGAAGTACAAGGGAAAGCAACATTTTCTTTATGATGCAGCAGAATTAATTACAAAGTATTCTCAGAATATTTTAAACACTTCTAAAATTAAGTATTTGTTATATATATATTTTTTTTACATTAGGTGGAATTAAACCGTTTTACATCAGCACGTAAATATATAAAAAGTCTATTTAAAAAAATATGAAAAATGATTGGTGTTACTCAGTTCATATTTGAGCCAAGACAGTAAAACATCAATCCAGCCAATGCTTTGCAGCATTAATCAAAACATTTGTGTCTATTCCTGGGAGCACTTGGTTCTCTATCATTATTGCACACATTTCTTAAACATCAGCCACATACATCGTCTTCTAGCAAAATTTAACTGCCAGACTTTTATTTTAACTTTTTTTTTTTTTTTTTTTTTTTAATTAGGAAAGCTTCTGAACATTGATAACATTGTAAATGCACATTAAAAAGAGAAAAGCAAAAAACAAAAAATAATAACACGGTGCACTGTGAAGGGGGAAGAACATAAGAGGTCAGTTGATGTTAATATTAGTGAAAACGCCCATAGAAGAAATTGAGTTTGTATTATACCAAAATATAATACAAAAATCAAGTTTAAAACAGTCATGGCTGTATTGGGATGCACTTTTTAGAAGCATACGTACGGGAACAAAAATGTTGTTAAAATATATGGCTACTTTGTTATTTTCACCTAATAATGAGCAAATGCACCAATAAATTCTTGATTTTACATGAAAGAGAATGTGGGAAGGGCCAATTGTGTGTAACAGCTGTGTAAGCTTGTGATTTTCCTTCTTTTTTTTATCCTAAAGAGTGATGTGTACATATACAAGCCACCAATAAAAATACTCTTTGCATCACAGGAACAGCATTAACGTTCCCTTCCTGTCCACACTAGCTCTACAGAAAACATGTTGTATTTGAAGGCAACTTACAATGCACTTTGCATTACAGGAGCCGTCAAACACTAAATGTTTAATGTATTTTAAGCAAGGATAAAAAGGATCTGGAAAAAATTAAAATAAAAAGAGTGGAGCCCATGGCAAACAGAAGCACACGGATTTTAAGCTAATATTTGGTTGAAATTGGCAATTCATTCTTTCTTCTAATTTTAAGAGACCAGTTGAAGTTGTTTAAACTACTAACACCGTCATCCTGTTCAACTACAGAAGCATGTTCAAGTGGACTTGTTTACTAAAAAACACAGCAAATCAATACTGTGATATAGTATTTCTCCACATAAATACCCATTAATCCAATTATGTATAGTATGCTTTCTAGTTACTATAGATGACCATAGCATATTAGCCCAGCAAACGTCATGTTAATGAGGCTGGTCAGTTACATACAAAAAATAAAATAAAAAATTAAATCTGTTGCTTTCCCTGCAAGGGACAGGTACTTCGCATGGAAAAAGCAACTATTTACCATATTCAAAGAAAAGCTTTCAATGTGAATGACATTGCCATTACGGGAAAAGGGCGTATAAAAAGGTTTGCCAATACAGCTAAAGTAGAGTTCCACAATTATAATTATTACATTGTGAGGAGTCCACTTTAACCTAGTTCTCGTAATAATCATAATCTTATTTTACTCCAGACACGATGTGCAGAAAGGAAAGCACCCACTGGAATTTCTCTCAACAGACTAACAGCAAAAGGGAGGCTGTTTTTGGTTGGTCTAAAAGGCATCTGTAATGGGAGAAGCATGTAGGCTGCTAGTGTGGCACCAATTCTGAAAATACTAGCTGCATGGATGTCACACTAATCCTTTGGCTTCAATACTCTTGTTACTGATCCTCACAAGTAGAGATACTAGACTTGTTTGCTATATACTTGCAGTATTTAACTAATGCTCGAAGCCAGTCACAGCAAGACCTCTAGCAATTTTTGAAAAGGGGCTAGAAATGGTTTCCTCCATATTTTTTCATTACAGATGTTCTTTAGTGCCCTAATCTAGTTTTCTGTAACCCTCCCCCACTTGCCCTTTGCTAGGGTCTTTAAAAACACAGGATAATGGACTAGTTCTGTAATGTTGAGGACATTTTGGAAATTATCCCCAAGCCAGTTTAGTTTCAATGACTGTCAGGAAGATAACCAGCTTTTTTGATCCACACAGGTAACAGCCCTCTTAATTCCATTACCATGAAATGTGTAGGTACTGATTCTTCAAAAACAGGATGGGAGGTGGGAAAGTAGCACACTCCTTGGAGAGAAAACAAAAAAGTGACGAAGGCCTTTAACACCAGCCTTTTCCACATATAATGCTGTTCGCTACTCTGATGATTCCAGAGTTAAAGTGATTCTAAAGGCAGGTGTTTTTTTTTTTTTTATCTTCATGCATGAAGATAAAAGATCTTCCGTGTGCAGCAGCCCCCCTCATACTTACCTGAGCCCCATCGCATTCCAGCAATGTGCACAAGTGCCTCAGCCGTCCAGGATTCTCCCTCCTGATTGACTGAGACACAGCAGTGGCGCCCTTGGCTCCCGCTGCTGTCAACCAAAGTCAGCTAGCTAATCAGAAGAGAGGGGACGGGGCTGAACCATGGCTCTGTGTCTGAATGGACACAGCTGCGGCTCGGTTGCCCCCATAGCAAGCTGCTTTCTGTGGGGACACTCGACAGGAGGGAAGGGCCAGCAGCGCCAGCAAGGGACCCAAGAAGAGGAGGATTCAGGCTGCTCTGCACAAAACCCACTGGACAGAGCACGCAAGTATAACATGTTTGTTATTTTTAAATAAGAAAAAAAAATAGACTTAGTATAACTTTAATTCATTGATTTACATGGCTAAAGGTGTAAACACCTATGCAGATGTAACAAGACTTAAATTATGCAACTTTAAGGCAGCTCCACAACTTTCACATCTACCATCCTATTTTTGGACAATGAACATTTACACATTCCATGGTGATTGGAATAGGGTGTCTGCTACCTGTGTGGTTAAGATTTCTGGGGTATCATTGGAACTGAAGTGGCTTGGAGAAGCTACAAAATGCCTTAACACTACAGAACAAATACAGTTGGAATGTGAACAACTAGCACTAACCTGTACTAGTTATACCATGACAAATGAAAACAAACAGTACAAATACCTGAAATACTGCAGTTCCTGATCTGGTCTGATGTTATGAGTCCTTTTCTTCCTTCTGCAGTGAGCGAGTCTTGAATATAACATTGAACAGTGCCACAAACTGTTGTGGTACAAATTCTTGCAGCGTTCCCCTGTGAGCCCAGGGCGGCTTGATAAAGCACCCTTCTAAGGTTGGGTTTTCGATGCCCTGGACTGAAGAAGTGGGTAAGATGACACTGGCCAACATTCAACCTGAAAAAGGGCTAGGGCTGGACTGCAGAGAAGCAAGTCTGCAGGGGGCATAGTCGATTACAGGAAGAATGTAGCAAGTTTTATATTTTATTTTGAATCCCGCATGGAAAAAAAAAAAAAATTTGAGCCAGTCCTGGGTATTTAAAGAAAACCTGCACTGATAGAGTTACAAAAGATGCAACTGCAGATCTATTCCCAATATTTACGTTTGTTACTCTGGCCTTAAACTGATACCAAGCCACTGTCCTGGAGCTAGAATGCAGCTAGTAAACTCAGTCCAAATGACCAAAAATACAAAAGCATAAAGAACAGGCAGGAAACTCGTATTTTCAAAAGGCGAGTTAAGCAATGGCAGTCTAGGTATTTTCACAGATTTATTTTAACCAGAGTTCACAAGGCCATTTAAAACGCTCTGTATCTACCACATTTTTTCCGTCAAAACACAATGGAGATATAGAAGAGAAACAAAAGGAAACATGCTGTGATCAACTCCTATGTGTACATTCCTTCAAACTTCAGATCTATATGCTATTCCATTCAGTTTCCAACCACACTCCATTTTTTATTTTATTTTTGACAAAAACAAATGCAGAAGATGAAAAGTAGAACACAAGCAACCCCAACATTTGGATAACACTTCTCTAAAGACACTTTTGACCTATGAAGAAAATTGAGATAAAACTTTTGTTTTCACAGTGTTTTCAACAACCTCTGCAGTACATTGCTCAACAATTGATCCAGTCACATAGATCTCTCTGGTCCTTCAGTGGTTGTATTCACTAAATTTTAGCAATAAAAACATTTCTGATAAAACGATTGTGACATAACTGCCATGCTCAGTTAATTTACAATGTATACTTGGCCCAAACACCACACTGTTTCCAAAAGCAGGGAACATAGCTCAACTATGCTGTTTAAAAGGTGGCAATATTTTTACTAATATATATATATTTTATGTATGAAAATTATAAAAATCTAACGGGGTGAGAGGGAAGCAGGTATTGAAACTATTCTGAATAGCAGCATGGAACTTGTAGGGTTTTTGTTTAAACAAGTGCAGAAACATAAACGTATAAATAATTTGCTCAGTCTTATATAGTACAGCCTAAAACCTGGATTAAAAATAAAGCCTAAAATAATTATACACGGTGAACCGCTTGCTCTTCCTTCTATGTTATTGAGATTCATATATAATGGAACTTTCTATGGGATGCAAACAAAATATCTCTAATATTCCATTAACACTGGAATTTATTTTTAAGGTTTATGCAGGTATGCCTGGTATTTCAAAAAGATGCTTTTTTTTTTAAGGAATATAAGGGGATGAAAAAATGGTGTTTGTCGCAATGGAAACAGTATATCTGTTTAAAAAAATAAAAATAAAATGGTGGATGAGGGAATTTTACTCCTGTTGAAGTAGAGCACAAGTAAACCATAATGGGTTTATGGTCTAAAACAGTGGTCCCCAAACTGCGTCCCAGGGGCCAAATGTGGCCCTTTGCTTGCTTTTGTCTGGCCCTTGGGGCAATACTTCTCCCACTTCTATAAGAAACTATTCCTCCCACTGACACCAACAATTGGCCATAATTACAGCCACTGACATCAATGATAAAAGGAATTGTTCCTCCCACTGACAATAATGGTGCATAAGTCTTGCCACTGGCACTAATGATGGGGCACTATTCCTCCCACTGACACCAATGATGAGGTATTGTTTTCTCACCCACTAGTTTTTACTTGCACTGTTTTCTACTTACACTGACCACAGACCGGTCCACCTAAAAACCGAAGAACAGTAAACTGGCCCTTTGTTTACAAAGTTTGGAGACCCCTGGTCTAAAAGAAATAAAGACACTTGCATGTCTGCTGTCTGATCTTTGTTATTTGTGCCTTTCAGGTTTGGCAGAATTCTGTCCCAAATAAACATTCAGCCATGTCACCAAAAAAATTAAATATAAAACAAATTTACCTGCAAGTAGTATCTCTGAGTGCAGTGTGAAGCACTATGGACTTTATCTAATAACAAAAGTACTAATAGTACTTCCATGTATCAACTAATTTCAATCAAAAGTCAGTTTTCACAGGCCTGATATTACCAATGAACTGAACTAATTCCTAATTGGTTACACAGCACTACTCCCCTTTAAACAAAGTTATTAAATGCTCATGCATGTGCTGCAGGCAGTATATTATGCCATTACATCCATCAGAGCTGTGTACCAAGTCATTCTCATCTTTCCATACTTGTGCGAAAGCAGAACTATTTGTACAAAGAAAAACCCAAAGCAAACAAAACGTGTAAAGTTATTTGATACAGCCATCTGATATTTCTTTTTAAGCCCCAAATATAATGTTTCAAAGCCACAAACTATTGCTCAAGTATAAAAGCCCACATTCTCTGTACAGGTAGACTAACCAGAAAATAAAAACACAAAAGTAACAAAGACAGGAAAAAATAAGCAGGGGAAGGAGACACACAAGGTAGTTGAATGTATTTTGACCACAATCCTCCAAATTTGGTAAAATTATGCTCTGTGTGTGTGTCCGGAGTCCTCCTCTTCCTTTCCAGGCGTTGTGAAGAATTCTGTTCCCAGCACACAAATTCACCAGATCCTCTTTGAGGTGCCACAATTTGTAGGGATTTTTTCCCCCCCCAATCTTAAAATATTTATAGGACTTAATTTCAGTTTGGCTGCAGTGGACTGGCCATGGTTAAATGGGACTATAGCAGTACATGGGTCAGGGACAGTCATTTTGGCTATGTACACATTCATAGTCGGTCCATGGCTTCCAACCAGTAGCGCTATTTTCGTAGGTCTAATACACAAACCTGCATTAAAAAAAGAAAGTTAGTCAATTTGATACACCCAAATTTTCCATATATGTAAAATTCATGACTCTCCACACTAAAAAAATAAATAAAATAAAAAATGAACAAACCTGTAAATGCGTTAGTGAAAAAATTGTGTGCTCCTAACTTTGAGCTATCAATGCATCTGCTGAACAGATTTCCGTAGCAGTGTTAGTCCTGCTAAACATTTGGAATACAGAGAACCTCCCCTCCATAACATAATGGGAGGTGTTCTGTAGTCGAGGGAAGAGCTTAGCATTGAGGGATTTCAGTGCAGCAGACACAGTGTTGTCTGACAATACAGGAAGTTAGGTTTCACCAGACAGATCAACAAGTATTTTAAAAAATAAAAAGGAGGAGGAAATGTAAATTTATTGCAGAAAAGTGCTTATATCTCCCCCCCCCCCCCACCCCCATACAGGTTTAAGGCAGCAAAAATACATCAAAACATTTCATAGCAATGAATTTCATGTATATAGGCCATTCTACACCCATAGATAGACATTTTATTATCATAGATTGTACACAGTATTAAGTTTCTCAATATAGTCGTTATGTTTTGTTTTAAATTAGATGCTCTTCCTTTTGTCAAAAAAGTCTCCCACAGTATTTTTTGGGACCAAATACCGTATATACTCGAGTATAAGCCGAGTTTTTAAGCACAATTTTTTGTGCTGAAAATGCCCCCCTCGGCTTATACTCGAGTCACCTTTTTGTGCCTGATCTCCCGGACTTTAGGGAGCCGGTCCCGGCCGTCCGTAGGTCCCCTGGACCCCAATCTTGGCACACATATAGCCCCACTCTTCCTCTACAAGTGTGCAAAGTTTCTTGTCCGGGGGACCTACGGTCGGGGAGCACCGATTTTTCAAACCCGGGCACCCCTTTCATAGACTCCCATGTTAAACGTCAGTCTAGTCATGGACACAGTGAGGCACACCCTAGGCTTATACTCAAGTCAATAAGTTTTCCCAGTTTTTGTGGTAAAATTAGGTGCCTCGGCTTATATTCTGGTCGGCTTATACTCGAGTATATACGGTACTTGAATTTTAAATAATCTGGGAAACCTGCAGGAACTCGAAGTGTGTTGGGCAGTGGGAAGTACAGAATCAGAGCAACTTTCTTGTGAAAAATGCAATCTTGGCTTTCTGTTAAACAGAACTTCCAATTTATACTCCAAACATCAAGGTAAAAAAAAGCCTAAAAGATCCATGGAAAAGTTTTCACACTTACTGAACCATCTGATGCACTTGCTCCAACTTTGTCTCCTGCTGCATTCCAGCAAACTTCAAATATGCCCCCTGTTCCCCGATAGCTGTGAACTAATGCACCCGTCTAGATGGAAAAACAGACAAAAAAAATAAAAAATCAACATACATTTATTTCATTCTGTACTACTGTAATAACATTTGCAAAAGGTATTTCAAATAGAACGTGGTAGCATTAACAATGATTCAAAAATAAAAAAAACCAACTAGATGGGGAGCGAAGGATGAGGAATGGGGATGAAGGATTGACAAATAAAAAGCCCAGCCTTAGCTACAATTGGACGGTTGGAGCAACATTTTTTTTTCTTTTAGAAAAAAAAAAATCTTTAAACCACTTGAAAAGCGGTTTGTACGCACCCCATCAATTATTTTTTAACCGCTACTTTTGCTGGACAGCTTAGCCAATAAGTGGAAAAATAAGGAATCTACTAGTAGGAGAAAAAGATAATAAAACCATGATACCAGAGGCTAGTTAAGACTACCATTTAGCAAATGAATGACAGGGGACAGGATCTATGTACACAGGCAAATCCAGATTGATTTTGGCCCAATATTTCATATTATATGTAATAATTAATTAGTAATAATTATTGTTAAAGCAGTAGCAAAGTGTTGGGGTAAAAAAAAAAAAAAAAACACACACACGTCCCTGGCAAGTTACTGTCATAATGTGCTAGTATGCATCGCATACTAACACATTATGAAAGACTTTCCTTAAAATGAAGCTCTCCAGAGGCACGCCAATCTCCACTGACAGGGCTTCCATCTTCACCCGTTTTTCCTTCCAGGCTCCGGGCCGTTTGAATGCTCATGATGACCTCATTCCCATGCATGCACACGGGAGCCTCGACCGCGGCACAGCACTCTAAAGGGATGGCATACTCAGTATACCATCCCTTCAGAGCGCGTGCGAGGATGACGTCACCAGCTGCAGACAGTTTAATTCAGAGAGATTCCTTGTACCCACAGGTAAGCTCTTATAAGCTTACCTGTAGGTAAAGTCACCAAGCAGCGTTTACTCTTCAAATTTATAGTAATAACCATTGCTTAACCACTTCTCCACCAAGGACGTCATATGACGTCCTTGACTTTGAAGGGGGATAGCTGAATGATGCCTGCAGCTACAGGCATCATTCAGATATCATTCTGTCAGGCCGGCGATTCTGCGTACCATAAGAATGATCATAGCGGCAGTTCCGCCGCTTGATCGTTCTTATAGGTGGCGGGAGGTGACACCCCCCCCCTCCCGCCACCATCCGGTGCTTCTCCCGTGCCATCGGGGGCCCGGAGAACGAATCTGCCTGGCGCCGGATAAGGAGCATAGAGATGACCGGTGACCAGATGGTCACCAGTCATCTCTATGACTGTCGGAGTCCCGGGCCGCGACGTTGTGACGTCACGCCCGGTACCCGGGAGTAAACAAAGCCGCAATTGCGGCTGTCAGCATGAGATCGGTAAAAAAATTGATCACCGATCTCATGCTTTCCAGCCTGGAGGAGAGATGTGGGGTCTTATTGACCCCACATCTCTCCATAAAGAGGACCTGTCACAATGATTCCTATTACAAGGGATGTTTACATTTTCTGTAATAGGAATAAAAGTCATCAAAAAAATAAATAAAAAAAATGTAAAGTGTTAAAAAAAATACAAAAAAAAAAAAATACAAAAAAAAAATATGTAAAAACGCCCCTGTCCCCGGTAGCTCACGCTCAGAAGCGAACACGCATGTAAGTCCCGCCCACATATGTAAACACTGTTCAAACCCCACATGTGAGGTATCGCCGCGTGCGGATAGAATGCGAGCAACAATTCTAGCACTAGACCTCCTCTGTAACTCGAAAATAGTAACCTGTAAAAAAAATTAAAGCGTCGCCTATGAAGATGTTTAAGTACCGAAGTTTGGCGCCATTCCGTGAGTGTGCGCAATTTTAAAGCGTGACATGTTAGGTATCTATTTACTCGGCGTAACTGCATCTTTCACATTATACAAAAAAATTGGGCTAACTTTACGGTTTTGTTATTTTTTCCCCAAAAAAGGCGTTTGAAAAATTATTGCGCAAATACCGTGCAAGATAAAAAGTTGCAATGACTGCCATTTTATTCCCTAGGGTGTCTGCTAAAAATATATATATATAAAGTTTAGGGGTTCTGATTAATTTTCTAGCAAAAAATTATGATTTTTACATGAAGGAGAGAAGTGCCAGAATAGGCCCGGTGGAGAAGTGGTTAAAGCGGTAGTAAATATGATATGTACATTTAAAAGCTGAACTGTGAAACTGAACTTCATATTGGTACCTTTTTCTTTCTTTTTTTTTTTTAAAGACAGCCATAAGTTTACTGGGACAAAGTTCACAGGCTGCAAGACCGTTCCAGACGACATTGTCTGTAGGTGTTGACATTTTATTAGGGTGTTTTGTATGTTTTTTTACATTCTTGAAAGCCAATTAGATTATATCCACATACGATTCCTCAGTGAAAACGTTATTTAAACCCTGCGAACCCTATAAAGTCTGGACTTGTTCCCAGTTGCTGCTGATCTCAATAAAACCTGCTCTTTTGGATTTCCCTGCCTGGTTATGTTGTTTCATTATTCTCTATATCATTTTGACTTGTGTCAATGGGCAAATGCAGCTAGTTTTCAGGTGCATTCAGATCTGTTTGGGATGCTTCTAGAAAGAGAATTTACAGTTAACTGAAAAGAAGCATTTAATATCATTACCAGTTCATAAAAAAAAAAAAAAAGTGCATTTGAGATGTTTCTGAGATCAAAGTTCAGTGGCAGGTGGATCTGAATTCCTTCCGATCTGTATTTGGCCTTCAAAGCTGCATAAACCTGCTTCAAGCTGGCTTTTCATTAACATGTATAGGAAGAGAAGCAGTTTTGAAGTGAATAAGGGCCAGTTAAGTTAACACTTTAAGGCAGTGTTTCTCAACTCCAGTCCTCAAGGCGCCCCAACAGGTCATGCTTTCAGGCTCTCCATTGTTTTGCACAGGTTATTTGATCAGTTTAACTGCTTTAGTAATTCCCACAGCTGTTTCATCTGAGGGAAATCCTGAAAACATGACCTGCTGGGGCGCCTTGAGGACTGGAGTTGAGAAACACTGCTTTAAGGATAAGCTCACGTTTTCCAACATGCAACACCCACGTTTTGTAACATGCAAAGCTCACGTTTTGTAACATGCAACAGATGCACCGGCCTCTGCAATGCAGTTTTTCCCATTTGCAGTGTTCTGTGAATAGGAAAACTACAAGTCTCAACAGTCTTTAAGGCTGTAGGATTGTAGTCCTCAATAAACTACCAGGGCATTGTTGAGTGCTCTGGTAGTTAATCGATTCTTCCTGTCAGTGTGATAATGCTTGCCCATATGATGTACGGGCAGACAGCTTACATTGTCAGTCTGTAGGAGTCATGCATGGCAGATCACAGGTGCAATGCTTTCCAGGCTCCTACAAAAAATGAAAATTGTAAATAGGAAAAATTTTCTACCTGCAAAAAACTGTGCATGTAGTATCATTTTATTTTTTAAAGTTAATTTATCCTTTAATATTTGGAGAGAAGTTGCACTCCTGAATACTTACTTATAAACTGCCAATATCATTATATTAAAATATTACAATTGATGTACTGCCATGTATAAGCCTTGTGAGCTTTTGTGGTTATTTAGATACAATATTAATAGTTATAGAGAAAATTACATATACAAAACATGTCATTTGGCCACTTCAAAACTGGCCCAATTCTAGCATTTCTCATATACATGTAAAAATCAGTTTGTTTTCCTTTTAGCTAGATAATTACTTGGAACCCCAAAACATTATATATTTTCTGAAAACAAAGGCAGTGGAGAATCAAATGCTGGTTGTTGCAATTTTTTATGTCACACAATACTTGCACAGCGGTTTATTAAATGCTAATTTGCAGGATAAAGTTTAATGGATTTTAGTGCACAGACAATACCCACATTTTTGGCAATATATAAGAGGTTACCCTGAGTAAACAGATAGCCAACGTGTAACACTCTAAAATTGCGCACGCCTGTGGAATGGCGACTAACTACGGTAAAATAAGTTATCCCTGGGCAACACTTTAAAAGCCTTCACAGGCTATCAGCTTAGAGTTACACAGGAGGTCTGGCACTGGAATTTTTCTCATTTGACAACTCTGGCAATACCTCACGTTTGGTCCGATCGCCGTTTACATTTGTGTGCAGGACCTACATTGTGTGCGCACAGGAGGATGGGGTGCTTTTAAAAGAATTTCTTCTTTTATTTACACGGTCTTCCTTTTAGATCAACTTTATTGCTATCCTATCATACGAACATCACATTCCTCCGTCACATTGCTATACACAACATCCTTTGTGATAGAATGAGCAGCGACAGGTAATCTTTAGTGAGAGCTGGGGTCTATTGGACCCCAGCTCTCTCCTCTGCCCTC
This sequence comes from Rana muscosa, assembly GCA_029206835.1. Lineage (NCBI taxonomy): Eukaryota > Metazoa > Chordata > Amphibia > Anura > Ranidae > Rana > Rana muscosa. The sequence continues at coordinate 691,181,717 of CM055122.1, read as the reverse complement.
AAAAGTATCTGATCAAACCGAGATCAGTTTGATTATATACTTTACAAGTCGGTAATAGCTTGTAAACAAACCAAAACTGGTAGTGACAAAATCCTTGTTGGTTTCTGGTTTTATACACCATAGAGAGGATTGGGGAATGGATGTTCCTCCACCTCTATAGGAAGCCTATATAAATATATTTGAATATAAAAAACCAACAGGCACATGGAGACGGAATGATAATTTAATAAAAAATAAAGAATGTGAAAATGAGATACGACAAGTAGCGAATTAATTTTTGTTAAATCATGAAGATGACACCTCAATCCCCATACAATGGGAAACATTTAAATGCGTATTGCGAAGAATCTTCATCAAGCATGGATCAAGACTGAAAAAGGAAAAAACAGAAGCAATCCCAACTCATGATGGAGATCAAAAAATTTGAGAACACAAAGTCTTAAAATGGGAAATAAAATATTGAAAGAAAAAACAAATGCAGCTACAATACCTGCTTGATGAAGATTCCCTCCGGGTGAGGGATAAGAATAAAATGCAATGGTACCAACAAGGTAACAAAACAGGGAAATTATTAGCCAGAAAGCTAAAAAATCAACAACCCATGACTTCCATCGTTAAAATCTTAAACAAAAACGGCGAATTGGCATGACCCTACCGAATTTTTAAAAACTTTCCATACATATTATTCTAAACTATATAAATTTGAATAGTCAACAGGAAAATAAAGATAAAAATAAGAAAAAGAGGATGAAATTCGTAAATATATAAAAGATACAGCTCTACCAAGATTTCCGAGAGAAATAATGGAGGAAATTCAACATGATATCTCTGAATTGGCCCTGCGCAAAAGCCCCGGACCAGACGGATATACTTCCAGATTTTACAAATCATTTCAAGATATAAGAATACCTATTCTTAAGAAAACATATAACTCTATATCTAGAACACAAATTTTCACACCACAAAGTATGGAAGCTCACATTGTATTAATATCAAAACCTGAGAAAGACCACACATTATGTAATAACTACCGACCAATCTCCTTAAACCTCGATATAAGACTATACTCAAAGATCATCTCGAATAGATTAACTCCTATATTACCAGAATACATAGACCTAGATCAAACAGGCTTCACAAAAGGACGAGAAACAAGAGATTAATATTAGAAAAACCTGTACATTGGTTGAATATGCTCAGAGAACTGCCATCCCAACATGTTTACTATCTATTGATGCTGAAAAAGCCTTCGATAGGGTGGGATGGCAGTTCTTGGAGGAAACATTAGTTCAGATAGGAATGGGCCCAAAAATGCTTAGCAAGATTGTCGCATTGTATTATAATTCAAGGGTCAAAATTAGAACAAATGGAATGCTATCAGAATATATCGAAATTTAAAAAGGAACACGACAGGGTTGTCCATAATCTCCCTTATTATATATACTAGTGATGGAACGTCTTATACAAGCAATAAGGAAAAACAAAGACATACAAGGTATTAGTATTAAAGATAAAGAATATAAAACAGCAGTCTATGCAGATGATTAATGTACGTGACCAACCCCATTATAACAATACCTAACTTAATAAAATAATTTAAACGATTTGGGGAATTAAGTCATTTCAAAGTTAATTATGAAAAATCTGAAATGCTAAATGTATCACTAACAGAAAAAACACAACTATTATTGCAAAAGGATTTTTCGTTTAAATGGCAACAAGTTGCTATTAAGTATTTGGGAATTTATATTCCAAGAGACTTGAATAAGTTACAAGAATTGAATTATAATGCGACAGTCCGAAAAGTAAATAAAACTATTACAAAAATATGAAAAGATAACATACTCATGGATGGGAAGAATCAACATAATAAAAATGGATATATTAACAAAACTGTTATACATTTTTCAAACAATTCCTCTAGTTATTTTAAAAAAAAAAACTAAAGATTGAATTAAGGAAAGCAATAGGAAGCTTTATCTGGGCCCACAAAACACCACGAATTAGAAGAGAAATCTTAATTAGAACTAAGAAAAATGGAGGGTTAGCATTACCAGACTTTTCAAAATATCTACAAGCTGCCTCCTTGACTAGGATTATAGACTGGTATCATAATGGGGAGGACAAACAATGGGTTAAACTATAAGAAGATATTATAGGAATTCAACTCAAAGCGCTTCCTTGGATAAAACCTAATTTAAGACCTGGAAACAAGAAATGAACTATCTTTGCAAGAGCCACATTAAAAATATGGGACACAGAATTAAAAAAGGGGAACCTATCCACTATGATGGGACCAATGACCTCCACTGTTGTCCAACCCAGAATTTCAGCCAGCTTTAGCAACCACAAAATACTTATAATGGAACATACTGGAGAACGCACGGGTTGCCCAGACCGTAGTGGATGGGAAATTGACAAAAATTCAAGATTTGGGACTGGAACATAAATGGCTACAATACCATCAATTAGCTACATATATTGCAACAAAGATAGAATTACCTCTAATAAATAGACCAAAAACTAAATTTGAAGAAATACTAACAGATAAACAAAAGCCAACTAAAAAGTTATCTAATACAGTCAGGTCCATAAATATTGATACATCGACACAATGCTAATCTTTTTGGCTCTATACACCACCACAATGGATTTGAAATGAAACGAACAAGATGCCCTTTAACTGCAGACTTTCAGCTTTAATTTGAGGGTATTTACATCCAAATCAGGTGAACGGTGTAGGAATTACAACAGTTTGTATATGTGTCTCCCACTTTGTAAGGTACCAAATGTAATGGGCCAATTGGCTGATCAGCTGTTCCATGGCCAAGTGTGTTATTCCCACATTATCCCATTTACAAGGAGCAGATAAAAGGTCCAGAGTTCATTTCAAGTGTGCTAATTGCATTTGGAATCTGTTGCTGTCAACTCTCAATATGAGATGCAATATGAGATGCAAAGAGCTGTCACTATCAGTGAAGCAAGCCATCATTAGGCTGAAAAAACAAAACAAACCCATCAGAGAGATGGAAAAAACATTGGGTGTGGCCAAATCAACTGTTTGGAACATCCTTAAAAAGAAAACGCACCGGTGAGCTCAGCAACACCAAAAGACCCAGAAGACCACGGAAAACAAATGTGGTGGATGACCAAAGAATTCTTTCCCTGGTGAAGAAAACACCCTTCACAACAGTTGGCCAGATCAAGAACACTCTCCAGGAGGTAGGTGTATGTGTGTCAAAGTCAACAATCAAGAGAAGGACTTCACAAGAGTGAATACAGAGGGTTCACCACAAGATGCAAACCATTGGTGAGCCTCAAAAACAGGAAGGCCAGATTAGAGTTTGCCAAACATCTAAAATAGCCTTCACAGTTCCATCCTATGGACAGATGAGACCAAGATCAACTTGTACCAGAGTGATGAGAAGAGTATGGAGAAGGAAAGGAACTGCTCATGATCCAAAGCATAGCACCTCAACAGTGAAGCATGGTGGTGGTAGTGTCATTGCGTGGACATGTATGGCTGCCAATGAAAGTTCTTCTCTTGTATTTATTGAAGATGTGACTGCTGACAAAAGCAGCAGGATGAATTCTGAAGTGTTTCAGGCAATATTATCTGCTCATATTCAGCCATACTGCAAAAGCAACCAAAGAGTTTAAGGGAAAGAAGTGGAATGTTATGCAATGGCCAAGTCAATCACCTGACCTGAATCCGATTGAGCATGCATTTCACTTGCTGAAGACAAAACTGAAGGGAAAATGCCCCAAGAACAAGCAGGAACTGAAGACAGTTGCAGTAGAGGTCTGGCAGAGCATCACCAGTGATGAAACCCAGCATCTGGTGATGTCTATGTGTTCCAGACTTCAGGCTCTAATTGACTGCAAAGGATTTGCAACCAAGTATTAAAAAGTGAAAGTTTGATTTAGGATTGTCAATCTGTCCCATTAGATTTGGTCCCTTAAAAAGTGGGAGGCACATATACAAACTGTTGTAATTCCTACACAGTTCTCCTGATTTGGATGTAAATACCCACAAATTAAAGCTAAAAATCTGCAGTTAAAGCACATCTTGTTCGTTTCATTTCAAATCCATTGCGGTGGTATATAGAGACAAAAAGATTAGAATTGTGTCGATATCCCAATATTTATGGACCCGACTGTATATATGGCCTATTACTCCCTTCAGGATCCCTTAGAGAGTTAACAGGAATGAAAAATTGGAAAAAGGAAATAGAAAGATCAATATCAGAGATGGAATGGAAGAAAATATTTGAAATGATTCACAAAATATCTACAGCGAACATATATCAAGAAAGAAATTACAAAATGGCAATGAGATGGTATTGGAGCCCTGTAGCATTAAATAAAATAAATAGTGGACAAACAGATATCTGTTGGAGATGTAAGGCGGAAAGGGGGACTATGGACCACATTTGGTATGATTGTCATATGGTAAGAAAATTCTGGAAAACAATATACGAGATATATGAAAAAGTGTCGGGATTAAAGAGGAATCTAAATATAGATATCTCATTGTTATTCCCTGATGCCAGAATAAAAAGCATTAAGAAGGATATTTTTCACCATATGATATCAGCAGCTAGAACAATAATAGCTCGCAATTGGAGAGGAAAAAAAAGCCCAAGCATAGCAGACTGGATATGTGAAGTGAACGAAATACAATATATTGAGACAGATAAGAGAAGAAGGATACATAAATAATCAAATGCCAGAATTATGGCAAAAATGGGATGAATTTCGGATCTCAAATAATGGAATTTAAAGGGAGTATATGGAAAGGAAGAGATTAGCGGGGTTATGTTTTTTTTTTTCTCCTCCTCGGGATGCCAGGCTGATGTTGGATGAATGCACGACAGGATGAATGAGAATGGAAGATAGTAGAATATATGGAGGTACATGTTGTGAGGAATTTTGATAATGCGGTGTATAGATATTGTTAGATTCTATACATTGGATAATGAATTGGAATAGATTTATAGCATGATAGAATCTTGATTAAGTGTAAAAAAAAAATTGTACTTAAAAAAAAGAAAAGAATTAATAAAAACAAATTGAAAACACCTCTATAGGAAGCCGGAACTGCCGCACACTGCGGCCCAAGGCTCCCCGGAAGAGCCCAGAAACAATGGCTGCTTTAGATCCACTCAAATCACTTTTACTTTGTAGAGAAATGCCAGCACTAAACAAGGATTCTGGTATAACCACTTATCAATGGGGACATATACATACCAGTGGATATAAACAGTCTACACACCCCTGTTAAAAGGTCAGGTTTCTGTGATGTAATAAAATGACAAAGATAAATAATTTCAGAACTTTTTCCACCTTTAACCACTTAAGGACTGGAAGATTTTCCCCCTTAATGACCAGGTTATTTTTTGCGATGCAGCACTGCGTCGCTTTAACTGACAATCGTGCGACGCTGTACCCAAACAAAATTTACGTCCTTTTTTCCCCACAAATAGAGCTTTCTTTTGCCGATATTTGACCTCTGCCGTTTTTATTTCTTGCACTATAAACCAAAAATAAGAGCGACAATTTTGGAAAAAAAATTATATATATTACTTTTTGCTATAAAAAAAACATCCAAAAAATAAAATAATTCTTATTCTTTATCATCAGTTTAGGCCAATATGTATTCTTCTATTGGTTATTTATATCCGCGCATATTCTTCTACATATTTTTGTTTAAAAGAAAAGAAAAAAGGAAAAAATAAAAATGCAACAAGCGTATATTGATTGGTTTGCGCAAAAGTTACAGCAAAATAGGGGCTAGATTTATGACTTTTTTTTTTACTAGTAATGGCAGAAATCAATTTTTAGGGGGACTGCGACTGACAGATTGGACACTGACACATTTTTGGAATAATTTACATTTATACAGCGATATGCGCTATAAAAATGCACTGGTTACTGTGTAAATGTCACTGGCAGAGAGGGGTTAACACTAGGGGACGATCAAAGGGTTAAATATGTCCCATCGGGTGGATGGGACTGACTAGCGGAGACGACATATCGCTGTTCCTAATTACTAGGCACAGAGAATCTGTCTCTCCTCTCCTGTCAGAACCGGGATTTGTGTTTACACACACAAAATTCCGTTCTGGCTCTTGTGCCCACGATCGCGAGTGGCAGGCGGGCATCGCAGCCATGCACATCGGGTTCCCCTGACATGCAGCGTGGGCTCCTGTAATGGCTCTTAAAGGATCCATCGTAGTTACGGCGATTCGCGGGAACGAGCCGGCCTGCCGCAGTATAATGACGGTGGCCCGTCGGCAAGTGGTCAATGTGACCTATAAACTGTACAACTCAGTTGAAAAAAAACTAAAATCTTTAAAAAGGTGGAGGGAAGTAAAAAAATAAAATAAAATAATATGGTTGCATAAGTGTGCACATACACCCTTAAACTAAATCTTTGTTGAAGCACCTTTTGATTTTATTACAGCACTCTGTCTTTTTAGGTATGAGTCCATCAGCATGGCACATATTGACTTGGTAATATTTGCCCACTCTTCTTTGCAAAAACGTTCAAAATCTGTGAGACTGCAAGGGCATCTCCTGTGCACAGCCCTCTTCAGATCACCCCACAGATTTTCAATCGGATTCAGGTCTGGGTTCTGGCTGGGCCATTCCAAAACTTTAACCTTCTTCTGGTGAAGCCATTCCTTTGTTGATTTGGACGTTTGCTTTGTGTCGTTGTCATTTTGAAAGATGAAGTTCCTCTTCATGTTCAGCTTTCTAGCAGAAGCTTGAAGGTTTTGTGCCAATATTGCCTGGTATTTGGAACGGTTCATAATTCCCGCTACCTTGACTAAGGCCCCTGTTCCAGCTGAAGAAAAACAACCCCAAAGCATGATGTTGCCACGCCATGCTTCACTGTGGGTAGGGATGAGCTCAGGCGTGTTCGCATTGAACACATGGAGAGCCCGCCAAGGAAGTCGGCACCGTCGGAACCGCGCTGCGCTAATCACAGGCAGGGAGACATTTCCCCATCTCTGCAGCCGAGCATCGGGACAATGTCTCCCTGCCTGTGATTAGCGCAGCACGGTTCCGACATCTTTGGCGGGCTATGCATGTGTTCAAGGCGGACACGCCTGAGCTCATCCCTAACTGTGGGTATGGTGTTCTTTTGGTGATGTGCAGTGGTGTTTTTGTGCCAAATATATGTTTTGGAATTAAGGCCAAAAAGTTCAACCTTTGTTTCATCAGATCATAACACATTTTCCCACATGCTTTTGGAAGACTTCAGATGTGTTTTTGCAAAATTTAGCTGGGCTTGGATGTTTTTCTTTGTAAGAAAAGACATATGAAGAATACGGGAGATTGTTGTCACATATACCACACAGCCCGTACTTGCCAGATATTCCTGCAGCACCTTTAATTTTGCTGTAGGCCTCTTGGCAGCCTCACTGACCAGTTTTCTTCTCGTCTTTTCAGCACTTTTGGAGGGATGTCCATATTTTTTTTTTTTTATTGTTTATTTATAGTTTTTGCAAAGCATACAAAAGGAAAAATAATAAACAGTGACATTTGGAAATATGCAATTACATACCGTCATATATAAAAAAAGAAAAAACAACAAGAGCAATGATGGGATATTCAGTGCTTGATAATGTCACCGTTTACCATATTTTCTCCACTTGATGATGACTGTCTTCACTGTGTTCCATGGTATATTTAATGCCTTGGAAATTCTTTTGTACCCTCCTCCTGACTGATACCTTTTAACAATGAGATCCCTCTGATGCTTTGGAAGCTCTCTGCAGACTATGGCTTTTGCTGTAGGATGCGACTAAGAAAATGTCAGGAAAGACCTACTAGAACAGCTTAACTTTATGCGGGGTTAATCAGAGGCACTTTAAAAAGATGGCAGGTGTATACTGACTCCCATATAACATGAGTTTAAATGTGATTGTTTAATTCTGAACACAGCTACATCCCCAGTTTTAAGAGGGTGTGCACACTTATATAATCAAATTATTTTTTATTTTTACTTTCCCCTCCACCCTAAAAGATTTGTTAGATTTTCTATCGAGTTGTACAGTTTTTATAGGTCACAATAAAAGGTGGAAAAGGTTCTGAAATGATTCATCTTTGTCTCCTTTTTTACATCACAGAAACCTGACATTTTAACAGGGGTGTGTAGACTTTTTATAGCCACAGTATATGTACGTCGGTCGGGATATGGTTAAGAAATGTGTGAGTTTTTATTTTTTTCAAAATATATTTTTTTATTAAACACCAAAAAAGAGCGAGGCCCCAACAGTACAACAAGGGTGTGAACATCACTGATTACATAGACCAGAAACGATGTACAAGATAACTTTAAGCATATCACATCTACATCTCACTTGGCAGCTTGAAACAAGGAGCCAAGCGCTCGTAGGTTAAATAGGTTGAGTTCACAAACATCCACTTTTCTGAAATACACCATGAGGTAGTAGGCTTTCCCCTATTTATTTTTCACCTTTTCCTAAGGAGGGGGGGGGACAAAGAGGGGGGAGAAAGACATGGCGATGGCAGAAGGATATGATGGCAATTCAGAGAAAGGGACGAGCTAAAACCCTAAGGAAGGTCTTCCCTTCATCAGAGAAAAAAAAGATATTCCATTTATTTCAGGCCCTGTGTATGTCTCATGCTTATGTTGTGCAGTGAGGACTAAATCCTCCACCTTCCTCAGCCAATCCGCAGTGGTTAGTGGACACTGTTTCCAACACAGAGGTATACATGCCTTTAGGGGCATTGAGAAAATGGCGTACTAGTGATTTTTTGTATGCTTTGGTCGAGATCTTCGAGTGGTGCAAGAGGAAGAATGCTGCATCTTCCAGAATGTTATATATGATGCGGCGGACGTCCACCCAGAAGTTTTCCAATCTGGGGCAGGTCCAGAAGATGTGTAGTAGAGACCCCTCTTCCTCCCCGCAGAGCCAGCAACGGTCCGAGGTGGTGGGAAAACATTTGTGTCTAGTGGGTGTCAGGTACCATCTGGATAATATTTTAAAATGTGTCTCCTGTGTTTTGGTGCACAGTGAAGATTTGATGGCAAAATTGATGAGACGTTGTTTTTGTGTCGAAGAGAATGTATGATTTAAATCCGTTTTCCATCTAGTCAGGCAGGGTAGGTACGGTTGTTCCTGAGGCGCATGAAATGTATGTTTTTAAATGGCAAATGCATGGTTTTATATTTTATTTTATGTATACCTAAAATTTGATTTGACATTTTAGGAGTTTAGAGAGGGAGGAATTAAAAAAAGGGATTTTTATAACAGCTTACCTGTAAAATCCTTTTCTTGGAGTACATCACGGGACACAGAGCGACTTAGTCATTACTAATGGGTTATATAGATACCTTCAGGTGCTGGCACTGGCAACTTCCAAAACCGGAAGTACCCTCCCCTATATAAGCCCCTCCCATCCGGGAGTACCTCAGTTTTGTAGCAAAGCAATAAGTGTCGCCAAAAAAGAGGGGTGGGAGCTCTGTGTCCCGCGATGTACTCCAAGAAAAGGATTTTACAGGTAAGCTGTTATAAAAATCCCTTTTTCTTTTTCGTACATCACGGGACACAGAGCGACTTAGTCATTACTAATGGGACGTCCCAAAGCAATGCCAAATGAGGGGGGGGGGGATACACTATACATAAGCTGGGCGCCATCAGGCATGAGGATCTTTTGCGGCCTGCAACACACTGCGCCCAAAGGCGACATCCTCCTGACTTCTAACGTCCACCTGGTAGAACCTAGTAAACGTGTGTACTGAAGACCATGTTGCGGCCTTACAGATTTGAGCCAGGGAGGCCTGGTGATGCACTGCCCATGAAGTTCCAACTGCTCTTGTGGAGTGCGCCCTAACTTTGAACGGAGGCGGTCTCCTTTTCAAGCCATAGGCTTGTATTATGACCTGTCGAATCCACTTGGCTAAAGTAGATTTTGATGCTGCCTGACCCTTTCTGGGGCCTTCCGGCAGAACAAACAAAGTATCCGTTCTACGAATCTGAGCAGTGGCTTTTAGATAAGCTTTAACTGCTCTTACTACATCCAAAGAATGCAATAACTTTTCCTCTACCGAGGTAGGTTTGGGAAAAAAAGAAGGAAGAACCACATCTTGGTTCAAATGAAACCTCGATACCACCTTAGGAAGAAAGGCTGGGTGAGGACGTAATACTACTCTGTCCTTATGGACAACCAGATATGGCTCCTTACAGGACATGGCGGCTAATTCCGATACTCTTTTAGCTGAACAAATGGCTACTAAGAAAATCAATTTCCTGGTGAGAAGAACCAGGGAAATATGCTGTAATGGTTCAAACGGTTGTTTCTGTAGAACCGACAGAACCAGGTTTAAGTCCCATGGACATATGGGAATACTAACCGGAGGGCTAATACGCATCACTCCTTGTATGAAAGCTTTGTCTAATGAATGCAAAGCCAAGGGCCTTTGAAAAAATATTGACAAGGCCGAAATCTGACCCTTGATAGTACTCAAGGCAAGCTTCCTATCCACAGCCCACTGTAGGAAGTCCAGAATCCTACCTATTACGTACTTACGCGGATGCCATTTCTTGGCCTCACACCACGCGATGTACGCCTTCCAGATCCTATAATAGATCTGCCTGGATACCGGCTTCCTGGCATTGATCATGGTAGATACCACCGGATTAGAGAGACCTCTCTTTTTTAGAATGTGGGCTTCAATAGCCAGGCCGTCAAACCTAGGGCTTGTAAGGAAGGGTGGTATATCGGTCCCTGCGAAAGCAGGTCCGGACGACGTGGGAGGGTCCAAGGACTCCCCACTGACATCTTTACGATCTCCGCGTACCATGCTCTTCGGGGCCACGCTGGAGCCACCAGAATGTTTCTTTTCTACCCGGATTCTGCGGATTAATCGCGGTAACAATTGTGGCGGTGGGAATGCATATATCAGCTTGCTAGGGCATCCGAGCCGCAAGCTAGGGGATCCCTTGTGCGAGACACAAATCTGTCCACCTTTGCGTTGAATCTGGATGCTAGCAGATCTACATCCGGTGTTCCCCACCGCTGGCATATTGCCTGGAAAACCTCGGGGTGAAGAGACCATTCCCCCGGGCATAATTGCTGGCGACTTAGAAAGTCCGCTCTCCAATTTTCCACTCCTGGGATGAAAACCGCGGATATGGCTGGGACATATCTTTCTGCCCATTTCAGGATGCAATTCGCTTCCCTCTGGGCTGCACGACTCCTGGTGCCACCCTGGTGATTGATATATGCCACTGCTGTGGCATTGTCTGATTGAATTCTGACAGGGGACCCTTGGAGTTTGGATGTCCATGCTACTAGGGCATACCGGGCTGCTCGCATCTCTAAGAGATTGATGGGCAGGGCCTTCTCTGCTTCTGACCACTTGCCCTGGAGAGACCATTGCTCCAGTACTGCCCCCCAGCCTATGAGGCTGGCATCTGTAGTGACCACCTTCCAAGAAACCGGACTGAAGGGTTTCCCTTTTTCCAGATTCTGGGGCACCAACCACCAATGGAGGCTCTTGCGAACGGAAGGGGACAGGGACATTGGTAAGTCTAAAGCCTGAACTTTTTTGTTCCAGGCTGACAGTATGGCCCTCTGCAAGTTCCTTGAATGGAATTGACCGTAGGGTACTGCTTCGAATGAAGCCACCATTTTTCCCAGCAGCCTCATGCACAGGCGTATGGATGGTTTTCTTTTTGTACCCACTAAGTGGGTCAAATCTTTCAAAGACGACACCTTCTCTGGAGGTAAGAAAATCTTTCTCTGATTTGAATCCAGCCTTAGCCCCAAGTATTCCAGACTTTTGACTGGTCTTAGAGCTGACTTGTCTCGGTTGATAATCCAACCGTGATATCCCAGATACTTGATTGTCTCGTGAATAGCTACTTCCAGTTTTTCCACTGAGTGGTCTATTAGTAGCAGGTCGTCTAAATATGCCATTATCGTTACACCCTGTGTTCTTAGATTGGCCAATAGTGGGGCCAGAATTTTTCTGAACACTCGTGGTGCTGTGGCCAGACCGAAAGGTAAGGCTCTGAACTGAAAATGGCACCCTTCTACTGCAAAGCATAGAAATTTCTGATGGGCCGGAAAGATGGGAATATGCAGATAAGCATCCTTTGTGTCGATCGAGGCTAACCATTCCTGCCCTTGTAGGGCGGTGGCCACCGATCGGATCGACTCCATCCGAAAAGTCCTGATATGTAGGAATTTGCTTAGCCCTTTTAGATTTAATATGGGCCTCACGTCCCCATTTGGTTTGGGGACTGTGAAGAGGTTTGAGTAAAACCCGAACCCGCATTCTTCCAAGGGAACCTTCATGATTACACCTTGGAGCAATAGTTGTTCTAGTGCCAGAAGGAGGGATCCTCTCTTCTGGGGATCGCTTGGCACGTTTGACCTCATAAAATGGGCAGGAGGAGTGTCTTTTAACTCCAGCTTGTATCCCAGACTTACTGCAGAGATCACCCATCTGTCTCTGATGGTGTCCCGCCAGGTCTCTGTGAACAACTGAAGTCTTCCCCCCACCCGATTGAGTGGGGGCAACCCTTCATGACTTGGGGGGAGGTTTCGTACCTCTCTTGACCCAGGGTTTCTTGTTACCCTGTGATTGTCCCTGATTTCTGCCCCCTGGATTTGACCGCGGAGGCCGTCGGAACTGTTTCACAGCCGATGTGCCCGGGACTGGAGAAGTAGGCCTCTTAAAAGAAGGACTTCTAACTTTGTTCTTAACCGGCAAGAGTGTACTTTTACCGGCAGAAATTTTCTGGATATACTTGTCCAGATCTTCTCCAAATAAGCGTTCTCCATGAAATGGGAAGCTAATCAGCAATTTCTTACAGGGAGCCTCAGCAGACCAGTTTTTGAGCCATAGAAGCCTACGCATATGTACTACAGACAGCGTAAAGCGGGAGGCCTGTTGGATTGTATCCTTTATGGCGTCCACCGCAAAACACAAGGCTCTGGGTAGGTCAGCTAGGGCAAGAGCATGCTGATCTGGTAAGTCCCTTAAGACTTGTTCCAACTGATCCTTTACTGCTTGGCAGACCCCAATAGCTGCTACTGCAGGTTGTGTCACCATGCTTGCTGTAGAGAAAGCAGATTTTAGTAAAGACTCCAATTTTTTATCTATTGGGTCTTTGAACATTGGAACATTATCTACTGGACATGTCAGTGATTTATTCACAAAAGAGATGGCTGCGTCCACTGTGGGCACCTTCCATTTTTGTATGAACTTATCCTCCATGGGATAGATCACCGGAAATCTCTTGGGGGGAGTAAATATTTTATCAGGATGCTCCCAATCCTGGTAAATAAGCCCTTCCAATAAGGGGTGGATTGGGAAGGAACAGACAGTCTGGGGAGCTTTTAGCGACCCCAGCGAGGAGACAGTAGTGGTTGATGGCTCCGCAAGAGGCATTTTAAATGCTGATCGGACCATGTTAGTCAGAGACTGAACCCATAATCTTTCAGCCCGAGATGCTGAGAAAGGTTCTTCCACTGTTGATTCCTCTATAACCGAATCAACCTCATCCTGATCCCCTTCAGGTAGGTTGATCTCTGTGTGGGGCTGTTCCTCCACTAACAGGTACTCTGAAGGAGGAGACGGAGATCGGACGCGCTTTCCCTGTGACAGGGAAGCAGCGATCAATGCTGTTAATCTCTCTTCCAATCCTCCCAGAGCTGAGGAAAAAACCTCCTCTGTTATATATACAGGAGCAGGTGGACTGGGGACAGCCGCAGCACCAGGTACTCCTGCGGGGTTCCTACGGCTACTAACCTCTGAAATTTCAGGGGAGATTGGTGCAGTACAAGCATGCCCAAAATCCTCAGAGCCCGATGGAGACCCCTTTCGCTTCTTGGAAGATTTATTTCCAGAGCGTCTGGACGACATATCCTTTAAGCACAGAGCTGAGGTATTCCCGTCGTCATACACCACTTTTACTGGTAATAGTCTAGCACAGTTGCTGCTATATACCAGCTGGTGTCCACTAAAGTGCCTTTCTATGGGGATGCCTGCATCAACCGCCTCTGTGTGCCACCATTTTGTTGCTAGCTCTGTTTGCATCCAGCTGACACTTGTACTGTGTCTTTTATCCATGCTGGGACGCCTGCACATGCGCAGAAGCGCCGCGCATCGAGCGTCATCCACCAGCCCCGCCCCTTGTTTTTTTTTCGCTCATCTCTACATAGGAGGCGCGTGCACGCGCACGAGCCCGTGCACCTTCGGCGCTTTTTTTGAAAAATAAGCAGGGACTAGGAGCCAGGGCCCTTTTTGCCGGAGGGTCTGTGCGGTGGATGAGCGCAGCAACAGGGCAGAGGAAGTGGATTCCCACAGAGAACTTACCAACTGCCTGGATCTTTTGACTTGAAAAGAAAAAGATCCACATGACAAGAAAAAATGGACCACAGCGGCCTCTAGTGGTTTAACACAGGTACCGCGGTCTCCCTTTTTTTTTTCTTGACTACTATTAAAATTTTACATTTTCCAGTAGTTACAGGCATGCACAGATATTTAGCGGGAATACCGTTAGGTAACAGACAGAAAGACAAATTAGGCTTGGGGGTCCCCCAATAGAACCAAGTTCCTGGGGGCCCCCACTTACCTCTTCCCCGCTGCAGGACTTTGTTTGGTCCACAGAAGCCCAAACTTCACCTATCATGGCAGGCATTGTAATTAAACCTTCAGGGACCGGTTTTCCAAGGATTCCACTCCCCTGGACCTGTATAGCACCCTGCACAGACAACATCTTGGTCGTGGGTATGACCAGAGCTCTGGATCCCAGGGTCCAGCCCTCCTAAGAGAGGCATTACAGGCAAAACCTTGCTCTTCTGTTGCAAGGCCCGGGTACCGACCGTTTAGCTATGAAGCTTTTTTGGTCGGATCAGGAACAGCTTACTGAGGCCCATAAAAGAACCTGTACGCAAGCCCAGTGAAAACACGTTACTCTTTGGCCAATACCTTAGACACTGGCAAAAAACTGAGGTACTCCCGGATGGGAGGGGCTTATATAGGGGAGGGTACTTCCGGTTTTGGAAGTTGCCAATGCCAGCACCTGAAGGTATCTATATAACCCATTAGTAATGACTAAGTCGCTCTGTGTCCCGTGATGTACGAAAAAGAAATAGGATTTTTTAATAACAGCTTACCTGTAAAATCCTTTTCTTGGAGTACATCACAGGACACAGAGCCTTAAATCATTACATAATGGGAGGTCCCAGAGCAATGCTCAACTTGAGGGGAGGGAGACACAAATAACGCAGACCGCCATCAGACGTGAGGACCTATACTGCTGCCTGCAGCATACTGCGCTAAAAAGCGGCATCCTCTAAACGTATTACGTTCACCTAATAAAAATTTGTGAACGTAAGGACCGATGACCAAGTTGCGGCCTGGCAAATCATAAAGGCTTGGTAATGCAATGCACATGAAGCACTTACTGTTCTGGTAGAGTGCATTCTAAAAGAAACAGGGGGAACCCTCTCTTTAACCACAAGCCTGAATAACAGCCTGATGAATCAACATTGAATTACCGGGGCCTCCTGGTAGCGCAACAAACATCAGATTTCCATATCCGAGTAACCGCTTCAGATAGGCATTGACTGCTCTCAATATAACGAGAGAGTAACTTTTTAATGGCTGATTAGAACACTGCCTAACCATTTCTAGGGTCATCTGGCAGCATAACAAAGCGCCAGTTTTCTATATCTGAAACTTTCAGATAGACCTCAACTATTCTCATCTATATTTAGATGAAACTACAGGCATACCCCGCTTTAAGTACACTCACTTTACATACACTCGCGAGTAAGGACATACCCGTGAGTGTATGTAAAGTGGCTCTCAAGCTAAAGCTGCAGCTGAGTAATCTGTGCACGGATAGTTCAGATTCACCGCTACTTGGAAAAACAACCGCTGATGTGGCAACCGCTGATGTGGCATTGTCGGATTGTACTCTGACAGAACAAACCTGCAACTTAAACGCCCAGGCGATTAAGATAGATGTGCCATCCGAAGCTTTCGACCCTTAATGGCAAGCAAGTTGACGGACAAGGCTTCTCTTGGAACTAGACTACCTCCCCTGGGCAGTCGTCTTTCCAGGACTGGTCTGCATCCCTAGAGACCAGTCTTCGTAGCCACTACCTCTCAAATAACCGGCATGAGGGATCTTCCTTTCTGCCAAATCTTTTGGGTTAAAAACTACCAACCGAGATTCCAGCGTATCTGTGGGATCAGATCCTTGGATAACGCCATGTTAGGATCAAGCAGCCTTGAAACTGAGCATAGGGAACTTCTTTGAATGAAGCCACCATCCCCAGCATCTTAAGCAAAAGGAATGTAAGGAACTCTTTCCCTTGCCTTGACCACATAGACCAGCTGTCTTAATAGTGGTGACTTGTCTGAAGCAAGAAAAAAAAAAAAAATAGGATTTTTTTGTACTCACTGTAAAATCCTTTTCTCTGTCGTCCATGGACGGACACAGCCTTCTCAATCATTGACATATGGGTTATGTTCCTGTTCATAGAAGAGGACTAGGCAGAACATGTTAAAAGTTTAAAACACATGTTACATTAATCAGAGTTGAACAGGCCCGCCCAGGGGGAGGGCCCTCTAGACATAACCCTCCACCCTGCAGTCAGCAGCTCAGTTCGTAACAAGCAGTAAACACATAAAAAAGGAGGGGTGGGTGCTGTGTCCGTCCATGGACGACAGAGAAAAAGGATTTTACGGTGAGTACAAAAAATCCTATTTTCTCTTTTCGTCCATAGACGGACACAGCCTTCTCAACCTTGGACATATGGGATGTCCCCAAGCAGTGTCAAAAAAACAAGGGGTGGAAACATCAAAAACAAGTAACTTCACCCCAAACAAGCAGAACTCCTCAACGGAGGAGTTGCAACCTCACACAGCCACCTGCAAAACTTTGCGGCCGAAGGAAGCATCTGAAGATGCACTCACATCAACCTTGTAAATTTTTGAGAAAGTATGCACGGACGACCAGGTTGCCGCCTTGCACACCTGTGAGACAGACGCTTGATGTCGGAAAGCCCAGGAAGCACCAATTTCCCTGGTTGAATGTGCCGTGACCGGAAAGGGGGGGGGGCGGCCCCTTTAGGGCATAGGCCTGAATGACGGTCTGTCTGATCCACAGAGAAATGGTGGCCGACGAGACCGCCAGGCCCTTTTGTGGACCAGACACCGACACAAACAGCAAGTCAGACCGCCGAAACTGAGCCGTAACAGACAAGTACACCCGCAGGGCACATACCACTAAAGTATGGAGCGCAGTCTCTCTGGGATGCGACGGCCAAGGACACAAGGACGGTAGCACAATGTCCTCATTTAGGTGAAAGGCCGAAACCCACCTTTGGAAGGACAGAGGGCTTTGGGCGTAGCATGTAGGACCAAGTATGGTGACCTGCAAGACAAGGCCGCCAATTCAGAAACCCTTCTGACAGATGTAATGGCCACTAGAAAGGCCACCTTCTAAGATGGTGTCAAGAGAGGAATCTCTCTGATATTCTTAAAAGGAGGTTCCTGAAGAATCGAGAGCACCAGATTTAAGTCCCATGGAGGAAGAGGTGGTCTAATTGGGGGAGCCACATGTCGAACCCCCTGCACAAAAGTACTAACCAGGGAATGGGTCGCCAAAGGCCGTTGAAAGAAAACAGCCAAAGCTGAAATCTGACCTTTAATGGTGCTTAAGGCAAGTTTCTGATCAACTCCACGCTGTAAAAACAGCAGGATCCCGGGAACCGAATACGTCCGTGGAAGCCAGTGCATCTCTTCACCCAGAGATATAGGCCTTCCAAGTACGATGGTAGATCTTCCTGGAGGAAGATTTCCGTGCCCTCAGCATGGTTGGAATAACCAAATCTGAAAGACATTGGTCCCTTAGTATCTGGCTTTCAATAGCCATGCCGTTAAAGCCAGCGACTGTAAAGCAGGATGAAGTATGGGACCTTGAGACAGAATGGCCTCCCACATTGGCAGATGCCAGGGTACGTCCGCCACCAGGCGCACAAGGTCGGCGTACCAAGGACGCCGGGGCCAATCTGGAGCGATTAGAATCACCGGAATCCCCTCGGTCTCCACTCTGCGGAGCAGACGCGGAAGCAACTTCAGTGGAGGGTAGACATAAATTAGCCGATACTGGCCCCACGGGGCCACCAATGCGTCTGCCCAGGGATCTCTGGACCTGGCCACGAATGGTACAGGTAATATCACTCCGGCCCCTAGTAAATCTTGCACTGCCCCCGATAGGGCAGACCGGCGAGCCGGAAGAAGGGGGAGGTTTGAGGGAAAGAATCTTTTTGGCGGACAGGAAAGAAACTCGATCTTGTACCCCGAAGTGGCCACCTCGCAGACCCACTGGTCAGAGAGCAGGGAGGTCCACCGTGCCATGAACCTGCGAAGCCCGCCCCCCACCCAAGAGTCGGGCGAGGACAAAACTTCATGCAGTGGCAGGCTTGCTTGCTGGCTTGCGCACCCAGGGACGCTTCTGTCCCCCAGCTGGACCCTTTTCAGCTTGGGAAGGTCTATCCGCGGACCCTGACTGACGAAAATACAGCTTTTGCGCGGGAAAGGAAGAATCCGGCTTACGCCGCGGCTCCTTCCCCTTAGTGGACTAAGGGAGAAGAGTGCTCTTACCTCCAGTGACATCCTTAATAATGTCATCCAGAGAGGTACCAAAAAGCCTCCCACCCTTGAAGGGCAAGTCTGCCAAGGCTTTCTTAGAGGCCTGGTCAGCGGACCAGCATTTTAGCCAAATTAGGTGGCACATTACCACTGCAGATACAGAGGCCCTGGAGATTAAGGGGGCTGCATCCAGAGTGGCATCACAGACATACACAAGGCCCTGCACCAACTGGTCGACCAGTCTTATACACTCCAGCGGGAGCTGGTGTTCTTCCACAGTCTGGTACAAAATCTTTGCCCAGTCAGTGAGCGTCTGAGACACCAAGGTAGCAGCCAAAATAGGCCACAACGCAGACCCCAGCAAGGTGAATATACACCTGCTCAGTGCCTCGGACCTACTATCAGTATGGTCCTTAAATGCAGGGGTCCCCTCTACAGGGAGAGTGGTTACTTTATTTAACCGAGCAGTCAACAACCGGAGGAGAAGCCCATTTTTTCAAAATGCTTTCCTCAAAAGGATACCCGACCGTCAGGCGCTGAGGGACCACAAAGGACTTCTGTGGCTTTTCCCCATTCCTTATCTATGAATTTATCAAAGAAGGACACATAGGGAAACACCTTCACAGAGCGGGTCGATTTGTGCGACCCAAAAGAGACTGACCGCTCCGTGGACGACTCAGCTGCACCTTCCAGCTTAAGGGAGTCCCTCACAGCATTAATAAGCACACCCAAGTGGCCCGTCATGCGCTGACCCGGATGAAGGGTCTTCCTCACAAGGAAGGTCCTGGTCCGCATCCTCTGATAACTCAGAACCGGGGTCCTGTTCCGCAGCTAGGCCTGAGTCTGAGTCAGAGCATTCCCCTAGGGACGACGGAGGCGCTTTTTACCCCCCCCCTTACGCTCGCGCGTCGCTTCCACCCTGACAACAAATGATTCCAGGACTGCCGACAAAGCATCCATAGTCACTGCAGGTGCAGGGGCACCGGCTGCCGCCTCTGGCATGTTTGGGGAAGAAGGACCAGACACTGACTCCATCGACAGCTCTCAGGGACTCAGACAAAAACTGAAAAGTCCACCCTCCTTGCTGCACTGACCGGGGGGGGGGGTTACCAAGGGGACTCACCACCCAGCAGAAGACCGCTCAGCGCCGCTGCCCGCCTCCGTCTGTACACAGCGTGTGTGAGGAGAAAAACCGGTGAGGAGAATTGTGCTGCGCGCTTTACATGAAGCCAGCACTAGAGGCCAAAACCCCATCCAAAATGCCCGCCAGCAAGAAAAGGGTGCGACCACAAGAAAATAACAACCTGCGCCATAGCGCGGCCACGGCAAAATGGTCGCCAATGGGAAATTATATGTAAAACAGCAGGCATACAAGAAAATGGCGGCGGCGCCGCAAAAATGGCGCCGAGCAAAGCGATGTGGACGAGAAGGGACTTCTCCAGAACAGAGAACCCCTCACAGACAAGCGAGCCCAGGCACCCCACATGGATCCAGAGACCCCCTCACAGGTACGCCCCCTGGTTGCAGCGCGCCCCGCTAGAGCAGGAGGGGGAATTATGACAGAGAGCAGGGAAAGGGAGGACAGGAGAACCCCTAATTACCTGAAACGCCCAGCTGTTCCCTCCTGTCGAGGCAGGGGGAATAGTACTTACCCGTCCCGCAAGGACTCGCTGGTGCGTCCCTAACAGGCCTACAACAGAGTTGGAGTAGCTGTCGGCCCGGTCCACTGAGTGAGACAACAATCAGCCCAGTCATATGTGGACCCCGGAGCATGTGCTCACCGGCCACCCCTGGAGCCATGGGGTACGTCGTGGTAGAACCAGCGCAAAGAAACTGGGAAGACTACAAGGATCTATAATAACCAGCCTGTCGCCCAGCCGGCAGTTGATAGAAGATATCACAAAAAAATTTAAATGAAATAAAAAATTCTTCTGGACTCTGGGCCCAAAGGGAGCCATGTCCTTCTCTGCTAGGCAGAAAAAAACTCATGGCGGCATATAGTGAAGGACCTTGCCCAGGACTGAGTAGAAGGGGAGGGGGTGAATCTGAAGATACAGGGGGGGGGGGGGAGGCATTGACTTTTATATGAGATAAATATAAGATAGCTAGGCTCAGCAGCTAGATGAGATAAGTATGTTTAGTAGAGGTGACTGGGTGTAGACTAATTGTTTAAAGGAGGAGAGAGAATACATGAACAAGACCTCCTTATACTTCATTATATTGTCCTGTATGAAATTGAAGATCAGAGAATATTTATATATATATATATATATATATATATATATAATATGATAGGGCATTAGGTTGGGGTTCTTCAGTTTTTTTTTGTTTTCCTCCTCTCTCCGTAGTTTATTAGGAAGAGGAGGGAGGAGGAGAACTGGGTTTAGCCTTATTAGTCCTAACAGTCAGAATGGAGGGATACAGAGGGTAGGCGGGAGGAGGGAAGAGGGGAGGAAGCGTCCCATGGTTACATGAACTTTATAGATGGTGTAAAGTGTATGAGCCTCAACACAAAAGAATGCGACGAATAATGAGTAATATATTGTATATATTATATCACCTTATTTTGTTGTTTTTTGTGGCTTTTTTATGTTGCCTTCTGATGGCTATCTGAAGAGGTTAAGAGGCTAAGAGAGGGTATACATATGTATATAAGGATATATATATATAGTCAAGAAGATAACTAATGATAACCAATCATGATAACTAATGGAAAATGCACAGACTTTGCACATCTCTATCCCCTTCCCTGTCTCCCCTCTTCACCTACTCTACATAAATACATTGCCTGCCGGCGTTTTTTTTTTTTCCCTTCTCCATTCCTGGTCGGTTTCTTTGTTTTTTTTTGGGCCGCCGGATATAAAGTAATAAGGGAGTAAACAAGGGAGTACGGAGGGACCTAGAGCTTAGTTTATTGATCCATCCGACCACTCCAGACACATGCACACACATAGGTAGACGCTCAAATACCGATTAATCGGTGAGCGTATTGTTTTAGCATATAGCTAATTGTATTAGATAAAGGGGGTCTTTTTTTTTTCTCCCCCCTCTTTTCTTGTGTTTTTTTTTCCTTCTCTCTCTTGTTCGTAAAATAAAATGGAGACTTTTAAAATATTATCATTGAACATTAAAGGGCTAAACACGCCAGAAAAAAAGGAGGATACTCCTACATGATATGCGACGCCTGGAAACAGACGTCGCTTTCATACAGGAGACACATTTTAGAGATGACAAAATCCTGATCTTAAAAAAATCGCTTATTTCCAATAGCATACCACTCGACTAATCACTTAGCCAAATCAAAAGGGGTCTCTCTTCTTCTAGCAGGAAGAATACCATGGACTTATATAGACTCCATGAGAGATCCAACAGGGCGTTATCTGTTTGTGAAGGGTAAAATAGGAAATATAGGGGTCACACTAGCAACACTATATGTACCCAACTATCTTCAAGAGGCGTTTCTAGATAAAGCGGTTAAACGCTTGATGGGATTCACAGATGGCCAATTGATCTTAGGGGGAGATTTGAATATAGCATTAGTCCCTAAAGAGGATACTTCTCTGGGAGTGTCATCCATTCCCCTTCGTATAAAAAATTGAGTCGCCAAAATTATGCACAAAAATCGATTGATGTGTGGCGGCTTCTTCACCCTAAAGCAAAAGATTTTACGTTCTACTCATCCCCCCATAAAACATACTCCCGGATAGATTTTTTTTCTCGTTCCACACGCCCAACTTCACTCAGTTAAAATGGCCAAAATAGGCTCGATCACGTGGTCAGACCACGCACCTATTTTTTTGACTTATGAACTACAAGATCCCTCTCGAATCAGACATAACCAATGGAGATTAAATGAAAGCCTTCTTCAGGACAAAGATGTCTTAGAAGATGTGATCAAAGAGCTAAATTTATATTTCAATACAAACGATACTCCAGACTGCGACCCAGGAATTATCTGGAAAGCACACAAAGCGGTAATTCGCAGTGTATTGATAAAACATGGAGCAAGAATAAAAAAGAAACGCACAGAACAACAAACACTTATTAGAGGAGCTAGCCATACTGGAGTTTAAACATAAACAGACACGCTCAATATCCCTGGAGAGAAACCTCATAGATAAACCAACACAAATCACAGATCTTCTCTATTATAAGGCTAAAGCAGACCTTCAGATATGTAGGAAGTTCTCATATGAATCAGGGGATAAATGCGGGAAACTATTGGCCAGAACCTTGAGATCAGAAGTCAACTAATTATATACCTCACATTACCTCATCTAACAAACCTAAGGCAACAAAACCACAAGAGATAGTACGAGAATTTCAAGAATTTTATCATACACTTTATAATCTAGAGAGTAGACATCCTACACAAGAACAAATAGACCTATATCTCTCGGCTTCATCTATGCCAAGACTTTCGGAAATGGATAGAGACAAAATGGAGGTTCCTATAACCAAGGAAGAACTGGAGGACGCTGTAGGTACCATGAAAATGGGGAAAGCTCCAGGACTGGATGGTCTAACGGCCCAATACTATAAAATCTTATTCCCCTACCTTTCGGAGTATATGGTTAAGTTATTTAATGAGTTAGGGTCTTCAGCAACTTTAGCAAAAGATACTCTACTAGCTTATATTACAGTGATACTTAAAGAGGGGAGAGACCCAGCCTCCTGTGGAAGCTATCGGCCAATCTCGTTATTAAACCTAGATCTTAAACTCTTCACCAAGGTTCTGGCAAATAGGATCCAGCAGTATGTCCCGAAGCTGATACATCTAGACCAGGTGGGATTTGTCCCCACAAGACAAGCACGAGACAATACCACAAAAGTCATCAATTTGCTACAAATAGCGAATAAAATACAGACTCCTTAATACGGATGCTGAGAAGGCCTTTGACAGGGTAAATTGGGAATTTATGCGGGCAGTTCTACACCATGGAGGGTTTGGTAACAGGATACTACAGTGGATTTCCTCCATTTATTCCTGTCCAACTGCCCAGGTACGGGCAAATGGAATACTATCAGAGCCCTTCCCCATTACAAACGGGACGCGACAGGGGTGCCCTCTGTCACCTCTTCTCTTCGCCCTGTCATTGGAACCGTTTCTTTGCACATTGCGACTCAATCAGGATATTTCAGGGATTCAAATTGGGAATATGCAATGTAAAATCTCGGCCTACGCTGACGATATGCTGTTTACCCTTACCAAGCCTTTGATTACGATCCCGAATTTGATAAGGGAATTTGAGAAATATGGCACACTTTCGAATCTTTGTATTAACTTTAAAAAATCGGAGGAAATGGGGGTGAACTTACCACACACATCGATAACACAGCTGAAACAAGACTTTAAGTTTAAATGGACAGATAGAGCCCTGACGTATCTGGGTACCTTACTTCCAAGTAGTATAGTTAAGATCTACGAGTTAAATTTTCCTCCTCTACTGCAAAGAGTCAAGACCCTAATGGACAAATGGAGTTCTGGCTTTCATACCTGGCTAGGACGTTGTAATATTATTAAGATGAGTATACTCCCTAAATTCCTATATTTAATACAGGCATTACCCGTACATATCCCTTTAAGTTTTTTTAAAAAGTCTCAGAAGTTAATATTTGAATTTATATGGGCACACAAACAGCCCAGGATACAACGGAAACAACTAATGCTCACTAAGAGGCAGGGAGGGCTGGCTGTACCGGATATACGGAAGTATTACCAAGCAGCTCATCTGAATAGAGTTCTTGACTGGAATAGACACAAAGAGACCAAATTGTGGGTACAAATTGAAAATGCCCAGTCAACAGTGTCATTGAATAGAGCACCATGGTGTTATGCAGCACTTCCTAGAGAGGTGACTACAAACTCGGTACTTGGCAATACGGCTAGAATTTGTTCGACCCTGTTTCCCACTTTGGGTATAGAGCCTAGGATTTCCCCTTTATATCTGATACTAGGCAAGCCTCTCTTCCAGCTAGGATGTGAAGATAGGGCATTCCGACATTTAGTGAGCATGGGATATATTCAAGCATCTAACTACAGTCATACAGGAACATGGCTTACAATAAGGGAATTGATGGAACAAGAAAATATCTTTAGATTAAAATTTTGGAATGCCCTACAGATCACTCACTTTCTCTGTACTCTTCCGAACCCGAGTCAGCTCGATAGACCCCTTACTACATTCGAGAAACTTTGCAACGGGAAGGGAATAATATCGCATACACTATCCGTAAGTTACGGATTGTTAATTTCACAATCTGAATTTTACTCCCTGAAATGCGTTCAGGAATGGGAAAAGGAACTGGGCAGGACGTTTAGCTCGGAGCAGCGACAGAAGATGCTTATGCTTACACATGAAACATCAACTTGTGTTAAAACAAGAAACCAACTACAAGATTTTTACTAGGTGGTACAGAACACCAGAGAAACTGGGGAAAATGCTTCCCGATGTCTCAGATCGATGCTGGAGATGTCAGAAAGATAAAGGCACTATGCTACATATTTTCTGGAACTGCTCCAAGCTAAGAGGTTTTTGGCAGGGGATTAAAACAGAGTCTTCAACTTTGCACGGAGTTAATAATACCAGAAGACCCGGCGTTCTTCCTCTTACATGTTAACCAGATACCTGACAGGCGATATAAGGAATCATGCATGCCCCATCTCTTAGATGCCGCAAAGGCATGTATCCCCTTTAAATGGAAATCACCATCACCACCGACGATGGAGATGTGGATTCGTAAGGTACAAGAGATCAGTAAACTAAAAGACTTATGCCGCGTACACACGACGAGAAAAATTAAATTTTTTCCTTTGGACGAGAAAAACGATCGTCTGTGGGCTTTTTGTCGTTTTTCACGACGGGAAAAAACGGCATTAATCACGACGAGAAAAATTAGAACATGCTCTAATTTTTCTCGTCGTGATTCCCGTTGTTTTTTTTCTGCGGCAGTTTTCCCATAGGGAAACACTGCCGCGGAGCCCACACACGGTTGTTTTTTTTTCGACCAAAAAAAATAAAATAATTTAAAACGGCCGTGTGTGGGGGGAACAAGCTGTTCCTCGTTTTTCACGTCGATTTTCTCAACGGTGTTTTCACCGTCGAAAAAATTGATCGTGTGTACGCGGCATTAGTTCTTTCTGCACACCAACAGCATAGAAGGTATTCCGAAACCTGGCTTGCTTGGAACACCTTCTTGGCTTCGGATGAGAGGAAACCCCTCTCCGAAAATGAAAATGAAATGATGGAGGAAAGAACTAACGAACACTAAGCCCATTAATTTATGTAATTTAGAAAAAGCAAAGTCGGCCTTATTTTTTTTGACGGTCATAGAGAGACAGAATGGGGGACGGATTCCCCTTTCCCCCCCCCCTTTTTTTCTCTCTCCCTTCCTTTTTTTTACTGTTGCTTAGAATATGAGGTCATGCTTTAGATACTTCTATTGGTCTGGCGTTTGAAATAATGGATGTGGAGCTGGATGTATCTTTTGGATTTTTTGGATATTGCACATTTGTATATTTTGATGTTGTATTTAGTCGTATCAAAAAGAATAAATAAAATAATTGAAAAAAAAAAAACTGGAGCTGCTGACTGCAGGGCGGAGGGTTATGTCTCGAGGGACCGCCCCTCTGGGCGGGGCTGTTCAACTCTGATTAATGTAACATGTGTTTAAACTTTTAACATGTTATGCCTAGTCCTCTCCTATGAACAGGAACATAACCCATATGTCAATGATTGAGAAGGCCGTGTCCCGTCCATGGACGAAAAGAGAAACTCTCCTTTCTTGGGCTGTGTCCCAAACGCTCCAAGTTCCTTATCACACGTACGAATGTACCCTTAGACTGGGATCCTAACCCAGGAGTTTCAGATACTCGACTATGCTGGACACACTTAGGTCCAGACATGCTACTGACTGATCTATCAGCAACAGATTGCCTTGGTATGCCATTATGCTATACCCTGGGCCTTAGTCCTGCTAGAAGCGGGCTCTAGCACCTTGGAAACCCGGGTACGGTGGCTAACCCAAAGGGCGAAACCACCAACCGGAAGAGGTGCTGTCCCCCTGTGAAACAAAGACAACCTCCTGCAGTCCCATGTCAACACAAATGGTTCCCCATATGTGCCAGTGGCAAGTGTTGAAGCTAAATGCTTCAATGGAAGCGTACCTTCATGGAAGCATGAATTTGTACAAATATGTTTTAAGCAAAAAACATAAAAAGTGTGTAATTATATATATATATACACACATATACACACACACACACACACACACACACACACACACACACACACACACACACACAGGGCTAAAAATTTCAAGTCCTGAGCAACTAGCCAGGCCTCAAGGGTTACTCGCCACCAGTTGCCCCACCCAGCCCGCCCCGCCCCTAAACACGTCCTCAAATTATCTCATGAAATTACACTTAAATGTTTTATGCAGAATTAAGTTATAAAAATAAATATTAACAACTGTATCCGTGCCCACCAATGCAGGCTGCCTGTGCCCACCAATGCAAGCTGCCTGCGCCCACCAATGCAGGCTGCCTGCGCCCACCAATGCAGGCTGCCTGCGCCCACCAAATGCAGCCTACCTGTGCAGGGGAGGAGAGGAACAGGAGAGCCGCCCAGGTGATCAGAGTGCAGCGCAGGGAACACAGGATAACAGTTTATGTTAATTGCCGTGTTCCCGCCGCTCAACGTCATATTCAGCCCCGCCCCCAGGCCGGGGAACTTTGATTGACAGATCACCCGTCACCAGGACTGGATGGGTGATCTGTCTATCAAAGTCCCGGGCCCGGGGCTGTATCCGACAGCGAGCGACGGTGAACACGGCAATTAAAAAAGCTGTTATCGCTGTGACTGTTTCCCGCGCTGCGCTCTAAACATCCGGGCGGCTCTCTCTCTTCCCCTCCGCAATCCCTGGGAGAAGGACTCCCATTCCACACAGGCTTCTGGCGGTGCTGGCCCCCCCCCCCCCCCCCCGACTCCCATGCAGCCCTTCCTCACCAACCCTCCAAATCCACTCGCAAAATGCGAGTGGATATTTGAGGGGTGTGTGTATATATGTATATGTGTGTGTGTATATGTATATGTGTGTATGTATATGTGTGCGCGTGTGCGTAGCACTTGTGCTATGGACCGGGCATCTTGCGAGCATGCATTCGTTTATGAACGTATCTATGTAACATCACCCAACATGTATCAATGCAGACACGTATTCTTATGCGAACATAAGGAAACCTGTATAATTTAACCACTTAAGACCCGGACCAATACGCAGCACAAGGACCAGGCCCCTTTTTGCGATTCGGCACTGCGTCGCTTTAACGGACAATTGCGCAGTCGTGCGACGTGGCTCCCAAACAAAATTGCCGTCCTTTTTTCCCCACAAGTAGAGCTTTATTTTGGTGGTATTTGATCACCTCTGCGGTTTTAAATTTTTGCGCTATAAATAAAAATAGAGCGACAATTTTGAAAAAAATGCAATATTTTTTACTTTTTGCTATAATAAATATCCCCAAAAAATATATAAAAAAAATTTCCCCTCAGTTTAAGCCAATACATATTCTTCTACATATTTTTGGTAAAAAAAAAAAGAAAAAAAAAAAAAATCGCAATCGGCGTTTATGGATAGGTTTACGCAAAAGTTATAGCGTTTACAAAATAGGGGGTAGTTTTATGGCATTTTTATAAAAACATTTTTTTTAACTAGTAATGGCTGCGATCAGCGATTTTTTTCGTGACTGCGACATTATGGTGGACACATCGGACACTTATGACACCATTTTGTGACCATTGTAATTTTTACAGCGACCAGTGCTATAAAAATGTACTTGTTACTGTAAAAATTACACTGGCAGTGAAGGGGTTAACAAGGAGGGGGCGCTGTAGGGGTTAAGTGTGCCCTGATTTGTGTTTCTTACTGTGGGGGGCGTGGCTTAGCGTGTGACGTCACTGATCGTCGTTCCCTATTACAGGGAACAGACTATCAGTGACAGGCACACTAGGAAGCACGGGGAGAGGTTTGTTTACACTTACCTCTCCCCGTTCTTCGGGACACCAGCGGCGATCGGATACGCTGTTCCCGCTGGGAAGGTCACGGATCAGAGGACCGGGTCGCGAATGCCCCGCCGATTCAGCATCTTGATGAGATCAAACATTTAATGCACCTCAAGCACTATCGTGCGGACAAGTACCTTTGTGAGACCAAGGATTCCTGAATGATCAGGCACCCTTGTGCGATTCAGCAATTTTTATGCCATCAAGCATCTTAATGCGATTTTTGGCATCTCTGTGGAACAAGCCTTTGTACGATTAAGTACTCTTGGCTAACCAAGGACCAAGGCCCCATTATGCAACCATGCAAAATCTAGGGGAACATGCAATTTTAGGCGATCATGCATCCTTATGAGATTCAGCATTTTTTTATGCGCTCAACCATCTTATGCATTTTAAGCACTACTGCACGGACAAGAACCCTTGTGTGACCAAGGACTCTTGTGTGATCAAGCACCCCTGTGCGATCCAGCATCTTTATGCAATCGATTTTATGCGATTTTAGGCATCTTTGTGAAAACAAGCCTCTGTGTGATCAAGTATCCTTGAGAGGACGCTTGTGCGACCAAGCATGTTTATGCGGTCAAACATCTTTATGTGACTAAGCACTTAAATGTGACCAAGCATCCTCATGCGACTATGTAAAAACCATGAATATCTATACCAGCAAAAAAACATGTATCTTTATGTGATTAATCATAAACATGTTCATGTTTTTACCCTACATGCATATTTGTGCGATTAAGTACTCATGGGTAACCAAAAACTTTGTGAGATCAAGCACCTTTGTGCGACCCCGCATCTTTATGCAAACAAGCATCTTTATGTGTTTTTAGGCAAGACATGTCAACCATCAACACAAAAACATGCAAACATGTGGGCTGGTAAAAGAGGAAGTTAACCTCTGCAAACATGCGATTTAGCAACAATGTGCACCAGCAACTGTGCACCCCACATTTTTAGGAGGAGAAACAGCTTATGCGGGTGGCCAACCAGCAGGTATAGACTGTTGCAGTAAGGGAGTGGGAAGGTAGAAGCAACCTACGGGAATTTTTTATTTTTAAACACCAAGGAGGAGACAGACTCTCGGCCGTCTGGGCTGAGGGAAAGTTATACGCAGCATGAATCTCTGTAAAAGATTGCAGCTGAAACTTCAAAGCTTGTGAGGCTTCCGATACCTCCGTCTCGTCAGATTGCACCTGTTACCTGTCCTCTGACGGAGAACTTTCATCCTCAGGACTTTAATCCTCTTGTTCAAGGATTCAGAGCAGGGGAAGGTACAGGACACACCCAGCTTTCTGCTCGTTGTGAGGGCGCTGCAATTTATAGCAGTTAACCTCTTATAGACCAACAAATGCAAAGAAGCGTCCAAAATTACATATGCAATGTTGGGGGAAGCTGCAATGCCTGACAGGGCTGATGGCCATCAAGTCTCTCAGGGGAGGATAATATCATGCTTTCCTGCCCCTGAACCTTTTTTACAGGGAGACATAATGCCAAAGCAGAGGTACAAACAATGCATATACTACTGTGCTAGTTTAGCAATCTACATAAAGTATGCAACTAATCACACAGTTTGATGCTGAGCAGGTGTCCCGGAGTGCCTGAATCCAACCACAGAGAAACTTGCGTGCCCCACAAGCCGTTATGTCCCTGTTCAGGGAGAGCTCCAGGCGTCTTAACCAAGTGAGGGGTCCCCAACCCCAGGATACCTGAGTGAGAGGTACCTCCTTGCTGGCCATGGCAGTGCTTGCAGCGGAAGAAGTGTGCTGTCCGAGGAGGAGCTGACACTATTCCTGGAGTATGGCGAGTGAAAATCAACTCTATACTCCCTCCAGTGGTGGATGTAGGCAAGACATCCTACTCAAAAGGAAAGTCCTTAAGATGTTTGCTTAGGATCTTTCCCAGCTTAGCTTATCCCCGCCGCAGGACTGCTGAAGACCAGACAGTACCAATCTACACACATCACAGCGGGTATGTTGTGCCAACCTTCAGGGATATGGGTTCCTACTTAAAGGAGGCCTCTTCCCTGTGCCTTGTAAGAGAATCTGCCAGAAACTTTTGCGCATTTTTATATATAGCGAAAGTACTGGATCCCAGAGCTTAGTCCTCAAAAGAGACATTACAGGCAAAACCTCGATCTTCTGCGAGGTCCGTGTACCATCCATTTTAGGCGTATAAAAATAAGCGTTTTTTGGATGGATTAGATTACGCAGCTCTTTGACCCCCGGGGGGATTCTTTAGTAGAGCTTCTTCTTAGCACATTTTTAGTCATGACCAACACCTTAGACCAGTGATTGTCAACCAGGGTTCCGTGGAACCCTAGGGTTCCTCCAGAGATTGCTGGGGGTTCCTTCAGCATTGGGCAATTTCTGCCTCTCAGATAAGTTCACACTGACCCCATTGATCTTTTTAGCTATCTGTAAGGAGGTAATTCTTCCCAATTGCCGCAAGTGTAAGGACCATTCTTCCAACTGACTGTCACACTAATGTATCATGAGTTGTAGATTTCTCAATTTTAGCAGGGGTTCCCCGAGACCGGAGAACTATTTCAAGGGTTCCTCTGTGTTGAAAAGGCTGAGAAAGGCTGCCTTAGACACTAGCGAAAAAACTGAGGAGCTTCAAGTATGGGAGGGGTTATATAGGGAGGAAACTTCCTGTCTAGTTAATTACACCAGTGTCCAGCACCGGAAGGTGGATATAACCCATTATGTAATGATTAAAGGCTCTGTGTCCCGTGATGTACGAAAAAGAAATGCACATTACCCCAGAAATTCACATCAGCTATATAGGCTATGTTCATGTTAATGGTAAAATTAACCTGCCAGTTCCCCTAGTGATCATTTAATTAGGAGGCTGTTCCACAATGCACAGGAAGACCTACTCGTGTGTTAAACATTCGGTGAGTGGGGTGTCTGAAGGGTTACATAGAAAGGCTGTAATAGTTTAGCAAAAGAGCCGCATATTGTACTAAAGAAATTAACACACTTTCCATGAAAACCACTTCTGGAAGTTAGGTCGACCTCGATTTTAGGACAAAATCCTGCTGCTGAACAATCAAACGCCCAAACATTCAGGTACATGGTTGCTTATAACTTTCCACTACAGTAAAGAGATTTTTTGCTCTTGCTATTAACAGGCCTCACAAGCTACTATACAATTGAGACCTGGTCATTACTATCTTATGCAAACAGAATTTAAGCAGGTTACAACGTGCTACCATCATTATCTTCTCAGTGTCCACGACATGTCACAGGTTCCACAGCTTGCCAACGTCCATGCAATACTGATATAAGTTTAAAGTGGACTTGGTATGCCAATATAGAGAAAGCACCAAAAACTGTGTGGATTCTAGCTTCAACATCCACAATTTAAGTATCCCATTTTAAATGAATAAACAGATTTAATTTACTGATATAGCCAAGGAAAAAAATTATACAAAACAATGCAGATCATACCTGTGTATTCCAGATGTGTACACATTTATCAAAGGAACCACTGGCCAGGTACCGGCCATCCGGACTAAAGGCTACACTGTACACAGGCTCTTGATGTTTAGTCAGCGTGTGAATGCAGATGCCTCTTTCTACATCCCACAATCTAACCGTAGAATCAAATGATGCACTGTAAAAAAAATATGTTTAAGTTGCAGATTAAAATGACAAAATTTATGCTTCAAAGAAAAAAAAAGAAAAAACTTATTTACCTTGCTAACATTAGATTAGCATTCGGATTACTTGTTCCCGGTCCAGTGGGACTCCATTTAATGGTATATATCTCTTTGTTATGTGCTTGTAAGTCATGAACACAACTATCTTGCTTCATACTCCAGATCTGTATTCAGATGATAAAAATTATATATATTTAGACATTGAAGTGTGTGTGTGTGTGTGTGTGTGTGTGTGTGTGTGTGTGTGTGTGTGTATGTATGTATGTATGTATGTATGTATGTATGTATGTGTGTGTGTGTGTGTGTGTGTGTGTGTGTGTGTGTGTGTGTGTGTGTGTGTGTATATATATATATATATATATATATATATATATATATATATATATATATATAAACACATATAGTGGGTATAGAAAAGAATCACCCACCTTTGCAGCCTGAAATGAAGGCAGACATGGTTTTTGTTTTATCCAGCTTCATTTACTAGTGCAACATCCAAGTTAAAAATATAACACCAACATGTCAGGGGGGGAAAAATAAAAAAAATTAAAAAAAAAGAATTGTATTTTGTTGAACCACATTTTGATTTAATTACAGCCTTTTAGTCTGTTGAGATTTGTCTCTACTTTGAACATCTAGACCAGCCGTCACTAAATGGCGGCCCGCAGTCCGAGTCCGGCCCGCGTGACACTTCTCTCCGGACCGCCAGTATAATAACAAATATCAGCGCTGGTTTGCTGGGACCGCGGGTTTCCCCAGCAACCAGTGACGCTGCGCCTGCCCCCTGCTCACCGCAGGTCTCGGAGTTTAGCAGCACGCACTCGCGGGCCGTGAGTAGGGGCGTGACATCACATGTGTGCCCCGCCCCCTGCTGCTCGCCGTTCCCGGGTCCACTCCTGGCTCTCCTTGCGTGTAGGGGGTGCGACATCCCGCTCCCTGCTACTCGCGGTTCCCGGGTCCACTCCTGGCTCTCCTTGTGAGTAGGGGTGTGGCGTCATGTGCGCGCCCCGCCCCCTGCTGCTCGCGGGTCCACTCCTGGCTCTCCTTGCGAGTAGGGGGCGTGACGTCCCGCCCCCTGCTACTCGCGGTCCCGGGCTCTCATTATCTCGCAGCATCCGCCCCTCTTGCATTCAAGGTATGTGACAACGCGTTAATAATTAGTGATCACTAACGAGCATATTTTTTATCGTGCACACTGATGGGCATATTTTGTTAAGAGGCACACTGATGGACACATAAGAGTGCCCCTTAACATAAAATATGCCCATCAGCGTACACATTAAAAATATACCCATCAGCGTGCCCCTTAAAATAAAATTTGTCCATCAGCGTGCCCCTTAAAATAAAATGTGCCCATCAGAGTGTCCCTTATTTTATGTTAAGGGGCACGCTGTTGGACATATTTTATGCTAAGGGGCACGCTGATGGACAAATTTTATTTTAAGGGGCACGCTGATGGACAAATTTTATTTTAAGGGGCACGCTGATGGACAAATTTTATTTTAAGGGGCACGCTGATGGACAAATTTTATTTTAAGGGGCACGCTGATGGACAAATTTTATTTTAAGGGGCACGCTGATGGACAAATTTTATTTTAAGGGGCACGCTGATGGACAAATTTTATTTTAAGGGGCACGCTGATGGACAAATTTTATTTTAAGGGGCACGCTGATGGACAAATTTTATTTTAAGGGGCACGCTGATGGGTATATTTTTAATGTGTACGATGATGGGCAAATTTTATGTTAAGGGGCACTCTGATGGGCAAATTTTATGTTAAGGGGCACGCTGATGGGCACAACAAAATGTGCCCCTTAACATAAAATATGTCTAACAGTGTGCCCCTTATTTTATGTTAGGGGGCATGCTGATGGGCACATTTTATGTTAAGGGGGACTCTGATGGGGACATCTGATGTAAGGAGGCACTCTGACCGGAATGCCTGATGTAAAGGGGCACTGTGATGGGCACACCTGATGTAAATGAGTGCTGTACTGGGACCCCTGATGTAAAGGGGCGCTGTGATGGGGACATCTGATGTAAAGGGGCGCTGTGGTGGGCACACCTGATGTAAATGAGTGCTGTGTTGGAGACCCCTGATGTAAAGGGGTGCTGTGATGGGGACCCCTGTTGTAAAGGGGTGCTGTGATGGGGACCCCTGATGTAAAGGAGCGGTGTGATTGGGACACCTGATTTAAAGGGGCGCTGTGATGGGGACACCTGATGTAAAGGAGCGCTGTGATGGGGACCCCTGATGTAAAGGGGTGCTGTGATGGGGACACCTGATGTAAAGGAGCGGTGTGATTGGGACACCTGATTTAAAGGGTCGCTGTGATGGGGACATCTGATGTAAAGGAGCGCTGTGATGGGGACCCCTGATGTAAAAGGGCAGTGTGATGGGGACCCCTGATGTAAAGGGGCACTGTGATGGGGACACCTGATGTAAAGGGGCACTGTGATGGGCACACATTATGTAAATGAGTGCTGTAATGGGGATCCCTGATGTAAAGGGGCGCTGTGATGGGCACACCTGATGTAAATGAGTGCTGTAATGGGGATCCCTGATGTAAAGGGGCGCTGTGATGGGCACACCGGATGTAAATGAGCGCTGTGATGGGGACCCCCTGATGTAAAGGGGCGCTGTGATGGGGACCCCTGATGTAAAGGGGCGCTGTGATGGGGACCCCTGATGTAAAGGGGCGCTGTGATGGGGACCCCTGATGTAAAGGGGCGCTGTGATGGGGACCCCTGATGTAAAGGGGCGCTGTGATGGGGACCCCTGATGTAAAGGGGCGCTGTGATGGGGACCCCTGATGTAAAGGGGCGCTGTGATGGGGACCCCTGATGTAAAGGGGCGCTGTGATGGGGACCCCTGATGTAAAGGGGCGCTGTGATGGGGACCCCTGATGTAAAGGGGCGCTGTGATGGGGACACCAGATTTAAAGGAGCGCTGTGATGGGGACATCTGAGGTAAAGGAGCGCTGTGATGGGGACATCTGAGGTAAAGGAGCGCTGTGATGGGGACATCTGAGGTAAAGGAGCGCTGTGATGGGGACATCTGAGGTAAAGGAGCGCTGTGATGGGGACATCTGAGGTAAAGGAGCGCTGTGATGGGGACATCTGAGGTAAAGGAGCGCTGTGATGGGGACATCTGAGGTAAAGGAGCGCTGTGATGGGAACATCTGAGGTAAAGGAGCGCTGTGATGGGGACATCTGAGGTAAAGGAGCGCTGTGATGGGGACATCTGAGGTAAAGGAGCGCTGTGATGGGGACATCTGAGGTAAAGGAGCGCTGTGATGGGGACACCTGATGTAAAGGGGAACTCTGATGAACAAACCTAATTTAAAGTGCACTCTGATGGGCACACCTGATGTGGTGGGGACACCTGATGTGGTGGGGACACCTGATGTGGTGGGGACACCTGATGTGGTGGGGACACCTGATGGTGACACCCAATGTAAGGGGGCACTCTGATGAGGACACGCTATGTAAGGGGGGCACTGAGGGGGAACCTTATATAATGGGTCAGATGATATAAGGGGGCACACTGATGGGAGTAACCAGCTGAAAGGGGGCCTTCCATTGCAGAAACCTGATGTAAGTGGGCACTCTGACATGAATACCTGATGTAAGGGAGTACTCTTACGTTGGCAACTGATTTTTGGGGTTAGTCTGATGGGGCACCCAATGTAATGAATTACTCTGATAGAGGCAACTGATGTAAGGGGGAACACTAATGGGGACATTTACAGAGTATTACCAAAGTGTGTGGAGGAAAGCATAGGAAAAGCACCAGAAAGCATGGCTTGTGCCAAGAAAAGGAAGGTAGATGCTGAAAACCGAGTCTTCAAAGATGAATGGACAGACCAATATATGTTCATTCTTCCCATGGGAAGTTTAAAACCAATTTGTCTCATTTGTTGCGAAACCGTGGCATTAATAAAAAGTAGCAATGTGAAGCGTCACTACGAAACAAAAAACACAGTTCTTTTGCGCAAACATATCCACAGCATTCCGAGGTGAGGGCGCGTAAAATTATGGAACTGAAAGCCCAGTATGATAGATCCACCAAAGTCCTCTCACATTCATTTACAGCCCAGCAGCGTGCAAATGAATGCTCACTTAAAGTAGCATGGATTTTGGGGCAACACAAAAGACCATTTACCGATGGTACATTTGTAAAGGAGTGTTTGAATGCTGTTGCTGAAACTTTACTCGAGGGTAAACAAAAAGATGAGCTGTGTGGAAAAATCAACCAGATCCCACTGTCAGCGTCAACAGCAACTAAAAAGACTGAAATATTAACAGAGGGTGTATTGGCACAACTTGATGCAGCTATTCAGAGTGCAGCATGCATTTCTTTAGCCATTGATGAATCAACAGATATAACAGATAATGCCCAGCTTTTGGTGTATGTAAGATTTTTGCACAAAGAAACAAAAGAACTCTGTGAGGACCTGTTAGGTGTAACACCACTTGAGACACACACAAGAGGACAAGACATATATGAGGCCATTAAGGAGATTTTGAGAAAGAGGAAGATAGATCTGAAAAAAGTGGTCTCGGTTACCACAGATGGTGCCCTTGCCATGGTAGGAAAGGAGAGAGGAGCCGTGGCACGACTGAAAGAGGACAACCCTGACCTTATTTCTTACCATTGCATCATTCACCAGACCGTCCTGTGTGCCATTCTATCAGACCGGTTTGCAGAAATCATGGACACGATGATGAAACTCATCAATTTCCTAAGAGTATCCTCATCCCATCAACATCGTTTACTAAGAGAGTTTCTTAAAGAAGTTGAGGCAAATTACCTTTTACTTCACAACAATGTTAGATGGCTGAGTAAAGGCAATGTATTGGAACGCTTTTGGTCCATTCGAACAGAAGTAGCGGCTTTCTTAGTGCAACTCAAAAGTCAGAAAGCAAGACCATTTTCACTGTTTTTACAAGATGAGAGCACAATGGATAATATCGCTTTCCTAGTGGACATAACATCACACCTTAATGAACACAATTTAAAGCTCCAGGGCAAGAACAATTCCATCTGTGATTTGATGACCGCTGTCCGCTCCTTCCAGAGAAAACTGGATTTGTTCAAGGAAGATCTGCAAGGAGAGTGCTTGCATTTCACAAAGGTGAAAGAACAGATTGAAGGAAAGAGAGATGTTTCTCCTTTTGTTGACTTCATAAATAAACTCATTGGAAACTTCAGTAAAAGGTTTGATGGCTTCAGTCTTGGACAGCAGATCCTTCTGTTCATCCACAATCCATTCCTTATTAAAGATGTCAGAGTGTTTTCAAAGGAGGTGACACAGACCTTCAAGTGGGCACATGAGGGATCTCTACAGACAGAGATGATTGACCTGCAAACAAATGTTGCACTAAGAGAGCACTTTGGAGGAACTGATCCTGCTAACTTCTGGCTACAGACTGTTCCTGGGACTGATTTCCCTTGTCTAACCAAGGTAGCACTACACACCTTGACCATGTTTGGATCTACATACAGCTGTGAGTCAGCTTTCTCCACTATGAACATTATTAAAACGAAGTATCATTCCAGGCTCACCAATGAGCACCTACATATGTGCATGAGAATGGCAGTAACTCAATTTAAGCCAAGATTCAAACTACTGGCAGGACAAGCAAAAGCCCATTTTTCTCACTAGACAGGGAAGGTTTTTGCATGGTAAAACTGAGGATAATGTGTGCACTTTTTGAAATTGACACCTTTAGTTTAAGTCAGAAGGTGCTTATTTCTATTACTTGAAAAATGGATGTGCTTTTTATGTTTTATTAAAGAGTTATTGATTTATTTCCATATTTTTGTTAAAAATAGTTGTTTGTTTTCCATACAAAGACAAGAGCAAATGTAAAGCTATGCTAGTTCTAACTGTCCACATGTTTAATGTTGTAACTGAAACGTGACAATAAAGATTGTTGAAATGCTAAGGAAATTGTAAATTTCTCATGTTTTGATAGACATACAGTGACTACAATCTTTTTGAGTGATGGCACAGACTTGAGGTTCGGACCTCGGCCCAAAGAAAATTTTGGCGACCGGACCTCCTTGAATTTTAATTCAGTACCCCTGATCTAGACTTTGCAATATTTGCCCACTCTTCTTTGAAGAACTTCTCAAGTTCAGTTAAATTTGATGGTGACCGTTTGAGGACTGCAGCCTTCAAGTCATTCCACAGATTTTCAATGGAGTTTAAGTCTGGGCTCTGACTAAGCCATACAAGGACATTCACATAGGTTGGACTTGATGGACTTGTGTCTTTTTTTCAACCTCACTTACTATGCAACCTTTTTCTCCTTCAACCATCCCCCAAAACAGGATATTACCACCTCCATGCTTTACTGCAGGAATGGTGTTATTCGGATGGTGAGCTGTATTCGATTTCCACCAGACATATCGTTTGGTGTTGAGGCCAAACAATTTAATTTTAGTCTCATCTGACCATAATACCTTTTTCCATGTGGCCTCAGAATTTGAGAAAGAAAGTTGTCAATGGGAAGAAGGTTTACCTTCCAACATGACAAGGATCCAAAGTGTTAAAGGAGAGAAAGGTGAATGTCCTTGCACGGCTTAGTCAGAGCCCAGACTTAAACCCCATTGAAAATCTGTGGAATAAAGACTGCAGTCCACAAAGGGTCACCATAGAATTTAACTAAACTTGAGTGGCAAAGAGTGGACAAACATTGCAGTCTAGATGTGCAAAGTTCGTAGAGACAAATCCCAACAGACTAAAGGCTGTAAATTAAAGCAAAAATGTGGTCCAACAAAATACTGGCATAAGAGGGGGGGAGGGGTGTGATCCTTTTTTCAACTCATGGATTCGGTTTTTTAATATTTCTTTTTTTTTTCTGCCATGTTGGTGTTACAGCCTTTACCTGGATGTTATAAGTTACACTAGTAAATAGAGCTGAACAAAAACAAAACTGTCAGTCTTAAAGCGGAGGTCCCGCAAATTTTTTTTATTAA
Organism: Rana muscosa; assembly: GCA_029206835.1. Lineage (NCBI taxonomy): Eukaryota > Metazoa > Chordata > Amphibia > Anura > Ranidae > Rana > Rana muscosa. Next base: position 691,142,342 of record CM055122.1, on the reverse strand, counting down.
AAGCCAGCAGCTACAAATACTGCAGCTGCTGACTTTTAGTATTAGGACACTTGCCTGTCCTGGAATCCAGCGATGTTGGCAGCAGAAGACGAGCAATCGCACGTCTCTCGGCTGCCCCCGCCGCCATCCTCGGTGAGGGAATCGGGAAGTGAAGCGTTGCGGCTTCACTGCCGGGTTCCCTACTGCGCATGCGCGAGTAGCGCCGGTGCCTTTTCACTGGTCCTTGCTATCTTCTGGGAGCAGTGTGTTTCCCAGAAGACAGCGGGTGGTGACGCGAATGGGCGCGACTCCCACGGGAGTCAATACCCGAAAGTGGTGCAAATACCTGTTTTATACAGGTGTCTGCACCCCCCTGAAAGGTGCCAAATGTGTCATCTGAGGGGGGGGGGGGAGGGTTCCAAAATTCGGGAGTTCCTTTTTTGGGTGGAACTCCGCTTTAATTTCAGGCTGCAAAGCAACGTGGGGGTGATTTTCTATACCCACTGTATACAAAGTTTAAACTATTGCCAGATGACAAATGGTTATTGTTTTTTTCTCTTAATGGTTTGTTCACAACATAAGGTGCAACCAAATGCATTTACATTCATTTCAATGGGCTGCCATATGCACGTGGAACATGCAAATGTCACGATGCACCAAACCAGGAGGTACCATGATCTTTGGCAGCAACAAACTTACACGCGCTTACCAGATGATTGGGAGTGCCATAATAATGAATGGCACCCTTGTGTGTCTGCAGCAAGCAGCGCGTTTTCGTGCGGTGACATGCATGATTTTGCACGCTCTCGAACCCTGGTGTGACGCTGTAGGGTGCACTTATTTTGTAACTCTATTGTGAGATATGTGAAAGCCAATTTATATTTTATGCATATAATAGCTGGTTAAATTACACATTTTTGTGATATCGGTCCTACACACACACACACTTTTTTTATGGTATACATTATAGATGTGGTAAAAAGCTAATATTTTTTTATTGTAATGGTATGGCAACAGCTAATTTACTGGGTTTAGTTTAACTGTACCTTTAAGGTCATGTCATCGGAACAGGATGCAAGAAGATTACCAGTGGGATCCCACTTTATTGCATTCACTTCATTCTACAAACAGGAAAAATTATGACACATTAGAATGCACAGGTACTTTCAGAACATTACTGCCATAAATTCATATTCTACTTCAAAAGGGGGATGCAGGTATTGTAATAAATCCACAACTTATAAATTAAGCAATTTCAGTTAAAAGTTCATATTATGGTTTAATAGATCCAAATTTGCTAAATCGCAACATCACGGTCAAAGAAATGTTATTTCCCGGCATCATGATGTATGCTAAAAGGCAAGAACCAGTGAGCAGTCACACTATACAGCTGTTAGTACAAGAACCACGTATTGTTACGGGTTGACCATGATAAAGAAATTCTTGTATGAAAGGTTCAGCTGTCCAAGTGCAGCCCATTTGGTCATACATATATACATTACCTATACCCTTGTTCTAGAGATCTTCATTGTGCAGCTCTGTCTGGAGCCACCCAACATTCTTGAGAAAGCTTTCATGCTGGGTCATCATGTGCATGACTGCCGCAATGGCTATATTTTTTAGGGGGATTCATACTCATTGTAGCCCATAGCAGTCCTTCAGATTATTGTTCTCAATGGAAGGATGGGATCTCACCTTAAAAGACAATGTGTACCAGTAGTACAGTTATCTTTTAAAAGCAGTGATTTTCAACTCCTGTCCTCAGTACCCAACCAACAGGCCAGATTTTAGGTATTACCTTGGGGAGATGCAGACTAGAATGCTGCAATCACTTAGCAGCAATTGATATCACCTGTGATGTATTAGAGTTATCGTGCAAACCTGGCATGTTAGTGGGTCCTGGGGACAGGAGTTGAGAACCACTGTGGAAAAGCATTGCACCAGCAATCAGCAGATCGCTAATATGCAGGTCTCCTGCAGACCTGTCCATGTATCTCCTTCCTCCTACGAGGAAGCCAATACATGCCGACAGGAAGAATGAATGAACAACCACAGCGCTGTGGTAGTTCATTGAAAACTACAAGCCGACAGCCGCAAAGGCCGACAGAGATTGTAGTTTACCATTCACAGGGCACTGTGAATGAGTGACATGAACAAATTTAAAACAGCTAGCAGTTGGAGAAAAACACCCTCTACCTGGCACAGCAGGGATCGGGAAAGTGCATTTCTAACAGGTTATACCCCGAATATGGGTGTAACATGTTACAAAAGGTGAACGTAGCCTTTAAAATGGAAATTTACCAAGGAGTAAATATTTGCTAGCAGGAAGTTTTTTTGTTTAATTGAAAGAGAAGTTGTATGTCCCTTCTGCAATAAAAGCTTTCTACTTTCCTGTGGAATTAACTTGTGTGCTTATGCAGGAGTTTAAAAAAACAAACAAAAAAAATAAAAATAAGTAGACCCTGGGACAACCCCCAAGGAATGAGTTCAGAGAGGGGCAGAAACAAGCAAATGGGCCTAAAAAAACAGACAAAAGGTCAAAGACCCAACTTACAGTGCAGCTGAGAGAACCTTGCATCCCAAAACTGAATACGCAGAGGCTTGGATGTCCACCTGGTAGAATTTGGAGAAGATACGAACAGAAAACCAGGTAGCAGCCTTAATTGCTAACTTTTGAGAGCAAGCTTGTGCAATAGGTTGTCCTATCCATCTAGCAATAGTGGACTTGGAAGCAGGGTGACCCTTTCGAGGCCAGGTTGATGTGGAAGGCTGTTTTCCAGATAAAGCTGTGGCTTTCATATAGACTACAATAGCTCCAAGTCCAAACTTTTCCTTGGGATGCCTAGGAGCAGGGCACACGAAAGGAAGGGCAAGCTCTTCATTAGGGTGAAAAGCTGATACCACCTTACGTAGAAAAGAAGAAGGTTTTGGATGCAAGTTCACTTTATTTCCTTTGAAGAATTATGAAGGGCTCTCTGAAATGGGTCTGACAGATGTGATAGCTACTAAAGCCCCATAAACACGATTAGATTCTCAAACAAGAAAGGGAAAGAAAGAGCTGCGCAAATACAATTGAAAAGCGACCTGTAGTGAATAGAAATGGGTGTAAATCCCAGTCACAATAAGATATATGCAGTTTAGGTAATTTGTTTTTATTTTATTTTTTGGTCAGCGCGGTACACCCCTTTCTTACTATTAGATTCTCTGCAGATTTTTTGTCTTCAGATTTACCAAAACCACGCAAGTGCACGGGCCTGCCTAAATGCATACAAACTGAAACTCTAATGCCACGTACACACGACCATTTTTCTCGTCGGGAAAAATGAAATTTTTTCTCTTTGACGAGAAAAACGACCGTGTGTGGGCTTTTGGTCATTTTTCCCGACGAGAAAAACGGCATTAATCACGACGAGAAAAATGAGAACATGCTCTAATTTTTCTCGTCGTGATTCACGCCATTTTTTTCCGCTGCAGTTTTCCCATAGGGAAACACTGCCGGGGAGCCTACACTCGGTCGTTTTTCTCGACCAAGAGAAAAAATGACGGGAAAAACGGCCGTGTGTGGGGAAACAAGCCGTTCCTCGTTTTTCCCGTCGATTTTCTCGACGGTGTTTTCACCGTCGAGAAAATCGATCGTGTGTACGCGGCATTAAGGTTTGACCTCATATTTTATGGTTTTGGTAAATCCGCAGACAAATCTGCAGAAAATCTAATCGTGTGTATGGGGTCCAAGACAGCCACTTTGCAAGAGATATTACCCAAAGGAAGTACCCTAATGTGTTCAAAGGGCAGTTTCTGCTGGACAAAAAGAACCAAAGTAAGATTCAAAGAAAGCACAGGGTGCTGTAATGGGGGTCTGATCCATAGGACACTTAAAATGAATGACATGACAATTTAATGAAGGTTTTAACAAAGGAAAGTGAAGCCACAAGTTTCTGGAATAAAATGGACAAGGCTGAAACCTGTCCTTTAAGAGTACTTAGAGACAAGTTTTTGTCAAGTTCTGGCCGTATGGTAGTCAGAATGAGAGGTACCAAGTAGTCTCTGGGAATTGAAATGCAGTATAGTAGTAGATTTTCTAGCTTTGAGTAATGTGGGAATGACAAAGTCTGATATATGCCAGTCCTTCAACACCTGGGTTTCAACAGCTATGCGGTTCCAGCCAGTGGCTGAGAAGCAGGATGGAACAGGCGGCTTTGAGGCAGCAGGTCTGGCCTGTTCAGAAGAGGCTAGGGATCGTCTCTTAGAAGTTTGTCTGTGTACTAGGTTCTTCGGGACCAGTTTGGTGCAATGAGATCCATAGATTTCTTCTCTTCCTCTGTTAGAGAACAGTCTAGGAGAATATGCACTGGAGGGAAGGCATATTAACTTAAATGGAGTCTCTATAGATTTTTCAAAGCATCCGATACTGGTACTAGAAAATTCTCAGTCCTGGCCACAAGCATATCTCTCATCTGGAGTACTCAATTTCTGGCAGAGAAGACTGATAAAGCCAGGATGAAGCATCTATTGGTACAGACGGTGATGAATAAGGAAAATAAAAATCTTCCAATTGTTCACACCTCAGATATGTGAACAGCAGAGTTTGCTTCATCCCTTCATGGCTGCTTGACTTCTGGTAGACCCGAGGATTGATCTAGACCACTGCTGTGTAGGGGTGCGCATCTTCGGTGGTCTCACGATTCGATTATCATGTCAACGATTCGATTCCACGATGCATCACGATTAAAAAGATGGAGGAGTCTGGAGATAGGGAAGGAAGAATCCATGAATAGGAAAGGAAGAATGGAGTAGTTTGGAGATGGGAACTAGAAGGATGGAAGAGTCCGGGGATTGGGAAATAGGAATCCATGAACAAGGAAAAAAGGATGGAGGATAGGAATGGAAGGCTGGTAGAGTCCAGGAATATTATTAGATGGAAGAGTCTGGGGGGTGATAGGAACTGAAGGATGGAGGGGTCGGTCCAAAGATAAGAATCGGTGGGACCGCAGATTGTTCAGGGCTGCATGGAGTGGGGGTTGGAGCCTGTGAATGGAGGTGAGGTGGGTGAGGGCTATGCAGTGGCCATTGGTTTGAATAGGGAGGTGGAAGAGGAATGGGCTGGGAGCCATATCCGTCTGATGTGTCATTTGGGTGATCTGGGGTTAGTGAACAGGAGTAGTTTGAGACTATATATATTAACTATATATATTATATATATTATATATATATATATATATATATATATATATATATATATATATATATATATATATATATATACACATACACACATATACCGGTACACAATAAGAATTAATTTTGGAAGTTATTCATTTTCTATTCCTTATTTTTTTTTTTTTCCATTTTTGATGTTGCATTGTAACATATATTGTTTGTTTAAATGCAGGAAAAGAAATTCATGTATACAACTTCTTTGTCCGGTTGCTCATATGGGGTTAATGAGGTTTTTAGAACTTCTATTGGATTGTTTGCTTGGTCTGGAGAGATGGGACACACCTGTGGGTTGACGCCCGCAGGGTGGGGATAAATTGAAATCCTTTCTGGATTATAGTTTCACATCTAGCCCGATAGCCTGACGAAGAGCAGGGATGCTCGGAACTGTACAGTGGCTGCCATTTACTTAATGCCTTGTCTGCATATGATCGACCAATAAAGAAGAACTTGTTGCAATACAACTGGAGTCAGCGTCCCTCTTATTTTCATTATATATATATATATATATATATATATATATATATATAGTGGGTGGGGGGGGGGGGTTGGACGAGAGATAGTGGGACATGAGGGGGGAGGAAGGGGCTGTGAAGGACATTAGGCAGTTTGACAGCCAGCTGGGGAACATGCCATCATATCCGAGTTAAAAACAAAATAAAGTGGGCGCTGTATGATTAGTTGGCAGCTAGCACTTTAATAGACCATAAAACAAAAAATGGTGTGCAGTGCTTTGCGGTGATAAATGTACAAAAAAGTAGTGAACAAATATAGTCCTGAAATATATTTAGATATAAATCTGATTGAAAGAATTCTTCTGCGTATTCAAAGTAATTCCAGTGCTGAGTGTGCTCTGCTGTGTTCACCAGAAATCAGGAATGATTTCAACACAGCAGAGCACACTCAGCACTGGAATTACTTTGAATACACAGAAGAATTATTTCAATCAGGTCAGATTTATATATAAATATATTTCAGGACTATATTTGTTCACTACTTAATAAGAGACTCTTTTGTACATTTATCACCGCAAAGCACTGCACACCATTTTTTGTTTTATTGCCCTATCTGCATTCTGCATACAGTCTGCATACAGTCTGCCTTACCATGTCAGTCCTCAGTGTCCCCCTCACCTGGCTCTACCTCTCTTCTGGCTCTCCTCCGGATCTGCCTCGTCCTCCTCCATTACACCTCCGGCTGGATACGCCGCGGCCGCCCTGAACTCTTCCGGGACCAATGGCACTGATGGCTCCATTCTCCTCCTCGGAGCTCCGTGCTCCATAAGCCGGCCGCCGCCACTCTTAGCAGCAGGGACATCTCCAGCCCTCCATGTCCCCGCCAACGCGCGCACAGCGTGGCTCCTCACTTCCGCATTCCGTCACCATGACGCCGCCTGGGATCACCGTCTATTGGCTGGTGAGGGGGTGGGACGATGAGGGGAGGGAAGGTGATTGATGGATGCCTGGTGTCACTAGGCTCTGCTGCAGTCTGTCTCCTCTGAACCTGACATAGCGCGGTGGCACGGTGCGAGGATGAAATCATCCTCATTAATCGATTATTTAAAGGTACAGCATCGATGCCGCATCGTGGACGGTCGAATCCCGATGCATCGATGCAGCGATTATATTCAACACCCCTACTGCTGTGGCACTGCGCGATTGTACTCAGATTAGGTTTCCAGAGGGGCAGACCAATTTTACTGCCCTTAATTCCAAGAGATTGACGGGAAGCTTTGGTTCCCCGTGTGACTAGGTTTCCTTGATGAAGATTGAAATACTTCTCCCAAGCCTGTGAGGCTGGCATCTGTTAACGCCATCCATGAATGTGGGAGAAACAAAACTTTTCCATTTTCACGGCTGGATTGGCAATCAACCAAGCTAGGGAGTTCCTAGTTTGCCTGGAGAAAAGCATAGAGAAATTAAAAGAATGTTGTGTTGGAGAGGCCTTGCGTAGAACTGAGTGAAGGGAACAACTTCAAATGAGGCAACCCAGGACTTTTATAAAATATCTCAGAGGGATCTCCTTTGGATTCTAAGGTATGACCATGGGACCTTAGAGAAGTTTGTCAGTAGGAAAACTTCTGGGGAGGTACCGTGGCTAGACAAAGAAGGCGGGAGGTCAGACTTTTAGAAGTCAATAACAGAAATGAAGCTTGAAGAATCTGAAATTTGAAGACAGTTTGAGGAAGATTAATTCTTTGGATGGTCATTTAGGTACTCTTTAACCCGGATGCTCTGATTTCCTAAGAGAGCAAGTAAGGGTGCAAGAAACTTTGTGAATACTCTGGGTGCAAAGGAAAGGCCAAACTTTTAACACTTAGTGCAGGCTCCTCTTCATTGTGAAGGAGATCTTCACTGTGAAGTGTTGGTTTTAGTTGTTTTGTCAGAGTTTAATTCTGAAAAACCGAATCTTGATTGTTTATCAGCCTAGTTCGGTTTGTCAAAGCGCAGCCAAAGGCTTTCACCCCCCTGAGAATCATTGCTGAACTATAGCCAGTGGGATCAAAACAAGTGGACTGTGTCAGTAAGAGACCATGTTAGCTCAAGTTTTAAACATCTGCTATGCCTACAGATGTTTCTTCATTTAAAAAAATCTGCGGACAGAAAATTTGAGATACTCTTATTGGTCCAACCCTCCAACAAGCCACTGCTGCAATTAGGAAGTGAGGAATTACACAAGTATCTTCTAAGGATCTGGGCAGAAGTGGTGGTAATAGTTTCACCTGTGTGGTGTGAAATAACCTCTACTCAACCACCTGAGACGGGTTCTGAAATATGGAATTTTTACCAAGCTTGAAAGTTTTAACGTAAAAACTAATACTTATTCTCTACTGCTTTAAATTACTTACCTGTATGGCCCACGATGCGTACGATTTCTGAAAAAATATTCAGTGCAGGAATTCCCCGTTATCTTTTTGCTGCTGACTTCTATCGCTGTGGGGGGTTAACAGCTTTGGGTCTCCAGGCTCAGCATCACTAAAGAGGATTTGATGCAGACATGTCCCCTTTTACCTTCTCTTTAAGAAAAATTATTTCACAAATTACACAATGTAACATGATCTGTGAATGTGGGAGAGCCTAATCAGTCAGTCACAGGATTCTCTCCTACTATATTCACAGATCATGTTGCACACAGTGTAATCAGCAAAAAATAAATAAAAAATCATAGACCCTAGGCTGGATGTTCACAGACCCAGGGTTGCAAGGCTGCTATCCATCTTGGGAATATCCCTATACAATTATCTGACTCTGAGACCTCTGTTTATTGTTCAGGTACTTAGGTTATGGACCTCTTTCTCCCTTATGGAGAAGTTGTGATGCTTAACTATTTATTTACTTTGAATTCTTCATTCAACTCTTTACTGTTTTCTACTATAACAAAGGAAGCAGGGCAACCTTGGCGATACTTTTGGAATCGTACCAGGACCCTATAATATTGCTTTGGACACTAGATCCTGCTTGGGCGCTCACCTCAACATGTGTAGTTCACCGCAGGGTGCTATACAGGTTAAAGGCCAAGGTACATTAATTTGGCTCCAAGACTGAGGCATGGACCCTTATATAGAGACCAGCGGCAAGGAAAGGCAATGCAGGTTCGTCCTTTTAACAGCACATTACCATAGCCTTAGATCAAGTATGAGACTTAAAGTTGTTGTAAACCTCAAGCATGAAATATGAATTAAACATATCCCTTTATAGTGTGTACTTGTCTCACTTTAACAGGCCAAATGGCTCAAATCCCACCCGGTTCAGCAGGGACCAGCCAAGATTTGTTCCATCTATGTGCAGCTTGATTTTACCCAAGTTGATCCATGTATTGATTGGATACAACCAGCATGTCAGATTTCTAGCTTGCGATTTTCGCCAGCGGCTATAGACATTAGCAATAATCACTGTGTTCTACCGGCAGGGACTCCCCCTTGCACCCGGGAGAACACAATAGCCCCACAGGAGGTATTTCCACATCAGCATCGACTGTCATGGGAAAGAAAACTGCATAACCTATGGCTGGCTAAAGTGTCATTTCTCTGCCATCACCATTAACCACTTGCGACAGGTTTTCCTGACACCAAGAAAAAAAGGTGCTGGGGAGGGCATTCCAGCTGATGGACAGCTTCAGCCTTGTTCCTGTGAGGGGGTGGGGGTTTCCTGAAAAATACGTGCATTATAAAGGAAAACTTAGACTTTAAAGTCATCTTAGGATGGCTAATCCATATAAAATATGGCCAAATATGTCGAAATTGGCAAGGGATCTTCGAGATATTGCATTGCTGAATGCAAGTATAGCAGATTTTTATTTAAGTACATAGAGCATGGGAGCGCCCATCACTTGGACTCCTAAACAAATTCAAATAGAAGTGCTGCACTTGAAAATGAAGAATTTTATATTTCCTTCTTGACAAGCATTACAGGTGAACATTTTAAAGAGAATGTGTCTGAAAAGGAACTACAGCAGCTGCAGATACACCCTTTTTTAAAAGGTCTGAAACCTGGGCTTGTGGTTTCAACTACTCTATGTGGTTATAAACCTCAGAAATTAAAAATTAACAAAAGCATATAATTCTATAGTGTGTACATGCCTCTAGCCAAAGTACCTAGTGTGACTTCTGTTTCATCTTGCACGAGTCACTTCTTACAGTCTATGACAACACCAGACAATCCCAGTGGGGGAGTGTGTCCGTGCCCTCCACTCAGATCCCTGCTATCAGCTGTGCAGTGTGTCACATCAGATCCCCGCCCCCTGCAGCTATGAAATGCTGTCTAAATTCTGTACTTTGAATGGCTGTAGAGAAAAGAATTTTTGCAGATAAACAAGTACAACTAGCGTAGGTGGATTGGTTTCATCACTGTGCATCACTTGGAGCGAGTCATGTCAGTAGGAGTATAAATAAGGGTTTACCACCACTTTAACCACTTAACGACCGCCCACTGTAAATATACGTCAGCAGAATGGCACCGACAGGCAGAATCACGTACATATACGTGATTGCCTTTGTATAGTTGGGGGGTCAGATCGGACCCCCCTTCTTTACAGTGGGTGGTCGTTTTACCTTCAGGAGCGATCCGGCATGAGGGGACGGCCGTTCGATTCCGCCCCCGCCCCCTCTCGATCGCTCCCGGCGAATGAGAGAGCTTCCCCTGCCTGCCAGGCAGGAGGAAGTGATGTTATCTCTCCTGCGGCGCTCACATATACCGAGCGCCGTACAGGAGAAGATGCAGGTTAGTACACAAAACACTACACTGACACCAGGACACATAGGCACATAAATCGCCCCCCCAGATCACCCCCCAGCCCCCAGTGTCACTGATTGCAGTGACCATTTATTTAGTGATCACTGCAATCAGTGACATTTGTGACTGTAAAAGTGTCACTACATTTAGTTTTAGGTCCAGTGTAGCCCCCTAACCGCCCCCTAATAAAGGTTTAACCCCCTGATCACCCCCCAGATAACCCTTTCACCCCCTAGCACCGCCGTCGCTAAGCGATCATTTTTCTGATCGATGTCTTGGCGTCGGTGATGCTGATCGGTAGCCAGTAATTTTTTTTAGGTTCGCCGCAGGTTTTTATAGCTTCGGGTACCCCCATATATTACCTAATAAAGGTTTAACCCCCTTGATCACCCCCCAGGTAACCCTTTCACCCCCTAGCACCGCCGTCGCTATGCGATCATTTTTCTGATCGATGTCTTAGCGTCGGTGATGCTGATCGGTAAGCAGTAATTTTTTTTAGGTTCGCCGCAGGTTTTTATAGCGTCAGGTACCCCCATATATTATCTAATAAAGGTTTAACCCCCTTGATCGCCCCCCAGGTAACCCTTTCACCCCCTATCACCACTGTCACTAAGTTATAATTTTTCTGATCGATGTCTTAGCGTCGGCGATGCTGATCGGTAGCCAGTAATTTTTTTTAGGTTCGCCGCAGGTTTTTATAGCGTCGGGTACCCCCATATATTACCTAATAAAGGTTTAACCCCCTTGATCACCCCCCAGGTAACCCTTTCACCCCCTAGCACCGCCGTCGCTATGCGATCATTTTTCTGATCGATGTCTTAGCGTCGGTGATGCTGATCGGTAAGCAGTAATTTTTTTTAGGTTCGCCGCAGGTTTTTATAGCGTCAGGTACCCCCATATATTATCTAATAAAGGTTTAACCCCCTTGATCGCCCCCCAGGTAACCCTTTCACCCCCTAGCACCGCCGTCGCTATGCGATAATTTTTCTGATCGATGTCTTAGCGTCGGTGATGCCGATAGGTAGCCAGTAATTTTTTTTTAGGTTCGCCGTCAGGTTTTTATATAGCGTCAGGTACCCCCATATATTACCTAATAAAGGTTTTAACCCCCTAATTGCCCCTAGTTAACCCTTTCACCAGTGATCATCATATAAGTGTTACGGGTGACGCTGGTTAGTTTGCTTTTTATAGTGTCAGGGCACCCGCCGTATATATAACCCAATAAAGGTTTAACCCCCTGATCGCCCGGCGGGTGAGATCAATTAGGTTTTAGCGTCAGAGAGGGTCTGCGTCACAGCCCAGGCAGCGTCAGGTTAGTGCCAGCAGCGCTAACACCCACGCGTTAAGCATACACCCCCCTTAGTGGTATAGTATCTGAACAGATCAATATCTGATCTGATCTATACTAGCGTCCCCAGCAGTTTAGGGTTCCCAAAAACGCAGTGTTAGCGGGATCAGCCCAGATACCTGCTAGCACCTGCGTTTTGCCCCTCCGTCCAGCCCAGGCCACCCAAGTGCAGTATCGATCGATCACTGTCACTTACAAAACACAACACACATAACTGCAGCGTTCGCAGAGACAGGCCTGATCCCTGCGACTCCAGTGCTGTAGGAGGTGATTTCACCACCACAGTTAAAAAAAAAAAAAGCATATATGCCGAAGCATTGGGGCAGCAGGGGCGGAGGAGCGATTTTGCTCCTAATGCCGCGTACATACGGTCAAAATTCCGACGGAGGCTTGCCCGTGGAAAAGTCTGACCATGTGTACGCGGCATAACTTTTGCGGGAAGATGCCCCCATGCTTCGGCATATATAAATGGTGCATGTATGCCCATCATTAGAAGTGGGTGGATGAAGGGCGGTATTCTAATGGTGGGCATACCCACCGGTCAATCTTTTTTTTTCGTTCAGCCAACAGGCTGCATGAAAAAAAAGATTACAATACATGTCCAACAAGGACCAGCAACGTACTGGTATGTTGCTGGACTTTGAATGTTTATACCAGAATGATGCCTGCGGGTTTAGGTATCATCTTGGTATCATTCTTTTCAGCCAGCGGCCGGCTTTCATGTAAAAGCAATCCTAGTGGCTAATTAGCCTCTGGACTGCTTTTACAAGCAGTGGGAGGGAATGTCCCCCCCCCGGATATAAAAAGCGCCATTGGGAAATTGGGAAAGCATTTTATCACACCGATCTTGGTGTGGTCAGATGCTTTGAGGGCAGAGGAAAGATCTAGGGTCCAATAGACCCCAGTTTTTTCAAAAAAGAGTACCTGTCATTACCTATTGCTATCATAGGGGATATTTACATTCCCTGAGATAATAAAAATGATAAAAAAAAAAATATATATGGAAGCAACAGTTTAAAAATAAAATAAAAAAGCAAAATTAATTAAAAAAAAAAAAAAAAAAAAAAAGCACCCGTCCTGCCCTGCTCTTGCCCAATGGCGAACGCAAGCGTCGGTCTGGCGTCATATGTAAACAGCAATTGCACCATGCATGTGAGGTATCACCACGAAGGTCAGATCGAGGGCAGTAATTTTAGCAGTAGACCTCCTCTGTAAATCTAACGGGTAACCTGTAAAGGCTTTTAAAGGCTTTTAAAAATGTATGTAGTTTGTCGCCAATGCGCGTTTGTGCGAAATTTTAAAGCATGTCGTGTTTGGTATCTATGTACTCGGCCTAAGATCATCTTTTTTATTTCATCAAACATTTGGGCAACATAGTGTGCCTTAGTGCATTAAAATTAAAAAAAAAAGTGTATTTTTTCCCCAAAAAATGCGTTTGAAAAATCGCTGCGCAAATACTGTGTAGAAAAAAAAAAATGCAACACCCACCATTTTATTCTGTAGGGCCTTTGCTTTAAAAATATATATAATGTTTGGGGGTTCAACATAATTTTCTTGCAAAAAAAAAAATATGTTTTCATGTAAACAAAAAGTGTCAAAAAGGGCTTTGTCTTCAAGTGGTTAGAAGAGTGGATGTAAGCTTCCTAATGTTGTGTATAAAATGCCAGAACAGTACAAAACCCCCCCAAATGACCCCATTTTGGAAAGTAGACACCCCAAGCTATATACTGAGAGGCATGTCGAGTCCATGGAATATTTTATATGTTGACACAAGTTGCGGAAAAAAGACAATTTTTTATTTTTTTTTGCACAAAGTTGTCACTAAATGATATATTGCTCAAACATGCCATGGGCATATGTGGAATTACACCCCAAAATACATTCTGTTGCTTCTCCTGAGTACGGGGATACCACATGTGTGAGACTTTTTGGGAGCCTAGCCGCGTACGGGACCCCAAAAACCAATCACCGCCTTCAGGCTTTCTAAGGGTGTCAATTTTTGATTTCACTTCTCACTGCCTATCACAGTTTCGGAGGCCATGGAATGCCCAGATGGCACAAAACCCCCCCCCAAATGACCCCATTTTGGAAAGTAGACACCCCAATCTATTTGCTGAGAGGTATTGTGAGTATTTTGCAGATCTCGGTTTTTGTCACAAAGTTTTGAAAATTGAAAAAAAAAAAAAGAAAAAAAAAATGTTCTTTCTTCATTTTCAAAAACAAATGAGAGCTGTAAAATACTCACCATGCCTCTCAGCAAACAGCTTGGGGTGTCTACTTTCTAAAATGGGGTCATTTGGGGGGGTTTTGTGCTATTTTGGCATTTTATGGCCTTCAAAACTGTGATAGGTAGTGAGGAGTGAAATCAAAAATTTGCGCCCTTAGAAATCCTGAAGGCGGTGCTTGGTTTCCGGGGTCCCGTACGTGGCTAGGCTCCTAAAAAGTCCCACACATGTGGTATCCCCGTACTCAGGAGAAGCAGCAGAATGTATTTTGGGGTGCAATTCCACATATAACCATGGCATGTGTTAGCAATATATCATTTAGTGACAACTTTTTGTAATTATTTTTTTTTTTTTGTCATTATTCAATCACTTGGGACAAAAAAAAAACATTCAATGGGCTTAACATGCCTCTCAGCAATTTCCTTGGGGTGTCTACTTTCTAAAATGGGGTCATTTGGGGGGGTTTTGTACTGCCCTGCCATTTTAGCACCTCAAGAAATGAGATAGGCAGTCATAAATTTAAAGCTGTGTAAATTCCAGAAAATGTACCCTAGTTTGTAAACGCTATAACTTTTGCGCAAACCAATAAATATACGCTTATTGACATTTTTTTTTACTAAAGACATGTGGCTGAATACATTTTGGACTAAATGTATGACTACAATTGAGTTTATTCGATTTTTCTTATAACAAAAAGTAGAAAATATCATTTTTTTTCAAAATTTTCGGTCTTTTTCCGTTTATATCGCAAAAAATAAAAATCGCAGAGGCAATCAAATACCATTAAAAGAAAGCTCTATTTGTGGAAAGAAAAGGACGCAAATTTTTTTTGGGTACAACATTGCATGTCCGCACAATTTACAGTTAAAGCAGCGCAGTGCAAAATTCTGAATTCACCTCTGGTCCTTTAGCTACCAAATGGTCCGGGGCTTAAGTGGTTAAGATGGAAGATGACAGACCCAGTCCTAGCATAATTCTATAATTGCCAGATTTATTTTCTGTCTATTTTAGATAGTTTAACCAACGAAGAAGTTGAAAACTGGTGACACTGAACTTACTGTGTGTCCCTGGAATGTTTTTATTGGCCTGTCTTGTCCCAATTTGCAGACATGAATGCACATATCTGTACTGCATGATGCAAATGTGTTGTTACTTTGCCAGTCCACATCTAACGCTGGTGCTGAAAGACAAAGAAATTGAAAGGTTTATTAGCAATAACACACGGAATCTTTCCATATGAACAGTTTCAAAAGAAAAACAGCTTATTGAACGTAGTCTCCGGGATGCTCTACCTGTGCAATGCACCAGGATAAAATATATATTTTTGCCTTGGTCCAATCACTGTACCAGGAGTCGGGACTAAAGTGATAGCAGCAGTTTTCTGGGTCCAGTCTCAAACGGCTGCAATTTCAAAAGCTAACCACAGAGTTGCTTGGTACAGTTGCCATTCAGAGAAAGCGTCAACTACCATTTCGATTTGCAGCTCATACAGATCAGTCAGGTATGAGATGGTGCAAGCTGGACCAATGACTATGAAAAAAAAAAAACATACCTAAACCTCAGGTTTAAATGCACTTTTAAGCCTCGTACACACGATCGGATTTTCTGCAGACAAAGCCTCGGACTTTTGTCCGAAGGGCGTTGGCCAAAAACTTATCTTGCATACAAACTGCACACAATTGTCGGCCAACAAGCACGAACGTAGTTACGTACTACGTGGTTTTTCAGCTCTTTAGTGCACCCTTTTGGCACCTTCTGCTAATGTTGTGTTTGGTGAGCATTGCTTCCAAGCGCGTTTATACTTTTGTCTGACGGACTTGTGTCCACGCGATCGGAAAATCTGACAACAGACCATTGTCAACGAAAATTTTTAAGGCCTGACATTCAACATTTGTCCGTGGAAAAATCTAACAATTGTCCGATGGAGCATACAAACGGTCAGATTTTCCACCAACAGGCTGTCAACACACAATTCCAGTCTGAAAATTTGATCGTGTGTACGAGGCTTGAGATGCACTGCACAAAAAAAAAAAGCTTTAAAATTGATGTTATAAAAAAGGTAAAAAGAACCTGTCACCACCTGCTACACTGCAAACTTAGAAAGGCAATGAATACGTATAAGAACTTACAGAAACACTTCCCACTGCTAGCAGCCCTGTCACTAAAAACATTGCATAGCAAGGCATTGGCATGGTTTTCTATGCAGCAGCTTTTAGTGAATCTTGTGAGTTTTTTCTAAAAGCTGCTGAAACACAAGGATGATGTATGAGGTGGTGTGGGGGACTTGTTGGTGGCTGCCAGGAAGGCTCTTCATCCAAAACTCCTTACAGTTTGTTTTTGAAGCAGGATTGTCATCTTTTTTTGATTAACAGAGTCAAAATGCTTTAGCGGGCATAGGTCCTTTACGTACTCCTAATACAAAATTTTCTGCCCAAGTTTATTTTGCAGTGTAGTAGGCATCAGTTATTTCTAAAATTAGGACACCTCAAACCTTATACTAAATAGAATAGTATCAAACTGCGTGTTACCTCATCTTAGCCCTTCCCTGAACACAGAAAAAATATATATGATTTTTGCACTTAAACCTTTGGTTTATACAGCTGCCTACAGGAGGCCTGGACAAAAAAAAAAAACGTGCCCAGGGTTACTACTACTCCGTTTCATAGGAAAGCAGTACCAAGGGCATGATTATAAGCACAGAGGGGGTGGACCTACTCCACAACAGATTTCAAGAAAAGGATACTACAGTAAATTCTTTTTTTTTTCCCTTTCTAGCCCATTGAGGGACACAGAAGTCTAAAACTTTCAAGACTTCCAAAAGCAGTGGAAACACAGGAAACAGCCTCTAACATAACCAACTAGACAGAACTGGGGACTGCCTGAGGCTTAAATGGCTTCCTGAAGAATCCTACATCTGAAATAGTCATTAGAAACAGGACAAAACCGACAGATTTGCAGAACCAGGCGGGATTACTCCAACAGCAATTATTGTCACGAGGATACTCATAGTATGCCTTTTTAAGGCTGATCCTGAAGGCCTTGTACCGTTCCAGATCCTCTTTACTCTGATAATGCTCCAAGAAAGACAAGTTACACAGTGAAGGTCATTACCGGATACTCCACTCATGACTCTTTGTGCCATCCTAGCTAGGCACTGGCACCTTTTGTGTGATGATTCCATTCTGAGTAAATGTGCCAGGTAAAGACCAGAGAACGTTTTTCCACCGAGGCCGTTTTTTATGGGATAGGGTGACTTGCAGCCATGATTTACCAGACCGGATGGCCACTTCAGGATCCAGGGGCACCTCTTGTTGTGAGGAATGCCCCTGGATCCCAGGAGGGCACCCACCCCCAGTGTGAACTGCTCTACTCAAGGAGTGAGCTAATGTTGTGTACATAATGCTCTGCATTTTATGTGGGCAAAACACTTTGCATTAGTTGGCAATGCATAGGCAATTGCGTTTATTATCCTGGAAAAGGGGGACCTGATGATAATTACCCCTCACACTCCTGAAGAAGCAACAAACAAAACATGTAGAGGAAGAACATCATCCGTGGAGTTTGTTGTTCTGATGTACTACAATAATTTCCTGTTAGCACTCTGAGTTTTCTTTTTATACAATATGTTGAACAACTTTCTCTAAGAGTAGTATGAGGGGCAATTACCCGTGTTTTTAAAGTTATCTATTTTTTTATATCCGATGCAGTAAAATTTTGATTTGAAGTGGTATACATTTGTAGGAGTGTCTGTGGGGTACCAAGAAAGTCCACAGACATTGCTCTTTTACATTTCCTAGTGTACTAATATTTTAGGACGGGGTACCCCCCTTATCTGTTTGTGTGGTATCCGGCACTGGCTTTTATACATTTGAGTGGAATCCTTTGAAGCGGTCTTGGGACGTTTCTGGCACAATGACACCTTGGGTCAAGAGGTTTGGGGCATTCTGCAAATCTAATGTCCTTGGGCAGTTTTTGGTTGATTTGAAAAAAGAAAGCAGTGAGGAGGTAGAGTTTTGAACTCCATTTTGTACCCTTTGGAAACCACAGATTGAACCCACGGGTCTGGGATATCTATGACCCAGAGAGGCAAACGACCATCCGCCCTTAGGAGCGAGGGTGGTCCTTCAAATTTGATGAAAGCTTTGTGGCCTTTGTGGGTCAAGTCTTGTACTGAAAGGAAGGGATGTACTTTGGTTTTAAAGTTGAAGCCTGGTTGGAGCAGACAGGTGCTCTGGGTTTCAAGGAGCTAGGGGGTTATGGGTCGTTCCACTGTGGAAATAAAACCCTTCACACCTATGATCTCTTTGTTGAAATCGGTCAAGTGCTTTACCAAACAGACATCTTTGGAAAGGAATATATGTGCCAGGTTCCTATAGCAGCCAAAAAAAAAAAATCTGCATGTGAATGGAGATTAGAACCATTCTGGAAACTTGCCTGGTGACATGTTCTAGGACATCTACACAGAAAAGCAGAACAGAAAATGTAATTGCTGTAATAGCTTTGTAAGGAACTATGCGCCAGTGTTCATTAACTGAAGGTACATGCCTATAACCCATGATGTATGAATACTCTGCCTGTGTCCTGCACTGTATAATCAAGATATGTTAATTTCAAGTTGTAGCAAATGTCTAATGGCTCCAGTAGGAGTGGGACTTCCTGTCCCACTTCCTCTTGCCGCCCTGGGGCCGCCTAGGCGACATGTCATATCGCCTTTTGGCGGCCCCTCCCTGTAGGCGATCACCTGGGATGTGACAGGTCCCAGGCGATCGCCTGTCCACTCAGAGCGCTGCGCCGTTCGCGCATGCGCAGTGAGTGCCCGGCCGTGAAGCCGAAAGCGGTCACGGCCAGGTGCCCACACTATGAATGGAGGCGCCGGGGGAGAGGATCGGAGCTCCGGGCATCGCTGGACAGTGGAACAGGTAAGTGTATGTTTATTAAAAGCCAGCAGCTATACTTTTTGTAGCTGCTGACTTTTAACATAAAAAAAGGCGAGAACTCTCCTTTAAATACCAGTCTGCAATATAGCTTGATTACCGGGCCACTTTTCAGTTTCAAGGGCTATGATAGTTTGACAATCGCGCTGTCATGCAACACAGTACCCAAAAATTATTTTATATAATTTTGCCTTTATGGTATTTATCCACTACCTTGTTTATAGTTCAAAGTTTCCCTTGTTTTCTAATAAAATAAAAATGCCAGGACAGTACAAACACCCAAAATATGAGGACACCAAAAGGTGATCCAATTTTTAGAAAATTAAAATGCATAATGGTATTGTAGAGGGATAAAACATGGAGCTTGGTAATTGGACAAGTGAGCGGTTAATATGCAGGTGACTACAGAATTATATGGGGAAGTGGGTGGGGCCAAAAAAATATAAAATATATATATATCTTACTGCTGTTGCTGCAGCAGCTGGTTTACATCGGGAACTAATGATTAATTTAAACGTTCCTATTTCTCCCCTTCCTCTGTTGTATAAAAGGAGGGCTGTGTACACCTGAAAGCACTGCGTCACCAACTAAAACCACAGCCATCCGAGGCTCAGTTCTTGGTCATTATTGGGTGCAGTGGGTATCCGATGCTCATTTCATGCAGACAGAGTTGCAAAATTAAGCACCCACCAATCTGCTGTTTAAAGGCCAAGTATACCTTTTCCAAAAAAAGCCTATACAGGTAAAACAAAAAAATTAAATGATCATATTACAAAGCTGCACAGATTTGTAATATCTCCCGGGGTCCTTTGACTACATAGACTATTTCCTGGAAAATGTAAACATGGCTTTCAAGACATACATTGCTACAACATTCAGAGCTTAAAGCGGTAGCAAACCGATGTGTTTTTTTTTTTTTTTTAATGGTACACCTTTAGGAGGTATTTACAGTACCTATAGGTTAGCCTTATAAGCTTACACCTATAGGTACAAAATTATGTATGGGAGTTAACTCCCACTTTAACAGTATGTAAATCCCATCCCAGCCACTTTCCACTCATTTCTCCAGCACTCTCCTGTGGCTCCTTTCTCTGTTGCAGCCACCACCAAAATAATCAGTGTCAGAGTTCAGAGGGAACAATTTTCACATGCAAATTTAAAAAGTTAAAAACACAAACACATAAATTAAATCTCTTACAGGTGTCTTAAGAAGCTGTGCTAAAAGGCAGCCTTACCAAGGTGCATAAGAAAACAAAACCTAAAGAATGAATCAAATCAGAGTTTGCTTCATAATGCTAAAGTCTCTCTGAAAGCAGTTTTCTCACTCTACTATACAGTACATCAGGTATCCCTACATAGCTGTAACCTTAACAGGCTGATAGATTTGCAGTGAGTGATGGGAACAAAGTACAATAACTGTTCACCATAGCTAAGCAAGAAGCAGAATCAGCATATACAACAATAAAATATTGTTAGTATTGACATGTGCACAAGGCATATCAATTTATTCACACAATCTGTGGCTTTTTGTTCATAAAAAGGTACAAAGTATTATAGCTTTCAACAAACAGGATCAACTAAACAAAAAGTTGTGAAATTTCAGAATTCTCTTAAATTGCTACAAGACTTAAGGAATTAATGAAGCATCAGCATGCCATTTAGGTGATTCAATTTCTTAGAAAGGGAGGTCAACCACGAAAGATTGCTCACTTCTAAACGAAACAAATTGGGAGGAGGCAAGGAATGTGAATGGTCACCATAGGCAAAAGAATCTACTTCTGTTCCACGAGAACAAAAAACTTGACCGATCACTATGGGCACCTGCTCTATCCTTTGTCCTGTTTTTCTTTACTGCAAGTTATAGACCTGTATTCTTTAATATAAGCTGAAAAGATCAAGCTTCATTCTCTTGTATTATTCCATATACAATGTTGTCTGATGGCCTATATGGGGAAGAGGTGGAAGATGGGAGGAGCAAAGTGAAGTGACCTAGTGACTGTTATATTTAGATTAATGTTGGTTAGCATTAGGACTGTACACACTGTGCAATCCGCAATTAGAACACACATTTTTTTTATAAGAAATTCAGTTTACTAAATAGTTACCTGAGTGGAAAGGAAACTGTTGTTTTGCTTCCCCTGTGTGTGCATCCCAGATAATGGTGGTCTGTGAAGAAAATGCACATATATCAGTGAACAGATTTTCCAAAATAAACTCTGTAGATATAGAGCTTTAAATTGATTTGAAACATGAATTTTCTTTTTTTTTAACATATTATACTTACATGTTCCTCTACAGCTCCCCCTCTTCCGACTTCCGAGTATCCCACCCACAGCAAGCCACTTGCTAAAAGGGGTTACTAGTGGGGGTTTTCCCCTGAGCGCCCCCCCACCTGCATCTATAGAAGCAGACAGTGGGAGTTTGCGCCCCCCATGGCATTTGATGGCTCCTGCTGCTATCAATCTGCCCTGTGAGTAGGGAGAGCGCGGAAACAGAAACTGCTCTCGTGCACATGTTTAGTTCGAGATCGGGCTTAGTTAAGTGTGTGTGGGGTGGTGGGGGGGGAGATCTTGAACAGGGTTTTTTTTTTACCTTAATGCAGAGAATGCATTAAGGTAAAAAACCTTAAGGTTTCAGAACCACTTGAAGAATAAGGCCTCATTCACACGGGGCGTATTCTACTGTACATGCGTAGAGAGAGCCAGTGTTCTGTGCATCCACCATGCAGACAATCCCACTGATATTGACTGGGACAGCTGCTGCACAGGCACAACCGCTGTGTCTAAATATGACATCTGTGTGGATGAGTGTCCCTGAACGCAGACAGTACAAGTTTGGGGACACATACCAACATGAATGTCATATTGGGGCTTTGAGGCAATAAGCAACTGAAATTTGATACAAGTATCAATGGAAGTAGTGAGGAGACAAGAACAAATGGTTGATAAAACTTCTCCATGGGAGAAGATGTCCACCACCTAAAGGACACTAGCAATAATCACAGGCCCACAGAGCGGATTGGGTAATAAGCGCACTGGGGCGTTTTTCCAGGAATTTTTTTTGACAGTGTCCAATCATTTGAAGGTTGCAGCATAAAAAAAAAATAAGATTTTTTACTCACCGTAAAATCCTCTTCTCTGAGTTCATGGACCGACACCGCTTCTCTATTGACATAGTGGGTATTATCCGTTAATTAGGAGTGACTAGGCAGAAAACATGTAAAAAGTGTTGCATCACATCTTCTACAGTACCGCCCAGGTGGCGGACCCTCTGGGTATATTCTCTCAGTCTGCATCTCGCAGATCAGTTCGTTAAAAAGCAGTACAAACTTAAAAGGAGGGGTGGGTGCCGTGTCGGTCCATGAACTCAGAGAAAAGGATTTTACGCGGAGTAAAAAATCCTATTTACTCTTTCATTCATGGACCGACAACAGCTTCTCTATTGACATAGTGGGACGTCCCAAAGCAGTGTCAGAGAAAAAAACGAGGGGTGGTAACAGCATTAAAAACGTCACCCCAAACAGAGCTCAAAGTCTTCCTTGATGGAAGGTCAAAAGACCTTAGGAAGAAGAAGGTTGCGGACGCAGCACCACCTATCCTTGTGGAAGATCAGATAAGGAGCCCCGCATGACAAGGCTGCCGGCTCAGAAAACCGTCTTACTGACGCAACACCAAGAGGCATCTATTGCCCTGGTTGAATGTGCCGGAATGGAGGAGCCTGACCCTTCATGGCGTAAGCCTGATCACAATCTGTCGGATCCACCTAGAATGGTGGCCGACAAGACCGCTGGGCCTTACTGGGGACCAGCCACTGAAAAATATACAGTGAGCCTGGATTCTGGAACGGAGCAGTACCAGACAAGCATTCTCTGTTTGGACCACGTCCAAGAATGCAGCGTCGTCTCCTTAGGATTCGACGTATGAGGAAACAAGGATGGCAGTACAATGTTTTCCTTGAGATGGAAAGTCGAACACGACTTCTAGGAAGAAAAGAAGGCTGCGGACGCAGCACCACCTTATCCTTGTGGAAGATCAGCTAGGGAGGCTTGCATGACAAGGCTGCCCGCTCAGAAACCCGTCTTAGCTGGCGTAACAGCCACCAAGAGGATCACTTTCTAAAAATAAAGTGTCAACAAGGGAATCTCCCTGATGTTCTAAAACAGTGGTTTCTGAGACACTTAGATGCCATGCCGTTGAAGCCATAGCCTGCAAGCAGGATGGCATATGGGACCCTGCACCAGCAGGTCCTCTAGTAGTGGTAGACGCCAAAAGGACGTCTGCTACACAAGCCCCACGGAGGTAGTGGAGGGTGGGCCGCCTGCCGAACCCACTGTACAAACGTTCTCACTAGAGAGTGAGCCACCAGGGGTCGTTGAAAGGACAGGCAGGGCAGATACCTTCCCCCTAATTGTACTTAATAGTAGAATTTTTGGCCCGTTCCCTGCTGAGAACAGCAGGACTCTGGAACCAAATAAGTACGCGGATGCCACCTCATTTCCTCACAAACGGATGTGTAGGTCTTCCAAGTGCAACGGTAAATCTTCCTAGGGGATGATTTCCGAGCACTCCTCATGGTAAATATCACCAAATCTGACAAGTCCCGGTCTCTCAGCACCTGGCTCTCAAGCCCTGCCCTAAAGCCAGTGACTGTAAAACAGGATGACGTCTGGACCTTGCGACAACAGGTCCTTCCTTAGCGGTAGCTGCCAAAAGGCGTCTGCTACCAGACGCACTAGATCGGCGTACCAAGGACGCCGAAGCCAATTCAGAGCAATTGGGACCATTGTAATCCTCTCTGTTTCCAATCTGTTAAGCAGATGAGGAAGGAATTTCCAAAGAGGAAGCCATTGATTAGTCGGTACTGACTCCACAGTGCCATCAACGCATCTGTCGTGTTTGCCCATGGGTCACTTGACCTGGCTACAACCTCAATACCTTCCGATTGAATTGAGAAGTCAGGAGATATACGACTGGCGTGTATCCCCTCTGGTAAGGAAGCCCCTTAGGAGGTGAGCGACCTCTGATGCTGCAGCAGAGTTGCTTGCTCCTCCTTGATGATTGACATACGCCACAACTGTGGTGTTTGTCAGACTGGATTTCTGACTTGACACCCTTGTAGCCTCTGAGACCATGTGGAGAGGCAAAGCCAGATCCCCCGACCTTCAGGCCAATGATCTGCAATGGGATTCCTCCGGAGTCCAGTGACCCAGGTTGACCGAGCTCTTCAGACTCCTCTGCAACCAGGAAGACAGGCGTCCACCGTGACCACTATCCAGTAAAAGGAACGAACAACTTCCCAGACAGAATGCCGGTGAAGTCGGCCACCAACTAGGGAAGCCCTGTTTAGGGGGCTAACCAGGATCTGATAATCCAGGGATGAAGGGCACTTGACCCTTCAGGACAGAGTTACCCTCTGTAACATTCCCGTGTGAAATAGTGCCTATGGTACCGCCTCGAAGAAGGCTACCATAAGGCTCAGGACTCACCTGAAAAGGTGGCATGACAACCCCTCCTTGGGATGTCAACTGCCGCACCGCAACCCGACGGGTCTGCAACTTTCCCTTAGGGGGAAAAAAAACAAAAACGTACGCCTCTGAGGAGTCCTGAATCAACCCTAGATATACTAGGAGTTGGGACGGTACCAATACTGGCTTCTGAGTGTTCAGCACCCAACCAAGTATCGGAGGGTCTGACAGGTTATAGACCCACTCACTTCTAAATTTAAGTTTGAAGTGACCCTCAGAAGAAGATCTTCCAAGTTGCCCATGATAGCGATGCCACGCTGTCTTCGTAGGGCCAGAATCGCGGCAAGCAAAATTGGTGAACACCCTTGGTGCTGATGCCAGGCCAAAGGGGAGAGCCACCATTGGTAGTAGTCTTCCCTGGCCGCCAACGCAGACATCTCTGATGCCTGGTGCATCTGGAGACATGCAGCACGCGACCTTGATGATCAAGGATGCTGGAAAATCCCCTGGATGGAGGGCAGCGACAACAGAACGAGCCAACTCCTTTCTGGAATCTTTGTACTCTTACAGAGCAGTTGAGGGTCCTGATATCCAAGATAGGACGAACCCTCTCCACTACTACGAACAGATTTGAGTAGAACCCCTAAACCCGTTCCTGTACTAAGACAGAAAGGTTTACCCTGCGTATCAGCAGGTTTTGTAACGCCCCATGTAGGGCTTCCCGACAAGTCGGCAGAAGCTGGCGGTTAAGAGGGAAATATCTGTTTGGTAGGCAAGCCAGGTTGGGCTTGCAAACCCAGGGACGCTTCTGTCCCTCAGCAGGCGCTTTATCGGCCTAGGGTTGTTTACTTGCCGCACTAGGCGGATGAAGGGACCGCTTGTATGCGGTGAAGGAGGGCCCTAGCCTATGGCGTGGCTCCTTACCCTTATTTGGATTGCCAAAGCAATGTGCTCTTACCTCCTGTGGCATCTTAAATGATGTCATCCAGCGAGGCCCCAAAAGTCTGTAGCCCTAAAAAGGGCAGATCCAACAGGGCCTTCTTGGAAGATTGGTCCGCAGACCAGCACCTTAGTCAGATCAGGTGGCGTAGCGCCACCGCATAAACTGAGGCTCAAGACAGCAAGGGGATAGTATCCGTGTCTGACTTGCAGACAGACTCAAGGCCCTGTACCAACTGGTCGGCCAGAGCTACCTCATTCGGAGGAGCCTCTCGTGCTTTTAACCCTTGGAGTAGGTACCTTGCCTACTCAGTAAGTGTCTGAAACATCAAGACAAACCCCAGCCAATGCTGGACGTACATCTGAGCCCCCCCACTGTGTATAGGTAGCGAGTGTCCCTGAAGACAGGAGCCCCCTCCACTGGAATTGTGGTAACTTGTTAAGTCTGGACACAGGGGGGTCCACTATCGGGGGAGAGGTCCATCTTTTCAGGAACTCTCAAGGGGTACCGGACGGCCCAAAAAAATAAAGAAATATTTTTTTGGGCTGAAAAAGGAAAAAACCTCAGTGGGTTTTCCCACTCCTTGTACAAGAGCTTATTAAAATAAGACACACAAGGAACACCTTAGCAGTGCGGGCTGGCTTTAGGGAACCCAAAGAGGGGACCGGTGTCTCTGCTACTTCTGCAGCATTCTCCATTATTAGCGTACTCCGCACTGCAGTAATAGGTCAGATACCAAAGCCTTTTTGGGTGCTGACCTGGACTTGGAGCATTCTCACTGTCCGACAGGTCACGGTTTGCAGTCTCTGATGCATCATAATCTGGGTCACGAGCCATAGCTGGACCTGGTTCTGCATCAGTATCATCCCCAGAAGATTGCAGGGGATGGGGGGCGTTTACTACCCATTGAATTCCCATGTGCTGCTTCCGCCCTGGCAGCAAAAAGCCTCTAGGATTGCCGACATAGCGCCCATAGACACATCAGGGGCACCAGCTGCTAAATCTGGTGTTTCAGGGGAAAAAACATCAGACGCCATGCTGACCACGCGCTGACACCCACAGGGCTCCAGGCAAGATATCAGTAGGCCACCCTCCTAGCTGATCAGAGATGGTGGGTCACCCAGAGGACTCACCACCCTTGGATCGGTACCGCTATGCTGCAGTGTGCTGCGCCTGTGATGCTATCCCACTGCTGCTGTGTCAGTCTGATATTTTATCATCGTTTCCTGTGTAAATTTTTGCGCCAGTGTAATGCACCCTAGTGGCCGGAGACTATCACAAAATGGCCGCCGAGCCGAATATAGAGGCAAAAGCGGCTGCGGACCCCAAAAAGATGGCCGCCGACCGGCGGTAAACACATACAAGCGTGAATCCAAGAAACATGGTTGCCGAACAGTCGATAGAGGTCAAGCAGGTGCGGACCACAAGAAAATGTCCACCAAGCGGTGATATATACATATAGGCCAAAACTACAAGAAAATGGCCGCAGGGCAGTCAGTAGAGGCCAAAACAGGCATGGACCACTGCAAAATGGCCGCCGACAGCATGGAGGGGGAAGCAACACACTCTCACAGGTAAGCAGAAAAGAGATCTTTTAAATGACAATTACAGCCAGCCCCGCACCAGATGGAACCCCTTAGGTGACCCCCAGTACCCAGCAACCTTAACTCAGAGCCCAGGGAGGAGGGAAGGCAGGGAGAGAAGACAGAAAGGGGCCACAACCACTTACTTGATCTCTCCAGGAATGTCCAGCCAAGTCACCCTGCCGAAGCGGGAGAGCTACTTACCTATCCTGCATGTCTCATGCTGGAAGACATTCAAAACAGATCATCATCCGTGCTGTGATTGGACCCTAGGAAACTATCACATGTATGCCCTGGAGCGTGACACTCACAGGACAGGCTGCTGCGACTTGGCCGTAAGGTCAGCCGAAGCTGAGCGGTCCGATGCAAGCCTTGGAGCGTAAGCTCACCGGACAGGCTACTGCGACTCGGCCATAAGGTCAGCCGAAGCTAAGCGGTCCGATACAGGCCCTGGAGTGTAAGATCACCGGCCACCCGTAGAGCAACGGGTATGTCGCGGAAAACCCAGTGCGTAGCTAGGGTTGGCACATGCTCGATGGCCGAGACTGGGGGGACTACAAGGATCGAGGATCCAGCCTGTCACCCAGTCGGCAGTTGATCGAAGATCGCAGGAAACAAAAAAAACAAAAATGTAGAGAAAAAAAAATAGGATTTTTGTACTCACTGTAAAATCCGTTTTCTCTTATCATCCATGGACTGACACAGCTGTCATACGGATTATGTGTGAGACGTCCCAAAGCAGTATAAGAAAAAGGGTGGGAGCAAAATAGTAAAGGAACAACCAAAACTTCACTCCAAACCAGCAGAGCTCCTCAACGGAGGAGTTGCAACATTAAACAGCGGCCTGCAACACTTTGCGGCCGAAGGAAGCATCCGAAGATGCAGCCACATCAACCTTATAGAATTTTGAAAAGGCATGAAAGGACAACCAGGTCGCCGCCTTGCACACTTGTGCAACCGACGCTTGATGTCGGAAAGCCCAGGAAGCATCAATTGCCCTGGTGGCATGCGCCGTAACCGGAAAGGGAGGGGCCACCCCCTTAATGGCATAGGCCTGTATAACAGTCTGTCTGATCCATCTAGAAAAAATGTCAGACGACACCGCTCGGTCCTGTTCGGACCCGAGACAGACACAACTAGTGAGTCATATCACGTACCACATATAATATGTGAAGCGCTAACCCTCTGGAATGCGATGTGTGAGGACACAAGGACGGGAGGACAATGTCCACATGTAGGTGGAAAACCAAGACCACCTTATGCAAAAGGAATGTCGCGGACGCAACACCGCCTTATCCTTATGGATGACCAAATAGGGCGACTTGCAGGACAAGGCCGCCAATTCAGACACCCGTCTGACAGAAATAATGGCCACTAAGAAGGCCACCTCCTGAGACAAGGTCAAGAGGGGAATATCTCTGATATTTTCAAAGTGAGGTTCCTGGAGAACCGAGAGCACCAAATTCAAATTCCGAGGAGGGAGAGGTTTCAACAGGAGGGAGCACATGGCGAACCTCCTGCACAAAGGTGCTACCAAGGAATGACCCGCTAGCGGTTGCTGAAGGAAGACGGCCAAGGCCGAAAACTGACCCCTAATGGTACTCAAAGCAAGCATTTGGGTCACACCACGCTGCAAGGACCGCAGGATACTGGGGACGGAATACGTCCGTAGACGCTAGTCCAGCTCATTGCACATAGCGATGTAAGATTCCCAGGTACGGTGATATATATCTTTCATACGGAATACTTCCGTGCCCTGAACATGGTCGAAATGACCGAATCCGAGAGACCTCGGACTCTCAGCACCTGGCTTCCAATAGCTATGCCATTAAGTCAGACTGTAAAACAGGATGAAAAATAGGACCTTGAAACAGAAGGTCCTCCCTTATCGGCAACCGCCAAGGAACGTCCGCGATGAGACGTACCAGATCAGCGTACCAATGACGCCGAGACCCATGCGGCGCAATAGGATCACCGGAATTCCCTTCGGCCACAACCCTGCGCAGCAGGCGAGGAAGCAGCTGCAGCGGAGGATAACAGATATCAGGTGATAATGACCCCATGGGGCCCACTAACGGATCCGAGGCATCCGCCCAAGGATCCCTTGGACCTTACGATTGAGTCGAGAGGCCCTCAGGTCCACATCCGGTATGTCCAGGTGCAAGGACCACTCTTCTGGTCCAGCGTCTGGCGACTCCGATAATCCGCCTGACAATTGTCTACGCTTGAACGTAGACGGCCGATAGAGACCACGTGGGGAGGCATATTCTGATTGCCCGTATTTCCAAAACATTGACTGGGGCTGACAGGACTCCCCCGACTCAACCCCCGCCCATCAGGCTGGTGTCCATGAACATCGTCCACTGGATGGGGAGGGACGACTTCCCGGACTGAAGAGCAGGGGACCCCAACCCCTACGCCAGGGACGCCCTGAGTGGGTGACTCATCTGGATCTGAAGATCCGAAGACAACAGGGATTTGTCCCAAGTGGACAGGATCTCTTACTGTAATGCACGTTGTGTGTGATTGGGCATACCGAACAGCCTCGAACAAGGCCCTCATGAGTCCCAGGACTCTCATGCAAAAAACGGGTTGAAGACCATTTCCGAGATGTCAGAACCCGCACTACAGACTGAAAAGTCAGTAACTTTTTCAGGGTTAGGAATACCTACGCCTCCATGGAGTCCAGGATCAGACCGAGATTTCCAAATGTTGAGCCGGGACCAGGACCGACTTCTGAATGTTCGGGCGCCACCCGAAGTCCCTAAGGGTCTGACTGACAGTCACACTTCTTCTAATTCTGAGCCATTGTCTGCTCTTAGAAGAAGATCGTCCAGATAGCCTATAATAGCAATGCCTCGCTGTCTCAGCAAGGCTAGAACCGGAGCAAGCACCTTGGTAAAAAACCTTTGATGCCGAGGCTAGGCCGAAGGGAAGGGCCACAATTGATAGTGGTCTTCGCCGATCGCAAGCGCAGAAACTACTGTTGACGTGCACAGATCGGAACATGCAAGTAGGCGGCCTTGATGTCCAAGGATGCCAGAAAATCCCCTTGGAGTGTAGCGAACACCGCGCAAATGGATTCCATGCGGAACTTTACACCATCACAAAAGCATCCAGGCCTTGAGGCCCAGGGTTGGCCGAACCCCCGTCCACCTTTTGGGACTACAAACAGATTAGAGTAGAAACCATGAACAACCTCTCGTGACGGAACCGACACAATCCTCCGGACCTGATCAATCCTGTACGGCCCTTAAGAGGGCCGCCGGACGGGCAGGAAGGAGAGGGAGAATTGAGGGAAAGAATCTGTCTGGGGGCCAGGAACAGAATTCTATCCTGTATCCTGAGGTGACCACCTCGCACACCCACCGGTCGGAAATTCGGGAGGTCCACTGAACCGTGAACCTGCAAGGACGTCCCCCCACCCCAAAGTCGGGCAGGGACAAGATTCCATGTGACGGTGGGCTTGGGAGCTTGCTTGGTAGGCTTACGCACCCAGGGACGCTCATGTCCCCCAGCCGCACTTTTCCCAGTCTGGGAGGGCTTACCCGTGGATTCTGACTGACGAGAAGAAACTCATTCTCCTTTGCCGGAAAGGAAGGGCCTGGCCTACGGTGGGGATCCTTTGTCCGTAATAGACTGAGGAAGGAAGGTGCTCTTACCCCTTGTGTCATCCATAATAATGGCATCCAGGGCGGCCCCAAACAGTCCACCGCCCTTAAAGGGCGAGTCAGCCAGGAGCTATTTGGAAGCTAGGTCGGCCGACCTGCATTTCAGTCAGACAAGGCGACGCAGCACCACAGCAGATAGAGGCCCCAGAAATTAAAGGGGCCACATCCAAAGTGGCATCGCACACAGAGACTAAACCCTGCGCCAGTTGGTGAGCCAGGGTAATGGTCTCAGGAGGGAGATTTTGCTCCTAAACCGTCTTGGTGCAAAATCTTTGCCCATTCTGTGAGTGTCTTGAGACACAAGTGTCGCCGCCCCTATAGGGCGTAAGGCAGACCCCAATAAGGTAAACACAGTTCTACTCACCACTTCTGACCTCCTGTCAGTGGGATCCATAAATGCAGGAGTCCCTTCCATTAGGAGCGTGGTAGCCTTATTCAAACGGGCGACTAGGGGGTCGACCACTGGGGGGGAGAGCCCCTTCTTAACCAGGTCCTCAAAGGGGCACCTCATGGCTAGGCGCCGCGGGACCGTCAAAGTCTCCTGCGGCTTATCCCAGACTTCGTCAATGAATGTATCAAAAAAAGGCACATATGGAAAAAACCTTTTTTGAATAAACGGCTTTAAAGGAACCAAAAGGAGACAGCTTCCACCTGAGGTTCCTCAGCCTCAACATTCAGCTTAAGAGTGTTCCTCACAGCATCAATGAGTTCACTTACAAGCAACCTGTCAATTTTTCAGAACTGGGGTCTTCCTCACAGGGAATATCCTGTTTAAAAACATGAAAATCCTCAGAGCTAGGGTCCTGAGCAGCAATAGCTAGGCCCGTATCTGAGACAGAGCACTCCCCTACAGGAGTATGTGTGGGGAGGGGCGCTTTACAGCTTCCCTTGCGCTCGCTCACCGCTTCCATCCTGACAAGGATGATTCCAGGACTGCCGACAACTAGTCGCTAGGGACCGCAGGTGCAGGAGCACTGCCAGTTGCCTCAGACAAGTGTGGAGAAGCTGGTGAACTAGACTCCATACTGCCACCCTCTGAGACTTTTAAAACACTATCATAATGAGTAACAGTCCACCCACTGGCTATGCTGAAGCTGTATGAAACCGCGCTGCCGCGCAGGTGGAGAGTGAGGAGACTGTGAGGAGACTTGACTGAGGAGATTGTGAGGTTCGCGCCGCAGCAGCGGCCGATAGAGGCCGAAACTGAAAGCAAAAACGCTGCGGCTACAAGAAAATGGCCGCCGGCTGCATACATTACTGCGCCATCGATCCACGGCAAAATGGCCGCCGAGCGCGGTTTATTTAAAAATTCACAGTCCTAATGGCGCACACGTTTTGCGGTTGTCCGGTTCACTAACCACAAGGCAGGAGCTCCTGCCCTCACTGGCTGTGGCACGGCAAGTGCTGGGGCGGCTTGTTTGAACACAAACAGCCCCGGCACGGCAAGTCCTGGGGCGGCTTGTTTGAACAAAAACCGCCCCCCTCAGGAACGGAACCAGTGAAGCTTAGCTTGCTAAGCATGCATGTAACCACTACTCCCACAGTATGTACAACCTCACACCAGAACACTGCACCTCTCCCAGGGCCATTAAAACAGACATGAGTGCCCCCAGTCAGGCCAGAGTGACCCCCAAGCAACCCCACACAGCACAGCACCAGTACAGGGGTGCAGAGAGCAGCATAACAGGGGGGGAGACAGGGAGAAACCCCCCATATAAAGAAACAGAGCCAGCATGTACTCACCTGCAGTAGGAGAGACTACTTACCCGTCCCGTTCAGGGACCCACTGGCTTGTTTCAGACAGACCTATCACAGAGTAGTACTGCGTAGCTGTCGGCCCGGTCCACCGTGAGAGATACAGTCAGTCAGGTACTGTTCAATCTTGAGAGGACCGCGGGAGCCAAAAGCAACACGGCCACCCTTGGAGTCATGGGGTATGTCGTGAACTGAGTCTCACGCACACAAGGCCAAGATCAGCACGCTCGATGGTCGGACAGGGAAGACTACGAGGATACCAGTGTACCCAACCTGTTGCCCAGCCGACAGTCGATTGAAGGTCTCAAAAATAAAATAAAGTCCCAAAGGAATAAAATTTAAAAGTAAAATCTTCCAGGAGACTGGCTCCTGAGAGAGCCACGTCTTCTCCTTTTGCTAGGCAGAAAAAAATGAAGGCTGCTAGCTGCAGATGGGAGGGTAATGTCCGGAGGGACCGCCCCCCTGGACGGGGCTGTTCAGCTCTGGTTTGTTCTAGAATGTATTAACATCTAACATTCTGCCTAGGTCTTCTCCTGCAAGCAGGGACATATACCCACACGTAATCAGTATGACAGCTGTGTCAGTCCATGGACGATAAGAGAAATTCTTTTCTCCACCAGACCAAAATTGGCCCGAAGGGAGCCATGTCCTACTCCTTGCTAGACAGAAAAAAACTGATCTGCGAGATGCAGACTGAGGGGATATACCCAGAGAAGGTGTGATGCAACACTTTTTACATGTTTTCTGCCTAGTCACTCCCAATTAACGGATAATACCCACTATGTCAATAGAGAAGCTGTGTTGGTCCATGAACGAAAGAGTAACATTGTTTATGCATACAAGTCCTGTATGATTAAGAGAAAATGTAGTCGTCTTCTGTACCTTAAAATATAAAAGAGGGCAACTTTTTGTGCAGAGGACTTCCTCTGGCTGCCTTAAAGCGAATATGTTGGGTCTCAAAGCTTACAGTTTTGACTTTAGAAAAGCTTCTGAAACAAATGCTAGTATTTAAGCAGGTTTAAAAACTACTCACAAACATGTGAAGATAATTTGTTTTGTAAAAGCCTCCAAATGGTGGCAGTCAATCTAGGTACGACAGTCAACAGATGGTGAACAAGAGTACGTCAGGACCATTGCTGGCTTACAGGTTTCAAAGGAATACCTTCTTTCCTCAGAGCGACTCTGAGGAAGAAGGTAATCTTTCGAAATATGTAAGCCAGCAGTGGTCCTGAAGTCCTCTCGTTCACCATCTGGAGACTGTCGTACCTAGATTGACTGCCACCATTTGGAGGCTTTTACAAAACAAAATTATCTTCACATGTTTACGAGGAGTTTTTATTCTGCTTTTACAAATACATTTAGTAAAAGGATAATGCACAAGACTGGTGCACTCTTTTCTCTATTCCCTCTTGATTGCTAGGATAACACCTTATCCTGGAGGGCAGCAAGGCCTGAGTAATTAGCCTTTGAACATTAGATAACCCGGACAGTACATTCGTGCGCAAGAGTATTTGTTTGCTGCCATCTAGTATTTAGCAGGCAAGTGAAGGGCTTGGCATTTTCGAAAAGAATGATCGTTACACAAGATGGTTAAGCAAAATGGAAGGCAAGAAGATGTAATTAACTTTTCCATATTACCTTGTCTACTCCTGCACTTAAAATAAAGTTTCCTTTCTTGTTCCATTTCAAGGCAAATATGGGTCCCTTGTGTTGCCCCAAGGTGCTTGCAAGGTTTCCTGCAGATTAGAGCGAGTGCTTATATTTAAAATTATTAATCAAATGCAGAGAGTACACAGTTAACCTTTTTGCTCAGTCTCTATTTCTCAGAAATAAATATACATAATATACTTAAACACAGTAAAAGGAAAAATTGCTCTGCAATATTAAGGTATCAAAAAGGTTACACGCCTTGCTTAACCTCCCTGGCGGTTAATCCCGAGCCACACTCGGGAATGGATTGCAGTAGCTTGGGAAAGTTACTTACCTTGTCCCCAGGATCCTGCAATGTTTCCCCGCTGTGTCCTCCGCCCGATGTATCAGGTGCGAGCGTCGCGATGCACGGGGACGGAGCCCGGTACAAAATTCAAAACGCATACCAGTACACTGTAATTTCACATCCCTTTTCTCCCTAATGCTTTGTCCAGTGCCCTGCATGCAGTTTTAATCTCTCTCTCATTGTCCATGGCAACCAAAAAGCGTCCCTTTACATCAAAAGCAGTTTTAGACCAGATAGAAAACAGCGATAGTAAATTAGAATCACTTGCAGAATTGAGCGATAGTGATTCGTGGGGAAATCCATCAAACACTGAAAGTAATGACAGCGACAATTCTGCGACTAAGCAAATTTTATTGTTTTTAATTTGATTACATTATTGATTATTATTAGTTATAATTATATTATAATGATTTTGTGTTTTAAACTTTATTATACCCAGGATGTCTACTAGACTCTTGTTTGGACAGATTTACACAAGTTATGCCCAAGAATTACAGGCCTACAATATAAGACGCCAAATTTCCATACGAAACAATGTACCACTTTGAGATGCAAAAATCTGACAATCATACCGCCAGGGAGGTTAAACCATAACTACCAACACTAGCAGATTCTGCAAAACCTGCTGCAGAAATAGTTGGCCACGAATAAAATCCTATACACCGTCTCCACAAGAAACAAGCTTTCACTAGCTAAAAGCTAGCTTATTGCTGCCAATAAACATTTCCTGGTGGGAGAGAGGTACCATTTTCACTGGAGGACTCAATCTTTGGTGCACACGCTGCACCTTAGTGCCACCAAAAGTGTCAGGAATGTTTCAACTACAGCAATAAATGGTAACAATTACCCAATTTAGAAGCGAGATATAGTACCTGATATATCAAGAATGCAGCAGCCTGAAGAACTATATAGTAAAATTGTCAAGCACAATAAATAATGGGGAAAGAGTTGCAACAAATTTTGCTACGACTTACACTTTAAAAATGAATTCCAGGTATGGATATTTTATACACAGCTAGAGCTGCACGATAAAATGAGAATCACGATTTTTTGCTTAGAATAAAGATCAAGATTCTCAGCGTAACATGATCTTTCACATTATACAAAAAAATTGGGCTAACTTTATCGTTTAGTTTTTTTTTTTTTTATTCATTGAAGTGTATTTTTTCCCCAAAAAATGCGTTTGAAAGACCACTGTGCAAATACAGTGTGACATAAAATATTGCAACGACCGCGGTTTTAATCTCCAGGGTATCTGCTAAAAAAAAAAAATATATATATATATATATATAATATTGTAACATGGATTGACACATATAGGGGTGAGAGAGGGCTGCACATCCCGATTTGAATATTAGAACATAAAAAGAACATTTTCCCGTGGGATTTTAAAGCAGCAAAAAGGAATCAATGGTAGATAAAATGTAAATTTTATTGGAAAGATTGCGATGACGCATATAACATAAAAAGATGAATTCATGAATCCTATGAGCTCCGGTAATTAAAAAACCAACAATGGAACACAGAAATACTACAAATCACATACCGTACTTTTCGCACCATAAGACGCACTTTTACCCCCCCAAAAAAATAGGGAAAAGTGTCCCTGCGTCTTATGGAGCGAATACTGAGCAGGCTCCGCCCCCCCCCCATCGCCGCCGCCGTGTCAGAATAGACACTCGGCTTCTCTGTGGAGGAGAGATGACAGGATGTGAGGAAGATCCTTGCTGGGGCATACCAAGGGGGAGCGGGGGGAGACGGTCTGCCCCAGGTGCCAAAACATGGGGATTGTTAGTGGTGTTACTATAATGGTGCACTCCGCACCCAGGTAAGTTGACATCCGCCAGATGTGACCCCATCCTGCAAGCGACAAGAGCCCTGGATGGCTTTTTTATTCAGCTGGAACACCCCCGGCTCCGTGGTCTGGTCCAGTCTCACTTCCTGCCTCTCTCCACTTGTCGCTGCTGCTGCTGCAAACTATGTCCTCAGTCATCCATCCTAGCTGCTGCCCGGTGTATCTGATGCTGAGAGCCAGCCAGAGGGGGTTGTGGATTGTAATGGCAGTGTCCTCCACTGCCTGAGGTGAGTGATAAGGGGGTGGGAGGTGTGGGATGGTATCCACTGTTCATCACCTGAGCTGTTATATGAGAGGCTGAAGGGGTGTTTGTGTCTGCCCTACCACCCTGAGCTGATCTGGGAAGGGGGGGGAGGTTGTTGTGTGTCCACCACCAACCAGGTATAGTGTAGCTGAGCTGATTTGATAGGGGGGCTGGTATTGCTGTGCGTCCACCACCCACCTATAGTAGTAATATAATATTAAATATTTTAGTACATCATTTGGTTCAGAATATTTTTTTTCTTGTTTTTCTCCTCTAAAACCTGGGTGTGTCTTATGGTCAGGTGCGTCTTATGGAGCGAAAAATACGGTACATATGGTGTACATTTAGAATGGTGTGACAATACAAATTCAATGCATTACAATGTACTGTAGAAGAGACCCTGATGCATTTTGACCTCTCTAGGTCTTCCTCAAGGAGATTAAATTGTTCTATAGTAAATCAAAAAATAAAAGATTATATATACGAAACAATCATGTTAGGGGGCCCACGAATAGTCCGCATCGGCTACACCCGAACCGATGCTGACATTTTGGTCTTAATACCAGGTATAACAACAAACACAATACAGTATTTAGTGCCTCTAAAAAACTCCTTGAACTTCCTTGGTTGAGGGCATGTATGCCCAGTGCCGTTTACCTTGTTTTCAAGTTATAATTGAGACTGTAGTACATATGTAATAAAATTTAATTGACTAATAGATGACTAAAGTATTATATGAAACAGTAAAATGATTGAAATTATAACCTTCAGGTGTTGGTTACCCTCCTCCCCTGCTTTCTTGCCCGCTATTGGGATACTCCCGAAGCGTGTGACCCCTTTTGAGTCGAACGAGCTGTGGAGCGGATCCGCCGTGGAGTGGGAGGTTGGGAGGTGGGCGCCTCGGCCAATACGGACCCTCATTGGGAACCCTGGGACTGCATACGCAATTACGCTTTTAATACGAAAGTCTCCGGTTTCACCATTCAATTTAATACAGAGGGTAAATATGCAATTTTTCATTAACGATGATCGATTTAGCAATCTGTTTTCCCTGTACGTATCTTAATAAATTAATACATTTGAAAAAATTGCCTATCCAATTACCCTTTATGACAGAAGACGCAGGAAACATGATTAATTCTTATATATAATCTTTTATTTTTTGATGTCCTATAGAACAATTTAATCCCCTTGAGGAAGACCTAGAGAGGTCGAAATGCATCGGGGTCTCTTCTACAGTACATCGTAATGCATTGAATTTGTATTGTCACACCATTCTAAATGTACACCATTTGTATGTGAATTGTAGTATTTGTGTTCCATTTTTGTTTTTTTTAATTACCGGAGCTCATAAGATTCATGAATTAATCTTTTTATGTTTAATGCGTCATCGCAATCTTTCCAATAAAATTAACATTTTATCTACCATGGATTCCTTTTTGCTGCTTTAAAATCCCATGGGAAAACATTCTCTCTCATCATCCATGGACTGACACGGCGTCTCTTACACTTTACACGTGGGTTATGTCCCTGCTTGCAGGAGAAGACCTAGGCAGAATGTGAGATGTTATACATACATTCTAAAAAGCCAGAGCTGAACAGCCCCGCCCAGGGGGGCGGTCCCTCCGGACATAACCCTCCCACTGCAGTCAGCAGACCTCAGTTTTTTTCTGCCTAGCAGAAGGAGAAGACATGGCTCTTTCAGGAGCCAGTCTCCTCACCTATTTGTATTCCTTTTGTAATTTTTCTTATTTTATTTTTCGATCTTCTATCAACTGTCGGCTGGGCAACAGGTTGGGTACAAGATATCCTCGTAGTCTTCCCTGTCCGACCATCGAGCGTGCTGATCCTCGCCTTGTGTGCGTGAGACTCAGTTCACGACATGCCCCACGACTCCAGGGGTGGCCGGTGGGCTTTCATGCTCCGCAGTCCTCTCAAGATTGAACAGTCCTGCTGTATCATTCGCGGTGGACCGGGCCGACAGCTACTCAGTACCACACTGTGATAGTTCTGTCAGAAACACACCAGTGGGTCCCTCGGGGGACGGGTAAGTAGTCTCTCCTGTCTGCAGGTGAGTACATGCTGTGTGTTTCTCTGTGTGGGGGATTTTCCCTGTCTCCCCCTGTGTTTTATTGTCACCATTGCTGGCGCCATGTTTTGTGTTTGTGCATTACTTTACATTGGCGGCCATTTTGCCGTGGATTGCCTGAGCACATTGCGGCGGCCATTTTCTTGTAGCCGCGTGCTTTTCAAGCACTTGTTTGGCCTCTATCGCCGCTGGGAACGGCGCGAATCTCCTCACACTCTCTCCTCTCAGCTCACTCACGCTGGACAGCGCGGCGCAGAGAGACAAGGCAGCGGAACCGAGCGGTCCTGGTCAGGTTGGTGGGTCCCCTGGGCATTCCCCTACTCAGCACAGCTTCTGGGTGGACTTTTTTTCTGAGGAGTCTCAGAGAGGGACAATATGGAGTCAGTGTCACCAGCTTCCCCTTACATGCCAGAGGCAACAGGCAGTGCCCCAGCACATGCGGTCCCCATGGACCAGTTGTCGGCAGTCCTGGAATAATTTCTTACCAGGATGGAAGCGGCGTGCGAGCGCAAGGGAGCAAAAAAGCGCCCTCTCCCCACTTTATCTCCACAAGGGGAGTGCGCTGATTCAGATATGGGCCTAGCTAGTGCTGCTCAGGACCCTAGCTCTGAATATTTGGATGGTTTTGAACAGGACATTCCTTGTGAGGAAGACTCCAGTTCTGAGTCAGTAAATGACAGGGCGCTCGTTTGTGAACTCATTGATGCTGTGAGGGACACTCTCAAGCTGAATGCTGCGGCTATGGAACCTCAGGCAGAGGCAGTCTCCTTTGGTTCTTTTAAGGCCAAGCCTTCTAAAAAGGTTTTTCCATATGTTCCTTTCTTTGACCAGCTCATTGATCAGGTCTGGGAAAAGCCGAGGAAGACTTTTATGGTCCCGCTGCGTTTGTCTATCAGATACCACTTTGACGACGCCCTACTTAAGAAGTGGGCTTCTCCCCCAGTGGTCGACCCTCCGGTCGCCCGTTTGAACAAGGCCACCACTCTCCCGATGGAGGGGACTCCTGCATTTAAGGACCCTACCGACAGGAGGTCAGAAGTGGTGAGCAGAGCCATGTTTGCCTTGTTGGGATCCGCCTTACGGCCTGTTGTAGCGGCGACCCTTGTGTCTCAGACACTCACGGAATGGGCAAAAAATTTGCACCAAACTGTACAGGAGTATAATCTTCCTCCGGACACTGTTGCTCTGGCCCACCAGATGGTGCAGGGCCTGATTTATGTGTGCGACGCCACGTTGGACGCGGCCCCATTAATATCCAGGGCCTCTGTCTCGGCGGTGGTATTGCGTCGTCTTATCTGGTTGAAATGCTGGTCTGCTGACCTAGCCTCCAAGAAGCTCCTGACAGATCTACCTTTTAAGGGTGGTAGACTTTTCGGTGCTGCTCTGGATGACATCATCAAGGATGTCACGGGAGGTAAAAGCACTCTCCTTCCTCAGACTATCAAAGGTAAGGAGGCCCGCCGTAAGCCGGGTCCTTCCTTTCCAGCAAAAAAGGTTTTTTTTTGTCAGTCGGAGTCCACGGGTAAGCCCTCCCAGACTGACAACAGTGCGGCGGGTGGACACAAGCGCCCCTGTGTGCGTAAGCCGAACAAGCCGGCTCCCAAGCCTGCCTCCACGTGAAGTCTTGCCCCCGCCCGACTCTGGGGTGGGGGGACGACTTTGCAGGTTCACGGATCGGTGGACCTCCCGGATCTTCCGACCGGTGGGTGTGCGAGGTGGTCACCTCAGGATACAGAATAGAGTTCCGTTCCTGGCCCCCAGACAGATTCTTTCCCTCAAATCTCCCTCTCCTTCCTGCCCATTGGACAGCCCTATTAGGGGCTGTACAGGATTTGATCGGGTCCGGAGTGATTGTGCCGGTCCCGTCCCAGGAGAGGTTTCAGGGTTTCTACTCGAATCTGTTTGTTGTTCCGAAAAAGGACGGGGTTCGGCCAATCCTGGACCTCAAGGCCCTGAATGCCTTCGTGAAGGTGCAAAAATTCCGCATGGAATCCATTCGCACGGTGATCGCTACACTCCATCAAGGGGATTTTCTGGCGTCCTTGGACATCAAGGACGCCTACTTGCATGTTCCGATCTGCGCGAGCCACCAGAAGTTTCTGCGCTTTGCGATCGGCGAAGTCCACTATCAATTTGTGGCCCTTCCCTTCGGACTAGCCTCGGCACCGAGGGTGTTCACCAAGGTGCTTGCTCCGGTTCTAGCTTTGCTGAGACAGCGAGGCATTGCTATCGTAGGCTATCTGGACGATCTTCTTCTTAGAGTAGGCAGTGGCTCAGAATTAGAAGAAAGTGTGACTATCGTCAGTCAGACCCTCAGGGACTTCGGGTGGCTCCTGAACATTCAGAAGTCGGTCCTGGTCCCGACTCAGCGTCTAGAGTATCTAGGTCAGATTCTGGACTCCTTGGAGGCGAAGGTATTCCTACCTCCGGAGAAGCGGCTGACACTTCAGTCTGCAGTGCAGATGCTGACGTCCCGAAAATGGTTGTCAATCCGCTTTTGCATGAGAGTCCTGGGACTCATGGTGGCCTCTTTCGAGGCCGTTCCTTATGCCCAATCGCACACCAGGGCATTACAGAAGGAGATCTTGTCCACTTGGAACAAATCCCCGTTGTCCTTGGATCTTCAGATCCAGGTGAGTCACCTGGTCAGGGCGTCCCTGGCGTGGTGGTTGAGGTCCCCGGCTCTTCGGTCCGGGAAGTCGTTTCTCCCCATCCAATGGACGGTGATCCTTTCCCAGTGGACGCCTTGTATGCCGAAACGCAGCGTCGGGTGGAGCTGTCGAACGTGACGTCACTACGCAACAGCTGAT
This sequence comes from Rana muscosa, assembly GCA_029206835.1. NCBI lineage: Eukaryota > Metazoa > Chordata > Amphibia > Anura > Ranidae > Rana > Rana muscosa. The sequence goes on along the minus strand of CM055122.1, from coordinate 691,101,004 downwards.
CGGCAGAGACCGCAGCTGAGTACTTGCAGCGTTTTTTTAACTTGTCGCTCCTTAATGGATTACGTGTTTGATGCATTTTTTATCCAGCCTAAATAAAGGATCTCTTATTTTTTTAACAAAGAAATACTGCACCATGAGTTCTTCATTTTTTTCTTCCAAACAAATCTTTTTTCGTATGAGATAAGCACGCCAGCTGATACCAGGAGGGAAATTTCTTTCAGCCTAGGAAGTGGAGGAAGATTTCGTCTGAGTCCAATGCTCTTTGGTTGTCAGCTTGGTGGGAAGTATATATGAGCTTGAGCCCCTAAAGATCTCCGTCATAGAGATCCACTGGATTCGGTAAGCTGCTATTTCTTCTATTTCTTATCTGAACCATTTGGATATGGAGTCTCCACTCACAACAGTTTAGAAGATTACATCGCACACACATCAGCAGATGTGATTGTTCGGCTGAATCAACGTTATTTGGAACTTTGCACATAGATTTATACACACGTTTTTATGTTTATTTTTATTAATATTTTTATATTTATTTTTTTTGTTCACATGTAACATTTTATGCCTAATGAGAACTACACAGGACTTTCTTATTGGTGTTTTGTGTGTGTGAGAACTCACATATTTTAATTAGCACTTTGTTTGCTTATTTAAAGGGTAGCGCATTGTCATTTCCAATTTATGCACGACGGACGCCAGCCTGACGGGCTGGGGGGGGGGGGGGGGGGAGTCTGTCGGCCCAAGGGCTTTGGACTCCGGACGAAGCCCGTTTACTGATCAATGTTCTGGAAATACGGGCAGACTGTGTCTCTCCTCATGGTCGGAGAGATTACAGGGTCGCTCCATCAGGATCCAGTCGGAAAACACCACGGCGGTGGCATATGTCAACCATCAGGGGGGGACTCGGAGCTCAGCTGCGGCTTCCAAGGTCGCCCGCATCCTAAGCTGGGCCGAAAGAAGCGTGCCGGCTCTGTCGGCCGTCTACATTCCGGGCGTAGACAATTGGCAGGCGGACTATCTGAGTCGCCAGATGCTGGACCAGGGAGCGTGGTCCTTGCACCCGGAGGTTTTTCAGCTCCTTTGCCGACGGTGGGGCACGCCGGATGTGGACCTGATGACCTCTCGACTCAATCGCAAGATGTCAAGGTTTGTGGCCAGATCCAGGGATACTTGGGCGGATGCCTCAGATGCGTTGGTGGCCCCGTGGGGTCATTATCACCTGATGTACATTTATCCTCCACTGCAGTTGCTCCCTCGCCTGCTGCGCAGGGTGGCGACTGAGGGAATTCCGGTGATCCTCATTGCTCCGGATTGGCCTCGGCGTCACTGGTACGCCGATCTGATACGTCTCGTCGCGGACGTTCCTTGGCGGTTGCCAATGAGGGAGGACCTTCTTTCTCAAGGTCCTATATTTCATCCTGCTTTACAGTCTCTGGCTTTAACGGCATGGCTATTGAAAGCCAGGTGCTGAGAGACCGGGGTCTCTCGGATTCGGTCATTTCGACCATGTTGAGGGCACGGAAGTCTTCCTCCAGAAAGATCTATCACCATACTTGGAAAGCTTACATCGCCATGTGCGAAGAGCTGGACTGGCGTCTACGGACGTATTCCGTCCCCAGAATCCTGCGTTTTCTGCAGCGTGGCGTGACCCAAAAGCTTGCTTTGAGTACCATTAAGGGTCAGATTTTGGCCTTGGCCGTCTTCTTTCAGCGACCGCTGGCGGGTCATTCTTTGGTTAGCACCTTTGTACAGGGGGTTCGCCATGTGCTTCCTCCTGTCAAGCCTCCTCTAGCCCCCGTGGGATCTGAATTTGGTGCTCTCGGTTCTCCAGGAACCTCCCTTTGAAAATATCAGAGACATTCCCCTCTTGACTTTTTCTCAGAAGGTGGCCTTCTTAGTGGCCATTACTTCTGTTAGACGAGTGTCTGAATTGGCGGCATTGTCCTGCAAGTCGCCCTATTTGGTCATCCATAAGGATAAGGCGGTGTTGCGTCCGCGACCTTCTTTTTTGCCAAAGGTGGTCTCAGCCTTTCACCTTAATGAGGACATTGTCCTCCCGTCCTTGTGTCCTCACCCATCGCATCCCAGAGAGTTTGCGCTTCACACATTGGATGTGGTACGAGCCTTGCGGGTGTACCTGTCTGCTACTGCTTCCATTCGGAAGTCTGACTCACTGTTTGTGACCGTCTCCGGTCCAAAACAGGGCCAAGCGGCTTCGTCTGCCACCATTTCTAGGTGGATCAGACAAACCGTCATTCAAGCCTATGCTCTCAAGGGGCGGGCGCCTCCCTTTCCGGTTACGGCGCATTCCACCAAGGCAATTGGTGCTTCCTGGGCTTTCCGACATCAAGCGTCGGTTGCACAAGTGTGCAAGGCGGCGACCTGGTCGTCCGTTCATACCTTTTCTAAGTTTTATAAGGTTGATGTGGCTGCATCTTCGGATGCTTCCTTCGGCAGGTGCTGCAGGCCGCTGTTTGAAGTTGCAACTCCTCTGTTGAGGAGCTCTGCCTTGTTTGGAGTGAGGTTTTTTGTTTTTCCATTTATACTGCTCCCATCCCTCTTGACACTGCTTTGGGACATCCCACGTGTAAAGTGTAAGAGACTTTACTCACCGTAAAATCCTTTTCTCTGAGTCCATGGACCGACACAGCTTCTCTATTGACAAAGTGAGTATTATCCGTTAATTAGGAGTGACAAGGCAGGAAAAACTTGTAAAAAGTGTTGCATCACACCTTCTACAGTCCCGCCCAGGGGGCGGACCCCCCCGGGTATATCCTCTCAGTCTGCATCTCGCAGATCAGTTCGTCAAAAAGCAGTACAAACTTAAAAGGAGGGGTGGGTGCTGTGTCGGTCCATGGACTCAGAGAAAAGGATTTTACGGTGAGTAAAAAATCATATTTACTCTTTCGTCCATGGACCGACACAGCTTCTCTATTGACAAAGTGGGACGTCCCAAAGCAGTGTCAGAGAAAAAACGAGGGGTGGTAACAGCATAAAAATAAACTTCACCCCAAACACAAAACAGCACTCCTCCAACGGAGGAGCTGCAACTCTAAACAGCCGCTTGTAAAACCTTGTGGCCGAAAGAGGCATCCGAAGATGCATCTACATCAACTTTGTAGAATTTTGTGAAAGTGTGAGCAGACGACCAAGTCGCCGCTTTACACACTTGGGAAACAGACGCTTGATGTCGGAAAGCCCAAGAGGCACCTCTTGCCCTGGTCGAATGCGCTGTGACCAGAAAGGGGGGCGCTTGACCCTTTAAGGCGTAAGCCTGGATTACTCTGTCGGATCCACCTAGAGATGGTGGCCGACGAGACTGCTTGGCCCTTCTTGGGACCAGCCATCGAAACAAACAGTGAGTCTGACTTCCGGAACAGGGAAGTAGCAGATAGGTATACTCTCAAAGCTCGGACTACGTCCGAGGAATGCAACGCCGACTCCTTAGGATTCGACGGCTGAGGACACAAGGATGGAAGTACAATGTCTTCATTGAGATGAAAAGCCGAAACGACTTTTGAAAGGAAGGCTGCGGCCGCAGCACCACCTTATCCTTGTGGAAAACCAAATGGGGAGCCTTGCAGGACAAGGCTGCCAGCTCAGAGACTCGTCTAACTGACGTAACAGCCACCAAAAGACCACTTTCTGAGAAAGTGTCAACAGGGGAATATCTCTAATATTCTCAAACGGTGCCTTCTGAAGCACCTAGAGGACCAGGTTCAAGTCCCACGGAGGCAACGGGGGACGGACCGGAGGGGCCACATGTCGAACCCCCTGCACAAATGTACTCACGAGAGAGTGAGTCGCCAGGGGTGGCTGAAAAAAGACAGCCAGGGCAGATATCTGTCCCTTAAATCGTACTTAGGGCAAGCCTTTGGTCCACCCCATGCTGTAAAAACAGCAGGATTCTGGAAACCAAATAGGTACGCGGATGCCATTTCATTTCCTCACACATGGAGATGTAGGCCTTCCAAGTGCGGTGATAAACCTTCCTAGAGGACGGTTTTTGAGCACTTCTCATCGTAGAGATTACAGTGTCTGACAGGCCCCGGTCTCTCAGTACCTGGTTCTCAACAGCCATGCCGTTAAAGCCAATGACTGTAAAGCAAGATGGAGTATAGGACCTTGCGATAGCAGGTCCTTCTGTAGTGGTAGGCGCCAGGGGACGTCAGCTACCAGACGTACTAGATCGGCATCCCAAGGACGCTGAGGCCAATCTGGAGCGATTAGGATCATTGGAATTCCCTCTGCCTCCACTCTGTGGAGAAGAAGAGGAAGAAGCGTTAAGGGAGAGAAGGCATAGATTAGCCGATACTGACCCCACGATGCCACCAACGCGCCCGTTGCGTCTGCCCATGGGTCTCTTGACTGGCCCACAAACCTCAATACCTTCCGAGTCGGGAAGCCAGAAGATCTATGTCTGGTGTGCCCCATCTTTGGCAGAGGAGTTGGAACACCTCCGGGTGTAAGGACCATTCTCCCTGGTCCAGCATCTGGCGGCTCAGGTAGTCCGCCTGCCAGTTTTCCACACCCGGAATGTACACGGCCGACAGTGCCGGTACGCTCTTCTCTGCCCACTTCAGGATGCGAGCAACCTCCGATGCTGCAGCTGAGCTTCTTGTTCCTCCTTGATGATTGACATATGCCACCGCTGTGGCGTTGTCTGACTGGATCCTGACTGGACGCCCTTGCAGCCTCTGAGACCATTTGAAGAGGCACAGCCTGATCGCCCGGATTTCCAGGACATTGATCGGCAGGAGGGCTTCCTCTGGGGTCCAGCGACCTTGCGCCGACTGGACACCCCAGACTCCCCCCCCAACCTGTAAGGCTGGTGTCCGTCGTGATCACTATCCAGTAAACCGGAAGAAATGACTTCCCGGCCATTAGAGCCGGTGCTGTCAGCCACCATACCAGGGATCTCCTGACTAGGTGGCTCACTCGGATTTGATAATCCAGAGATGAAGGGCATCTGTTCCATCTGGACAGAACTTCCTTCTGTAACACTCGAGTGTGGTATTGAGCATATGGGACCGCCTCGAAGGAGGCTACCATGAGGCCCAACACTCGCATGCAAAAACGGAGTGACGACCAATTCCTGGAAGTCAGCTGCCGTACTGCAGCCCGGAGGGTCTGCAACTTCTCCACAGGGAGGAATACCTTTGCCTCTGAGGAATCCAGAATCAACCCCAGGTACACTAGGCGTTGAGTGGGCACCAATACTGACTTTTGCGTGTTTAGTATCCAACCACAGTCTCGAAGAGTCTGACAGGTAATGGACACGCTTACCTCTAATTCTGAGCTTGAAGGGGCCTTCAGCAGAAGGTCGTCCAAGTAGCCTGTGATGGCGATAACCCGCTGTCTTAGAAGTGCCAGAATCAGAGCGAGCACTTTGGTGAACGTCCTGGGTGCTGAGGCAAGGCCAAACGGGAGGGCCACAAACTGGCAGTGGTTCTTCCCGATTGCAAATCGCAGAAACCTCAGGTGTCTGGAGTATATGGGGACATGCAGGTATGCGTCATTGATGTCCAAGGAGGCCAGAAAGTCCCCCGGATGGAGAGCCGTGACTACAGATCGAACCGACTCCATTCGAAATCTTTGTACCTTCACAAAGCAATTGAGGGCTCTGAGATCCAAGCTTGGACGAACCCCCTCCTTCTTCGGCACAATGAACAGATTTGAGTAAAAACCCTGTTCCAGTAGACCCTGGACCGCCCCATACAGGGCCTCCCGACGGGTCGGTAGTAGCTGGAGATTGGAGGTGTTGAATCTGTCCGGTGGACAAGAGAGAAACTCTATCTTGTAGCCTGAGGAGATTACTTCGCAAACCCACCTGTCGGAGATTAGAGCTGTCCACTGAGTCGCGAATTTGCGAAGACGTCCCCCCACCCGAGAGCTGGGTGGGGGTGGACCTTCATGCGGACGCAAATTTGTCCGCAGGCTTATTGGGTATGCGGGACCAAGGACGCTTTTGTACTTGGGCAGGCGCTTTATCGGCCTGGGGTCTTTTCCCTGTCACCCTAGGGGGGACGAAAAAAGCGATTGCGTGCAGTAAAGGAGGGCCCTTGGCGTGGCCCCTTTCCCTTGCTAATTTGGGGAAGCAAAGTGCTTTTACCTCCTGTGGCATCCTTGATGATGTCATCCAGAGAAGCCCCAAAAAGTCTGTCGCCCTTAGAAGGCAGATCCAACAGGGCTTTCTTGGAAGTCTGGTCCGCAGACCAGTCTTTTAGCCAGATCAGGCGGCGTATTGCTACTGCATAAACCGAAGCTTTAGACAGCAGGGGAATAGTATCCATGTCTGACTCACAGACAAACCTAAGGCCCTGGACCAACAGGTCGGCCAATGTTATCTCATCAGGAGGAGCATCTCGCTCCTTAACCCCTGGAGTAGCAATCTTGCCCATTCAGTAAGTGTGTGAGACACTAGGGCCCCCGCCAATGCCGGGCGTACTGCCGAGCCTACCACTGAGTATAGGTAGCAAGCGAGTGCTTCAGCCTTCTTATCCACAGGGTCCTTGAAAACAGGAGCCCCTTCTACAGGAATTGTGGCGGCTCTATTAAGTCTGGACACCGGAGGGTCCACTATAGGGGGGAGAGGTCCATTTCTTCAGAACACTCCTCAAAGGGGTACCGTACCGCAAACCTCTTTGGGGCTGTAAACACCCTCAGTGGGTTCTCCCATTCCTTGTATAAGAGTTTATCAAAAGACACACAAGGGAACACCTTAGCAGTGCGGGCAGGTCTATGAAACCCAAGTGGACCGGAGTCTCTGCTGCTTCTGCAGTATTTTCCAATTTTAGCATATCCCGCACTGCAGTAATAAGGTCAGACACCAAAGCCGTCTCGCGTACTGACCTGGACCTGAAGTCATCCTCACTGTCCGGTCACGGTCTGCAGTCTCCGATGCGTCAGAATCTGGGCCCTGAGCCGTAGCTGGACCTGGTTCTGCATCAGAATTATCCCCAGAAGCTTGCAGGGGACGGGGCGTTTACTACCCCCTGTATTCCCGTGTGCTGCTTCCACCCTGGCAGCAAACGCCTCTAGGATTGCCGTCATAGCGTTCAGACACCTCAGGGGCACCAGCTGCTAAATCTGGTGTTTCAGGGGAGAAGAAATCTGGTTCAGATGCCATGCTGACCACACGCTGACCCCCACAGGGCTCCAGGCAAGATATCAATAGGCCACCCTCCTGCGCTGCAGAGATGCTGGGTTACCCAGAGGACTCACCACCCTGGACCGGTACTGCTATGCTGCCGTGTGGTGCGCCTGTGATGCTGTCCCACTGCTGCGGTGTCAGTCTGCTTCTTTTATCAGCACTTCCTGTGTGAATTTTCGCGCCAGTGTAACACACCCTAGAGGCCGGAGGCTCTCGCAAAATGGTTGCCAAAAACGTCTGTATGGAAGATAATGTGGGCTCTAAGAAAATGGCCGCCGAGCCGAAGATAGAGGTCAAGCAGCCATAGCCCACAAAAAGATGGCCGCCGAACGGCAATATATACCTACAGCGTGGACAAACATGGCCGCCGATCAGCTGATAGGGGTCAGTGGGTGTGGCCGAACCACAGGAAGATGGCCGCCGGGCAGTCACAAGGCCGAACTCGGCATGGACCACCCCAAAATGGCCACCGACAGCATGGAGGAGGAAGCACATACAGGCAAGCAGAAATGACATTTCTTTTAAATGTTAGTTACAGCCAGCCCCGCTCCAGTGGAACCCCTTAGGTGACCCCCAGCAACCTTTAGCTAGAAGCCCAGGGAGGAGGGAAAGGCAGGGAGAGAGGGAAGAAAGGGGCCACAACCACTTACTTGATCTCTCCAGGAATGTCCAGCTAAATCACCCAGCCGAGGCAGGGGAGTTTTACTTACCTATCCTGCATGTATTATGCTGGAAGACATTCCAAACAGATCATCGTCCGCGCACGGAAGGTGACTGTTGGCCAGGCATGCTGTGATCGGACCAAAAAGGGACGATCATATGTATGCCCTGGAGCGTGACGCTCACCGGACAGGCTGCTGCGACTCGGCCGTAAGGTCAGCCGAAGCCAAGCGGTCTGATGCAAGCCTTGGAGCGTAAGCTCACCGGCCAGGCTGCTGCGACTCGGCCGTAAGGTCAGCCGAAGCTGAGCGGTCCGATGCAGGCCCTGGAGCGTAGGCTCACCGGCCACCCGTGGAGCGACGGGCATGTCATGGAAAACCCAGCGCGTAGCTAGGGTCGGCACACGCTCGATGGCCGAAACTGGGGAGACTACAAGGATCGAGGATCCAGCCTGTCACCCAGTCGGCAGTTGATCGAAGATCGCAGGAAACAACAAATGTAGCAAAAAAAAAATATATATATATCTATCTTTTTTCCCCTGGACCAATGGGCCCGAAGGGAGCCATGTCCTACTCCTTGCTAGACAGAAAAAAACTGATCTGCGAGATGCAGACAGAGGATATACCCGGGGGGTCCGCCCCCTGGGCGGGACTGTAGAAGGTGTGATGCAACACTTTTTACAAGTTTTTCTGCCTAGTCACTCCTAATTAACGGATAATACCCACTTTGTCAATAGAGAAGCTGTGTCGGTCCATGGACGAAAGAGTAAATAGGATTTTTGTACTCACCGTAAAATCCTTTTCTCTGACATCCATGGACTGACACGGCACCCACCCTTCCTTTTAAGGTTTGTACTGCTTTGTTACGAACGGAGGCCTGCTGACTGCAGTGGGAGGCTTATGTCCGGAGGGACCGCCCCCCTGGGCGGGGCTGTTCAGCTCTGGCTTTTTAGAATGCATGTATAACATCTCACATTCTGCCTAGGTCTTCTCCTGCAAGCAGGGACATAACCCACGTGTAAAGTGTAAGAGACGCCGTGTCTGTCCATGGATGTCAGAGAAAAGGATTTTACGGTGAGCACAAAAATCTTATTTTTTATGTTCCAATATATTATATTGTGAGCAACAAGTGCCAGAAAAAGGCCTGGTCTTTAAGTGGTTAATCTGACCTTATTTGCAGACCAAAGTTCATCCCTTTGATCTAAAAGAACCAAAAATTATACATTTGTCTTTTTATCTCAGCACTGAGCAGAGAGCGGCTCTGCACTTATATGAATTGTGGAAATGCCAGATTAAGACCGTGTGGGGGGGGGGGGGGGATTGAATCAAGATCGTGATTTTTTTTTTTAACACTTAATTGTGCAGCTCTATGTACAGCTACATTAATCCAGCTTGGCCAATGCCATCGGAAGCTGAAAATAGTAGACAGCTACTCCAGTGATCTCCACTTGCTCCTGAAAACCGCTCTAAACAGCTGCCCTTCTACATTCTGAACACATGAGGTGGGAACATTTGCCATGGGCTCCAAAGAGCCAAACTAACAAGAAAATGGTACAAATATCGTATAGGTTTGGCTTTGTCATACTAAAGTAGCAGCACACCCATCTAGGTTAAAGAAGAATTCCAGGTATGGATAGCTTAGACCAATCCAATTACGTACATAGTATGCCTGGCCAAATGTCCAGAAGCTGGAAATAACTGACAAAGACACCTACTCCAGTGATCCCCACTTGCTTCCGGGACCTACACCAAGTGGCTGCAGTTTCTGCTTACTGAACACAGATCAGCCATGCAACAGGCACTATTCAGAGACTGCTTTGCATTTTCTGATGGAATGCACAGCATTTTCTAATTGGACTAGGATGAGATTGTGACCTCACCACGCCACCTCTCCATCTTGTCCAATTACAGAATGTTTTGTATTCACTCAGAAAATGAAAAGCATTCTCTGAATGGTGCCTGAGCCAGGCGGCCAACCTCCTGTGTTCAGTAAGCACAATGTAGAGCTGCTTGGCGCAGGACCCAGAAGAAAATGGAGGAGATCACTGGAGTAGGTTGTCTTCTTCAGTTATTTCCAACTTCCATGGGCATCAGCCAGGTATGGCATATGCAATGTTATATTGGACCAATGTAACCATGTTTAAATCCATACCTAGAATTCTTCTTTATCCTAGATGGGTGTGCTGCTACATTAGTAAGTCAAACCTATACATCATGTTTGCACAAATGATTTTTTATAAAGTTTAACTAGTTCAGCTCTTTGGACATACGTAGTACATCCATCAGTTTATGCTCCATTTCTTCAGCTGGCTCCCGGCTGTAAAGTGAAAGTTATCAAGCCGATACAGCCAGGGAAGCATTTAACCAAGCAGTTCTAAATGCTTCGGAGGGCAGAGGAGACCCTGGGGTCTATTAGACCCCAATTGTCTCCATAAAGAGTACCGGTCACCTTCCCAAAGCAGTAACTTTATATATAAAAAAATTAATAAATGTAATGTCTGTTGCCCATACACTTACAAATGCAAACATGCCCAGGGTACGCACATGTGTGTAAACTGCTATTACACCATTCATGAAATATTGCTGTGAACTTCAGAGTGACAGCAATTATTCTTATACCAGAGCTGACAGACAATTCTATACTGATGAAGTGAAAATGCTATTAAAGTTTTGCCTATGGAGATTTTTGGGTACCATTGTTTTTCGTGATAAGGTCACATGCAAATTTTAAGACTTGCCATTTTTTTTTAATATCTATCTGCGCAACCTTATATATAATATTGTGTTTGTGTACACTAAAATTTTATTTTATTTCTAAAAATGCAGATTTTTTTTTACGTGTGCAAAAAAAATTGTAAAAGTAAAATTGTAAAGTAAAATTGTAAAAGTGCTATAGCACAGAAGTGATTAAAAAAACATAACTACAGAAAAGTGCTTACCATCTTTTGTCCATATTCTGGCAAAGCCATCATAGGATCCAGTTGCTAGAAGTGTTCCTTCACTCTGTTTATTTAAAACATGAAAAACACCAAGATTAACCATAACATCTACTTTACAAGTAGTCTTTGACCTGATCTAAAAGGTACAGCTTTGTGTGTGGAGATTTTTTTTTTATGTTAGTGCACATATTAACACTTTTTTTACCACCACAGGCTCTGTAAGCCTTGCGGAGTTATTCTGATGTGTGTAGTCAGGAGCTGCATATCTGGCTCCATGCCACATCGAACAGTGTATGATCAAACATCATCACTGTACAGAAAAAGTTTAACAGAGCTTAGAAAACTCCTAAAGCAATTAAATAATTTGTGTTAAAGTGAGTATTAAAAGAGACTGTAAAGGATCACACAGGGGCGTCTTTGGATCCGACTGCAAATCGCCCCTAGTCGCGCTGGCTGAAGAAATCAATGTAAGTTAATGGAGCCGTCCTTATGCACACTACTGCAGTCGCTCCGACTTCAAAAAAGGTCCCTGTACTACTTCAATCCGACTCCTAGGCGACCTGTAACCATTCATTTCAATGGGAGTCGCCTCTCACTGTCTTAATAGGAGCAACTCTCCAGGAAGAAAACATACATTTATCAGGCAAAACTCTCCCTCCCCCCTCCCTCCCACAGAGCTGATTCTTGTTTGATTGGCCACTGGAATGTCTCCTGTCCTGCAGGCAACTTGGAGTTGCCTTGTAAGTAGCTCCAGGTCGCGCTGTGATTCATACTCAGGTCTTGTCTGAGTTGCCTCATAAAATTGCGCTGGAAGTCCTGTTGCCCCTGTGTGAATGGGCTCTTACGATTTTTGTTTGTTTTTTAAGATACATTCTTATGCATTAGGCCCCTTTCACACAGGCGGACCGTTTAGGTCTGCCTGTCAGTTTTTTCGGTGGACCTGAATGGGCGCTCCATGCAAGCCTTTGGAGTGACGGATGTCAGCGGTGACATGTCCGCTGACATCCGATCCGCTAAAATCAGACGTAAGGTGTAAATGCTTTACTGTAGAAATTGTGTAATTTGGAAGGTGAACTGTATTGGATTTCTGCCAGACATATCGTTTGGTGTGGGGGTCAAATAATTCTATTTTAGTCTCATCTGACCACAACGCCCTTTTCCGTGTGGCCTCAGACTCTTCAAGGTGTGTTTTGGCAAAGCTCAGTCATGACTGCATGTGGTCTTTGTTTGGCTTTTTTCTTGCACCCCTCCCATACAAGCTACACGTGGAGAATTTGTGATTTTGTTGTCACATGCACACAATGACCACTCTGTCAAATTCCTGCAACTGCTTCAGAGTTGCTGAAGGCCTTTGGGTACCCTCTGTGACCAGTTTGCTCCAAACTGGATGAAAGAGCCAGGAGGAATGTCCTGATTCAGGGAGGGTCTGTGTTGTACCAAATACCTTCCACCGCTTAAAGCGGAGGTCCACCATGATTTTTTTTTTACACTAAAATTCATTAAAAAAATTAAAATTAAAAAATAATAGGAAAAAAATAAAAATAGGAAAAAAATAAAATAAAAAATAATTTATACTCACCCGAAATGCCCGTTGCTATGCGGAAGTCCCCTAATCTGCCTCTTACTTATTCTCGGATTGAGAACTTCTGTTTCCTCTTCTTGTGAATGGGGCGCACTGCCTTCTGGGAACTGTGTGTATCCCAGGAGGCAAGCCGTCCTTTCACAAAGCGCCGTGCGAGTGGCGCATGAGCAGTAGGCTTCACTTCCCTTAGTCAGGATGGAGGAGTCGGGACCTGCCAGCAGCGATCGATCGCCGTCGGGGGACCGACATCGCAGGCGAGTAGGACAGGTAAGTTTCCTTATTAAAAGTTAGCAGCTACACTGTTAGTAGCTGCTGACTTAAAAAAAAAAAAAATCTGGGTGGACCTCCGCTTTAAAGTGGTTGTAAACCCCGTTTTTTTTTTAAACAACCTGCAAAACAAAGACATAATGAGCTAGTATGCACAGCATACTAGCTCATTATGAATCACTTACCTGAGATCGAAGCCCCCGCAGCAGTGCTCGGACACCTCCGTCGCCGATGCCATCTTGCTCCCCTCTGCCTTCCGTGTATTGCCGCTCCAGCGCTGTTATTGGCCCAGGAGCGGCGATGACGTCACATGCATGCCCACTCGGGCCGGCTAACTCCATTCAGAGATCCAGCTACTACGCCGCCCGCTAGTGCGCATGCGCGCGACGTCAGCGGCGCCGGTTTTAAATGCAATTATCTCCTTAACCGTGTAGGTTAAGGAGATATTTCATGCACCTACAGGTAAGCCTTAATCTAGGCTTACCTGTAGGTGCATGTTGTCAAAGTGGGTTTACAACCACTTTAATAATAGACTTCACTTTTGTATTCATCTCCCGACTTGTACCTGTACACAACTTTATCCCGTAAATCTTTGGACAGTATCTTTCCACCAATAGTTGATCGTTTGCACTACCAGGGACTGAAATGCTTCGGCCATTTTCATGCTTAGCCAAATCAAAATGACCACAGCTGATCACATTTGAAAGTCAAATGGCATTGTGTGCCATTGAGAAGGTGATTAGCTACGCCTGATTGAGTTTACAAATCATTTTTAGGAGGGGGGGTGATCCTTTTTTCAACTCAAACAGCGATTCTGTTTTAGATTATTTTTTTTTCTGCCATGTTGGCATTTTATCTTTCACTTGGCTGTTATAAATTGCACTGATTAAATACAGCTGGATAAAACAAACTGCCTCCGCCTTCATTTAAGGCTGCACAGCAACAAAATGATTTTTTTTTTAAAGGGGGGGGGGGGGGATGATTTTTTCTATACCCACTGTAAATAATATCACCAGTGCAGTACAGCATCACCATTTCTTTCTTTTTCTATCTCCTGTCGTTATAGTAGTTCGCTGTAACCATAGTGATATTGTACTACTCTGGAAGGGGGGGTTTGATTACATTTTTTTCTTCTATTTTGTACACCATTATTGCCTACAACAGCGATGATCACTGTTCTAACCAATAGTTTAGGTGCCCCAATTGTCTTTCATTCATGACAGCGTGCTTACTATTGTGATTAGCTTAGCCAATCACATGGTACAGGGTGCAGTTTTTAGCCCAGGTACCATGTGATAGCTATGCACCAATCACAGAATCATAATAGTAAGCAAAACGGTCATAAATGGAAGCCATTTATGACTGTTATGGCCTGATTAACAAGTGAAAATAAAAAAGGGGGGGGGACTTAAAAACTAATGCAGCCACAACATCTAAGGACTGGTAAGTTGTAATAAATTAAAATGTTTCTTTTGGGTTTAGATATACTGTAAATCTCATAAGCTTTAAGGTGTTAAAGAAACTTCAAAAAGTATTTTCCCTTCAAATAAAACTGCAGATTTCATTAACCACTTAAGCCCCAGACCATTTTGGCTGGTTAGAGACCTGGCACCTGCGTCGCTTTAACGGACAATTGCGCAGTCGTGCGACGTGGCTCCCAAACAAAATTTACGTTCTTTTTTCCCACAAATAGAGCTTTCTTTTGGTGGTATTTGATCACCTCTGCGGTTTTTATTTTTTGCGCTATAAACAAAAATAGAGCGACAATTTTGAAAAAAAAATGCAATATTTTTTACTTTTTGCGATAATAAATTTCCCCAAAAAATATATTAAAAACATTTTTTTCCTCAGTTTAGGCCGATACGTATTCTACATATTTTTGGTTTAAAAAAAAACGCAATTAGCGTTTGGTTTGCGCAAAAGTTATAGCCTTTACAAAATAGGGGATAGTTTTATGGTATTTTTATTAAAAAAAACTTTTTACTTGTAATGTCGGCGATCAGTGATTTTTTTCGTGACTGACATTATGGCGGACACATCGGACACTTTTGACACATTTTTGGGACCATTGTTATTTTCACAGCGATCAGTGCTATAAAAATGCACTGATTACTGTGAAAATGACACTAGCAGTGAAGGGGTTAACAACTAGGTGGCACTGTAAGGGTTAAGTGTTCCCTGCATAGTGTTTCTAACTGTAGGGGGATGGGCTGTGTGTCACATGACACTGATCTCCGCTCGGAGTACACGGAGCCGAGATCCGTGTCATTGTCACTAGGCAGAGCCGGGAGATGCTTGTTTACACAAGCATCTCCCCTCTCTATACCTCCGTGAGACGATCGCGGGGATCCCCACGGCGATCAAGTTCACGGGACCCGCGGTCCGACTCACGGGGATGGCGGCGCATGCGACCAGGCACTTAAAGGGGGCGTACAGGTACGTTGATGAGCCTGTCCGTGCCATTCTGCCAACGTAAATGTACTGGAGGCGGTCAGCAAGTGGTTAAACAGAATACATGGTGATCATGCCATAAAGGTTATTGTACATAAAGGGTTTTATGCGCATTAATGCAACACACCAGAACAGGTGTGTGCAGCACGGGGCATAATAAAAACATTCCCCACATTAAAAAAGAGTGCTATGCTTCACTAAATGTTTTACATCACAATGTTACAGTGTGATGTAAAAAAAAAAAAAAAAGCCAAACTTTTTTTTTTTTTTTTAAATATCAAAAATGAGAGGAAAGGCACCAAAACTCACTTATCACATAAAGTGTTTTGACTTACATTCCAATCTAAGGAGGTTACATCCTTGTTGCTAGGAACATCTTGTCCACCCTCTCGTATACAGTGTCTAAGGACCAGCTGCGTTGAACCACTAGTGCTGTTTTCACTAAGATTCCATATCCGTGCTGTTGAATCCCCTGACCTAGAAAGGAACACATTTGTAAGGAGAACTGGGTATAAAAAAAATTCCCTCATATGGAATAAAAGCACATGTAGCAATAGATAGTGTCAACCTAATGGTAAAGTGTGCCTAAAGTCAAATATATGCCACTGTTCCATCACGGTACATTCGTGTCCGATCGCATTAATTAGGGACATTAAAAACTAATGAGCTCTGGGACTGAAATAAATGTCTATATCTTCAATGTACTGTATCCAACAATATGGCCATGGTATATAAAAGGGAAAAGAAAAATCTTACCCCGATGCCAGGAGATCACTAACTGGGTTCCAGGCACAAATAAACACTTCTGATTCATGGCCACGTAATACTACTGCTTTGCTAGATGGGATTTCTACATCTCCATCAACTTCCATCATATCAGTGTGATTATCTATTAAAAAAAAGAAAAAAAAAAAGCTTGAACAGAAATTCACATATAAATTTTACAGAAATAGCTGACCAACTTCTAAGATGATCTAACCCTCTAAGTGCAACAAAGTGAAGCTAAACATCACAAAATAAAACTGCTAAATTAAATAGAAAGAAATAAGCAACTCTAAACTTGGTATCATTTATAAACATAATTTAAAAGTGCATTTCCACGTTTGCACTCAAATTTGACCAACATCGGATTGTTATTCCTGAGCTTCAGCCCACTGGGTTGAATGTAAAAAAAAAAAAAAAAAGTGATTGTAAAGGTTCGCATTTTTTTTTTTTTAAATAACAAACATGTCAAACTTGCCTCCACTGTGCAGGTCGTTTTGCACAGAGTGGCCCCGATCGTCCTCTTCTGGGGTCCCTCGGAGGCTCTCACGGCTCCTCCCCGCAAAAGCTAACCCCCTCTGGGAAGCTTTCTCCAAGAGGATTACCTTGCGGGCGCTCAGCGTACATAGCCGCCGAATGTATGACTCGGTCCCACCCCCTGCGCCAATGGATTTGATTGACAGCAGCGCGAGCCACTGGCCGCTAACAATCTATCCAATGAAGAGCCGAGGGCAAAGATCAACCACCGCGTTCGCGACGCAGGACTTTCCAGGGCTCAGGTAAGTAAAAACAGGGGGGGGGGGGGTTGGGCGGTAATTGTCAGATGTTTTTTCACCTTAATGCATAGGATGCATTAAGGTGAGAGAACATGAACCTTTACAATCCCTTTAAGGCTAAGGACTGGCCAAATTTCCTCTCATTAAACATACAATGAAGAAGCCACACTTCTAAATCGTTTAGTTAGGACAGTGTTCAGATCTAGTTTACAAGTCATAATGAGGACTGCAATCAAAAGGTATTGTTCAGTGTTCAAGTTCTTAGAGCATCCAATTGATAAGTGGAGATATACATTAAAGTTGAACTCCAGGAATTCAGGGACTTTGCAAAAATATGTTAAGTCTAACAAGGTAGACTGAAGGGAGGTGTAGAATTGGCGCTAATTACAATTCATGGACTTCCTTGCTCTAAAGTGCAAGTGAATAATTTAAATATAAATGGATACATAAATACCCCTATATTATACTAGTGTCATTGGTGCCATAGTGTAACTCCTAAATGTTTCACTGATATATATGAATACTTGATAAATATAGATTGATGCGGATATAAATAATGAGCATAAAATAATATATATAAAAAATAAAGTAATAAAATGAATAAAATATTGTGAACAATTAAAGGTGATAACAGTGTAAAAAATTAAACCAATGTATAAAACCGTGATAGTAATAAATTAATGATGCATGCAAAAATGTCCTGCGACTATGCGATAAAGTGCAAAAAATGCAGAATTGTGCAAATTGATGTGATTGTCCAATGATTTGATGCTAGATGCCCAGCAACTTTGCTAGGCAAATAATCTTGCGACTGTGCAGAGAAGTGCAAATGCAACCTCATGCGATTTGGTTGAGCGACTATGCAATAAGGTGCAAATGCAACCTCATGCGATTCGATTGAGCAATATGATTGTCCAATGATTTTGTAGTTTTTTCAGATGCTAGGTGCCCAGTGCCTGGTGATGTGACCTTTTTTAATCTTCAAGACTGGTGCCTACAGCAGAACGTGCTCCAATAAAGACCGCACTTACCAGATGTTCACCCCCTCTTGGGGTGAAAAACGTTCACAGTGTATGCCACTGTGCAGCACTCAGGCGGTGTCTCGTCTCTCTGGTCCTTTTGTGGTAATCCCAGTATTATCTCAGAGTAAGAGGGAAAGGAAGGAATCCCAAATAGTGTAATTCCGTAATAAAAAACACTTTTATTGAACTTATAGCAGTATTACTCACATTTAAGCTGTATCAAACAGGCATGTAAGAGACAAATGCTGACAGATCCTGGAAGTGTTTTGTGACATTCAGCTTGTGCGCTCTACCGGTTTCGTCTGGTCTGACTTCATCTGGAGCGTGCTGTATGTTTGCCACACTTCCCTTAAATAGCAGATTGCGTCCTATGTTAAGTTTGCGGTGGCCATTTTGTGTTAGATTTTGAAGACCGAAGCCTAGTTTATGTGCTTATTACTACGGCCATTTTGTGTGTGCTTTTGAGGACTGAAGTCCATAGCCAACACCAGATACCCGGTGGCCATCTTTGGTGTGTTTTTGAGGACAGAAGTCCATAACCTGATATTAGTAAACAGTGCTTTGATTCGGTCAGATTTTAATGGTTTTTAACCACTTAACGACCGCCCACCGCCGATTTACGTCGGCAGAATGGCACGGACAGGCAGAATCACGTAGATCTACGTGACTGCCTTTGTACAGTTGGGGGGTCCATCCGGACCCCCCTTCTGTGCCGTGAGCGGTCGTTACTTCACCGGGAGCGATCCCAGATGAGGGGGCGGCCTTTCGATTCCGGCCCCCCCCTCGCGATCGCTCCCGGCGAATGGAAATGCCTCCTCTGTCTGTTTCAGACAGAGGAGGCAGGAGGAAGTGATGTCATCTCCTGTGCGGCGCTCACATATACCGAGCGCCGTACAAGAGAAGACATCAGGTCAGTGAGCACAACACTACACTGACACCAGGACACATAGGAACACTAATCGCCCCCCCCAGGACCCCCAGACCCCCCCAGATCACCCCCCAGCCCCCAGTCACAGTGTCACTGATTGCAGTGACCATTTATTTAGTGATCACTGCAATCAGTGACATTTGTGACTGTGAAAGTGTCACTAAAGTTTAGTTTTAGGTCCAGTGTAGCCCCCTAACCCCCCCTAATAAAGGTTTAACCCCCTGATCACCCCCCAGATAACCCTTTCACCCCCTATCACCGCTGTCGCTATGCGATCATTTTTCTGATGGCTGTCTTAGCATCAGTGATGGCGATCGGTAGCCAGTAATTTTTTTTAGGTTCGCCGCAGGTTTTTATAGCGTCGGGTACCCCAATATATTATCTAATAAAGGTTCAACCCCCTTGATCGCCCCCCAGGTAACCCTTTCACCCCCCATCACCGCTGTCGCTAATCGATCGTTTTTCTGATGCTGTCTTAGCATCAGTGATGGCGATCGGTAGCCAGTAATTTTTTTTAGGTTCGCCGCAGGTTTTTATAGCGTCGGGTACCCCAATATATTATCTAATAAAGGTTAAACCCCCTTGATCGCCCCCCAGGTAACCCTTTCACCCCCTATCACCGCTGTCGCTAATCGATCGTTTTTCTGATGCTGTCTTAGCATCAGTGATGGCGATCGGTAGCCAGTAATTTTTTTTAGGTTCGCCGCAGGTTTTTATAGCGTCAGGTACCCCAATATATTATCTAATAAAGGTTAAACCCCCTTGATCGCCCCCCAGGTAACCCTTTCACCCCCTATCACCGCTGTCGCTATGCGATCATTTTTCTGATGGCTGTCTTAGCATCAGTGATGGCGATCGGTAGCCAGTAATTTTTTTTAGGTTCGCCGCAGGTTTTTATAGCGTCGGGTACCCCAATATATTATCTAATAAAGGTTTAACCCCCTTGAACGCCCCCCAGGTAACCCTTTCACCCCCTATCACCACTGTCACTAAGCGATCGTTTTTCTGATCGCTGTCTTCGTGTCGGTGATGCCAATCGGTAGCCAGTCATTTTTTTTAGGTTCGCCGCAGGTTTTTATAGCGTCAGGTACCCCCAAATATGATCTAAAAAAAGTTTTAACCCCCTAATTGCCCCTAGTTAACCCTTTCACCAGTGATCACCATATAAGTGTTACGGGTGACGCTGGTTAGTTAGTTTGCTTTTTATAGTGTCAGGGCACCCGCCGTATATAACCCAATAAAGGTTTAACCCCCTGATCGCCCGGTGGGTGATATCAATTAGGTTTTAGCGTCAGAGAGGGTCTGCGTCACACCCCAGGCAGCGTCAGGTTAGTGCCAGTAACGCTAACACCCACGCGTAAAGCATACACCCCCCTTAGTGGTATAGTATCTGAACAGATCAATATCTGATCTGATCAGATCTATACCAGCGGTTTAGGGTTCCCAAAAACGCAGTGTTAGCGGGATCAGCCCAGATACCTGCTAGCACCTGCGTTTTGCCCCTCCGTCCAGCCCAGGCCACCCAAGTGCAGTATCGATCGATCACTGTCACTTACAAAACACAACACACATAACTGCAGCGTTCGCAGAGACAGGCCTGATCCCTGCGACTCCAGTGCTGTAGGAGGTGATTTCACCACCACAGTTAAAAAAAAAAAAGCATATATGCCGAAGCATGGGGGCAGCAGGGCGGAGGAGCAATTTTGCTCCTAATGCCGCATACATACGGTCGAAATTCCGACGGAGGCTTGCCCGTGGAAACGTTTGACCATGTGTGTGCGGCATAACTTTTTTGCGGGAGGATGCCCCCATGCTTCGGCATATATAAATGGTGCATGTATGCCCATCATTAGAAGTGGGTGGATGAAGGGCGGTATTCTAATGGTGGGCATACCCACCGATCAATCTCTTTTTTCGTTCAGCCAACAGGCTGCATGAAAAAAAAAGATTACAATACATGTCCAACAAGGACCAGCAACGTACTGGTATGTTGCTGGACTTTGAATGGTTATACCAGATTGATGCCTGCGGGTTTAGGCATCATCTTGGTATCATTCTTTTCAGCCAGCGGCCGGCTTTCATGTAAAAGCAATCACAGCGGCTAATTAGCCTCTGGACTGCTTTTACAAGCAGTGGGAGGGAATGTCCCCCCCCCGGATATAAAAAGCGCCATTGGGAAATTGGGAAAGCATTTTATCACACCGATCTTGGTGTGGTCAGATGCTTTGAGGGCAGAGGAAAGATCTAGGGTCTAGAAGACCCCAGTTTTTTCAAAAAAAGAGTACCTGTCACTACCTATTGCTATCATAGGGGATATTTACATTCCCTGAGATAACAAAAATTATAAAAAAAAAAATATATGTAAGGAACAATTTAAAAATAAAATAAAAAAGCAAAATTAATAATTAAAAAAAAAAAAAAAAAAAAAAAAAAAAAAAAAAAAAAAAAAAGCACCCCTGTCCTGCCCTGCTCTTGCCCAATGGCGAACGCAAGCGTCGGTCTGGCGTCATATGTAAACAGCAATTGCACCATGCATGTGAGGTATCACCGCGAAGGTCAGATCGAGGGCAGTCATTTTAGCAGTAGACCTCCTCTGTAAATCTAACGGGGTAATCTGTAAAGGCTTTTAAAGGCTTTTAAAAATGTATGTAGTTTGTCGCCAATGCGCGTTTGTGCAAAATTTTAAAGCATGTCGTGTTTGGTATCTATGTACTCGGCCTAAGATCATCTTTATTATTTCATCAAACATTTGGGCAATATAGTGTGTTTTAGTGCATTAAAATTAAAAAAAGTGTATTTTTTCCCCAAAAAATGCGTTTGAAAAATCGCTGCGCAAATACTGTGTAGAAAAAAAAAATGCAACACCCACCATTTTAATCTGTAGGGCCTTTGCTTTAAAAATATATATAATGTTTGGGGGTTCAACATAATTTTCTTGCAAAAAAAAAATATGTTTTCATGTAAACAAAAAGTGTCAAAAAGGGCTTTGTCTGCAAGTGGTTAGAAGAGTGGATGTAAGCTTCCTAATGTTGTGTATAAAATGCCAGAACAGTTCAAAACCCCCCCAAATGACCCCATTTTGGAAAGTAGACACCCCAAGCTATATACTGAGAGGCATGTCGAGTCCATGGAATATTTTATATGTTGACACAAGTTGCGGAAAAAAGACAATTTTTTTTTTTTTATTTTTTTTTTGCACAAAGTTGTCACTAAATGATATATTGCTCAAACATACCATGGGCATATGTGGAATTACACCCCAAAATAAATTCTGTTGCTTCTCCTGAGTACAGGGATACCACATGTGTGAGACTTTTTGGGAGCCTAGCCGCGTACGGGACCCCAAAAACAAAGCACCGCCTTCAGGCTTTCTAAGGGTGTAAATTTTTGATTTTACTTCTCACTGCCTATCACAGTTTCGGAGGCCATGGAATGCCCAGATGGCACAAAACCCCCCCAAATGACCCCATTTTGGAAAGTAGACACCCCAAGCTATTTGCTGAGAGGTATTGTGAGTATTTTGCAGATCTCGCTTTTTGTCACAAAGTTTTGAAAATTGAAAAAAAAAAAAAAAAAAAAAAAAATTTTCTTTCTTCATTTTCAAAAACAAATGAGAGCTGTAAAATACTCACCATGCCTCCTCAGCAAATAGCTTGGGGTGTCTACTTTCCAAAATGGGGTCATTTGGGGGGGTTTTGTGCTATTTTGGCATTTTATGGCCTTAGAAACTGTGATAGGTAGTGAGGAGTGAAATCAAAAATTTGTGCCTAGAAATCCTGAAGGCGGTGCTTGGTTTTCGGGGTCCCGTACGCGGCTAGGCTCCTAAAAAGTCCCACACATGTGGTATCCCTGTACTCAGGAGAAGCAGCAAAATGTATTTTGGGGTGCAATTCCACATATAACCATGGCATGTGTGAGCAATATATCATTTAGTGACAACTTTTTGTAATTTATTTTTTATTTTTATTTTTTGTCATTATTCAATCACTTGGGACAAAAAAAAAAAAATATTCAACGGGCTCAACAGGCCTCTCAGCAATTTCCTTGGGGTGTCTACTTTCTAAAATGGGGTCATTTGGGGGGGTTTTGTGCTATTTTGGCATTTTATGGCCTTCGAAACTGTGATAGGTAGTGAGGAATGAAATCAAAAATTTGCGCCCTTAGAAATCCTGAAGGCGGTGCTTGGTTTCCGGGGTCCCGTACGTGGCCAGGCTCCTAAAAAGTCCCACACATGTGGTATCCCCGTACTCAGGAGAAGCAGCAAAATGTATTTTGGGGTGCAATTCCACATATAACCATGGCATGTGTGAGCAATATATCATTTAGTGACAACTTTTTGTAATTTTTTTTTTTTTTTTTTGTCATTATTCAATCACTTGGGACAAAAAAAAAAAATATTCAATGGGCTCAACATGCCTCTCAGCAATTTCCTTGGGGTGTCTACTTTCCAAAATGGGGTCATTTGGGGGGGTTTTGTACTGCCCTGCCATTTTAGCACCTCAAGAAATGAGATAGGCAGTCATAAATTTAAAGCTGTGTAAATTTCAGAAAATGTACCCTAGTTTGTAAACGCTATAACTTTTGCGCAAACCAATAAATATACGTTTATTGACATTTTTTTTACTAAAGACATGTGGCTGAATACATTTTGGCCTAAATGTCTGACTAAAATTGAGTTTATTCGATTTTTCTTATAACAAAAAGTAGAAAATATCATTTTTTTTCAAAATTTTCGGTCTTTTTCCGTTTATATCGCAAAAAATAAAAATCGCAGAGGCAATCAAATACCATTAAAAGAAAGCTCTATTTGTGGGAAGAAAAGGACGCAAATTTCATTTGGGTACAACATTGCATGTCCGCACAATTTACAGTTAAAGCAGCGCAGTGCCGAATCCCAAAAACAGGCCTGGTCCTAATGGCCCGAAATGGTCCGGGGCTTAAGTGGTTAATCCAAGTCCATTTAGTTATATGCACACATCATGATGAGAGAATACACCAAATAAACAATTAAATAATGGTTTACCGCTCATTAGATTTTAAAAACACGTTTCAAAACACATTACACAGAGTTGCTCATTTGTATGTATATATAACTAGCACGTCGCGTTCTGCGGATATACGGCCACAATTAAAATCTGACCGTTCTGCTGTGGGCACCAGTCTTTAAGATTAAAAAAGGTCTCATCACCAGGCACTGGGCACCTAGCATCTGAAAAACTAAAAAAATCATTGGACAATCATATTGCTCAATCGAATCGCATGAGGTTGCATTTGCACCTTATTGCATAGTCGCTCAACCAAATCGCATGAGGTTGCATTTGCACTTTTCTGCACAGTCGCAAGATTATTTGCCTAGCAAAGTTGCTGGGCATCTAGCATCAAATCATTGGACAATCACATCAATTTGCACAATTCTGCATTTTTTTGCACTTTATCGCATAGTCGCAGGACATTTTTGCATGCATCATTAATTTATTACTATCACGGTTTTATACATTGGTTTAATTAATTTTTTACACTGTTATCACCTTTAATTGCTCACAATATTTTATTATTTTATTTTTTATATATATTATTTTATGCTCATTATTTATATCCGCATCAATCTATATTTATCAAGTATTCATATATATCAGTGAAACATTTAGGAGTTACACTATGGCACCAATGACACTAGTATAATATAGGGGTATTCATGTATCTATTTATATTTAAATTATTCACTTGCACTTTAGAGCAAGGCAGTCCATGAATTGTAATTAGCGCCAATTCTACACCTCCCTTCAGTCTACTCATTTACTCCACCCAGGTGGATTTACTATGTAGAGGCAGCTCCTTACTTATTCATCACAGGACGTTTTTATACACCCCTGTTGTGTGTTCCTACTGGCATATTAGAATCCCTTGCGCGGATTCACACTCACACTCCAAGTCTAACAAGGTGCATACCACCTTGTGGACTTAACTATTTAATTTACATCTGACAGTTTTATAGAGCACTGGAAGCACAGCTGTAACTAAATTCCTGGAGAGAGACGCTGTGTCCTCACACACAGCAGCTCTGCCCACTCCTCCCCTCTTCATTTAGCCCAGGTTCACACTGGGCTGCGGGATTGAAGCCGTGCGAGTTCACTCCTGCTTGTCAATCCCAATTTCAGCTGCAGAGACACCTGTGCAGGTTTCTTGCAAAAAAGCAGTACAGAAACTACTTTTTAAAATCGGATTCAGTAGTACAGAAACTACTTTTTGAGATGCGGCGTCACACTGATTAGGAGGGTGTAATTTTTGTGTGGAACGCTGCTTTAAAATGCATTTTCTCTAAAACCGCAGCACAAATACCGCGTGACAAATGATTACGATTGCCATTTCTTAGGGTCTCTGCTAAAAAAGAAATGTATAATGTTCGAGGGTTATAAGTAATTTTCTAGCAAAAAATACTAATTTAAAGTTGTAAACAAAGTGCCATAAAAAGCCTGGTTGGCAAATGGTCAAGGATGATTTTACATTTCTAAGCACAAGTAGCGCACGCTGTATTTGTCACAGCATCCTTTCAATTGCAAACAAATAAATCTTTACCTGACCAGGCAAAAAAAAAAAAATACTTACTCGGCTTTAATGGAATGTACCAAATAAACGTCCATACCTACCATTGTGCATGTACATTTAAACACTTCAATCTTGTATTCAATAATAAAATAAAATAAAAAAAACTTGTTCAAGCTCTCTGCTGTAAATTAGATAAAAGTAGGTTATAACACCTTCCATTAAAATATCAAAGATGCTACAGAAACACCAGCAGGGGTCGCTCCCACATCACTTTGTTCTGCAAAATCTCTGTTTTTAATCATACAAGGATACCAGTCTAGCCAAACAAACCCGTTGTCCATAATAGCTTGCTGGGAAATCCTAAGGAAACTGCATTTAGATAATGTTGTCTTAGCCTGCCTGACTGCCGATATATAATCTACAGACACCTTCACTCTTGAAAAATTCTTCCATAGATTATATAAAAAACATACACAAATAGATTCTGTCATTCTACTAAAAGGATTGCAAAGTAAAAAACATACAGGTTTAGATCCTGGATCTCTACATGTTGGCTGCTACACTGGAAAAGGTCTGTAGTAATGGAGGAGGTGGGAAGGTTTTTAACATCTTGGGGTTTGGCCTCATTTCCTCTCAGCCAGGAGGTGTGCACCTTCTCCCCCTTCCCTCAAGAAATCACAATGTGCACAGTGCCCCCCAGAGGCTGGAGTTGCCAAGTGCACAGCTGTCAAAGGGGTTGTAAAGAGAATTTTTATTTTAAATAACAAACATGTTATACTTACCTCCACTGTGCAGCTGGTTTTGCACAGAGTGGCCCCGAACCTGGTGTTCTGGAGTCCCTCGGCGGCTGTCTTGGCTCCTGCCCACAAGAACTGAACACCTTCATGCGAGTGAGCGAGCATGGTGGCAAGTTCTTGCGGGCGCGCTCCCATGATACAGTGAGCGGCTATAGCCGCCGGCTGTATCACTCGGCCCCGCCCCCCGGCATGCCGTGCCATTGGATGTGATTGACAGCAGCGCGAGCCAATGGCTGCGCTGCTTTCAATCCATCCACTCTAGCCAATCAATGACCCGGCTGAGCGGCGAAGAGGACATCGGGGGCGAGCGCAACAGGTGAACAGGCTCAGATAAAAAACGGGAAGGCCGGTATTGTCTGATGTTTTTTCACCCTAATGCATATGATGCATTAAGGTGAAAAAACGTGTAGCTTTAGTGTCCCTTTAAGGATGAGCTCCGGTGTCTCGTCACATATGGCTCCCCATCACAGATTGCTACGGAAGTGACGTTCCGCTGAAAAATTTCGCACTGCGCATGCGCGACGGCGCCATATGCGTTCCAACACTTTTACGTCAAAACAGCACACTAAAACCGTGTCGGGTAGCCAAATGTGACAAAAAACCGCCATCTTGCTACACTCCGCACTCCTCCACACTAAGGATACAGTGAGAAGGGGACAAGCAGGCATCTTTGTACACCCCCTGGAGTTTTACATTTTACACTTATTTATAACAGTAAACTGAGGATATATACTTAAATACAGTACTTAGAACTCCATCTGACTGTTTAGATGTTGAATTTTAAAAGCAGCGGACTTCTGTCAGATTAGCAAACCTGTAAGATCAGCAGGCTTGGCGCCGCTTTAAAATTCAACATCTAAACAGTCAGACGGAGTTCCAAGTACTGTATTTCACTATATAACCTCAGGTTTACTGTTATAAATAAGTGTAAAATGTAAAACTCCGGGGGGTGTACAAAGATGTCAGTTTGTCCCCTTCTCACTGTATCCTTAGTGTGGAGGAGTGCGGAGTGTAGCAAGATGGCGTGTTTTGTCACATTTGGCTACCCAACACGGTTTTAGTGTGCTGTTTTGTCGTAAAAGTGTTGGAACCGATGTGGCGGCGTCGCGCATGCGCAGTGCGAAATTTTTCAGCAATCTGTGATGGGGAGCCATATGTGATGACACCGGCGTGTTCGCACAGACCACGCGCAGAGCCCGCCAGGAAGTCCCGATTTCTGCAGCCTTGCATCGGTACAATGTCTCACTGCCTGTGATTAGTGCAGCGCAGTGCCGACTTCCTGGCGGGCTCTGCGCGTGGGCTGTGCGAGCACGCCGGAGCTCATCCTTACTGTCAATTATAACCATAAATCTCAGCAGACACTTGGCTTTGAGGTTTTTCTTCCAGGTCTCCCAGTGGTTGAAGCTAAATCTTTAAAGTCTTTGTGTGTTCATCTGCATCCCCTAGAGCAGTTGTTCTCAACCCTGTCCTCAGGTACCCCCAACAGGCCATGTTTTGGGAATTTCTCTTTAGATAAAAAGCTGTCCAGAATACCAAGCCATTGATTCAGATTTAATGCACCTGTGCAAGATAAAAGGAAAACCTGCAAACATGGCCTGTTGGGGGTAATTGAGAACAGGTTAAAGAACCACTGCCCCAGAGAATGTGGAGACTTGGAGGTGAGGTGCTGATGTCACCAGAGGGAGGAGGAAGTGGGAGGAGAGCCCAGCCTCTTCTCCTCTGCATGTCCCTGCAAAGGAGGGGAGCAGTGACAGGTGGTTAGCAGAGACAAGGGGAGCATTGACAAAGTATGCATAGGAAGAGATGGTGGGTGGCAGTGGGGGGGGATATATGGCTAGTAGAAAGATGCAGTGCCTGGGGTGTTGGGGTCCAGAGTCAGAGGAACAGTGGTAGGATGACTGAGTGATAAATAAATGCAATGTCAAGGAGAAGAGAACAAGAGTACTGGGTTCCTTATGAGCCCCAATGCAAAAGCTCTCTATGAGCAGGCAAAGAGTCTTCTCTGACTACGCTCTACTGCTTTGTTGTAGGCTCCAAAAATCACATCTGCCGCTGATCTAAAGTTCAATGGCAAGGGGGGGGGGGGGGGACGGACCTGTATGCGTTCAGCAACTTTCATCCACACTCACCCACATGTCATTTTAGGACACAGTGGCTGTTTCCCTACAGCCGGGTGTCCCAACACAAATGAATGGGACGCTAGCACGGAGATACACTCATCACCTGTGCACCCCCATGCTGGGAAAACACAGACCTACACAGGGCCCGCAACAAATCCCCCATGTGAACAAGCTCTTAGACTTACCAGTAACTCTATTTCCATTAATTTTCAAGTATAGCATGGGAGATGAGCACCTCTAACAGGAATTGCATCCCCAAAAAAAAAACTTTCAAAAATAAATCCTTCTATCGAACTGGTCAGTAGTAAACTAGAAATGAGGGACATAAACTGAAGCAAAACATATACAACAGAAAATACATAACAAAAAAGGAAGGAAACCTGCTGGGCAAGAAGACTCATGGAACCAGAAGTACTGGTAAATACAACTCTCGACTTCCAAAATCGTCTTCCAGACAGCACGAGAGAATGAGAGAGAAATTACCGGATTAATAAGGAAAAGAAAAAGCAGCGAGAACACTCCTCTCACCGGTCTGAGTATTATAGAAAAGGTGGACGCAGCTATATGAACCTCTTAAAAGAGTGATATGAAACAAAGGGAGGAGACCAAAACTGTAAGGAAAGTCTATACCACATCAAAAACAAACGTGGGTACTTATCCAAAACACACTTCATACAGAGTGACAGGACTAACGCAAAGAAAAAGACACTATGGAGCCCTTGGTCGACTAAGGGACATACAGAAGATCCCATAACCTGTATGGCTCAAGGTAAAGGGTAATTAAGGAGTTTATTGAGTCATCTATTATTCTCTGTTATTACATACAGCCAGTAGCATAATCTGCTTATGAGACAGGTCTGTCGCATTTCTTCATATTTACTGAAGAAAAACCTGTTATGAATCTGTGCAAGCTAAAATTGTAATGCCTCACCAAAACATGAAATGTCATCATTTAGGTCTAACCTGTGGTGGAGATATACATCCACACCCTATAGAGCAGCCTCTCTCAACCAGTGTGCCGCGGCACACTGGTGTGCTGTCAGAGGTCCTCAGGTGTGCCGCGGGATCAGGGGGGAGAAGGGCTGACAGATAAGCCAGATCTCCCTATCCCCTGCCGAACTGTACATTAAGAGGTAGCTCCATCAGCCTCCAAAGTGAAAGTAAAGTGGAGGGGAGTGTGCTGTGCTCTCTGCTTCCCCCTACAGTGCAGTACCTGGCTGAATGAGGAAACTGGAAAGGTACTGTTCTAGATTTGTTTTAAAAGGGCTTTGTGTGTGTGGGTGGTGTGGGTGTGTGGGTGGGTGGTTTGTGTGTGTGGGTGGGTGGTTTGTGTGTGTGGGTGGGTGGGTGGTTTGTGTGTGTGGGTGGGTGGGTGGTTTGTGTGTGTGGGTGGTTTGTGTGTGTGTGTGGGTGGGTGGTTTGTGTGTGTGTGTGGGTGGGTGGTGTGTGTGTGGGTGGGTGGTTTGTGTGTGTGGGTGGGTGGTTTGTGTGTGTGGGTGGGTGGTTTGTGTGTGTGGGTGGGTGGTTTGTGTGTGTGGGTGGGTGGTTTGTGTGTGTGGGTGGGTGGGTGGTTTGTGTGTGTGGGTGGGTGGTTTGTGTGTGTGGGTGGGTGGGTGGTTTGTGTGTGTGGGTGGGTGGGTGGTTTGTGTGTGTGGGTGGGTGGGTGGTTTGTGTGTGTGGGTGGGTGGGTGGTTTGTGTGTGTGGGTGGGTGGTTTGTGTGTGTGGGTGGGTGGGTGGTTTGTGTGTGTGGGTGGGTGGGTGGTTTGTGTGTGTGTGTGGGTGGGTGGTTTGTGTGTGTGTGTGGGTGGGTGGTTTGTGTGTGTGGGTGGGTGGTTTGTGTGTGTGGGTGGGTGGTTTGTGTGTGTGTGTGGGTGGGTGGTTTGTGTGTGTGGGTGGGTGGTTTGTGTGTGTGGGTGGGTGGTTTGTGTGTGTGGGTGGGTGGTTTGTGTGTGTGGGTGGGTGGTTTGTGTGTGTGTGTGTGTGGTTTGTGTGTGTGGGTGGGTGGTTTGTGTGTGTGGGTGGTGTGGGTGGTGTGTGTGGGTGGTGTGGGTGGTGTGTGTGGGTGGTGTGTGGGTGGGTGGGTGGTGTGGGTGGGTGGTGTGTGTGTGTGTGTGGTGTGGTGTGTGTGTGTGTGTGGGTGGTGTGTGTGGGTGGTGTGTGTGGGTGGGTGGTGTGTGTGGGTGGTGTGTGTGGGTGGTGTGTGTGGGTGGGTGGTGTGTGTGGGTGGGTGGTGTGTGTGGGTGGGTGGTGTGTGTGGGTGGGTGGTGTGTGTGGGTGGGTGGTGTGTGTGGGTGGGGTGTGTGTGTGTGTGTGTGTGTGGGGGGGGGGGGGGTGGGGGGGGGGGTGGGGGTGGTGTGTGGGGGTGTACGCACGTACGTTTATGCCACGTGCGTACGCACGCACGTGTGACTTCATGAACTACCACAGCGCTCAACAGCACCATGGTAGTTCGAGAACTCCAATCCGACAGCCACAAAATGAACACTGAATGGATGACACGGCCAAGCGTGCGGAGCCGTGCACAGCTACTTTTTTTTTTGTTTACAGACTGCGACAGCTAGCAGAAAGGAGAATATCACCTGCTAGCTGTCAGACCGGGGGTTCGGGGTGGGGGCCTGGTGCATCTGCAACATGTTACACCCTGAATATAGGTGTAACATGTTACAAAAGGTGAACTTATCCTTTAATAAAATTAGTCCAAGGATTCGCCATAAAGACATTCCCCTGTGGAACAGAATGTGTTATTCCTCCATTGTGTAAAAAGGTTGTTTGATCATATGTCTTTTCTGATCCTCTCCTCCTTCCATTGTTCCCAATTCATCTCCTGATAAGACCGAGCCTTTGGAGTCACTCTGCACATGCTCAGTTTGTTGTGTATCGCTAGAGAGTTTTTTTTTTTTCTTGGGAGGGTGCATGTGATCGGCACAGGGCCAATCAACACTGTCCAGACAGAGTGTCAGGGGTCCTGCAGCATCATAAGACAGTCAGAGGTAAATAAAAACTCCTACTACATGCTTTAACCAGTGTTCCGCCAGACACTGATAGAAGTCACAAGACTGCTATAAAATGCCAATGAGAAAAAAAGGTATTTAGCAGTTTAGATTTACCGTATATACACAAGTACAAGCCGATCCGAATATAAGCCGAGGCACCTAATTTTACTACAAAAACTGTGAAAACGTATTGACTCGAGTATAAGCCTAGGGTGTCCATGTGCATGCCTCACTGTGCCCATGCCTAGACTGACATTTAACATGGGAGTCTTTGCACACTTAGAGGAGAAATGGGGCTACATGTGTGCCAAGTTTCGGGTCCAGGGGACCTACGAACGGCCGGTACCCGTTCCTCAAAAGTTACCGGAGAAATTACTGTTTAATATGGGAGTCTATGGAAGGGGTGCCCGGCTTTGAAAAATTGGTGCTCCCCGGCCGTAGGTCAAAAAAAGTGACCCACAAAAAAATGTGCTGAAAAACTCGGCTTATACTCGGTGTATACGGTACTAAAATAATGGCATTTCCATGTTGTGTACCTTGGGATACCAGATATAGTGAATGCAGGGTCCTGAGTTTAGTAACACTTTAAATAGTGCTTTTAAACTTTTATCCACAGGGTTCCTGAACACTGGAGTGTCCACTACAGAGAAAGAGAACGTCTTATTAAGTTATTAAGACAGGAAATCGCTGGGTCCACAAAAAGGGACAGCCCACTTTTGCTAGGCAAAATGCTTGGAGTGGAGGAAAAAAACAAAAGACAGGCTGATGCTAATGTGGCAGGCCGAGGCATCCGTTGGGATCACAAGCTAGTGACTTTTGGCAAGGCTGCCACAGATTGCTCCAGGACATGCACGCACGCACTGTATCAAAAGGGCCAAAATGACATACACCTTTTGGAGGTATGCCCTCAGAACCAGACAAAATAATAACCTCACTAGAATGTGCAGAAGCAGCTACAGTTAGATCAGCAATCGACTCTGGAGGAGAGGAAGAGGTGCTTCGCCTGTGGTCCTTGCAGTTGGAAGCCTCCAAAAAAGCTTGCAAGTGAGAAAGTTCCACATGCGCAAAACCACCAGAACAGGAAAAGAAAATACCAAGTGGGACAAATCACTGGAGGGATCCTGACCATGTCCCAAAAGGATTTCAGAAAGGCCGAGCAGAGCAGAAGAAAGCGAGAAAGTCCACGTGTTCCCCAAGATGGCACTTTCATGTGCAAACAAACCAACCAAGAGGGTGCACAGTGGAGACTGGCCCAGGCAGTGCACTCTTACCCAATACAGAAGAAAAACTGGTGCCAATTTAAAAATAGCAGCGGCGCTGCTCACTCTGTCTTCACCCTCCCAGCGAGCATACCCTCTAAGAAGCCTTCAGAGAAAGAATTCCAGATGGATGGACGATGGCCCTGAGCACAGCAGCCAAGTCAACAATGCAACATATGCTTAGATGAGTACCTAATGCACAGTCCAGTGCACAAATGCAACATTGCAGGCCAGGCCAGCCCTGCTTCTTAATCCTGGTGAAGGTCCAGAAAAACCCCACCAGGGCTCCAAGTAGTGCCCGATCCAGAAGAAACTACAATCAGCCTCAGCGGCTCTGCAGCAACTGAATATTGCTGTTCTCTCAGAACAGACTTCAGTTCTCCCAAGGACAATAGCAAAAAAACAAAACAACAACTATACACACATGTATACATACACAGGGGAACACAAAAACATGCCTCAATTTCAAGTAGTTTATCTTTGAGGGACAAACCGTTAATGGCCAAAGTTACCTGGAAATGCCAACCAACTGGTTGATTCCAGAACGAGCTGCTGTAGGAGGTGACCACTTTTTCAGCAAGATGGGGCGCCACCAAACTGGCATATAACTGTCTGCAAATGTCTCAACGAGCACTTGCCAAACAGATGGATTGGCTGCGCTGGACAAAATGACCAGGTGTTCTGCATGTGTGCCCCAAGATCACCAGACCTTAATGTTTATGATTTTTTCTCTTTTGAGGGTACGTGAAGGACAGAGCGTATGCAACTCCACTACCCACAACCGTGGATGATCTGCAGGAACGCATCACTGAAGCTGTAGACTCGATCACGTCAGATTTGTGCAGAGTCTCCAGTCCGAGCTAGATTATCGCATTGATGTTTGAAAAGTAAAGTAATGGGTGGGGCAGACATTGAGTGTGTGCGATACCAACCAACACCACATGAACATTTAGGAGTTGCTGCAACTGTAGCCACCAATATGCAAATTACATTCTATATCTGTTGGAAATCATTGAGTGTTTTGTTCTCTCTCTCATAGATAGATAGATAGATAGATAGATATATATCTATCTATCTATCTATCTTACAAGCACACACACGGGGGTGGGGGGGTCCCCGACTTACGAACCGGGCGCTGCAGGGACCCTCTGCCGCTCTGTGCGGTCCACCTGCTGTTCTGCGCATGCGCGACCAGGCGGAAATGTCCGTAATTGCCCGTGCATGCGCATAACGGCATTCGACGGAACATCGGAAATGTCCGTAATTGTCGTTCTGCGCGTGCGCGGCCTACTTACGAACATTTCGAATTACAAAACAGGGGGAAAGTCCCTAACGAGTTCATAACCCAGGGACCCCCTGTATATATTACACACATACATACACACAGTGGTATCTAGGATTACAAGCATAATAATTTGTTCCAGAAGAATGCTTGTAATCCAAAGCACTTGTATATCAAAGCGAGTTTTGCCATAGAAGTCAATGGAAACTCAGATAATTAATTCCACAGTGACTTCTATTGTATGCAGTACCGCATGTGGCCGGAGACACTCAGAAACCGCTCTGAGCCATTTGGATGCACTCGGAAACACTCAGAGAGGCTCGGGAACAGTGTTTCCGAGTGGCTCCTAGTGTCACCGGCACCCCCAAACCTCTGGCCAAACACAGTACTGCACAGGCTTGAATCCTGCTCAGTTTGCTTGCAAACCGAGTCAGGAATTAAAAAATAAGAATAGTTCTTATTATGAAATGCTCGTTAACCGCAATCTGAGGTATAAATGTATGCGTGTAAAAAAAACACTATATATATATATATATATATATATATATATATATATATATATATACACACACACACACACACACACACACACACACACATATATACACATATACATATACATATACATACATACACACACACATGCTGGGAATGTGAGGGATGTTACTGGGCTGTCCTTATAGTTCTTGTTTGTCAGTGTTTCATCTCCTGAAGGCAGCTGCATTCATTACCCCCAAGAATACTTATCCTGCTTAATGCAGAATTACATTTTCAACAATGATTTATTTATTTTTTTTAAGCCACAAAACTTATAACTGCCTTCTCTGGATACACTTACTTGCCAGTGCATGTCCTCCATTCTCTTCTCCATTTGCTGCATTTGCTGCATTTTCACCATTCTTTGCAGGTGGCTGCTGGTTGTTTGCTGTTGCTGCGGCTGCAGCAGCTGCAGCGGCAGCAGCAGCAGCAGCTGCTTGCTGCTGTGCAAGCTTATCTCTGTACGCCTGCTGTCTTGTCTGTACCACATCAGGCATAACTGCATCAATCAGAGAGAGTGATTCAATCGGCCTCCCATCAAAAAGTGTGCCATCCTGTGGAAATAAAAGAAGCTTTGGGATCAAATATCTCCAAAAGGCTTATTGTCTAGACACCAAAATATCTCCTAAAACACAAGCCATATTGAAAACGAAAATGATATAAAACGGTGATAACACTACTATTTTTAGTTTTTCTGCTGCAATAAAAAAGAACCATCGAGTTTAAAGCTGAACTTGAGAAATCCAATAAAACCCTCCCTTACAGTGGGGTTGCACCCGCACAGCAAGGGTTAGCTGCTTTTTTAGTCTAGGGAATGTGAAAAGCATTTTTACTTAACTGATCTGTCCTCTGCTTCCCCAGGAAACAGTGCTTCCCCTCTGTGCTGGCAGTGAACCATCCCCTGGCGGCCTCAAGTCCAATGCAGGGCTATTGGTTCTGCATTGGTCTTGACGACGTCTATGGACCCTAAATTGCTGGAGCACAGGAGAGAAGAGGCTACAGGGACTTGCCTAGCAGCATAGAGGGGTCTGTGGGAGTTGAAGTGGAAGTCCATCCTAAAACTAAAATCCCTGCATCTATAGCCACCAACATTCTAACACTATCCTCTCTAGCCCTGAATTTTTTTTTTTTAGTATACATACCTTTTCTGCTGGCGATCCAACCCGATCTCCAGCGGCGGAAGCTCTGATCCCACGGTGAGCTGTCAGCCGTGGCTTCGCTGTGTAGGATTTTAGTTTTAGCCTGGACTTCCACTTTAAGGATCAGGTAAGTAAAACTGCTTTTCACAGTCCTCTAGGCATTAACGAGCAGTTAGCCCCGTTCACACTAAATTCGACTTTGAAATCATGCAAGGTCACTTGAAATCGCATTTTCAAAGACGCAGGTCAGTGCACCTTTAGGTGCGACTTGGCTGACATCTGTGCGACTTTATGCACAGATGTCTATGAAAGTCGCACCTGAAATCGCAAAAAATAGTGCAGGACCACAAAGTCCTCATCGCACTGCTCTGAACACTTCCATTGCGGACATAAGGGTGCGACTTGTCATGCAATTTGTAGGGATGCAGCGAATGGGTTTTTTGGAGCGGAATACCGATAGTGAAAATGAAAAATACAAGATCCCGAAAACCGAAACCGATCGGTTTTAAAAATAGGATTTTTTGGTACTCACCGTAAAATCCTTTTCTCTGACGGCCATGGACTGACACAGCCTCTTCATCTTGACAAAGTGGGTTATGTTCCTGCTCATAGGAGAAGACTAGGCAGACTGTTAGATGTTTTAACATACATCCCTTACCAGAGCTTAACAGTCCCGCCCAGGGGGTGGTCCCTCCAGACATAACCCTCCTACCTGCAGCCAGCAGCCTCAGTTCGTATTAAAGCAGTACAAACTCAAAAAAAGGAGGGGTGGGTGCTGTGTCAGTCCATGGACGACAGTGAAAAGGATTTTACGGTGAGTACAAAAAAATCCTATTTTCTCTTACCGTCCATGGACTGACGCACCATCTTCATCTTGACGAAGTGGGACGTCCCAAAGCAGTGTCAAAAACGAGGGGTGGGAACAGTATCAAGGAAAAAACCAAACTTCATCCCAAACAAGCAGAGCTCCTCAACGGAGGAGTTGCAACATTAAACAGTCACCTGCAAAACCTTGCGGCTGAAGGAAGCATCAGAAGATGCAGCCACATAAACCTTATAGAACTTAGAAAAGGTAGGTGTGGATGACCAGGTCGCCGCCTTGCACACTTGTGCAACAGAGAAATGGTGGCAGACAAAACCGCCTGGCCCTGTTTTGGACCAGACACAGACAGCGAGTCAGACTTACGAATTTAAGCCGTAGCAGACAGGTACACCCGCAGGGCATGTACCACGTCTAACGTGTGAAGCGCACACTCTCTGGGATGTGACGAACGAGGACATAAGGACGGATGCACAATGTCCTCATTAAGATGGAAGGCCAAGACCACTTTTGGGAGAAAAAAAGGCTGCGGGTGTAGCACCGCCTTATCCTTATGGAGAACCAAGTATGGCGGTTTGCAAGACAAGGCCGCCAATTTGGAAACCCTTCTGACAGAAGTAATGGCTACCAGAAAAGCCACCTTCTGAGACAAGGTTAAGAGCGGAATCTCCCTGATATTTTCAAACGGAGGTTCCTGAAGAACCGAGAGCACCAAATTCAAATCCCAAGGAGGAAGAGGTGGCTTAACAGGGGGAGCACATGTCGGACCCCCTGTATAAGGGTACTAATCAAAGAATGGGCCGCTAGCGGCCTCTGAAAGAAAATAGCCAAAGCTCAAATCTGACCCTTAATGGTGCTTAAAGTGTAGCTCCACCCTAAAAAGCAACTTTTGCTATTTGGAACCCTCCCCCCCCCCTCCGGTGTCACAATTGACACCTTTCAGGGGGGAGGGGGGTGAAGATACCTGTCTAAGACAGGTATTTTCACCCACATCTGGGAGTCCTCTCTCCGGGAATCTGCGGGAGTTACGTCACTTCCCGCAGACTTCCCTTGGTGTTCTGGGAGACACTCGGCTCCCAGAACACAGGAGCACCAATCAGAACGGCGCAGCGCGACTCGCGCATGCGCCGTAGGGAACCGGGCATGAAGCCGCAGGGTTTCACTTCCTGGTTCCCTCAGCGAGGATGGCGGAGGGAGCAGCAGAGCGACGAGCTGGACTCCAGGACAGGTAAGTGTCCAAATATTAAAAGACAGCAGCTGCTGTAGCTGCTGGCTTTTAATATTTTTTTTTCCGGCGGTGCTCCGCTTTAAGGCAAGCTTTCGGGTCACAGCATGCTGTAAAAACAGCAAGAGTCTGGGAACGGAATACGTCTGTGGATGCCAATCCAGCTCCTCGCACATAGCGATATAGGTTCTCCAGGTACGGTGGTATATCTTCCTGGAAGAAGATTTCTGTGCCCTCAGCATGGTTGAGATGACCGAATCCGAGAGACCCCGGTCTCTCAGCACCTGGCTTTCAATAGCCATGCCGTTAAAGCCAGTGACTGTAAAGCAGGATGAAGTATGGGACCTCGAGACAGAAGGTCCTCCCCCGCATCGGCAGTCACCATGGAACATCCGCCACTAGGCGCACAAGATCGGCATACCAAGGACGCCAAGGCCAATCTGGAGCGATGAGGATCACCAGAATCCCCTCACCCTCCACCCTGCAAAGGCGGCGAGGGAGCAACTTCAGTGGAGGATAGGCATAAATCAGCCAATACCGACCCCACGGGGCCACCAACGCGTCTGCGCAGGAATCCCTGGACCTGGCCACGAATATCGACACCTTTCGATTGAGTCGAGAGGCCAATAGGTCCACATCCGGCGTGCCCCACCTCCGGCAAAGGAGGTGAAACACCTCCGGATGCAAGGACCATCATCTGGCGGCTCAGATAGTCTGCCTGCCAGTTGTCTACTCCTGGAATGTAAACGGCCAACAGAGCCGGTACGTTTCTTTCCGCCCAACTTAGGATGTGAGCGACCTCGGACGCCGCAGCTGAACTCCGAGCTCCCCCAATAGTTGACATAAGCCACCGCCGTGGCGTTGTCCGATTGGATCCTGACCGAGCGTCCCTGTAGTCTCCTCGACCACGAGGAGAGGCACAGTCTGATTGCCCGGAGTTCCAAGACATTGATCGGCAGACGGGACTCGTCCAGGGTCCAGAGCCCTTGGGCTGACAGAACTCCCCAGACTCCGCCCCAGCCCGAAAGACTGGCATACATTGTGATCACAGTCCACTGGACAGGAAGGAACGACTTCCCCGGCCGAAGGGCCGGGGATCTCAGCCGCCACTGCAGGGATGCCCTGACCAGATGACTCACCTGGATCTGATGATCCAGTGATAACGGTGACTTGTTCCAGCAAGATAGGATCTCCTTTTGTAAGACTCGAGTGTGGAATTGGGCGTACGGCACCGCCGCAAAGGAAGCCACCATGAGTCCCAGGACCCTTATGCAAAAACGGAGTGACGACTATTTGCGGGACGACCGCACCCGTACTGCAGATTGAAGAGTCTGTCATTTGTTTAAGGGTAGAAAAACCCTCGCCCCCAAGGAGTCCAGGATCAATCCTAGGTACTCCAGACGCCGAGTCGGAACCAGGACCGACTTCTGAATGCTCAGAGGGCCTGACTGGCTATCTCCACATTTTCCTCCAATTCTGAGCCAGAGTCTGCACTTAGAAGAAGATTGTCTAGATAGCCCATGATAGCAATGCCTCGCTGTCTCAGCAAAGCTAGAATCGGGGCAAGCACCTTGGTGAAAACCTGCGGTGCTGACGCCAAACCGAAGGGAAGAGCCACAAACTGATAGCGATCTTCGCCTATCGCGAAGCGTAGAAACTTCTGGTGACCCGCGCAGATTGGGACATGCAAGTAGGCGTCCTTGATGTCCAAGGATGCCAGAAAATCTCCCGGGTGGGGCGCAGCAATCACCGAGCGAATGGATTCCATGCGGAATTTCCGAACCTTCACGAAGGCATTTAGGGCCTTGAGATCCAGAATTGGACGGACTCCGTCCTCCTTTGGGACCACAGATTCAAATAAAATCACTGAAACCTCTCCTTTGACGGTACCGGCACAATTACTCCGCACCTCAGCAAGTCCTGCACTGCCCCCAATAGGGCAGCCCGACACGCTGGAAGGAGAGAGAGATTTGAGGGAAAGAATCTGACTGGTGGCCAGGAAAGGAACTCTATCCTGGTAACCACCTCGCACACCCTCCAGGAGGTCCACCGATCCGCGAACCTGCGAAGCCCCCCCCCCCCACCCCAGAGTCGGGCGGGGGCAAGACTTCATGCGGTGGCGGGCCTGGTAGGCTTACGCACCCAGGGACGCTTCTGTCCCCCAGTCGCACCCTTGTCAGTCCGGGAGAATTTTTCCGTGGGATTTGACCGACGAAAAAAACGCTTCTGAGTGGGAAAGGAAGGACCCGGCTTGCGGCGCGGCTCCTTCGCCTTAGGAGGCTGAGGAAGAAGGGTGCTCTTACCCCCCATGACGTTTTTAATAATGTCACCCAGGGAAGTACCAAATAGCCTTCCGCCCTTGAAAGGCAAATCCGTCAGGAGCTTCTTAGAGGCCAGGTCAGCAGACCAGCATTTTAACCAGATTAGGCAACGCAAAGCCACCGCAGACACTGAGGCCCTAGAAATCAGGGGGGGCAACGTCCATAGTGGCATCGCACACATACACTAGGCCCTGTACCATTTGGTCTGCCAGTAAAATGCAGATTATGCTCCTGCACATACTGTTGCATAATCTTGGCCCATTCCATGAGCGTCCAAGTCACCAGGGTCGCCGCTACAAGAGGACGCATTGCGGATCCCAGCCGGGTGAACATGGCTCAGCTCACCATTTCCGACTTCCTATCAGTAGGGTCCTTAAAGGCTGGAGTCCCCTCAACCGGCAGAGTTGTGGCTTTATTCAACCGGGCGACCGGGGGGGGGGGGGGGGTCGACCACCGGAGGAGAGGCCCATGTCTTAATCAGGCTGTCCTCAAAAAGGGTACCTAACTGCCAGACACTGCGAGACCGCAAAGGTCTTCTGTGGTTTGTCCCAAACCTGGTCAATGAATCTATCAAAGAAAGGTGTATAGGAAAAAACCTTTTTAAAACGCTTAGCTTGAAAATAACCAAAAAGAAGACTGACTCCACCACAGGCTCCTCAGCCATAGCATCCAGCTTGAGAGAGTGTCCCTCACAGCATTAATGAGTTCACCAACAAGTGTCCTGTCATGTACTGACCCAGATAAGGAGTCTTCCTCACAAGGAATGTCCTGGTCAAAAATATCCAAAAATTCAGAGCTAGGGTCCTGTGCCGCAGCAATGCCCAAATCTGAATCAGAGCACTCTCCTGGAGATGGTGGGGGGAGAGGGCGCTTAATAGCCCCCTTGCGCTCGCAAGCCGCTTCCATCCTGGCAACAAATGATTCAAGGACTGCCGACAACTGTTCCATAGGGACCGCAGGTGCAGCAGCACTGCCAGTTGCTTCTGACAAAAAAGGGGAAACAGGTGACACTGACTCCATACCACCACCCTCTGAGACTTTGTCCATATGAGAGATAAAGTCCACCCTCCGGCTGCACTGACTGTGGGGGGGGGGGGGGTTACCCAGGGGACTCGCCAACCCAGCTAGGACCGCTCAGTTCCGCTACCTGTGTCCGTCCTCTACAGCGCGGCTCCCGCGAGTGAACAGTGAGGAGATTGTGAGAATTGCGCCGTCCAATCAGCGATAGAGGCCAAACCAGCACAAAAGATCTTGCGGCTACAAGAAAAAGGCCGCCGCAATAACAAGTGTGCCACAGGCGGCTACGGCAAGATGGCCGCCAATGCGGTTTTCAATTGTAAAAGAAAACACAAAAACATGGGCCCGAACGGCGCGCAAGGCCCCCGCTGACACAGCTAATCCACCACACCTCATGCAGACCCCTGTGGACCCCCACCAGGACAGAGACCCCCAGGCACCCCCAGTCAACGCACCATAGTGTAGGTGACAGAGAGCAGTAAAAACACAAGGGGGAGACAGGGAAAACCGCCCTACCATAGGAACACACAGCATGTACTCACCTGCTGAGGCAGGGGAACAGTACTTACCCGTCCAGCTAGGACCCACTGGTGTGTGCCTGACAGGTCTATCACAGTGCAGTACTGAGTAGCTGTCGGCCAGTCCACCACGAAAGATACAGCAAAACTGTTCAATCTTCTGCGGACCCTGGAGCAAAAAGCTCACCGGCCACCCCTGGAGCCATGGGGTATGTCGTGAACTGATCTCACGCAGAGCGAGGATCAGCACGCCCGATGGTCGGACTAGGAAGACTACGAG
Organism: Rana muscosa; assembly: GCA_029206835.1. Classification (NCBI taxonomy): domain Eukaryota; kingdom Metazoa; phylum Chordata; class Amphibia; order Anura; family Ranidae; genus Rana; species Rana muscosa. Next base: position 691,059,613 of record CM055122.1, on the reverse strand, counting down.
GATAGCGAACTACCCAACCTGTTGCCCAGCCTACAGTTGATAAAAGATCACCTAGCAGCAAAAGGGTCACTGGTTCGAATCCCGACCATGACACCATCTGCCTGGAGTTTGCATGTTCTCCCTGTGCCTGCGTGGGTTTCCTCCGGGTACTCCGGTTTCCTCCCACACTCCAAAGACATGCTGGTAGGTTAATTGGATCTTGTCCAAATTGGCCCAGTATATATGTATATATGTGTGTACGACTATGTGTCCCAAGTGCGTCGAGATCCTACGGGGTAAAATGACCGCACCAGCCAAGCAGACACTGGCTGCAAAAAGCGCCTAGAGGCGATTCAGTTCGCATGTGAGCGCTATACAAGTCACTCATTCATTAGTACAGACCCCCCTGGCCCCCACAAACCATCCCCCCTCCATTAGTACAGACCCCCCTGGCCCCCACAAACCACCCCCTTCCACTGTACTAGTACAGACCCCTCACAAACCATCCCCCTCCATTAGTACAGACCCCCCTGGCCCCCACACACCAGACTCCCCCTGGCCCCGACAAACCACCCCCTTCCATTAGTACAGACCCCCCACAAACCATCCCCCCTCCATTAGTACAGACCCCCCCAGCCTCCACATACCAGACCCCTCCATTAGTACAGACCCCCCTAGCCTCCACACACCAGACCCCTCCATTAGTACAGACCCCCCCTAGCCTCCACACACCAGACCCCCTCCATTAGTACAGACCCCCCCTGGCCCTTACATCCCAGACCACCTCCATTAGTACAGACCCCCCCTGGCCCCCACAAACTATCCCCCCTCCATTAGTACAGACCCCCCCCACAAATTATCCCCCCTCCATTAGTACAGACCCCCCCTCTGGACAAACACAAACCCCACCCGGGCGGCAGCTGGAGAGGACAGTGTGCAGCTGCGCCGCCCAGGTGGAGAAGATTGTGACAGTGAGAACAAATGTCAGGCTGATGCACTGCACTGCACCGTACACAAAAATTAAAGGAAAAATTGATAAAATATGTGATCAGAAAAAGACTGAGATGCTGCTACAAGTAAAAAGCTAAAAATACTAAAGCTCAACAAACATGTACAAAAAAACAAGCGCACAATCACCATAAATTAAAACATCAATCCAACAGAGTAAATTAGTAAAAAAAAATATACAAAGTGAAAAATGTATATATATATATTGATATATATAAAAAAAGGGTAGAAGGAGTTAATATAGAGAACCTTCTAATCCAAGGAATCCAGTTGATGCCATTTTTGGGGAAACGCGTCGGGTGGAGCATACATCCCTAAACGTCATCACGTATTTGTTCATTGATGCAGTCAGAGTTTGTTCTCTGACTGATATTCGGATATTTTCTATTTTTTACCTTCGCTTTTTTGTTGTTTTGTTCCTGTTCTTATATATATACCTTTTTTATGAATTGTGGATTGGATGTGGACTTGTCTTGGTTTTGTAGTGATTTTTTTAATAAATCAATTGGAATTTCTTTGAAATACTGCACCATGAAGTCTTTCATTCAATCCCTTCCTGCTGAGTTGAATAAACTCCTAGGAGTACACCTGGAGCAATCTCTATCTTTGCTTACCTTGGATCCTGTGTGTTGGACATCTGATCGGCTGGTGGAGCGAGGAGAGATCCCTTGGGATAAGGAGCAGGTGGATACCTTCGGTGCCGGCAGGCAGATGCACACGCTTTTGAGACCTCTGTAATCCGAGGTCCCATCGATCTGGTAAGCGGCTTTATGATTATCCCCTATCATCGAAATTATATGGAATAAGAGCTACCCTTGGATATTTTCCTACCCATACAAAAATTAGTGGAGCTGATCATCTATAATGAATTTTTTGGTGGACACTTTCACACACACTCGTTAAATGAACATTGGTTGGAGATTCCTTGGAATAGAAGGTTCTCTATATTAACTCCTTCTACACTTTTTTTATATATATCAATATATATATATATAAATTTTTCACTTTGTATATTTTTTTTTACTTTTTTTACTAATTTACTCTGTTGGATTGATGTTTTAATTTATGGTGATTGCGCGCTTGTTTTTTGTACTTATTAAATGTAATGAAATATAAAATATTTACAAGGATTTTACACTATGTGGAGCACTTTGTTTTTTTTTGAGAAATCCTCATATCCAACACAGTACCAAGGGGTGATCCTGTGTAGGAGTCAATTAGGAGACCATACGGACCCGGAGAAAGGCCTTGGCTGGGCTAAAGCCACAAACGTTAACGATTTTCTGTAATGAGGGATCAACAGGAGCTGGTAAGCGAGTCTTTTAGCTGTTGGTGGAGGCACTGATGTTTAAAGATCACTGTGGTGGTGGTGGAAGGTGAAGACTAACATCGGGATTTTATCCAATACCTATCACTTGTGGACTGTTTCAAATTATTTCTACTTGCATTCACATTTTTGATTAGAGCAGGGGTGTCCAAACTTTTTTCAAAGAGGGCCAGATTTGATGAAGTGAACATGCGCGAGGGCCGACCATTTTGCCTGACATTCTTTGAACCATTAAAATTCGGTCTAAGTGTGTTCCTCCAAGCACTAATACACTAATATACACTGCCCAACAAGAATTCTCTTGCCTTTGTGGCTGTGTGTGAGTAAAGAGATGAGCTCAGGCATATTATTTGGATATACCGTATTTATTGGCGTATAACACGCACCTTCACTTTAAGGAGGGAAGTTTCAGGAAAAAAAATTAAATTTTAAATAAAAAACTGAAGCAAAATAAGGGTCAGTGCCCATCTGCAGACCCCCCCCCCCCATTGCCAGGAAGGCAGCACCCACCCTTGCCATCAGTGCAGCCTTGGAGGGGACATGGAGGGGGCAGGACAAGAGCTAAATATATTCTACAGGAGAATCTCCTGTTTACACAGCGGACCCTTTAAGAGAAAGTCTCGCCTCCTTTGATGGACAGAACAGTCGTCCAATGGCAGCGCCGGAGACGGGACTTCCCATTACAGAGGATGCCCTGTAAACAGGAAATACTCCTCCTGTGTGTACGGCACTCATCCCGTCTCCTCCCTCCGAGGCAGCCAGCCTATATATCTTTTGTTGCCCCGGCGCTGGGAGATCGTCGGGTGCCACAAAAGATACATATGTGTAGATAACCAGGCGGGCCGTGATTTGCCCGCGGGAAGGACTTGGGACATGCCTGGATTAGCCACGCTAATCCAGGCATGTCCCAAGTGACCCTTTATATATATATTTTTAGGTTTGTTCACTGTGTATATGTCTCATAGGAGGTTTTGCTGCTTACACTTTTTAATTTAGAATATTTGTTAGCGTGTTTTTTTTTTTCACGTTTTCTACTACTATATAACTCAAACATGCCCATTTCTTTTTTGGAGATTTCAGGATACTGATTTTTTGCAATCTGTGTCCATGTATGCAGTCCTAGTTCTTGGCTGCAAAAACAGCACACATTAAGGACTCATTCACACTGCTGCTCTGTAATAATGTAGCCCATTCATTTGGACTGCTTAACGCACCAAGTTTGGATGAGCCCTTGACAGCAATAAATCATGATAACATTTGTAAACACTAGCTGTACACACAGAAAACAAAAACAACTAGTAAGGCATAATGAAATCAAACTGGCAGCTGGAAAAACTTACCTCATTAATGCTAACTTCTGCCTCAACATACTGCAATCCTTTCTGAATAATGGAAATTAAAGCAGCAGGTGGCACCAGGGCACCATTGATATTAGACTGGCTGATATGGCTCTCTATACCAAAAGTAAATGCTGAATGGGAAAATCCTAAAACAAAGGGAAAATATTTAGACAAACGAAGGCAGACATGAATCACCACATTACAAGTTCACTACACAAGCAAGGCTTCAGATCTAGCCAAGCACTACAACAGCAGCTGCAGATAAACAATGGGAAATTTTACATTTACTTAAATTTCTGCAATTTCAGATAGGTTCAGCTTCTATTTAGCAATAAGATTTACACATCAAATAAATAGCTGCTATTTTTCTCCATTAAATGACTGATTTAACCAATACACATCATTGCATAGTAAACAGCTAAAAAAAAATGGCAACCACCTCAATTTAGAACTAGCTGTTTTTAGCAAGGTGTCCGCAGAAGTGCTTTGCGCAAAGTAAACAAAACAATATGTGCTTCCAAGCACACTTAGCAGCTTACAGCAAAAAAATAGGATTTTATAACAGCTTACCTGTAAAATCCTTTTCTTGGAGTACATCACGGGACACAGAGCGACAGTCATTACTAATGGGTTATATAGATACCTTCAGGTGCTGGCACTGGCAACTTCCAAAACCGGAAGTACCCTCCCCTATATAAGCCCCTCCCATCCGGGAGCACCTCAGTTTTGTAACAAAGCAATAAGTGTCCCCAAAGAGGGGCGGGAGCTCTGTGTCCCGTGATGTACTCCAAGAAAAGGATTTTACAGGTAAGCTGTTATAAAAATCCTATTTTCTTTCTCGTACATCACGGGACACAGAGCGACATAGTCATTACTAATGGGATGTCCTAAAGCAATGCCAAATGAGGGGGGGGATACACCATATATAAGCTGAGCGCTATCAGACATGAGGATCTTTTGCGGCCTGCAACACACTGCGCCCAAAGGCGACATCCTCCTGACTTCTAACGTCCACCTGGTAGAACCTAGTAAACGTGTGTACTGAAGACCATGTTGCGGCCTTACAGACCTGAGCCAGGGAGGCCTGGTGATGCACTGCCCATGAAGTTCCAACTGCTCTCGTGGAGTGCGCCCTAACTTTGAACGGAGGTGGTCTACTTCTCAAGCTATAGGCTTGTATTATGACCTGTCGAATCCACTTGGCTAAAGTAGATTTTGACGCTGCCTGACCCTTTCTGGGGCCTTCCGGCAGAATAAACAAAGTATCCGTTCTGCGAATCTGAGCAGTGGCTTTTAGATAAGCTTTAACTGCTCTTACTACATCCAAAGAATGCAATAACTTTTCCTCTACCGAAGTAGGCTTGGGGAAAAAAGAAGGAAGAACCACATCTTGGTTCAAATGAAAACTCGATACCACCTTAGGAAGAAAGGCTGGATGAGGACGTAACACTACTCTGTCCTTATGGATAACCAGATATGGCTCCTTACAGGACATAGCTGCTAATTCCGATACTCTTTTAGCCGAACAAATGGCTACTAGAAAAATCAATTTCCTGGTGAGAAGCACTAAGGAAATATGCTGTAATGGTTCAAATGGTTGTTTCTGTAGAACCGACAGAACCAAGTTTAGATCCCATGGACATATGGGAATATTAACCGGAGGACTAATACGCATCACTCCTTGTATAAAGGCTTTGACTAGTGAATGCGAAGCCAAGGGCCTTTGAAAAAATATTGACAAGGCCGAAATCTGACCTTTGATAGTACTCAAGGCAAGCTTCCTATCTACAGCCCATTGTAGGAAGTCCAGAATTCTACCTATTACGTATTTACGTGGATGCCATTTCTTGGCTTCACACCAGGCGATGTACGCCTTCCAGATTCTATAGTAGATCTGCCTGGATACCGGTTTCCTGGCATTGATCATGGTAGACACCACAGCATTAGAGAGCCCTCTCTTTTTTAGAATGTGGGCTTCAATAGCCAGGCCGTCAAACCTAGGGCTGGTAAGGAAGGGTGGTATATCGGTCCCTGCGAAAGCAGGTCCGGACGATGTGGGAGGGTCCAAGGACTCCCCACAGACATTTTTACGATCTCCGCGTACCATGCTCTTCGGGGCCACGCTGGAGCCACCAGAATCACTGGTTTCTTTTCTACCCTGATTCTGCGGAGTAATCGAGGTAACAATTGTGGCGGTGGGAATGCATATATCAGCTTGAACTGATCCCAAGGGAACACTAGGGCATCCGAGCCGCACGCTAGGGGATCCCTTGACCAAGAGACAAACCTGTCCACTTTCGTGTTGAACCTGGATGCTAGCAGATCTACATCCGGTGTTCCCCACCGCTGACATATTGTCCGGAAAACCTCGGGATGAAGGGACCATTCCCCTGGGCATAATTGTTGGCGACTTAGAAAGTCCGCCTTCCAATTCTCCACCCCTGGAATGAATACCGCAGATATGGCTGGGACATATCTTTCTGCCCATCTCAGGATGTAATTTACTTCCCTTTGGGCTGCACGACTCCTGGTGCCCCCCTGACGATTGATATATGCCACTGCTGTGGCATTGTCTGACTGAACTCTGACAGGGGACCCTTGGAGTTTGGATGTCCATGCTACTAGGGCATACCGGGCTGCTCGTATCTCTAAGAGATTGATGGGCAGGGCCTTTTCCGCATCCGACCATCTGCCCTGGAGAGACCATTGCTCCAGTACTGCTCCCCAGCCTATAAGGCTGGCATCTGTAGTGACCACCTTCCAGGAAATCGGACTGAAGGATTTCCCTCTTTCCAGATTCTGGGGAACCAACCACCAGCGGAGGTTCCTGCGAACGGAAGGGGACAAGGACATTGGTAAGTCCAGAGCCTGAACTTTTTTGTTCCAGGCTGACAGTATGGCCCTTTGCAACTTCCTTGAATGGAATTGACCGTAGGGTACTGCTTCGAATGATGCCACCATTTTTCCCAGTAGCCTCATGCACAGGCGTATGGATGGCTGTCTTTTTGATCCCACTAAGTGGATCAAATCTCTCAAAGACGACCCCTTTTCTTGAGGCAAGAAAATCTTTCTCTGGTCTGAATCCAGCCTTAGCCCCAAGTATTCCAGACTTTTGACTGGTTTTAGGGCTGACTTGTCTCGGTTGATAATCCAACCGTGATATTCCAGATACTTGATTGTCTCGTGAACAACCACTTCTAGTTTTTCCACTGAGTGGTCTATCAGCAACAAGTCGTCTAGATATGCCATTATCGTTACACCTCGTGTTCTTAGATTGGCCAATAATGGGGCCAGAATTTTTGTGAACACTCTTGGTGCTGTGGCCAGACCGAAGGGTAAGGCTCTGAACTGAAAATGGCGCCCTTCTATCGCAAAGCGTAGAAATTTTTGGTGGGCTGGAAAGATGGGGATGTGCAAATACGCATCTTTGATGTCGATCGAGGCTAACCATTCCTCCCCTTGTAGGGCAGTGGCTACCGATCGGATCGACTCCATCCGGAAAGTCCTGATATGCAGGAATTTGTTTAGCCCTTTTAGATTTAATATGGGCCTCACGTCCCCGTTTGGCTTCGGAACTGTAAAGAGGTTTGAGTAAAACCCGAACCCCCATTCTTCCAGGGGGACCTCTATAATTACTGCTTGAAGCAATAATTGTTCCAGTGCCAACAGGAGGGATCCTCTCTTCTGGGGATCCCTTGGCACGTTCGACCTTATAAAGCGGGAAGGAGGGGAGTTTTTTAACTCCAATTTGTATCCCAGATTTACTGCGGAGAGCACCCATCTGTCTCGGATCGTGTCCCGCCAGGTTTCTGTGAACAACTGAAGTCTTCCCCCCACCCGATTGGGTGGGGGCAACCCTTCATGCATTTGACTTTGGGGGAGGTTTTGTACCTCTCCTGCTCCAGGGCTTCTTGTTACCCTGCAACTGTCCCTGATTTTTACCTCCGGGATTTGACCGGGGAGGCCGTCGGAACTGTTTCACAGCCGATGTCCTAGGGACTGGAGAAGCCGGCCTCTTAAAAGAGGGACCTCTAACTCTATTTTTGACCGGCAAAAGTGTACTTTTACCGCTGGAAATTCTCTGGATATACTTGTCCAGGTCTTCCCCGAATAAACGCTCCCCATGAAATGGGAAGCTGACCAGCAATTTTTTACAGGGAGCTTCAGTAGACCAGTTTTTGAGCCATAGAAGCCTGCGCATATGTACTACAGACAGCGTAAGGCGGGAGGCCTGATGGATTGAATCCTTTATAGCGTCCACCGCAAAGCATAAGGCTCTAGGTAGATCAGCTAGAGCAAGAGCCTGCTGATCTGGCACGTCCCTTAAGACCTGTTTCAACTGATCCTTCACTGCTTGGCAGACCCCTATAGCTGCCACTGCTGGTTGTGTCACCAATCCTGCTGTAGAAAAAGCAGATTTCAATAAGGACTCCAATTTTTTATCTATTGGGTCCTTGAACATTTGGACATTTTCCACCGGACATGTCAGTGATTTATTCACACAAGAGATGGCTGCGTCCACTGTAGGGACCTTCCATTTTCTGACAAACTTATCCTCCATAGGATAGACCACCGGAAATCTCTTGGGGGGAGTAAATATTTTGTCAGGATGCTCCCAATCCTGGTAAATGAGCCCCTCCAATAAAGGATGGATCGGGAAAGAACAAACAGTCTGGGGAGCTTTTAGCGATCCCAACGAGGAGACAGAAGAGGAGGATGGCTCCGCAAGTGGCATTTTAAATGCTGACCGGACCATATTAGTCAGGGACTGCACCCATAACCTCTCAGCATGTGATGCTGAGAACGGCTCCTCCACTGTTGATTCCTCTACAACCGAATCAACCTCATCCTGATCCCCCTCAGGTAGGTCGACCTCTGTATGGGACTGTTGCTCCGTTAACAGGCACTCTGAGGGAGGAGACGGAGATCGAGCGCTTTTCTCCTGTGACAGGGAAGCAGCAATTAGTGCTGACAATCTCTCTTCCAGCCCTCCCAGAGCTGAGGAAAAAACCTCCTCTGTTACATACACAGGAGCAGGTGAACTGGGGACAGCCACAGTACCAGGTACTCCTGGGGGTGCCCTACGGTCACTAACCTCTGATTCCGATGGAGACCCCCTATTCCTCCTGGAATTTCTAGTCCCGGAGTTTTTAGACGGCATATTCCTAAGCCACAAAGCTGAGGTATTCCAGCCGAAAATACACCAGTTACTGATAATAGTCTAGCATAAATGCTGCTATAATAAACAGTTGGTGTCTACTAATGTGCCTTTCTAGGGGATGCCTGTATCAACCGCTTGCTGTATGCCTTTAAATGTTGTCAGCTCTGTCTCTGTACTTGATAGCCAGCTTACTGCAATAATGTGGCTTTTTAAAACCTACTGGGACGCCCGCACATGCGCAGAAGCGCTGCGGCGCGCACAGAGCGTCATCCCCCAGGCCCCGCCCCTTTTTCCGGCCACCTCTATATATAGAGGCTCGCGCACGCGCGCGGCCACGTGCGCCTCGGCGCTAATTTTCAAACATGGAAACCAGGGACAGGAGCCAGGGCCCCCTTTGCCGCAGGCCGGGGGATAGACGAACACTGCAACATGGCAGAGGAAACAGTTTCCTGTAGGAGAACTCACCAGCTGCCTGGACTTTGCTCTCTGAGAAGAAACTAGTCCATATGACAAGAAAAACATTCCACAGCGGCCTCTAGTGGACAAACACAGGTACCGCAGTTTAATATACTAAACATATATAAGAAAACATTCTTTTTTTTTTTTTTTTTTTCTTGACCACCATTAAAAATTATTACATTTTTTTAGTAGTTACAGGCATGCACAGATATTAGCGGGAATACCGTTAGGTAACAGACAGAAAGACAAATTAGGCTTGGGGGTCCCCCAATAGAACCAAGTTCCTGGGGGCCCCCACTTACCTGTTCCCCGCCGCAGGACTTTGTTTGGTCCACAAAAGCCCAAACTTCACCTATCACGGCAGGCATTGTAATCAAACCTTCAGGGACCGGGTTCCCAAGGATTCCACTCCCCTGGACCTGTATAGCACCCTGCACAGAAAACATCTTGGTCGTGGGTATGACCAGAGCTCTGGATCCCAGGGTCCAGCTCTCCTAAGAGAAGCATTACAGGCAGAACCTTGCTCTTCTCTGCAAGGCCCGGGTACCGACCGTTTAGCTATGAAGCTTTTTTGGTCGGATCCGGAATAGCTTACTGAGGCCCAAAAGAACCTGTACGCAAGCTCAGTGAAAAACACATGTTTCTTCTTGGCCAACACCTTAGACACTGGCAAAAAACTGAGGTGCTCCAGGATGGGAGGGGCTTATATAGGGGAGGGTACTTCCGGTTTTGGAAGTTGCCAGTGCCAGCACCTGACGGTAACTATATAACCCATTAGTAATGACTATGTCGCTCTGTGTCCCGTGATGTACGAGAAAGAAAATCCTATTTTCTTTCTCGTACACCACGGGACACAGAGCGACATAGTCATTACTAATGGGATGTCCTAAAGCAATGCCCAACGAGGGGGGGGGATACACCATACATAAGCTGAGCGCTATCAGACATGAGGATCTTTTGCGGCCTGCAACACTGCGCCCAAAGGCGACATCCTCCTGACTTCTAACGTCCACCTGGTAGAACCTAGTAAACGTGTGTACTGAAGACCATGTTGCGGCCTTACAGATTTGAGCCAGAGAGGCCTGGTGATGCACTGCCCATGAAGTTCCAACTGCTCTCGTGGAGTGCGCCCTAACTTTGAACGGAGGCGGTCTCCTTCTCAAGCCATAGGCTTGCATTATGACCTGTCGAATCCACTTGGCTAAAGTAGATTTTGATGCTGCCTGACCCTTTCTGGGGCCTTCCGGCAGAATAAACAAAGTATCCGTTCTGCGAATCTGAGCAGTGGCTTTTAGATAAGCTTTAACTGCTCTTACTACATCCAAAGAATGCAATAACGTTTCCTCTACCGAAGTAGGTTTGGGGAAAAAAGAAGGAAGAACCACATCTTGGTTCAAATGAAACCTCGATACCACCTTAGGAAGAAAGGCTGGATGAGGACGCAACACTACTCTGTCCTTATGGATAACCAGATATGGCTCCTTACAGGACATAGCTGCTAATTCCGACACTCTTTTAGCCGAACAAATGGCTACTAGAAAAATCAATTTCCTGGTGAGAAGAACCAAAGAAATATGCTGTAATGGTTCAAATGGTTGTTTCTGTAGAACCGACAGAACCAAGTTTAGATCCCATGGACATATGGGAATATTAACCGGAGGACTAATACGCATCACTCCTTGTATAAAGGCTTTGACTAGTGAATGCGAAGCCAAGGGCCTTTGAAAAAATATTGACAAGGCCGAAATCTGACCCTTGATAGTACTCAAGGCAAGCTTCCTATCTACAGCCCATTGTAGGAAGTCCAGAATCCTACCTATTACGTATTTACGTGGATGCCATTTCTTGGCCTCACACCAGGCGATGTACGCCTTCCAGATTCTATAGTAGATCTGCCTGGATACCGGCTTCCTGGCATTGATCATGGTAGATACCACAGCATTAGAGAGCCCTCTCTTTTTTAGAATGTGGGCTTCAATAGCCAGGCCGTCAAACCTAGGGCTGGTAAGGAAGGGTGGTATATCGGTCCTTGCGAAAGCAGGTCCGGACGATGTGGGAGGGTCCAAGGACTCCCCACAGACATCTTTACAATCTCCGCGTACCATGATCTTCGGGGCCACGCTGGAGCCACCAGAATCACTGGTTTCTTTTCTACCCTGATTCTGCGGAGTAATCGAGGTAACAATTGTGGCGGTGGGAATGCATATATCAGCTTGAACTGATCCCAAGGGAACACTAGGGCATCCGAGCCGCAAGCTAGGGGATCCCTTGTCCAAGAGACAAACCTGTCCACCTTTGCGTTGAATCTGGATGCTAGCAGATCTACATCCGGTGTTCCCCACCGCTGACATATTGTCCGGAAAACCTCGGCATGAAGGGACCATTCCCCTGGGCATAATTGTTGGCGACTTAGAAAGTCCGCCTTCCAATTCTCCACTCCTGGAATGAATACCGCAGATATGGCTGGGACATATCTTTCTGCCCATTTCAGGATGTAATTTACTTCCCTCTGGGCTGCACGACTCCTGGTGCCCCCCTGATGATTGATATATGCCACTGCTGTGGCATTGTCTGATTGAATTCTGACAGGGGACCCTTGGAGTTTGGATGTCCATGCTACTAGGGCATACCGGGCTGCTCGTATCTCTAAGAGATTGATGGGCAGGGCCTTTTCTGCATCTGACCATCTGCCCTGGAGAGACCATTGCTCCAGTACTGCTCCCCAGCCTATAAGGCTGGCATCTGTAGTGACCACCTTCCAAGAAATCGGACTGAAGGATTTCCCTCTTTCCAGATTCTGGGGAACCAACCACCAGCGGAGGCTCTTGCGAACGGAAGGGGACAAGGACATTGGTAAGTCTAGGGCCTGAACTTTTTTGTTCCAGGCTGACAGTATGGCCCTTTGCAAATTCCTTGAATGGAATTGACCGTAGGGTACTGCTTCGAATGATGCCACCATTTTTCCCAGCAGCATCATGCACAGGCGTATGGATGGCTGTCTTTTTGTACCCACTAAGTGGATCAAATCTCTCAAAGACGACCCCTTTTCTTGAGGCAAGAAAATTTTTCTCTGGTCTGAATCCAGCCTTAGCCCCAAGTATTCCAGACTTTTGACTGGTTTTAGGGCTGACTTGTCTCGGTTGATAATCCAACCGTGATATTCCAGATACTCGATTGTCTCGTGAACAACCACTTCTAGTTTTTCCACTGAGTGGTCTATCAGCAACAAGTCGTCTAGATATGCCATTATCGTTACACCTCGTGTTCTTAGATTGGCCAATAATGGGGCCAGAATTTTTGTGAACACTCGTGGTGCTGTGGCCAGACCGAAGGGTAAGGCTCTGAACTGAAAATGGCGCCCTTCTACCGCAAAGCGTAGAAATTTTTGGTGGGCTGGAAAGATGGGAATGTGCAAATAAGCATCTTTGATGTCGATCGAGGCTAACCATTCCTCCCCTTGTAGGGCAGTGGCCACCGATCGGATCGACTCCATCCGGAAAGTCCCGATATGTAGGAATTTGTTTAGCCCTTTTAGATTTAATATGGGCCTCACGTCCCCGTTTGGCTTCGGGACTGCAAAGAGGTTTGAGTAAAACCCGAACCCCCATTCTTCCAGGGGAACCTCTATAATTACTGCTTGGAGCAATAATTGTTCTAGTGCCAACAGGAGGGATCCTCTCTTCTGGGGATCCCTTGGCACGTTTGACCTTATAAAGTGGGAAGGAGGGGAGTCTTTTAACTCCAATTTGTATCCCAGACTTACTGCGGAGAGCACCCATCTGTCTCTGATCGTGTCCCGCCAGGTCTCTGTGAACAACTGAAGTCTTCCCCCCACCCGATTGAGTGGGGGCAACCCTTCATGCATTTGACTTTGGGGGAGGTTTTGTACCTCTCCTGCTCCAGGGCTTCTTGTTACCCTGCAATTGTCCCTGATTTTTACCTCCGGGATTTGACCGAGGAGGCCGTCGGAACTGTTTCACAGCCGATGTCCTAGGGACTGGAGAAGCAGGCCTCTTAAAAGAGGGACCTCTAACTCTGTTTTTAACCGGCAAAAGTGTACTTTTACCGCTGGAAATTCTCTGGATATATTTGTCCAGGTCTTCCCCGAATAAGCGTTCACCATGAAATGGGAAGCTGACCAGCAATTTTTTACAGGGAGCTTCAGCAGACCAGTTTTTGAGCCATGAAAGCCTGCGCATATGTACTACAGACAGCGTAAGGCGGGAGGCCTGATGGATTGAATCCTTTATAGCGTCCACCGCAAAGCATAAGGCTCTAGGTAGATCAGCTAGGGCAAGAGCCTGCTGATCTGGCAAGTCCCTTAAGACCTGTTTCAACTGATCCTTCACTGCTTGGCAGACCCCAATAGCTGCCATTGCTGGTTGTGTCACCAAGCCTGCTGTAGCAAAAGCAGATTTTAATAAGGACTCTAATTTTTTATCTATTGGGTCCTTGAACATTTGGACATTATCCACTGGACATGTCAGTGATTTATTCACACAAGAGATGGCTGCGTCCACTGTAGGGACCCTCCATTTTTTGATGAACTTATCCTCCATGGGATAGACCACTTGAAATCTCTTGGGAGGAGTAAATATTTTATCAGGATGCTCCCAATCCTGGTAAATGAGCCCTTCCAGTAAAGGATGGATCGGAAAGGAACAAACAGTCTGGGGAGCTTTTAGCGACCCCAACGAGGAGACAGAAGTGGATGATGGCTCCGCAAGGGGCATTTTAAATGCTGATCGGACCATGTTAGTCAGGGACTGAACCCATAATCTTTCAGCATGTGATGCTGAGAATGGCTCTTCCACTGTTGATTCCTCTACAACAGAATCAACCTCATCCTGATCCCCTTCAGGTAGGTCGATCCCTGTATGGGACTGTTGCTCCGCTAACAGGCACTCTGAGGGAGGAGACGGAGATCGAGCGCTTTTTTCCTGTGACAGGGAAGCAGCGATCAATGCTGACAATCTCTCTTCCAGCCCTCCCAGAGCTGAGGAAAAAACCTCCTCTGTTACATACACAGGAGCAGGTGAACTGAGGACAGCCACAGTACCAGGTACTCCTGAGGGTGCTCTACGGTCACTAACCTCTGATTCTTCAGGGGAGATAGGTGCAGCCAAAGCATGCCCAAGATCCTCAGAGCCCGATGGAGACCCCCTATGCTTCCTGGGATTTTTAGTCCCGGAGTTTTTAGACGGCATATTCCTAAGCCCAAAGCTGAGGTATTCCAGCCGAAATACACCACTTACTGACAATAGTCTAGCACAAATGCTGCTATAAAAACAGTTGGTGTCTACTAATGTGCCTTTCTATGGGGATGCCTGCATCAAACGCTTGCTGTATGCCTTTTTTAAATGTTGCCAGCTCTGTCTCTGCACTCCATAGCCAGCTCACAACACATAATTGTGGTTTTTAACATGCTGGGATGCCCACACATGCGCAGAAGCGCTGCGGCGCGCACAGAGCGTCATCCCCCAAGCTCCGCCCCCTTTCCCAGCTCACCTCTATATATAGAGGCGCGTGCACGCACACGCGCGCGGCCACGTGCGCCCTCGGCGCTAATTTTGAAGAGGGAAACTAGGGACAAGAGCCAGGGCCCCTTTTGCCGCAGGCCGGGGGACGGACGAGCATTGCAACATGGCAGAGGAAGCAGTTTCCCACAAGAGAACTCACCATCTGCCTGGACTTGCTCTGATGAAAAGAAACTAGTCCACATGACAAGAAACGTTCCACAGCGGCCTCTAGTGGATTAACACAGGTACCGCAGTCTATTATATATATATATTTTTTTTGTTTCTTGACCACTATAAAATTACATTTTTTAGTAGTTACAGGCATGCATAATATTTAGCGGGAATACCGTTAGGTAACAGGCAGAAAGACATATTAGGCTTGGGGGTCCCCTCAAGAGAACCAAGTTCCTGAGGGGCCCCCACTTACCTTTTCCCCGCCGCAGGACTCTGTTTGGCCACAGAAGCCCAAACTTCACCTATCACGGCAGGCATTGTAATTAAACCTTCAGGGACCGGGTTCCCAAGGATTCCACTTCCCTGGACCTGTATAGCACCCTGCACAGAAAACATCTTGGTCGTGGGTATGACCAGAGCTCTGGATCCCAGGGTCCAGCTCTCCTAAGAGAAGCATTACAGGCAAAACCTTGCTCTTCTCTGCAAGGCCCGGGTACCGACCGTTTAGCTATGAAGCTTTTTTGGTCGGATCCGGAATAGCTTACTGAGGCCCAAAAGAACCTGTACGCAAGCTCAGTGAAAAACACATGTTTCTTCTTGGCCAACACCTTAGACACTGGCAAAAAACTGAGGTGCTCCCGGATGGGAGGGGCTTATATAGGGGAGGGTACTTCCGGTTTTGGAAGTTGCCAGTGCCAGCACCTGAAGGTATCTATATAACCCATTAGTAATGACTATGTCGCTCTGTGTCCCGTGATGTACGAGAAAGAAAACTAAATTACACCAAGTCTCCAACTATGAATAAATTGAGGTCAGGCATGCCTAGAGGAAGCCGATTCCTTCTACCAGATCAATTCTGACATTTCTTACATACACGTTAAAAGTCAGCCTTTTTTTTTGCTAGAAAATTACTTTGAACCCCCCAACATTATAATATTTCTGAAATCAAAAGGATCTGGAGAATAAAATGGTGACTGTCACAATTTAGGTCACAAGATATTTTTAAAAAGCAAAGAGAAAAGGAACACAAAAAGATGCTTCTAAGTGCAGACTGTCAATTTAATAAAAAGTATATGCAAGAAAAGCTCACATTTGGCAAGATAAAAACAGATTAATGTCCATCTCTGATGGAATGGGAATGGCCACCCATGTTAAGGATGCCTATATACTGTTGCTCGTCTGGATCTAGAAGCTGGCTATGTATAGAGGAAGGCCATGAGAGAGAGCACTGGAGCGTGGCATCGAGCGTGATGTCACCGGGGGTTGTTGTAACATTTCTGAGCATGACTTGTCAGGCGCACTTTTGTCAAGCTGTGTGTATGGGGCGAATAGTGCCTTTATATACATAGCGCCATCTACTGGTAATGGCTGGGAACACATCATATATGAAAAAAATGGCACAACTATCAACAAATCAATGAAAATAACGCTTTGTGCAATATCAAATTTGAATAATACAGATGATATAAAGTTATCAAATTTAGTCTTGTAATCGATACATATAGATGGTTAGGCCTACATATAGGAGTTTGCAAGGACATGTTAACTCCTATATGTAGGCCAAAATATTTGCCCCATAAGAAAGCAGTCTGGTGAACACTTGGTGGCGCAAGGAATGGACCCCTGCCATTTTGTGGAATGCCACCATAAATTCAGAGGGCTTGGAAGTCTGGGTTCTAGAACAAATGTCTCCCAAGAGCAGAGTGGAATTCTCACGCTCTGTCAAAGGGAGACATATTGGATTGATACCCTAGAGACACTTTCCCCTGGCAGGTTAAAAGAAGAACTTCAGATTGCTACTATCATTTAACCACGTAATAATCACGTCTTTTCCATCTTCTTTACAGTGTCACCTTTTTGATTGGTGGGGTGGGTTATGCGGTTGTGTTAGTGGGTGGTCTTTTCTATTCAAAGTACTCATAACACCATGACAAGTGTCATATATATGTTGATTTGGGTTTCTCTTTAATGATGTCTTCTCTGGTGGTCCCATGTATATCATGCCAAGCCAGGCTTGCAGTGGACACTGGATTCAATGTGGCTAAAGTAATGACCCAACTTTTTGCAGCATAAATATATCTATATGATGTATGTAATTCAGTGTAACACAATCAGCGCAACCACTATTACAATAACAAATAAATGTGCAACCAAAGAAAAATAAATTGAATAAAACAAATATGCGTCAGAGCCGCCTTCTTGCCTTCCCAGCAGTGTGCTGTGTAGCGAGGCATTATGTGTGCCAAGAGGAGGGCCAGTAGAGTACATCAGTGTCCCCATCGGTGTTACGGTGAATACCGAGGTGACAGCAACGTCACAGCCGGTTTCCAACATCACTTCTGGTATCGGAAAGGACGAAAGATGCGTCACGCCACTTCCGGTACCGGTAAGGGTGGAAATATCGACACATAATGAGAAAGGGAAGGGGCGGTTCTGAGGCCATTGATGTGTTTAATGGGAGGGTGACAATGCCCCTATAATGAGGGCAGTATCAAAATACGTGGATTGGCCACCGAGGTAAAGGATTAGCAAATAAAAGGGGCGAATACAAGTTTGGTTTCCCGCCTACCGGGAAAGCCCAATAGGAGGGTGTAGCACGTATAGGTGGGAGGAGCCGAGCTCCTGACGTCATTCCAACAAGATTCGAACATCAGCAGTGAGCTGAGGATGTGTTCTGCTTGAATGTATTTGTTTGTAAGTGAGATTTATCCCTAGTTTTAAAGACAATAAATAGGTTATACAGAGAGCACTAGGTTTCTCCCCCTTTTTGTTTCATGATACTCTTTGTGGCTGATGAGTAAAAGTTCACTTGAACCACACCAGGGCCGATCCTAGGGTCACAGACGCCTGGGTGCAGAAATATTTCTGGCGCCCCACGTGGGCGTGGTCATCCTACAAACCCCTCCCCTTTACACGTTTCTATGGCAACGATTCAAACACAGAGATACTCCCCTAAGAAGTCGTTGTTACCCTAGGATCCTCCCATGATCTTTTAACAATAAAGAAAATACAGGAAGAGCGTACACTAATGAGACCTGGAGGGGAGTCTCTCTGATGCACACAGAGAGGGCTTCTGTTAGAGAGTCTGTTAGGAAGAGCCCCCAGACATAGTACAAGAGATGGTCAGAGAGTGCAGACATATTACAGGTGACCGTCAGAGAGTGCAGACATGATACAAGAGACAGTCAGAGACTGCAGACATATTACAGGAGATTGTCAGTGAGTGCAGACATAATACAGGAGATGATCAGAGAGTGCAGACATATTACAGGAGAGGGTCAGAGACTGCAGATATAATACAGGAGATGGTCAGAGACTGCAGATATAATACAGGAGATGGTCAGATACTGCAGACATAATATAGGAGATAATGGCGGATCGGCCCTCTCACCTGACCCAGCGATACAGCAACAACGGTTCCCCTGATCAGGAGTCAGCTCACTCTGAATTGCCCGTACTGACTCCACCGAGTCCAGATCTGTATTAAGTATAGACTCCCTACTAAGTATAAACCCCTCCCTCAATACAGACCCCCCTCCATTAGTACAGACCCCCAGGACAAACCACCCCCCTCCATTAGTAGAGACCCCCACAAACCACCCCCCCTCCATTAGTACAGACCCCCCCTCAGGACAAACCACCCCCCCATTAGTACAGACCCCCCCACAAACCACCCTCCCATTAGGGCAGACCACCCCCCTCCATTAGTAGAGACCCCCTCACAAACCCCCCCCCCCCATTAGTAAAAGGAAAAATAAGGGCGCACCGACCTAGTGCATTACCAATGGCTAGGTTTATTAAAAGTAAATTAAAAGATCATTAATACTCACAAAGCAAGTATAGTAATAGGCACATACACCATTCCATCAAAAGGGATAGATGCCTTCAAAAGGCCTCCTGCTGAAACCAGATAACCAGAGAGTCCAGACGGCATATATTACAGCTACAGCTCGTACAGAACACCCCCCCTCAATTAGTACAGACCCCCCTCAGGACAAACCACCCCCCCATTAGTACAGACCAACCCCCTCCATTAGTAGAGACACCCCCACAAACCACCCTCCATTAGTACAGACCCCCCCTGGCCCCCACACACCAGACCCCCCCCGGCCCCAACACACCATCCCCCCTCCATTAGCACAGTGGTGTAGTGGTTAGCACTTTCACCTAGCAGCAAAAGGGTCACTGGTTCGAATCCCGACCATGACACCATCTGCCTGGAGTTTGCATGTTCTCCCTGTGCCTGCGTGGGTTTCCTCCGGGTACTCCGGTTTCCTCCCACACTCCAAAGACATGCTGGTAGGTTAATTGGATCTTGTCCAAATTGGCCCAGTATATATGTATATATGTGTGTACGACTATGTGTCCCAAGTGCGTCGAGATCCTACGGGGTAAAATGACCGCACCAGCCAAGCAGACACTGGCTGCAAAAAGCGCCTAGAGGCGATTCAGTTCGCATGTGAGCGCTATACAAGTCACTCATTCATTAGTACAGACCCCCCTGGCCCCCACAAACCATCCCCCCTCCATTAGTACAGACCCCCCTGGCCCCCACAAACCACCCCCTTCCACTGTACTAGTACAGACCCCTCACAAACCATCCCCCCTCCATTAGTACAGACCCCCCTGGCCCCCACACACCAGACTCCCCCTGGCCCCGACAAACCACCCCCTTCCATTAGTACAGACCCCCCACAAACCATCCCCCCTCCATTAGTACAGACCCCCCCAGCCTCCACACACCAGACCCCTCCATTAGTACAGACCTCCCTAGCCTCCACACACCAGACCCCTCCATTAGTACAGACCCCCCCTAGCCTCCACACACCAGACCCCCTCCATTAGTACAGACCCCCCCACAAATTATCCCCCCTCATTAGTACAGACCCCCCCCCCTCTGGACAAACACAAACCCCACCCGGGCGGCAGCTGGAGAGGACAGTGTGCAGCTGCGCCGCCCAGGTGGAGAAGATTGTGACAGTGAGAACAAATGTCAGGCTGATGCACTGCACTGCACCGTACACAAGGTCACACTGCGCGGTCCCATGTATTGGACGTAGCCAGGGTCATGTGCTCACCTCCCAGTCACTGGGATTGGAGCAGCAGTGCAGTACGTGCTGAGGGGCGGGGCCTGTGTGCGCCTCACTCAGTGACACCCCCCAATTTACCGCCAAGTCACCTACAACGACCCGGATTCTGCCCTTCACAGGGGCCACTATGTCCCCTACATCCACACACCATTCATGGGCCACACACAGGTACACGCATCACTCAGGTGCTGCACTGAGGGAGCCACACTCACCGCTGGTAGGGTGACCACATTTCCAAACTGCCATTCAGGGACATCCCCCCCCCCCCCCCCACCTCTTGAGGGACCGGTTTCGTGGAACAAACTTTTGCCAATGACCGAGGGGGTGGAGGCGACTGGCGGATGGGTGGTGGTGTGCGAGGTGGAATGTAGTCTCTGGAGTTGACGGGGAATTTATCAGCGGGTGATTTGTTGGGCGAATGGCTGGTGTTAGCACTTTAATCATCCTGACACCATGCTTGATATGGTGTCAGGATGATCAAATCACATTATTTCTGTTACTACATTGTAATATATAATGAAATAGTTCAACTCACCATAATGCAGAATCAGTAGGAACCCTGAGCTTGCCACTTGCCACCAGATGCAGAGTGTCCAATTTGTCCACTGCAACATCGCAGTCCCGCTATAAGTCGCTGTTTGCCACCATTACGAGTAGAAGAAAAATAAATAAAAATTCCATAAATGTTCCATGTAGCTGCTATAACCATATAGGCGCAAACCAATCAATATACGCTTATTGGGATTTTTTTTACCAAAAACATGTAGCAGAACACTTATTGACTTAAATTGATGAAGAAATTTGATTTTTTTCAATTTTTTTATTAGATGTTTTATAGCAGTAAGTTTTTTTTTTTCAAATTTGTCGGTCACCGCAGAGATGATCAAATACCACCAAAAGAAAACTCTACTTGTGGGTACAAAAGGACATCAAATTTTATTTGGTTACAGTGTCACTTGACTGTGCAATTGTCAGTTAAAATAATGCAGTGACGTTTTGCAAAAAATGGCCTGGTCATTAAGGAGGGGTAATTCTTCCAGACAGCAAGTGGATAATAAGGACCGTTTCTTTAATGGACTGTTTATAACATGGAATTTCTCCATACAGTACATCAGGGACTGCTTACCAAACAGGGATTAGAACTATGATAGTTACACTTGGTAGAGGGGCAGACTGTCCCTATAAATCAGGGATAATGCCATACACAGGAGTGGGTGAAGGAGAGGCACTGGTCTCCAGGTCAGGGACTGTCTCTCTGTGTACAGTGACATGCTGTGAGTGGGTGAGCAGTCTCTCTGCACACAGCCACTGTTGTCTCATGTCTCAGTGTAGCACACACAGGCAGTAGAGATGTACAAACACACAGGCAGCTGTACATTCCCCCCTCCCTCCTTAGCACTCCTTCATGGTTTCCTCACAGTGATTTATGATTCTTCTAGCACAGCCACCTCAGAGCATTCCAAGCTGGCAGGTTAGGGAGGGGGGAGGGGAAGAAAGTGACAACAAGGAGGCACAGGCTCATCCATCTAACAAACAGCTCCTACAACTCCCTCTGACAATCCAGTGTGGCCCCGGCGGTTACCTTATGGTGTGGGCAGAGGCTGGCAGGTCCCCCCCCTACTAGAATAATACTCACTGTGCAGTGTGATCGGGGAACATTGCTGGTGTCAGCTGCTCTGTGCTGTGAAGGGTCAGGTGCCCAGTAGAGATCCCCGTGGAGACTGGAAGTAGCAGAGACTCTTCTTTGGGATGCCGTGAGTGGGTCCCCCACTGACACCTAGCCCAGATGCAGTGTCACTTGCCAGAAGATAGAAGAGGTCATCCAGCATGGTGGAGAGCACTATGCGCGGAGGAGGAGGAAGTTAACTCCTCCCGCCGGCGCTCATGGCCCTGGTGCAGGCTCTGCTGAGGTTCAGAGTCCAGGGGGACAGAGGCAGAGCGGGGAGCCGCCCGCAGCATTAGCTGACACATTCTCCAGGAAGCCATCCTTGCCTGTCCGAGTGCCTTCAGTAGGACCGCCCCCACCCCACGTCACCGCAGGTCTCTCTCAGTCGGAGAGAGCGGCCTCTGGATACCAACAAGGAGGAGAAGGAGGAAGGGGAGCACTCTGGCGCTTGAGCGTCCCCACCTCTGTGGCGCCTGGGTGAACTGCACCCCTCGCACCCCGTCTAGGACCGGCCCTGAACCACACATAACTGGAACGAGAAGGAGGAGAGGTACAGAGACATCCAGAGGAGGAGTGGATAAGGCATATGAGACTCTAATGGGGTCTGAACCATGAGGTGAGCGGACACTTCGTATAGAGGTTGAGGTTCACTGAACACAGTCTTTGAAGATTTTAAAGTCACACGTGTTTAGTACACAGTGGTGCAAAGGAAACTTCTTAGCACATTTAGTCAAACTACCAACGAGAGACATTTATTTTTATGTGCATTTTGAGTATTATATGCATGAATTGTGCTGCACTAGTATATGTTCAATTTATATGATGATGTATAGCAACTTATACACTCATAAAAAGATCACTCACTCTCTATATTAACTTCACCCCAGTTTTATTAACAGTCTAGTGAGCCTAGTTTTATTTTCCCCCACAACTAATGATCTTCCTATTAGAGTTAATCTTCTAAATTTATTTCCATATAATTTATATATAAAAAAATTATATTTTTTTATATATAATATATAACACACATATATATTTTATATATTATACATACACAGTGGGTACGGAAATATTCAGACCCCCTTAAATTTTTCACTCTGTTATATTGCAGTCATTTGCTAAAATCATTTAGGTTCATTTTTTTTCCTCATTAATGTACACACAAGCACTCCATTATTGACGGGAAAACACAGAATTGTTGACATTTTTGCAGATTTATTAAAAAAGAAAAACTGAAATATCACTTGGTCTTAAGTATTCAGACCCTTTGCTCAGTATTTAGTAGAAGCACCCTTTTGATCCAATACAGCCACAAGTCTTTTTGGGAAAGATGCAAGAAGTTTTTCACACCTGGATTTGGGGATCCTCTGCCATTCCTCCTTGCAGATCCTCTCCAGTTCTGTCAGGTTGGATGGTAAACGTTGGTAGACAGACATTTTTAGGTCTCTCCAGAGATGCTAAATTGGGATTAAGTCAGGGCTCTGGCTGGGTCATTCAAGAACAGTCATGGAGTTGTTGTGAAGCCACTCCTTCGTTATTTTAGCTGTGTGCTTAGGGTCATTGTCTTGTTGGAAGGTAAACCTTCAGCCCAGTCTGAGGTCCTGAGCACTCTGGAGAATGTTTTTGTCCAGAATATCCCTGTACTTGGCCGCATTCATCTTTCCCTCGATTGCAACCAGTCGTCCTGTCCCTGCAGCTAAAAAACACCCCCACAGCATGATGCTGCCACCACCATGCAGCACTGTTGGGACTGTATTGGACAGGTGATGAGCAGTGCCTGATTTTCTCCACACATACAGCTTGGAATTAAGGCCAAAAAGTTCTATCTTGGTCTCATCAGACCAGAGAATCTTATTTCTCACCATCTTGGAGTCCTTCAGGTGTTTATTAGCAAACTCCATGCGGGCTTTCATGCGTCTTGCACTGAGGAGAGGCTTCCGTCGGGCCACTCTGCCATAAAGCCCCGACTGGTGGAGGACTATAGTGATGGTTGACTTTCTACAACTTTCAGCTCCCGACTGAATCTCTGGAGCTCAGCCACAGTGATCTTTGGGTTCTTCTTTACCTCTCTCACCAAGGCTCTTCTCCCCCGATAGCTCGGTTTGGGCGGACAGCCAGCTCTAGGAAGGGTTCTGGTCGTCCCAATTGTCTTCCATTTAAGAATTATGGAGGCCACTGTGCTCTTAGGAACCTTAAGTGCAGCAGAATTTTTTTTTTTAACCCTGGCCAGATCTGTGCCTTGCCACAATTCTGTCTGAGCTCTTCAGGCAGTTCCTTTGACCTCATGATTCTCATATGCTCTGACATGCACTGTGAGCTGTAAGGTCTTATATAGACAGGTGTGTGGCTTTCCTAATCAAGTCCAATCAGTATAATCAAAACCAGCTGGACTCAAAGGTGTAGAACCATCTCAAGGGTGATCAGAAGAAATAGACAGCACTTGAGTTAAATATATGAGTGTCACAGCAAAGGGTCTGAATACTTAGGACTAGGGTTGTCCCGATACCGATACTAGTATCAGTACAGATACAGAGCATTTGCCCAAGTACTTGTACTCGGGCAAATGCTCCCGATGCTTCACCCGATACCTGGACAGTCAGCGGTGATCAGTGCGGTGGGAGAGTTACAAGCACCGATCACCGCTGTATATATTTAAAAGTCTGACAGCCGTTTCTCCGCCTCTCCCCCCCCCCGCGGCTTTCAGCTGCTGTAGTGAAATCAGCGGTGATCAGTGCTTGTAACTCACACACGATCACCGCTGACTGTCCCCGCATCCTCCTCCAGCCCCCCTCCGTTCTGCTGCTGTTTTCCTCCCTCCATGCTGCGGTCTCGTGTCCCCCTCCATTCTCATGTCTCCCTCCGTGACCCCCTCCATTCTCATGTCTCCCTCCGTGCTGCCTTCCCCCTCCGTTCTCCTCCTCCACCCCCTCTTACTGTCAGGATGGAGAGCGGAGGTAGGAGCCGGTAAATCCGGCTCCTTACTGTTCCGAATGAACAGAGTCATCACTGACTCTGTCCATTCACATAACTGAAACATCGTAAACTGTGTTTACAATGTTTCAGTTTATGAATGAAGAGAAGCCGCTGTCTTCCCTCCATTCATTTTCAGCGCAGCTGAGGCTGCTGAGAAAGGGACCGGGGAATCTGTGTCCCTAGTCCCTTTCCCTGTCTCAAAGGGGAGATGTCAGAGGTCTGTTAAGACGCCTGATATCTCACCAAAGCCCCCCAACAGGGCTGATAAAAAAATAAAAAATTTAATAAAAAAATAAATAATAAAGAAATGAATTGTAAAAAATTAATTAAAAATAGAAGAAAAAACACACTGACACTGTCCACCCCCACCCTTAAAAAAAGAAAGCATTGTAAAAAAAATAAAAATAAAACAAATTGTAAAAAAAAAAAAAACTAATTGTAAAAAAAAAAAAAAAAAAAACTGACGTGCACTTTCACATGAGATTAAAAAAAAGTATCGGTATTGGCGAGTACTTGGAAAAAAGTATCGGTACTTGTACTCGGTCTTAAAAAAGTGGTATCGGGACAACCCTACTTAGGACCATGTGATATTTCAGTTTTTCTTTAATAAATCTGCAAAAATGTCACCAATTCTGTGTTTTTCTGTCAATATGGGGTGCTGTGTGTAGTACAGTGAGGGAAAAAAAATGAACTTAAATGATTTTAGCAAATGGCTGCAATATAACAAAAAGAGTGAAAAATTTAAGGGGGTGAGTGAGTGTACAGCTTGTATAACAGTGTAAATTTGCTGTCCCCTCAAAATAACAACACAGCCATTATATTCTAAACCGCTGGCAACAAAAGTGAGTACACCCCTATGTCCAAGTTGGGCCCAAAGTGTCAATATTTTGTGTGACCACCAATTATTTTCTAGCACTGCCTTAAGCCTCTTGGGCATGGAGTTCACCAGAGCTTCACAGGTTGTCATTGGAGTCCTCTTCCACGACGACATCACAGAGCTGGTGGATGTTAGAGACCATGCACTCCTCTACCTTCCGTTTGAGGATGCCCCACAGATGCTCAATAGGGTTTAGGTCTGGAGACATGCGAAGGGAGGGGGGTCATGCTCTGCTTCAGTATGTCACAGTACATGTTGGCATTCACGGTTCCCTCAATTACCTGTAGCTCCCCAGTGCCGGCAGCACTCATGCAACCCCAGACCATGTCTCACCACCATGCTTGACTGTAGGCAAGACACACTTGTCTTTGTACTCCTCACCTGGTTGCCACCACACACGATTGACACGATCTGAACCAAATAACTATCTTGGTCTCATCAGACCAAAGGACATTGTTCCAGTAATCAATATCTTTAGTCTGCTTGTCTTTATCAAACTGTTGGAGGGCTTTCTTGCACATCATCTTTAGAAAAGGCTTCCTTCTGGGATGACAGCCATGCAGGCCAATTTGATGCAGTGTGCAGCGTATGGTCTGAGCACTGACAGGCTGACCCCTCCCCTCTGCAGCAATGCTGGCAGCACTCACACGTCTATTTCCCAAAGACAACCTCTGGATAGAATGCTGAGCACGTGCACTCCACTTCTTTGGTCAACCATGGCGAGGCCCATTCTGAGCGGAATCTATCCTGTTAAACCTCTGTATGGTCTTGGCCACCGTGCTGCAGCTCAGTTTCAGGGTCTTGGCAATCTTCTTATAGCCAAGGCCATCTTTATGTAGAGAAACAATTCTTTTATTCAGATCCTCTCTTTTCCATGAGGTGCCATGTTGAACTTTCAGTGACCAGTATGAGAGAATGAGAGCGATACCAAATTTAAACACACCTGAGACCTTGTAACGTTAACGAGTCACATGACACCAGGGAGAAAAATTTGGACTTTTCACTTAGGGGTGTACTCACTTTTGTTGCCGGCGCTTTAGACATTAATTGCTGTGCGTTGAGCCATTTTGAGAGGACAGCAAATGTACACTGTTATACATAAGCTGTACACTCACTACTTTACATTGTAGCAAAGTGTCATTTCTTCAGTGTTGTCACATGAAAAGATATAATAAAATATTTACAAAAGCGGGAACGGTTTACTCACTTTTGTGCAATACACACACATTATATATATGTGTGTGTGTGTGTGTGTGTGTGTGTGTGTGTGTGTGTGTGTGTGTGTGTGTGTGTGTGTGTGTGTGTGTGTGTGTGTGTGTGTGTGTGTGTGTGTGTGTGTGTGTGTGTGTGTGTGTGTGTATTTATATTCTTTCACGTTGTCATTATGGGGTATTGTTTGTAGAATTTTGAAGAAAATAAATGTAATCCATTTTGGAATAAGGCTATAACATAATACTCACATAAATAATACACAAAAAAAAAAGAATCATAAAAGAGACTTAAAATTATATATTTAACCACTTAACGACCGCCCAATGTACATATACGTCGGCAGACAGGCACAATCACGTACCTGTACGTGCCTGCCTTTGTGTGGGTGGGGGGTCCGATCGGACCCCCTCCCGATACATGGGGCGTTCGGTATCGCTTCAGGAGCGATCCGGGATGAGGGGGCGGCCATTGGTTTCTGGCAACCCCCTCACGATCGCACCCGGCAAATGAGATGCTTCCTCTGCCTGTGTAATGTAAACACAGGCAGAGGAAGTGATGTCATCTCTCCATGCAGCGCTCTTTTCGTCCAGAGCGCAGAGGAGAGAAGACATCAGGTTAGTGCACCAACAGTACACTGACACGTAGGTACACATAGGCACACATTTCACCCCCCAGCCAGTGTCACTGATTGCAGTGATCATTTGTTTACTGATCACTGCATTTAGTGTCATCTGTGACAGTAAAAAGTTGCAGGGCAGTTAAGGTTTAGGCCCCTTTAGGGGGGGGGGGGTTAGGGGGCTACCCTGGACCTAATAAAGGTTTAACCACTTGATCGCCCCCCCTCCCCCCCATGTAACCCTTTCACCCCCTATCGCCAGTGTCACTACGCAATCGTTTTTCTGATCGCTGTATTAGCGTCGCTGGTGCCGCTAGGTAGCCAGTTTTTTTTTTTTAGGTTCGCCGCCAGGTTTTTATAGCGTCAGGTACCCCCATATATTATACTAAAAAGGTTTTAACCCCCTGATTGCCCCTAGAGTTAACCCTTTCACCAGTGATCACCGTATAAGTGTCACTGGTTAGCCAGTTAGTTATTTAGGTTACCCGTCAGGTTTTTATATAGCGCCATATATTACCCACTTAGCAACCACCTGCCGACAAATAACGTCGACAAGGTGGTTGCTTAACTCTGGGAGGACGTTATATAACGTCCTCCCAGAATCGCGCACACGGGAAACTCCGTGACCGCCGGGTCCAGAGGACCCGGCGCATCACGAATCGCGGTAAATCGCCGCTGATAGCGGCCGTTTACCACGTGATCGCACCGTCAAATGACGGAGCAATCACTTTTAAACAGACCGGCGTCATGTGATGACGCCGGTTCCTCTCTCCCCTCTCTGTACCGATCGGTACAGTGTGAGAGGAGAGGGGAGGGAGCAGATCAAGGCACCAGCTCTGTGGGCTGGATCTGTGACAATTGCAGTCACAGATCCAGCCATCCATCCATCCCTGGTGCAATACCCTGCAATACCCTGGTGCAATACCCCCTGCGCAACGCCCCGTGCAATACCCCCTGCGCAACGCCCCGTGCAATACCCCCTGCGCAACGCCCCGTGCAATACCCCCTGCGCAACGCCCCGTGCAATACCCCCTGCGCAACGCCCCGTGCAATACCCCCTGCGCAACGCCCCGTGCAAGACTCCGCAATGCCCGGAAATAACCACTTCCCGCCCGCCGGCCGTCATATGACATCCTTGACTTTGTGCGGGGATATCTGAATGATGGGTGCCGCTACAGGCATCATTCAGATATTAGCTTTTTCAGCCGGCGATTCCCTACACCATAAGAACAATTATAGCGGCTGTTCCGCCGCTTGATCATTCTTACGGGAGGCGAGAGGGGATGTCCCCCCCCCCGCCGCCCTCCGGTGCTTCTACCGACTAACCGCTACGATCAAAGCCAGGATTGTTGTTTTTTTTTCAGGCTTCCCAGCCTAGAGGTGAGATGTGGGGTCTTATTGACCCCATATCTCACTGTAAAGAGGACCTGTCATGCCATATTCCTATTACAAGGGATGTTTACGTTCCTTGTAATAGGTATAAAAGTGATTAAAAAAAATTTTGGGGCGGAAAAACATGTCAAACTAAAATAAATAAAGTAAAATGAACAATAAAAAAATAGATTTTTTTTTAAGCGCCCCTGTTCCCGTGAGCTCGCATACAGAAGCGAACGCATACGTAAGTCCCGCCCACATATGAAAACGGTTTTCAAACCACACATGTGAGGTATCTCTCTCTGCGAACGTTAGAGCGAGAGCAATAATTTTGTCCCTAGACCTACTCTAACTCAAAACATGTAACCAGTAAAAATATTTAAAGCGTCGCCTATGGGGATTTTTTAAGTAGCGAAGTTTGGCGCCATTCCACGAGTGTGTGCAATTTTTAAGGGTGACATGTTAGGTATCTATTTACTCGGCGTAACTTCATCTTTCACATTATGCAAAAACATTGGGCTAACTTTACTGTTTTTTTTTTTTTTTTTAAGCACAAAACATTTTTTTTCCGTAAAAAACGCGTTAACAAAATTGCTGCGCAAATATCGTGCAAGATAAAAAGTTGCAACAACCACCATTATATTCTCTAAGGTCTTTGCTAAAAAAACATATATAATGTTTTGGGGTTCTATGTAATTTTCTAGCAAACAAATGATGATTTTTACATGTAGGAGAGAAATGTCAGAATTGGCCTGGGTGCTCCAGAACGCCTGAAGGTGCTCCCTGCATGTTGGGCCTCTGTATGTGGCCACGCTGTGTAAAAGTCTCACACATGTGGTATCGCCATACTCGGGAGTAATAGCAGAATGTGTTTTGGGGTGTAATTTGTGGAATGCATATGCTGTGTGTGAGAAAAAACCTGCTAATATGACAATTTTGTGGAAAAAAAAAAAGAGAAAAAAAAATCTTGATTTTGCAAAGAATTGTGGGAAAAAATGACAACTTCAAAAAACTCACAATGCCTCTTTCTGAATACCCTGGAATGTCTTCTTTCCAAAAAGGGGTCATTTGGGGGGTATTTGTACTTTTCTGGCATGTTAGGGTCTCAAGAAATGAGATC
Organism: Rana muscosa; assembly: GCA_029206835.1. NCBI lineage: Eukaryota > Metazoa > Chordata > Amphibia > Anura > Ranidae > Rana > Rana muscosa. The sequence continues at coordinate 691,029,718 of CM055122.1, read as the reverse complement.
GGCCGTCAGTACTTCAGGTGTGATCAATTTTCAGATATTGGCACCATAGCTTGTGGACTCTATAACTTTCACAAAGACCAAATAATATGCACCAATTTGTACTTATTTTTACCAAAGATATGTAGCAGTATAAATTTTGGCCAAAATTTATGAAGAAAAAATAGTAATTTGCAAAATTTTATAACAGAAAAGAAAAAAAAAATCATTTTTTTTACAGAATTTTCAGTCTTTTTTCTCTTATAGCGCAAAAAATAAAAAACCCAACAGTGATTAAATACCACCAAAAGAAAGCTCTATTTGTGTGGGAAAAAAAGGATAAAAAATTCATATGGGTACAGTGTTGTATGACTGAGTAATTGTCATTCAAAATGTGAGAGCACCGAAAGCTGAAAATTGGTCTGGTTATTAAGGGGGTTTAAGTGCCCAGTGGTCAAGTGGCTACCTAATAAAGGTTTTATTTAACCCCCTGATTGCCCCTAGTTACCCCTTTCACCAGTGATCACCGTATAAGTGTTACGGGTGACGCTGGTTAGTTAGTTTGCTTTTTATAGCATCAGAGCACCCCCCGTATATAATCCAATAAAGATTTAACCCCCTGATCGCCCGGCGAGTAATATCAATTAGGTTTTAGCGTCTGCGTCGCCCCAAGACAGTGTCAGGCTAGTGCCAGTAACGCTAACACCCACGCGCAAAGCATACACCTCCCTTAGTGGTATAGTATCTGATCAGATCTATACTAGCGTCCCCAGCGGTTTAGGGTTCCCAAAAACGCAGTGTTAGTGGGATCAGCCCAGATACCTGCTAGCACCTGTGTTTTGCCCCTCCGTCCAGCCCAGGCCACCCAAGTGCAGTATCGATCGATCACTGTCACTTACAAAACACAACACACATAACTGCAGCGTTCGCAGAGACAGGCCTGATCCCTGCGACTCCAGTGCTGTAGGAGGTGATTTCAGTTAAAAAAAAAAAAAAGAAAAAAAAGAGCATATATGCCGAAGCAGGGACGGAGGAGCGATTTTGCTCCTAATGCCGCGTACATACGGTCAAAATTCCGACGGAGGCTTGCCCGTGGAAAAGTCTGACCGTGTGTACGCGGCATAACTTTTGCGGGAGGATGCCCCCATGCTTCGGCATATATAAATGGTGCATGTATGCCCCTCATTAGAAGTTGCTGAATGAAGGGAGGTATTCTAATGGTGGGCATACCCACCGATCAATCTCTTTTTTTTCATTCAGCCAACAGGCTGCATGAAAAAAAAGATTACAATACATGTCCAACAAGGACCAGCAACGTACTGGTATGTTGCTGGACTTTGGTTATACCAGATTGATGCCTGCGGGTTTAGGTATCATCTTGGTATCATTCTTTTCAGCCAGCGGCCGACTTTCATGTAAAAGCAATCCTAGCAGCTAATTAGCCTCTGGACTGCTTTTACAAGCAGTGGGAGGGAATGTCTCCCCCCCCCCCCCCCGGATATAAACAGCGCCATTGGGAAATTGGGAAAGCATTTTATCACACCGATCTTGGTGTGGTCAGATGCTTTGAGGGCAGAGGAAAGATCTAGGGGTCTAATATTTTTTTTTTTTATTATTATTTTTTTTAAAGAGAACCTGTCACTACCTATTGCTATCATAAAGGGGATATTTACATTCCCTGAGATAATAAAAATGGTAAAAAAAAAAAAAAAGAGGAAAGAACAGTTTAAAAAAAAAAAAAAAAAAGCAAAAAAAATAATAAAAATAAACATAAAAAGCACCCCTGTCCCCCCCTGCTCTTGGTCTGGCGTCATATGTAAACAGCAATTGCACCATGCATGTGAGGTATCACCGCGAAGATCAGATCGAGGGCAGTAATTTTAGCAGTAGCCCTCCTCTGTAAATCTAATGTGGTAACCTGTAAAGACTTTTAAAAATGTATGTAGTTTGTCGCCGCTGCGCGTTTGTGCGCAATTTTAAAGCATGTCGTGTTTGGTATCCATGTACTCGGCCTAAGATCATCTTTTTTTATTTCATCAAACATTTGGGCAAAATAGTGTGTTTTAGAGCATTAAAAGTAAAAAAGAGAGTATTTTTTCACCCAAAAATGTGTTTGAAAAATCGCTGCGCAAAAACTGTGTGGGAAAAAGAAATGCAACACCCATCATTTTAATCTGTAGGGCCTTTGCTTTAAAATATATGTGTGTGTGTGTGTGTGTGTGTGTGTGTGTGTGTGTGTGTGTGTGTGTGTGTGTGTGTGTGTGTGTGTGTGTGTGTGTGTGTGTATATATAATGTTTAAGGGTTCAACGTAATTTTCTTGCAAAAAAAAAAATAGAGAAAAGGATTTTACGGTGAGTAAAAAATCCTGAGTCCATGGACCGACACAGCTTCTCTATTGACAAAGTGGGTATTATCCGTTAATTAGGAGTGACTAGGCAGAAAAACTTGTAAAAAAAGTGTTGCATCACACCTTCTATACCCTCTGGGTATAACCTCTCAGTCTGCATCTCGCAGATCAGTTCGTCAAAAAGCAGTACATACTTAAAAGGAGGGGTGGGTGCTGTGTCGATCTATGGACTCAGAGAAAAGGATTTTACGGTGAGTAAAAAATCCTATTTACTCTTTCGTCCATGGACCGACACAGCTTCTCTATTGACAAAGTGGGACGTCCCAAAGCAGTGTCACAGAAAAAACGAGGGGTGGTAACAGCATAAAAACAAACTTCACCCCAAAACACAAAACAGCACTCCTCCAACGGAGGAGTTGCAACTCTAAACAGCGGCTTGCAAAACCTTGCGGCCGAAAGAGGCATCCGAAGATGCACCTACATCAACTTTGTAGAATTTTGTGAAAGTGTGAGCGGACGACCAAGTCGCCGCTTTATAGTTGGGAAACCGAGGCTTGATGTCGGAAAGCCCAAGAGGCACCTATTGCCCTGGTCGAATGCGCCGTGACAGGAAAGGGGGGCGCCTGACCCTTTAAGGCGTAAGCCTGGATTACTATCTGTCGGATCCACCTAGAGATGGGGGCCGATGAGACTGCTTGGCCCTTCTTGGGACCAGCCACCAAAACAAACAGTGAGTCTGACTTCCGGAACAGGGAAGTAGCAGATATGTATACTCTCAAAGCTCGGACAACGTCCAAGGAATGCAACGCCGACTCCTTAGGATTCGACAGGTAAGGACACAAGGATGGAAATACAATGTCTTCGTTGAGATGAAAAGCCGAAACGACTTTCGGAAGAAAGGAAGGCTGCGGCCGCAGCACCACCTTATCCTTGTGGAAAATCAAATAGGGAGCCTTGCAGGACAAGGCTGCCAGCTCAGACTCGTCTAACTGACATAACAGCCACCAAAAAGGGGACTATCTCTAATCTTCTCAAACGGTACCTTCTGAAGCACCGAGAGGACCAGGTTCAAGTCCCACGGAGGCAACGGGGGACGGACCGGAGGGGCCACATGTCGAACCCCCTGCACAAATGTACTCACAAGAGAGTGAGTCGCCAGGGGTCGCTAAAAAAAAGACAGCCAGGGCAGATATCTGACCCTTAATCGTACTTAGGGCAAGCCTTTGGTCCACCCCATGCTGTAAAAACAGCAGGATTCTGGAAACCAAATAGGTACGCGGATGCCATTTCATTTCCTCACACATGGAGATGTAGGCCTTCCAAGTGCGGTGATAAACCTTCCTAGAGGACGGTTTTCGAGCACTTCTCATAGTAGAGATAACCGAGTCTGACAGGCCCCGGTCTCTCAGTACCTGGTTCTCAACAGCCATGCCATTAAAGCCAATGACTGTAAAGCAGGATGGAGTATGGGACCTTGCGATAGCAGGTCCTTCCGTAGTGGTAGGCGCCGGGGACGTCTGCTACCAGACGTACTAGATCGGCGTACCAAGGACGCTGAGGCCAATCTGGAGCGATTAGGATCATTGGAATTCCCTCTGCCTCCACTCTGCGGAGCAGAAGAGGAAGAAGCCTTAAGGGAGGGAAGGCATAGATTAGCCGATACTGACCCCACGATGCTACCAACGCGTCCGTTGCGTCTGCCCATGGGTCTCTTGACCGGGCCACAAACCTCAATACCTTCCGATTGAGTCGGGAAGCCAGAAGATCTACGTCTGGTGTTCCTCATCTTTGGCAGAGGAGTTGGAACACCTCCGGGTGTAAGGACCATTCTCCCTGGTCCAGCATCTGGCGGCTCAGGTAGTCCGCCTGCCAGTTTTCCACACCCGGAATGTACACGGCCGATAGTGCCGGTACGCTCTTCTCTGCCCACTTCAGGATGCGAGCTACCTCCGATGCTGCAGCTGAGCTTCTTGTTCCTCCTTGATGATTGACATATGCCACCGCTGTGGCGTTGTCTGACTGGATCCTGACTGGACGCCCTTGCAGCCTCTGAGACCATTTGAAGAGGCACAGCTTGATCGCCCGGATCTCCAGGACATTGATCGGCAGGAGGGCTTCCTCTGGGGTCCAGCGACCTTGCGCTGACTGGACATCCCAGACTCCCCCCCCCCAACCTGTAAGGCTGGCGTCCGTCGTGATCACTATCCAGTAAACCGGAAGAAATGACTTCCCGGCCATTAGAGCCGGTGCTGTCAGCCACCATACCAGGGATCTCCTGACTAGGTAGCTCACTCGGATTTGATAATCCAGAGATGAAGGGCATCTGTTCCATCTGGACAGAACTTCCTTCTGTAACACTCGAGTGTGGTATTGAGCATATGGGACCGCCTCGAAGGAGGCTACCATGAGGCTCAACACTCGCATGCAAAAACGGAGTGACGACCAATTCCTGGAAGTCAGCTGCCGTACTGCAGCCCGGAGGGTCTGCAACTTCTCCACAGGGAGGAATACCTTTGCCTCTGAGGAATCCAGAATCAACCCCAGGTACGCTAGGCGTTGAGTGGGCACCAATACTGACTTTTGCGTGTTTAGTATCCAACCACAGTCTCGAAGAGTCTGACAGGTAATGGACACGCTTACCTCTAATTCTGAGCTTGAAGGGGCCTTCAGCAGAAGGTCGTCCAAGTAACCTGCGATAGCGATACCCCGCTGTCTTAGAAGTGCCAGAATCGGAGCGAGCACCTTGGTGAAAGTCCTGGGTGCTGAGGCAAGGCCAAACGGGAGGGCCACAAACTGGTAGTGGTTCTTCCCGATTGCAAATCGCAGAAACCTCTGGTGTCTGGAGTATATGGGGACATGCAGGTATGCGTCCTTGATGTCCAAGGAGGCCAGAAAATCCCCCGAATGGAGAGCCGTGACTACAGATCGAACCGACTCCATCCGAAATCTTTGTACTTTCACAAAGCAATTGAGGGCTCTGAGATCCAAGATTGGCCGAACCTCCTCCTTCTTCGGCACAATGAACAGATTTGAGTAAAAACCCTGACCCCGTTCCTGTTCTGGAACTGGAATAACTACCCCGCGTTCCAGTAGACCCTGGACCGCCCCATACAGGGCCTCCCGATGGGTCGGTAGTAGCTGGAGATTGGAGGTGATGAATCTGTCCGGTGGACAAGAGAGAAATTCTATCTCGTAGCCTGAGGAGATTACTTCGCAAACCCACCTGTCGGAGATTAGAGCTGTCCAGTGAGTCGCGAATTTGCGAAGACGTCCCCCCAACCGAGAGCTGGGTGGGGGCGGACCTTCATGCGGACGCAGATTTGTCCGCAGGCTTGTTGGGTCTGCGGGACCAAGGACGCTTTTGTCCTTGGGCAGGCGCTTTATCGGCCTGGGGTTTTTTCCCTGTCGCCCTAAGGGGGCGAAAAAAACGCTTGCGTGCAGTAAAGGAGGGCCCTTGCCCTTGGCGTGGCCCCTCGTCCTTGCTAGTTTGGGAAGCAAAGTGCTTTTACCTCCTGTGGCATCCTTGATGATGTCATCCAGAGAAGCCCCAAAAAGTCTGTCGCCCTTAAAAGGAAGACCCAACAGGGCTTTCTTGGAAGTCTGGTCCGCAGACCAGCCATTTAGCCAGATCAGGCGGCGTATTGCTACTGCATAAACCAAAGCTTTTGACAGCAGGGGAATAGTATCCATGTCTGACTCGCAGACAAACTTAAGGCCCTGGACCAACTGGTCGGCCAAAGTTATCTCATTAGGAGGAGCATCTCGCTCCTTTAACCCCTGGAATAGCAATTTTGCCCATTCAGTAAGTGTCTGAGACACTAGGGCCCCCGCCAATGCCGGGCGTACTGCCGAGCCTACCACTGAGTATAGGTAGCGAGCGAGTGCTTCAGCCTTCTTATCCACAGGGTCCTTGAAAACAGGAGCCCCTTCTACTGGAATAGTGGTGGCTCTATTAAGTCTGGACACCGAAGGGTCCACTATAGGGGGAGAGGTCCATATCTTCAGAAAACTCTCCTCAAAGGGGTACCGTACTGCAAACCTCTTTGGGGCTGTAAAGACCCTCAGTGGGTTCTCCCATTCCTTGTATAAGAGTTTGTCAAAATAAGACACACAAGGGAACACCTTAGCAGTGCGGGCAGGTTTACGAAAACCAAAGGGGACTGGAGTATCTGCTACTTCTGCAGTATTTTCCAACTTTAGCGTATCCCGCACTGCAGTAATAAGGTCAGATACCAAAGCCGTCTCGCGTACTGACCTGGACTTGGAGTCATCCTCACTGTCCGATCGGTCACGGTCTGCAGTCTCTGATGCATCAGAATCTGGGCCATGAGCCGTAGCTGGACCTGGTTCTGCATCAGAAATATCCCCAGAAGATTGCAGGGGACGGGGGGCGTTTATAACCCCCTGTATTCCCGTGTGCTGCTTCCACCCTGGCAGCAAACGCCTCTAGGATTGCCGACATAGCGTCCATAGACACCTCAGGGACACCAGCTGCTAAATCTGGTGTTTCAGGGGAGAAGACATCTGGCTCAGACGCCATGCTGACCACATGCTGACACCCACAGGGCTCCAGGCAAGATATCAATGGGCCACCCTCCTGTGCTGCAGAGACGCTGGGTCACCCAGAGGACTAACCACCCTGGATAGGTACTGCTATGCTGCCGTGTGCTGCGTCTGTGATGCTGTCCCGCTGCTGCTGTGTCAGTCTGCTTCTTTTATCAGCACTTCCTGTGTGAATTTTCGCGCCAGTGTAATGCACCCTAGAGGCCGGAGGCTCTCGCAAAATGGCTGCCAAAAACGTCTGTATGGAAGGCAATGTGGGCTCCAAGAAAATGGCAGCGGAGCCGAAGATAGAGGTCAAGCAGCCGTAGCCCACAAAAAGATGGCCGCCGAATGGCAATATATACATACAGGGTGGACAAACATGGCCGCCGATCACCTGATAGGGGCCAGTGGGTGTGGCCGAACCACAGGAAGATGTCCGCCGGGCAGTCACAAGAGGCCAAACTTGGCATGGACCACCTCAAAATGGCCGCCGACAGCATGGAGGAGGAGGAAACACACACACACACACACACACACACACACACGTAAGCAGAAATGACAATTCTTTTAAATGTTAGTTACAGCCAGCCCCGCTCCAGTGGAACCCCTTAGGTGACCCCCAGCAACCTTTAACTAGAAGCCCAGGGAGGAGGGAAAGGCAGGGAGAGAGGGAAGAAAGGGGCCACAACCACTTACTTGATCTCTCCAGGAATGTCCAGCTAAATCACCCAGCCGAGGCAGGGGAGTTTTACTTACCTATCCTGCATGTATTATGCTGGAAGACATTCCAAACAGATCATCGTCCGCGCACGGAAGGTGACTGTTGGCCAGGCATGCTGTGATTGGACCCAAAAGGGACGATCATATGTATGCCCTGGAGCGTGACGCTCCCCGGACAGGCTGCTGCGACTCGGCAGTAAGGTCAGCCGAAGCTGAGCGGTCCGATGCAGGCCCTGGAGCGTAGGCTCACCGGCCAACCGTGGAGCGACGGGCATGTCGTGGAAAACCCAGCGCGTAGCTAGGGTCGGTACACGCTCCATGGCAACAACAAATGTAGCAAAAAAATATATATATACAGTGCCTTGCGAAAGTATTCGGCCCCCTTGAACTTTTCATCCTTTTGCCACATTTCAGGCTTCAAACATAAAGATATAAAATTTTAATTTTTTGTGAAGAATCACCAACAAGTGGGACACAATTGTGAAGTGGAACGAAATCTATTGGATATTTTAAACTTTTTTAGCAAATAAAAAACTGAAAAGTGGTGCATGCAAAATTATTCGGCCCCTTTACTTTCAGTGCAGCAAACTCACTCCAGAAGTTCAGCGAGGATCTCTTAATGATCCAATGTTGTCCTAAATGACTGATGGTGATAAATAGAATCCACCTGTGTGTAATCAAGTCTCTGTATAAATGCACCTGCTCTGTGATAGTCTCAGGGTTCTGTTGAAAGCGCAGAGAGCATCATGAAGACCAAGGAACACACCAGGCAGGTCTGTAATACTGTTGTGGAGAAGTTTAAAGCCGGATTTGGATACAAAAAGATTTCCCAAGCTTTAAACATCCCAAGGAGCACTGTGCAAGCGATCATTTTGAAATGGGAGTATCAGACCACTGCAAATCTACCAAGACCTGGCTGTCCCTCTAAACTTTCAGCTCAGACAAGGAGAAGACTGATCAGAGATGCAGCCAAGAGGCCCATGATCACTCTGGATGAACTGCAGAGAACTACAGCTGAGGTGGGAGAGTCTGTCCACAGGACAACAATCAGTCCTACACTGCACAAATCTGGCCTTTATGGAAGAGTGGCAAGAAGAAAGCCATTTCTCAAAGATATCCATAAAAAGTCTCGTCTAAAGTTTGCCACAAGCCACCTGGGAGACACACCAAACATGTGGAAGAAGGTGCTCTGGTCCGATGAAACCAAAATCGAACTTTTTGGCCACAATGCAAAACGATATGTTTGGCGTAAAAGCAACACAGCTCATCACCCTCAACACACCATCCCCACTGTCAAACATGGTGGTGGCAGCATCATGGTTTGGGCCTGCTTTTCTTCAGCAGGGACAGGGAAGATGGTTAAAATTGAGGGGAAGATGGATGCAGCCAAATACAGGACCACTCTGGATGAAAACCTGTTGGAGTCTGCAAAAGACCTGAGACTGGGACGGAGATTTATCTTCCAACAAGACAATGATCCCAAACATACAGCAAAATCTACAAAGGAATGGTTCACGAATAAACGTATCCAGGTGTTAGAATGGCCAAGTCAAAGTCCAGACCTGAATCCAATCGAGAATCTGTGGAAAGAGCTGAAAACTGCTGTTCACAAACGCTCTCCATCCAACCTCACTGAGCTCGAGCTGTTTTGCAAGGAAGAATGGGCAAGAATTTCAGTCTCTCGATGTGCAAAACTGATAGAGACATACCCCAAGCGACTTGCAGCTGTAATCGCAGCAAAAGGTGGCTCTACAAAGTATTAACGCAAGGGGGCCGAATAATTTTGCACGCCCCACTTTTCATTTTTTTCTTAGTTAAAAAAGTTTCAAAAATCCAATAGATTTCGTTCCACTTCACAATTGTGTCCCACTTGTTGGTGATTCTTCACAAAAAATTAAAATTTTATATCTTTATGTTTGAAGCCTGAAATGTGGCAAAAGGATGAAAAGTTCAAGGGGGCCGAATACTTTCGCAAGGCACTGTATACACACACACACACACACACACACACACACACACACATTTTTTCCCCCGGACCAATGGGCCCGAAGGGAGCCATGTCCTACTCCTTGCTAGACAGAAAAAAACTGATCTGCGAGATGCAGACTGAGAGGTTATACCCAGAGGGTCCGCCCCCTGGGCGGTACTGTAGAAGGTGTAATGCAACACTTTTTACAAGTTTTTCTGCCTAGTCACTCCTAATTAACGGATAATACCCACTTTGTCAATAGAGAAGCTGCATCGGTCCATGGACGAAAGAGTAAATATGTTTTCATGTAAACAAAAAGTGTCACAAAGGGCTTTGTCTTCAAGTGGTTAGAAGAGTGGATGATGTGTGACATAAGCTTCCTAATGTTGTGCATAAAATGCCAGGACAGTTCAAAACCCCCCCCAAATGACCCCATTTTGGAAAGTAGACACCCCAAGCTATTTGCTGAGAGGCATGTCGAGTCCATGGAATATTTTATATTTTGACACAAGTTGCGGGAAAAAGAAAATTGTTTTTATTTTTTTTGCACAAAGTTGTCACTAAATGATATATTGCTCAAACATGCCATGGGCATATGTGGAATTACAACCCAAAATACATTCTGTTGCTTCTCCTGAGTACGGGGATACCACATGTGAGACTTTTTGGGAGCCTAGCCACGTACGGGACCACAAAACCCAAGCACTGCCTTCAGGCTTTCAAAGGGTGTACATTTTTGATTTCACTCCTCACTGCCTATCACAGTTTCGGAGGCCATGGAATGCCCAGATGGCACAAAACCCCACCAAATGACCCCATTTTGGAAAGTAGACGCCCCAAGCTATTTGCTGAGAGGTATGGTGAGTATTTTGCAGATCTCGCTTTTTGTCACAAAGTTTTTTGTCACAAAGTTTTTTTCTCTCAAATTTCAAAAATGATTTTCCTTTCTTCATTTTCAAAAACAAACAAGAGCTGTAAAATACTCACCATGCCTCTCAGCAAATAGCTTGGGGTGTCCACTTTCTTTTTTTGTCATTATTCAATCACTTGGGACAAAAAAATTAATCAATGGGCTCAACATGCCTCTCAGCAAATAGATTAGGGTGTCTACTTTCCAAAATGGGGTCATTTGGGGGGGTGTGTGCCATCTTGGCATTTTATGGCCTTCAAAACTGTGATAGGTAGTGAGGAGTGAAATCAAAAATTTATGCCCTTAGAAATCTTAAAGGCGGTGTTTGGTTTTCGGGGTCCCGTACTCTGCTAGGCTCCAATAAAGTCCCACACATGTGGTATCCCCGTACTCAGGAGAAGCAGCAGAATGTATTTTGGGGTGTAATTTCACATATACCCATGGCATGTTTGAGCAATATATCATCTAGTGACAACTTTGTGCATAAAAAAAGTTTGTCATATTCCCGCAACTTGTGGCAAAATATAAAATATTCCATGGACTCACAACATGCCTCTCAGCAAATAGCTTGGGGTCAGTGGCGGAATTTTCAGGGTCGCAGCAGTCGCAGTTGCGACTGGGCCCTGTAATTCCGCCAGGTCCGGAGGGCCCGCAGCCCGTCCGTGTATTTCGCCGCGCCGCTAGGGGCGGGGCAACGGGTCAATTGCCCCCCCCCGAGAAAATCGTGAGCAGGCTGTACTGACGCCGACCCCTTCAGCCGTTGCTGACAGGCTCTGTGAAGGGACACATGCAGAGCCGCAGCTGCGGGGGATTCTACCCCTCCTTCTCCTCCTTGAGCCAAGCAGCTGGCAATGCCTGCTCCTATTGGCTACATTCAGGGCCAATGGCTAGGAAACTAAGAAGAGAGGCTCATGGGAAATGTAGTTCCGGATACCAGCAGGCCTGGGACGATTCCCTGAGAGAGAGTGCACTGCAGCCCCCAACATGCCGAGCGGGGGGAGGAGGGGGAAGAGGGGATTGAGGACTTTAAAAGAAGAGGGACCATGAGCCTGTCGGGTGGAGGAAGCCAGTGATTCTACTATATATCCCCCAAGGTAAGAACTTACTTCCAGATGGAGGGGCAGGGATGCAGGCTTCCATAGAGGTACAGCCGTACAGGACCTTATCACTGGCTGCTCCTACCATCCTCTCCACCACCACCACCTGTGCCTCTTACTGATCCCATCCCCCCACCACTGATCTCATCCCTATCCCCCCCCCATTACTTCTACAACAGAGGTGATGAGGGGGATAGGGATGAGATCAGTGGTGGGGGGATGGGATCAGTAAGAGGCACAGGTGGTGGTGGAATTTTTTTTAAAATATGTGGTGTTGGGGTGTGTGGCACTGCCTTCCACCTGAATGGTGGTGTGGGTAGAGAAATTCTTAAGTGCTAATTAAGTGAGATCCACCTCCACAAGGGTGGTTGTATCCAAATTAATAGTGAACCTTCCAAAGTGATAATGGCATCTTCAATTGTTGTGTCAAGTGAAACCCGTTGCTACATGCCACCTATGAAGAGCGAATCAATGATCGAGTCGCTCTTCCTGGGGGCAAGTCAACAAGGGATGTGTAGCAAAACTTGGTTGCTAAGAGTTTAGGAATTAACCTGAAAAGTGATCCAAACTCGTGTCACCCTTCAACGGGTGGTATTAACCCTTACTCTTTAAATTAGAAACACTCAAGTGCACTAAATGCTAAATCAGGTGTTCAAACAACATATTCTAAACTTCACAGCAATAAGCATCAGGATAAAAAAACATAGTATAGTTGCCCTATATTCAAACACCTGTGGGCAGTGCTTTGTGAAGAAAAAAAAAATAATATTTAGTACTGCCCACAGGTGTTGGGCACTTGAGTGTTTCTAATTTAACCAGTACCCCTCAAGTACCACTGCTGCCACCCCCCCTCAAGTTGAAATTTAGAAAAAAAATTACTTTGTCGTACAGTGTAAAAACGTCTACGTTCCAAAATGGGGTCATTTGGAGGGGTTTTGTGCGATTTGGCATTTTATGGCCTTCGAAACTGTGATAGGTAGTGAAATCAAAAATTTGCGCCCTTAGAAACCTGAAGGCGGTGCTTGGTTTTCGGGGCCCCGTACGTGGCTAGGCTCCCAAAAAGTCCCACACATGTGGTATCCCCGTACTCAGGAGAAGCAGATAAATGTATTTTGGGGTGCAATTCCACATATAACCATGGCATGTGTGAGCAATACATCATTTAGTGACAACTTTTTGTAAAAAACAATTTACATTATTCAATCACTTGGGACAAAAAAAAATATTCAATGGGCTCAACATGCCTCTTAGCAATTTCCTTGGGGTGTCTACTTTCCAAAATGGGGTCATTTGGGGGGGTTTTGTCCTGCCCTGCCATTTTAGCACCTCAAGAAATGAGATAGGCAGTCATAAATTAAAAGCTGTGTAAATTCCAGAAAATGTACCCTAGTTTGTAGACGCTATAACTTTTGCGCACACCAATAAATATACGCTTATTGACATTTTTTTTACTAAAGACATGTGGCTGAATACATTTTTGGCCTAAATGTATGACTAAAATTTAGTTTATTAGATTTTTCTTATAACAAAAAGTAGAAAATAGGATTTTTGTACTCACCGTAAAATCCATTTCTCTGACGTCCATGGACTGACACAGCTGGATACTGTAAACGCGTGGGTATATGTCCCTGCTCGCAGGAGAAGATCTAGGCAGAATGATGTTAGAAACATTCTACAACAAACCAGAGCTTAACAGCCCCGCCCAGGGGGGCGGTCCCTCCGGACTCTACCCTCCCACCTGCAGTCAGCAGACCTCAGTTCGTAATAAAGCAGTACAAACCTTAAAAAGGAAGGGTGGGTGCTGTGTCAGTCCATGGACGTCAGAGAAATGGATTTTACGGTGAGTACAAAAATCCTATTTTCTCTTATCGTCCATGGACTAACACAGCTGGATACTGTAAACGTGTGGGACATCCCAAAGCAGTATCAGAAGGGTGGGAGCAGTAGTAAAGGAACAACCAAAACTTCACTCCAAACAAGCAGAGCTCCTGAACGGAGGAGTTGCAACATTAAACAGCGGCCTGCAATGCTTTGCGGCCAAAGGGAGCATCCGAAGATGCAGCAACATCAACCTTATAAAATCTTGAAAAGGTATGAACGGACGACCAGGTCGTCGCCTTGCACACTTGTGCAACCGACGCTTGATGTCGGAAGGCCCAGGAAGCACCAATTGCCTTGGTGGAATGCGCCGCAACCGGAAAGGGAGGCGGCCGCCCTTTAAGGGCATAGGCCTGTATGACGGTCTAAAAAATGGTTTATTGCGGTGAGAGGTTCTACCTTTTTTCTGATTGGCTCACAATAAGTGTGGCGGAGACCTCCGCGCATACAGTCCCTGACAAAAGTCTTGTCGCTTGTGTACAAATTGACCTGAAGTGCTGCTAAAATATATTTCTAATCAAGATTTTGTTACAAGAAATGGGTCATTTTAATCCCAACAGCTTTTGTAATAATGTTTCAGTGCAAAACGAAACTGACAAAAAGTATTCTAATATTCACAGCTTGGTAAAGCCCATTGAGTCAATTTTTGCCAAGACATAAGTGTTGTCGCCTTGTTATATGAGCTTCACCTGTGACTAATAATGGATCAATTAGGTCTCAGGTGTGTATAAAAAGAGCACCAGTACACTAGACCTTCTCAACTGCAACTAGACCTCTGCAAACATGCCTAAGACTCACCCGGAGACTAAAGTGTTAATTATCAAGAGGCTGAAGACCAGATCCACTGCTGATGTGGCAGACACCTTCAATGTGTCTCAGCGTCAAGTTCAGAGGGTAAAAAAAAAGATTTGAAGAGACTGGAGACGTTTTGGACAAGGCCAGGTCAGGCCGACCCCGCAAGACAACTGCTCGAGAGGACCGTTTGTTGGCTCAAAACTCCAAGGCCAGCCCATTTTCCACTGCAGCAGAGCTCCACGAGACCTGGTCACCTGAAGTCCCTGTGTCAACCAGAACAGTTTGTCAGATTCTGTCTCGAAATGGCCTCCATGGTCGAATCAGTGCCCATAAGCCAGCACTAAACAAAAGACAATTGAAAAACCATGTGGCATTTGCCAAGGGCCACAGCCTGCTAAAAGGATGGACTCTGGAAAAGTGGCAGAAGGTGGATTTTTCAGATGAATCTTCTGTTGAATTACACCACAGTCGCCGCAAATATTGCAGGAGACCAACTGGAACCCGCGTGGAGCCGAGATTTACCCAGAAAACAGTGAAGTTTGGTGGAGGCAAAATCATGGTCTGGGGTTACATCCAGTATGGGGGTATGCGAGGGATCTGCAGGGTGGAAGCAACATCAATAGTCTAAAATACCAAGAAATCTTAGCTACCTCTTATATTCCCAACCATAAAAAAGGCCAAATTTTGCAGCAGGATGGTGCTCCATCGCATACTTCCATCTCCACATCAAAGTTCCTTAAGGCAAAGAAGATCAAGATGCTCCAAGATTGGCCAGCCCAGTCACCAGACATGAACATCATTGAGCATATGTGGTGTAGGATGAAAGATGAAGCATGGAAGACGAAACCAAAGAATATTGATGAACTCTGGGAGGCATGCAAGACTGTTTTCTTTGCTATTCCTGATGACTTCATCAATAAATTGTATGAATCCTTGCCAAACCGCATGGATGCGGTCCTTCAAGCTCATGGAAGTCATACAAGATATTAAATTTGGATCTCACAGCACCACTACTTAATTTGCTGACATATTTTTGGATTTTCAGTAAAGTTGTTCAATTTCTGTATAGGCGACAAAACTTTTGTCTTGCCAAAATTTGACCTGTCTGTCTTGATTAAATGATAAATCTTTTTTCAGTGAAACTAATTTATTTCAGTGCATTAAACATCATTTGGGAGGGCTTTAGCTTTTCATAGGAGCTATTTCTAGCACCAATTGATTAATTATAAGTCAGGTTAATAGCAGGAGTTTCTACAAAATAGAGAAGCGACAAGACTGGTCAGGGACTGTATATAAGGATCTTCTTTGACCGGAGATGATGTCCTTGATGATGCCCTGGAGGAGGGGCGAAATGCATTGACGAATTTCCAGTCAACACTAACAACCAGTGACGCTGCTTCCGGTTCTTGTGGAACGCACGCCGTTGTGAACCCGGAACACACCGACGCTCGGTTATCATTGAAGGCTTGTGAGTTTTCCCAATAACAGCATATTGTTAATCTGTTCCTAAGCAGTACTTCACAAGTTGCTTTTTCTTTTTATTCCCCACATGGTCCTCTGATCTCTGCTGTTATTGAGCCAACTGTTGAATTTTACCGAACATTATCGGTCCTAGATGTCGGATGTTGGGTGACTTATTTTAAATCAATTTTTTTCCTTCCTTCTATATTACAACCACTGTTGCATATGGGACATTATTTCTTTGATGTTGAAAACCATCTGTAGTACTGTGAATTACTCCTAGAGCTATTTGCCTGGTTGTTCAGTTCATTTAATGTTTAAGCACTGAATCGCAGTGTGAAACGTCATCGAATACTCGCTGTTTATTGCTGTGGCATGTTTGTGCTTTTGTTTTAAATAAAAGAAAATTTTTTGTAGTGCGGCTGTCCAAGCGTTTTCCTCAGATTTTTTGCATTGTCATATGCATTGCCTGCACCCACGGCTCTGGATCTTGTGAATGAGTCACCAGTCACATCTGAGCGGTAACTCTCTCCTTCTTAAGGTGAAGGGCCGAGACCATTCTTAGAAAAGAAGGACGGTCGTGGGCACAACACCGCCATATCCTTATGGAGGACCAAGTAACGCGACTTGCCGGACAAGGCCGCCAACTCAGACACCCGTCTAACCGAAGCAATGGCCACTAAGAAGGCCAACTTCCGGGACAAGGTCAAGAGAGGAATCTCTCTGATATTCTCAAAGGGATGTTCTTGGAGAACCAAGATGCATCAAATTCAGATCCCAAGTAGGGAGAGGAGGCTTGACAGGGGGGATCACATGGCGAACCCCCTGCACAAAAGGTGCTATCAAGGAATGGCCCGGTAGCGGTCGTTGAAAAAGACAGCCCGGGGCGAAATCCGACCCTCAAAAAAAAGGTATGCAAGGCCAGCTTTTGGGTCACACCACGCTGTAAGAACAGCAAAATCCTGGGAACGGAATACATCCGAGGACGCCACTCAAGTTCCTCGCACATAGCGATGTAAGCCTTCCAGGTACGGTGAGATATCTTTCTGGAGGAAGATTCCCGTGTCAACAACATAGAAGAGATGACCGAATACGAGAGAACTCGGTCCTTCAGCACCTGGCTTTCAACAGCCATACCATTAAAGCCAAAGGACTGTAAAGCAGGATGAAGTATGGGATCATGAGACAGAAGGTCCATCCCAATAGGCAGTCGCCAGGAACGTCTGCGACTAGCCAAAGTAGATCGGCGTACCAATGTCGCCGTTCCGGAGCACTGGAATGGCCTCAGCCCCTACTCTGCGAAGCCGGCGAGGCAACAACAGTAGCGGAGGGTAAGCATATATCAGGCGATACTGCCCCCATGGGCTTCCAATGCATCCGCCCAGGGGTCCCTGGACCTGACCACGATCTTGCCACCTTGCGAGTGAGTCGAGAGGCCATAAGGTCCACTTCCGGTGCCCCATCTCCGGTAAAGGAGGTGGAAACACCTCCGGATGCAAGGACCCTTCCCCTACAATGCACACGGCCGACAGGACCGTCTTGCAGCGAGATGTATGAAAATCCCAAAGGGACTCCGCAATGTATCGGAGAAGGGAGGCCCCGGTGTACAGGGTGCCTCAACTGTTGGCCAATAAAGGCAACTTGACGAAACTTCCCTAGAAACTCAGTCAGAGGACTAGTACCTTAGCCTCCACAGGTGGCGCAAACCCACCCTGGGCACAGAGACCCTAAAGGCTAAAGCAGTTGCAGTGCACCTGCTAGACGACTGATGGATGAAGCAGAGGCTTTTGCCCAGTCATTGAGCTACAAAAAACGCCAGAGACGCAGCCACTAACGGGCGTAACGCTAAGCTCAGCCTGGCAAACACAGTCCAAGCCAGCGCTTCTAATCACCACTGAAAGCAGGTGGAAAGTGATACCCCTGAAACCAGGGATCCTTGTTACAATACTCCATCCAGCAGCTACCCATGGATAATAGGATTTTTATAACAGCTTACCTGTAAAATCCTTTTCTTGGAGTACATCACGGGACACAGAGCGGCATAGTCATTACTATGTGGGTTATATAGATACCTTCAGGTGCTGGCACTGGCAACTTCCAAAACCGGAAGTACCCTCCCCTATATAAGCCCCTCCCATCCGGGAGTACCTCAGTTTTGTAGCAAAGCAATAAGTGTCCCCAAAAGAGGGGTGGGAGCTCTGTGTCCCGTGATGTACTCCAAGAAAAGGATTTTACAGGTAAGCGATTATAAAAATCCTATTTTCTTTCTCGTACATCACGGGACACAGAGCGGCATAGTCATTACTATGTGGGATGTCCTAAAGCAATGCCCAATGAGGGGGGGGATACACCATACATAAGCTGAGCGCTATCAGACATGAGGATCTTTTGCGGCCTGCAACACACTGCGCCCAAAGGCGACATCCTCCTGACTTCTAACGTCCACCTGGTAGAACCTAGTAAACGTGTGTACTGAAGACCATGTTGCGGCCTTACAGATTTGAGCCAGGGAGGCCTGGTGATGCACTGCCCATGAAGTTCCAACTGCTCTCGTGGAGTGCGCCCTAACTTTGAACGGAGGCGGTCTCCTTCTCAAGCCATAGGCTTGCATTATGACCTGTCGAATCCACTTGGCTAAAGTAGATTTTGACGCTGCCTGACCCCTTCTGGGGCCTTCCGGCAGAATAAACAAAGTATCCGTTCTGCGAATCTGAGCAGTGGCTTTTAGATAAGCTTTAACTGCTCTTACTACATCCAAAGAATGTAATAATTTTTCCTCTACTGAACTAGGTTTGGGGAAAAAAAAAGAAGGAAGAACCACATCTTGGTTCAAATGAAACCTCGATACCACCTTCGGAAGAAAGGTTGGATGAGGACGTAACACTACTCTGTCCTTATGGATAACCAGATATGGCTCCCTACAGGACATAGCGGCTAATTCCGACACTCTTTTAGCCGAACAAATGGCTACTAGAAAAATCAATTTCCTGGTGAGAAGAACCAGGGAAATATGCTGTAATGGTTCAAATGGTTGTTTCTGTAGAACCGACAGAACCAGGTTTAAGTCCCATGGACATATGGGAATATTAACCGGAGGGCTAATACGCATCACTCCTTGTATAAAGGCTTTGACTAGTGAATGCGAAGCCAAGGGCCTCTGAAAAAATATTGACAAGGCCGAAATCTGACCCTTGATAGTACTCAAGGCAAGCTTCCTATCTACAGCCCACTGTAGGAAGTCCAGAATCCTACCTATTACGTACTTTCGTGGATGCCATTTCTTGGCCTCACACCAGGCGATGTAGGCCTTCCAGATTCTATAGTAGATCTGCCTGGATACCGGCTTCCTGGCATTGATCATGGTAGATACAACAGGATTAGAGAGAGCTCTCTTTTTTAGAATGTGGGCTTCAATAGCCAGGCCGTCAAACCTAGGGCTGGTAAGGAAGGGTGGTATATCGGTCCTTGCGAAAGCAGGTCCGGACGATGTGGGAGGGTCCAAGGACTCCCCACAGACATTTTTACAATCTCCGCGTACCACGCTCTTCAGGGCCACCAAAATCACTGGTTTCTTTTCTACCCTGATTCTGCGGAGTAATCGAGGTAACAATTGTGGCGGTGGGAATGCATATATCAGCTTGAACTGATCCCAAGGGAACACTAGGGCATCCGAGCCGCAAGCTAGGGGATCCCTTGTCCAAGAGACAAACCTGTCCACCTTTGCGTTGAATCTGGATGCTAGCAGATCTACATCCGGTGTTCCCCACCGCTGACATATTGTCCGGAAAACCTCGGCATGAAGGGACCATTCCCCTGGGCATAATTGTTGGCGACTTAGAAAGTCCGCCTTCCAATTCTCCACTCCTAGAATGAATACCGCGGATATGGCTGGGACATATCTTTCTGCCCATTTCAGGATGCAATTTACTTTCCTCTGGGCTGCACGACTCCTGGTGCCACCCTGATGATTGATATATGCCACTACTGTGGCATTGTCTGATTGAATTCTGACAGGGGACCCTTGGAGTTTGGATGTCCATGCTACTAGGGCATACCGGGCTGCTCGTATCTCTAAGAGATTGATGGGCAGGGCCTTTTCCGCATCCGACCATCTGCCCTGGAGAGACCATTGCTCCAGTACTGCTCCCCAGCCTATAAGGCTGGCATCTGTAGTGACCACCTTCCAAGAAATCGGACTGAAGGATTTCCCTTTTTCCAGATTCTGGGGAACCAATCACCAACGGAGGCTCTTGCCAACGGAAGGGGACAAGGACATTGGTAAGTCTAGGGCCTGAACTTTCTTGTTCCAGGCTGACAGTATGGCCCTTTGCAAATTCCTTGAATGGAATTGACCGTAGGGTACTGCTTCGAATGATGCCACCATTTTTCCCAGCAGCCTCATGCACAGGCGTATGGACGGCTGTCTTTTTGTACCCACTAAGTGGTCCAAATCTCTCAAAGACAACACCTTTTTTCGAGGCAAGAATATTTTCCTCTGGCCTGAATCTAGCCTTAGCCCCAAGTATTCCAGACTTTTGACTGGTTTTAGGGCTGACTTGTCTCGGTTGATAATCCAACCGTGAGATTCCAGATACTTGATTGTCTTGTGAACGACCACTTCTAGTTTTTTCACTGAGTGGTCTATCAGCAACAAGTCGTCTAGATATGCCATTATCGTTACACCTTGCGTTCTTAGATTGGGCAATAATGGGGCCAGAATTTTTGTGAACACTCGTGGTGCTGTGGCCAGACCGAAGGGTAAGGCTCTGAACTGAAAATGGCGCCCTTCTACTGCAAAGCGTAGAAATTTTTGGTGGACTGGAAAGATGGGAATGTGCAAATAAGCATCTTTGATGTCGATCAAGGCTAACCATTCCTCCCCTTGTAGGGCAGTGGCCACCGATCGGATCGACTCCATCCGGAAAGTCCTGATATGCAGGAATTTGTTTAGCCCTTTTAGATTTAATATGGGCCTCACGTCCCCGTTTGGCTTCGGGACTGTAAAGAGGTTTGAGTAAAACCCGAACCCCCATTCTTCCAGGGGAACCTCCATAATTACTCCTTGGAGCAATAGTTGTTCTAGTGCCAACAGGAGGGACTCTCTCTTCCGGGGATCCCTTGGCACGTTTGACCTCATAAAATGGGAAGGAGGAGAGTCTTAACTCCAATCTGTATCCCAGACTTACTGCGGAGAGCACCCATCTGTCTCTGATCGTGTCCCGCCAGGTCTCTGCGAACAACTGGAGTCTTCCCCCCACCTGACCCAGGGTTTCTTATTACCCTGCGATTGTCCCTGATTTTTACCCCCGGGATTTGACCGAGGAGGCCGTCGGAACTGTTTCACAGCCGATGCCCCAGGGACTGGAGAAGCAGGCCTCTTAAAAGAGGGACTTCTAACTCTGTTTTTAACCGGCAAGAGTGTACTTTTACCGTTGGAAATTTTCTGGATATATTTGTCCAGGTCTTCCCCGAATAGGCGTTCACCATGAAATGGGAAGCTAACCAGCAATTTTTTACAGGGAGCTTCAGCAGACCAGTTTTTGAGCCATAGAAGCCTGCGCATATGTACTACAGACCGCGTAAGGCGGGAGGGATTGAATCCTTTATGGCGTCAACCGCAAAGCATAAGGCTCTAGGTAGATCAGCTAGGGCAAGGGCCTGCTGATCTGGCAAGTCCCTTAAGACCTGTTTCAACTGATCCTTCACTGCTTGGCAGACCCCAATAGCTGCCACTGCTGGTTGTGTCACCAAGCCTGCTGTAGAAAAAGCAGATTTTAATAAGGACTCCAATTTTTTATCTATTGGGTCCTTGAACATTTGGACATTATCCACTGGACATGTCAGTGATTTATTCACACAAGAGATGGCTGCGTCCACTGTAGGGACCCTCCATTTTTTGATGAACTTATCCTCCATGGGATAGACCACCGGAAATCTCTTGCGGGGAGTAAATATTTTATCAGGATGTTCCCAATCCTGGTACATGAGCCCTTCCAATAAAGGGTGAAGTGGAAAGGAACAGACAGTCTGGGGAGCTTTTAGCGACCCCAGCGAGGAGACAGTAGTGGTTGATGGTTCCGCAAGGTGCATTTTAAATGCTGATCGGACCATGTTAGTCAAAGACTGAACCCATAATCTTTCAGCTTGAGATGCTGAGAAAGGTTCCTCCACAGTTGATTCCTCTATAACAGAATCAACCTCCTCCTGATCCCCTTCAGGCAGGTCGATCCCTGTATGGGACTGTTGCTCCGCTAACAGGTACTCTGAAGGAGGAGACGGAGATCGGGCGTGCTTTCCCTGTGACAGGGAGGCAGCGATTAATGTTGACAATCTCTCTTCTAATCCTCCCAGAGCTGAGGAAAAAACCTCCTCTGTTACATACACAGGAGCAGGTGAACTGAGGACAGCCACAGTACCAGGTACTCCTGCGGGGTCTCTACGGTCACTAACCTCTGAATTTTCAGGGGAGACTGGTGCAGCAGAAGCATGCCCAAGATCCTCAGAGCCCGATGGAGACCCCTTTCGCTTCCTGGAAGATTTAGTTCCGGAGCTTCTGGACGGCATATTCCTAAGCCCAAAGCTGAGGTATTCCAGCCGTAATACACCACTTTTACTGAGAATAGTCCAGCACAATTGCTGCTATATAACAGTTGGTGTCTACTAAAGTGCCTTTCTAGGGGATGCCTGCATCAACCGCCTGTGTGCCTTTTTACTGTTGCTAGCTCTGTCTGTGCACTTCAATAGCCAGCTGTGATTGCCTTTAAACATGCTGGACGCCCGCACATGCGCAGTAGCGACGCGGCGCACACCGAGCGTCATCCACCCGCTCCGCCCCTTTTTCCAGATGCCTCTATATAGAGAGGCGCGTGCTCGCGCACGCGGGCACGTGCGCCTTTTTTGAAAAAATAAGGAGCTAGATGGGAGCCAGGGTCCCTGCCGCAGGGCCCGGGGATGGATGAGCGCAGCAACAGGGCAGAGGAGACAGCTTCCCAAAGAGAACTTACCAACTGCCTGGATTTGACTTCGGAAGAAAAAAATCCACATTACAAGAAAAAGAACCATAGCGGCCTCTAGTGTTTAACACAGGTACCGCGGTGTTACATTTTTTTTTTTTTTTTTTCTTGCCTACTATTAAAATTTTTACATTTTCTCAGTAGTAACAGGCATGCACAGAATATTAGCGGGAATACCTTAGGTAACAGGCAGAAAGACAAAATAGGCTTGGGGGTCCCCCAATAGAACCAACTTCCTGAGGGCCCCCACTTACCTTTTCCTCGCCGCAGGACTCTGTTTGGTCCACAGAAGCCCAAACTTCACCTATCACGGCAGGCATTGTAATTAAACCTTCAGGGACCGGGTTTCCAAGGATTCCACTCCCCTGGACCTGTATAGCACCCTGCACAGAAAACATCTTGGTCGTGGGTATGACCAGAGCTCTGGATCCCAGGGTCCAGCCCTCCTAAGAGAGGCATAACAGGCAAAACCTTGCTCTTCTCTTGCAAGGCCCGGGTACCGACCGTTTAGCTATGAAGCTTTTTTGGTCGGATCCGGAATAGCTTACTGAGGCCCAAAAGAACCTGTACGCAAGCTCAGTGAAAAACACATGTTACTTCTTGGCCAACACCTTAGACACTGGCAAAAAACTGAGGTACTCACGGATGGGAGGGGCTTATATAGGGGAGGGTACGTCCGGTTTTGGAAGTTGCCAGTGCCAGCACCTGAAGGTATCTATATAACCCACATAGTAATGACTATGCCGCTCTGTGTCCCGTGATGTACGAGAAAGAAAAGTGCCGATTGTACAAACACATAGTTTATACTATGTATTGCGTCAAACGCGCAAATAGAGTGTGGGAGGAAACCCATACCACCACATAACGGCCTATGTAGTTTAGTATGTGTGGATAAACCTATTAAACACGTATATACTCTGCCAGCGACGAAGGCACGCACATCATCGGGGCTTGGACGTAAACCAGCCACGCAGATTGCGTACACAATCGTGTAGTTATGTTAGCCTGCGAATAAACAAATTGCACATGTTTATACTGTGCATAGCGCTGAGAATGCACACACCATTGGAACGCAGGGGAGAAACCTGAGCATCCGGATGAAACCCATGCAGACTGCATACGCATACCGTGTAGTAGGGCTGGGAAAAAAAAATCGATTTTAATCTTGAATCGAGTTTTGAGTTCAAATCGATTCAGATTTGAAGAAAATCGATTTTTAAAAAAAAATAAAAATAAAAATTTTTCCCTTCAAAGTTTCCGTAGCAGGGCTGCAGGGGGCGTATCCGGAATGGCACTGGGCGGCGTTACCCCAATTACATCTACTCTCCGCCGTCTGCCTACCTGATCAGCGTGTCATGCAGACAGACGGCGGCCATTGCAGTGTTCAAAAGCCGCGCCTCCCGAGTCCTCGTCGTCTGTGATAGGTGGAACACTCAATTTCACAGCAGGCAGTGTTCCGCCTATCACGGACATCCTCTCATCCTCGTCTATGTTATGAGGATAAGCGGATGTCCATGATAGGCGGAACACTGAATGCAGGGAAATTGAGTGTTCCGCCTATCACAGACGAGGAGGCGGCGCGGCTTTTGAATACTGGAATGGCCGCCGGTGTAGCAGTAAAATCCGTATCCCATGAAAATCTGCATCAGGTACGGGCACAGTGAGGCATTGGGCACAGTGAGGCACGGGCACAGTTCAATTCAACTAAGAGTAACCAAGATTTTTTGTTGTTTTATTAGCTAAATCCAAATACAGTATTAATAATTTGGATGTTTACCAATCTTTGTTGCACACTGACTTTGCAGTTAGAGAAAGGGTTTGCCTTTGCAATTTTGTTTGTTGATGCACTTTAATATAATAAAAAAATAAAAATAAATCGAATATCGAGTTTTTTATAATAAAAAAAAAAAAAAAAAAAAAAAAAAAAAAATCGCTGATTTTTTTGGGGGGGGAAATCGCCCAGCCCTACCGTGTAGGTATTATAGTATGTGTGCTAAACATTTTGCACAAGCCCATGTGTGCATAGCACCGAAGGCGCGCACACTGTTGGCGCGTGGGAGGAACCGAAGTACCCCACGCATACTCAGAGAATGCAATACCTACAACTATTGTGAATGTATTTAGTGCAGTGTATAGACATAATGTGTATGTTTACACCGTGTATTGCACCAAAGGCATGCATGTCATGTAGCGTGGGCGGAAACCCACGCAGACTGCACAGACATACCAGGTAGGTATGTTAGTATGTGGATATCCAATCGCACAAATTTAGATTGCATAGCGCCGAAGCGCCCATACCAATGGAGTGTGGGAGGGAACCAGAGTACCCGGAGGAAAACCACACAGACTGCCTACACATACCGTGTAGGCATTATAGCATGCGTGATAAACATTGAACATGTTTAACTGTGCAGAAGGCCAAAAGGCGCACATACCGTCAGCGCGTGGGAGGAAACCGGAACACCCGGAAGCACTCCACGCAGACAGCGTACAGATACCGTGTAGGAATGATAGCATGTGAATCAACATATTGCACATGTTTATGCTGTGCATTTTCATTGGAGCGTGGGGGGAAACCGGAGTACCCGGAGGAACCCCACGCAAACAGTATCCCCCTACTGTAAACATGTATAGTATGTGCAATAAACATATTGAACATGTCTATACTGTGCGGAGAGCCGAAGCGCACATACCATGAGAGCGCGGGATGACACTGGAGCCCCCGCCGACCCAGAGAGTATAATACATACATATACTGTGAATGTATCTGGAGCCGTGCATAAACATATTTTGTACGTTTATATCATGCATGGCACTGAAACACAGCATTGGAACGTGGGGGAACACTCATGCAGACACAGAGACCAATAACACATACATACACTGTGAATGTATGCAGTGTAGAGGTATAGGATGAGTTAAATTATGGCGCAGAGGCGCATAATCTTCTCTATCATTCCAACCTGCTTCACTGTGCTGCCGAAGCAGCATGCAGGTAACCTCTGATCCTCAGACCGTGTGTCTGTCAGAGCTCAAGCGTTCCCCAGGAAATGGCGGCAAATGTTGCCTCAGGATATCACACAGAAGACTCACAGGGACTAGAGACATAAATTAATAAAGTCCTCCCCCCCCACCATGTATCATCCATGCTGCTCTGAGGCAGCGCGTGTGGAAAACAGTGAGGAAGCTGTGTAAAAGAAAGGCTTGTCACAGCAATTCCAGCTTGAGAGTGTTCCTCACATCATCAATGAGATCACTTACAAGCGCCCTGTCATTCACCGACACAGAACTGGAGTCTTCCTCACAAGGGAATGTCCTGTTCATAAACATTAAATATTCAGAGGTAGGGTCCTGAGCCCAATAGCTAGGCCCATATCTGACTCAGAGTCCTCCTTCACTAAAGATTTTTGTGGGGGGAGGGGGCTTATACCTCCTTTTGCTCACACACCGCTTCCATTCTGACAGGAATGATTCCAGGACTGCTGACAACTGGTCCATAAGGACCGCAGGTGCAGGAAACATATGAACATGTTTAACTGTGCAGCACTGCC
Source organism: Rana muscosa (assembly GCA_029206835.1). Lineage (NCBI taxonomy): Eukaryota > Metazoa > Chordata > Amphibia > Anura > Ranidae > Rana > Rana muscosa. The sequence goes on along the minus strand of CM055122.1, from coordinate 691,003,455 downwards.
AGTTGCCCCAGGCAAGTGTGGAGAGCAGGTGTATCAGACTCCATAACGCCATCCTCTGAGACCTTATACACTATACAGTGAATATACAGTCCACCCACTGGCTACGCCGAGGCTGAGGAGGGGATACCCGGAGGACCCACCAACCCTTAAGGACCGCTCAGTCTGTGAGGAGATTGTGAGGGGATTCGCGCCGCCGCTAGAATCGAAAATAAATGTGCGGCGGCCACAAGAAAATGGGCGCCGGCCGCAGCTACAACTGCGCCATTGAACGCCAAGATGGCCGCCGAGCACGAAATTCAAAGCTCCTGCTAATGCGCGCGCTAACGGCGCATGCAATAATCACCTCACACACCAGAAAAAACTGCAGACATGAGCGCCCAGCCAGGCCAGAGTGACCCCCAAGCACCCCACAGCACAGCACCAGTACAGAGAGCAGCATAACAGGGGGGAGACAGGGAGAACCCCCCACACACAGAAACACAGCCAGTATGTACTCCCCTTGCAGCAGGAGAGACTACTTACCCGTCCCTAGAGGGACCCACTGGCTTGTTTCAGACAGACCTATCACAGAGTCGTACTGCGTAGCTGTAGTCCCGGTCCACCGCAAAAGATACAGTAGGTACTGTTCAATCTTGAGAGGACCGCGGGAGCATGAAAGCAACCCGGCCACCCCTGGGGTATGTCGTGAACTGAGTCTCACGCACACAAGGCGAGGATCAGCACGCTCGATGGTCGGACAGGGAAGACTACGAGGATACTAGTGTACCCAACCTGTTGCCCAGCTGACAGTTGATTGAAGGTCTCAAAAATAAAATTCCCAAAGGAATAAAATTTTAAAGTAAAATCTTCCAGGAGACTGGCTCCTGAGAGAGCCACGTCTTCTCCTTCTGCTAGGCAGAAAAAAAACTGAGGTCTGCTGACTGCAGGTGGGAGGGTAATGTCCGGAGGGACCGCCCCCCTGGGCGGGGCTGTTCAGCTCTGGTTTGTTCTAGAATATTTCTAACATCTAACATTCTGCCTAGATCTTCTCCTGCGAGCAGGGACATATACCCACGCGTTTATAGTATCCAGCTGTGTCAGTCTATGGACGATAAGAGAAATATCTTTTTTTTTCAAAATTTTCGGTCTTTTCCGTTTATAATAGCAAAAAATTAAAAATAGCAGAGGCAATCAAATACCATTAAAAGAAAGCTCTATTTGTGGGAAGAAAAGGGACGCAAATTTCGTTTGGGTATAACATTGCATGTCCGCGCAATTTCCAGTTAAAGCAGTGCCAAATTGTAAAAACATCTCTGGTCTTTAAGCTGCGTATTGGTCCGGGGCTTAAGTGGTTAAAGAAATAAAATTATGGGGGCGTGGCCGGGATGTGAGCGAGGAAGGACGTGTGCAGCATAGGCTCCCGCCATCCGTCTATTTAATCCGCCTTAATCCTTCTATTCCCCTGCCATCCTGCTCAGCAAGCACCGGGCTGTGGTCTGGGGGGACACCCCGGTCCTCCCCATGACTGGGAAACGTAAATTGGCTAAGAAGGCAGCAGCGAAATCCGGCCATCTCTCGCCGCCTGTCACTCGTGCGGCGGCCATCTTGCCTGCCATCTCCCTGTCCCTGAGCTCTATTGCGGTACAGACGGACCCAGGGATGGCGGCTCTCGGGACATCTGCTCTGGAGGGAGCCTCGGCAGCATCTCGTGAGGATCCGGAACCCTTGGGGGAGCAGTCCACCGCGGCGATCCTGGCGGCCATTGCAGACAGTAAGGCTTCTGTGGAGGGTAAGATTGATACCCTAGCCATCGAGTGTGGGCTTATTCGGCAGGACATGGACAGGTTCAGGGGCCGACTTACGGAAGCAGAACACCGCACATCTGCTGTGGAGGACAGCACCGCCACCACATTGCGCTCCGTGTCTGAGCTGCAGCAGCAGGTTAAAGTCCTTATGGCGCGCGCTGAGGACGCCGAAAATCGCCTCAGGCGCAATAATGTACGGGTGGTGGGGCTCCCTGAGGGTGCGGAGGGCCCCAACCCTGTTGTATTTGCAGAGACTTTCTTTAAACAACTCCTTGGCCTGCAGAACCTGTCACCAGTATATGTTGTGGAACGTGCCCACAGAGTGCCCACTGGTCGGAGGCCTGCCGGCGCATGGCCGCGTGCGTTTCTGGTCCGCCTGCTTAACTTCAGAGACAGGGATCTGATCCTGGTGGAGGCCCGCAAGCATCAGGAATTGAAACATGATAATGCTATCATACATCTCTATCCTGACTTTTCTCCGGATTTACAGAAGAAAAGGCGCTCTTTCACGGATGTCCGCAAGCGATTGAGGGAGAAGAACCTGGTCTACAGTATGCAGTACCCGAGTCGTCTAAAGGTTATTCATCATGGCTCATCAAAATTTTTTGATTCCCCTGTGGAGGTGGCGGAATGGCTAGACTCCATTGCCTAGAGAGGTGCGCAAGTGACAGGTTGGTTGTGAATCCTGACTCTGGAACTGCGTGTCCCCTTGCTGGGGCAAGTGGTTGTTGTTTCCGACATGAATATCCGATACTGTGTGGTCATCTAGCTGCAATTATCCTTTTTTTGGGGGGAGGGCACCGTGTCTACTACCCGGGGTCTTTGGTCCGTTCATCATCGGGAGCCCTGCTGGATGATACGACGTGTCCGCTGGAAGTGACCCCCTACTGAGTGGATGAACTCTCTGAACTATCCACTACTGTTTCTTTGGTTTCTGGGAACAAAGTTTCTCGGGCGTGTTTTTGGTTTGGTTCGCCTAGAGCAAACAGGGCGTTGGGATGTTGAACTGTTAATTTTTTGGACTGTTTTGCTTTTTTTCTTTTTCCTTTTTGTTGTTTGGGGTTATTTTTTTTACCCCGCTTGCGCCCTGCTTCACGAGCTGGTGCAGGTGGGTGGGTACCTTGCCTAGTATGGTTCATATTGTGTAACTGCTGTTATATGGTGGTCCGTGGCTCTCTGTGTTCAGGTTCTCCCCCCTCCGGCCTCCCCTGTCTGGTGCTCTTCTCCTTCCCCCATATTGTATTCTCTTTAACGTGATGAGTGACCTAACACTGATCTCATGGAACGTCCGTGGGTTGAACTCTAAATTTAAACGCTCGTTGGTCCTGCAATATCTTAAAACCCTTGGTCCCCACATTATCCTTTTACAAGAGACCCATCTTATGGGTTCTAGGATACTGTCCCTTAACAGGAACTGGATACAGAGGGCCATACACTCCACCTACTCTTCTTATGCGAGAGGGGTGGCTATTTTAATCCATAAGAAACTGGTATGTAACATTGAACATGTGGTGACGGATCCGGGTGGCCGTTATGCTATTGTGGTTCTCACCGTTGAGTCTCAATTAATTGCAATAGTTAATGTCTATGTCCCCCCCTCCCTTTAGAAACAAGGTTCTCTATCAGGTCCTGGACAAGGTGGCCGCATTTGGCCCCCTGAGGCTATTTGTGGCTGGGGATTTTAATAATATTCTTGATTACTCCTTGGATTCCTCAAATCCAAGTAGGGCGCGGAACCTTGACCTGGGACTTTGGGCAGACGCGGCGGCTTTGGAGGAGGTCTGGCGGTGGAAGCATCCTGGTGAGAGAGGTTACTCCTATCTTTCCCACGTCAGTACCTCCTCTTCCCGTATTGATTTGGCATTTGCCAATCCTGCTCTCTTGCCCCATGTTGAGGAGGTCCGTTATCTAGCCGGGGGTCTTTCTGACCACACCCCTTTGTGGGTGGCAATGACTTGTGCTGCTCGGGGCCGCAGGAAGGTATGGAGGCTGCACCCTGGTTGGGTGGACGAACCCTCCGTCGAGGCCCTGGTTTCACCTCATTTGCAGGAATATTGGCAGCATAATGAGGGCTCAGCGGGTGGGCCGATGGTGTGGGACGCGTTTAAAGCGTCTACACGAGGGGCATATGTGTCGGCCATAAAGGCTGCTAGGATGGAGAAAAACTCAAAATCGGAGGAGTTGCAGGCCCATGAACTTCTGTGCGCACAGACGCATGCCAATGCGCCTTCCCCCGCTTCTCTGATTGAGCTGCAAATGGCCAGGAGGGCCCTTCTGGTACATTTTCAGGACTTGGCCCACTGCACTCGCAAGAGTAGGGCTGAAGAATTGTTTGAGAGGGGCGATAAGAATGGGAGGCTGTTGGCGTGCCTCTCTGCGGACACTAGGGTGCATACCGTCGTCCCGTGTGTCTCTTCCCCAGATGGGACCATAATAAGACATGGTGGGGGCATAATGCAGGCCTTTGTATCCTACTATTCGGAACTTTATTCAGCTATCCCGCCATATGACCACCGGGACCTGACTGACCTGCTGGGTCCCCTTCAGATCCCGGAGTTGTCCGAGGAGGTGGTGGCCAGTCTGGAGGCCCCCTTCACGGACAAAGAATTGGCGTCTGCCATTGCATCTTTCCCTAACTCTAAGTCGCCGGGCCCGGATGGACTCCCGGCAGAGTGGTATAGGCAGTATTTGGATGTTTTATCCCCCAGACTCTTAAAACTATATAGTGACTGTTTTGACTTAGGGGACCTTCCGGCATCTTTTTACGAGGCGCATGTTGTGTTACTCCCTAAGCCCGATAAGGACCCTCTCTGCTGTTCTTCCTATAGACCCATAGCGCTCTTAAATATGGATCTGAAAATCCTCACCAAAATGATAGCTAATAGACTGATGGAAATTATACACCTCTTGGTATCGCCTGACCAGACTGGATTCATGCCCCAGAAAGCCACTGATATAAACCTGAGACGGGTGTTTACTCACACACACAGTTGGGGACTGGGGTGTCTTCGGGGGGGGGGGGCTCTGGTGTTCTTTGACCTGGAAAAAGCCTTTGACTCCATTGATTGGGGTTATATGACCTATGTCCTACAACGCATGGGGTTCGGCCCCAGGTTCCTTAAATGGATTTCGTTGTTGTATGACCACCCGGTTGTGGCCCTCCGCTTTAATGGAGGGGTGTCTGGGACTTTTCCGGTGTCCAGGGGCACCAGGCAGGGGTGTCCGCTTTCACCCGGCCTGTTTGCTCTCGTCATGGAGCCTCTGGCGATTGCGCTACGTTCTTCCTCCCAAATCCAGGGCATTTGCGTGGGCACACTAACTGAAACCACAGCACTTTATGCGGATGACTTAGTGTTGTTTATCAGAGATACTGGGCCTTCTCTACGGGCGGCGTCACTTTTGGAAAAATTTGCTGCAGTCTCTGGGCTCCGGGTTAACTGGACTAAGTCTAAGATACTTCCCCTGTGCTCCCACCCTGTCCCTGACCGGGCTGATCCTGACGCTCCTTTGCAGTGGGTCTCCCAAATTAAATACTTAGGGCTCCAGATCACTAACTCTGTGACGGACTTTGTTAATCTCAATATCTCTTCGCTACTCATTGCAATATCTAAAAAATTTCAGGCTTGGAAAAATCTCCCATTGTCCCTCATAGGGAAAATCAATTTGATTAAGATGAAGGTTCTGCCACTATTGCTGTATACCCTTAGAAATTCTCCAGTGTGGATTCCCAAGTCCCTTTTTAAATCCATTGATACCATGATTTCCTCCTTTTTGTGGCGGGGAGGCGTCCCTCGCCTTAAATTGGCGATTTTGCAGCAGCCATGTGGGGAGGGAGGGCTTGCAGTCCCTAACTTTCATAAATATTTTTTGGCTGGGCAATTAGCGGTGGCCCACCGCTGGTTAACTGTTCCTCCGGATGATACGTCTGTATCCCTGGAGGCTGCCTGTGTGGGCTCTTATGAGGCATTGTCTCATTTGGTCTACAGGGGCCTGAGGGCTCCTTACTCTTTGACACACTCCATGCGCTCAGTGATGAGGGCCTGGGCTGTGGTCCAGGGATTGCGGTCACCTAGCTCTACTAGATTATCGCCTAGTCTCCCCTTGTGGAGGAACCCTAACCTACCACATTTTTTCTGCTACCCGGATCCGGCGGTTTGGACGAGGTGTGGAATTAAGATTTTGGCCCATGTTGTGTCCGATGGTACCCTATTGTCCTTTGATGAACTGAAACAAAAGTATGATTTACCCAACTCCCACTTTTTCAGGTATCTGCAGTTGAGGCATGCCTTTCACTCGCAGTTTGGGGGGACCCTTAGCCTGGAGCCCAGTGATCTTGAGTTATTGGCGCGCAGCGAAACTCTATCAAAACCAGTTCCCAGTTTTTACAAAGACCTGTTCCCGGAAACTGCTTTCCTACTCAGACCTTGCAGAGATGCTTGGGAGGCTGTGGCCCCGGGGTTGGACAGAGATGATTGGGATGACATGTGGGGGACGGCTTTTCAATGTTTGGTCTCGAGTAGGAACAGACTGATCCTGTATAAGTTTCTGCACAGAGTTTATCTTACTCCGGCAAGACTGGCAAGGATGTATGGGACGCAGAGCTCTCTCTGCTGGAGATGCTCTGCACCCTTAGCTACCTTTATGCACATCTTTTGGGAGTGTCCACCAATTAAACACTACTGGCAGGCCGTTGCTGACTGTATTAGGTCGGTCACATCTATATCTATCCCCATGTCTGTTGAGGTTTGTCTCCTACATTTGGATGAACCCCTGGCCACTACCAGGGCTATACGAACCTTACTCATGCTTTTGTTATATTACGCTAAAAAGCGCATCATCCTATCATGGAAGTGTTCTGTAGCTCCTACTGTTGACGCGTGGAAAGCGCTGGTCAATAGAGCAATACCCTTTTATAAAGCCACTTATTTGAGTAGGGGGGCACTGACTAAATTTGACAAGGTTTGGGGGGGTTGGATGGCTACTATAGATACGGCATCCGATTGATCTATTAAAACTGTAGGGATGGGGTAGTGTCTCCTTTCCTGAGGTCCTGTGTCAGGGTGGGGGGGTTTGGGGGTGCGGGGAGAACTGTTTTCATAAGCTTTATCTAACTTGTTTTTGCAGGGAGCTACTGGACTGTACTTCTCAATCATGGCGGGCCGCATCTGGTGGCTGGCCCGTGACATCTGTGTTCCTATCTAGGCAGGGGGGGGGTATAATTTGTTGGTTTTGGGGGGGGGGGGTGGGAGTGTCACAGGTTTAATGTGATAATTTGTGTTCTGTTTTATGACTGTATACGCCGGCAAATTTTGTGGCTGGCTGTCTCCACGCTGTGTGGAGTGTTGTTTTCTGTACTGTGAAAAAAACTAATAAAAACATAATTTACAAAAAAAATAAATAAATAAAATTATAAATTTTTAAAAATTATATATTTAAGTATTTAAAGATTTTTATTTTGAGTCTATTCTATTACAAGACTGAATTGGTAACTTGATATCATGCATATTACTCAACTTTGTTCTTACCCAAACTCCTTTATATTCATGGCTGTGTTGATAGATGCGCTGTTATTTTCATATATAATGTATTCTCAGCCATTACCAGTAGACAGCGTTATGCACTCAGGTGCATGCTCAGAAACGTGTTGCAACACACCTGGTGACATCATCACGCTCGACACCGTACTCCATCCCTCTCTCCTGGCTTTCCTCTATACACAGCCAGCTTCCGGATCCAGACAAGTGGCAGTATAGGCATCCTTAGCGCAGCCAACTATTCCCATCCCACCGAAGATGGACTTTGATCTGTTTTTATCCATTAACTTTTAACAGTCTGCACTTAGAGGCAAATTTGTGTTCCTTTTCTCTTTACATGCAAGGCAAGCCTAGAATAAGGCTTACTTGTAGCTAGCTACAGTGATTGTCTCCTAAACGTACACCGATTAGGAGAAATTTGCCACAGGAACCATGACCAACCTCCTCCTAAAGATAATGGTTGGCTATCACGTTGTTGTTCTGACTTCAAGCCTGTAAACATGCATGTCACAAGTGAAGTGAAAACTGCTGACATAAGTCAACAACTCAAAAGATTTTGCTGATGTAATGGCTTCAATTTCTAAAGTGGAAATCAATGACAGTCTTGATTTTTCTCTCTGTACAGGTTTCCCCAAGGCCCCTTTCACACTACTGCGACTTCAAAGTCACGATTTTGCCACGATTTCAGGGAATGCCTGTGTAACTTGCATCAAAGTCGGACCAAAAGTAGTGCCTGGACTACTTTGAAGTTTGGCACGACTTGAATATGAATGGTTGTCATTGGAAACTTATGCCACTATGCAGTCCCAAGTAGCAGGACAAGTTGTACAAGCGTACACTTACACGACTTCAAAGTCGTGCGATTTTACCGTAATTTGGCCGCGATTTTGACAAGACAGTCATACGACTGTGGATCCGACTTTGCCCCACGACATAAAGTACGACTTCAATGAGCAGGGACGTGACTTTGATCCCCCAATAATTAGGGGGGAATCCACGCCAATATTTTTGTTTTTAAAAAACGGCATGGGTTCCCCCTTCATTGGCATACCGGGTCCATTGGTTTGGTAAGGGTTTTAAGGGGAATCCCTGACAAAAAACGCCCCCCCCCCCCCCAAAATCCATACCAGACCCTTATCCGAGAACCAGCTCGGCCGGTCAGGAAAGGGGGTGGGGACGAGCGAGCACCCCCCCCCCCTCCTGACTGCGACGTACCAGGCCGCATGCCCTCAACATGGGGGGGTGGGTGCTTTGGGGCAGGGGCATGTCCGCATGTTGATGAGGACAAGGGCCCCTTTCCGACAACCCTGGCCGTAGGTTGTCGGGGTCTGCGGGCGGGGGCTTATCGGAATCTGGGAGCCCCCAGATCCCGGCCCCCCACCCTATGTGAATGAGTATGGGGAATTCCTACACATTCACCTGGAATAAAAACACACACACACACACACACACACACACACACACACCAGGTTTTTAAAGTAATTTATTAGGCAGCTCCGGCGGTCTCTTCCGACTCGCCGGTTCTCCCTGCCGGGCTCCTCCGCCATCTTCTATCAGCTCTTTTGCTAGCATTGGCCCGGTCTTCTGCGTCGTCTTCTTCCCTCTTCTCTTTCTCCGATGTTGACTCGACGCTCTGTCCCGCTGTAATGCCGTGTGCGCAACGACTTATATAGGCATGGGGCGTGGTCACCGAGTGATGTCCCCCGGTGACCCCGCCCCATTGGAGCATCACAGTCACGGGACTGTGATGTCCTATGGGGCGGGGTCACCGGGTTACATCACCCAGGTGACCACGCCCCATGCCTATATAACTTGTTGCGCACACGGCATTACAGCGGGAGAGATCGTCATGTCAACATCGGGACAAGAGAAGAGGGAAGGAGACGACGCAGAAAACTGGGCCGCCGCTAGTAAAAGAGCTGGAAGAAGATAGTGGAGGAGCCCGGCAGAAGACAGAAAGCATCGGAGAGCGCGGAGAAGAGGCCAGAGAGTCGGAAGACCCCCGAAGCTGCCTAATAAATTACTTTAAAAACCTGTCTAGTGTGTTTTTTTTTTACACTTTTTATTCCAGGTGAATGGGTAGGGGTACGATGTACCCCATACTCATTCACATAGGGTGGGGGGCCGGGATCTGGGGGCTCCCAGATTCCGATAAGCCCCCGCCCGCAGACCCCGACAACCAACGGGAAGGGGCCCTTGAACTCAACCATGGGGGCAGGGTGCTTTGGGGTGGGGGGGGCGCAAAGCACCCCCCCCATGTTGAGGGCATGCGGCCTGGTACGGCTCAGAAAGGGGGGGGGCGCTCGCTCGTCCCCACCCAATTTCCTCACCGGCCGGTGCTCGGATAAGGGTCTGGTGTGGATTTTGGGGGGGCCCCACGCTGTTTTTTCAGCGTGGGGGTTTACCTTAAAATCCACACCAGACCTATAAGCCCGGTATGCTCATGAAGGGGGAACCCATGCAGTTTTAAAAAAAAAAAATTGGCGTGGAGTTCCTTTCCCAGTGGACGCCTTGTATGACGAAACGCAGCGTCGGGTGGAGCTGTTGATCGGGACGTCACTACGCTACAGCTGACTGGTCTACAGCAGCTGAGTACGACCCATGTTTGAATTTGCCGCTTTCCTTTAGAACTTCATGTGAACACCAACACTCAGCACTAGTAACGAGCAAAGTAAATTTGACTAAATTAATTTTGTTGTGAAATTAAGTATTTTGCTGTCAAGCTAATAGAGTTTCACTCACTTTGGTATCAACATGATTATTTTCGGTGGTGCTGTGTCGCTGTATGTCGGTGGACATAGTTATCCATGTATGAGCCCCCTATGATCTCCGTCGTAGAGATCCACCTGAGCTGGTAAGCCTCCATTGCTTTTATTATTTATCCGAGCAAGTTGGGAAAGCTTCTTTGCCGAATATCAAGATTAGGCGTCTGTTTGATGGATATCACCAGATGTGGTCAGCTTTGCCTTCATGAACTTTCAAACATTTGAACTGCTTATGCACGATTATATTATCCTTAGGGGATAGTATACATTGCTGGTTTCTATTATTTTTTGTACTTATATTTATTTTTACCTTTATTTTTTATTTAGATCTATTTTTATTTCACAAATATGGGTAATTTTTAGGACATTGATTCAGTGTCCATTCTCTCACGAGTTTATTTACACATATTCCAAGTTTTATGTTTATAGCACTGTGTTGGCTCATTTAATAGGTTGCGCATTGATATACATTTTTTGCACGTACATTTAGTCATACTGGTGTGACGAGGGTTACAGATATTTTACACTAAACATTACTCACCCGATTCCTGCAAGTATCGGTACACCAGAAAGTTAACCTCATCACTGCTTATACTCATCTTTATGCCCACTTAAACCATGAGTTCCAAGCAAACTGCAGTTATCCCCTGAAAAGTGAACAAAAAAAAAAACAATCTTTTCAATTCATTTTTCCAATCTGTGAAATAGTCATGTCATTACACTACTGTGAATTATTGGGCACTGCACAGAATAAATACATTAACCCAGTTCGAAAAAATAGGATTTTTGTACTCACCGTAAAATCCGTTTCTCTGACATCCATGGACTGACACAGCCTCTTAACACTTTACCTGTGGGTTTATGTCCCTGCTTGCAGGAGAAGACCTAGGCAGAATGTGAGATGTTACACATACATTCTAAAAGCCAGAGCTCAACAGCCCCGCCCAGGGGGGGCGGTCCCTCCGGACATAACCCTCCCACCTGCAGTCAGCAGCCCTCAGTTCGTAACAAAGCAGTACAAACCTTGAAAGGAAGGGTGGGTGCTGTGTCAGTCCATGGACTTAAGAGAAACGGATTTTACGGTGAGTACAAAAATCCTATTTTCTCTTATCGTCCATGGACTGACACAGCCTCTTAAACACTTTACCCGTGGGATGTCCCAAAGCAGTGTCAAGGGGGATGGGAGCAGTATAAATGGAAAACCAAAAACTTCACTCCAAACAAGGCAGAGCTCCTCAACAGAGGAGGTGCAACTTTAAACAGCCGCTTGCAACACCTTGCGGCCGAAGGAAGCATCCGAAGATGCAGCCACATCAACCTTATAGAACTTAGAAAAGTTCTGAGAGGACGACCAGGTCGCCGCCTTGCACACTTGTGCAACATACGCTTGATGTCGGAAAGCCCAGGAAGCACCAATTGCCCTGGTGGAATGCACCGTAACCGGAAAGGCAGGCGCCCCCCCTTAAGGGCATAGGCCTGAACGACGGTCTGTCCGATCCACCTAGAAATGGTGGCAGACTAAACCGCTTGGCCCTGTTTTGGACCAGAGACAGACACAAACAGTGAGTCAGACTTCCGAATGGAAGCAGTAGCAGACAGGTACACCCGTAAGGCTCGTACCACATCCAACGTGTGAAGCGCAAGCTCTCTGGGATGCGATGGGTGTGGACACAAGGACGGGAAGACAATGTCCTCATTAAGGTGAAAGGCAGAGACCACCTTTGGCAGAAAAGAATGTCGCGGACGCAACACCGCCTAGTCCTTATGGATAACCAAATAAGGCGAATTGCAATACAAGGCCGCCAACTCAGACACCTGTCTAACAGAAGTAATGGCCACTAAGCAAGCCACCTTCTGAGACGAGGTTAAGAGAGGAATATCTCTGATATTTTCAAAGGGAGGTTCCTGGAGAACCGAGAGCACCAAATTCAGATCCCAAGGAGGGAGAGGAGGTTTGACAGGAGGGAACACATGGCGAAGCCCCTGCACAAAGGTGCCAACCAAGGAATGGCCTGCTAGCGGTCGCTGAAAGAAGACGACCAAGGCCGAAATCTGACCCTTAAATGGTACTAAAAGCAAGCTTTTGGGTCACGCCACGCTACAAGAACCGCAGGATTCTGGGGACGGAATACGTCCGTGGACGCCAGTCCAGCTCTTCGCACATAGCGATGTAAGCTTTCCAGGTACAGTGATATATCTTTTTGGATGAAAACTTCCATGCCCTTAACATGGTCGAAATGACCGAATCCGAGAGACCTCGGTCCCTCAGCACCTGGCTTTCAATAGCCATGCCGTTAAAGCCAGAGACTGTAAAGCAGGATGAAATATATAGGACTTTGAGACATAAGGTCCTCCCCTCATTGGCAGTCGCCAAGGAATATCCGTGACGAGACGTACCAGATCGGCATACCAATGACGCCGAGGCCAATCCGGAGCAATGAGGATCACCGGAATTCCATCGGTCGCCACCCTGAGCAGCAGGCGAGGAAGCAGCTGCAGCGGAGGGTAAGCATATATCAGGTGATACTGACCCCACGGGGCAACCAACGCATCGGAAGGCGTCCGCCCAAGGGTCCCTGGTCCTGGCCACAAACCTTGACACCTTGTGATTGAGTCGGGAGGCCGTCAGGTCCACATCCGGCGTGTCCCACCGCCGGCAAAGAAGATGAAAAACCTCCAGGTGCAAGGACCACTCTCCCTGGTCCAGCGTCTGGCAATTCAGATAGTCCGCCTGCCAGTTATCTACGCCCGGAATGTAGACGGCTAACAGAGCCGGTGACTTGTCATTCTGGTTCCCCTATCTATATGGTTCCAAGCTCAACTGTGCAGGCGCAGCCGAACAGCTGTTGAAGCGCGGAGATTTCCGTCGGCTTGGCTTGCGCCTGCGCAGTAAAGAGAGAACCAGAGCGATAGGAGGAACCATAGTCTCGGCAACTGTGGACGCGCTGGCCCCCGATGCTTCATTACACACGCCGCTTTCCTCTTCATACAGCAAGGGGCGGCTCAGATGTCATATTGTGCAGTGCGATTTGTTTGTTTATACACGACACTCTATCCAGCCCCTTGCTGGATAGAGCGTCGTGGATAAACAAACAAATCGCACTGCTCATTATCACATCTGAGCCGCCCCTTGCTGTATGAATAGGAAAGCGGCGTGTGTAATGAAGCATCAGGAGCGAGCGCGTCCTATCGATATGCTTCCCCCCCTTGACTGCGCAGGTGCTGCCGAACAGCTGTTTAAGCTCGGAGATTTCCGTTGCCTCGGATTTTGCCTGCGCAGTCAAGCTTGGAACCATACAGATAGGTGGAACCAGCTTGGCAGATCACAGGCACGCTTCTTTCGGCCCACCTTAGGATGTGGGCGAAATCGGATGCCACAGTTGAGCTCCGAGTCCCCCCTTGATGGTTGACATACGCCACTGCCGTGGCATTGTCCGACTGGATCCTGAGGGAGCAGCCCTGTAGTCTCTCCGACCACGAGGAGAGGCAGTCTGATTGGCCATAGTTCCAGGACATTGATCGGTAGACAGGCTTCGTCCGGAGTCCAAAGCCCTTGCGTTGACAGGACTTCCCAGACTCCACCCAAGCCCGTAAGGCTGGCGTCTGTCGTGATCGCCGTCCATTGAATGGGGAGGAACGACTTCCCGGATCGAAGAGCCGGGGACCTCAACCACCACGTTAGGGACGCCCTGACCGGGTGACTCACCTGGATCTGAAGATCCATGGACAACAGGGATTTGTCCCAAGTGGACAGGATCTCCTTCTGCAATGCCCGTGTGTGTGATTGGGCATACGGAACGGCCTTGAAAGAGGCCACCATGAGTCCCAGGACTCATGCAAAAACGGATTGACGACCATTTTCGGGACGTCAGGACCCGCACTGCAGACTGAAGTGTCATAAACTTCTCTAGGGGTAGGAATACCTTCGCCTCTAAGGAGTCCAGGATTAGACCTAGATACTCCAAACGCTGAGTCGGGACCAGGACCGACTTCTGAAGGTTCAGGAGCCACCCGAAGTCCCGGAGGGTCTGACGGACAATAGTCACACTGTCTAATTCTCAGCCACTGTCTGCTCTTAGATCGTCCAGATAGCCCACGATAGCAATGCCTCGCTGTCTCAGCAAAGCTAGAACCGGAGCAAGCACCTTGGTGAAAACCCGTGGTGCTGAGGCAAGGCCGAAGGGAAGAGCCACAAATTGATAGTGGGCTTCGCCAATCGCAAAGCGCAGAAACTTCTGGGGACTTGCGCAGATCGGAACATGCAAGTAGGCATCCTTTATGTCCAAGGACGCCAGAAAGTCCCCTTGATGGAGTGTAGCGATCACCATGCGAATGGATTCCTTACGGAATTTTTGCACCTTCACAAAGGCATTCAAGGCCTTGAGGTCCAGGATTGGCCGAACCCCGTCCTTTCGTAACAAACAGATTCGAGTAGAACCCCTGAAACCTCTCCTGTGATGGCACTGGCACAATTACTCCGTACCTGAGCAAATCCTGTACAGCCCCCAAGAGGACGCCCGACGGGCGGGATGGAGGGGGAGATTTGAGGGTAAGAATCTGTCTGGGGGCCAGGAACGGAACTCATGTATCCTGAGGAGACCACCCCTCGCACACCCACCGGTCGGAGACCCGGGAGGTCCACCGATCCGTGAACCTGCAAAGTCCACCCCCCACCCCAGAGTCGGGCGGGGGCAAGACTTCATCCGGAGGCGGGCTTGGGAGCCAGCTTGTTCAGCTTACGCACCCAAGGACGCTTCTGTCCACCAGCCGCACTGTTGGCAGTCTGGGAGGGCTTACCCGTGGACTCTGACTGACGGAAAAAAAACTTTTTTGCTGGAAAGGAGGGACCCAGCTTACGGCGGGGCTCCTTTCCCTCGATAGTCTGAGGAAGGAGAGTGCTTTTAACTCCCGTGACATCCTTAATGTCATCCAGGGCAGCACCAAAAAGTCTACCACCCTTAAAGGGCAGATCCGTCAGGAGCTTCTTAGCGGCTAGGTCAGCAGACCAGCATTTTAACCAGATAAGACGACGCAACACCACCGCAGAGACGGAGGCCCTGGATATTAAAGGGGCTGCGTCCAACGTGGCATTGCACACATATACCAGGCCCTGCACCAGTTGGTCTGCCAGTGTAATGCATTCCAGAGGAAGATCATGCTCCTGCACAGTCTGGTGCAAAATCTTTGCCCATTCCGTGAGTGTCTGAGACACAAGGGTTGCCGCAACGACAGGACGTAAGGCGGATCCCAACAAGTCTAACATGGCTCTGCTCACCACTTCTGACCTTCTGTCAGTGGGGTCCTTAAATGCAGGAGTCCCCTCCATCGGGAGAGTGGTGGCCTTGTTCAAACGGGCGACTGGGGGGGTCGACCACTGGGGGAGAGGCCCACTTTTTAAGTAGGGCCTCTTCAAAGGGGTATCTGATAGACAGACGCCGCGGGACCATAAAAGTCTTCTGCGGCTTTTCCCAAACCTGATCAATGAACCTGTCAAAGAAAGGTGTATATGGAAAAACCTTTTTAGAAGGCTTGGCCTTAAAGGAACCAAAAGGAGACAGCCTCCGCCAGAGGTTCCGCAGCATCCAGCTTGAGAGTGTCCCTCACACAGCATCAATGAGTTCACTTACAAGCGCCCTGTCATTTACTGACTCAGAACTGGAGTCTTCCTCACAAGGAATGTCCTGTTCAAAACCATCAAAATATTCAGAGCTAGGGTCCTGAGCAGCTACGCCCATATCTAAAATCGGAGCACTCCCCTTGTGGAGATAATGTGGGGAGAGGGTGCTTTTTTGCTCCCCTGCGCTCGCACACCGCTTCCATCCTGGTAAGAAATGTTTCCAGGACTGCCGACAACTGGTCCATAGGGACCGCAGATGCTGGAGCACTGCCTGCTGCCTCTGACATGCATGGGGAAGCTGGTGAAACAGACTCCATAATTGCCCTGCTCTGAGACTTTCTCAGAAAAAAAAGTCCACCCACTGGCTGCGCTGACTGAGGAGGGGATACCCAGGGGACTCACCAACCCGGACCAGGACCGCTCGGTTCCGCTGCCTGCAACGCGCTGTACCAGCACGAGTGAGCTGTGAGAAGAAAGTGGGGAGAATCGCACCGTTTCAGCAGCGATAGAGGCCAAACAATGTAAAAAGCGCGCGGCTTCAAGAAAATGGCCACCGCAATGCGCTCCAGCGATCCAAGATGGCCGCCAAACAAATGTACAGAGCACTAAACATGGCGCTGAATGGTGCCCAGGCCCCAAAACACAAAAAAACCAGCCCCCAGCGATTGCAGACAGCGATGAGCACCACCCCCCCCCCCCCCCGGGACAGTATGACCCCCAGGCACCCCAGACAGCACAGCACCAGCAATGGTGACAGAGTAGCAATAACCAAGGGGAGACGGGGAAAATCCCCCACACAGAGAAAACACACAGCATGTAGTCACCTGCAGCCAGGAGACTACTTACCCATCCCCTGAGGGACCCACTGGTGTGTTTCTGACAGGACTATCACAGTGCGGTACTGGAGAAGCTGTCGGCCCGGTCCACCGCGAAAGATACAGCAGGACTGTTCAATCTTGAGAGGACCGTGGAGCATAAAAGCCCACCGGCCACCCCTGGAGTCGTGGGGCATGTCGTGAACCGAGTCTCACGCACACAAGGCGAGGATCAGCATGCTCAATTGTCGGACAGGGAAGACTACGAGGATATCTTGTACCCAACCTGTTGCCCAGCCGACAGTTGATAGATCTCAAAAATAAAAATAAGAAAGATTCCAAAAAGGAATAAAAAAAAAAAAAAAAAAAATTCGGTCAGGAGACTGGCTTCTGAGAGCCACGTCTTCTCCTCCTGCTAGGCAGAAAAAAGGGCTGACTGCAGGTGGGATGGTTATGTCCGGAGGGACCAACCCCCTGGGCGGGGCTGTTCAGCTCTGGCATTTAGAATGTATGTGTAACCTCTCACATTCTGCCTAGGTCTTCTCCTGCAAGCAGGGACATAAACCCACGGGTAAAGTGTTAAAAGGCTGTGTCAGTCCATGGACGATCAGAGAAATCAAGTTTTTATTCCCAGAAAATAAGGGATCTTCTATCATATATATGGAACAAGCACAATATTTGAAAAAAAAATTGTGTCACACACATCTTGTTTGGGTTCAGATACGCTGTTTAGTTCACATGAAAGTGTGGCCAATATACACAATAAATATTATGCATCTATACATCTTCAGCATACAAGGAGTCTTGGAAATTATGATTTAGCCCCCACAGAGACCTGATCTCAACATTGAGTCGGGAAGACATACGGATTTGAGGAATCCTACATCCACAGAAGAACTGTGGTTAGTTCTCCAAGATGTTTGGAACAACCTTCCGGTCGTGTTCCTTTAAAAAAAACTGTGCAAGTGTACCTAGAAGAATTAATGCTGGTTTGAGGGTGGTCACACCAAATATCGATTTGATTTAGACTTTTAACCACTTAACGACCGCCCACCGCCGATTTACGTCGGCAGAATGGCACGGACAGGCAGAATCACGTAGATCTACGTGATCGCCTTTGTGCAGTTGGGGGGTCCATCCGGACCCCCCTTCACTGCAGTGAGCGGCCGTTAAGTGTTCGGGAGCGATCAGGCATGAGGGGGCGGCCGCTCGATTCCGCCCCCCCCTCGCGATCGCTCCCGGCCAATGAAAATGCTTCCTCCGCCATGTGATGTAAACACAGGCTGGAGGAAGTGATGTCATCTCCCTCGCCGCGGTCTTTTCGTTCCCGGCGCCGAGGAGAGAAGACAGAGGTTAGTGCTCCAACAGTCCACTGACACGTAGGTACACATAGGCACACAAATCACCCCCCAGTCACCCCCAGATCACCCCCCAGGTCACCCCAAAGCCCCCAATCGCAGTGTCACTGATTGCAGTGATCATTTATTTTACTGATCACTGCATTTAGTGTCATCTGTGATTGTAAAAAGTTGCAGGGCAGTTAGGATTAGGCCCCTTTAGGTCCAGGGTAGCCCCCTAATAAAGGTTTAACCCCTTGATCACCCCCCAGGTAACCCTTTCACCCCCTAACTTCAGCGTCACTAAGCGATTGTTTTTCCGATCGCTGTATTCGTGTCGCTGGTGTTTTAGATAGGCAGTTATTTTTTTTTTAGGTTCGCCGCAGGTTTTTATTAGTGTCAGGTACCCCCATATATTATTTTAACCCCCTGATTGCCCCTAGAGTTAACCCTTTCACCAGTGATCGCCGTATAAGCGTCACTGGTTAGCCAGTAAGTTATTTAGTTATTTAGGTTACCCGTCAGGTTTTTATATAGTGTCAGGTACCCCCATATTTAACCTAATAAAGGTTTTAACCCCCTGATTGCCCCTAGTTAACCCTTTCACCAGTGATCACCATATAAAGGTTACGGGTGACGCTGGTTGATTAGTTTGCTTTTTATAGCATCAGGGCACCCGCCGTATATAACCCAATAAAGGTTTAACCCCCCTGATCGCCCGGCGGGTGAGATCAATTAGGTTTTAGCGCCAGAGAGGGTCTGCGTCGCCCCAGGCAGTGTTAGGTTAGTGCCAGTAACGCTAACACCCACGCGCAAAGCATACACCCCCCTTAGTGGTATAGTATCTGATCAGATCTATACTAGCATCCCCAGCGGTTTAGGGTTCCCAAAAACGCAGTGTTAGCGGGATCAGCCCAGATACCTGCTAGCGCCTGCGTTTAGCCCCTCCGCCCAGCCCAGCCCAGCCCACCCAAGTGCAGTATCGATCGATCACTGTCACTTACCAAACACAACACACATAACTGCAGCGTTCGCAGAGACAGGCCTGATCCCTGCGATCGCTAACAGTTTTTTTGTAGCGTTTGATATATTTGCTGACGACAGTCAGGTGCTTTTTTTCCTGTGAATCTTACTAGTGTACCCCTAAATTTAGAGCCCAAAATGGCAAGACGAAGGTACACTAGCAAAGAGGCCTACGAGATTCTGAGCATGACAGATAGTGAAGAGGAGGTCACGTATCTGTCAGATTCAGGCTCAGAATATCTTCCCGTAGAAGACAGTGACGTCAGCGGCCCCACGTCAGATAGCTCTGACGACGAAGTTGAGGTCCCTGCTAAGGTCAGGTGTACCCGATCCCGATCTTCTGAGGTTGTTGAGGAGCAAGAACCGCAGGTCTCTCGTATCATGGAGCAGAGTAGTACTAGCGCCGCTATTCCTTCTGGTGAACTGGCAAGCACCAGCGGCCTAGTACAGCCTGGACGTACATCCAGCACTGCAGTAACACTTGGTGACGTGGCGAGTCCCATAAGTGCAGTTCAAGCTGGCGAGGTGGCAAGCACAAGTAGTGTCCCGCTGCCACCAAGAAGACAAAGGCAGGCCCGCCGTGCCCATACTGCCCTTCCTGCAGAATTCGCCTATCCTGATTGGGTCCCCACCACTTCTGCAGAACCCGTACTTCCCCCATTCACTGCCCAACCCGGTATTCAGGTGGAAACAGCTGATTTTATTCCAATTGATTTTTATTCGCTGTTTTTCACAGAAGATCTATATAGATCTATTGTGGACCCGAGTAATTTATATGCTGGTCAATTTATCGCCGCTAACCCCCAGTTGCCTAAAATTGCCAGAAATTGGAAACCAATTACGGTTTCCGAATTTAAGACCTTTCTGGGCCTTTCCCTCAACATGGGCACACATAAATTTCCGTCATTGCGTGCTTATTGGTCCACGCACCCAATTGACCACATGACCGTGTTCTCTGCCTCCATGTCCAGGGCACGATACGAGCAGATTTTGCGGTTCATGCACTTCAACGACAATGAACTTTGTCGTCCACGTGGGGACCCTGAATACGACCGGCTCTATAAAATTCGGCCCCTCATAAACCACTTCAACGAACGTTTTGCAGCCTTGTTTACTCCCGATCAAGTTGTCTGCGTTGATGAGTCCCTGATTAAATTTTCTGGCCGCTTGTCTTTCAAGCAGTACCTTCCCAGCAAGCGTGCCAGATACGGGGTCAAGCTCTACAAGTTCTGTGACAGGGCAACAGGCTATGTAGTGAACTTTACGGTTTATGAGGGAAAAGACAGTCAGATTGAGTCGGTCAACTGCCCGGATTACATAGGGAGCGCTGGCAAGATAGTGTGGAACTTGGTGTCACCCTTATTCGGAAAGGGGTACCACTTGTATGTGGACAATTATTACACGAGCGTGCCACTGTTTAGTCACTTGTTTGATCATCAGATTGGAGCATGTGGCACCGTGCGACCTAATCGCCGGGGCTTTCCCCAGCGGCTTGTAGATGCCCGTCTTAGGCTGGGGGAGAGAGCCTGCTTGAAGTGTAATAACTTGCTCGCTATGAAGTGGAGGGACAATAAGAATGTTTTCCTTCTTACCTCCCTTCATGCAGACACGACAGTCCAAATTCGTACGGCGACTGGTGTTGTGGAGAAACCCCTCTGTGTCCACGAATATAACCAAAATATGGGAGGGGTGGACCTCAACGACCAGTTGATGGCGCTGTATCTAATTGACCGTAAGGCGAGACGCTGGTACAAAAAAGTGCCTCTATCATTATTCCAATTGGCTTTGCTGAACGCTCATGTGCTATACAGAGCTTCAGGCGGGACGTTATCTCTTCTAAAATTCCAGAATGAGATAGTCACAGAACTCCTGTATCCAGGCGGTTCTGCACCTCACCATCCCCAACCAAATGCAGTAAGCCGGCTGCATGAGAGGCATTATTCGTATGTCCTCCCGAGTACCCCTACCCAAAGCCACCCCCAAAAAAGATGTCGTGTCTGTAGCAAGCGCGGATTTAGGCATGACACCCGTAGTTTTTGTCCACTCTGTCCTGACAAGCCTGGTCTTTGCCAAGGTGAATGTTTTGAACGCTACCACTCAAAAGTGAAGTTTTAGCGTAGGGTACAGCATTTCACAGACAAGGACACACTTACACAGGGTCTCCCAAGATGCCATTACATTTTGAGAGACCCGAACCATTACAGTTGTAAAGTTACAAAAAAAAGTGTAAAAAAGAAAAAAAAAAAAAAACGTAAAAAACAAAACACAAAAAAAATATAAAATAAAAAAAACAAAAATAGTTGTCGTTTTATTGTTCTCTCTCTCTCTATTTTCTCTCTATTGTTCTGCTCTTTTTTACTGTATTCTATTCTGCAATGTTTTATCATGCTTGCTTTTCAGGTATGTAATTTTTTGTTTTCAGGTGCGCCATTCAACTGCAGCGCGGAATTATTTATCTTGACAGCAACAGCGTTTGCTCCCACGATACATAAAGCCGTGACTCCAGTGCTGTAGGAGGTGATTTCACCACCACAGTTAAAAAAAAGAGCATATATGCCGAAGCATGGGGGCAGCAGGGGCGGAGGAGCGATTTTGCTCCTAATGCCGCGTATATACGGTCGAAATTCCAACGGAGGCTTGCCCGTGGAAAAGTCCGACCGTGTGTACGCGGCATAACCTTTTATGCCGCGTACATACGGTCGAAATTCCGACGAAGGCTTGACCGTGTGTACGCGGCATAACTTTTTTGCGGGAGGATGCCCCCATGCTTCGGCATATATGCCCATCATTAGAAGTGGGTGGATGAAGGGAGGTATTCTAATGGTGGGCATACCCACCAATCAATCTCTTTTTTTCGTTCAGCCAATAGGCTGTATGAAAAAAAAGATTACAATACATGTCCAACAAGGACCAGCAACGTACTGGTAGGTTGCTGGACTTTGAATGTTTATACCAGAATAATGCCTGGGTTTAGGTATCATCTTGGTATCATTCTTTTCAGCCAGCAGCCGGCTTTCATGTAAAAGCAACTCTAGCAGATAATTAGCCTCTAGACTGCTTTTACAAGCAGTGGGAGGGAATGTCCCCCCCCCCCCGGATATAAAAAGCGCCATTGGGAAATTGGGAAAGCATTTTATCACACCGATCTTGGTGTGGTCAGATGCTTTGAGGGCAGAGGAAAGATCTAGGGTCTAACCCCCCAATTTTTTTCAAAAAAAGAGTACCTGTCACTACCTATTGCTATCATAGGGGATATTTACATTCCCTGAGATAACGATAAAAATGGTAAAAAAATAAAATATGGAAGGCACAGTTTAAAAAAAAAAAAAAAAAGCCAAATAAATAATAAAAAAAAAAAAAAAAAAAAAAAAAAAAAAAGCACCGCTGCCCTCCCCCTGCTCTTGCGCAAAGGCGAACGCAAGCGTCGGTCTAGCGTCATATGTAAACAGCAATTGCATCATGCATGTGAGGTATCACCGCGAAGGTCAGATCGAGGGCAGTCATTTTAGCAGTAGACCTTCTCTGTAAATCTAACGTGGTAACCTGTAAAGGCTTTTAAATGCTTTTAAAAATGAATGTAGTTTGTCGCCGCTGCGCGTTTGTGCGCAATTTTAAAGCATGACGTGTTTGGTATCCATGTACTCGGCCTATGATCATCTTTTTTATTTCATCAAACATTTGGGCAATATAGTGTTTTTTAGTGCATTAAAATAAAAAAGTGTGTTTTTCCCCCAAAAAATGCGTTTGAAAAATCGCTGCGCAAATACTGTGTGGAAAAAAAAAATGCAACACCCACTATTTTAATCTGTAGGGCCTTTGCTTTAAAAAAATATATAATGTTTGGGGGTTCAACATAATTTTCTTGCAAAAAAAATTTTTTTTTCATGTAAACAAAAAGTGTCAGAAAGGGCTTTGTCTTCACGTGGTTAGAAGAGTGGATGATGTGTGACAAGCTTCCTAATGTTGTGCATAAAATGCCAGGACAGTTCAAAACCCCCCCAAATGACCCCATTTTGTAAAGTAGACACCTCAAGCTATTTGCTGAGAGGCATGTTGAGCCCATTGAATATTTTTTTTTTTTTTGTCCCAAGTGATTGAATAATGACCAAAAAAAAAAAAAAAAATGTACAAAAAGTTGTCACTAAATTATATATTGCTCAAACATGCCATGGGCATATGTGGAATTACACCCCAAAATACATTCTGTTGCTTCTCCTGAGTACGGGGATACCACATGTGTGGGACTTTTTGGGAGCCTAGTCGCGTACGGGACCCCAAAAACCAAGCACCGCCTTCAGGATTTCTATGGGTGTAAATTTTTGATTTCACTCCTCACTGCCTATCAGTTTCGGAGGCCATGGAATGCCCAGATGGCACAAACCCCCCCCCCCCAAATGACCCCATTTTGGAAAGTAGACACCCCAAGCTATTTGCTGAGAGGTATGTTGAGTATTTTGCAGATCTTGCTTTTTGTCACAAAGTTTTGAAAATGTAAAAAAAGAAAAAAAAAAAAGAAAAAAAAATGTCTTTCTTAATTTTCAAAAACAAATGAGAGCTGTAAAATACTCACCATGCCTCTCAGCAAATAGCTTGGGGTGTCTACTTTCCAAAATGGGGTCATTTGTGGGGGTTTTGGGCTATTTTGGCATTTTATGGCCTTCGAAACTGTGATAGGTAGTGAGGAGTGAAATCAAAAATTTGCGCCCTTAGAAATCCTGAAGGCGGTGCTTGGTTTCCGGGGTCCCGTACGTGGCTAGGCTCCTAAAAAGTCCCACACATGTGGTATCCCCGTACTCAGGAGAAGCAGCAGAATGTATTTTGGGGTGCAATTCCACATATAACCATGGCATGTGTGAGCAATATATCATTTAGTGACAACTTTTTGTAATTTTTTTTTTTTTTTTGTCATTATTCAATCACTTGGGACAAAAAAAAAAAAATATTCAATGGGCTCAACATGCCTCTCAGCAATTTCCTTGGGGTGTCTACTTTCCAAAATGGGGTCATTTGGGGGGGTTTTGTACTGCCCTGCCATTTTAGCACCTCAAGAAATGAGATAGGCAGTCATAAATTTAAAGCTGTGTAAATTTCAGAAAATGTACCCTAGTTTGTAGACGCTATAACTTTTGCGCAAACCAATAAATATACGCTTATTGACATTTTTTTTACTAAAGACATGTGGCTGAATACATTTTGGCCTAAATGTATGACTAAAATTGAGTTTATTCGATTTTTCTTATAACAAAAAGTAGAAAATATAATTTTTTTTCAAAATTTTCGGTCTTTTTCTGTTTATATCGCAAAAAATAAAAATCGCAGAGGCAATCAAATACCATTAAAAGAAAGCTCTATTTGTGGGAAGAAAAGGACGCAAATTTCATTTGGGTACAACATTGCATGTCCGCACAATTTACAGTTAAAGCAGCGCAGTGCCGAATCCCAAAAACAGGCCTGGTCCTAATGGCCCGAAATGGTCCGGGGCTTAAGTGGTTAAAAAATACACTTTAAATAATAAAATAAATAAAAACAAAACAAAAATATAGAACCCCATTTTTATTTTTTATATGAAAGATGATGTTACGCCGAGTAAATAGATACCAAACATGTCACGCTTTAAAATTGTGCACGCTCATGGAATGACAAACTACAGAACTGAATCTACATAGGCAGTATTTAATTTTTATTTATTTTTTACAGGTTACCTGTTTAGAGTTAGAGAAGGTCAAACGCTAGAATTATTGCTTTAAACGTTCGCGGCGATACCTCAGGTGGGGTGCGAACACAGTTACATATGCGTGTGTGAATTACGTATGGATTTTGCTTCTGTGCGCAAGCACGGAGTGATGGGGGCGCTTTCATTTTTTTTCCACCCCTTATTTTATCTTTACACTTTCCCTTAAAAAATTTTTTATGTCCCCTTCCTTTAAAAGAGTCATGAGCTGCTTGGAGCGCTTTCAAGAGAAATCCAGCCGCTGGCTGAAAAAAATAGGATTTTTATAACAGCTTACCTGTAAAATCCTTTTCTTAGGAGTACATCACGGGACACAGAGCGACATAGTCATTACTAATGGGTTATATAGATACCGTCAGGTGCTGGCACTGGCAACTTCCAAAACCGGAAGTACCCTCCCCTATATAAGCCCCTCCCATCCGGGAGCACCTCAGTTTTGTAGCAAAGCAATAAGTGTCCCCAAAGAGGGGCGGGAGCTCTGTGTCCCGTGATGTACTCCTAAGAAAAGGATTTTACAGGTAAGCTGTTATAAAAATCCTATTTTCTTTCTCGTACATCACGGGACACAGAGCGACATAGTCATTACTAATGGGATGTCCTAAAGCAATGCCCAATGAGGGGGGGGATACACCATATATAAGCTGAGCGCTATCAGACATGAGGATCTTTTGCGGCCTGCAACACACTGCGCCCAAAGGCGACATCCTCCTGACTTCTAACGTCCACCTGGTAGAACCTAGTAAACGTGTGAACTGAAGACCACGTTGCGGCCTTACAGATTTGAGCCAGGGAGGCCTGGTGATGCACTGCCCATGAAGTTCCAACTGCTCTCGTGGAGTGCGCTCTAACTTTGAACGGAGGCGGTCTCCTTCTCAAGCCATAAGCTTGCATAATGACCTGTCGAATCCACTTGGCTAAAGTAGATTTTGACGCTGCCTGACCCTTTCTGGGGCCTTCCGGCAGAATAAACAAAGTATCCGTTCTGCGAATCTGAGCAGTGGCTTTTAGATAAGCTTTAACTGCTCTTACTACATCCAAAGAATGCAATAACTTTTCCTCTACCGAAGTAGGTTTGGGGAAAAAAGAAGGAAGAACCACATCTTGGTTCAAATGAAACCTCGATACCACCTTAGGAAGAAAGGCTGGATGAGGACGTAACACTACTCTGTCCTTATGAATAACCAGATATGGCTCCTTACAGGACATAGCTGCTAATTCCGATACTCTTTTAGCCGAACAAATGGCTACTAGAAAAATCAATTTCCTGGTGAGAAGCACCAAGGAAATATGCTGTAATGGTTCAAATGGTTGTTTCTGTAGAACCGACAGAACCAAGTTTAGATCCCATGGACATATGGGAATATTAACCGGAGGACTAATACGCATCACTCCTTGTATAAAGGCTTTGACTAGTGAATGCGAAGCCAAGGGCCTTTGAAAAAATATTGACAAGGCCGAAAACTGACCTTTGATAGTACTCAAGGCAAGCTTCCTATCTACAGCCCACTGTAGGAAGTCCAGAATCCTACCTATTACGTACTTATGTGGATGCCATTTCTTGGCCTCACAACACGCGATGTACGCCTTCCAGATTCTATAGTAGATCTGCCTGGATACCGGCTTCCTGGCATTGATCATGGTAGATACCACAGCATTAGAGAGCCCTCTCTTTTTTAGAATGTGGGCTTCAATAGCCAGGCCGTCAAACCTAGGGCTGGTAAGGAAGGGTGGTATATCGGTCCTTGCGAAAGCCGGACGACGTGGGAGAGTCCAAGGACTCCCCACTGAAATTTTACAATCTCCGCGTACCACGCTCTTCGGGGCCACGCTGGAGCCACCGGAATCACCGGTTTCTTTTCTACCCTGATTCTGCGGAGTAATCGAGGTAACCATTGTGGCGGTGTGAATGCATATATCAGCTTGAACTGATCCCAAGGGAACACTAGGGCATCCGAGCCGCAAGCTAGGGGATCCCTTGTCCGAGAGACAAACCTGTCCCCCTTTGCGTTGAATCTGGATGCTAGAAGATCTACATCCGATGTTCCCCACCGCTGACATATTGTCCAGAAAACCTCGGGGTGAAGGGACCCTTCCTCTGGGCCTAATTGCTGGCGACTTAGAAAGTCCGCCTTCCAATTCTCCACTCCTGGAATGAATACCGCAGATATGGCTGGGACATATTTTTCTGCCCATTTCAGGATGTAATTTACTTCCCTCTGGGCTGCACGACTCCTGGTGCCCCCCTGATGATTGATATATGCCACTGCTGTGGCATTGTCTGATTGCATTCTGACAGGGGACCCTTGGAGTTTGGATGTCCATGCTACTAGGGCATACCGGGCTGCTCGTATCTCTAAGAGATTGATGGGCAGGGCCTTTTCTGCATCCGACCATCTGCCCTGGAGAGACTATTGCTCCAGTACTGCTCCCCAGCCTATAAGGCTGGCATCTGTAGTGACCACCTTCCAAGAAATCGGACTGAAGGATTTCCTTTTTTCCAGATTCTGGGGAACCAACCACCAACGGAGGCTCTTGCGAACGGAAGGGGACAAGGACATTGTAAGTCTAGGGCCTGAACTTTTTTGTTCCAGGCTGACAGTATGGCCCCTTGCAAATTCCTTGAATGGAATTGACCGTAGGGTACTGCTTCGAATGATGCCACCATTTTTCCCAGCAGCCTCATATACAGGCGTATGGACGGCTGTCTTTTTTGTACCCACTAAGTGGATCAAATCTTTCAAAGACAACACCTTTCCTCGAGGCAAGAATATTTTTCTCTGGCCTGAATCCAACCTTAGCCCCAAGTATTCCAGACTTTTGACTGGTTTTTAGGGCTGACTTGTCTCGGTTGATAATCCAACCGTGAGATTCCAGATACTTGATCGTCTTGTGAACGACCACGTCTAGTTTTTTCACTGAGTGGTCTATCAGCAACAAGTCATCCAGATATGCCATTATCATTACACCTTGTGTTCTTAGATTGGCCAATAAAGGGCCAGAATTTTTGTAAACACTCGTGGTGCTGTGGCCAAACCGAAGGGTAAGGCTCTGAACTGAAAATGGCGCCCTTCTACTGCAAAGCGTAGAAATTTTTGGTGGACTGGAAAGATGGGAATGTGCAAATAAGCATCTTTGATGTCGATCGTGGCTAACCAATCCTCCCCTTGTAGGGCAGTGGCCACCGATCGGATCGACTCCATCGGAAAGTCCTGATATACATGAATTTGTATAGCCCTTTTAGAATTAATATGGGCCTCCCGTCCGCGTTTGCTTCGGGACTGTAAAGAGGTTTGAGTAAAACCCGAACCCTCATTCTTCCAGGGGAACCTCCATAATTACTCCTTGGAGCAATAGTTGTTCTAGTGCCAACAGGAGGGACTCTCTCTTCCGGGGATCCCTTGGCACGTTTGACCTCAAAAATGGGAAGGAGGAGAGTCTTTTAACTCCAAACTGTATCCCAAACCTACTGCGGAGAGCACCTATCTGTCTTGATCGTGTCCCGCCAGGTCTCTTGCGAACAACTGGAGTCCTCCCCCCACCCGACTGAGTGGGGGCTTCATGAATTTAACTTTGGGGGAGGTTTTGTACCTCCCCTGACCCAGGGTTTCTCATTACCCTGCTACTGTCCCTGTTTTTTACCCCCGGGATTTGACCGAGGAGGCCGTCGGAACTGTTACACAGCCGATGCCCCAGGGACTGGAGAAGCAGGCCTCTTAAAGAGGGACCTCTAACTCTGCTTTTAACCGGCAAGAGCGTATTTTTACCGCTGGAAATTTTCTGGATATATTTGTCCAGGTTTTCCCTGAATAAGCGTTCACCATGAAATGGGACGCTAACCAGCCATTCTTTACAGGGAGCTTCAGCAGACCAGTTTTTGAGCCATAGGAGCCTACGCATATGTACTATAGACAGCGTAAGGCGGGAGGCCTGATGGACTGAATCCTCTATGGCGTCAACCGCAAAGCCTAAGGCTCTAGGTAGATCAGCTAGGGCAAAGCCTGCTGATCTGTCAAGTCCCTCAAGACCTGTTTCAACTGATCCTTCACTGCTTAGCAGACCCCAATAGCTGCTACTGCTGGTTGTATCACCAAGCAGATTTTCATAAGGACTCCAATCTTTTATCTATTGGGTTCTTGAACATTTGGACATTATCCACTGGACATGTCAGTGATTTATACATACAAGAGATGGCTGCGTCCATTGTAGGGACCTTCCATTTTTTTTTTTTTTGATGAACTTATCCTCCATGGGATAGACCACCGGAAATCTCTTGGGGGAATAAATATTTTCTCAGGACGTTCCCAATCCTGGTAAATGAGCCCTTTCAGTAAAGGGTGAAGTGGAAAAGAACAAACAGTCTGGGGGCTTCTAGCGACCCCAACGAGGATACAGTAGTGGTTGATGGTTCCGCAAGGTGCATTTTTAAATGCTGATCGGACCATGTTAGTCAGAGACTGAACCCATAATCTTTCAGCTTGAGATGCTGAGAAAGGGTTCCCCCACTGTTGATTCCTCTATAACAGAATCAACCTCATCCTGATCCCCTTCAGGCAGGTCGATCCCTGTATGGGACTGTTGCTTTGCTAACAGGCATTCTGAAGGAGGAGACGGAGATCGGGCGTGCTTTCCCTGACAGGGAGGCAGCGATAAATGTTGACAATCTCTCTCTAATCCTCCCAGAGCTGAGGAAAAAACCTCCTCTGTTACATACACAGGAGCAGGTGACTGAGGACAGCCACAGTACCAAGTACCCCTGCGGGGTCTCTACGGTCACTTACCTCTGAACTTCAGGGGAGACTGGTGCAGCAGGAGTATGCCCAAGATCCTCCGAGCCCGATGAGACCCCCTTCGCTTCCTGGAAGATTCAGTTCCGGAGCTTCTGGACGGCATATTCCTAAGCCTAAAGCTGAGGTATTCCAGCCGTAATACACCACTTTTACTGAGAATAGTCTAGCACAATTGCTGCTATATCACAGTTGGTGTCTACTAATGTGCCTTTCTAGGGGATGCCTGTATCAACCGCTTGCTGTATGCCTTTAAATGTTGCCAGCTCTGTCTCTGTACTTCATAGCCAGCTCACTACAATATTGTGGTTTTTTTAAACTGCTGGGACGCCCGCACATGCGCAGAAGCGCTGCGGCGCGCACAGAGCGTCATCCCCCAGGCTCCGCCCCCTTTCCCGGCTCACCTCTATATATAGAGGCGCGTGCACGCGCACGCGCGCGGGCACGTGCGCCTTCGGCGCTAATTTCAAATATGGTAACAAGGGACAGGAGCCAGGGCCCCTCTTTGCCGCAGGCCGGGGGATGGACGAGCACTGCAACATGGCAGAGGAAGCAGTTTCCTATAAGAGAACTCACCATCTGCCTGGACTTTGCTCTGCTGAGAAGAAGCTAGTCCACATGACAAGAAAACATTCCACAGCGGCCTCTAGTGGACAAACACAGGTACCGCAGTCTAATATATTAAATATATATATATAAAAAAAAAATTTTTTTTTTTTTCTTGACCACCATTAAAAATTATTACATTTTTTTAGTAGTTACAGGCATGCACAGAATTTTGCGGGAATACCATTAGGTAACAGACAGAAAGACAAATTAGGCTTGGGGGTCCCCCAATAGAACCAAGTTCCTGGGGGCCCCCACTTACCTGTTCCCCGCCGCAGGACTTTGTTTGGTCCACAAAAGCCCAAACTTCACCTATCACGGCAGGCATTGTAATCAAACCTTCAGGGACCGGGTTCCCAAGGATTCCACTCCCCTGGACCTGTATAGCACCCTGCACAGAAAACATCTTGGTCGTGGGTATGACCAGAGCTCTGGATCCCAGGGTCCAGCTCTCCTAAGAGAAGCATTACAGGCAAAACCTTGCTCTTCTCTGCAAGGCCCGGGTACCGACCGTTTAGCTATGAAGCTTTTTTGGTCGGATCCGGAATAGCTTACTGAGGCCCAAAAGAACCTGTACGCAAGCTCAGTGAAAAACACATGTTTCTTCTTGGCCAACACCTTAGACACTGGCAAAAAACTGAGGTGCTCCCGGATGGGAGGGGCTTATATAGGGGAGGGTACTTCCGGTTTTGGAAGTTGCCAGTGCCAGCACCTGACGGTATCTATATAACCCATTAGTAATGACTATGTCGCTCTGTGTCCCGTGATGTACGAGAAAGAAAATAAATAAAATGCCGGGGTTATGGCCGGTAGCTTCAGCCATAATTCTGGTAAACCACTTGCAAACAGCAATGTATACTCAATATACTAGAGTATAAGCCGAGCTTTTCAGCGCATTTTTTTGTGCTGAAAATGCCCCCCTCGGCTTATACTCAAGTCTGTGTCCATCTTCAACTTTGTGCGCCTGTTTCCGGCCAGCCGTAGGTCCCCTGGACCCCAAACTTGGCACACATGTAGCCCCACTCTTCCTCTACAAGTGTGCAAAGATTGATGTCCGGGGGACCTATGGCCAGGGATCACCGATTTTTCAAAGCCGGGAACCCCTTCCATAGACTCCCATGTTAAACGTCAGTCTAGTCACACAGCGCCGGAGATCAGACACAGTGAGGCATAGGCAGAGTGACAGTGAGGCACGCACATGGACACAGAGAGGCAAAGTGAGGCATGCAGATGGACACCCTAGGCTTATACTCGAGTCATAGATACGTTTTCCCATTTTTTTGTGCTAAAATTATGTGCCTCGGCTTGTAGTCGGGTCCGCTTATACTTGAGTATATACGGTATATATGCATTGCATTCGGCAAGTGGTCAACATGGGGTGGGAGGCATGTTATGTAATTAGCTAAGGCCCACTTTTTGTAAACCACCCCATTAACTTTAAAAATAGCATGGTCTCCGACAAGTTAGTTTTAACTCATATTGACCTCAGATATACATATATATATATATATATATATACACACATACACACACACACACACACATACACACGAACTGCCTACCAGGCTCATAGAATGTGTATTGCATAGACAAACAATTTGACAGTTTACCAGTCCTGCACACCAGCTTGACGGAATTTTAACCCATTTATATAGTGCATCTTTAACTTGGATGCCAGTAGGCTTCCTCCTATAAACTGCCCACTTCAGGTCCTTCAACATTTCTAAAGGATTCGGGTCAATACTTTGATTTAGGCATTCAATAATAATTATCAATAGAACATTATTCCAATCCAGAGGCAGCAAAGCTGGCCCAAACCATGATCCTGACAGCACAATGTTTCACAAACAGCATAAAGTTCTTATGTTTCCCTTTCAAAGAATTTTCAATCTAGCTAAAAAAATAAAAATCGAAGGAGGGAGGGTTAGTTACTATGGTGCTGAATTGCCTCAATTTGTATGGTCTGCCCGAGAGTGCACTGATGGAGTTCAAAATTCTTTAGAAACCGCTTTGTAACCTTGTTTTAGTGTTGTGAACATCAATCCTTTGTTTAGTGGTCATCAAATATTAGCTTGGCATGAAAAACACTCCCACAAAACCTGTGGTGGGATCACAATTGGATAGTGATAAACCAGATGTATTCATTAAAGTGGTCGTTAAGCCACTCTAACAAGTATGCACAATCCGCACTGTCTCCTTATGCAGTGTCCCCCTCTGTGTGAGATTTATATTAAAAAATGCTGTAAATACCCCAAGTAAGAGCCGATATCCACAATCATATCACCGGCCAGGTCTCTCCTTTCCTCCTCTGTCAGATGCAGCAGGAGAGGCAGAGATTCCCCTGCTGACATCAGTCGGGAGGGGAGGATGGGAGAAGGAGAGACCTGGCCAGTAGTGTGATCGCGGAGAACGACCCTTACATGAGGCATTTACAGCATTTATTTTTATGAATCACACACACACAGGACGACGACACTGCATAAGGAGACATCTAGGATGGTGCATACACATTACAGCTATTTGAGCAGCAGGAGCACAGGGAGTGGGGCACTGCCACTAACTGAAAGGCGGGGAGGGGGGAGGACGACACAGGAGCAAAGAGGAGACAGAAAGCAGAGCTGCGGGTGACGGAGGCACGTAACCTGACCACGGTGTCAGGGCTCAGTAGCCCTGATAAACCGTGGTCAGTTTACATAGGGGAGGGCAGAAACTGGCAGGATCAGACAGGTTTTTTTTGTGTGCGTTACACAGGACAGGCACTGCCCATGCTTTAAAGGAGCAGGATCCATTTTTTTGGGGGGGGGGTTAACAAACACTTTAAGTGCCGGTTCACACTGGATGTGGTGCAGGAGCTGCATGAGATTTCAACATGAATTGCACTGCATTCCTGTTCAAACACATGCGATTCTGCAGCAGTGCGATCTGAGCCATAATTCTGTATGGCTCAAATCGCACCGCATTTGCAACAAAATCATGCAGGACCCTTTTTTTGCCACACCAGAATCTGATCCCCATGCGATCTGATTCAGCAAATTGCACTGCGTTTTGCAAACAGATTTTGGGGTGTCGTTAACTTAATACACACTGGCAGCAGTTTGCATTAACAGGGTGTGATTTTGATACGGTGCGGAAACTGCACAGAATTTGCTGAGAAATCCACACTGTATCAGTGTGAAGCTGGACTAAGTTAAAGCTCATACACACTAAGAATATCGGAGGAAATTTTTTGTCTGAGGAACGATTGTACGATTATCTGACCAAAAAGATCCCTAAGGAGAAACTCCAAAATTATTCTTGTACAGGAACAGAACGACTGATTTTTGTTTAATATGTACCGTTTTTGTACAAGACAAATCAGAAAACGAAAGACTGCACATCAGAAAAAAAAAAAAAAAAAAGCCCGTCGTAGAATTTTTGTACATTTCCTTTCTCGGTTCCAACTGTGAAAAATCAGACGATCATTTGCCTGATTTTCTTATAGTGTGTACCCCACTTAAGTCAGGACCCAAATATCTAATCGAATTCCCATCACACTGATTAAAAACACTCGACTCCATTTCACAAAGTTTAACCACATCAATACTGGGCACTTTCGCCCCCTTCCTTCCCAGGCCAATTTTCAGCGCTCTCGCATTTTCAATGACATTTGCGCGGTCATGCTACGCTGTACCCAAATGAAATGTTTATCATTTTGTTCGCACAAATAGAGCTTTCTTTTGGTGGTATTTATTCACGACTAAGTTTATTTTTTGCGATGTAAGCGGAAAAAAAAGAGCGGAAATTTGGGGGGGAAAAAAACAATATATTTCTTTATTCTATTTTAAAAGAAATCCAATAAAATCAAATTTTGTCATAAATTTAAACCAAAATGTATTCTGCTACAAGTCTTTGGTAAAAAAAAATCCCGCTAAGTGTATAATAATTTGTTCGTGTGATCACGGACATATGTACGCAAATGATCATGTACAGATCAGATGTGTGCAGGTGATCACGGACATGTGTGCAGATAATCATTGGGGCATATGATTTTACTGTTACATATGTGGGGGACATATGACTTTACTGTTACATATGTGGGGGACAGGTTATTACTATGTGGGGACGTGTGTTTTACATTGTGTATTACTAGGCTGGTGATCAGTGTGTATGAGCTGTTTTATACAGCTTATTACACACTGATCATCAGCCGGCTGCAGCGATCCGCTCTCCTCACCGACAACTAATGTGTGAGGAGAGGAGAGCCGATCGCCTAGCAACCAGCTCTCTGTTTACATCACATGACTGCTGTGATTAGACACGGCTGTCATGTGAGGACCAATCACAGAGCCCTCCTGCTGATCTGAGATGCGCTTGTGTCACCCGGACACGGCGCATCGGGCACTCACACGCGATCCTCCTCCTTCTGAGGGACGTTCCTGAACGACCACTCAGAAGGAGAGAGCGCACACCCGGCCGTACATATGCAGTGGCCGGGTGGGAAGTGGTTAAAACCTTTGAGACTGGACGTCAGACGTCTTTCACAAAATGCCACTCTGGCAATCGGTGGTGTGTCACTCGGACACACCCCATCTTGGATCACGGTAAAGAGCCTATGACGTGGGCTCTTTACCATGTGATCAACTGTGTTCAATCACAGCTGATTACAATGTGAATAGGAAGTGTCGGTAATCATCATTCCTCTACTCATGCTGATAGCGCGTGTAGAGGAGAGCTGATAATCAGCGATGCCCGCCAGTGCCGCTTTTCAGTGTGCGCCAGTGCTGCCCATCAGTGCCCATAAAAGCTGCCCATCAGTGCCGCCTCATCAGCGCACATCAGTGAAGGAGAAAAATTACTATAACTGAAACAAAGAAAAAAAAATCCCCAAATTTGCAGTCTTTTTTCATTTGTTTAGCAAAAAACTCAGTGGTGATTAAATACCACCAAAAGAAAGCTCCATCGGTCTCAAAAAATTATTACAATTTTGTTTGGGTACAACATTGCATGACCGCACAATTGTCAAAGTGCAACAGCGCTAAAAGCTAAAAATTGGCCTGGGCAGGAAGGGGGTAAAAGTGCCCAGTATTGAAGTGGTTAAAGCAATGCATTATAAGATTAGTCAGCGGTATAGGCCCCTGTTAAAAGTAGTCTATGAAAACTGCAGTAATAATCACAAGCAGGGGTTTGTTTACCCGATTACAATACACTCAACGAATAGGCTTTTTTTTTTTTTTTTTTTTCGGAGCTGCTGCACTGCACCACAAGTTTTGTAAAAGTAAACTACAAAACGTGTTATATTTATACTTGTTTACCATCTGTCTATTAATTGCTTACTGGGCACATATACCACCTTCCTGCCCAGGCAAAATTTCAGCATTTAGCACTGTCACGCTTTTAATGACAATTGCGCAGTCGTGGCTCCCAAACAAAATTGACGTCCTTTTTTCCCCCACAAATAGAGCTTTCTTTTGGTGGTATTTGATCATCACTGCGGTTTTTATTTTTTGCGCTATAAAACAAAAAAAAGACTGGCAATTTTGAGAAAAAAAAACAATATTTTTTGCTATAATAAATATCCCAATTAAAAAAAAAATTCTCAGTTTAGGCCGATATGTATTCTTCTACATATATTTGGTATAAAAAAATAGGATTTTTTGTACTCACCGTAAAATCCTTTTCTCTGACATCCATGGACTGACACGGTGTCTCTTTACACTTTACACGTGGGTTATGTCCCTGCTTGCAGGAGAAGACCTAGGCAGAATGTGAGATGTTATACATACATTCTAAAAGCCAGAGCTGAACAGCCCCACCCAGGGGGCGGTCCCTCCGGGCATAACCCTCCCACTACAGTCAGCAGACTTCAGTTCGTAACAAAGCAGTACAAACTTAAAAAGGAAGGGTGGGTGCCGTGTCAGTCCATGGATGTCAGAGAAAAGGATTTTACGGTGAGTACAAAAAATCCTATTTTCTCTTATCATCCATGGACTGACACGGTGTCTCTTTACACTTTACACGTGGGATGTCCCAAAGCAGTGTCAAGAGGGATGGGAGCAGTATAAATGGAAAAACCAAAAACTTTCACTCCAAGAAGGCAGATCTCCTCAACGGAGGAGTCGCAACTGTAAACAGCGGCCTGCAGCACCCTGCGGCCGAAGGAAGCATCCGAAGATGCAGCCACATCAACCTTATAAAAAACTTAAAAGGTATGAACAGACGACCAGGTCGCCGCCTTGCACACTTGTGCAACCGACGCTTGATGTCGGAAAACCCAGGAAGCACCAATTGCCCTGGTGGAATGCGCCGTAACCGGAAAGGGAGGCGCCCGCCCTTTGAGAGCATAGGCTTGAATGACGGTTTGTCTGATTCCCCTAAAAATTATGGCAGACGAAACCGCTTGGCCCTGTTATGGACCAGGGGCAGTCACAAACAGTGAGTCGGACTTCCGAATAGAAGCAGTAGCAGACAGGTAGACCCGTAAGGCTCGTACCACCTCCAATATGTGCAGCGCAAACTCTCTGGGATGCGATGGGTGAGGACACAAGGACGGGAGGGCAATGTCCTCATGTAGGTGAAAGGTAGACACCACCTTTGGCAAAAGGGAAGGTCGCGGATGCAACACCGCCTTATCCTTATGGATGACTAAATATGGCGACTTGCAGGACAAAGACGCCAACTCAGACACTCGTCAAACAGAAGTGATTGCCACTAAAAGGCCACCTTCTGAGACAAGACAAGAGAGGAATATCCCGGATATTCCCAAAAAGGAGGTTCCTGGAGGACCTAGAGCACCAAATTCAGATCCCACGGTGGGAGAGAAGGCTTGACAGGAGGGAGCACATGGCGAACCCCCAACACAAGGTGCTAACCAAGAAATGACCCGCTAGAGGTCGCTGAAAGAAGACGGCCAAGGCCGAAATCTGATCCTTGATGGTACTCAAAGCAAGCTTTTGGGTCACTCCACACTGTAGAGGACGCAGGATTCTGGGGACGGAATACGTCCGAGGATGCCAGTCCAGCGCTTTGCATATGGCGATATAAGCTTTCCAGGCACGGTGATAGATCTGCCTGGAGGAAGACTTCCGTGTCCTTAACATGGTCAAAATGACAGAGTCCAAGAGACCTCGGTCCCTCAACACCTGGCTTTTAAACAGCTCTGCCGTTAAAGCCAGAGACTAAGCCGGATGAAACATAGGACCTTGAGACTGAAGGTCCTCCCTCATCGGCAACCGCCAGGGAACGTCCGCAACGAGACGTACCAGATCAGCGTACCAGTGACGCTGAGGCCAATCCGGAACAATTAGGATCACCGGAGTTTATATCAGGCGATAAGGACCCTATGGGGCCACCAACGCATCCGAGTCATCGCCCAAGGATCCCTGGATCTGGCCACAACCTCGACCCTTGCGACTGAGTCGAGAGGCCATCAGGTCCACATCCGACGTGCCCCCCCGTCGGCAAAGGAGTTGAAATATGCAAGGACCACTCTTCCTGGTCCGGCGTCTGGCGATTGGCGACTCAGATAGTCCGCCCCTACAGAGCCGGCACGTTTCTTCCGGCCCACTTCAGGATACGGATTACCTCGGAAGCCGCAGCTGAGCTTCGAGTCCCCCCGTGATGGTTTACATACGCCACCGCCGTGGCGTTGTCCGACTGGCTCCTGATGGAGCGACCCCGTACTCTCTCCAACCTGAGGACAGACACAGTCTGATGGCCCGCATTTCCAGAACAGTGATTGGTAAACGGGCTCGTCCGGAGTCCAAGGCCTTGAGCCGACAGGACTCCCCAGACTCCACCCCAGCCCGTCAGGCTGGCGTCTGTCGTGAGTACCGTCCATTGGATGGGAGGGGAACGACTTTCCGGACCGAAGAGCCGAGGGTCCCAACCACCATGTCAGGGACGCCCTGACCAGGTGAATCACCTGGATCCGAAGATCCAAGGACAACGGGGATTTGTCCCAGGTGGACAAGATCTCCTTCTGCAATGCCCTGGTGTGTGATTGGGCATACGGAATGGCCACGAAGGAGGCCACCAGGAGTCCCGGGACTCTCATGCAAACAACGGATTGACAACCATGTTCGGGATGTCAGCACCCGCACCGCAGACTGAAGTGTCAGCAACTTCTCCAGAGGTAGGATACCTTTGCCTCCAAGGAGTCCAGAACCAGAACTAGAGACTCCAGACACTGAGTCGGGACCAGGACTGACTCCTGAATGTTCAGGAACCACCCGAAGTCCCTGAGGGTCTAATTGACGATAGTCCCCTTTCCTCTAAGTCTGAGTCACTTTCTGCTCATAGCAGAAGACCGTCCAGATAGCCCACGACAGCAATACCTCGCTGTAACAGAAGGCTAGAACCGGAGCAAGCACCTTGGTGAACACCCTTGGTGCCGAGGCAAGGCCGAAAGGAAGAGCCACAATCGAGAGTGGACTTCGCTGATCGCAAGGAGCAGAAACTTCTGGTGACTTGCGCAGATCGGAACATGCAAGTAGGTGTCCTTGAAGTCCAAGGACGCCAGAAGAAAATCCCTTTGGTGGAGTGTAGCGATCACCGTGCGAATGGATCCCATGCGGAATTTCTGCACCTTCTCGAAGGCATTCAGGGCCTTGAGGTCCAGGATAGGTCGAACCACGTCCTATTTTTGGGACGACAAACAGATTCGAGCAGAATCCCTGAAAACTCTCCTGTGACGGAACCGGCACAATCACTCCGGACCTGATCAAATCCTGTACAGCCCCCAAGAGGGCTGCCCGACAGGTAGGAAGGAGAGGAAGATTCAAGGGAAAGAATCTGTGTGGGGGCCAGGATCGGAATACTATCCTATAACCTGAGGTGACCACCTCGCACACCCACCAGTCGGAGATTCGGGAGGTCCACCGATCCGTGAACCTGCGAAGTCGTTCCCCCACCCCAGAGTCGGGCGGAGGCAAGACTTCACGCGGAGGCGGGCTTGGGAGCCGCTTGTTTGGCTTACGCACCCAGGGGCACTTGTGCCCACCAGCCGCACTGCCGTCAGTCTGAGAGGGCCTACCTGTGGACTCTGACTGACGAAAAAACCCCTGTTTTGCTGGAAAGGAAGGCCCCTGTTTGCGGCGGGCCTCCTCACCCTTGCTAGTCTAAGGAAGAAGAGTGCGTTTACCTCCCGTGACATCCATGACGATGTCATCCAGAGCAGCACCGAAAGGTCTACCGCCTTTAAAATAGTAGATCCGTCAGGAGCTTCCTAAGGCTAGGTCAGCAGACCAGCATTTCAACCAGATAAGACGACGCAATACCACCGCCGAGACAGAGACCCTGGATATTAAAGGGGCCACGTTCAGCGTGGCGTCGCACACAGAAACCAGGCCCTGAACCAGTTGGTGGGCCAGAGCAACTGTGTCTGGAGGAAGAATATGCTCCTGTACAGCTAGGTGCAACATTTTTGCCCAACCTGTAAGTGTTTTAGACACAAGGGTCACCGCTACCACAGGTCGTAGGGCGGATCCCAACAAGGCAAACATGGTTCTGCTCACCACTTCTGACCTCCTGTCAGTGGGGTCCTCAAATGCAGGAGTCCCCTCCATCGGGAGAGTGATGGCCTTGTTCAACCGGGCGACTGGAGGGTCGACCACTGGGGGAGAAGCCCACTTTTTAAGTAGGGCATCTTCAAGGGGTACCTGATAGACAAACGCCGCGGGACCATAAAAAAATTCTTCTGCGGCTTTTCCCAGACCTTATCAATGAGCTGGTCAAAGAAAGTACAATGGAAAAAACCCCTTTAGAAGGCCTGGCCTTAAAAGAACAAAAGGAGACAGTATCCGCCTGAGGTTCTGCATCCGCAGCATTTGAGCTTGAGAGTGTCCCTCACCGCAGTCATGAGCACACTAACAAGCGCCCTGTCATTTACTGACTCAGAACTGTAGTTTCCCTCATAAGGAATGTCCTGTTCAAAACCATCCATACATTCAGAACTAGGGTCCTGAGCGATAGTGGCTAGGCCCATATCTGAATCAGCGCACTGCCCTCGAGTAGATAAAGTGGGGAGAGGGCGCCTTTTTGCACCTTGCGCTTGCACACAGCTCCCATCCTGGTCAGAAATTGATTCCAGGGCTGCCCACAACAGGTCCATAGGGACCGCAGTGCTGAAGCACTGCCTGTTGCCACTGACATTTTTAGGGGAAGCTGGTGACACAGACTCCATATTGTCCCTCTCTGAGACTCTTTCAGATAAAAAGTCCACCCACAGGCTGTGCTGACTGAGGAGGGGGCGCCCAGGGGACTCACCAAACCGGACCAGGGACCGCTTAGTTCCGCTGTCTGTACCGCGCTGTGTCAGCGCTGGTAAGCTGTGAGGAGACTGTGAGGAGATTTGCGCTGCTATAGCAGCGCTAGAGGCCAAACTAGTGCTGAAAAGCGCGCAAGCTACAAGAAAATGGCCGCCACACTTCACTGAGGCGATCCGCGGCAAGATGGCCACCATGACGCAGTTAAAATGAAACAGCACACACGCACAGCGCCACTCGGCGCTCAGGCCCCCCAAAAAAAAAAAACACACAAAAAAGCCCCAAGGCATACATTGCAGACCAGCATGAGCCCCCCAAGAACAGTGTGACCCCCAAGCACCCCACACAGTCAGCGCCAGTAATGGTGACAGAGAGCGACAATAAAATACAGGGGGAGACAGGGAAAATCCCCCACAGAGAAACACACAGCCCTTTGTACTCACCTGCAGGCAGGAGAGACTACTTACCCGTCCCCTGAGGGACACACTGGTGTTTCTGACAGGACTATCACAGTGCAGTACTGAGTAGCTGTCGGCCCGGTCCACCGCGAAAGATACAGTCAGTCAGGAGCTGTTCAGTCTTGAGAGGACCGTGGGAGCATGAAAGCAAACCCGGCCACCCCTGGAGTCATGGGGCCTGTCGTGAACTGAGTCTCACGCACAGAAGGCGAGGATCAGCACGCTCGATGGTCGGACAGGGAAGACTACGAGGATATCCTGTACCCAACCTGTTGCCCAGCCGACAGTTGATAGAAGATTCTCAAAAATAAAATAAAAAAGAATTCCAAAAAGGAATAAAATAGGTCAGGAGACTGGCTCCTGAGGGAGCCACGTCTTCTCCTTCTGTTAGGCAGAAAAAAACTGAAGTCTGCTGACTGTAGTGGGAGGGTTATGCCCGGAGGGACCGCCCCCTGGGTGGGGCTGTTCAGCTCTGGCTTTTAGAATGTATGTATAACATCTCACATTCTGCCTAGGTCTTCTCCTGCAAGCAGGGACATAACCCACGTGTAAAGTGTAAAGAGACACCGTGTCAGTCCATGGATAAGAGAAAAAAAAAGTTGCAATAAGCGTATAGTGATTGGTTTGCGCAAAAGTTATAGCGCCTACAAAATAGGGGATAGAATTATGAAATGTTTTTTATTTTTTTACTAGTAATGGCGGTTATCTGCAATTTTTGTCAGGACTGCGATATTGCGGCGGACAGATCGGACACTTTTGACACTATTTTGGGACCATTCACATTTATACAGCAAACAGTGCTATAAATATTCACTGATTAATGTATAAATGTGACTGGCAGGGAAGGGGTTAACACTAGGGGGCGATCAAGGGGTTAAATGTGTTCCCTGGGATTGATTCTTACTGTGGGGGGAGGGGACTGACTGGGGGAGGTGACCGTTGGTTGTCCCTATGTACAAGGGACACACCATCGATCTCCTCTCCCTGACAGGACGTGGATCTCTGTGTTTACACACAGAGATCCACGTCCCTGGCTCTGTGACTGTCAATTGCAGGTACCTGGTGGAAATCGCGGCCGTCAGGCACGGGCATCGGCACCAGTGTGACACAGCGGGCACAGATTTTCCCCGATGCACGCCCGCGGCAGCGCGCATCGTGGAAGTAAACACGAGGACGTCCACCCGGCAGGCAGGTAGGCGCCACGCTGTAGACTTCTTTTGTCTATAGCGCGGGTGCCAAGTGGTTAAGCAGTACTATGTTTAGATGAGCCTAGAGTGTAGCTTCAACATGGGGAACAATCCAAGCACATTGCAACTGAAGTTTTTTTTGGGATACACTGTCTTTCCTGTCCACAAAGCTGGATTATAAATAACGTCCAAGCTTTGCCTGTCACATTGGATATACCCCCAAAGAGGTCTTTAGGGACAGTGTTCCAAAGATATGGACCACAACCCTAGACCTGTCAAACACCCTGTGGCCAACACCAAATTGGAACAAGTGCCTACATAGAATCCAGTACCCAAAGTAACCCTACAGACCACCCCCACAGGGTCTGGGTGCAGAGCCAAAATTTTTACCAAGGATTCGCTGATCTGGACACACTGCTTTTATACTGGCACTAGAAGACGGGAAGATAGAAGATAAGAAAAATAAACTACTGAAGCCAAGGCCAGTGTTCCGTCAGATTCGCTGACCTGTCACAAATCTCCAGTACATTTTAGTCGTCTAAAATCGAATGGGTGTAATTAAATTGTAATGCATTAGTTAACTTTTCTCTACAATTTCCAAACTCATTATATACGGCTGGAGTGAAAAATCGAATATGTTATTATTTATGGCATTGAGGTATGAACATTTTGAAGTCAAATTTCAATTTAGTTTTAGTCTTAGTCTTTTGACTAAAATGCCATTTTAGTTTTAGTCGTATTTTAGTCGACAAAAATAGTATTCATTTAGTTGATTAAAATGTTTTAGTAATTTTAGTCGACTAAATTAACACTGCTTAGAACTTTGACCGTTTAGATGTTGAATTTTAAAAGCAGCTGCGATCAGCGGCGAGCCTGCTGATCTCACAGGTTTGCTAATCTGACAGAAGTTGGCTGCTTTTAAAATTCAACATTTAAACATTCACACGATCTTCACAAAGCAGGGCATGCACACAATGACAAGAGGCAACTACTACAGTGATTTCCAGCTTCCACAGGCATGTTCCAGTGCATACTTACACTGGTCCAAGCTCGACAAATATAACTATGCAAAAAAGCCATGCCTAAACTTAAGCTTTAATAATGCAACATTTTAATGGAGTCTAGAGTTAACCCCCGCCACCAGAAAAAAAAAAAAAAAAAATGAAAAAAACAAGAAAAATCCAAACTGCTACAGATATAGACCCCTACAGGCACCTGTACGCAACATCGCCAAACTCAAAATCCTTTCATCACAGCCAAGTACTGGGTCATTCTGCACATTTCTATTGATTAGTAAGGCATCCTATGATCGTGATGGGCTAGGAGATTTGATACTTCATGAAGCTTTGCCTGTATTGTACACATACTGTGCAACACTGCAGGCAGATCTGTTCCATCATAAAGACTGGCCATACAACTGTTTACTCTTAAGACCCAGGGAGGAGGAACTAATGAATCATTCATTCGTAGAAAGCTCACAGGCAGACAGGCATAATTTCATTTTGTGATTCTTTACGTTTCACCACCCTCCTCCTATACATCTCAGCTATATCCAGCTTCTGAACGTTGCATGTATATCAACACCTTCACCTCCCTTATTATGGACATTAACCCCCCTCATTTCCATTCTTCCACTGTATGTGACATGGCCATTTACCCTTTCCCCTCCTTCCATCTGCTGCCTGCCATTGTGATTGAGGTTTTAGGGAATGCAACAGGAGGAACCAGACACTGACAGGAGCGCATAGGTGGGTAAGCCTACCTGACATCTCCTTCGGGAAGAAAAATATTGGCCTGGGGTGGTATGACCATTTAAAGGACAAATAGCATGCATTATTAACCACCTTAATATGAGCATGTGTATTCATTTCCAAAACAGATGGCACAAAAATAGGTCACCTTTGTGTGTTTACTTTCCAAACAAAAGTTTTATTTATTTTTTTACACACACACACACACACGGAAACTTTTTCCCTTCAGCTTGGCCATTTTTTCCTCACGATTGTATTCCTTTATTTTCATGTGATGATCACCAGCAACACTCCTCCAGTCTTAGGGTGGATATACTCCTCCACTGGAGAAGCAATGTAGCTAGCCACCCTTGGACATCAGTGCTGTTAGTCATTAGAGAGGGTACTGTTAAATGGACTAGTATATTTGCTGTTCATGGACTTTACAAGTGGCTAACAATTTAACTCCTGACACTTGTTAAGCAGTTAAAGCAATTTTTATGGGCGGGGGGGGGGGGGGTTTACATATTAAATCAATAAAAGCAGACCATTGTAAGCACCCGTCAGTATTAAATGGCTGATCTCAACCTTTAGGCTGCTTTCACACTGGGGTGGGCGTTGACAGTAAAACGCTGCTAGTTTTAGCGGCGCTTTACAGTCTTAGCAGCGCTATTCGGCCGCAAGTGGGGCACTTTTAACCCTCGTTAGTGGCCAAATAAAGGGTTAAATGCGCCTGTGTAGCGCCGAAGCACTTTGGCAGTGGTGCTATTCATTCCAATGGGCAGGAGCGGTGTATACCACCGCCCCAAAGACGCTGCTTGCAAGATTTTTTCTAACGTCCTGCAAGTGCACCGCCCCAGTGAAGGAGTTTTTCAGGCGCCAATTTTATCCCAAAAGCACCTGAAAAATGCCCCGTGTGAAAGGAGTCTTAACTATTAT
The DNA here is from genome assembly GCA_029206835.1 of Rana muscosa. Classification (NCBI taxonomy): domain Eukaryota; kingdom Metazoa; phylum Chordata; class Amphibia; order Anura; family Ranidae; genus Rana; species Rana muscosa. The sequence goes on along the minus strand of CM055122.1, from coordinate 690,958,904 downwards.
TTTTGCTGGACAGCCTGACCTGTTAAAGGAAGTGGAAAAAAAACACTTCTTGGCTGGATCACCAGGTAATAAGCCATGTTACAGTGGGAACTGAGAAAAACAGACTACTGTGTTCATTATAGTTACGGACTGCATCATAGATGTCATTTTTTTTTTATTTTGGCCAGTGCCACTTTAAATAGCCCCATCTCAAAAAAATATCAAATGAACCCCTTGACCTCCAAAAGGTTTTACCCGCTTCATGACCAGGGCATTTTTTTTCTATTCAGCACTGGGCTACTTTAACTGGTAATTCAGTTATGCAACACTTTACACAAATGAAATTTATATAATTTTGTCTACACAAATAGAGCTCTCTTTTGGTGGCATTTATTCACCACGGTTTATTTTTTTTTGTATATAAAATGAAAATATACTGAAAATTTTGGAAATTAAATACACACACACATTTTTCTTACTTTCTGTAATAAAAGTTTGCAAATAATCTTTCTTCATAAAATTTAGGCCAAAATGAAGTCTTCTACATTTCTTTGCTAAAAGCCCACATCAAGGTATATTTGGTCTGTGTGAACGTTCTAGAGTCTACAAACTTTGACCTATCTATATACACACACACACACACACACACACACACAGACACACACACACACACACACTACTTTTAGGCCCCTTTCACACTGGGGCGGGCATATGCGGTGGCGGTATAGCGGCGCAATTTTCAGTGCCCTATACCGTCGTGTTTACCGCGATATTCGGCCGCTAGCGGTGCGGTTTAACCCCCACTAGCGGGCGAAAAGGGGTTAATACCACCCGCAAACCGCGGCTACAGCCGCGGTTTGGGGGCGGTATTACCGCGGTGTCCCATTGATTTCAATGGCAAGGAGCGGTATACACACCGCTCCTTCACCGCTCCAAAGATGCGGCTTGCAGGAGATTTTTTTGTCTCCTGCCAGCGCACCACCTCAGTGTGAAAGCCCTCGGGCTTTCACATTGAGAATGCTGGGGCAGGAGTATTTCAGGCGTTATTTATGCGCTATTTTTAGCGCAAATATGCCTGAAATACGCCTCAGCGTGAAAGGGGCCTGAAGGGGGCGATTAGGGTTTTTTACACTGGTATTGCTTATGACAGCGATGATCACTGTTATAATAGTTTTAACTGTCAAGAATGGCTTTCGTTCATGATAGCCATCTGAGGCTGGGTTCACACTGGTACGACACGACAGTCATACAACTTTCATCCTACTTTGCTCTGCGACATCAGTCCTACATTGGTCCGACATCCATCCGACTTCCATGAACAGGATACTACTTTGATCAGACTTTGCGATAGTCTGACTTGTCCTTTGACCAATCAAAACAATCCCAGTGTGAGATAAATTCCTTTTACTGCTGCTGTAATCACCATGTCGGATGTCAAAAGTCGGATGGTTAGGACAAGGATCCTACTTTGATCCGACTTCAATGATATTCAATGGGCTGAAGTAGGATCAAAGTCGGACAAAAGTAGTACAAGGAGCATTTTCAAAGTCAGACCAGTCAAGACGGCTCTCATAGGGAAACATTGATTTTCACACGTCATGCGACATGAGCTCCCAATGTCGGAGCGTTTGTCGGACCAGTGTGAACCCAGCCTTACCATTGTGATGCTGTGACTGGCTACAGCCGATCACAAGTTGCTGTGATTAGTTCAAGTACCCATGTGATAGCTGAGGGCCAATCACACCATCACAATAGTAAGCAAATTGTTATGAATGGCTTCCGTTCATGAGTTATTGCTATGACTGGTCATAGCAAAATCACATGATACACAGCTGCTCACCAGACACATCGTCACATAATTGTGTCACAGGGCGTGCCAGAGCACATGTGCCGAGTCATACCAGTACATCGCAGTTAACCACTTGCCGACCGCCGCACGAACATCAATGTTGACAGAATGGCACGGACAGGCTCGATGTCCCGCGATCGTGTCACGGATCTGAAGAACGGGGAGAGGTTAGTGTAAACACAACATCTCCCCGTTCTGCCTAGTGACATGTCACTGATAGTCTGTTCCCTGTCATTGGGAATAGTGATCAGTGACGTGTCACAGTAAGCCACGCCCCTAACAGTTAGAAGCACGCCCTAGGCCACACTTAACCCCTTCAGCACCCCCTGCAGGTTAACCCCTTCACTACCAGTGTAATTTTTACAGTAATCAGTGCATTTTTATAGCACTGATCGCTGTAAAAATGACAATGGTCCCAAAATGGTGTCAAAAGTGTCCGATGTGTCCGCCATAATGTCGCAGTCACAATAAAACTCACTGCTGGCCGCCATTACTAGTAAGAATTTTTTTTTTTTGAAAAAATGCCCCTATTTTGTAGAAGCTATAACTTTTGCACAAACCAATCTCTTATTGTGATTTTTTTTATTTTACCAAAAATATGTAGAAGAATACATATCGGCCTAAACCGAGGGTGAAAAATATATTTATATATATTTTTGGGGGAGATTTATTATAGCAAAAAGTAAAAAATATTGAATTTTTTTTAAAATTGACGCTCTATTTTTGTTTATAGCGAAAAAATAAAAACCGCAGAGGTGATCAAATACCACCAAAAGAAATCTCTATTTGTGGGAAAAAAAGGACGTCAATTTTGTTTAGGAGCCACGTCACAGGAACGCGCAATTGTCAGTTAAAGCGACGCAGTGCCAAATCGCAAAAAGTGGCCTGGTCTTTGGCCAGCCAAATGGTCCGGGGCTGAAGTGGTTATGTACTGTGGGGGCAGGCAGCAAGTGGTTAATTAAGGTACAGGTGTTGCATGGAGTAATTCTCAGTTAAACTATCACATCACTGAAAAGGGGCCTGGAAAAAATAGGATTTTTTGTACTCACCGTAAAATCCTTTTCTCTGACATCCATGGACAGACACGGTGTCTCTTTACACGTGGGTTATGTCCCTGCTTGCAGGAGAAGACCTAGGCAGAATGTGAAATGTTATACATACATTCTAAAAGCCAGAGCTGAACAGCCCCACCCAGGGGGCGGTCCCTCAGGACATAACCCTCCCACTACAGTCAGCAGACTTCAGTTCGTAACAAAGCAGTACAAACTTAAAAGGAAGGGTGGGTGCCGTGTCAGTCCATGGATGTCAGAGAAAAGGATTTTACGGTGAGTACAAAAAATCCTATTTTCTCTTACCATCCATGGACTGACACGGTGTCACTTTACACGTCGGATGTCCCAAAGCAGTGTCAAGAGGGATGGGAGCAGTATAAATGAAAAACCAAAACTTCACTCCAATAAAGGCAGAGCTCCTCAACGGAGGAGTCGCAACTTTAAACAGCGGCCTGCAGCACCCTGCGGCCGAAGGAAGCATCCGAAGATGCAGCCACATTAACCTTATAAAACTTAAAAGGCATGAACAGACGACCAGGTCGCCACCTTGCACACTTGTGCAACCGACGCTTGATGTCGAGAAACCCAGGAAGCACCAATTGCCCTGGTGGAATGCGCCGTAACCGGAAAGGGAGGCGCACGCCCTTTGAGAGCATAGGCTTAAATGACGGTTTGTCCGATTCCCCTAAAAATGATGGCAGACGAAACCGCTTGGCCCTGTTATGGACCAGAGACAGTCACAAACAGTGAGTCGGACTTCCGAATAGAAGCAGTAGCAGACAGGTACACCCGTAAGGCTCGTACCACCTCCAATATGTGCAGCGCAAACTCTCTGGGATGCGATGGGTGAGGACACAAGGACGGGAGGGCAATGTCCTCATGTAGGTGAAAGGTCGACACCACCTTTGGCAAAAAAGGAAGGTCGCGGATGCAACACCGCCTTATCCTTATGGATGACAAAATATGGCGACTTGCAGGACAAAGCCGCCAACTCAGACACTCGTCAAACAGAAGTGATTGCCACTAAAAAGGCCACCTTCTGAGACAAGACAAGAGGGGAATATCCCGGATATTCCCAAAAGGAGGTTCCTGGAGGACCGAGAGCACCAAATTCAGATCCCACGGTGGGAGAGGAGGCTTGACAGGAGGGAGCACATGGCGAACCCCCAACACAAGGTGCTAACCAAGAAAAATGACCCGCTAGAGGTCACTGAAAGAAGACGGCCAAGGCCGAAATCTGATCCTTTATGGTACTCAAAAGCAAGCTTTTGGGTCACTCCACACTGCAGAGGACGGAGGATTCTGGGGACGGAATACGTCTGAGGACGCCAGTCCAGCGCTTCGCACATGGCGATATAAGCTTTCCAGGCACGGTGATAGATCTGCCTGGAGGAAGACTTCCGTGTCCTTAACATGGTCAAAATGACCGAGTCCGAGAGACCTCGGTCCCTCAACACCTGGCTTTTAACAGCCCTGCCGTTAAAGCCAGAGACTGTAAGCCGGATGAAACATAGGACCTTGAGACTGAAGGTCCTCCCTCATCGGCAACCGCCAGGGAACGTCCGCGACGAGACGTGCCAGATCAGCGTACCAGTGATGCTGAGGCCAATCCGGAACAATTAGGATCGCCGGAGTTTATATCAGGCGATAAGGACCCTATGGGGCCACCAACGCATCCGAGGCATCGCCCAAGGATCCCTGGATCTGGCCACAACCTCGACCCTTGCGATTGAGTCGAGAGGCCATCAGGTCCACATCCGGTGTGCCCCACCGTCGGTAAAGGAGTTGAAATATGCAAGGACCAGTCTTCTTGGTCCGGTGTCTGGCTATTGGCGACTCAGATAGTCCGCCTGCCCATTGCCTATGCCCAGAATGTAAAATGGCCTACAGAGCCAGCACGTTTCTTCCGGCCCACTTCAGGATACGGACTACCTCGGAAGCCGCAGCTGAGCTCTGAGTTCCCCCTTGATGGTTTACATACGCCACCGCCGTGGCGGTGTCCGACTGGCTCCTGATGGAGCGACCCCGTACTCTCTCCGACCTGAGGCGAGACACAGTCCGATGGCCCGTATTACCAGAACAGTGATTGGTAAACGGGCTCATCCAGAGTCCAAGGCCTGAGCCGACAGGACTCCCCAGACTCCACCCCAGCCCATCAGGCTGGTGTCCGTCGTGAGTGCCGTCCATTGGATGGGAGGGGAACGACTTTCCGGACAGAAGAGCCGAGGATCTCAACCACCATGTCAGGGGCGCCCTGACCAGGTGAATCACCTGGATCTGAAGATCCAAGGACAACGGGGAGGTGGGCAAGATCTCCTTCTGCAATGCCCTGGTGTGTGATTGGGCATACGGAACGGCCGCGAAGGAGGCCACCACGAGTCTCGGGATTCTCATGCAAAAAACGGATTGACAACCATTTTTGGGATGTCAGCACCCGCACCGCAGACTGAAGTGTCAGCAACTTCTCCAGAGGTAGGATACCTTTGCCTCCAAGGAGTCCAGAATCAGAACTAGATACTCCAGACACTGAGTCGGGACCAGGACTGACTCCTGAATGTTCAGGAACCACCCGAAGTCCCTGAGGGTCTAATTGACGATAGTCACCTTTCCTCTAAGTCTGATCCACTTTCTGCTCTTAGCAGAAGATCGTCCAGATAGCCCACGACAGCAATACCTCGCTGTAACAGAAGGCTAGAACCGGAGCAAGCACCTTGGTGAACACCCTTGGTGCCGAGGCTAGGCCAAAAGGAAGAGCCACAATCGATAGTGGACTTCGCTGATCGCAAAAACTTCTGGTGACTTGCGCAGATCGGAACATGCAAGTAGGCGTCCTTGAAGTCCAAGGACGCCAGAAGAAAATCCCTTTGGTGGAGTGTAGCGATCACCGTGCGAATGGATTCCATGCGGAACTTCTGCACCTTCTCGAAGGCATTCAGGGCCTCGAGGTCCAGGATAGGTCGAACCACGTCCTATTTTTGGGACGACAAACAGATTTGAGTAGAATCCCTGAAAACTCTCCTGTGACGGAACCGGCACAATCACTCCGGACCTGATCAAATCCTGTACAGCCCCCAAGAGGGCTGCCCGACAGGTAGTAAGGAGAGGAAGATTTGAGGGAAAGAATCTGTCTGGGGGCCAGGATCGGAATACTATCCTGAGGTGACCACCTCGCACACCCACCAGTCGGAGATTTGGGAGGACCACCGATTCGTGACCTGCGAAGTCGTCCCCCCACCTCAGAGTCGGGCGGAGGCAAGACTTTACACAGAGGCGGGCTTGGGAGCCGCTTGTTCGGCTTACGCACCCAGGGGCACTTGTGCCCACCAGCCGCACTGCAGTCAGTCTGAAAGGGCCTCCCCGTGGACTGACTGATGAAAAAAACGCGTTTTGCTGGAAAGGAAGGCCCCTGTTTGCGGCGGGCCTCCTCACCCTTGCTAGTCTAAGGAAGAAGAGTGCTTTTACCTCCCATGACATCCATGACGATTTCATCCAGAGCAGCACCGAAATGTTTACCACCTTTAAATGGTAGATCCGTCAGGAGCTTCCTAAGGCTAGGTCAGCAGACCAGCACTTCAACCAGATAAGACGACGCAATACCACCGCCCAGACAGAGGCCCTGGATATTAAAGGGGCCGCGTCCAACGTGGCGTCGCACACATAAACCAGGCCCTGAACCAGTTGGTGGGCCAAAGCAACTGTGTCTGGAGGAAGATTATGCTCCTGTACAGCTAGGTGCAACATTTTTGCCCAACCTGTAAGTGTTTAAGACACAAGGGTTGCCACTACCACAGGCCGTAGGGAAGATCCCAACAAGGCAAACATGGCTCTGCTCACCACTTCTGACCTCCTGTCAGTGGGGTCCTCAAATGCAGGAGTCCCCTCCACCGGGAGAGTGATGGCCTTGTTCATCCGGGCGACTGGAGGGTCGACCCTGGGGGAGAAGCCCACTTTTTAAGTAGAGCATCTTCAAGGGGTATCTGATAGACAAACGCCGCGGGACCATAAAAAAAATTCTTCTGCGGCTTTTCCCAGACCGTATCAATGAGCTGGTCAAAGAAAGTACATATGGAAAAACCTCTTTAGAAGGCCTGGCCTTAAAAGAACCAAAGGAGACTGTATCCGCCTGAGGTTCTGCATCCGCAGCATTTTAGCTTGAGAGTGTCCCTCACCGCAGTCATGAGTACACTAACAAGCGCCCTGTCATTTACTGACTCAGAACTGGAGTTTTCCTCATAAGGAATGTCCTGTTCAAAACCATCCAATACATTCAGAACTAGGGTCCTGAGCGGTAGTGGCTAGGCCCATATCTGAATCAGCGCACTGCCCTCATGAAGTAAAGTGGGGAGAGGGCGCTTTTTTGCTCCCTTGCGCTTGCACACAGCTCCCATCCTGGTAAGAAATGATTCCAGGACTGCCCACAACTGGTCCCTAGGGACCGCAGGTGCTGAAGCACTGCCTGTTGTCCACTGACATTTAGGGGAAGCTGGTGGCAGAGACTCCATATTGCCCCCCTCTGAGACTCCTCAGATAAAAAGTCCACCCACAGGCTGTGCTGACTGAGGAGGGGGTGCCCAGGGGACTCACCAAACCAGACCAGGGACCGCTCAATTCCGCTGTCTGTACCGCGCTGTGTCAGCGCTGGTGAGCTGTGAGGAGATTGTGAGGAGATTTGCGCTGTTACAGCAGCGCTAGAGGCCAAAACTAGTGCTGAAGAGCGCGCGGGCTACAAGAAAATGGCCGCCGCACTTCACTGCGGCAAGATGGCCGCCATGACTCAGCAAAAGTGAAAAAACAGCACACACACAGCGCCACTCGGCGCTCAGGCCCCAAAACACACAAAAAAGGGCCCAAGCATATCTGCAGACCAGCATTAGCCCCTCCAATAACAGTGTGACCCCCAGGCACCCCACACAGCACAGCGCCAGCAATGGTGACAGAGAGTGACAATGAAATACAGGGGGAGACAGGGAAAATCCCCCACAGAGAAACACACAGCCTTTTGTACTCACCGGCAGGCAGGAGAGACTACTTACCCGTCCCCTGAGGGACCTACTGGTGTGTTTCTGACAGGACAATCACAGTGCAGTACTGAGTAGCTGTCGGCCCGGTCCACCGCGAAAGATACAGTCAGTCAGGAACTGTTCAGTCTTGAGAGGACCGTGGGAGCATGAAAGCAAACCCGGCCACCCCTGGAGTCATGGGGCCTGTCGTGAACTGAGTCTCACGCACACAAGGCGAGGATCAGCACGCTCGATGGTCGGACAGGGAAGACTACGAGGATATCTTGTACCCATCCTGTTGCCCAGCCGACAGTTGATAGAAAATTCTCAAGAATAAAATAAAAAAGAATTCCAGAAAAGGAATAAAAATAGGTCAGGAGACTGGCTCCTGAGAGAGCCATGTCTTCTCCTTCTGCTAGGCAGAAAAAAAACTGAAGTCTGCTGACTGTAGTGGGAGGGTTATGTCCGGAGGGACGGTCCCCTGGGTGGGGCTGTTCAGCTCTGGCTTTTAGAATGTATGTTTAACATTTCACATTCTGCCTAGGTCTTCTCCTGCAAGCAGGGACATAACCCACGTGTAAAGTGTAAAGAGACACCGTGTCAGTCCATGGATGGTAAGAGAAAATAGGATGTTTTGTACTCACCGTAAAATCCTTTTCTCTGACGTCCATAGACTGACACAGCATCTTCATTCTTGACAAAGTGGGTTATGTTCCTGCTCATAGGAGAAGACTAGGCAGAATGTTAGATGTTTCAACATACATTCCCTTACCAGCGCTGAACAGCCCCGCCCAGGGGGCGGTCCCTCCGAACATAACCCTCGTACCTGCAGCCAGCAGCCTCAGTTCGTATTAAAGCAGTACAAACTCAACAAAGGAGGGGTGGGTGCTGTGCCAGTCCATGGACGTCAGAGAAAAGGTGAGATTTTACGGTGAGTACAAAAAATCCTATTTTCTCTTAGCGTCCATGGACTGACACAGCATCTTCATGCTTGACAAAATGGGACGTCCCAAAGCAGTGTCAAAAATGAGGGGTGGGAACAGTATCAAGAAAAAAAAAAAAAACTTCACCCCAAACAAGCAGAGCTCCTCAACGCAGGAGTTGCAACAATAAAAAGCCGCCTGCAAAACCTTCCGGCCGAAGGAAGCACCAGAAGATGCCGCCACATCAACCTTATAGAACTACAAAAAAGTATGTGCGTACGACCAAGTCGCCGCCTTGCACACTTGTGCAACAGATGCTTGATGTCGGAAAGCCCAGGAAGCACCCATTGCCCTGGTTGAATGCGCCGTAACCAGAAAGGGAGGCGCCCGCCCTTTAAAAGGCATAGGCCTGTATGATGGTCTGCCTGATCCACTGAGAAATGGTGGCAGACGAAACCGCTTGGCCCTGTTGTGGGACCAGACACAGACACAAAGAGCGAGACAGACTTCCGAATCAAAGCCGTAGCAGACAGGCACACCCGCAGTGCACGTACCACGTCTAACGCAAACTCTCTGGGATGTGACGGATAAGGACATAAGGACGGGAGCACAATGTCCTCGTTAAGATAGAAGGCCGAGACCACCTTCGGGAGAAAAGGCTGCGGGCGTAGCACCGCCTTGTCCTTATGGATGACTAAGTATGGCGGTTTGCAAGACAAGGCCGCCAACTCGGAAACCCTTCTGACAGAAGTGATGGCTGCCAGAAAAGCCACCTTCTGAGATAAGGTTAAGAGAGGAATCTCTCTGAGGTTTTCAAAAGGAGGTTCCTGAAGAACCAAGAGCACCAAATTCAAATCCCAAGGAGGAAGAGGTGGTTCAACAGGGGGGAGCACATGTCGGACCCCCTGTACGAAGGTACTAAATCAAAGAATGGCCCGCTAGCGGCCTCTGAAAGAAAATGGCCAGCGCCGAAATACGACCATTAAATGGTGCTTAAGGCAAGCTTTCGAGTCACAGCACGCTGTAATTACAGCAATAGTTGGGGACCGGAATACGTCCGTGGACACCAATACAGCTCCTTGCACATAGCGATGTAGGCCCTCCAGGTACGGTGGTATATCTTCCTGGAAGAAGATTTCCGTGCCCTCAGCATGGTTGAGATGACCGAATCTGAGAGACCCCGGTCTCTCAGCACCTGGCTTTCAATAGCCATGCCGTTAAAGCCAGCGACTGTAAAGCAGGATGAAATATCGGACCTTGAGACAGAAGGTCCTCCCGCAGCGGCAGTCGCCATGGAACGTCTGCCACTAGGCGTACAAGATCGGTGTACCAAGGACAACGAGGCCAATCTGGAGCGATGAGGATCACCGGAATCCCCTCGGCCTCCAAGCAATCGAGGAAGCAGCTTCAGTGGAGGATGGGCATATATCAGCCAAAACCGACCCCACGGGGCCACCAACGCGTCTGCCCAGGGATCCCTGGACCTGGCCACAAATCTCGGCACCTTTCGATTGAGTCAAGTGGCCAAGAGGTCCACATCCGGCATGCCCCACCTCCAGCAAAGGAGGTGAAACACCTCCGGATGCAAGGACCATTCCCCCTGGTCCAACATCTGGCGGCTCAGATAGTCTGCCTGCCAGTTGTCCACTCCTGGAATGTAAACGGCCGACAGAGCCGGCACGCATCTTTCCGCCCATCTTAAGATGTGAGCGACCTTGGATGCCGCCGCTGAGCTCCGAGTTCCTCCCTGATGGTTGACCTAAATACCCTCGCCTCCGAGGAGTCCAGGATCAAGCTGAGGTAACTCCAGACGCTGAGTCGGAACCAGGACCGACTTCTGAATGTTCAGCAGCCAGCAGAATTCTCGGAGGGCCTGACTGGCTATCAACACATTTTCCTCCAATTCTGAGCCAGAGTCTGCTCTTAGAAGATCGTCTAGATAGCCCACGATAGCAATGCCTCGCTGTCTCAGCAAAGCTAGAATCGGGGCAAGCGACTTGGTGAAAACCCACGGTGCTGGCGCCAACCCGAAGGGAAGAGCCACAAACTGATAGTGTTCTTCGCCCATCGCCAAGCGCAGAAACTTCTGGTGATCCGCGCAGATTGGGACATGCAAATAGGCGTCCTTGATGTCCAAGGATGCCAGAAAATCCCCCGGGTGGAGCGCAGTAATCACTGAGCGAATGGATTCCATGTGGAATTTCCGAACCTTCGCGAAGGCATTTAGAGCCTTGAGATCCAGAATTGGATGGACTCCGTCCTTCTTTGGGACCACAAACAGATTCAAATAAAATCCCTGAAACCTCTCCTTTGACTGTACTGGCACAATTACTCCGCACCTCAGCAAGTCCTGCTCTACCTTTAATAGGGCAGCCCGACGCGCTGGAAGGAGAGATATGAGGGAAAGAATCTGTCTGGTGGCCAGGAAAGGAACTCTATCCTGTACCCAGAGGTAACCACCTCGCATACCCACCCGTCAGAGATCCGGGAGGTCCACCGATCCGCAAACCTGCAAACCCGTCCCCCCACCCCAGAGTCGGGCGGGGGAAAGACTTCATGCGGTGGCGGGCTTGGTAGGCTTACGCACCCAGGGACGCTTCTGTCTTCCAGGCGTCTTGTCTGTCCGGGAGAACTTTTCCGCTGGATTTGACTGACGAAAAAAACCTCTTCTGAGTGGGAAAGGAAGGGCCCGGCTTATGGCGCGCGGCTCCTTCGCCATAGGAGGTTGAGGAAGAAGGGTGTTTTTACCCCCCGTGACATTTTAAATAATGTCATCCAGGTTAGCACCAAATAGCCTCCTGCCCTTGAAAGGCAAATCCGTCAGAAGCTTCTTAGAGGCCAGGTCAGCAGACCAGCATTTCAACCAGATTAGGCGGCGCAAAACCACCGCAGACACCGAGGCCCTAGAAATTAGGGGGGCAACGTCCATAGTGGCATCGCACACATACACCAGGCCCTGTACCATTTGGTCTGCCAATGTAATGAATTCTGGAGGAAGATTATGCTCCTGCACATACTGTTGCATAATCTTTGCCCATTCCATGAGCGTCTGAGTCACCAGGGTCGCCGCTACCAGAGGACGCAGCGCGGACCCCAGCATGGTGAGCATGGCACGGCTCACCATTTAAAACTTCCTATCAGTCGGTCCTTAAAAGCAGGGGTCCCCTCAACCGGCAAAGTTGTGGCTTTATTCAACCGGGCGACCGGGGGGGGGGGGGGGGTTTTATAGACCACCGGAGGTGAGGCCCATTTTTTAATCAGGCTGTCCTCGAAGGGGTACCTAACACAGAAGGCCTTTGCGGTCTGGCGGTTATGTCCCAAACCTGGTCTATGAATCTGTCAAAAAAAGGTGTATAGGGAAAAACCTTTTGAAAAGGCTTAGCTTGAAAAGAACCAAAAGGAGACTGACTCCACCACAGGTTCCTCAGCCACAGCATCCAGCTTGAGAGTAGGGCCGAAACAACTAATCGATTACTAATCGATTATGAAATTAATCGATTACTATTTTCATAATCGATTAATCGGCCAGTAACATAATGGGGTTAAAAAAACTAAAATGAGCCCTTTACAGTACAAAAAGAGCAAATCGCTACTGTAAATATTACTTTCACTGTCCCACAGTAAAAAATGAACCCCTTACAGCGATTATTTGCTCTTTTTGTACTAATTTTCGTTTTTTTAACACCATTATGTTACTAAATATCTCAGGCCTGGGTCACACCTGTGTTTTTTTGGTGCTTTTTGCAGAAACACACTACAGGTCATTTGCATGGTTTCCTATGGGACATCCATGATTTTTTCAGCTGCTGCGTATTTGGAAAGGGCAAGTACTTTTTTTAACGCAAAACGGTGCTATTTTGTTTTTTTGGTTCAATATACTTCAATAGAGAAGCTGCAGAAAAGCATGTAATAATGTGTTTTTGCGGCAATTTGTGTTCTTTAGTCTGCCCAACAACAAATTGGGCAAAAAAAATAATGTAAAAATGCAAATCGCAGCAAAATTACCCTTTTTTTTTACGGTTATTAACCGATTAATCAAAACAATAATCGGCCAACTAATCGATTATGAAAATAATCGTTAGTTGCAGCCCTACTTGAGAGTGTCCCTCGCAGCATCAATGAGTTCACTCACAAGTGTCCTGTCATGTACGGACCCAGATAAGGAGTCTTCCTCACAGGGAATGTCCTGGTCACAATTATCAAAAAAAAATCTGAGTTAGGGTCCTGTGCCGCAGCAATGCCCATATCTGAATGAGAGCACTCCCCTGGAGATAGTGGGGGGAGAGGGCGCTCAATAGCCCGCTCGCATGCCGCTTCCATCCTGGCAACAAATGATTCCAGGACTGCCGACAACTGTTCCATAGGGACCGCAGGGGCAGCAGCACTGCCAGTTGCTTCTGACATGACAGTTGACACAGACTCCATGATACCACCCCTCTGAGACTATGTCCATATGAGGCACGAAGTCCACCCTCCGGCTGCACTGACTGTGGGGGGGGGGGGGGTTGTGTCATCCCAGGGGACTCACCAACCCGGCTAGGACCACTCAGTTCCGCTGCCTGTGTCCGTGCACGGCTCCACTAGTGAGCAGTGAGGAGACTGCGAGGAGAATTGCGCCGTCCAATGAGCGATAGAGGCCAACCGACAAAAAGCGCACGCAGCTACAAGAAAATGGCCGGCGCAATAAGTGTGCCACAGGCGGCTACGGCAAGATGGCTGCCAATGCAGTTTTCAATAGTAAAACACAGTAAAAACATGGCGCCGAACGGCGCACAAGGCCCCCGCTGACGCAGATAATCCCCCACACCTCATGCAGACCCCCACCAGGACAGAGAGACCCCCAGGCACCCCCAGTCAGCGCACCATAGTGTAGGTGACAGCGTAGTAAAAACACAAGGGGAAGACAGGGAAAACCCCCTACCATAGGAACACACTGCATGTACTCACCTGCTGAGGCAGAAGTTGAACAGTACTTACCCGTCCAGCAAGGACCCACTGGTGTGTTCCTGACAAGCATATCACAGTGCAGTACTGAGTAGCTGTCGGCCAGTCCACCGCGAAAGATACAGCAAAACTGTTCAATCTTTTGTGGACCCTGGAGCAAAAGCTCACCGGCCACCCCTGGAGCCATGGGGTATGTCGTGAACTGATCTCACGCAGAGCGAGGATCAGCACGCTCGATGGTCGGACTGGGAAGACGAGGATAGCGAACTACCCAACCTGTTGCCCAGCCGACAGTTGATAGAAGAATCTCAAAAATAAAATAATAAAAGTCCAAAAAAAGACAAAAACATTTCTTCAAGAGACTGGCTCTGAAGAGAGCCACGTCCTCTCCTCTGCTAGGCAAAAAAACTGAGGCTGCTGGTAGGAGGGTTATGTCTGGAGGGACCGCCGCCTGGGCGGGGCTGTTCAGCTCTGGTCAGGTAATGTATGTTGAAACATCTAACATTCTGCCTAGTCTTGTCCTATGAGCAGGAACATAACCCACTTTGTCAAGAACGAAGATGCTGTGTCAATCCATGGACGGTAAGAGAAAAAGGGCGAGTAACATGCTAGTATTGCGGTGACTCAACAGCCCTTATGATGCAAACCAAAAACTTCTTAAACCTGAACTGCTGTTAAAACCTAACTCCACTATTGTTGAGAAAAGGAAAAAAAAAAAAAAAAAACATTCCCCTCTGGGTGATTAATGTACATTGCAAGGGTTATAGCAAACTTTGTTGCCGATTCCTACCTTTTGTTATTCTGAAAAAATCCCTGTGCGTTTCTCTTTGCCTCTGTTCTGAGTAGGTCTAATGGGGAGTGGTTTCATAATTAAGTGGGGTTCCAATCAAATTTTTCATTTTTTAAAAGCATGTTATTTCAGCATTCAATACAGTGGTACATATAAGATGACTTACTATTTTAAAAATCGCAGCCGATCTGTTGAGTTACTGCATAAAAAGAGACTTTAAAAAAATCTTTGCTGAAGTTTTAATTTTGCTTGTGGGCATGTGAAGCCCACCAGCATTTACTTCCTGGATTGTATTGATGAGTGATTCTAGCCATAGGGGAAGCGCACTGCATCCTGGGAAATGATGATACATTTTCCAGGAGCAGTAGGGAGCTGAGGGAGATGTCAAAATGCTATTTTGTATTTTTGGTGTTAACTCCACTTTAACCGTCAGGTGTGGAGTTACAGGGCACTAATGAGGAAAGCTGTTGGGCCTGCATCCCTTTAGATGTGTTCCTATCGAAAGCATGTCAAAAAAATTAAATTTTTGTTGCAGGGGATGCCCGAAATCTGACTTGCATCTTAGGCAGACTTCTGGGAAAATTGGTGAGCCAATCACACAAGCAGGAAATTATGTTTCTGGGGAGAGGTCAGTACACACTGTGTGCAGAAAACTCCAGGTAACCATATTGCAATGTATTCTCAGAAAATTACATTGGCTGCAGATTGAAAAGGAAAAGGTAATTTTTAATAACATTCAA
Source organism: Rana muscosa (assembly GCA_029206835.1). Classification (NCBI taxonomy): domain Eukaryota; kingdom Metazoa; phylum Chordata; class Amphibia; order Anura; family Ranidae; genus Rana; species Rana muscosa. Next base: position 690,943,627 of record CM055122.1, on the reverse strand, counting down.
TTACAAAATGATTAGTGCGCTATTCAAATGCGCTATATTATTTTTTCTTTATTTGCCTTTATTTTTTTTACCCACGAAAGTGGAGTTACCCTTTAAGTGTATTGGTTGACCGGATTTTCCTTAAAATTCTTATCCATTTAAAAAGGGGAATTTCAAGGAAATGTGGCGAGGGAAACTTGACAGAAGGTTCTAACCCTTCCTCATTGTTCAAGAACAAAATATGTTTGTTTGGTCGTACAATCTTGATTCTAGATTAAAGTGGAGCTCCACCCTAAATAGCAACTTTTGCTATTTGGAACCCTCCCCCCCTCCGGTGTCACAATTGACACCTTTCAGGGGGGAGGGGGGTGAAGATACCTGTCTAAGACAGGTATTTTCACCCACATCCGGGAGTCCTGTCTCCGGGAATCTGCGGGAGTTACGTCACTTCCCGCAGACTTCCCTTGGTGTTCTGGGAGACACTCGACTCCCAGAACACAGGAGCACCAATCAGAACGGCGCAGCGCGACTCACGCATGCGCCGTAGGGAACCGGGCATGAAGCCGCAGGGCTTCACTTCCTGGTTCCCTCAGCGAGGATGGTGGAGGGAGCAGCAGAGCGACGAGCAGTCGCTCGTCCTCTGCTGCGGACGTCGCTGGACTTCCAGGACAGGTAAGTGTCCAAATATTAAAAGCCAGCAGCTGCTGTAGCTGCTGGCTTTAAAAAAAAAAATTTCCGGCGGAGCAACCCCTTTAAATAAGCTTTAAAAAAAGAGAAGTCCAGCCTGGGCTCGTTTAACTGGGCTTCTCCTCTGGGTCACAAGAGTGCATTTCGTCTTGCACTCCTGTGACATGTTTTCAGGAGAGAGCGGTCTGAAGTCTGCTTTTCTCTTACCATCCATGGACTGACACGATGTCTCTTTACACTTTACACGTGGGTTATGTCCCTGCTTGCAGGAGAAGACCTAGGCAGAATGTGAAATGTTATACATACATTCTAAAAGCCAGAGCTGAACAGCCCCACCCAGGGGGCCGTCCCTCCGGACATAACCCTCCCACTACAGTCAGCAGACTTCAGTTTTTTTCTGCCTAGCAGAAGGAGAAGACGTGTCTCTCTCAGGAGCCAGTCTCCTGACCTATTTTTATTTCTTTTCTGGAATTCTTTATTTTATTTTTGAGAATTTTCTATCAACTGTCGGCTGGGCAACAGGTTGGGTACAGGATATCCTCGTAGTCTTCCCTGTCCGACCATCGAGCGTGCTGATCCTCGCCTTCTGTGCGTGAGACTCAGTTCACGACAGGCCCCATGACTCCAGGGGTGGCCGGGTTTGCTTTCATGCTCCCACGGTCCTCTCAAGACTGAACAGTTCCTGACTGACTGTATCTTTCGCGGTGGACCGGGTCGACAGCTACTCAGTACTGCACTGTGATAGTCCTGTCAGAAACACACCAGTGGGTCCCTCAGGGGACGGGTAAGTAGTCTCTCCTGCCTGCAGGTGAGTACAAAAGGCTGTGTGTTTCTCTGTGGGGGATTTTCCCTTTCTCCCCCTGTATTTCATTGTCACTCTCTGTCACCATTGCTGGTGCTGTGCTGTGTGGGGTGCCTGGGGGTCACACTATTCTTGGAGGGGCTAATGCTGGTCTGCAGATATGCTTGGGGCCTTTTTTTGTGTGTTTTGGGGCCTGAGCGCCGAGTGGCGCTGTGTGTGTGCTGTTTTTTTCACTTTTGCTGAGTCATGGCGGCCATCTTGCCGCGGATCGCCTCAGTGAAGTGCAGAGGCCATTTTCTTGTAGCCCGTGCGCTCTTCAGCACTAGTTTTGGCCTCTAGCGCTGCTGTAACAGCGCGAATCTCCTCACAATCTCCTCACAGCTCACCAGCGCTGACACAGCACTGTACAGACAGCGGAACTGAGCGGTCCCTGGTCCGGTTTGGTGAGTCCCCTGGGCGCCCCCTCCTCAGTCAGCACAGCCTGTGGGTGGACTTTTTATCTGAGGAGTCTCAGAGGGGGGCAATATGGAGTCTCTGCCACCAGCTTCCCCTAAATGTCAGTGGACAACAGGCAGTGCTCCAGCACCTGCGGTCCCTAGGGACCAGTTGTGGGCAGTCCTGGAATAATTTCTGACCAGGATGGGAGCTGTGTGCAAGCGCAAGGGAGCAAAAAAGCACCCTCTCCCCACTTTACTTCATGAGGGCAGTGCGCTGATTCAGATATGGGCCTAGCCACTACCGCTCAGGACCCTAGTTCTGAATGTATTGGATGGTTTTGAACAGGACATTCCTTATGAGGAAAACTCCAGTTCTGAGTCAGTAAATGACAGGGCGCTTGTTAGTGTACTCATGACTGCGGTGAGGGACACTCTCAAGCTAAAATGCTGCGGATGCAGAACCTCAGGCGGATACTGTCTCCTTTGGTTCTTTTAAGGCCAGGCCTTCTAAAGAGGTTTTTCCGTATGTACTTTCTTTGACCAGTTCATTGATAAGGTCTGGGAAAAGCCGCAGAAGAATTTTTTTATGGTCCCGCGGCGTTTGTCTATCAGATACCCCTTGAAGATTCCCTACTTAAAAAGTGGGCTTCTCCCCCAGGGTCGACCCTCCAGTCGCCCGGATGAACAAGGCCATCACTCTCCCGATGGAGGGGACTCCTGCATTTGAGGACCCCACTGACAGGTCAGAAGTGGTGAGCAGAGCCATCTTTGCCTTGTTGGGATCCGCCCTACGGCCTGTGGTAGCGGCGACCCTTGTGTCTTAAACACTTACAGGTTGGGCAAAAATGTTGCACCTAGCTGTACAGGAGCATAATCTTCCTCCAGACACAGTTGCTTTGGCCCACCAACTGGTTCAGGGCCTGGTTTATGTGTGCGACGCCACGTTGGATGCGGCCCCTTTAATATCCAGGGCCTCTGTCTCGGCGGTGGTATTGCGTCGTCTTATCTGGTTGAAGTGCTGGTCTGCTGACCTAGCCTTAGGAAGCTCCTGACGGATCTACCATTTAAAGGTGGTAGACCTTTCGGTGCTGCTCTGGATGACATCGTCATGGATGTCATGGGAGGTAAAAGCACTCTTCTTCCTTAGACTAGCAAGGGTGAGGAGGCCCGCCGCAAACAGGGGCCTTCCTTTCCAGCAAAAGGGTTTTTTTCGTCAGTCAGAGTCCACGGGTAGGCCCTCTCAGACTGACGGCAGTGCGGCTGGTGGGCACAAGTGCCCCTGGGTGCGTAAGCCGAACATACGGCTCCCAAGCCCGCCTCCGCGTGAAGTCTTGCCTCCGCCCGACTCTGGGGTGGGGGGACGACTTCGCAGGTCACGAATCGGTGGTCCTCCCGAATCTCCAACTGGTGGGTGTGCGAGGAGGTCACCTCAGGATACAGGATAGTATTCCGATCCTGGCCCCCAGACAGATTCTTTCCCTCAAATCTTCCTCTCCTTACTACCTGTCGGGCAGCCCTCTTGGGGGCTGTACAGGATTTGATCAGGTCCGGAGTGATTGTGCCGGTTCCGTCACAGGAGAGTTTTCAGGGATTCTACTCGAATCTGTTTGTCGTCCCAAAAATAGGACGTGGTTCGACCTATCCTGGACCTCAAGGCCCTGAATGTCTTCGAGAAGGTGCAGAAATTCCGCATGGAATCTTTTCGCACGGTGATCGCTACACTCCACCAAAGGGATTTTCTTCTGGCGTCCTTGGACTTCAAGGACGCCTACTTGCATGTTCCGATCTGCGCAAGTCACCAGAAGTTTCTGCGCTTTGCGATCAGCGAAGTCCACTATCGATTGTGGCTCTTCCTTTCGGCCTAGCCTCGGCACCAAGGGTGTTCACCAAGGTGCTTGCTCCGGTTCTAGCCTTCTGTTACAGCGAGGTATTGCTGTCGTGGGCTATCTGGACGATCTTCTGCTAAGAGCAGAAAGTGGATCAGACTTAGAGGAAAGGTGACTATCGTCAATTAGACCCTCAGGGACTCGGGTGGTTCCTGAACATTCAGGAGTCAGTCCTGGTCCCGACTCAGTGTCTGGAGTATCTAGTTCTGATTCTGGACTCCTTGGAGGCAAAGGTATCCTACCTCTGGAGAAGTTGCTGACACTTCAGTCTGCGGTGCGGGTGCTGACATCCCAAAAATGGTTGTCAATCTGTTTTTTGCATGAGAGTCCCGAGACTCGTGGTGGCCTCCTTCGCGGCCGTTCCGTATGCCCAATCACACACCAGGGCATTGCAGAAGGAGATCTTGTCCACCTGGGACAAATCCCCGTTGTCCTTGGATCTTCAGATCCAGGTGATTCACCTGGTCAGGGCGCCCCTGACATGGTGGTTGAGATCCTCGGCTCTTCGGTCCGGAAAGTCGTTCCCCTCCCATCCAATGGACGGCACTCATGATGGACACCAGCCTGACGGGCTGGGGTGGAGTCTGGGGAGTCCTGTCGGCTCAGGCCTTGGACTCCGGACGAGCCCGTTTACCAATCACTGTTCTGGTAATACGGGCCATCGGACTGTGTCTCTCCTCAGGTCAGAGAGAGTACGGGGTCGCTCCATCAGGAGCCAGTCGGACACCACCACGGCGGTGGCGTATGTAAACCATCAAGGGGGAACTCGGAGCTCAGCTGCGGCTTCCGAGGTAGTCCGTATCCTGAAGTGGGCCGGAAGAAACGTGCCGGCTCTGTAGGCCATTTTACATTCTGGGCATTGACAATGGGCAGGCGGACTATCTGAGTCGCCAATCGCCAGACACCGGACCAAGAAGAGTGGTCCTTGCATATTTCAACTCCTTTACCCACGGTGGGGCACGCCGGATGTGGACCTGATGGCCTCTCGACTCAATCGCAAGGGTCGAGGTTGTGGCCAGATCCAGGGATCCTTGGGCGATACCTCGGATGCGTTGGTGGCCCCATAGGGTCCTTATCGCCTGATATAAACTCCGGCGATCCTAATTGTTCCGGATTGGCCTCAGCATCACTGGTACGCTGATCTGGTACGTCTCGTCGCGGACGTTCCCTGGCGGTTGCCGATGAGGGAGGACCTTCAGTCTCAAGGTCCTATGTTTCATCCGGCTTACAGTCTCTGGCTTTAACGGCAGGGCTGTTAAAAGCCAGGTGCTGAGAGACCGAGGTCTCTCGGACTCGGTCATTTTGACCATGTTAAGGACACGGAAGTCTTCCTCCAGGCAGATCTATCACCGTACCTGGAAAGCTTATATCGCCATGTGCGAAGCGCTGGACTGGCGTCCTCGGACGTATTCCGTCCCCAGTGTGGAGTGACCCAAAAGCTTGCTTTGAGTACCATCAAGGATCAGATTTCGGCCTTGGCCGTCTTCTTTCAGCGACCTCTAGCGGGTCATTTTCTTGGTTAGCACCTTGTGTTGGGGGTTCGCCATGTGCTCCCTCCTGTCAAGCCTCCTCTCCCACCGTGGGATCTGAATTTGGTGCTCTCGGTCCTCCAGGAACCTCCTTTTGGGAATATCCGGGATATTCCCCTCTTGTCTTGTCTCAGAAGGTGGCCTTTTTAGTGGCAATCACTTCTGTTTGACAAGTGTCTGAGTTGGCAGCTTTGTCCTGCAAGTCGCCATATTTAGTCATCCATAAGGATAAGGCGGTGTTGCATCCGTGACCTTCCTTTTTTGCCAAAGGTGGTGTCGACCTTTCACCTACATGAGGACATTGCCCTCCCGTCCTTGTGTCCTCACCCATCGCATCCCAGAGAGTTTGCGCTGCACATATTGGAGGTGGTACGAGCCTTACGGGTGTACCTGTCTGCTACTGCTTCTATTCGGAAGTCCGACTCACTATTTGTGACTGTCTCTGGTCCATAACAGGGCCAAGCGGTTTCGTCTGCCATCATTTTTAGGGGAAATCGGACAAACCGTCATTCAAGCCTATGCTCTCAAAGGGCGGGCGCCTCCCTTTCCGGTTACGGCGCATTCCACCAGGGCAATTGGTGCTTCCTGGGTTTCCCGACATCAATTCGTCGGTTGCACAAGTGTGCAAGGTGGCGACCTGGTCGTCTGTTCATGCCTTTTAAGTTTTATAATGTTAATGTGGCTGCATCTTCGGATGCTTCCTTCGGCCGCAGGGTGCTGCAGGCCGCTGTTTAAAGTTGCGACTCCTCCGTTGAGGAGCTCTGCCTTATTGGAGTGAAGTTTTGGTTTTTCCATTTATACTGCTCCCATCCCTCTTGATACTGCTTTGGGACATCCCACGTGTAAAGTGTAAAGAGACACCGTGTCAGTGTCCATGGATGGTAAGAGAAAAATAGGATTTTTGTACTCACCGTAAAATCCGTTTCTCTGGCATCCATGGACTGACACAGCGTGTCTTATACACCTTTACACGTGGGTTATGTCCCTGCTTGCAGGAGAAGACCTAGGCAGAATGTGAGATGTTATACATACATTCTTAACAGCCAGAGCTGAACAGCCCCGCCCAGGGGGCGGTCCCTCCGGACATAACCCTCCCACTGCAGTCAGCAGACCTCAGTTCGTAACAAAGCAGTACAAACTTAAAAAGAAGGGTGGGTGCTGTGTCAGTCCATGGATGCCAGAGAAACTGATTTTACGGTGAGTACAAAAATCCTATTTTCTCTTGTCATCCATGGACTGACACAGCGTGTCTTATACACCTTTACACGTGGGATGTCCCAAAGCAGTGTCAAGAGGGATGGGAGCAGTATAAATGGAAAACCAAAAACTTCACTCCAAACAAGGCAGAGCTCCTCAACGGAGGAGTTGCAACATCAAACAGCGGCCTGCAACACTTTGCGGCCGAAGGAAGCATCCGAAGATGCAGCCACATCAACCTTATAAAACTTAGAAAAGGTATGAACAGACGACCAGGTCGCCGCCTTGCACACTTGTGCAACCGACGCTTGATGTCGGAAAGCCCAGGAAGCACCAATTGCCCTGGTGGAATGTGCCGTAACCGGAAAGGGAGGCGCCCGCCCCTTGAGAGCATAAGCCTGAATGACGGTTTGTCTGATCCACCTAGAAATGGTGGCAGACGAAACCGCTTGGCCCTGTTTTGGACCAGAGACAGCCACAAATAGTGAGTCAGACTTCCGAATAGAAGCAGTAGCTGACAGGTACACCCGCAAGGCTCGTACCACATCCAAAGTGTGAAGCGCAAACTCTCTGGGATGCGATGGGTGAGGACACAAGGACGGGAGGACAATGTCCTCGTTTAAGTGGAAGGCCGAGACCACCTTTGGCAGAAAAGAAGGTCGCGGACGTAACACCGCCTTATCCTTATGGATGACCAAAAAGGGCGACTTGCAGGACAAGGCCGCCAATTCAGACACTCGTCTAATGGAAGTAATGGCCACCAAGAAGGCCACCTTCTGAGACAAAGTCAAGAGGGGAATATCTCTAATATTTTCAAAGGGAGGTTCCTGGAGGACCGAGAGCACCAAATTCAGATCCCACGGGGGGGAGGAGGCTTGACAGGGGGGAGCACATGGCAAACCCCCTGCACAAAGGTGCTAACCAAGGGATGACCCGCCAGCGGTCGCTGAAAGAAGATGGCCAAGGCCGAAATCTGACCCTTAATGGTACTCAAAGCGAGCTTTTGGGTCACGCCACGCTGCAGAAAATGCAGGATTCTGGGAACGGAATACGTTCGTGGGCGCCAGTCCAGCTCTTCGCACATGGCGATGTAAGCTCTCCAAGTACGGTGATAGATCTTTCTGGAGGAAGACTTCCGTGCCCTTAACATAGTCGAAATGACCGAATCCGAGAGACCTCGGTCTCTCAGCACCTGGCTTTCAATAACCATGCCGTTAAAGCCAGAGACTGTAAAGCAGGATGAAATATAGGACCTTGAGACAGAAGGTCCCCCCGTATTGGTAACCGCCAGGGAACGTCTGTGACGAGACGTACCAGATCGGCGTACCAGCGACGCCGAGGCCAATCCGGAGCAATGAGGATCACCGGAATTCCCTCGGTCGCTACCCTGCGGAGCAGGTGTGGGAGCAACTGCAGCGGAGGATAAACGTATATCAGGTGATACTGACCCCATGGGGCCACCAACGCATCCGAGGCATCCGCCCAGGGATCCCTGGATCTGGCCACAAACCTCGACACCTTGCGATTGAGTCGAGAGGCCATCAGGTCCACATCCGGCGTGCCCCACCGTCTGCAAAGGAGTTGAAAGACCTCCGGGTGCAAGGACCACTCTCCCTGGTCCAGCGTCTGGCGACTTAGATAGTCCGCCTGCCAATTGTCTACGCCCGGAATGTAGACGGCCGACAGAGCCGGCACGCTTCTTTCGGCCCACCTCAGGATGCGGGCGACCTCGGAAGCCGCAGCTGAGCTCCGAGTCCCCCCTTGATGGTTGACATACGCCACTGCTGTGGCGTTGTCCGATTGGATCCTGATGGAGTGACCCTGTAGTTTCTCCGACCATGAGGAGAGGCACAGTCTGATTGCCCGTATCTCCAGCACATTGATCGGTAAGAGGGCTTCGTCCGGAGTCCAAAGCCCTTGGGCCGACAGGACTCCCCAGACTCCCCCCCCCCCCCCCCCCCCCCCCCCCAGCCCGTCAGGCTGGCGTCCGTCGTGATCACCGTCCATTGGATGGGGAGGAACGACTTCCCGGACCGAAGAGCCGGGGACCTCAACCACCACGTCAGGGACGCCCTGACCAGGTGACTCACCTGGATCTGAAGATCCAAGGACAACGGGGATTTGTCCCAAGTGGACAAGATCTCTTTCTGTAAAGCCCTGGTGTGCGCTTGGGCATAAGGAACGGCCTCGAAGGAGGCCACCATGAGTCCCAGGACTCTCATGCAAAAGCGGATTGACGACCATTTTCGGGACGTCAGCACCCGTACTGCAGACTGAAGTGTCAGTAGTTTGTCTGGAGGTAGGAAGACTCTTGCCTCCAAGGAGTCCAGAATCAGACCTAGATACTCCAGACGCTGAGTCGGGACTAGAACCGACTTCTGAACGTTCAGGAGCCACCCAAACTCCCTGAGGGTCTGACTGACGATAGTCACACTTTCTTCCAATTCTGAGCCACTGTCTGCTCTTAGAAGGAAATCGTCCAGATAGCCCACGATAGCAATGCCTCGCTGTCTCAGCAAAGCTAAGACCGGAGCAAGCACCTTGGTGAGCACCCTCGGTGCCGAGGCTAGGCCGAAGGGAAGAGCCACAAATTGATAGTGGACTTCGCCGACCGCAAAGCGCAGAAACTTCTGGTGGCTTGCGCAGATCGGAACATGCAAGTAGGTGTCCTTGATGTCCAAGGATGCCAGAAAATCCCCTTGATGGAGTGTAGCGATCACCGTGCGAATGGATTCCATGCGGAATTTTTGCACCTTCACAAAGGCATTCAGGGCCTTGAGGTCCAGGATTGGCCGAACCCCGTCCTTTTTTGGAACAACAAACAGATTCGAGTAGAACCCCTGAAACCTTTCCTGGGACGGAACCGGCACAATTACTCCGGACCCGATCAAATCCTGTACAGCCCCCAAGAGGGCTGCCCGACGGGCAGGAAGGAGAGGGAGATTTGAGGGAAAGAATCTGTCTGGGGGCCAGGAGCGGAACTCTATTCTGTATCCTGAGGTGACCACCTCGCACACCCACCGGTCGGAGATCCGGGAGGTCCACCGATCCGTGAACCTGCGAAGTCGTCCCCCCACCCCAGAGACGGGCGGGGGCAAGACTTCAACTTCACGCGGAGGCGGGCTTGGGAGCCGGCTTGTTCGGCTTACGCACCCAGGGGCGCTTGTGCCCGCCAGCCGCACTGTTGTCAGTCTGGGATGGCTTACCCGTGGACTCTGACGGACGGAAAAAACCCTTTTTTGCTGGAAAGGAAGGACCCGGTTTACGTCGGGCCTCCTTACCCTTGATAGTTTGAGGAAGGAGAGTGCTTTTACCTCCCGTGACATCCTTGATGATGTCATCCAGAGCAGCACCAAAAAGTCTACCACCCTTAAAAGGTAGATCCGTCAGGAGCTTCTTAGAGGCTAGGTCAGCAGACCAGCATTTCAACCAGATGAGACGACGCAATACCACCGCCGAGACAGAGGCCCTGGATATTAAAGGGGCCGCGTCCAACGTGGCGTCGCACACATATATCAGACCCTGCACCATCTGGTGGGCCAGAGCAATAGTGTCTGGAGGAAGGTTATACTCCTGCACAGTTTGGTGCAAAATTTTTGCCCATTCCGTGAGTGTCTGAGACACAAGGGTCGCCGCTACTACGGGCCGTAGGGCGGATCCCAACAAGGCGAACATGGCTCTACTCACCACTTCTGACCTCCTGTCAGTGGGGTCCTTAAACGCAGGAGTCCCCTCCATCGGGAGAGTGGTGGCCTTGTTTAAACGGGCGACTGGAGGGTCGACCACCGGGGGAGAAGCCCACTTTTTAAGCAGGGCGTCTTCAAAGGGGTATCTAATAGACAAACGCCGCGGGACCATAAAAGTCTTCTGCGGCTTTTCCCAGACCTGGTCAATGAGCTGGTCAAAGAAAGGTACATATGGAAAAACCTTTTTAGAAGGCTTGGTCCTAAAAGAACCAAAGGAGACAGTATCCGCCTGAGGTTCTGCGGTCGGAGCATTTAGCTTGAGAGTGTCCCTCACAGCATCAATGAGTTCACTAACAAGCGCCCTGTCATTTACTGACTCAGAACTGGAGTCTTCCTCACAAGGAATGTCCTGTTCAAAACCATCCAAATATTCAGAGCTAGGGTCCTGAGCAGCAATAGCTAGGCCGATATCTGAATCAGAGCACTCCCCTTGTGGAGATAAAGTGGGGAGAGGGCTTTTTTGCTCCCTTATGCTCACACAGCTTCCATCCTGGTCAGAAATGATTCCAGGACTGCCGACAACTGGTCCATAGGGACCGCAGGTGCTGGAGCACTGGCTGCTGCCTCTGGCATGTGAGGGGAAGCTGGTGACTCTGACTCCATAATGTCCCTCTCTGAGACCACCCACAGGCTGTGCTGACTGAAGTAGGGGAATGCCCAGGGAACCCACCAACCTGACCAGGATCGCTCGGTTCCGCTGCTCTGTCTCACTGCGCCGCGCTGCTCAGCGTGAGTGAGCTGAGAGGAGAGAGTGTGAGGAGATTCGCGCCGTTCCCAGCGGCGCTAGAGGCCAAACTAGTGCCAGAAAAACGTGCGGCTACAAGAAAATGGCCACCGCAATGTGCTCCGGCGGGCCACGGCAAGATGGCCGCCAATGTAAAAATCAGCACACACACAAAACATGGCGCCGAACGGCGCCCAGGCCCCTCACATCCAAAAACAAAACAGCCCCAGCGAATGCAGAGCAGCATGAGCCCCCCCCTGGACAGTATGGCCCCCAGGCACCCCACACAGTACAGCGCCAGCACTAGTGAACAGAGAGTGACATTAAAAAACACAGGGGAGACAGGGAAAATCCCCCACACAAGAAACACACAGCATGTACTCACCTGCAGCCAGGAGAGACTACTTACCCGTCCCCTGAGGGACCCACTGGTGTGTTTCTGACAGAACTATCACAGTGCGGTACTGAGTAGCTGTCGGCCCGGTCCACCGCAAAAGATACAGCCGGACTGTTCTATCTTGAGAGGACCGCGGAGCTGAAAGCCCACCGGCCACCCCTGGAGTCGTGGGGCATGTCGTGAACTGAGCCTCACGCACACAAGGCGAGGATCAGCACGCTCGATGGTCGGACAGGGAAGACTACGAGGATATCTTGTACCCAACCTGTTGCCCAGCCGACAGTTGATAGAAGATCTCAAAAGAATAAAATAGGAAAAAAATTCCCAAAGGAATAAAAATAGGTCAGGAAACTGGCTCCTGAATGAGCCACGTCTTCTCTTTCTGCTAGGCAGAAAAAAACTGAGGTCTGCTGACTGCAGTGGGAGGGTTATGTCCGGAGGGACCGCCCCCCTGGGCGGGGCTGTTCAGCTCTGGCTGTTTAGAATGTATGTATAACATTTCACATTCTGCCTAGGTCTTCTCCTGCAAGCAGGGACATAACCCACGTGTAAAGGTGTATAAGACACGCTGTGTCAGTCCATGGATGACAAGAGAAATAGTATTTTTTGTACTCACCGTAAAATCCTTTTCTCTGACATCCATGGACTGACACGGCACCCACCCTTCATTTTAAGTTTGTACTGCTTTGTTACGAACTGAAGTCTGCTGACTGTAGTGGGAGGGTTATGTCCGGAGGGACGGCCCCCCTGGGTGGGGCTGTTCAGCTCTGGCTTTTAGAATGTATGTATAACATTTCACATTCTGCCTAGGTCTTCTCCTGCAAGCAGGGACATAACCCACGTGTAAAGTGTAAAGAGACACCGTGTCAGTCCATGGATGTCAGAGAAAAGGATTTTACGGTGAGTACAAAAAATCCTATTTTTGCTGACGTCACCAAGATCAGTCCAGGCACCGTGTCATCCCAACTTCCGAAGTCTGAATGTGCCAGGTGCCTGGACTGATGGCGGTCTCAGCCCCTCAATGAGCCGCTGAGACGTCCGCTCCCCCACAGCTCAGCGATCCAGTGAGCGTGGAGAAGCAGAGCTGCCGATTGACAGACGGCAGCTCTCTATTCGGGGAGGTGAGAGAATCGAGCCATCAGCGCTGTTCGTGGCTCAGTTCTCAGTGAAGAGGCAGCGGGGCACAGATGCAGCAATGCACCAATGCTGCATCTATCTACCTAAGTATGATTGGCCAATAAAAAAGAAAAAAAAGAAAAAAAACACTTCTCTTTGAACATCGACTGTAAAATGTATGAGGGCTCTTACATAAACAGCCCTATTTTAAAACAAATATCAAAGTGCCAAGATTGTTTCCGCAACGCACGCAAGTCATCATTTAAAATTATCGCTATTCAATTTTGTCTACCAACTAGATTTAAATAAAATGCTTAAATGTGAAAAGAAAAAAAAAAAAAAAAAGGAGGAATCCAAAAGGTCATCTCCAAGTACTGCAGCAGTTGCTATGGAAACAGGGCAAGCTTCAACTTATGCATTCTACTTTCATACTGTTCTATCCCGGATTAAATTTGCAAATTGTTCTACAGAATTTGTCAGAGAAATCCTTAAACCAGAGTGCTAGTTGTGTTATATTTGAAGCTGTATTAAAATAAAATAATTGCAAAACATTCTGTACAGTAAATTATTTTTGTTCAGAGTCGACTTCCATTTAATTTTGTGGGCTCATGATTTTCTAAGGCTTAACGTACACGGGACGTTTAACAACCTCTCCTGAACAATTTAACGTGACAGATAGTAACCCACATTTAAAACCGTCAGTTTGCCGAGTTTACATTTAAAACATTTTTTTTTTTTCCAATAGTCAAAAATTAAAAATGCCTGTAAACTAAACGCGAGTTACCGCGTTTACAAGCTGTTACAGATGTTTAGCGTTTCAAATGCCTCTGCACATCTGTCCTGAACGCATTTTCTTTTCAAAAAATGCTCCTAAACTCAACTGCCTAGAAATGACTATAAACGACCCTGTGTACATGTACTGATAAGATAACAGGATAGTTCAGGGGCAGCTGAAAAAAACGCCCAACTGCTTCTAAACGTCTACTCTGTTATCTGATCAGTACATGTACACAGGGTCGTTTAGACTGCTGCTGCTAAACGGACGTTCAGAGGCAGTTGGACACATTTTTCAACTGCCCCTGAACTCATTCAATGTTATCTTATGTGTACATGTACACAGGTTCGTTTACCGTTGTTTTTAAGCAGTTGCGTTTATAGGCTTTTTTTTTTTTTTTTAAGGCAAAAAAATTAGTTCCGACGCCGAAGTTTCAGACGCCAAATGCTTCTAAATGCGGTAACCCGCGTTTAGCAGCGTTCCGTTTATAGGCGTTTTTCAATTTTGGTTATTTTTAAAATGCTTCTAAAACACAAACTCGGCAAAACTGATGTTTTAAACGTGGGTTTCTATCTGTCAAGTTAAATCATTCAGGAGAGGTTGTAAAAACATGCCGTGTACATGAAGCCTCATAGTCGTTTCTAGGCAGTTGAGTTTAGAGGCTTTTTTTGGAAAGCAAAAATAAGAGTTCAAACGCTGAGTTTAGAGGCATTTCAAGCTCCAAACGCTTCTAAATGTGGAAAAACGTGGCTAAACATAGTAACCCGTGTTTATCCGCGTTTCATTTACAGGCGTTTTTTGTTTTTTATTTTCGGCCATTTAAAAAAAATATATATCTATTTTTTTAGAAACGCTTCTAAATGCAAACGCAGCAAAACGCAGCATGTAAATGCGGCAAAACAGACCTTTTAAACGTGGGTTACCATCTGTCAAATTAAATCATTCCGGAGAGGTTGTAAAAATAGGATTTTTGTACTCACCATAAAATCCTTCTCTGAAGTTCATTGACGGACAGCACGAGTCTTGACCTTAGGGTTATATGCCTTCTATCAGGAGCGGACTAGGCAGAATCATGTTAAAAACATCTAACTTGCACAGTACCGCCCAGGGGGCGGTCCCACTGGCTATAACCCCTCACACTGCATCCAGCAGCTCAGTTCGTCAAAACGCACTACAAACATAAAAAGGAGGGGTGGGTGCCGTGTCCATCAATGAACTTCAGAGAAAATAGGATTTTTGTACTCACCGTAAAATCCTTTTCTCTGAAGTCCATGGACGGACACAGCTCCTTTAGTCTTCACAAGTGGGTTATGTTCCGTCTGTTAGGAGAGGACTAGGCAGACATGTTAGATATACAAAAACATGTAATTATACCAAAGCTGGGGGCGGTCCCTCTGGTCATAACCCCTCACCCTGCACTCAGCAGCTTAGTTAATCAAAAAGCAGTACAAACTCAAACCGGAGGGGAGGGTGCTGTGTCCGTCCATGGACTTCAAAGAAAAGGATTTTACGGTGAGTACAAAAATCCTTTTTTCTCTTTCGTCCATGAAACGGACACAGCTCCTTTAGTCTTGACAAGTGGGACGTCCCCAAGCAGTGTCAAAAAAATGAGAGTGGGAACAGCAAACAAACTTCACCCCAAACAGTTGGAACCTTAAACAGCCGCCTGCAAAACCTTGCGGCCGAAGCAAGCATCCGCAGATGCACTCACATCAACCTTGTAAAATTTAGTGAAGGTGTGAACGGACGACCAGGTCGCCGACTCACACACCTGTGAGACAGACGCTTAATGTCGAAAAGCCCAGGAGGCACCAATCACCCTGATCGAATGCGCCGTGACAGGAAAGGGAGGCGCCCACCCTTTAAGGGCATAAGCGTGAATCACAATCTGTCTGATCCACCGAGAAATGGTGGCCGACGAGACCGCCAGGCCTTTTTTTGGACCAGTCACTGACACAAACAGTGAGTCTGACCTCCGAAACAGAGCCGTAGCAGACAGAAACACCTGCAGAGCACGTGTCACGTCCAAGGAATGTAACGCAGCCTCTTTGGGATGCGACGGCCGAGGACACAAGGATGGAGAGGGAGACGGACGCCTTTGGGGGCCCTGATCTAAGGTAAGTGATGCATAATGAGCTAGTATGCTAGCTCATTATGCCTTTGTCTTGCAGGTTAGTTGAAATTTTTTTTTTTATAACAGGGTTTACAACCACTTTAATAATATCATCCAGCGAGGCTCCAAATAGCCTTCCACCCCGGAAAAGCAAATCAGCCAGAGCCTTCTTGGAATTCTGGTCCGCGGACCAGCATTTTAGCCAAATCAGGCGACGCAGTACCACAGCAGATACTGAGGCTCTAGAAAGCAGGGGAGCGGTGTCCAGGGCTGCATCGCAGCCATATTTGAGGCCATGCACCAACTGGTCAGCCATTTCCACGCAGACCAGTTGTCTTTTCAACTCCTGGTGCAAAATTTTAGCCCATTCTGTAAGTGTCTGTGACACCAGAGCTGCAGCCAAAACTGGCCGTAATGCAGATCCCAGCATGGTAAACATGAAAGAGGCCACCGCCTCGGACCTCCTATCTGCAGGGTCCTTAAATGCAGGGGTCCCCCTCAACCGGAATAGTGGTTACTTTGTTTAACCGGGATATCGGGGGATCCACAACCGGGGGGAGATACCCTTTTGAGGAGAGACTTCTGAAAAAAAAGGGCGACGGACATACGTTTTGGGACCGAAAAGGTCCTCTGCGGTCGTTCCCATTCCTGGTCTATAAACTTATCAAAATAAGTTACATAAGGAAACACCTTAGTAGTGCTGGTTGACTTGTGGGACCCAAAAGGGACCGACACCTCAGCAGAAGTCCCAGCTGCATCCTCTAGTTTGAGGGTTTACCGCACTGCGGTGATAAGTGCTCCAACAAGCGCCTTGTCCTGCGCTGACACCGAGTCTTCCTCACTGTCCAAATGGTCCTAGTCTGCATACTCTGACCCTTCAGAACAGGGGTCCTGTTTCACAGCCAGGCCCGAGTCTGAGCTTTCCCCAGAAGATGGTGGGGGTAGGGGGCATTTTTTTTACCCCCCTTGCGCCCGCACACCGCTTCCACCCTGGCAACAAATCATTCCAGGACCACCGACAAAGCGTCCACAGGTACCGGGGAAGAAACGCCAGCTTCTGACACCATGCTGACCCACACACTTGACAGCCACTCAGGGAACAAGTCAAGGTACAAGAAAAGGCCCACCCCTCCTAGCTGCCCAGACCGAGGGGTATTCCCAGAGGCTTACCGCCCTGACCCAGGCACTGCTTCAGCGCTGCCATCCGCTCTAAACTCCTGCACAGTGTGTGCCTGAGGTGTCTCTGAGGAGATCTGCCGTTCACGCCGTTCGGAATGACAAACCAGCGCTAGATTTACAGCCAATGTAAAAATCCCCACAAAAGATGGCCGGCAGTTACCTCAGGGAAAAGAGCACAAGCTACAAGAAAATGGCCAACCGCTGTATTAGCTAAAGAAACCGCGTAGCTACAAGTAAATGGCCGCCAGCTGTATTAGCATTAGGAACAGCGCGGCTTTCTGGAGGTAAAAAGAAAAGGCCGCAAAAACACTGGGCCTCCAAGCAAAGTCAGACCACCCACACTAGAGCGGACCCGGACACACCGCGCAGCCCCCAGCCAGGACCCGGCGTCCCCCTCAGGGACCCCCCGGTGAGGAACACAGCAGGCCCAGCAAAGCATGGGATGGACAGGGAGAGAGAAAAGGGAGGACTAGAGACCCCCTAAACGACCACCCCAGGAATGCTTAGCCAAGACAGAGGAACCTTACTTACCCGTCCCTGCGAGGACTGCTGGACGCATTCCTGACAGACCCATCACTGAGCAGTACGGAGTGGCTGTCGGCCACGGCCCACTCTGACTGGACAGCAGTAGCCTGGTCATATGTGGGCCCCGGAGCATATAGCTCACCGGCCACCCCTGGAGCAAACGGGGTATGTCGTGGCCGACCAAGCACGTAGCTAAAGGTCTGCTCACGCTCGATGGGCGGACTGGGGTGACTACAAGGATCTATATTATCCAGCCTGTCATCCAGCCGGCAGTTGATAGTAGATCTCAGGATCCAAAATTTAAAAAAAGTTCTCCAGGACCAATGGGCCCCTAGGGAGCCAGGTCCTTCAACACTAGGCAGAAAAAAACTGAGCGGCTGAGTGCAGGGTGAGCGGTTGTTCAGCTTTGGTATAATTACATGTTTTTGTATATCTAGCATGTCTGCCTAGTCCTCTCCTAATAGAGAGAACATAACCCACTTGTCAAGATTAAAGGAGCTGTGTCCGTCCATGGATGAAAGAGAAAATGATTTTACGGAGAGTACAAAAAATTAGATTTTTTTGTACTCACCGTAAAATCCTTTTCTCCGACGTCCATGGACTGACACAGCATCTTCAATCTTGACAAAGTGGGTTATGTTCCTGCTCATAGGAGAAGACTAGGCAGAATGTTAGAGGTTTTAACATACATTCCCTTACCAGAGCTGAACAGCCCCGCACAGGGGGCGGTCTCTCCGGACATAACCCTCCTACCTGCAGCCAGCAGCCTCAGTTCGTATTAAAGCAGTACAAACTCAACAAAAGGAGGGGTGGGTGCCGTGTCAGTCCATGGACGTCAGAGAAAATGATTTTACGGTGAGTACAAAAAAAATCCTATTTTCTCCTACCGTCCATGGACTGACACAGCATCTTCAATCTTGACAAAGTGGGACGTCCCAAAGCAGTGTCAAAGAATGAGGGGTGGGAACAGTATCAAGGAAGAAAACCAAACTTCACCCCAAACAAGCAGAGCTCCTCAACGGAGGAGGTGCAACAATAAACAGCCGCCTGCAAAACCTTGCGGCCGAAGGAAGCATCAGAAGATACAGCCACATCAACCTTATAGAACTTTGAAAAAGGTATGTGCGGACGACCAGGTCGCTGCGTTGCACAATTGTGCAATAGACGCTTGATGTCGGAAAGCCCAGGAAGCACCAATTGCCCTGGTAGAATGCGCCGTAACCAGAAAGGGAGGCGCCCGCCCCTTAAGGGCATAGGCCTGTATGACGGTCTGCCTGATCCACCGAGAAATGGTGGCAGACGAAACCCGTTTGGCCCTGTTTTGGACCAGACACAGACACAAACAGCGAGTCAGACTTCCGAAATGAAGCCGTAGCAGACAGGTACACCCGTAAAGCACGTACCACGTCTAACTAGTAATCACTGCCGCTTACCAGAGCAAAGGATCTGTGCACAGATCAATGTCAACAGATGGCTATTTCCCGGCCAGGGTCTCTGTAATACTGTTTTTCAGGATTCCACGCCACTTCTCTCCAAATATCACCATTGACAGGATGTAAAAGGAAACAAAGCCACCATAGCGTGAATCCGATTTAAATGGAGAAGGTGCAGTCTGCCATCCGTCTCAGATCTTCAATCTGGGAGAGCTCTGCAGTGTACTGCTGGGCAGGAAGCAGTGCTTGCTCTGGTAAGCGGCAGTGATTACTAGTGGTGGTGGAATCTTTGTCTATTGAATACCTGGCACTATTTCAAGGATGTATATTGCGTTTGAAGTCACCAGTGGTGGAGTGAGAAGACCCCTGTCTGCTGTTCTTGCTTACATGATCTTCAGCTCTTTTTATCTCAATAATTATCCACAGGACTGAGCTTTCTTTTTCCAGCTTCTAATATTCAGTCTTCAATTGACTGTCTGATATTAGTTGGGATTTTCATAAAAATGGAAGTACAATGTCCTCATTAAGGTGGAAGGCCGAGACCACCTTCAGGAGAAAAGAAGGCTGCGGGCGTAGCACCGCCTTGTCCTTATGGAGGACCAAGTATGGTGGTTTGCAAGACAAGGCCGTCAATTCAGAAACCCTTCTGACAGAAGGAATGGCTACTAGAAAAGCCACCTTCTGAGATAAAGTTAAGAGAGGAATCTCTGTTTTCAAAAGGAGGTTCCTGAAGAACCGAGAGCACCAAATTCATATCCCAAGAAGGAAGAGGTGGTTTAATAAGGGGGAGCACATGTCGGACCCACTGTACGAAGGTACTAATCAAAGAATGGCCCGCTAGCGACCGCTGAAAGAAAATAGCTAAAGCCGAAATCTGACCCTTAAAAATGGTGCTCAAGGCAAGCTTTTGGGTCACAGCACGCTTTAAAAACAGCAAGATCCTGGGAACAGAATACGTCCGTGGACGCCAATCCAGCTCCTCGCACATAGCGATGTAGGCCCTCCAGGTACGATGATATATATCTTCCTGGAAGAAGATTTCCGAGCCCTCGGCATGGTCGAGATGGCCGAATCCGAGAGACCCTTGCTTCTCAGCACCTGGCTTTCAATAGCCATGCCGTTAAAGCCAGTGACTGTAAAGCAGGACGAAGTATGGGACCTTGAGACAGAAGGTCCTCCCGCACAGGCAGTCGCCATGGAACATCCGCCACTAGGCGCACAAAATCGGCGTACCAAGGACGCCAAGGATTACCGGAATCCCTTCGGCCTCCAACCTGCAAAGTATTTGATGAAGCAACTTTAGTGGAGGATAGGCATAAATCAGCCGATACTGACACCACGGGGCCACCAAGGCGTCCGCCCAGGGATCCCTGGACCTGGCCACGAATCGACACCTTTCGATTGAGTCGAGAGGCCAATCCGGCGTGCCCCACCTCCGGCAAAGGAGATGAAACACCTCCGGATGCAAGGACCATTTCTCCGGTCCAACATCTGGCAGCTCAGATAGTCCGCCTGCCAGTTGTCTACTCCTGGAATGTAAACGGCCGACAGAGCCGGCATGCTTCTTTCCGCTGACCCACACTTGCCTGACACGTTAGGGACCAAGGCAAGGTACACAAAAAGGTCCACCCTCCTAGCTGCCACAGACTGAGGGGCCCGCCAGAGGACTCACCACCCTGACCCAGGTACTGCGCAGCGCTGCCGTCCGATCTCTCCTGTGTCTGAGGTGTTCTGTGCTGTTCGTGCTAGAGAGAATATTCCCAGCGCTAGAGGCCAAAACCAAGCTGGGGCTACAAGAAAATGGCCGCCTCAGCAAACCAAGCTGGGGCTACAAGAAAATTGCCGCCTCAGCAAAACGAGTGCGGGCTACAAGAAAATGGCCGCCTCAGCAAAACGAGCGCAGGCTACAAGAAAATGGCCGCCTCAGCAAAACGAGCGCGGGCTACAAGAAAATGGCCGCCTCAGCAAAACGAGCGCGGGCTACAAGAAAATGGCCGCCTCAGCAAAACGAGCGCGGGCTACAAGAAAATGGCCGCCTCAGCAAAACGAGCGCGGGCTACAAGAAAATGGCCGCCTCAGCAAAACGAGCGCGGGCTACAAGAAAATGGCTGCCAGGCTCCGCCAAAATGGCCACCGGCCGTCCTGAGGTAAAGTAAATGTCCGCAAACACACCGATCCTCCACGCGGAGGCATCCTACATGGACAGACCAAGAACACCTTCACTGTGGAGAGCGGACCCCCAAACACCCAGAGCAACCCCCCCAGCCAGGACTCGGAGCACCCGCCCCCCAGTCAGGTACACAGCAGGCCCAGCCACCACAGATGCATGGGGAGGAGGGAAAGGACAGGGAGAGACCCCCTAGTCGACCTTCCCAGGAATGCCCAGCTATTCCATCCTGCCGAAACAGGTGGAACCCTACTTACCCGTCCTGCGGGGACTGCTGGATGCATTCCGGACAGACCCATCACCCGAGCGGTACGGGGTGGCTGTCGACCACGGCACACTGACTCGGACAGCAGTAGCCCGGTCATATGTGTACCCCGGAGCATATAGCTCACCTGCCACCTCTGGAACAACCGGGGCATGTCGTGGCCGACCCAGCGCGTAGCTAAAGGTCTGCTCACGCTTGATGGCCGGGCTGGGGAGACTACCAGGATCTATATTATCCAGCCTGTCACCCAGCTGGCTGTTGATAGTAGATCTCAGGATCAAAAAGTAGAAAAAAAAAAAAAAGAAAAAAATCTCCAGGACCAATGGTCCCAACAGGGAGCCAAGTCCTTCTCCTATGCTAGGCAGAAAACAAAAACTGAGCTTCTGGATGCAGTGTGAGGGGTTATAGCCAGTAGGACCACCCCCATGGCAGTACTGTGCAAGTTTGATGTTTTTAACATGATTCTGCCTAGTCCTCTCCTGATAGAAGGCATATAACCCTAAGGTCAAGGCTCGTGCTGTGTCCGTCGAACGAAAGAGAAAACATTGCGTGTACATTAAGCCTAAGCCTTAGACTGCAAAGAAATTAAAATCTCTTCCTGAAACAATTTACTAAAAAGTTCATCATCCCGTTTTTAAAGTGGAATTACACTCTCAAATCAACATTGACTATTTTTAATCCTTATGCTGCTAGCATTAGTAAACAGATAGGAAAATGGATCATAGATACGTGTTTGTGGTGCTGAGATGCAGTTTAGCATCACTTGAAATGACCCTTGGAGCAGCTAGGGAGCAGAGATGTAACAGTCCTAATACACAGGCCACGGGAAAGAAAAGTACATAAACGCTTAGTTTACAGGGTACCATAGAATTTTTTTGTGTCCGTGTATTATACTTGTGATTACGCAAGAAACAGCATATATATGAGTGTACACTTATTCAGGTTTGCGAGCGCCTGTACAAAAGCACTTGGGCAACCCTGGCAGGGTAAACACACCAGTATTCACATTGCACAGGCTCAGACTCCCATGTGCAAGAGACTTGATTGTGAGAAGAGTGTTCGCCTTAGTAAAATCAGACCAACTGAGTCTTTTACATTATGTCTGTCTGCAGTCAGTACTGTAGTGTGCAAACTGCAACATGACTGCACACCAAGACTAACAGCAAACTTCCACTCTGCACAAAAAAAAACAAAACACAAGTTTAGCCAACACATGCACATCTTTTTATACTGTGGTCCCAGACAGCCAGACACATCTAAACAAATGCCTACCTTGTTCTCTAAAGATAAACCAAGACGCAACAATCTAATTGTGCAATCTCCTACCAAAAACTATGATCTACCCAATTGATTACAAATTGCTAGGTGCTTATACTGCATTCTTTTAACCACTAGGGGCCCACGCTATAGTCGAATGACGGCTCCAGCGCAGACCCCAATTGCCGGGAGGACGTCAACAGACGTCCTACCCTTTGCGTGCGCCCCCCTCCGGGGCACGCGCTGTGATCACCGAGTCACTGTGACTGGGGTGATCACGGATTCGAGTAAGGGGCTGGTCCCGGCCCCTTAACACGTGATCAGCTGTCAGCCAATGACAGCTGATCACGTGATCAAAGCAAAGCTCGGTAATAGGTTTTTTTTTTCTCCTCACGCTGACAGCGTGAGGAGAAAAAAAAAGCCGATCGCCGGCTGCTGAGTGAGGGACATCGGTCCCCAGTGGAAGAGGCAATTCTGCCTCATTAGTGGACACAAGTACTGCCTGCCAGTGCCCACAGTGACCACCAGTCAGTGCCAATCAGTACCACCTATCAATGCCCATCACTGCCACCTATCAATGCCCACCAGTGGTGCCAGTTAGTGCCACCTAGCAGTGCTGCCTATCAATGTCACCTACCAGTGCTGATCAGTGACCATCATTGCCACCTACTAGTGCCAATTCTCAGTGCCCTCCAGTGCCACCCATCAATGCCGCCTATCTGTGCCCACCAGTGCCGCCTATCCGTGCCGCCTCATCAGCGTATGAAGGAGGAAAATTACCCGTTTGCAAAATTTTTATAACAAAATATAAAACGGTTTTGTACGATTTCTTTTTTTAAATTCGGTCTTTTTTATTTTTTTTAACAAAAAATAAAAACCACAGAGGTGATCAAATACCACCAAAAGAAAGCTCTATTTTAGGGAAATAAATGACAAAAATTTAATTTGGGTACAGTGTTGTATGACCGCGCAATTGTCATTCAAAGAGTGAGCGCTGAAAGCTGAAAATTGGTCTGGGCAGGAGGGGGGTTTAAGTGCCCAGTAAGCAAGTGGTTAATAAATCTAAAAAGTCAACTGTACAAAGATTGTATGGTCAGATTGTAATGTGTATGGCAACCTTAAAGAAGAAAGTCCAGCCTGAGCTTTTTAGGCTGGGCTTCTCCTCTGGGTCACAGGAATGCAATTAGTTGTGCACTCCTGTGACCGGTTTTCAGCAGAGAGCAGGCTGAAGTCCGCTCTCCACTGACATCGCTGCCATCAGTCGGGGCAGTGCATCATCATGACTTCCAAGTCTGTATCCGCCAGCTGCCTTGATTGATGGCAGTCTCTGCAAGCCGCTGAGACAGCCGATCCCCTCGCCTCCACTGCTCAGCGCTACACTGAGCGCTAAGAAGTAGAACAGATATGATGCTGTGTGACACTCCGCATCGCTTTGCTCGTGGAGGAGTGAGAACCAAGCCATCAGCGGTGTTCGTGGCTCGGTTCTCAGTGCAGAGACGCCGGGGGACAGATGCAGCATCGGTCTGATGCTGCATCCACTGAGATAAGTAGGAATAGCCCCAAAACAAAAACAACACTTTTTTGATCTTACACACGATCCGAAAAAAAAAAACTGAAAAAAAAACTAAAAATACAGCTAAACATACTTCAACTAAAACATACTTATTTTTTAATCGTACACGCGATCCGAAAAGAAAACTAAAAATACCGCTTTCGAATCGATCGTACAATAATCTGATCGTTAGTACAGAGCTTTTGAGAGCCGATCACGGCAGTTCATCCAATTGGACATGCATGCTTCTAAACGCAACTGCCTAGAAACGACTTTAAAACAACTCTGTGTCCATGTACGTATAAGCTAGCAGAGGAGAGTTCAGGGGCAACTGCTCCTAAACGTCTGTTTACCATCAGCAGTGTACACAAGGCTAAAGGAGCAGTTAGGCATTTTTTTCAGCCGCCCCTGAACTCTCCTCGATGTTATTTTATCAGGCAGTGGAGTTTAGAAGCATTTTTTTGAATAGCAAAAAAATAAAATTGCATTCAGGACAGATGTTCAGAGGCATTTGAAAACAAGAAATGCCTGTAACAGCTTGTAAACGCGTGCAAGGCCCCATGCACACGGGTCGCTGTTAAACTCGCGTTCAGAGGCAGTTGGACACTTTTCAACTGCCCCTGAACCCATTCAATGTTATCCTATGTGACCATGTACACAGTCTCGTTTATTGCCGTTAATATGCAGTTGCGTTTAACCTCGTTTTAATGAAAGCAAAAAAATGGGTTCAGACGCAAAAATTTCCACGTTTCAGACGCTAAACGCGGCACCGGAGTTTTGCCGCAATTTCGTTTATAAGAGTTTTTAAAGGTGACATTTTTTTACATTAGAAATCTCAAAAATGATGGCAAATGGTGAAAAACCATTAAAAATATATATAAAAAAAAACTGTAAGGCCCCTTTCACACGTACGGACAGTATGTCCGTATTTCATCCATCCGTTTTCGGATGAAATACGAACATACATGCATCCCTATGGGATAGCGGGTGTCAGTGGATGAACATCCGCTGACACCCGATATCATCCGTGTCCGCAACGCTCCGATTCTGCAGACGGAGGAAAATCCTATTTTTCTATCCGTCTGCAGAGCGGATCGGATGAACACGGACGGTCCGTGTTCATCCGATCCCCCCATAGTGAAGAGTGGAGATCTGACAAGGCGCTCCCTGCACAGTGTGCAGGGAGCGCCCTGTCATCCGCCGGCTCAGCGGGGATCAACGGAGCGATTGCCACTGAGCAAGCGGATGTTCAAGGGGCGGATCATCACGGATCCATCCCATGTGAAATGGCCCTTATTGCTTGCATTGCATTGTGGACAATCCACAACTTGTGGCAGGTGACGTGGCCAGTGGAAAATCCACAACTTGTGGCAGGTGACGTGGCCAGGTGGAAAATCCAAAACTTGTGGCAGGTGACACGCTAAATACAAGTACACTGCTGCTCTCTCACTCTATGATGTGTCTTAGCTAAACGCTTATAGACCCAAAACGCGGTAAAACGCAGCTAAAATCGCGGCAAAACGGGCATTTCTATTTGCTGGTTTCAGCCTTTAAAAACATGCGTTCAGCAGAGTTTGCACCAGCGTCTCGTGTGCATGGGGCCTATACGTGGTAACGCGTGTTTAGCTGCATTTTGTTTACAGGCATTTTTATTTAAAAAACAAAACCTAGAAGCTGATTGGTTTCTATGCAGAGTTGCACAAGATTTTGCACTCAGCAGTTTTAGTAAATCAACCCCTTTGTGTCCAACAATATATTTGGATAGGACATAAAACCCCACACAAAATGTTTAATATAATGCAGCTTACCTGTACTCAGATGTGGTGGCAGCATTAGTTGTATTTTTTCAAGCCAAGCACATTTTCTGCAATAACAGAAAAACACATGTTTAACTTGTCAGAGACATGTGTCCTTGTAACTTCCTGTGCACTGAACACCATTTTGTTTTCCCTATACCTCCCTATGTAATGGAGATGAGGCGGGAACATAGCCACTGTTTTTCATATATAAAATTTATATCTCATATTAAGGACTGATGAGCTGCAATCTACTGTATTGATTTAAAGTGGAGGTTCACCCTAATCATAATACTGTCTTCTCCGCTTCATTGCACAAGGATTCACAATTGACATAAAAAAAATCTGACATGTACATACCTTAATAATAAGAGTTCCGTTGTTTCCATCCCGCGGGAGTAGGCGTGTCCCCGGCGCCGCAGTGATGTATTGGGAGTTCGCCGCATTGCTCTCTGGGAGCTAACCCCGCAGTGTGTGCTTTCCAACATACTACGCTTCCCTCATAATCCCACAAGGAGCGACACGTGACGGCGGTCACGTGACGGGGGCGTAGCAGAAATTGCCATTTTCGAAAAGGGCATTCAGGTGAATATCGCCATTACTCACCTGTACACACAAGGTAAAGAACGTTTAAAATACGGAGTGCAACAAATCTTTGCAATCCAATATGTCCCCGTTCTATGTCCTCATGCTTGAGAAGGAGCAGTGAATGCCGGGAGCCGTGCATTCACCGCTTCCAGGAAGTCAGTGCTTCTGGGCTTCACAATGCCCACAAGCAAAATGGGAAATCCATACAGCGATTTTTAAAAGTTTATTTCTTAAACAAAAATGGACGGGGGATGGTTCTAGTTGCCAAACAAGTGAGTACCAACTGTTGATGTTAAACCACATTGAATGCAGCAAAAAAAAAAAAAAAACGGCCGCAGAACCTCCGCTTTAAGGTTTAAATATGCTTTAAAAGAAGTATGGCCAAAGCTTTTTTGGCCACAATGACAATCAGCTGACGAGCTGAAGAAACACGGCAGGCTGTAAAAGAATCCCTACTATATTGTTCACCCTGCTGCCCGATTGCCGACTCCAGCTCTCAGGTGTAGTCCCCTCTGGAGCCCGCACTACAGCAAATGGCAAAGGGGCAGAGCAAGAAGCAATGACTGGCAGTCACTGCTCTGAGCACACCAAGAACTGAGCGATCAGAGGTCATGTATTGGTTCAGTTCTCGGTCTTAGAGCCGATGTGGAACAGCTGCAGAATCACACCGATGGTGCAGCATAGAGGTGACTAGAAAATATTTATTTTAGAAATTCACCTTTAAAAAAAGGAGTTATCCTTTGATTTACATGGTGGTGTAAATAAACTTAATATTTTAGACTTTTTTTTATTATTATTATTATACAATGGCAGTCTGTTTTAAAAAGTCTCTTACCATTTTTTCCAGTCTTCCTTTTTTGTCCTGTACACGCTCCCTATTCTCCACTGATGCACCTCACAGCTAACAGTTTAGAGCGAGCAATGCTGCTAATTCTGGACACATGTACTACAATTCCCATAGAGCGGATTGTGTCTACATGTATATGTGTAATGCATCTTGGGAACAAGCAGGAGAGGGTGGCTTAAACTTACAGGGGGGTGGAGGTGCACATAGAACAAGTCTGAGAATAGAGTACCCGCAACGTGCTGGAGGGGGTGCGATGCCCCAGGAACCTTTGCACATCTGTGGTGGGAATGTATAAAAAGATCCAGCCCTACTGGCAGGGGATCATTAACCACTTCAACACCAGGCTTTTTATACCACTTCCATACCGGGCCTATTCTGGCACTTCTCTCCTACATGTACCGTATATACTCGAGTATAAGCCGACTCGAGTATAAGCCGAGGTACCTAATGTTGCCCAAAAAAACTGGGAAACCTTACTGACTCGAGTATAATCCGATGCCCCACTGTTCCCTAGCTCGCTGTTCCCTGTAAATAGACATTTTTACA
This sequence comes from Rana muscosa, assembly GCA_029206835.1. Classification (NCBI taxonomy): domain Eukaryota; kingdom Metazoa; phylum Chordata; class Amphibia; order Anura; family Ranidae; genus Rana; species Rana muscosa. Next base: position 690,916,084 of record CM055122.1, on the reverse strand, counting down.
TTGTAAATATTACCTGTAAAGAAGTTGCGGCGTCCATCGTTCGAATTCCGCAGCGTCCATCGTTCAAAATTCCGCGGTCTCTTCCTGTTCCTTACTTGATAGGCGAGTCTCAGCAGACACTCTCCGCCTATCACGATCATTCTCTCATCCTTAGTTTTCCCAGCAGACACTGTGTTGGGTGTTCCGCCAATCACAGACGTCTGCTGGAAAACTGAGGATGAGAGAACGTTCGTGATAGGCGGAGAGTGTCTGCTGAGACTCGCCTATCAAGGAAGGAACAGGAAGAGACCGCGGAATTTAAACGATGGACGCCGCGGAATTTGAACGATGGACGCCGCAGCCGCAACTTCTTTACAGGTAATATTTACAATGTAAAAATTTCTATGACTCGAGTATAAGCCGAGGGGGGGACTTTCAGCCCCAAAAAAAGGGCTGAAAATCTCGGCTTATACTCGAGTATATACGGTACAAATCATCATTCTTTTGCTAGAAAATTACTCAGAACCCCCAAACATTATATATGGGTTTTTTTGCAGACACCCTAGGGAATAAAATGACGGTCATTGCAACTTTTTTTTTCTTGCACGGTATTTGCGCAATAATTTTTCAAACGCCTTTTTAAAAAAAAAAAAAAATGGTTTCATGAATTAAAAAATAACAAAACTGTAAAGTTAGCCCAATTTTTGGGGAAATACGAAAGATGATGTTACGCCGAGTAAATAGATACCTAACATGTCACGCTTTAAAATTGCGCACACTTACGGAATGGCGCCAAACTTCGGTACTTAAAAATCTCCATAGGCGACGCTTTAATTTTTTTTACAGGTCACCAGGTTAGAATTATAGAGGAGGTCTAGTGCTAGAATTGTTGCACGCGCTCTAACGCACACGGCGATACCTCACATATGTGGTTTGAACGGCGTTTACATATGTGGGCGACTTGCGTGTGCATTCGCTTCTGATCGCGAGCTACCGGGGACAAGGGGGGGGGGGTTTTAATTATTTTTTTTTTTACTTATTTATTTTTTTACACTTATTTTACTTTTTTTTTTGATCACTTTTATTCCTATTACAAGGAATGTAAACATCCCTTGTAATAGGAATGTGTGTGACAGGTCCTCTTTATTGAGAGATGCGGGGTCCACAAGACCCCACATCTCTCCTCCAGATGGAAAGCTTGGAAAGCATGAGATCGTGATTTTTTTTTTCACTGATCTCATACTTACTAGCCGCAATGGCGGCTTTGTTTACATTTGAGGACCCGGGTGTAACGTCATCACATCGTGCCCGGGCCTCCGACGATCATAGAGATGACTGGCGACCATCTGGTCACCAGTCATCTCTATGCTCGTCACGTGACCCACCACCGGCGCTGGAAGATTCTCTCCGGGTCCCCGATCGCACGGGAGAGCCCGGAGAAGCAGCGTATGGCGGTGGGAGGGGGGGGGATGTCCCCTCCCACCGCCTATAAGAACGATCAAGCGGCGGAACCGCCGCTATGATCGTTCTTATGGTGCACAGAATCGCTGGCACGTCAAAAGGATATCTGAATGATGCCTCTAGCTGCAGGCATCATTCAGATATCCCCCTTCAAACACAGGACGTCATATGACGTCCACCCAGGATGGGAGATCCCATCTGTGGACGTCATTTGACTATGGCTGGGTAGGGAAGTGGTTAAGGTAATCAAATTACAGGAGAACATATACAAGCAGAACCATTGCGTTGTCTGTTTCATGGCACGGAAAACAGTAGATCAATACAGGAATACTCTAGTCCCACATTTACTAAATGCAGCTAAAAGCTTGATACCGAGATACTGGCGAACACCAGAGATCCCGAGTAGGGATGAGCTTCGAGTTCGAGTCGAACTCATGTTCGACTCGAACATTGCCTGTTCGCCGAACAGCGAACAAATTGGGGTGTTCGCGGCAAATTCGAAAAATCTATGGGAGAAATCTAAAGTGCTAATTATAAAGGCTTATATGCAAGTTATTGTCCTAAAAAGTGTTTGGGGACCGGGGTCCTGCCCCAGGGGACATGTATCAATGCAAAAAGAAGTTTTAAAAACGGCCGTTTTTTCGGGAGCAGTGATTTTAATAATGCTTAAAATGAAAAAATAAAAGTGAAATATTCCTTTAAATTTCGTACCTGGGGGGTGTGTATGATATGCATGTGAAGTGGCGCATGTTTCCCGTGCTTAGAACTGTCCCTGCAAAAAATTTCATTTTTGAAAGAAAAAAATGCATTTAAAACTGACTCGCGGCTATTAATGAATTGTCGGCTCCCGGCAATACATACAAAAGTCATTGATAAAAAAAAAAAAAAAAAAAAGCGTGGGGGTTCCCCAGAATTCAATTACCAGGCCCTTCAGGTCTGGAATGGATATTAAGAGAAACCCCGCCGCAAATAAAAAAAAAAATTGACGTGGGGTTCCCCCAAATATCCATTCCAGGCCCTTCAGATCTGGCATGGATTTTAAGGGGAACTCCACCCCAAATTTTTTTAAAAAATGGCGTTGAGTCCCCCTAAAAATCCATACCAGACCCCTTATCCGAGCACGCAACCTGGCCGGCCGCAGAGGAAAAGGGGGGGACGAGAGAGCGGCCCCCCCTCCCTCCTGAACCGTACCAGGCCACATGCCCTCAACATGGGGAGGATGTCCCCATGTTAATGGGGACAAGGGCCTCATCCCCACAACCCTTGCCCGGTGGTTGTGGGGGTCTGCGGGCGGGGGGCTTATCGGAATCTGGAAGACCCCTTTAACAAAGGGGACCCCCAGATCCCGGCCCCCCCTATGTGAATTGGTAAGGGGTACATTGTACCCCTACCATTTCACGAAGAAAGCGTAAAAAAATGTTTAAAAAAACACAAACACCTTGAAAAAGTCCTTTATTAAAAAAAAAACACATTCCAGCGGTGAAATCCAGTGTCCTGCGGCGATCCCGATGTCCAGCGCTGTCCTTCATTGGTTGTGCCTGAGCGGACCTGATGGGGAACTCCCTCTCAGTATTTTAAATGTATAGACCCGCCCCTTCTAAAGTTCCCCATCAGGTCCGCTCAGCGGACCAGATGCGGAACATGAGAAGGGGCGGGTCTATACATGTATTACCAAAGTGAGAGCAGTTCCCCATCAGGTCCGCCCCCTCGGTATGTCGGACCCGCCTACGTCATTGGCTTGAGCGGGGAACTTCCTTCACTGTGTAATTTAAATTTACATAGTGAAGGAAGTTCCAGATTCCGATAAGCCCCCCGCCCGCAGACCCCCACAACCACCGGTCAAGGGTTGTGGGGATGAGGCCCTTGTCCCCATCAACATGGGGACATCCTCCCCATGTTGAGGGCATGTGGCTTGGTACGGTTCGTCCCCCCCTTTTCCCCTGCGGCTGGCCAGGTTGCGTGCTCGGATAAGGGGTCTGGTATGGATTTTTAGGGGGACTCCACGCCATTTTTTTTTTAATTTGCGGCGGGGTTCCCCTTAATATCCATTCCAGACCTGAAGGGCCTGGTAATTGAATTCTGGGGAACCCCCACGCTTTTTTTTTTTTTTTTATCAATGACTTTTGTATGTATTGCCGGGAGCCGACAATTCATTAATAGCCGCGAGTCAGTTTTAAATGCATTTTTTTCTTTCAAAAATGACATTTTTTGCAGGGACAGTTCTAAGCACGGGAAACATGCGCCACTTCACATGCATATCATACACACCCCCCAGGTACGAAATTTAAAGGAATATTTCACTTTTATTTTTTCATTTTAAGCATTATTAAAATCACTGCTCCCGAAAAAACGGCCGTTTTTAAAACTTCTTTTTGCATTGATACATGTCCCATGGGGCAGGACCCAGGTCCCCAAACACTTTTTAGGACAATAACTTGCATATTAGCCTTTATAATTAACACTTTAGATTTCGAACGTTCGAGTCCATTGTATTTAATAGGGTTCTAAAGTTTACACGAACATTTTGTCTGTTCGCAGGTTCTCGTGCAAACCGAACAGGGGGGTGTTCGGCTCATCCCTGATCCCGAGTATGGGCGAATGGGCCGTAAAGATTGATTGATTAAGATCTATTGAAGAAACAATGGGGGTTATTTACTAAAGGCAACTCCACTTTGCACTACATGTGCACTTGTAAGTGCAGTCACTGTAGATCCGAGGGGAACATGCAAGGAAAATAAAAAAAAACACAGCATTTTAGCTTGCACATGATTGGATGATAAAATCAGCAGAGCTTACCCTCATTTCAGATCTTCCCCTCAGATTTACAGCGACTGCACTTCCAAGTGCACTTGTAGTGCAGAGTGGATTTGCCTTTAGTAAATCAACCCCAATGTTTACAGGGGATGATTCCCTAGAGAAGTATTATGCTATCTGGGGGAAGTGGTTGAATTTCAAAATATCTAGGGGATATAGGGATATGCTGGAGGCCTAAGAGTGGCAATAGATTTTTTTCTCTGTTTTTGTTACTGGGGCAGGAGGGTAAGGGTTCTGGGACGACTGATGGGGGTGTTTTAGAATTTGGAGGGACAGTCAATGTCTTTATTTTTTATTTTTTTTACTTATACTTTTACAATATTTATTAAGTTTCCTTTATTTTTTTATTCAACCCTGTTGGGGGCCTTTGGTGAGATGTCCGGGGTTTAAAAACAGACCCCAGACATCCCCCCTTTGAGACATGGAAAGGGGACGGAGGATAGCTTCCCCAGCAGCCTCAGCTGCACTGAACATGAATGGACAGGAGACAGCAGCTCCTCTCTCCATTCATAAACTGAAGCATCGTACACACAGTTTACGACTCTCAGTTATGAATGGACAGAGTCAGTGATCACTGTCCATTCTGAAAAGGAAGGAGCTGGTAAATGTCCGCTCTTCATCCTGAAAGGTTTGGAAGGGGGGGGGGGGGGCTTTCAATAAAAAGCAGCGGAAAGGCACAGAGGGGAGAGAAGGAGAAGCGGTTATCAGCTGCTTTATTTAAAGCCACACAGGGAGATCTGTAATTATGACTTCCCCTGCACCGATCAACTAAGTGTCCAGGTATCGGACTAGGCATTGGGAGCATTTGCATAAGTACAAATACTTCTGGGAGGAGGAAGACTTGGATCTACTTATATATTTTATAAAGAATGTGCGTTTAGCGTCATTTTAAAATGCTGTATGTGTACAAAAAGGAACACAGTGACGGTCTTATCAGTTCCCAATATAGCATGGGCAGCTTTACCTAAAAGACAAGGGTTTCTGTGAATTTTGCATAGCATACTTTTGAAACAAAGCATGAAAATCATCAAAATTATGAATAGAATAAATGATGATTGCTGCTAAAAAGGTTGCCCCCAGTATATGAGAACACCACAAACAAGAAAAAAAAGGAAAAAAAGGCATAGTTCACCATTACTAAAAAACTGCCTATACAGCTTGGACTAAAGATGAATATTTGCCGTTGCTTATGCATCTCCTGAAGCCTAAGGCTCCTTTTCACACACGCAGGTCGTTTAGGTCGCCCGGTCAGTTTTTTTTAGGCGGACCTGAACGGACGCTCCATGCAGTTCTCCGGAGCGACGGATGTCAGTGGTGACATGTCCGCTGAATTTTGGCAGGGCGGATAGAGACCCTATTTTCCATTCATCTGGCGGATCGCATGAAAACAAACAGGTGGTCTGTTTTAATCCAATCCCCCATAGAGGAGAGCGGGGCTCCGACAGGTCCATCTCTGCACAGTGAGTGGAGACAGACCTGTCATCCGCCGGCTCAGCGGGGATATAATATACAGGTCATCTTTGGTGTAAAACTATAAAGTTATTAACAAGCAGCTAAAACAAAATGCATTCTTTCTTTACTGAAAGCAATCATTTAGGGCCGGTTCACACCAGGAAAAATCACACAAACGTGCCATTTGTTCCTATGAGATTTGAGTGCAGTACGTTTTCAGCCCATTCATTTGCACTGCACAAAACCAAATGTAGAGCATGCACTTCTTTTAACAAACGCACTGCAACCAGATTCCATGGTACTTATGTACCATGCGATCTGGTGAAGACAAAAAACATTGCATTTGGGGTGTCATTAGCATTACATTGACACTCGCTACAGATCATAAGGACACTGCGTCTTGAACACGATGCAGAAATTACATACAGTATGCTCGGATCCTGAACTGCATTCTAGTGAGAATGGGTCCTTATTCCTAGAATTTTTTGTAAGTTCAATAATCAGCTCGCATCCTCAGAAGCGGACAAATGTGTTAAAGAAATCCAGAGAGCACCAAGGGCTTCAGCAGGTAAAAGTGGATTATGTTAAAGCCTCCCGGGACAGTTCACAATAAGATTTTATAAAACACAACTTGGCTGCAGGAATAAGTATTATGTAGATAAAAGTACAGAACCGAAATAATCTCTCCCTCCAACCCGTTCAGTCGAAACAAAAAGAAAAAAAAAAACTCTACATGAAGTTTTTTTTAACATATGCAGGCATTTTTGCCTTCACAGACTGCAATAGGTGCACCTGTAAACGTGTGACATATGCATTTTGAACTCCTCTTCTCTAGAACCACGTTCCCTTTGCCCAGTCCAGGAAACCCCTGAAGCTGGATATACATTGTGATATAGGAGCTGGTTAGCCCAGCATTTTAGTGAAGTCCATGCCAGTCCGAACTGTGTTTTAAAGGCTTGTCTGCCCACCTTTAATTTAAAAGAAAGTTGCCCAGCAAAAAAAGTGGAAATACTAAACCACCTGGCTCTTTTGTCAGCAATACCGCTGCTATCAATGGTCTGTTGCTCAGTGGTCCAAAGTCCTCTTTTCTGATGAGAGCAAATTTTGCATCTCATTTGGAAACCAAGGACCCAGAGTATGGAGGAAGAATGGAGAGGCACACATTGCAAGATGCTTAAAGTCAGTGTGAAGTTTCCACAGTCTGTCTCATATATGAGTTTCACCTTTTAAGTTGCATTAGTGAAATAAATGAACTTTTGCACAATATTCAAATTTTTCGAGTTTCACCTGTAATTATTAGTACTTTCATTCACTGAGAAACCATTACAAATTGGGAAATTGCAATTTTGTTAAATACTTTACAAAGAAAGAAAGAAAAAAAAAAAAGGGGGGTGACCAATCATCTACTCCTAGACCATGATACCTCAGAAATATCAAATTCCCCTGCATTTGAAATTTTTTATTTTTGTACTTCTTGTAAAATCTATATCTTGGCGTCTCTATTGAGGGCTACAGTAAAACCTTTAAACTTCAGAATACAGTACATCTAGAAAGTAAGTATTCACAGAGCTTCATTTTTTTCACATTTTATTATGTTACAGCCTTATTTAAAATAATGGATTAAAAGCGTTTTTTTACCTACAGGTAAGCCTATAAATAAGGCTTACCTGTAGGTAAAATGAATAACTCTTAAACAACTACGGTTTAGGAGATATTCCCCTCGCAATGAGCCACTGCAGCGGCGCATGCGCAGCAGGGATTCTCGGCTAAAGCCCAGCAGCCGCCGGACCTTGCCGGAAAGAAGTCTCCCGCGCGCATGCACGGGAGTGACATTGCCGCTCCAGCCACTCACAGCGCTGGAGCGGCGATACCTGGAAGACACGCCGAGGCAAGATGACATCTCCCTTGGCGTGGGTCACCAGATAAGTTGCCAACGCCTCGTTCTAAGGTAAGTATTTCATAATGAGCTAGTATGCGGTGCTCATTATACCCTTTGCCTTTCAGGAATGTTTAAAAAAAAAATTAAAAAAAAGACAGCAGCGGGTATACAACCGCTTTAAATTCATTTTCCTCAAAATCCTATAAACAATACCCCATAATGACAATGTGAAAAAAGTTTGTTTGAAATCTTTGCAAATGTATTAAAAATAAAAAACAAAAAATAAAAAAGTAAATACCCAAGGCTGCTTTCACACTGAGGCGCTTTCCAGGCTCTATAGCGCCTGCAAAACACCTGTAAAGAGCCTCTCCTCTCACTCCAATGTGAAAGCCAGAGGGCTTTCACACTGGAGCAGTGCGCTGGCAGGACGGTAAAAAAATGTCCTGCAAGATGCATCTTTGCAGTGCTGTATGAGCGGTGTATACACCGCTCCTAAAGCGTCTTTGCAGGCGATTGTAACCCTTTTTCGGCCGCTAGCGGGGGGTTAAAAGCGCCCCGCTAGCGGGCGAAAAGCACCGCAAAAAATACAGTAAAACGCTGCTAAAAATAGCCGCCGCCCCCAATGCCTTGGTGTGAAAAGTATGGATAAGTATTCACAGCCTTTGCCATGACATTCAAAATTGAGCTCAGGTGCATCCTGTTGCCACTGATCATCCTTGAGATGTTTCTACAACTTGTGGTAAATTCAGCTGATTGGACATGATTTGGAAAGGCACACACCTGTCTATATAAAGGTCCCACAGTTAACAGTGCATGTCAGAACACAAGCCAAGCCATGAAGTTTAAGTAAGGAATTGTCTGTAGACCTCGAGACAAAAAATTGTATTGAGGCACAGATCTGGGGAAGGGCACAGAAACATTTCTGCAGCATTGAGGGCCCCAATGAGCACAGTGGCCTCCATCATCCATAAATGGAAGAAATTTGTAACCACCAGGACTCTTCCTAGAGCAGGCCACCTGGCCAAACTGAGCAATCGGGGGGAGAAGGGCGTCACTCAGGGGAGGTGACCAAGAACCCGATGGTCACTCTGGACAGAGCTCCAGCGTTTCTCTGTGTAGAGAGGAGAACCTTCCAGAAGAGCAACCACCTCTGCAGCACTATAGTGAAGAAGAGGTCAGACGGAAGCCACTTCTCAGTAAAAAAAAACACGATAGCCTGCCTGGAGTTTGCCAAAAAGGCACCTGAAGGACTCTGACCATGAGAAACAAAATCCTCTGGTCTGATGAAACAAAGATTGAACTCTTTGGCCTAAAAGGGAAACGTCATGTCTGGAGGAAACCAGGCACCGGTCATTACCTGGCAAATACCATTCTACAGCGAAGCTTGGTGGTGGCAGCATAATGCTGTGGGGGGTGGTTTTCAGCGGCAGGAACTGGGAGACAAGTCAGGATCGAGGGAAATATGAATGCAGCAATGTACAGAGACATCCTTGATAAATACCTGCTCCAGAGTGCTCTGGACCTCGGACTGGGGCGAAGGTTCATCTTCCAAATGGACAACGACCCTAAGCACACAGCCAAGATAACAAAAGGAGTGGCTATGGGACAACTTTGTGAATGTCTGAGTGGCCCAGCCAGAGCCCAGACTTGGCTGTTCATTGACGCTCCCTATCCAACCTGATGGAGCTTGAGAGGTCTTGCAAAGAAGAATGGGAGAAACTGCCCAAAAAATAGGATTTTTTACTCACCGTAAAATCCTTTTCTCCGAGTTCATGGACCGACACAGCTTCCTATTGACATAGTGGGTATTACCCGTTATTTAGGAGTGACTATGCAGAAAAACTTGTAAAAATTGTTGCATCGCACCTTCTACAGCACCGCCCAGTGGGCGGACCCTCTGGGTATAATCCCTCTCTCTGCACCTAGCAGATCAGTTCGTCAAAAGCAGTACAAACTTAAAACGAGGGGTGGGTGCTGTGTCAGTCCATGAACTCAGAGAAAAGGATTTTACGATGAGTAAAAAATCCTATTTTCTCTTTCGTTCATGGACCGACACAGCTTCCTATTGACATAGTGGGACGTCCCAAAGCAGTGTCAAAAAACGAGGGGTGGGAACAGCCTTAAAGACTTCACCCCAAACAAAACAGAGGAGTTGCAACTCTAAACAGCCGTCTGCAATAGCTTGCGGCCGAAAGAAGCATCCGAAGATGCACACACATCAACTTGTGAAAGTGTGAACGGACAAGCATGTCGCCGCCTTACACACCTGGTGAAAACAGACGCTTGATGCTCTCAGAGCTCGGACAGCGTCTAAGAAATACGCACTTTCCTTACGATTCGACGGATGAGGACACAAGGATGGCAGTACAAGGTCTTCCTTGATGGAAGGTCGAAAGACCCTAGGAAGAAGAGAAGGCTGCGGACGCAGCACCACCTATCCTTGTGGAAGATCAGATAAGGAGCCTTGCATGACAAGGCTGCCGGCTCAGAAAACCATCTGACGTAAACCAAGAGGCATCTCTTGCCCCGGTAGACTGCGCTGGGAAAGAGGCGCCCGACCCTTCATGGCGTAAGCCCGATCACAATCTTTCGGATCCACCTAGAGATGGTGGCCGACGAAACCGCTGGGCCCTACTAGGGACCAGCCACTGAAACAAACAGTGAGCCTGTACTCCGGAACGGAGCGGTGCTAGACATGCATTCTCTCAGAGTTTGGACAATGTCCAAAGAATGCCACGTCGTCTCCTTAGGATTCGACGGATGAGGACACAAGGATGGCAGTACATGTCTTCCTTGGAGGAAGGTCGAAAGACCCTAGGAAGAAGAGAAGGCTGCGGACGCAGCACCACCTATCCTTGTGGAAGATAAGATAAGGAACCTTGCGGAAGATCAGATAGGGAGGCTTGTATGACAAGGCTGCCCGCTCAGAAACCCGTCCTAACTGGCATACCAGCCACCAAAAGGACCACTTTCTAAGGAAGTGTCAACAAGGGAATCTCCCTGATCTCTCAAACTGTGGTTTCTGAGACACTTAGAGGCCATGCCTTTGAAGCCATCGACTGCAGGCAGGATGACATATGGGACCCTGCGTCAGCAGGTCCTCTCGTAGTGGTAGACGCCGAAAGGACGTCTGCTACACAAGCCCCACCAAGGGGGGTTGAAAAAGACAGCGAGGGCAGATACCTGCCCCCTAATTATGCTGGTAATTAGCCTCCGTTCCCAGTTGATGCCATTTTTGGGGAAACGCGTCGGGTGGAGCCAAGATTCCTAACGTCATCACGTATTGGATATTGATGTATTGATGCAGTCTATGTTTGCTCTCTGACTAGCATACGGAAACATTAGAAACCTTTTTTACCCTTGTTACGTTGCTGTTTCCTTGCCTATTTTGCCTATTTTACTATTTGTGGATTGGATGTGGACTTTTTGATTTTGGCTTTTTTGCTGTGTGTTTTTACAATAAATCCTTTTGAATTTTTGGAAAATACTGCACCATGAAGTCCTTTTTTTAATCCTTCCTTTCTGAGTTGAACAAGCTCTTAGGAGTACACTTGGAAGCTGGAGCGATTCTATTCCCGCCTACCTTTTTCGTTTTGGATACTGTGTGTCAAGACATCTGATTACCTGGTGGAGTGAGGACAGGCCACCTGGGATAAAGGAACAGGTGAATACCATCGCTGCCGGCAGGCTGATGCACACGCCTTTGTGACCTCTATGATCTGAGGTCCCGTCCATCTGGGAAGCGGCTTTAAGATTATCTGTTATCACTGAACATCTATAGAGTAAGGCTCCCTTTGGATATCCCTTATCCATATGAAGCAAGTGGATTTCACCTTTGGAATTTAAATGTGTTGTGGACATTTTTTTCAATCTCACCTTTATAATTTTAATTTTTAAATTAATATTTGCCTTTGGAGAACAATTTCACTTTCACTATTGAGATTCAGTATATATTCTCTTGTGTTTTTTTTCACTATTGAGATTCAGTATATATTCTCTTGTGGTTTTTTTTCACATAGTGTGTTATTAGTAATATATTCATCATTTTTTATTTAATCAATGTCAGTGGTTGCGCGCTTGTCCTTTTACACACCCCTAATTGTACTTAAAGTAACATTTTTGGCCCGTTCTCTGCTGAAGAACAGCAGGACTCTGGAACCAAATAAGTACACGGATGCCACCTAATTTCTTCGCAATAGGATATGCAGGTCTTCCAAGTGCAATGGTAATCATCCTAGGGGATGATTTCCAAGCACTCCCCTAGTAGAGATCAGAGTCTGACAGGTCCCGGTCTCTTAGCACCTGGCTCTCAAGCCACTGACCGTAAAAACAGTATAGCGTACGGGATCTAGCGACAGCAGGTCCTTCTTACGGTAGATGACAAAAGGTGTCTGCTACCAGACGCACTAGATCGGCGTACCAAGGACGCCAAAGCCAATTCAGAGCAATTGGGACCATTGTAATTCTCTCTGCCTCCAGTCTGTGAAGCAGATGAGGAAGGAGCTTCCAAGGAGGAAAGGCATGGATTAGGTCGGTACTGACTCTACAGTGCCATCAACGGATCTGTTGTGTTTGCCCATGGGTCTCTTGATCTGGCCACAAACCTCAATACCTTCTGATTGAATCGAGAAGTCAGTAAGGGAGCCCCTTAGGAGGGGAGCGACCTCCGATCCTGCAGCAGGGCTGCTTGTTCCTCCCTGATTGACCTACGCCACCACTGTGGTGTTTGTCCGACTGGATTATGACTGGACGCCCTTGTAGCCTCTGAGACCATGTGGAGAGGCAAAGTCAGATCGTCCGAATTTCGGGCTAATGATCTGCAATGGGATTCCCTCGGAGTCCCGCGACCCAGGTTGACTGGGCTCTTCAGACTCCTCTGCAACCGGGAAGAAAGGCGTCCGCCATGACCACTATCCAGTAAAAAGAAGGAACAACTTCCCAGACAGAATGCTGGTGAAGTCGGCCACCAACTAGGGGAGGTCCTGATTAGGTGGCTCACCCAGATTTTGATAATCCAGGGATGAAGGGCACTTGACCCTTCAGGACAGAGTTACCTTCTGTAACACTCATGTGAAATAGCGCCTATGGTACCGCCTCGAAGGAGGCTACCATGAGGCCCAGGACTCGCCTGCAAAAGTGGCGTGACAGCCCAACTTTGGGCTGTCCACTGCCGCACCGCAGCCCGAAGGGTCTGCAACTTTCCCCTGGGGGGGGGGGAACGTAAACTTCTGAGGAGTCCAGAATCAACCCTAGACACACTAGGAGTTGGGACGGTATCAATACTGACTTCTGAGTGTTCAGAGTATCGGAGGGTCTGACAGGTATAGACACGCTCACTTCTAAATTTACTTTGAAGTGACCCTCAGAAGAAGATTGTCCAAGTTGCCCCTGATAGCGAAGCCACGCTGTCTTAGTAGGGCCAGAATTGGGGCAAGCGCCTTTGTGAACACCCTTGGTGCCAATGTGAGGACAAAGGGGAGAACCACCATTGGTAGTGGTCTTCCCCGGCCGCCAAACGCAGACATCTCTGATGCTTGGTGCATATGGAGACCTGCAGTATGCGTCCTTGATGATCATGGATGCCGGAAATCCCCTGGATGGAGGGCAGCGAAAACGGAGCGAGCCAACTCCTTACCGGAATCTTTGTACTTTCACAAAAGCAGTTGAGGGTCCTGAGATCCAAGATTGGACTAACCCCCTCCAGTACTACGAACAGATTTGAGTAGAACCCCTGAACCCATTCCTGTACTAAGACAGGAAGGCTACCCTGCGTATCAGCAGGTCTTGTACCGCCCCATGTAGGGCTTCCCGACAAGTCGGCAGAAACTGGCGGTTAAGAGGAAAAAATTCTGTTCGGTAGGCAAGCAAGGTTGGGCTTGCAAACCCAGGGACGCTTGTGTCCCTCAGCAGGCGCTTTATCAGCCTGAGTTCATTTACTCGCCGCACTAGACGGAAGAAGGGACCGTTTGTGCGCAGTGAAGGAGGGCCCTAGCCTATGGCGTGGCTCCTTACCTTCTTTGGATTGCAGAAGCAATGTGCTCCTACCTCCTGTGGCATTTTAAATTATGTCATACAGCGAGGCCCCAAAAAGTCTGTCGCCCTAAAAGGGCATATCCAAAAGGGCCTTCTTGGAAGATTGGTCCGCAGACCAGCTCCGTAACCAGATCAGGTGGCGTAGCGCCACCGCATAACCCAAGGTCCAAGACAGCAAGGGGATAGTATCCAAGTCTGACTCGCAGACAGGCTCAAGGCCCTGTACCAAATGGTCGGCCAGAGCTACCTCGTACGGAGGAGCCTCCCGTGATTTTAACCCCTGGAGTAGCATCTTTGCCTACTCAGTAAGTGTCTGAGGCATCATTAAAAAAAACAGCCATGCTGGACGTACCGCTGGGTCCCCCACTGTGTATAGGCACAGAGTGTCCCTGAAAACAGGAGCCCCCCTTCCACTGGAATTGTGGTAACTTGTTAAGTCTGGACACAGGTGGGTCCACTATCGGGGGAGAGGTCCATCCTTTCAGAAACTCTCCTGAAGGGGTATCGGACCACACAAAAAAATAAAAAAAAACATCTTTGGGGCTGAAAAAATAAAAAACCTCAGTGGGTTTTTCCCACTCCTTGTACAAGAGCTTATTAATATAAGACACACAAGGAAACACCTTAAACCTTTGGGATGTCCAAAAGTAGACCAAATGAACAGCAAACATGAACAGGCCCAGTGTATACACAAATGGAGGAATGCATGCAGCTCAAAAGAGACTTTTGAAGGACCTTAATGTGGTTGTAAACCCTTCCGGGTATCTGATGAGCGATGACTGCGGCTGGAGGGGGAGACGAGGACAGCTTCGGGGGCCCATATCTAAGATAAGTGATGCATAATGAGCTAGTTTGCTAGTCATACTAGCTCATTATGGCTTTGTCTTGCAGGTGTTTTTTTTTTTTTTACAGGTTTACAACCACTTTAAGCCCAAAGTTGGCAGCAAGGGAGGCAGAAATGTCAACATGAACTTGGAGAATGTATGAACAGAAGACAGGTGGTAGCAGGTATGTGTTTATTTTACCTTAATACGGGGGTTCCGCAGCAGATGGGTTTTTTTTTTTTTCAGCATTCTATGGGGATTAACAATACTAATACTTCTTTGGTCTCTGCAATTATCTGCTGTCCGTTTTCGTGGGAAAAAAGGAGTTGAAAAAAAACTCACAGGAACGGATTTTATATTTTGCTTGTTGGCATTGTGAAGCCCACAAGCAATAATTTCCTGGAAGCGACGTCACGTGTCACTTCGTATGTGAAATCTCGAGATTCCACAATGTATCTTGGGAAGCACGACACTGTGCTCCCAGAATACATTGCAGCGAAGTCCCACATTGCATTGCGGCGCCGGGGAAAGGCTTAGAAACGCCTACTCCTGCGGGAGGGGAATCCCGGAAGTCTAACTGGGAACGGAAATACAGTATTTATATATTTAAAAAAATAAATGTTGTGGCTTTTAATGATGTAGATTAAGATAGAATATTGTTGATATTTTCGGCGAACCTCCGCTTTAATGCAGAGAATGTTTTGGGGCACAAAATCCTTTGCCTTTCACCTTAAAGTGGTTCTAACGTCAGAGACTTTTCAATTGCAGAAAAATTCTGGGATTCACCATTTTATTCCTAAGCAAGATCAAAAAGTTGTTTGGAAGATATAGCTACCAGTTTGGAACACCCACCTCGCAGAGGGGAAAGCTACAAATAACGTAACCTTTGAACTGATTAAATATATTCTCTCTAATCTCAAACAGCGGCTTCTGAATCACCAACAGAACAGATTCAGATCCCATGGCATCAGAGAGGAACAGATGGGAGAATCCCCATACAAAAGTCTGAGAGGTCAATGGTCTCTGAAAATGAATGAAAAAAACAGAGACTGGACCTTGATGGTGTTGAGAGCTAAAATGATGGTCTATAGCAGTGGTTCTCAACTCCAGTCCTCAGGGCCCACCAACAGGCCAGGTTTGCAAGATAACTGAAATGCATCACAGGTGATATAATTTGCTGCTCAGGGATTGCAGTATTCTAGTCTGCATCTCCCCAAGGTAATACTTAAAATCTGGCCTGTTAGTGGGTCCTGAGGACAGGAGTTGAGAACCACTGGTCTAGACCAAGCTGCAAGAACAGAATTAATAGTATGGGGAGATTCTTGATAGGAAGCAAGCCTACCATGTTCAACGATTCACATTTTAGGAAGTGGACTTCCTAGCCTTAGGCATTGTATGACAGTCGGAGATGCGTCTTTTCCTCAAAAGCCAGGCTTCCATAGCCATTAAAGCCAGCGACCAAAAAGCAGGAAAGTAGATTCCAACAGTCTAGCAGTACCCATGGTGCATCTGCTAGAAGTGTTACCAGGTCAGTGTTCCACATCTGCCAGGGACAATCTGGAGAAATGAAGATCACCGGAATGCCCTCCATCCCGATTCCTTTAGAGAAGGGGTAGGCAACCTTGGCACACCAGCTGTGGTAAAACTACAAATTCCATCATGCCTCTTCCTCTAGGAGTCATGCCTGTGATTGTCAGGAACTTGCAATGTCTCATGGGACTTGTAGTTTCACCACAGCTGGAGGGGCTAGGTTGCCTATCCCTGCTGTAGAGCAAGAAAGTAGTTTCAGGGGAGGAAAAGCAAAAATAAGGGAACCATTTGAGCTTCCACTTCTTCAGCCAGAGGATCCATACACTGACACAATCCTGTCCAGGTTGTTGTCAAGTCTGGGGGCCAGAGGTCCACATTTGGTGACACCCCACCTGTGACACGTACTGGAACAATCTCCTAAGTCCAGGCACTGACAGCTGAGAAAGTCTGCCTGCCATCTACACCTAAAATGCACATGGTGGATAAGACCCAGGACAGGATCCAATTGAACTCTTTTGCTGTAGCAAAACTTCTATTTCATCCCTGTCCAAATATATTTGGATTGGATGGCCCATGAACAGGCTGGACTAATGCTGAAAAGACAGGCAAAAATCGCCTTAAGCCCCATAAGGTTCATTAGGAAATGAGATTCCAAAGACGACCAAGTTCTCGGTGCCAACAAAGAGTTCGGGAGATGCTTGGTGGGATGGGAGGGCAGAGTACAGCACGACACAGGGTGGGCAGCAGATGTTAAGTTCCACTATGTTAAAACCTCTTCCACTTCAGTGGAAAATAGGGAAGAATAGCATTGAATGAACAAAAATGAGGGAGCTGCTGATGCAACGAGTGAGACATTGCAGACAGGGCAAGCACAGAGGCAAGCACAGAGGCAATTCCAGCAGCTCTGGACCTGGATAGTGCTCTACAGCTAGTGTAACCAGAGCTTAGTCTGGAATGCACCAAACACGTAACCTAGTCCCCCAAAGGTAATTTCCAGGCTTACCCCCACAAGGTCATTCAGGGTGCAGATACTGTATAGTTAAAAAGCCAAGCTGAAGCAGACTGAAAGTGGAAGCCTCCGGCAGCATTTCTTCAAAAGACAGGCACATGCTGTTAAAGCAATAGACAGAAAAAGTACAGAAAGGAAAAGAAAATGGGGATGAGGTAGGGGTTCTTGAAAAAGAAGATCTAGCTTGTTAGTCTGATAAATGTTTGAGTAGGTCTGGTGTACCAGGTTCCCCCGGGTCAATTTGGTGCAATGAGAATCGCCAGTTTCTTTTGCAGAGCAGTCAAGGCAGAATTTGCACTGCAGGAAATGCATAATTGGAACAGGGGAATTTTAAAGGTTCCAATGCCAGTTATAGGGGAGCCTTGGTCCTAACCATAAGCACTTCTTGTACCTAGAGGCCAGGATGTTGGTATCTGGATTCCCAGCCATTAGACAATCAGACTTGCTTTCATTAAAATGGTTCTAAAGGCAGAACATTTTTTACCCTAAAAAATAAAAAATGTACTCACCCGAGCCCTTCGTTCCCTTGGCAGAAACGCGCTCTCTCTCTCTCTCTCTCTCTCTGCCCGGGGTTCTCGGCTCTTGACTGGATAGATGGCAGCGCAGCCATTGGCTCCCGCTGCTCTTAATCAAATCCAATAACGCAGGCGTCGGGGCTGAGTCCAGCATTCTGTGTCTATGCACGCACATGATGGACTGGGGAGCGCGCCCGCAAGGTAACCCCCAGGGAGAGCGTTTACCGATGCGAGGAGGAGCCGCGAGCGCCGCCGGAGGACCCCAGAAGACGATTAGCAGGGGCCTCCTATGGTGGTGCACCGACAAGTGAAGCCCAAAAGGCTGGAGGAGAACCCAAGAGGAGGTGCAGGACCGCTCTGTGCAATACCACTGCATAGAGCAGGCAAGTATAAGATTTTTATTAAAACAAAGGAGGCTTTACAAACACTTTAAAGCTGCCCGACTACTAGTACCTTTCCCTTGGTGGTCGATCTAGGCCACATACACTGTATTACCAAAAGTATTGGGCCGCCTGCCTTTACACACATGAACTTTAATGGCATCCCAGGCTTAGTCCGAAGGGTTCAAATATTGAGTTGGCCAGCCTTTGCAGCTATAACTGCTTCAACTATTCTGGTAAGGCTGTCCACAAGGTGTAGGAGTGTGTCTATGGGAATGTTTGACCATTCTTCCAGAAACACATTTGTGAGGTAAGGCACTGATGTGGACGAGAAGGCCTGGCTCGCAGTCTCCGCTCCAATTTAGCCCAAAGGTGTTCCATCAGGTTGAGGTCAGGCCAGACAAGTTCCTCCAACCCAAACGCGCTCTTCCATGTCTTTATGGACCTTCTGGAAGAATGAGTTTTGCAGCGTTTTTGCATTATAGTTTTTTTAGCAAAACTATACTTCCACAAAAGCTTATGGCTCAAAATTGCTCATAAATGCTGAATAGCCATGTTTTTTTTAGCCATTTTCAGAGTTAGAGCGTTTTTACAGCTGAAAACTCCTCTGCAAACCCACTAGTTCTGGGGGGGTTTAATACCAGCCAGAAAAACGCCCCTGCCAAAAATCGCTCATAAAAGCCTACGTGTGCATGGACACGTAGGATAACATGCTGGGAAGTTTACTGGCTCCAGAAAAAAACGGCTGAAGCCAAAAACAGCAGCTGTAAAAAAAAATAGGATTTTTGCACTCACTGTAAAATCCGTTTCTCTGACGTCCATGGACTGACACAGCTTTCACACTGTTTACGTGTGGGTATATGTCCCTGCTTGCAGGAGAAGACCTAGGCAGAATGTTAGATGTTAAAACATTCTAGAACAAAACCAGAGCTGAACAGCCCCGCCCAGGGGGCTGTCCCTCCGGACATTACCCTCCCACCTGCAGCTAGCAGCCTCAGTTCGTAACAAAGCAGTACAAACCTTAAAAAGGAAGGGTGGGTGCTGTGTCAGTCCATGGACGTCAGAGAAACTGATTTTACGGTGAGTACAAAAATCCTATTTTCTCTTATCGTCCATGGACTGACACAGCTCTCATACTGTTTACGTGTGGGACGTCCCAAAAGCAGTATAAAGAAAAGGGTGGGAGCAAAATAGTAAAAGGAACAATTAAAACTTCACTCCAAACCAGCAGAGCTCCTCAACAGGGGAGTTGCAACATTAAACAGCGGCCTGCAACACTTTGCGGCTGAAGGAAGCATCCGAAGATGCAGCCACAGCAACCTTATAGAATTTTGAAAAGGTATGAACGGACGACCAGGTCGCCGCCTTGCACACTTGTGCAACTGACGCTTGATGTCGGAAAGCCCAGGAAGCACCAATTGCCCTGGTGGAATGCGCGGTAACCGGGAAGGGAGGCGCCCGCCTCTTAATGGCATAGGCCTGTATAACACAGTCTGTCTGATCCACCTAGAAATGGTGGCAGACTATACCGCTTGGCCCTGTTTTGGACCAGAGACCAACACAAACAGTGAGTCAGACTTCCGAATACAAGCAGTAGCCGCCAGGTATACCCGTAAGGCACGCACCACATCCAAATTGTGGAGCGCAAACTCTCTAGGATGCGATGGGTGAGGGCACAAGGACGGGAGGACAATGTCCTCATTAAGGTGAAAAGCCGAAACCACCTTAGGAAGGAAAGACGGTCGCGGTTGCAACACCGCCTTATCCTTATGGAGGACCAGGTAAGGCGACTTGCATGACAAAGCCGCCAACTCAGACACCCGTCTAACAGAAGTGATGGCCACTAAAAAAAAGCCAACTTCTGGGACAAAGTTAAAAGAGGAATATATCTCTTATATTTTCAAAAGGAGGTTCCTGAAGAACCAAGAGCACCGAGTTCAGATCCCAAGGAGGGAGCGGAGGCTTGGCAGGTGGAACCACATGGCGTACCTCCTGTACAAAAGTGCTAACTAAGGAATGACCTGCTAGGGGTCTTTGAAAGAAAACGGCCAAGGCCAAAATCTGACCCTTAATAGTGCTCAAAGCCAGCCTTTGTGCAACACCACGCTGCAAGAACCGCAGGATTCTGGGGACAGAGTACGTCCGTGGACGCCAGTCTAGCTCTTCGAACATAGAGATGTAAGCTCTCCAGGTACGGTGATAGATCTTCTTAGAAGAAGACTTCCTTGCCCCAAGCATGGTCGAAATTACCGAATCCGACAGGCCTCGGTCCTTCAGCACCTGGCTCTCAATAGCCATGCCGTTAAAGCCAGAGACTGTAAAGCAGGATTAAAGATAGGACCTTGAGACAGAAGGTCCTCACTTAAGGGCAGACGCAAAGGGACGTCTGCGATGAGACGTACCAGGTCGGCGTTCCAGTGACGCCGAGGCCAGTCCAGGGCAATGAGGATCACTGAGATGCCCTCGGTCGCTACCCTGTGCAGCAGACGAGGCAGCAACTGCAGCGGAGGGTAGGCATACATTAAGCGATACTGACCCCACGGGGCCACTAACGCGTCCGAGGCATCCGCCCAGGGGTCCCTGGACCTGGCCACAAACCTCGACACCTTGCGATTGAGTCGAGATGCCATCAGGTCCACATCCGGAGTGCCCCACCGCCAGCAAAGGAGTTGAAACACCTCCGGATGCAAGGACCACTCCCCCTGGTCCAGGGACTGGCGGCTCAGATAGTCCGCCTGTCAGTTTTCTACGCCCGGAATGTAGACGGTCGACACGCTTCTTTCCGCCCACCTTAGGATGTGGGCGACCTCGGATGCCGCAGCCGAGCTCCGAGTGCCCCCCTGATGGTTAACATACGCCACGGCCGTGGTGTTGTCCGACTGGATTCTGACCGAGCGGCCCTGTAGCCTCTTCAACCACTGTCTAATCGCCCGCAATTCCAGGACGTTGATTGGGAGACTAGATTCGTCTGGAGTCCAGAGCCCTTGAGCTGACAGGACTCCCCACACTCCTCCCCAGCCCGTCAAGCTGGCGTCCGTCGTGACTACCGTCCATTGGATAGGGAGGAACGACTTCCCGGCCCCGTAGAGCCGGGGATCTCAGCCACCACGTCAGGGACGCCTTGACAGAGTGACTCACCTGAATCTGAAGATCCAATGACAATGGGGACTTGTCCCAAACAGACAGAATTCCCTTTTGCAATGCCCAAGTGTATGATTGGGCATACGGACCCGCCTCAACGGAGGCCACCATTAGTCCCAGGACCCTCACGCAGAAACGAATTGACGACCATTTTTGGGACGTCAGAACCCGCACTGCCGACTGAAGTGTCAGTAACTTCTGAGGGTAGAAACACCTTCGCTGCTGAAGTGTCCAGGATCAGACCCAGATACCCAGATACTCCAATCGTTGAGTCGGGACTAGAACCGGCTTCTGCATGTTCAGAAGCCATCCGAAGTCCCGAGGGTCTGACTGACTATTGTCACATTTTCCTCCAATTCTGAGCCATTTTCTGCTCTGAGAAGGAGATCGTCCAGATAGCCCACGATAACAATTCCTCGCTGTCTCAGCAAAGCTAAAACCGGGGCAAGCACTTTGGTGAAAGCATGTGGTGCCGATGCTAGGCCGAAGGGAAGAGCCACAAACTGATAGTGGACTTCGCCTATGGCAAAGCGCAGAAACCTCTGATGACTTACGCAGATTGGAAGGTGCAAGTAAGCGTCCTTGCTATCCAAGGACGCCAAAAAATCCCCTTGGAGTATCGCGATCGCAGCACCACAGCAGAGATGGAGGCCCCAGATATTAAAGGGGCCTGCGCAAGTTGGTAAGCCAGGGCAATGGTCTCAGGAGGTAGATTATGCTCCTGCACTGTCTGGTGCAAAATCTTTGCCCATCCTGTGAGTGTCTGAGACACAAGCGTCGCCGCCACTATAGGGCGTAAAGCAGACCCCAATAAGGTAAACATATTTTTACTCACCACTTCTGACCTCCTGTCAGTGGGATCCTTAAATGCAGGAGTCCCTTCCAT
The DNA here is from genome assembly GCA_029206835.1 of Rana muscosa. Classification (NCBI taxonomy): domain Eukaryota; kingdom Metazoa; phylum Chordata; class Amphibia; order Anura; family Ranidae; genus Rana; species Rana muscosa. The sequence goes on along the minus strand of CM055122.1, from coordinate 690,894,181 downwards.
CGGGAGTGTGGTAGCCTTATTCAAACGGGCGCCCGGGGGGGTCGACCACTGGGGGAGAGTCCACTTCTTAACCAGGTTCTCCTCAAAGGGGTACCTTAAAGCTAGGCACTGCGGGACCATCAAAGTCTTCTGTGGCTTATCCCAGACTTGGTCAAAGAATGTATCAAAAAAAGGCACATATGGAAAGACCTTTTTTGAAGAAACGGCTTTAAAGGAACCAAAGGATACAGCTTCCACCTGAGGTTCCTCAGCCTCAACATTCAGCTTGAGAGTGTGTCCCTCACAGCATCAATGAGTTCACTTACAAGCACCCTGTCAGTTGCTGGTTCAAGACAGGGGTCTTCCTCACAAGGACTGTCCTGTCCAAACACATGAAAATCCTCAGAGCTAGGGTCCTGAGCAGCAGTAGCTAGGCCCATATCTGAGACAGAGCACTCCCCTACAGGAGAATTGTGTGGGGAGGGGGCGCTTTACAGCTCTCATGCGCTCGCACACCGTTTCCATCCTGACAAGGAAGGATTCCAGGACTGCCGACAACTGGTCCATAGGGACCGCAGGTGCAGGAGCACTGCCAGTTGTCTCTGACAAGTGTGGAGAAGCAGGTGAACCAGACTCCATACTGCCACCCTCTGAGACCTTATTCACTATTACAGTGAATAATACCGTCCACCCACTGGCTGTGCTAAGGCTGAGGAGGGGATACCCGGAGGACTCACCACCCTTAGGGACCGCTCAGTTCCGCTGTATGAGCCGCGCTGCAGCGCGAGTGAAGCCTGAGGAGAGTGAAGAATCTGTGAGGAGACTGAGGAAATTCGCGCCGTCAGGCGCCTGTATAACTGCGCAATTGAGCCGCGGCAAGATGACCACTGAGCACACTATTTGAATTAAAAAAACAGCGCTAATGGCGCACGCAATAAAGACACACGCAACGCCAGAACACTGCTCCACTCCCAGAGTTCACCAACAGCCATGAGCGCCCCCCCCCCAGGCCAGAGCGACCCCCCCAAGCACCAGTACAGGGTGCAGACAGCAGCATAACAGGGGGGAGACAGGGAGAACCCCCCATATAAGAAACACGGCCAGCATGTACTCACCTGCCATTAGGAGAGACTACTTACCCGTAGTCTCACCGTAAAATCCGTTTCTCTGACGTCCATGGACTGACACAGCTGGATACTGTAAACATGTGGGTATATGTCCCTGCTTGCAGGAGAAGATCTAGGCAGAAGGTTAGAAACATACATTCTAGAACAAACCAGAGCTGAACAGCCCCGCCCAGGGGGGCGGTCCCTCCGGACATTACCCTCCCACCTGCAGCCAGCAGCCTCAGTTCGTAACAAAGCAGTACAAACCTTAAAAGAAGGGTGGGTGCTGTGTCAGTCCATGGATGTCAGAGAAAACGGATTTTACGGTGAGTACAAAAATCCTATTTTCTCTCATCGTCCATGGACTGACACCGCTGGATACTGTAAACGTGTGGGACGTCCCAAAGCAGTATCAGAAGGGTGGGAGCAGTAGTAAAAGGAACAACCAAAACTTCACTCCAAACAAGCAGAGCTCCTCAACGGAGGAGTTGCAACATTAAACAGCGGCCTACAGCACTTTGCACCCAAAGGAAGCATCCGAAGATGCAGCCACATCAACCTTATAGAACTTATAAAAGTTATGAACGGACGACCAGGTAGCCGCCTTGCACACTTGTGCAACCGAAGCTTGATGTCAGAAAGCCCAGGAAGCACCAATTGCCCTAGTGGAATGCACCATACCCGGAACGGGAGGCGTCCGCCCCTTAATGGCATAGGCCTGTATAACGGTCTGTCTGATCCACCTAGAAAATGGTGGCAGACGAAACCGCTTGGCCCTGTTTTGGGCCAGAGACCGACACAAACAGTGAGTCAGACTTCCGAATGGAAGCAGTAGCAGACAGGTACACCCGTAAGGCTCGTACCACACGCAAATTGTGAAGCGCAAACTCTCTAGGATGCGATGGATGAGGGCACAAGGACGGAAGGACAATGTCCTCATTAAGGTGAAAGGCCGAAGCCACCTTTGGAAGGAAAGACGGTCGCGGCGCAACACTGCCTTATCCTTATGGAGGACCAGGTAAGGAGACTTGCATGACAGATCCGCCAACTCAGACACCCGTCTAACAGAAGTGATGGCTACTAAGAAAGCCACCTTCTGAGACAAGGTTAAAAGAGGAATATCTCTGATATTTTCAAAAGGAGGTTGCTGAAGAACCGAGAGCACCAAGTTCAGATCCCAAGGAGGGAGCGGAAGCTTGGCAGGGGGAACCACATGGCGAACCCCCTGCACAAAATAATGACCTGCTAGGGGTCGTTGAAAGAAAACGGCCAAGGCCGAAATCTGACCCTTAATAGTGCTCAAAGCCAGCCTTTGGGCTACACCACGCTGCAAGCACCGCAGGATTCTGGGGACAGAGTACATCCCGTGGACGCCAGTCTAGCTCTTCGCACATAGCGATGCAAGCTCTCCAGGTACGGTGATAGATCGTTCTAGAAGACTTCCGTGCCCTAAGCATGGTTGAAATCGCCGAATCCGACAGGCCTCGGTCCTTCAGCACCTGGCTCTCAATAGCCATGCCGTTAAAACCAGGGACTGTAAAGCAGGCTGAAAGATAGGACCTTGAGACAGAAGGTCCTCCCTCATGGGAAGTCAGTCGCCAAGGGACGTCCGCGATGAGACGTACCAGATCGGCGTGCCAATGACGCCGAGGCCAGTCCGGGGCAATGAGGATCACTGGAATGCCCTCGGCCGCTACCCTGCGCAGCAGACGAGGAATCAACTGCAGTGGGGGGTAAGCATATATCAAGCGATACTGACCCCATGGGGCCACCAACGCGTCCGAGGCATCCGCCCAAGGGTCCCTGGACCTGGCCACAAACCTCGACACCTTGCGATTGAGTCGAGATGCCATCAAGTCCACATCCGGTGTGCCCCACCACTGACAAAGGAGTTGAAACACCTCCGGATGCAAGGACCACTCCCCCTGGTCCAAGGACTGGTGACTCAGATAATCCGCCTGCCAGTTTTCTACACCCAGAATGTAGATGGCCGACAGCGCCGGCACGCTTCTTTCCACCCACTTTAGGATGTGGGCAACCTCGGATGCCGCAGCCGAGCTCCGAGTGCACCCCCTGATGGTTGACATACGCCACGGCGTTGTGTGACTGAATGCTGATCGAGCGGCCCTGTAGTCTCTTCGACCACGCGGAGAGACAGTCTGATCGCTCGCAATTCCAGAACGTTGATTGGGAGACGAGATTCGTCCAGAGGCCTTGTGCTGACAGGACTCCCCAAACTCCTCCCCAGCCCGTCAGGCTGGCGTCCGTCGTGACCACCGTCCATTGGATAGGGAGGAACGACTTCCCGGCCCCGTAGAGCCGGGGATCTCAGCCACCACGTCAGGGACGCCTTGACAGAGACTCACCTGGATCTGAAGATCCAATGACAACAGGGACTCGTCCCAAACAGACAGAATTCCCTTCTGCAATGCCCGAGTGTGTGATTGGGCATACGGGACCACCTCGAAGGAGGCCACCATTAGTCCCAGGACCCTCACGCAGAAACGGATTGAAGACCATTTTCGGGCCGTCAGGATCCGCACTGCCGACTGAAGTGTCAGTAACTTCTCCGCGGGTAGAAACCCCTTCGCTACCGAAGTGTCCAGGATCAAACCCAGAAACTCCAAAACGTTGAGTCGGGACTAGCACCGACTTCTGCATGTTCAGAAGCCACCCAAAGTCCCGGAGGGTCTGGCTGACTGTCACATTTTCCTCCAATTCTGAGCCAGTTTCTGCTCTGAGAAGGAGATCGTCCAGATAGCCCACGATAACAATTCCTCGTTGTCACAGCAAAGCTAGAACCGGGGCAAGCACTTTGGTGAAAACCCGTGGTGCCGATGCTAGGCCGAAGGGAAGAGCCACAAACTGATAGTGGACTTCGCCTATGGCAAAGCGCAGAAACCTCTGGTGACTTGCGCAGATTGGGACGTGCAAGTAAGCGTCCTTGAAATCCAAGGAAGCCAGGAAATCCCCTTGGTGGAGGGTCGCAATCACTGTGCGAATGGATTCCATCTGGAATTTTTGAACCTTCACATAGGCATTCAAAGCCTTGAGGTCCAGGATTGGCCTTACCCCGTCCTCCTTCGGGAAAACAAACAGGTTCGAGTAAAACCCCTGAAACCTCTCCTGTGACGGAACCGGCACAATCACTCCGCACCCGAGCAAATGCTGTACGGCCCCCAAGAGGGCCGCCCGGCGGGCAGGAAGGAGAGGGAGTTGAGGGGAAGAACCTGTTTGGGGGCCATGAGCCGAACTCTATCCTGTATCCGGAAGTGACCACCTCGCACACCCACTGGTCGGAGATACGGGAGGTCCACCGAACCGTGAACCTGCGAAGACGTCCCCCCACCCCAGAGTCGGGCAGGGGCAGGACTTCATATGGTGGCGGGCTTGGGAGCTTGCTTGGTAGGCTTACGCACCCAGGGACTCGTGTCCCCCCGCCGCACTTTTTTCAGTCTGGGCGGGCTTACCTGTGGATTCTGACTGACGAAAAAACGTCTTCTTCGCCGGAAAGGAAGGGCCCGACCTGCGGAGGGGCTCCTTTCCCTTAACAGACTGAGGGAGGAAGGTGCTCTTACCCCCCTGTGACATCCTTAATAATGTCATCCAGGGCGGCCCCAAACAGTCTACTGCCCTTAAAAGGGCAAGTCAGCCGGGAGCTTTTTGGAAGCTAGGTCGGCCGACCAGCATTTTAGCCAGATAAGGCGACGCAGCACCACAGCAGAGATAGAGGCCCCAGATATTAAAGGGGCCGCATCCAAAGTGGCATCGCACACATAGACCAGACCCTGCACAAGTTGATGAGCCAGGGCAATGGTCTCAGGAGGGAGATTATGCACCTGTACCGTCTGGTGCAAAATCTTTGCCCATCCTGTGAGTGTCTGAGACACAAGTGTCGCCGCCACTATAGGGCGTAAGGCAGACCCCAATAAGGCAAACATAGTTCTACTCACCACCTCAGACCTCCCTGTCAGTGGGATTCTTAAATGCAGGAGTCCCTTCCATTGGGAGCGTGGTAGCCTTATTCAAACGGGCGACCGGGGGGGGGGGGGGGTCGACCACTGGGGGGTGAACCTACTTCTTAACCAGGTCCTCCTCAAAGGGGTACCTTATAGTACCTTATGGCTAGGCACCGCGGGACCGTCAAAATCTTCTGCGGCTTATCCCAAACTTAGTCAATAAATGTATTAAAAAAAAGGCACATATGGAAAGACCTTTTCTAAGAGACGGCTTTAAAGGAACCAAACTTCTTAAAGTCTCAACATTCAGGTTGAGAGTGTCCCTCACAGCATCAATGAGTTCACTTATAAGCATCCTGTCAGTTACTGGTTCAGAACTGGAGTCTTCCTCACAAGGAATGTCCTGTCCAAAAACATCAAAATCCTCAGAGCTAGGGTCCTGAGCAGCAGTAGCTAGGCCTATATCTGAGACAGAGCACTCCCCTACAGGAGAATGTGTGGGGAGGGGGCGCTTTACAGCTCCCTTGCGCTCACACACCGCTTCCATTCTGACAAGGAATGATTCCAGGACTGCCGACAACTGGTCTATAGGGACCGCAGGAGCACTGCCAGTTGCCTCAGGCAAGCGTGGAGAAGCAGGTGTACCAGACTCCATATCGCCACCCTCTGAGACCTTATACACTACTACAGTGAATATACAGTCCACCCACTGGCTACGCTGAGGAAGGGATACCCGGAGGACTCACCAACCCTTAAGGACCGCTCAGTTCTGCTGAACAAACTGCGCTGAGAAGCCTGAGGAGAGTGAAGAATCTGTGAGGAGATTGTGAAGAGATTCACGCCGCAGCGCCGCCGCTAGAGGCCGAAACCGAAAGTAAAAGCGCCGCAGCTACAAGAAAATGGTCGCCGGCCGCAGATATAACTGCGCCATTGAACCACGGCAAGATGGCCGCCGAGCGCATTATTCAAAAAAACATCCAGCACTATTGGCGCACGCAGTAACTCCCCACCTCACACGCCAGAACGCTGCTCCTCTTCCCAGAGTCCACCAACAGACACGAGCGCCCCCAGCCAGGCCAGAGAGTGACCCCCAAGCACCCCCACAGCAGAGCACCAGTACAGGGTGCAGCATAACAGGGGGGAGACAGGGATAAACCCCCCCATAGAAAGAAACAGCCAGCATGTACTCACCTGCAGCAGGAGAGACTACTTACCCGTCCCAGAGGGACCCACTGGCTTGTTTCAGACAGACCTATCACAGAGCAGTACTGCGTAGCAGTTGGCCCGGTCCACCGCGAAAGATACAGTCAGTCAGGTACTGTTCAATCTGAAGAGGACGGGGGGAGCATAAAAAGCAACCCGGCCACCCCTGGATTCATGGGGCATGTCGTGAACTGAGTCTCACGCACACAAGGCGAGGATCAGCACGCTCGATGGTCGGACAGGGAAGACTACGAGGATACCAGTGTACCCAACCTGTTGCCCAGCCGACAGTTGATTGAAGGTCTCAATAATAAAATAAAATTCCCAAAGGAATACATTTTAAAAGTAAAATCTTCCAGGAGACTGGCTCCTGAGAGAGCCACGTCTTCTCCTTCTGCTAGGCAGAAGAAAAAAAAACTGAGGCTGCTGGCTGCAGGTGGGAGGGTAATGTCCAGAGGGACCGCCCCCCTGGGCGGGGCTGTTCAGCTCTGGTTTGTTCTAGAATGTATGTTTCTAACATCCAACATACTGCCTAGAGCTTCTCCTGCAAGCAGGGACATATACCCACACGTTTACAGTATCCAGCTGCGTCAGTCCATGGACGATAAGAGAAATGTCCAGTGTGCATGAGGTCTGAAGAGATATTGTTTTGTACCACTTTGAAATCACGTATGGTCCGAGATAACAGTGACCAAGAGAAAGTTAAAACGTACGTCTCCCCATGCTGAGAAATAAGGGCGTCTCTTCATCTTGTAGAGCAGTGGTCATCAACCCTGTCCTTAGGGCACACTAACAGGCCAGGTTTGCAAGATAACAAATACAATCACAGGTGATATCATTTGCTGCTCAGTGATTGCAGTATTCTAGTCTGCTTCTCCCCAAAGTAATACATAAAACCTGGCCTGTTAGTGCCCATTCACACTACCGCGACTTGGGATCTGATTTGTGCCGCCCCAAGTCGCGCGACATGAGACATTCCATTGCAGTGAATGAGAGCCGTCTTAAATGTACACTACTGAAGTCGCTCAGACTTCAGAAAAGGTTCCTGTACTACTTCAAGGCGACTTCTAGGCAACTTGTACCCATGGATTTCAATGGAAGTTGCCTCCAAAGTCAGATCCCTGTCTTAACTGAAGCAACTTTACAGCAAGAGATAATAGTTCTCAGTCAAACCCCTCCCTCCCACAGAGCTGATTATTCTTTGATTGGCCACTGGCAAAGTCGCCTGTCCTGGAGGCGACTTGAAGTCGCATTGTAAGTCGCGCTGAAGTTGTCTCCAAGTCGCCTCGCAAAGTCGCGCTGGAAGTCGTGCCTCCCCTGTGTGAACCGGCACTTAGTGGGCCCTGAGGACAGGATTGATGACCACTGTTGTAGAGGGTTTGGCTTGATAGTTTTGTTTAACAAAACAAACTTTTAAATAGAAACAAGTACAATCAGCGCTCAAACAGCACAAAGGCAAAAGGAATGTTCATAAGAGTTGACAACAGCTGATAAATGGGTAGTGTGGATGGTGGATGAGACCTATACTCTGTCCGGCAGCTGCAAGCCAATGGATCTGGGGGGGTGCAGAAAGAAAAGCAAAGCAGAGCCAGATGAATAGTGATGAAAAACAACACCTTACTAGCAGTATCACTTAGAGCAGGGGTATCAAATTCAATTTCATTGTGGGCCGCATCAGCATAATGATTGCCCTCAAAGGGGCCAGTTGTATCTGTAAGATTACATGTCCAGTGCATCCCCTCCCCTTTCATTAGATGTGAAGAGCCACTCCACTAGTGGTGCAACGGATCGGTGGTGATCCGAACGGGCCACCCTGTTCGGATCGGATCACCACGCGATCCGCGGAGCGCTCCGGAGCCTCGGCCATAGGAAAGGCCGCAGCTTCGGCCTAGCTCCGGAGCGGCGGCCATCTTGGTACACCCGGCGGCGCCGCGGTAATGACGTTTCGTCGCCGCCATCTTGCTCCACTCACACTCCTGCACAGTAGGATAGTAAGAAGGGGCCAAGCGGACATCTTGTTACACCCAACGTAGTTTTAAATTTTACAGTTATTTTCAACACTACTGGAGTTTATATGCTTAAATACATTATTTGTAAATCCAACAGACTGTTTACATGTTACATTTTAAAAGCAGCAGCAAACCTGCTGACCTTACATGCTTGCTAATGTGACAGAACACCTCTGATTTTCACATTTAACATTTAGTTAAATGTGAAAATCAGAGGTGTTCTGTCACATTAACAACCATGTAAGGTCAGCAGGTTTGCTGCTGCTTTTAAAATGTAACATGTAAACAGTCTGTTGGATTTACAAATAATGTATTTAAGGCTCCATGTACACAGAAGCTGATAAACTGCAGTTTATTGGCGTCTTTTTTAAAAAGCCCATTAACTGCACTCTATGTTAGCCTATGTGTTCATGTACACATAACGTTTTAGCTTTAATGAGCAGTGGAGTTAATGGACTTTTTTCTGAACGCAAGAAATTTTCGTTCAAAGTGCAGTTTTTCAGCAGAAAAAAAAAGCGTAAAACGCCGAAAAACGCTCAAAACCGCTGGCCGCGAGCGTTTAGCGTTTTTTGGTCCATTGAAAATAAAAAATAAATTTTAAGCTAAAAAAATTGGATTTTGTGCTCACCGTAAAATCCTTTTCTCTGACATCCATGGACTGACACGGTGTCTCTTTACACGTGGGTTATGTCCCTGCTTGCAGGAGAAGACCTAGGCAGAATGTGAAATGTTATACATACATTCTAAAAGCCAGAGCAGAACAGCCCCACCCAGGGGGCGGTCCCTCAGGACATAACCCTCCCACTACAGTCAGCAGACTTCAGTTCGTAACAAAGCAGTACAAACTTAAAAGGAAGGGTGGGTGCCGTGTCAGTCCATGGATGTCAGAGAAAAGGATTTTACGGTGAGTACAAAAAATCCTATTTCTCTTACCATCCATGGACTGACACGGTGTCTCTTTACACTTTACACGTGGGATGTCCCAAAGCAGTGTCAAGAGGGACGGGAGCAGTATAAATGGAAAAACCAAAACTTCACTCCAATAAAGGCAGAGCTCCTCAACGGAGGAGTCGCAACTTTAAACAGCGGCCTGCAGCACCCTGCGGCCGAAGGAAGCATCCGAAGATGCAGCCACATTAACCTTATAAAACTTAAAAGGCATGAACAGACGACCAGGTCGCCGCCTTGCACACTTGTGCAACCGACGCTTGATGTCGGGAAACCCAGGAAGCACCAATTGCCCTGGTGGAATGCGCCGTAACCGGAAAGGGAGGCGCCCACCCTTTGAGAGCATAGGCTTATATGACGGTTTGTCTGATTCCCCTAAAAATGATGGCAGACGAAACTGCTTGGCCCTGTTATGGACCAGAGACAGTCACAAACAGAGAGTCGGACTTCCGAATAAAAGCAGTAGCAGACAGGTACACCCGTAAGGCTCGTACCACCTCCAATATGTGCAGCGCAAACTCTCTGGGATGCGATGGGTGAGGACACAAGGACGGGAGGGCAATGTCCTCATGTAGGTGAAGGGTCGACACCACCTTTGGCAAAAAAGGAAGGTCGCGGATGCAACACCGCCTTATCCTTATGGATGACTAAATAAGGCGACTTGCAGGACAAAGCCGCCAACTCAGACACTCGTCAAACAGAAGTGATTGCCACTAAAAAGGCCACCTTCTGAGACAAGACAAGAGGGGAATATCCCGGATATTCCCAAAAGGAGGTTCCTGGAGGACCGAGAGCACCAAATTCAGATCCCATGGTGGGAGAGGAGGCTTGACAGGAGGGAGCACATGGCGAACCCCCAACACAAGGTGCTAACCAAGAAAATGACCCGCTAGAGGTCGCTAAAAGACGACGGCCAAGGCCGAAATCTGATCCTTGATGGTACTCAAAGCAAGCTTTTGGGTCACTCCACACTGCAGAGGACGCAGGATTCTGGGGACGGAATACGTCCGAGGACGCCAGTCCAGCGCTTCGCACATGGCGATATAAGCTTTCCAGGCACGGTGATAGATCTGCCTGGAGGAAGACTTCCGTGTCCTTAACATGGTCAAAATGACCGAGTCCGAGAGACCTCGGTCCCTCAACACCTGGCTTTTAACAGCCCTGCCGTTAAAGCCAGAGACTAGTGGTGCAACGGATCGGTGACGATCCGTGATCCGAACGGGTCACCCCGTTCGGATCGGCACACACCGCGATCCGCGGCCTCGGCCTTAAGAAAGGCCGCGGCTTCGGCCTAGCTCCGGAGCCACGGCCATATTGGTACACCCGGCGGCGGCGGCCGCCTTGTGCGTGCCGACGTCATCACCCCTCACCCTCGCTGCTCGTGGATCTGAACTGGCCGGCGGGAGAGTAAGGTAAGTGGGGGAGAAGATTGTGGATATTACAGGGGGAGAAGATTGTGGATATTACAGGGGGAGAAGAAGATTGTGGATATTACAGGGGGAGAAGAAGATTGTGGATATTACAGGGGGAGAAGAAGATTGTGGATATTACAGGGGGAGAAGAAGATTGTGGATATTACAGGGGGGGGGGAGATTGTGGATATTACAGGGGGGGAAGATTGTGGATATTACAGGGGGGGGGGGAGATTGTGGATATTACAGGGGGGGAAGATTGTGGATATTACAGGGGGGGAAGATTGTGGATATTACAGGGGGGGAAGATTGTGGATATTACAGGGGGGGAAGATTGTGGATATTACAGGGGGGGAAGATTGTGGATATTACAGGGGGGGAAGATTGTGGATATTACAGGGGGGGAAGATTGTGGATATTACAGGGGGGGAAGATTGTGGATATTACAGGGGGGGAAGATTGTGGATATTACAGGGGGGGAAGATTGTGGATATTACAGGGGGGGAAGATTGTGGATATTACAGGGGGGGAAGATTGTGGATATTACAGGGGGGGGAAGATTGTGGATATTACAGGGGGGGGAAGATTGTGGATATTACAGTGAGGGGGAAATTACATGGATATTAGTAATTTTTTTTTTTTTTTGCCGATCCGAAAATGATCCGATCCGTGACCCCTGATCCGAGGATCGATCCGATCCTTGAGTTTTTTGATCCGTTGCACCCCTACCAGAGACTGTAAGCCGGATGAAACACAGGACCTTGAGACTGAAGGTCCTCCCTCATCGGCAACCGCCAGAGAACGTCCGCGACGAGACGTACCAGATCAGCGTACCAGTGATGCTGAGGCCAATCCGGAACAATTAGGATCGCCGGAGTTTATATCAGGCGATAAGGACCCTATGGGGCCACCAACGCATCCGAGGCATCGCCCAAGGATCCCTGGATCTGGCCACAACCTCGACCCTTGCGATTGAGTCGAGAGGCCATCAGGTCCACATCCGGCGTGCCCCACCGTCGGTAAAGGAGTTGAAATATGCAAGGACCACTCTTCTTGGTCCGGTGTCTGGCGATTGGTGACTCAGATAGTCCGCCTGCCCATTGTCTATGCCCAGAATGTAAAATGGCCAACAGAGCCGGCACGTTTCTTCCGGCCCACTTCAGGATACGGACTACCTCGGAAGCCGCAGCTGAGCTCCGAGTTCCCCCTTGATGGTTTACATACGCCCCCGCCGTGGCGGTGTCCGACTGGCTCCTGATGGAGCGACCCCGTACTCTCTCCGACCTGAGGAGAGACACAGTCCGATGGCCCTTATTTCCAGAACAGTGATTGGTAAACGGGTTCATCCGGAGTCCAAGGCCTGAGCCGACAGGACTCCCCAGACTCCACCCCAGCCCGTCAGGCTGGTGTCCGTCGTGAGTACCGTCCATTGGATGGGAGGGGAACGACTTTCCGGACCAAAGAGCCGAGGATCTCAACCACCATGTCAGGGGCGGCCTGACCAGGTGAATCACCTGGATCTGAAGATCCAAGGACAACGGGGATTTGTCCCAGGTGGACAAGATCTCCTTCTGCAATGCCCTGGTGTGTGATTGGGCATACGGAACGGCCGTGAAGGAGGCCACCACGAGTCTCGGGACTCTCATGCAAAAAACGGATTGACAACCATTTTTGGGAGGTCAGCACCCGCACCGCAGACTGAAGTGTCAGCAACTTCTCCAGAGGTAGGATACCTTTGCCTCCAAGGAGTCCAGAATCAGAACTAGATACTCCAGACATTGAGTCGGGACCAGGACTGACTCCTGAATGTTCAGGAACCACCCGAGTCCCTGAGGGTCTAATTGACGATAGTCACCTTTCCTCTAAGTCTGATCCACTTTCTGCTCTTAGCAGAAGATCGTCCAGATAGCCCACGACAGCAATACCTCGCTGTAACAGAAGGCTAGAACCGGAGCAAGCACCTTGGTGAACACCCTTGGTGCCGAGGCTAGGCCGAAAGGAAGAGCCACAATCGATAGTGGACTCCGCTGATCGCAAAGTGCAGAAACTTCTGGTGACTTGCGCAGATCGGAACATGCAAGTAGGCGTCCTTGAAGTCCAAGGACGCCAGAAGAAAATCCCTTTGGTGGAGTGTAGCGATCACCGTGCGAATGGATTCCATGCGGAATTTCTGCACCTTCTCGAAGGCATTCAGGGCCTTGAGGTCCAGGATAGGTCGAACCACGTCCTATTTTTGGGACGACAAACAGATTTGAGTAGAATCCCTGAAAACTCTCCTGTGACGGAACCGGCACAATCACTCCGGACCTGATCAAATCCTGTACAGCCCCCAAGAGGGCTGCCCGACAGGTAGGAAGGAGAGGAAGATTTGAGGGAAAGAATCTGTCTGGGGGCCAGGATCAGAGTACTATCCTGTATCCTGAGGTGACCACCTCGCACACCCACCAGTCGGAGATTCGGGAGGACCACCGATTCGTGACCTGCGAAGTCGTCCCCCCACCCCAGAGTCGGGCGGAGGCAAGACTTCACGCGGAGGCGGGCTTGGGAGCCGCTTGTTCGGCTTACGCACCCAGAGGCACTTGTGCCCACCAGCCGCACTGCCGTCAGTCTGAGAGGGCCTACCCGTGGACTCTGACTGACGAAAAAAAAAACCTTTTGCTGGAAAGGAAGGCCCCTGTTTGCGGCGGGCCTCCTCACCCTTGCTAGTCTAAGGAAGAAGAGTGCTTTTACCTCCCATGACATCCATGACGATGTCATCCAGAGCAGCACCGAAAGGTCTACCACCTTTAAATGGTAGATCCGTCAGGAGCTTCCTAAGGCTAGGTCAGCAGACCAGCACTTCAACCAGATAAGATGACGCAATACCACCGCCGAGACAGAGGCCCTGGATATTAAAGGGGCCGCGTCCAACGTGGCGTCGCACACATAAACCAGGCCCTGAACCAGTTGGTGGGCCAAAGCAACTGTGGAGGAAGATTATGCTCCTGTACAGCTAGGTGTAACATTTTTGCCCAACCTGTAAGTGTTTAAGACACAAGGGTCGCCGCTACCACAGGCCGTAGGGCGGATCCCAACAAGGCAAAGATGGCTCTGCTTACCACTTCTGACCTCCTGTCAGTGGGGTCCTCAAATGCAGGAGTCCCCTCCATCGGGAGAGTGATGGCCTTGTTCAACCGGGCGACTGGAGGGTCGACCCTGGGGGAGAAGCCTACTTTTTAGGTAGGGCATCTTCAAGGGGTATCTGATAGACAAACGCCGCGGGACCATAAAAAAATTCTTCTGCGGCTTTTCTCAGACCTTATCAATGAGCTGGTCAAAGAAAGTACATATGGAAAAACCTCTTTAGAAGGCCTGGCCTTAAAAGAACCAAAAGGAGACTGTATCCGCCTGAGGTTCTGCATCCGCAGCATTTTAGCTTGAGAGTGTCCCTCACCGCAGTCATGAGTACACTAACAAGCGCCCTGTCATTTACTGACTCAGAACTGGAGTTTTCCTCATAAGGAATGTCCTGTTCAAAACCATCCAATACATTCAGAACTAGGGTCCTGAGCGGTAGTGGCTAGGCCCATATCTGAATCAGCGCACTGCCCTCATGTAGTAAAGTGGGGAGAGGGAGCTTTTTTTTTTTTTTGCTCCCTTGCACACAGCTCCCATCCTGGTCAGAAATGATTCCAGGACTGCCCACAACTGGTCCCTAGGGACCGCAGGTGCTGAAGCACTGCCTGTTGTCCACTGACATTTAGGGGAAGCTGGTGAGAGAGACTCCATATTGCCCCCCTCTGAGACTCCTCAGATAAAAAGTCCACCCACAGGCTGTGCTGACTGAGGAGGGGGTGCCCAGGGGACTCACCAAACCAGACCAGGGACCGCTCAGTTCCGCTGTCTGTACCGCGCTGTGTCAGCGCTGGTGAGCTGTGAGGAGATTGTGAGGAGATTTGCGCTGTTACAGCAGCGCTAGAGGCCAAAACTAGTGCTGAAGAGCGCGCGGGCTACAAGAAAATGGCCGCCGCACTTCACTGAGGCGATCCGCGGCAAGATGGCCGCCATGACTCAGCAAAAGTTTAAAAAAAAAACAGCACACACACAGCGCCACTCGGCACTCAGGCCCCAAAACACACAAACAAAGGCCCCAAGCATTTCTGCAGACCAGCATTAGCCCCTCCAAGAACAGTGTGACCCCCAGGCACCCCACACAGCACAGCGCCAGCAATGGTGACAGAGAGTGACAATGAAATACAGGGGGAGACAGGGAAAATCCCCCACAGAGAAACACACAGCCTTTTGTACTCACCTGCAGGCAGGAGAGACTACTTACCCGTCCCCTGAGGGACCCACTGGTGTGTTTGACAGGACTATCACAGTGCAGTACTGAGTAGCTGTCGGCCCGGTCCACCACGAAAGATACAGTCAGTCAGGAACTGTTCAGTCTTGAGAGGGCCGTGGGAGCATGAAAGCAAACCCGGCCACCCCTGGAGTCATGGGGCCTGTCGTGAACTGAGTCTCACGCACACAAGGCGAGGATCAGCACGCTCGATGGTCGGACAGGGAAGACTACGAGGATATCCTGTACCCAACCTGTTGCCCAGCCGACAGTTGATAGAAAATTCTCAAAAATAAAATAAAAAAGAATTCCAGAAAAGGAATAAAAATAGGTCAGGAGACTGGCTCCTGAGAGAGCCACGTCTTCTCCTTCTGCTAGGCAGAAAAAAACTGAAGTCTGCTGACTGTAGTGGGAGGGTTATGTCCGGAGGGACCGCCCCCTGGGTGGGGCTGTTCAGCTCTGGCTATTATAATGTATGTATAACATTTCACATTCTGCCTAGGTCTTCTCCTGCAAGCAGGGACATAACCCACGTGTAAAGTGTAAAGAGACACCGTGTCAGTCCATGGATGGTAAGAGAAAAAGCTACACTGAAAAACGCTAATAAAAGCTAGTAAAAAAACGCTGATAAAAGCTAGCTTTTTCTGCTGCTTTAAAAACAACCGTTTTTGAGCTTCTGTGTACATGGAGCCTTAGCATATAAACTCCAGTAGTGTTGAAAATAACTAAAATTTAAAACTCCGGTGGGGGATACAAGATTTGTGTTTTGTTTTTTTTGCCGATCCGAAAATGATCCCATCCGTGACCCCTGATCCGAGGATCGATCCGATCCGTGAGTTTTTTGATCCGTTGCACCCCTACACTCCACCATCAGAAGTTGAGTCCCCCACCTTTCCTTATGCTGCTGCTGGGAAGAAGCTGGATGCATTGCTTGAAAACAGAAATTACGGGTCTGGAGGAGGACCAGAGGAGAGCTGGAGCTCTCCCGCTGCTGCAGGAGAGGTGTGAGGGACACATGAAATGGCCGGATTCGGCCCGCGGGCCTTGTGTTCGACACATGTGACTTAGAGGAAACCTGTAGTGTGCTCCAAGTGTAGGCGCATTAAAGCGCACAATCTGGAAGGACTTATGGCAGCTGAAGGGCAACAGACAGGGACCCGCTGGACGATGGTGGATCGAAGGAGTCTTTCCTCCCAATCTCGGCACTGACAGACAGGCAGAGGGCGCAGCCTGCCCCACTACCTGTCACGTTCCCCTTGTTGCCTATCGGTCAGTGCCAAGCTGTAATGTGCCACCACTCGGACACTTGAAGAACACTAAAGGTTTTTCTTCTATGTAAGCAATACTGCTATCAAAGTGTTGTTTTTAATCACTACTCATCTGGCACCCTGCTTTGTTTCTTTCTATAGGTTTTTTGCTACAAGTCTTGCACCAAAAGAAAGGCCTGAGTTTGGGCTTTGAAGATGAAGCCCGACGACAGTGTTGGGACACACCTCTTTTTGAGGTCATAGAAGACCCAAGAAAGTGCTTTATTTACCTTGTGGAGGAAATATTTCTCCTCCTGTGACATCTTTGATTACCGGTAATCTGTTAAGTGCCTCACTAGATAGACATTCTCCTTGAAATGACATATGTGAGGAGACGTTTACAAGCAGCTTCTGCTTTTCAAGGTTTTAGCCATAAGGTTCTACACCTATGGATAAAAATGAGCCATTCTGGAGATCTGTGTCTTAACTTGTTCTAGACCCTAGCACATCAAAACAGAACGGTAAGGTAGAAAGCAAAGGGGACGATTTACTAAAACTGGAGAGTACAAAATCTGGTGCAGCTCTGCATGGTAGCCAACCAGCTTCCAACTTCAGCTTGTTCAATTAAGCGTTGACAAAAAACAAACAAACTGAAAGCCGATTGGTTTCTGTGCAAAGCTGCAACAGATTTTGCACTCACTAGTTTTAGTAAATCAACCCCAATGTCTACAAGTGCTCTGCAAAGGTTCAATCCTAGAAGACAAGAGCCTGTTGGTTGTTCAATGCCTAGTGCAATTGGCGGCAGTCTGACAAACATTAAAAGCAGCGATAGGTGCAGAGCTGGGTCTTCAAAGTTAAGGCTCCATTCACACCTTGGCGTTTGGTTTGGCGGGCGGAATCGTCACGATTCATAAACTACGCAAATCGCAGGAGACCTTGCGATCCCTGCTATTTTGAATGGCACCAAATTGCGGCCCGATTTTGTCGCAAAACAAACAGAATCAGGAGAAGCCCGACACCCAAAAGAAGTTCTTGTACTTTTTGGGGCGTCGGCGTCCCACAATTCTTTGTGCATTTTTACGACGATTCGTCAGGATATACAACCGTGGCAAAATGGCACCACGATTTGGTGCCATTCAAAATAGCAGGGATCGCAAAGGCGTCTCACGATTTGCAGCGTTTCCAAATCGCGGCGATTCCACCCGCAAAACCAAAACCGCCAAGGTGTGGATGGAGCCGAAAGGATAAAGTTCACCTTTTAAAAATAGAAAATAATAAATAACGCATATTTTTTTTTCACCTGCAAAAATTAGTACACCCTTCAAATTTTTGTAAATATTTTATTATTTCTTTTCATGTGACAACACTGAAGAAATTACACTTTGTAGCAATGTAAAGTAGTGAGTGTACAGCTTGTATAACAGTGTAAATTTGCTGTCCCCTCAAAATAACAACACAGCCATTATAGTCTAAACCAGAGATATGCAATTAGCGGACCTCCAGCTGTTGCAAAACTACAAGTCCCATCATGCCTCTACCTCTGGGTGTCATGCTTGTGGCTGTCAGGGTCTTGCTATGCCTCATGGGACTTGTAGTTCTGCAACAGCTGGAGGTACGCTAATTGCATATCCCTGGTCTTAACCGCTGGCAACAAAAGTGAGTACACCCCTATGTCCAAGTTGGGCCCAAAGTGTCAATATTTTGTGTGGCCACCAATTATTTTCCAGCACTGCCTTAAGCCTCTTGGGCATGGAGTTCACCAAAGCTTCACAGGTTGCCATTGGAGTCCTCTTCCACGACGACATCACGGAGCTGGTGGATGTTAGAGACCATGCACTCCTCTACCTTCCGTTTGAGGATGCCACACAGATGCTCAATAGGGTTTAGGTCTGGAGACATGCGAAGGGAGGGGGGTCATGCTCTGCTTCAGTATGTCACAGTACATGTTGGCATTCATGGTTCCCTCAATGACCTGTAGCTCCCCAGAGCCGGCAGCACTCATGCAGCCCCAGACCATGACACTCCCACCACCATGCTTGACTGTAGGCAAGACACACTTGTCTCTGTACTCCTCACCTGGTTGCCGCAACACATGCTCGACACCATCTGAACCAAAAAAAGTTTATCTTGGTCTTATCAGACCACAGGACATGGTTCCAGTAATCCATATTCTTAGTTTGCTGAAGACAAGCAGACTTTCTTGTGCATCATCTTTAGAAGAGGCTTCCTTCTGGAACGACAGCCATGCAGACAGATTTGACGCAGTGTATGGTCTGAGCATTGACAGGCTGACCCCCCCCCACCCCTTCAACCTCTGCAGAAATGCTGGCAGCACTTCTACATCTATTTCCCAAAGACAACCTCTGGATATTATGCCGAGCACGTGCACTCAGCTTCTTTGGTCGACCCATGGCGAGGCCTGTCCTGAGTGGAACCTGTCCTGTTAAACCGCTGTATGGTCTTGGCCACCGTGCTGCAGCTCAGTTTCAGGGTCTTGCCAATCTTCTTATAGCCTAGGCCATCTTTATGTAGAGAACAATTCTTTTTTTTTCCGATCCTCAGCGTTCTTTGCCATGCTGAACTTGCAGTGACAGTGATAACACCAAATTTATCACACCTGCTTCCCATTCACACCTGAAACCTTGTAACACTGACGAGTCACATGACACCAGGGAGGGAAAATGGCTAATTGGGCCCAATTTGGATATTTTCACTTAGGGGTGTACTCACTTTTGTTGCCAGCGGTTTAGACATTAATGGCTTTGGGATGAATTATTTTGAGGGGACAGCAAATTTACACTGATATGTACGCTGTACATTCACTACATTACATTGTAACAAAGTGTAATTTCTTCAGTGTTGTCATATGAAAAGATATACAGCAGAACCTCGGATTACGAGCCTAATCCGTTCCAGGAGAATGCTCGTAATCCAAAGTACTCGCATATCAAAGCGAGTTTCCCCGTTGAAGTCAATGGAAATGAAAATAATTTGTTCCGCATTAACTTCAATGGGATGCAATACCGCA